>JAVFKF010000024.1:16771591-19242387 GCA_036926295.1 Pachydiplax longipennis | reverse complement strand
CCTTCTATCAAGCAAAGGTCTATCTCTACTTTGCTTGCTAGCTTTGATGTTTCAAGACCTGCAAACTTTTGATGAATCAGCTATTATTAAATTATGTTAATGATTGAAAAGATTTAAACTCTTTTGTTAGTTGCAATTTGCAATTACATGTTGCAATTTTTATTTCATTAGCAATGTCAGAATTTACTATTTAAATTTAATATCTTTTATTAATTTTATTAATTCAGTTATGCTTCACAAAATTACTCTTAATAAAATCCTGAATATATGACTCCTTCTTTTGAAAAATCTTTTTTATTGAATTACCATATTTTATGAAGTGAAACATCAACAATTTAAACTCTTTTGTTAGTTGCAATTTGCAATTACATGTTGCAATTTTTATTTCATTAGCAATGTCAGAATTTACTATTTAAATTTAATATCTTTTATCAATTTTATTAATTCAGTTATGCTTCACAAAATTACTCTTAATAAAATCCTGAATATATGACTCCTTCTTTTGAAAAATCTTTTTTATTGAATTACCATATTTTATGAAGTGAAACATCAACAAACCATGAAAATTAATCATATTATTTTCATTACTATTAAATTTATTTGATGAAACCCAGCAATCAATAATTTGATAGTTTTCATCAACTTATTATGTCTGTGACTGATCATTCTAATATGCCCTAGCATAGACCCTATTTCATCTCATCCAATGGAATGCCATGGAGCCCATGGCAATGAGGTATGCTGAAATTTTTTCATTGATCCAGCTTTCCAGTCATCACTCCCCTATCTTGTTCTCAATTTGCATTTTCAGTGGTGGATTAATTCCTTTTTTTGGTTTTCAGTGGAAGGACAAAGGCCCTGATACATTTTCTTTCCTTTTTTAATAAAGATTATTCTTTTCTCTCAGTAAAGGATGAGACTCGTAATGACTAGTAATGGTAAAATCTGAGTATCAAGGTTTCTTCAGAAATTTTTTGTTAATTCCTTCCTTGAATTTTTTGGAGGATAGTCGTGTGGGCAGCACGTTTGACTTCAATGAAAGCGGTCCCGGGTTCGGTTCCCGGTGGGAGCCCACATGTGAAATGACCTCAGCTGTTTTCATAATACTACTACTATAACCTCATTTCTGTTTTTTTTTCCAGTGAAATTATTCCTCTGTTACCAACCTCCTCTTTTTCTAACTGTTAGGATTATATTTATTCTAAAACAAATGTATAAATGTATCTTTATTGTTTAATTCTAAGAGCACTTTAGTGAGGACATGAAAAGTGCGTCTTTAGCATATGATACTGAAAATTTATTTTTCTCCTCATTTACCTAAGAATGAAAGAATAGAAGGCAAATCGTATTAATTTTAATGCATTTTCGTATCTGTAAGAGGTATATTGCCAAACCGATTGGTCCGAGTCAATAAAGATTCAAAATGAAATTCCTATCAATGAATACTCACCCATGCTTTTGAATTCATAACCATGAAGCATTGCATGTAATATTCTTGACATGGGAGGCAGAGGATTTTGATTGATAGGTTTATTTTTTACTTTACTTGGATCGTCTGGAAATGGATACTGTTTTAGAGAAGGACCAATAGCTGTTCCTGGGCAAAACAGGGCCATGTGGTTGAGGAAGATGCTAAGAATATCTTCTTCAACACTCTCAATATACTTTTCCCCCATTTTCTGTTGGAATATTGAATAATAATGGTTTTAGTCGAACACTTGCTGTCTTTATTCTATTATAATAGATCAAGAAAGTAATGCTCTATGTAAGGGCGACTTTAAAAGTTATGAGAAATGAATGGTATGTACAAAAATATTTTCTTGTGGTATTTCAACTGAAAAATTTTATGATTGCCTTGTAATGGATTTTTCTTCTACTAAAAGGAAGCCAACAATAATTTTCAGCAGTATGAAAAAAGATGCCTTTTCTGCTGCTGTCTAATTAACTACCATAGTAAGGTAATTTCAATATAAATTTATATATTGTTTACACATCAATATAATTATAAATATATATTTATTTATATAAGGTTTTGGATAATGGTGATAGTGGTCCTGGGTTTGATTCCTGTTGGTGACCAATGTTCATGTGAACCCAGTATTATGATGAATATGGGTTGTTTTCTGAATCAAATGGAGGAGGTCAGGTAAAATTTAGCCATTAATTGACTGTGTTGAAATTGATGCATTAGCAATGTGTTCCAACATTAATGCCATCTAGGTATTGTGATCCTAGTTACCACTTAATAGAAAAATATCACTCCTATATGCCAATTAATAATTTATCAGTGGGTGAAAAAACCTTTCAATTTACCTGTATGAAGCTCCTGAAAACTTTCATTGCTAAGTCACAAGAGTGCCACCGGTCCTCATCATGAAAAAACCTATATTTTGGAAAAAACTATTTTCAATACAAAATAGTTTTAATAAAAGTAATTGAATCAATGAAAATTTGCTATATTTATCATTATTTGAGAGGTAGTTAAAACTATATACATTGAAATACGGTCTTATGCAGTAAGATGAACATTGGGCTAAATATTGCTTTTAAATGAGTCTTTACATCGGAAATAAATGCAAAATGGAAAAGAATTGTTTGATTTTAAGGACAAACTTTTAGAAAGAGGAATAAAAGTTAAATGAATCAACCACAGGAGCTGGTAAACAGCTAATCTTTTCTTTCTAAATGCCTAGTATTATCCATTTCATTATAATGTTTACTTTCAATAAATCATAAGGGAATTCGGAATTTTATTTTCTGGTCTCATTTACGAATTTCTGGTCCCTAACATGTTTGACTCTGTTAGTGTAATTTTTTAAATTTATGAATATTGATGTACCTCAGAAAATAGTATATTGCAACTTGAATTTGGGTGTTATCAATTGCTGATATAGACTTTTCCATGCATTCTTTTGCTTCATCCGCCCAGATTTGCACAATTTTTTCACCTCGGCCTGCCCTAAATACATAAAAGTGGTTATTAGTTGTACTATATGTAAAATTAAATGCAGATCATATATCACTTATTCAGAGTTAAAATTTACCTATTTAGTTATTCTAAAAGAGTTCTAATGTTAACCTAATATTTGACTTTTTTCCCTTTGATTTCATTTCATTCCTTTCTACGCAATGCAAATGTGTATTGTGTATGGAGATTTACATGTATTTATTTCTTTTGTGATTGTAAAAACTTATATCAACATAAACCTTTTAATACTTCCTCTTTTCTAATTCTTTCTGATCCAAGAATTTCTCTAAGACTTATTATGCCCTCTAAAGATTTCATGTATAAAATTAGTTTTTGTATTAAAATCTCTATATTTCATAACCAGATACTTCTTCTGACATGAGAAATAGGTAATTTGACATTTTATATGTTTTTATTTTTTCCTTTGCAAACTTTAATTAGATAGTACTTAAATGTAATTCTATCTTAATAATTCTTTGAAATTCATGTTTTCCATGGGTAAAATACTTGGTACAAAATGCATCAGCTCATTGATGTTTATTTTAGTTTTTACTCACTTTTGTGAAAAATATCTGAGAGTATGCAGGCTACAGCGAAGCAACATCCGCAAATCCGTATCATACAAAACTGTTTTCTCCTTTTCTATTTTCGTTAGTAACTTCTGGAAATACAGTAATATCACAACATAAGCTTTCAATTACTGGCATGATTTTATTGCTTTCTTAATACATTATTCATTTTAAACCAATACGTATTTTCATCTAATTTCATCATTAAAATAATAACTCCTATGTTTGACTGTGGGAATCAGAATTATCATAATTCTGTATGCTTTATGGTTGACTTTTACAAATTGATGTGTGAAACATCATTGAGCCTCCAATGGTATCTTTTACTTTAAGAAATGTGAATAATTCATGTCATCTTTTATTTTTCAATTTTGCAACATTTTGCTGATGGCAGAGATGAGCATTAACAATTAAATGTTAGTGCATGGTTGTCAGTAGTAAATGGAAAAAATAGTTCTAAGAGTGAAAGCAAACACATTTCTGTGGTTTAAATTAATTTTTTACCTGAAGTAAATTCAGTCCTTTAATTTTTCCCTGAATTCTTCTGTTCCTATCCAAAGGATAAGACAGGGCTTTGGTAGCAATTTTTTGCAGCTGGGCAGTAACATAAGAAACATTCTCTTCTTCTTTTCCCCCTTAGGAAATTTTCATTAAATTAGTATACTGAGGACAAGATTATGATTAAATCTTATGCTTAATTTATCTTTATTTATACTAAATATGCTAAATTATAAGTCTGAAGCAATGTACAAAGAAGTGCACAGCTTTGCTCTTTAAGATAAATTATTCCATCAGTGAACAGTTTGGGATTATAAATATATATACACACTTGTATATGAGGTATGTGTGTGTGGGCAGGGGGAGGTTGTGGAGAGCTAGAACACAAAGATCCAGTGCAACACATTTATTATCCATCTCTAAGTCTTCTCTCTCTCTTGCAGCCTCTCTCATCTGCTCTGCCACATACCCTCTAGATCCCCATTGCACCCCCACTTGGACAACTGACAAACACCATCAGCTTCAACCCCCTGCACACACACTCAATACTGTTGTTATAAGCCCTAGGATCATTAACTAGCCAACTCCCAAAGGTGTTGACATGAATGAAAGGGGACCATTATTATATATATCCTTACCTTTTTTCACTTTATTCTTCAGGTTCTTTATACGGGAAGGTACTTCCACTTTAATCCACATAAATCCACGTTCCGCATAATCCTTTAATCTACATAAAGAAAATATGACATTAGAAATTGATGTCTACTTTAATAATTTTCTTAACTAATACATTTAATGAATCAAGCTAAATATCATGTATATAGTTGATGGAGGCAGTAATCTCATAAGAAGGAAAGCTAATTTTACTGCATTACTTTATTTGTAATTTCATGTGCCTTATTAACACTATTCTTTAAATCAACTATATAGTCCATGATCACTGTATCATCAGTTATTACATTTTCTAGTATTGAATAATTATTTTATTTGAAAATTACTTAATCAAATTCAAAAGTATAGGAATATGAAAATTGTTCATTATTTGATGAGGTAATATTTGATTAGGAAGTTTTATCAGATAAATCTCTGGTCTTGCAACTGGTCTGAATGAGCAGACCATATGCACTTCTTCTGCAATACATAAGTTGTTCATTTTACTGATTTACATGTATGTGTGTGTGTATACTATTGTCATCCATTTTCACTCAGATAATGCTTGTGTAGAAAATTATGTCTTTTGATACACCATAATCATGGTGGTTAAATTAAATATTTTTCTGTTAGTTAGCAATCTGAGCTCAGGACTGCACACTCCTTTAGTTACTCAACTCTTCAGCCATCTTTACTTGTGTTCAGAATACAATAATACCCTATAAAACTTTATAATCTGTTGAAAATGATGTTATATGATGAATATATGTAGTTTAAACTGTTTGGTTTATTTACTGTTTAAACTTCTTTGGCAATTATGACTACACCTAGACTTTATGAATTTTGTTGGTTGAAAAATAAAATATGTTTTCCAGCTAACCCATTCAAAATAAGCAGTATCTAAAAGATGATTGTGAAAGATCTAGTTGATGGCATTCAAATTTCACAAAAAACAGAAGGCAATCAGAAAATCGGTAGGCTGACACCAAAAAAGTGTTAGTTGGCCACTCAGTAACCCAGCATTGTGGCAACCTTGGCTGTAATAGTTCTCCAATTGAAATTAGTCAGTACCATGAATAAAATTTCTCTTAGGAAGACTTTTGTTTTTTTTGTGAGGTTTACAAGCTGTTGAATGAAACCCAAAATGAAAAAATCTGCCTTTACTTACCTATTCATTTGTGATACTTGACCTCTGCTTCAGATAAGATGAAACTTCAGGACTGTTGAGAAAAGGGTAGTGGTTAATCAGGAAAATTTCTCTGAATAGTAGTGAAAGAAAGGTATCTCACTAATAATTATGCAAATGATTAAACATGAAAGGTGCAAAATAGATAAAAATTATTAATATCAAATTTTTATTATTGATGCATTGATGCAGAGCTTTCATTAATTAATATTCAGTAATACTGTCAGCGTTACTATGGAGTTATAAACATGCAGCATTAAAACTAACACTGTAAATATGAGGGAATTCATCTGTCATCCCATCTTTTTAATCACTAAAAATTAACAGCTGTTTTCATATTGAGCCATTCAAGTCCATCTCAAATATCTAAAAACCCATTGAACTTCAGTTAAATTGAAAGAGGTGGTATTTTACTCTATTGTGGAAAAGCAACCATTTTAATGACTTATAAAAGTATCTTATCATCGAAATTTTCTCTGAAACTCTAAATTTTAAATTGATTCCCAGAGTAATCTGATTAATAATTTCATAGCTGATAATATTCTTCAAGCTTTCAACTGTTCAGCAACCCTTATTATCATTCATTACTTAAAAAGTGCTTATTAAAAGAAGATTGTGATGAGATTACTCAGTAATACCGTCACTTTAAAAGTAAGAGTTGTTATCAGCATAAAAATTTCTCCAATTAACCAATTCTAAAAAGATTTAATTGATTTTAGAAATATCTTGTAAGGCAAGAAAAACACGCTTACGCCATTCTCAAGAATTAACTTTGTCGAATTCCACTTCTTAGATATAATCAAATATCATACGTTTCCCTTTCTATTGAGAATGTTAAAATTTTGATATGTGATATCGAAAGTATTTAACAGAAAGACAATATATTTAGATTAAAAGACAACATCATAATAAGACAAGATCATTATTTCTGAGCATGATAACTCCGTTATATCTCCAGCTTTGCATAACGAAATGTTAACACGGGGTAAATAAATTTCAAGGAATTTTGGTTAAAGCTATTCTTATTTATCTTACCTTGATCAAGACGTATTTTAAATCCTCACTCTCAAGATATGTTTTTAATATCATGTGTTTACAAAACACAGCAGTGCAACAATGAACTGTTTCTAGGTAAACGAATAACAAAATATCATTGGCTGATCATATATCGAATCGAATATTTAAGAGATAGAACGAAGTATAAGTTTTATAATTAATTTTACATCTAAAAACATTCCTTTCACACAATCTCAGAGTTTATATTAATTCCGACAGTAGGATGGAGATAGTTCTGCTTCGCGATATCTTAATTTTATTCTCACAAAATGGGTCATTCAAAAGAAGAAATTCGCAAGGAACCGTTCCACAGACACGGAATCGTAGGAAGACGACACATATGGTGTAAATAAAAGTTTGGTCTATCAAATGAGGCAATCGATTGGCTAAAGTGGGTTGCAGTAAAACTGGGGACGCGAAAAACGGTATTATGTGTTACATGTATTCTGAAGTGGGCTCCTGGCTCGTTAATAAATAAATAAATAAATAAATAAATAAACATGTGAAAGGGAGCGGAAGAAAATCACGTATTAAACGGGAGCATCTTAAACGGGTATCACTGTATACAGAAAATTTTTGAAAGTAAGAAAGAAAACTCCACATATCTATGTCACCATGAAGAAGGAACATCGCGGCGAAACCCGAAACAACAGGAGAATTCTATCTTTACGTAGGTTTATAATCTTTTATTATCCGCTCATTTATCTTTATTTATATGTTATCCGTTATTATTTCATAGACCGATCCTTTCTGTATTATCATTATAAATGATAGAGAAAGAATCATGAAATTGACCCAAAGTTAAATTTTATGGTATTGGATATTTTAATATTACTTAAAAATTTTCCTATTGAAGATTTCATGGTTATTTTTACGAATAATGTATTGCCTTTTATTTGTTACGTACAGGACCTCCAGGAAAGTTTACAATTCTTCAGTATCAACTGCATGACAAATACTACGCAGTAGTAGTACTCATAGAGATACCTCGACAGCTAAGGCCATTTCGCTCTCCCACTGGGAATTAAAACTCAGAAAGGCCCATTCGGGTGCCAAATCACTATGTATCTACGATCGTAGGAATGTAGCGAATGAAGTCTCGAAACCCTAGAAATATTACGAATTAAAGCGAGGGATACTTAGAAGAAATGATTCACTATTTCATTCAGATATGGAAACAAGACTTGATTACGTCCTCAGAAAAATATAACTCCATCTCTTCCTACAGTGAATATATAATAGATCCTAACTGTTTATCTAGAACCAATATACTATATAATAATACCCGTTATAGTACAATGTAATAAAAGCCCTTTAAGACACTCCCGTTAAAGACGTTATCCCGCAAAATTCCGCTTCGTTTATGAGACGAAATCTTTTTACGTTATCTGTACCTCCGTTCTCTCTCCTTTTCTACCTTGATCTGAGGGGGCTATAATGAAAAAGTACCATTCTATTCCCTTTCTCCGTAAAATGTAAAAAACTTGTAACTACGTCACTAAATACGGCGATCTCTTCGCGCAAAAAGCAGACAATTTCTTAAAATAAGGACGTAAGGCAACCAGCGTTATACAACCCGGTTATAACGTTATCCCGCTCAAGACGAGGGTTTCGCTTGGTCCCCCGAAATACTATACGTCTTAACCGGGTTTTACTGTATTTCGAAATTAGTATATCATAATCAATACGTGGAATATCTACTTTATTTCAATATTTTAGATAGATATTTCGCAAAATAAGAGTATATCTTGCGAGCCAAATTCCTCTGCTCTCACAAGGTGATATTTTATTAATTGATAATTTTTAAAGAAAGGAATTGTTATTAACACTCCCTAATATCTGGAGCATATGAGCTCTTTAAAATGCAAAAATTTCTCCCCATCAGCTTTTAACAATAAAGTATATTTCAAAATAAAATAATAAATTTTAGCCTCTTAAGCTCAAAATTTGAACTGTAGCTAAAAGAGTTGATAAATATTCTTACTTTTGCACGTTTTTTATTCGAATTTCCGTAATATTTGATAAAAAAACCCCGTTTCAGTCCTTATGTTTACGTGGTTGCTGAAGAAATGTTTACTTTTACTGTTTAGACTCTCCTTATTTGTCAAATTGAACATATGCTCATTCGTATGCTTAAGTTGATGCTCATTGAAAGTATGATTAAGATTTTAAATATTTACCACAAAGTCATTTCGATTAGAATCACATTGTTATGTTTGATTAGTTATAATTTCATTACGAGCTTATTTTTCCATTACTTTAATTGAAGAAGGCGAGAAAGTAAAATAAAACTCGAATGCAAGAAAGGAGAATTATCCACATCGTCACCCTTCATTTTCCTGCATCAATACCTAATTTTTTACTGTTAAGAAAAACTTTCAGATCACTGGAAATAAATATTCTAAGGATATAAGTTATTACGAATGTTAAAACGTAGTCGTTTTCTTCTCGAAGTCCTCATGCTTAAAGAATTCCGATTTATAATACAGGAGTTAATTACCCTATACAACTTAAAGTCCTCGAGAAACATTGGATGGGAAATTTTTTGTAAAGGAAAGATTCCTCAAGGGTTTTAGATGAGTTACAATTTCTCCATAATTAATTATAATAATAATTAATATATAATAAAATATGATAGTTTTTGCATTTTCACAAGTATATTGATTACACAGGTCTGCGATGAAAAAGCTGCGTGAGAATTTTTCACCGAATCTTATAGATTTTTGCATGCTGGATACAGGAAAAATATTCAAAATATGCTATCACGTCAGAATTTCTTGCAAATTGAGTTCTGACGATGACGTTCCGCCAGAGTGATGTCGTCATAATAGACACCTTGAGTCTCTGCTCCCAATGCAAAAATGAAATATGAAATAATCACCCTTGATGCTATTTTCTATAAAATTATTAAAATAGTGAATAGAAAAATTTCAACAGCATAGATTTTATTTTCTTGAGTAAAATCGATTTTTAATTCAAACGTTTACTTGGGATATGTATCCATGTAAGATCAGATCAGAAAAAAAATCGAAGTACGCTTCAGGACTACAAACCACGCTTTTACTAAAGATTGGTTATTTTTTTAGACATATCTGTTGTTCATAAATGTTATAAAATGACCTTGCGTGAATTTTTGCGAATTTAAAGTGTTACGGCATAGTGTGTGATACACGGGACCATAAGATGTACGTGGTGTCTTCATGGCGTTGGACGAACTATAGGAAAACTGCAGACTTTGTTTGACCTCCGTTTGACGGAGATGAACGGTGCGTCAAGGATGTAACTGCTTGTATGTACGAATCCCAAGATGGCTACATTAGAGCTCCACTCGAGGACAGAAAAATATTACCGAGGTTTGATACAAAAGAGGACTTCAAAACCTAAATAGGACAGTCTACCTAGGTGGGTGAGCGGGCGGCACTTGATTGCAGCCCCCTCCTCGTGGTGAGTTCTGGATAGTCTAATATTTGATGAACTAAGAGCTGCGCTTTACTTCCTTTCCTACTATCTTATAATTCTTGATAAATTTAAGTCGGTAGGGTCGAGTTATCGTTGCAGATAATTGCCTACCCACATAAAATGCCTTTCCTTTAAATAGTAAAAAAGAAATTGAGTGGAATTAAGTGGAATTAAGAACCAGAGGGCAATTTTTTTTATAATCTCGATTCATTTAAACAATATGGCAAACGTCATCTACTTGCTCCCTGTCAAGTACTAACCTTCGGCACATACTCTGACTAAAACGATGCTATTTTTCCTTCGCGAAGTAAGAGCCATTGCACATTACAGCTATCTTCCTTAGTACGTTTCTATTGAAATGGAATTTGAACTCATCAGTTCAATCCTTTTTGGTTTTCAAACGATGATCATATGTAAGCACATACATACAATCGCTTACAAAAAAAAGTTACCGCTAAGAATGCAACCCGCTTAACAGACGAGGAGCTCGATGAGAGCGAGTCTATGAGCATCTCTGCTTTTAGCGCGCATTTCGTCTTCCTCCTTACGCACGTTTTGATGCTTTGACGTTATTTTTTTAAATACCAGCTAAAATACATTAAATATAAACAATAACTCGACCCTACCGACTTAAGTTTATCAAGAACGATAAGATAGTAGGAAAAGAAGTTAACTGCAGTTCATCGAATAATAGACTATCCACGAGGAGGTGGATGAAATGTTGCGAGTACCAGTATGGGTGACAGTCAGTTCGGACGGAGCACTGAAAAGTGATGGTTTTCGCCAGTTATAAGTCTACGTAATAAGTGTGTTATTGCAATAGGTGTGTCTAAAGCTACTGTGAATCCTGAAAATCTGTGGATTGATAAGTGAGCGAAAAGGAAATATTTGTATTTTATAGTGCTTATACTCCGTAATAATGCCACCCTTGCCTTGAGGGCAGATTAAGTCAGCGATATTCGATATTTTAGGGGAATCTAAGGATCCAAATGAAAACAAGTTATCAGCATTTTTGAGTTTTATTCGGTGTTTTAATTCGAGCGAAAAAAAGTTTCTTTGGAAAGGAAATTTCCTTCAGCGAAAGCCTTTGCTGGCTACTTCGGGTTATTCATTTTCAGGTTGTACGATTGCTTCACTGTCATCATTTTGCTCATCTGCTTCAGTTTCTTCAGATTGTTTTTTCAGTGCTATATTGAATTGTCTTCGCACTAAAGCATAGCTGAAGAAAAGCTCATCCTGAAAATAGAAAAGATAATCAGTGAGCTTGAATTACGATGCCATTCTTCAATTGTGAAATGAAATTTTCTATATATTCCTTGTGTATACATATTTATGGGACATTTATTATCAAGGAATGCAGGCACCCATGAGAATTATTTTGGTTTGGAGCTGCCAGGCACCAAACAAATCCTAAAGGCACAGTGCTTCTTTAAAAAGAATTTTACAGTAAATTTTAATTTTATTATATATCATTATTAATACAATTTATACTATATAATATTAACTGAAAGTAGAGAAACAAATCATGAAACGTTGTCAATATCCAACTGATAGAAGATAAATACTTTTTAGCAAAAATTAAGTACTTGGAAAAATAGCATGTTTTCTCTAACTTCACAAATAACCCATAGATTACGACAATTTACTGTTTAATTGTGTAATCAGCAGCAGTGGTTTTATTACATTTAATATCAAGGGGATCATTTGGTACAAAATTTTTTTATTAGCTTGGTTTTAAGAATAAAATCAGCCGAGCTAAAGTATTTTATCTTAAGTTTTTTATTAATGATTTTTATTTCTGATTCACAAGGCTCATTTGGTATTATGAAATTATATAATCTGATTATTCTAAAATGTGAGAGATAAATCTCAAACAAGACTTTTCCGCTGAAAATAAGTAAATCATAAGTTGCTTGATGGAGAATGTTAACAGTCTGCTTAGAATCACAAGGAATAGGTATTTTTTTAAAGATTACTCCCTAAGGAATCATTAATCAACACTCACATATATTTATAAGTTTTGGTTTAGCTTGAATCAAGTTTTACTTAAATTCTTGTAGCAATATGCTTATGTTGTATTAAAATTAGAAGGGTGGCGAGTCTTATCTCTCAAAATTACACTGCTCCAAACATCAAATTTTTAATGAAATATAATTAATCTGAAAACTCATAAGAGTTTAAAATAATGCAAATTTTCAAAAAAAGTGTATACTTGATAACATCAGAGGTTCTTGTCATAGATAGCTAAGTGGTCATTGTGTTTTACTTTGGTGAAAGTGGTCCTGGGTTTGATTCCCAGCAGGTACTCACATGCTAAGTGACCCTAGCTGTTGAAGTACATTTAAAATTACTGATTATACTAAAATCAGATACATTCTTAATAATGAATTAAGTTTTAAGAAAGAGATTACTGACATATCTTGCTTTCAATTTAGATATATCATAGAGCGGCCACAGATATCATCCTATGATAATCAAATGATACTCTTCTTTCAATGAACTTGAATATCTACTATCCAATTGGATTTGTGTATGTCAATGGTAGGATTTGAAGGCACTTCCATGTTGGTGAGAAATCAGAATGTCCTTTCTCTTTCTTTGTATGGTTTGTGTACCCTTATAATATTGTTTTTATGTTTTACATGGTAGGGTAAAATAAATATGCACAAATTAGCCTGACTGATGGGGATTCATACAAAGATAATTAAAATAATCTTTGGATACATTTAATTATCAAACTCAAGGCATTTTCCTGCAATAGTTTTGGGAAAGATTAATGTCTAAAATAGATGTAGACAAAGATTTTTCATTTCAGTAGTTATGCTTATATCAGCTAGACTGAAGTTTTGGATGTGATGATCCACACTGAAAATGTGGGAAAGTCTCGGTCTCGGTCAAACAATTTTTTGTAACTATAACTCATGGAATAGTATGTTTCCCCAATTTGAGAATTTTTGTTTGAGCATGTACATTGCACATGAATGCAGAAAATTTATAGAAATCATTTCATTTAGAACATCCATTTCTCATGTCCAAAGTGGTTATTATGCAAGAGAGTTATTTTCATATTAGAAACTACAATCTTGTTATGAATTCTTTACCTAAGAAAAATTAAACTTCAAACCAAAGGGTTGTGAATTCTGTCAGTTTATATGTGATTGTTGTCAAGAACTACATCATTGACTTAATAAAACCGGATGTGTCAGTATCTCATCCAATGTTTCTTCTTCAAAGTAAAAAGAAAACTAGTAATCAAATAAGGTACTCTTCCAACATAAGATTTGCTATCCCTGGCAGTAGGGTGTTAATCATTCAAACTGTTATGGATTCTGATCATAATCACTTAAAACAATCAGCTAAATAGTTTTTGGGATTCTGAAATTCCCATTATTTGAAGTAGTATTGTTAAATGTGCTTCAACAGCTGAGGTACATCTGGGACCCCACCAGGAATTGAACCTGGAACAGCTTTCACCGAAATTGAACATGCTGCCCACATGGCTATTCAGGAGCCCTCCCATTAATAATTCCATTCATATAAACTTGATGGTTGAATCATTATCAATGTTCTGCTCCATTCTGCGTCTCGTTAAAGTAGTTTGCAAAATCCTACCTGGTTATCTGTTACGTCTCCAATGGCATATTTTGCTTTCAATGGTGGTAGGAGGAATGGGGCCATCTCAGATCTTCTGTCAACAACCTTAAATGGATAAATCAAATTACATTTTAGAAATTATATTTTATATTTAGAAAATACCAATTATTATTACAGCCCCTTTTGAAGTGCTTTTGATCTCACAAAGTATATTTTTAATTACATTTGATTTGTATCTTGTACTAAACTTCATTAAGTTCTATCTAAAACATAAAGCATACCTCAAAGATATATTTCCTTAGGTCTTTCATATCATATATGAGGGTGATTAGGGAGAGAAGAGATATAACCATTGCATGTATCCATGAAGTGATTCTTGGACTTCTAATTGACATTTCTGGATCTGTTATTACTAAGTCCTGAATTGTATAAAAATAGTAATGTATTTAGTAATCGTTTTGAAAGAGTTAACTTCTATCTATGGTAATCATGATGAATAGTCTTTGTTAGTCATGCTAACTTGATTGAATGACCAATATATTCTACAAAGGGGATAAGTACCAGATAAAATGATACCTGTAAGGTTATTTGCCTAAGCAGTGCTGAAATTTAAATTTCAGTCAAATTCCTGATCCATTGACTTGGGTATTGATTATTAATCATATAATTAAACAGAAAAAAAACCTTGGCAATGCCACTTATTCTAATTTATGAAGGATAGTTTTTTTTTCATTGTACTCAATTTTAAATGCTATATTTACCATAAAATGGTGTCATTTTCAAACATAGCATATTTATTTCGGCAGAATTTAAAATTTGTCCAAATATTCTGACAATCAAGCAGTTTTGGCAAAAACTGAGAAAATGCTACAGTAGGCCATTGAAAACAGACATGTGTTGGAGAGAAATATGGAACTAAAATAAACATCAATGAAACAAAGTTTATGAGGAATGGGGGAAGGAAAGTGACATTAATATCCTACTTCAAGGCCTACAACAAGAGCAGATAGAATCTTTGAAATATCTGGGTAGCCTGATAATTGGACTCTGGTGCAATCTGTTGACTGGAGGCAGTATTATTTATCAGAAGAAATATTGTTATATTTGTGGCAGATGCAGTTAAAATCATAAAAGAGACATTATTTATTGGATTCAGAAGAAGAAAATGTAATAGGAGGAAAGGGCGACTCTGATGCTAATAATTCCTTGGATGAGGGATCTAAGGTGTTTTCTCTAAGTGAGTTAAACAATCTTCTTGGAGCCTTAGGCCTGTCAAAAGATACTGCTGACACTAGTGTGGTCCAGTTATATATTTATATATTATGTTATTAGCTATGCTTTGGTTGTCACTCTTGACAAAATCAATCTTGAAGATTATCGTTGGATGGTTTTTGGAAACTTCAAAATACTAACTGCATTTTGATACATATGTCATGGTTAAAGTATCCTTGCTTCTTGTGCTTATAGGATAGCTGAGCCAAAGATCTTCATCTGACAAAAACTGACTGGTCTCTTTGAGAAGATCCTATTCCAGGTGAAAAATCATTCTCCATTTAAGCAAGTACCTCTAGAAAAATTTCATACTGCTTCTTCATATCATACTGGTTCTTATGTTGTACATTATTAGATCACTATGAAAAGATGGGAAATGTATCTATTTTATGTGCTCCAAGTTCCCCAAACTACCAGAGGTAAAGTTGATAGACCAAAATAGTTTTGTAGGACCAAAAATATTTGAACTTTTATTTGATACTTTGTTCATTAATTCCGAGAATGAAAACTGATAAAAATTGCCTTTAAAGATGTGTTGCATAAATTTTTGGGAAATTACAAAGATGCATCTTACAAAAATAGTGTACAACAAATGCTGATTCCATGTAAAGCTCAAGGCTGCAATATGATACTGAAAGTCCTATTCTTACACTCACAAGTAGACTAATTTTTAAAAAGCAGGGGTAAAGATTTTACAACTATTTTATGGATGTAGAGAGCTGTTACTAAGAAGGAATAGATATGAGTATAATGGATGACTACTCTCAGATGCTTAACCTTAAGCTTAATGGGAAATATTGGAAACCTATAGAAAACCAGGAGTAGGATGAAAGAGAGGAAAAAAGGTTTCACAGATCAATATAGGGATTATTGAAAATTTCTCAGTCACAAGTTTGCCATAAAAAGCAAATGTAATTCTGTTTTATTTGTTCAAGAGTTTTTGTTTTTGTAAAATCGATATATTCAACTTCCTTATTTTGCAAGGAAACTGTATGTGATGGAGAAAGTGAAGATCATGTGGTAAAATCAGTGAAATAAACCCATCCAGCAGACAAAACACTGCTTTTTGCAAATCTGTGTCATTAGAGATGGCAACTGGACTCTGAGTAATTTCAGGATAATAATTGTTTATCATGTACTCTTCACGAATTTGTAATATCTTATCATCCCTAATTTTCTTCCATGTTTATGACTTTATTATTTTCTTCTTATGAGTTGTCTTTTGTTTATTTATCTGTTTCTCTGGAGCACAGATTTCATTTATTCAACATTCATGCCCTCACATTCCTTCCTTGCCATTTACCCTAAATATACTATAAACTTGATGATGGAGATACCATTTAGATTCCTTGCATATCTACAAGGTTAATAATTAAGCTAATTTGTTGATTCCCTTTGGTTTATTTTAGTGTGAAATGACATCTTTTAGCTTGTCTTTGTTTGAATTTTCTCTTCTCATTCTTCTCATCAACCCTAATTTTCACATCTCTTCATTACATTTGTCATCGCTCATTATCAAAGAGCTTCATAGTTATTGATATCTTATAGCTTATACTTCTGTATAGGTAATTATTGGTTCTCAGATAAATTAGGTGAAAATTGAAGAGACATTTTACACATAATCTGTACACATATAGTTGAACCTTAACTCTAACTTTGTTTGACAAACAAAGACTTTACAGCTAATGAGGGTTCATTAATCAAATGTAATGATATCTGGTTTAAAATCAAAATGACAAAATAATTGTTTCGAAGTCAGAAATTTATATAAGTGATTGGAGGTGAATTTCAATAAACAAAAGTTATACATCATACAAACGATATTTAGCTGGCATGCATTGAAAATATTTCATATAGGTTAATGACATTTTTATTGCTACAAATGATAGTGATGTAACCCCAATAATTTAGTAAATAAATTAGAATAATATAGATTAGCTTTCATGGAATATTTCTCTGATGTACAAATCAGAAATATAATCTTTTGTATTTTGTTAATTGGATACTTTTGCCTATATCATGTGGAAAAATGCACATTTATGAATACAATTTGTGAATAATACTGCTAGTATTACCCAAGTCATCATCTTTGTATTGAATATTAACATAAAGTCTGTGCAAAATTAGACTCAACCACAATCTCCCTTCATTTATTCATCCCTCTGCATCATTACTTAAATTTTAACTAATGGAAATTTATTTCAAATAAATAAAATAAATTGAGTTTAAATTGCTTAAGAAGGAGGGCAAAGATTTATCAGACAGAAATAAATATTTCTCACCTGAATATTCACCAGAAGTTCTGCCATTTCTCGAGCAAAATATAGATTTTGAATTTCTACTAGCAGTAAGCAAATCGTCCGGTAAAGTGCCTCCAGATTTATCTGTATATAATGAATATTTTATGAATACAATGAAAGAAAGACTAAAATCTCAACTTCGGCTAAAAAGGTTAACTATGGTAATTATCGCAAGTCAATTATTCATCTTTGCATGGACCTAAACATTGTTGAAACAGTACTGCATTCCTATTTTTCTAACTAGTGTGATAACTGAAAACTGTAGTTTAAATCTTCTAATGTAAGCTAAAATTTGTAATTTTAAAGGTGGATTAAGGAACCATGCAAGAGAAAACCAGGAATGAGATTATTTTTTAAATACAGAGGAAAACGCATAGGATTTCATTCCCATGTAATCTATCATACTGAGTAGAAAAACTGGAATGTGCTATAGAGATTTTTGGCTAATGGGAGGAAAACTGCATGGATCTTGAAGTTGTAAGACATGTCAATAAGAAAAATGGTAACTTTTGTTAATTTCTCACTTTTAAATAATAAGGAAAAAACAATGATAGATCATGAGATATTGAAATGAAGTCTATATCTATAGTCTAAAGATACTACCCTTTTTCCAATCTCCCCCTTCCCTCATCATCTTTCTTCTGCATAACTATTCATTTGTATCACCATAGAGTAAATATTTCTCACACTATATTGTCGCCTAGTGCTTTGTGAAATGAATGTCAAGATAAGCTTTCATTGTTTATTTTTTCTGATGGATGGAAATTAGTTTTTGGGCAGAAAAGTCAAAGAAACTTCTCTGAGATTTCAACATATGAGGAAGTTGATGAGTGGTGAATGATCTATGTACAGGACTAGAAATAGTCAGAGAACACTATAAAGTAGAATATAGGAGGAAGAAGGAGTTAAAGGAAACTTTACACCAAAAGAAAAGGAAAATTTTGAAATCATGGATATGACTGTACTGTGTTTTTCCTTGTGTCATCAAAAGTTACAAATAAACTGTCCCTTGATTTTTTAAAAGTATTTTTGAGAATTTAGTTCAGTAACATAACATCATACCCAGTTAAGTATTGTAGCATAAAAATCATAGAATCATCTTACCCGATTATTAGATTGGCTAAGAAAATTCCAAAACAGCAGGCCGTATATACTTTTTTTGTGTTCTTTCACGTATTCCCAATCTGCGGGGTCATTTTCTACTTTAAAATCGCTCTGCTTTTCAGAGAACATCCTATGGTGAGGAGTAAATTTGGTTTATTAAGTTAATCCTTCTTTCTGATACCTCAATATGAATATTTCCTCTCATTTAACTTCTAAAACCATCTACTTTAAATAAAGGAATCATCTTTGTATCATCATGCTTTCATTTTACAACTTGTCATAAAAAAATCTCTCATTATTTGATATGGTTTACAGCCAATTTCAGTTGAACCAAATTATCAAGATAAGCATACCATTAGAACTGAGAGAGAATCAAGGTATATTTTCACCTAAAAGGAGGAGTTTTGCTGAATACAACCAAAACAAAAAAACCTCAATTTGATCATAATTATTGCATATTAAAGGTAAAACAGTTTTGAGAACAGCAGCAAGCCATTTGTGTGTAGCAATAGAAACTGTTTTATTTGAAGTAACTGAAATTCAAATCTTAAATAATAAATTAATTTAATGTCCTAAGTGACATCTCAAGGCAGGAATAAAATCTTTCTTTCAAGTTAATGACAAGTTGAGAATATTGGCAATCATTATGGGCTGCAATATCTTATTAAGGGAACAAAATTCAGCTGTGATTATTATAAACTTATTCCAAAATGTTTAATTTTGATGCTTTTTTATGTTCTATAAATTGTTAAATAAATATTATTTTTCAAGACATATTGATGATTTCCTACTCTGAAGTTACAGAAAAGCTACATGAAAAAAATATTCTTCATTTGAGAAAATTAACTTAACAGCAATGTAAGCTTAATATATCATGGAAGAAACTACTTTATGTTAGCATTCAGCCAAGGAAAACATATGGTAAGCAGTCAATGATGGATGAAGTTGTCATGTATTTCACATTTGATATTTATCAAAATATCTCAATATCTTAAATGACTGAAATTTGTGAATAAATTAATATCCCCTACCTAGGAGTTTGAAAATGAGCTCTGAAACAGTGTCTGTCTATTAGATGATGAAGCAACCTATGACTTCTCAGTGCTGATCCTGGGTCACCAGACATTGCAATTTGAATGATTGTATCCAGCTTTTCCTCTGGTAGACATACAGACAATTGCCGAGGTTCAACTGGTGTTCTGGTAGCCTTTGAGGATAAAATATAGTAAGTCTTCAACAGGAACAATATTACCAGCTTCAGAATGTTTGATTTGTTTGATTACCATTGAAAAATCTTTTACTTGATATATACACACACACACACACATGCATGCGCACGCACACTAGGAAAAAACAATACATATATATATATAAAATCTCAAGTCATTACAAAATTTATGAAATAATATGGCACACAAATGCTTCAATCTGCAATTTTCTTCAAATTTTTGTCAACGGTTTACTTGTTACTTGAATTGAATATAAATAACCTGTGATAAAAGCTCAATTTTTCATCAAATAAAAACTTTGCTGAACTAGGGCAGTGTCTTGCTGGAAATCAGTTTATACTAAAAGAATATCTCAGAAAACAAAATAAGATATTATTATAGCTTGATTATCTCCTGGTAAAGGAGGAATTAAGGAAGACAAATAAATAAGAAGGCATTGTGGTCATGTCATTATTGTGATTATGTCAAAAAAGGCAATAAGAAGAAAGACAATGACTTGAGAGTTATTTTGGTAAAACCATTGGTCTTTTTCAACTTTCATAGGAGTAGGGTTCATGCTCATCACTTAGATTAAGGCAATATGGTAGAATTTATAAAGATTTGGAAGGATAGCAAACCATGGATGGTCTAGGAATAGGATAAGAGATAGAAAACAAATGGAGACACTGAAGAACTTCTGAAGAAATTTTTCATTAAGTATGAAAAGTAAACATGATTCAAAATAGAAAGAAAAATATCCTCAAACTTATGAAGCCTTTAGGAATGGAAAATACAAATGTGGTGTTCAACAGGAAATATGGCAGAGAATTTTTCTAAATCTGTATTAAAAGAAAGAAATTTACTGCAATAGATTTTAATAAATAAATTGTCTAATTTCTCCCTAGTAAGAGTTTCAACATTGTGATTGTGAGCTATCAAAGATAGTTAAAAAGGTACTTTAATAAGAAATTACTATTTAGCAACTTTGTGTATTGTATTTATGCTGTTAAGGGAAGAAGTTTTCAAGAGCATTGTTTCATCTTAGTTTAAATAGGATGAGGCAAAAATGTAAGTTCTTCTATTCACTCATGGTTTAGATGACATTTAGATGAGATATAAAGAAAATTAGTTTGATGAATGAAAAATATAAAAAAATCTAACACTGACTTACATTTATCACTATATCAAGAAGTTTATTCCGAGCTGATAGAGGAACTTCTTTGTCCAATGCATGCTCTAAAACAAATGTCATTACCCTGTTGAGAGCTTCACCCTCACCAAATTCCATTTGAGGCGCTTTACGTTTTTTCCCTGCTTTCTTCTAATCTCAGACAAGAAAGAAAATTACCTCATAACCAATTTATTCAATCAAAGGTTGAACATAATTTTTTTCAATTGATTATAACTTATTCCTGAAAAACTATAATTATATATAAAAAACATAATTATTCTACCTTTTTAATTGGCTTTGGTTTGAGATCTTTGTTTTCTTTGCATTTTATATCATGGTAGATTATATAATCCAAAAAATTACGAAGGCTGCCAAGTAGAGCACATTCTATTGTATCCCATTCTCTCCAAATTCTTTTTGCTTCCCTAAGAAGATATCTTTTGATTAGAAATATACAATAATTTTCATTAAATCGATATTAACAGTTATCTGTTTTGGGCTTTTAGGAAAATGTCATTCCAGGTGATATTTTAAACCATTAAATCATGATGCTATCTCAGAAATATATTATTGAGAAAATTGTCCATAGAAGTAGAACACAAACTTAGAGAAGACATTTTTCTGTGAAATAATCTAGTTTAAAGAGGGCATGACTTGTTTTTATTAGGTATGTCATTTATATACTACATTTGGAGAAATTTACTAACTTGCATGTTCTGGAACAGAAATCACCATATATGTTTCCTGAGATTGTAAATGCTTAAGTTTTAATTTTGAGTTGGCAGTTCAATGATAATGAATTACCTAAAACTTAAATTTAAAAACCTCATAGGATGCACCACACCATTGATTTGATCAGAAATTAAACCATTTTTTAGTAACCAATTACTCAATCCCATGTTATATAAGCAAGACTGGTATGTTTGTTATATTTCATAGTTTAAGTGCAGTGCAGATGGGTGAGTTGGTGGAACAAATAGCTTAGGCTCAAGTCCTTAAGGGCACCAAGATTTAAGGGGCGCTTAAAATTTAAAGATTCATAATTTGTAATCAATTGTTGATTCAAATTTTGTACATCACATTTAGGAAATATTTAAAAAGTAGTAATTTTAGTTTATGCTAATTCTCCTTTTACTTTGAACAATTTGATTGAATTCTGGTAAAATGATTTGGGAATGATATGAAATACAGAATGATTTATCTATACTTACATAGTTTGCCTTGGATGTGTTCTTACATGTTCACAAGTCTTTACAACGTTAATATAAAGGTTAAATAGGACATCCAAGATAGCCCACGCTCTGTAATCTGTTGAGAAAGAACTGTAAATAAATTACTAGTTTCCTAATGAATGAATACTAGCATTAACAGATTTACTGGAAAGAAAGAAACTTAACAGAAAATTCATTTCATCTCTACATGATTTCTGAAATGGATTCTGTGAATCATTTTAAGGTTCAATATAATTTTTATAAGATTTAGTCCTCTCTATGATAAATTTTATTGATGTATTAAATGTATGAGATTTATAAAAATGAGATATCAAATTATTTTATTATTTAAACAGAATCATGTTTTTCAATCTTTAATTAGATGAAATTTAATATTATCCTTCTATCAAGCAAAGGTCTATCTCTACTTTGCTTGCTAGCTTTGATGTTTCAAGACCTGCAAACTTTTGATGAATCAGCTATTATTAAATTATGTTAATGATTGAAAAGATTTAAACTCTTTTGTTAGTTGCAATTTGCAATTACATGTTGCAATTTTTATTTCATTAGCAATGTCAGAATTTACTATTTAAATTTAATATCTTTTATTAATTTTATTAATTCAGTTATGCTTCACAAAATTACTCTTAATAAAATCCTGAATATATGACTCCTTCTTTTGAAAAATCTTTTTTATTGAATTACCATATTTTATGAAGTGAAACATCAACAATTTAAACTCTTTTGTTAGTTGCAATTTGCAATTACATGTTGCAATTTTTATTTCATTAGCAATGTCAGAATTTACTATTTAAATTTAATATCTTTTATCAATTTTATTAATTCAGTTATGCTTCACAAAATTACTCTTAATAAAATCCTGAATATATGACTCCTTCTTTTGAAAAATCTTTTTTATTGAATTACCATATTTTATGAAGTGAAACATCAACAAACCATGAAAATTAATCATATTATTTTCATTACTATTAAATTTATTTGATGAAACCCAGCAATCAATAATTTGATAGTTTTCATCAACTTATTATGTCTGTGACTGATCATTCTAATATGCCCTAGCATAGACCCTATTTCATCTCATCCAATGGAATGCCATGGAGCCCATGGCAATGAGGTATGCTGAAATTTTTTCATTGATCCAGCTTTCCAGTCATCACTCCCCTATCTTGTTCTCAATTTGCATTTTCAGTGGTGGATTAATTCCTTTTTTTGGTTTTCAGTGGAAGGACAAAGGCCCTGATACATTTTCTTTCCTTTTTTAATAAAGATTATTCTTTTCTCTCAGTAAAGGATGAGACTCGTAATGACTAGTAATGGTAAAATCTGAGTATCAAGGTTTCTTCAGAAATTTTTTGTTAATTCCTTCCTTGAATTTTTTGGAGGATAGTCGTGTGGGCAGCACGTTTGACTTCAATGAAAGCGGTCCCGGGTTCGGTTCCCGGTGGGAGCCCACATGTGAAATGACCTCAGCTGTTTTCATAATACTACTACTATAACCTCATTTCTGTTTTTTTTTCCAGTGAAATTATTCCTCTGTTACCAACCTCCTCTTTTTCTAACTGTTAGGATTATATTTATTCTAAAACAAATGTATAAATGTATCTTTATTGTTTAATTCTAAGAGCACTTTAGTGAGGACATGAAAAGTGCGTCTTTAGCATATGATACTGAAAATTTATTTTTCTCCTCATTTACCTAAGAATGAAAGAATAGAAGGCAAATCGTATTAATTTTAATGCATTTTCGTATCTGTAAGAGGTATATTGCCAAACCGATTGGTCCGAGTCAATAAAGATTCAAAATGAAATTCCTATCAATGAATACTCACCCATGCTTTTGAATTCATAACCATGAAGCATTGCATGTAATATTCTTGACATGGGAGGCAGAGGATTTTGATTGATAGGTTTATTTTTTACTTTACTTGGATCGTCTGGAAATGGATACTGTTTTAGAGAAGGACCAATAGCTGTTCCTGGGCAAAACAGGGCCATGTGGTTGAGGAAGATGCTAAGAATATCTTCTTCAACACTCTCAATATACTTTTCCCCCATTTTCTGTTGGAATATTGAATAATAATGGTTTTAGTCGAACACTTGCTGTCTTTATTCTATTATAATAGATCAAGAAAGTAATGCTCTATGTAAGGGCGACTTTAAAAGT
Organism: Pachydiplax longipennis; assembly: GCA_036926295.1. Taxonomy (NCBI): domain Eukaryota; kingdom Metazoa; phylum Arthropoda; class Insecta; order Odonata; family Libellulidae; genus Pachydiplax; species Pachydiplax longipennis. Next base: position 19,217,956 of record JAVFKF010000024.1, on the reverse strand, counting down.
TATGAGAAATGAATGGTATGTACAAAAATATTTTCTTGTGGTATTTCAACTGAAAAATTTTATGATTGCCTTGTAATGGATTTTTCTTCTACTAAAAGGAAGCCAACAATAATTTTCAGCAGTATGAAAAAAGATGCCTTTTCTGCTGCTGTCTAATTAACTACCATAGTAAGGTAATTTCAATATAAATTTATATATTGTTTACACATCAATATAATTATAAATATATATTTATTTATATAAGGTTTTGGATAATGGTGATAGTGGTCCTGGGTTTGATTCCTGTTGGTGACCAATGTTCATGTGAACCCAGTATTATGATGAATATGGGTTGTTTTCTGAATCAAATGGAGGAGGTCAGGTAAAATTTAGCCATTAATTGACTGTGTTGAAATTGATGCATTAGCAATGTGTTCCAACATTAATGCCATCTAGGTATTGTGATCCTAGTTACCACTTAATAGAAAAATATCACTCCTATATGCCAATTAATAATTTATCAGTGGGTGAAAAAACCTTTCAATTTACCTGTATGAAGCTCCTGAAAACTTTCATTGCTAAGTCACAAGAGTGCCACCGGTCCTCATCATGAAAAAACCTATATTTTGGAAAAAACTATTTTCAATACAAAATAGTTTTAATAAAAGTAATTGAATCAATGAAAATTTGCTATATTTATCATTATTTGAGAGGTAGTTAAAACTATATACATTGAAATACGGTCTTATGCAGTAAGATGAACATTGGGCTAAATATTGCTTTTAAATGAGTCTTTACATCGGAAATAAATGCAAAATGGAAAAGAATTGTTTGATTTTAAGGACAAACTTTTAGAAAGAGGAATAAAAGTTAAATGAATCAACCACAGGAGCTGGTAAACAGCTAATCTTTTCTTTCTAAATGCCTAGTATTATCCATTTCATTATAATGTTTACTTTCAATAAATCATAAGGGAATTCGGAATTTTATTTTCTGGTCTCATTTACGAATTTCTGGTCCCTAACATGTTTGACTCTGTTAGTGTAATTTTTTAAATTTATGAATATTGATGTACCTCAGAAAATAGTATATTGCAACTTGAATTTGGGTGTTATCAATTGCTGATATAGACTTTTCCATGCATTCTTTTGCTTCATCCGCCCAGATTTGCACAATTTTTTCACCTCGGCCTGCCCTAAATACATAAAAGTGGTTATTAGTTGTACTATATGTAAAATTAAATGCAGATCATATATCACTTATTCAGAGTTAAAATTTACCTATTTAGTTATTCTAAAAGAGTTCTAATGTTAACCTAATATTTGACTTTTTTCCCTTTGATTTCATTTCATTCCTTTCTACGCAATGCAAATGTGTATTGTGTATGGAGATTTACATGTATTTATTTCTTTTGTGATTGTAAAAACTTATATCAACATAAACCTTTTAATACTTCCTCTTTTCTAATTCTTTCTGATCCAAGAATTTCTCTAAGACTTATTATGCCCTCTAAAGATTTCATGTATAAAATTAGTTTTTGTATTAAAATCTCTATATTTCATAACCAGATACTTCTTCTGACATGAGAAATAGGTAATTTGACATTTTATATGTTTTTATTTTTTCCTTTGCAAACTTTAATTAGATAGTACTTAAATGTAATTCTATCTTAATAATTCTTTGAAATTCATGTTTTCCATGGGTAAAATACTTGGTACAAAATGCATCAGCTCATTGATGTTTATTTTAGTTTTTACTCACTTTTGTGAAAAATATCTGAGAGTATGCAGGCTACAGCGAAGCAACATCCGCAAATCCGTATCATACAAAACTGTTTTCTCCTTTTCTATTTTCGTTAGTAACTTCTGGAAATACAGTAATATCACAACATAAGCTTTCAATTACTGGCATGATTTTATTGCTTTCTTAATACATTATTCATTTTAAACCAATACGTATTTTCATCTAATTTCATCATTAAAATAATAACTCCTATGTTTGACTGTGGGAATCAGAATTATCATAATTCTGTATGCTTTATGGTTGACTTTTACAAATTGATGTGTGAAACATCATTGAGCCTCCAATGGTATCTTTTACTTTAAGAAATGTGAATAATTCATGTCATCTTTTATTTTTCAATTTTGCAACATTTTGCTGATGGCAGAGATGAGCATTAACAATTAAATGTTAGTGCATGGTTGTCAGTAGTAAATGGAAAAAATAGTTCTAAGAGTGAAAGCAAACACATTTCTGTGGTTTAAATTAATTTTTTACCTGAAGTAAATTCAGTCCTTTAATTTTTCCCTGAATTCTTCTGTTCCTATCCAAAGGATAAGACAGGGCTTTGGTAGCAATTTTTTGCAGCTGGGCAGTAACATAAGAAACATTCTCTTCTTCTTTTCCCCCTTAGGAAATTTTCATTAAATTAGTATACTGAGGACAAGATTATGATTAAATCTTATGCTTAATTTATCTTTATTTATACTAAATATGCTAAATTATAAGTCTGAAGCAATGTACAAAGAAGTGCACAGCTTTGCTCTTTAAGATAAATTATTCCATCAGTGAACAGTTTGGGATTATAAATATATATACACACTTGTATATGAGGTATGTGTGTGTGGGCAGGGGGAGGTTGTGGAGAGCTAGAACACAAAGATCCAGTGCAACACATTTATTATCCATCTCTAAGTCTTCTCTCTCTCTTGCAGCCTCTCTCATCTGCTCTGCCACATACCCTCTAGATCCCCATTGCACCCCCACTTGGACAACTGACAAACACCATCAGCTTCAACCCCCTGCACACACACTCAATACTGTTGTTATAAGCCCTAGGATCATTAACTAGCCAACTCCCAAAGGTGTTGACATGAATGAAAGGGGACCATTATTATATATATCCTTACCTTTTTTCACTTTATTCTTCAGGTTCTTTATACGGGAAGGTACTTCCACTTTAATCCACATAAATCCACGTTCCGCATAATCCTTTAATCTACATAAAGAAAATATGACATTAGAAATTGATGTCTACTTTAATAATTTTCTTAACTAATACATTTAATGAATCAAGCTAAATATCATGTATATAGTTGATGGAGGCAGTAATCTCATAAGAAGGAAAGCTAATTTTACTGCATTACTTTATTTGTAATTTCATGTGCCTTATTAACACTATTCTTTAAATCAACTATATAGTCCATGATCACTGTATCATCAGTTATTACATTTTCTAGTATTGAATAATTATTTTATTTGAAAATTACTTAATCAAATTCAAAAGTATAGGAATATGAAAATTGTTCATTATTTGATGAGGTAATATTTGATTAGGAAGTTTTATCAGATAAATCTCTGGTCTTGCAACTGGTCTGAATGAGCAGACCATATGCACTTCTTCTGCAATACATAAGTTGTTCATTTTACTGATTTACATGTATGTGTGTGTGTATACTATTGTCATCCATTTTCACTCAGATAATGCTTGTGTAGAAAATTATGTCTTTTGATACACCATAATCATGGTGGTTAAATTAAATATTTTTCTGTTAGTTAGCAATCTGAGCTCAGGACTGCACACTCCTTTAGTTACTCAACTCTTCAGCCATCTTTACTTGTGTTCAGAATACAATAATACCCTATAAAACTTTATAATCTGTTGAAAATGATGTTATATGATGAATATATGTAGTTTAAACTGTTTGGTTTATTTACTGTTTAAACTTCTTTGGCAATTATGACTACACCTAGACTTTATGAATTTTGTTGGTTGAAAAATAAAATATGTTTTCCAGCTAACCCATTCAAAATAAGCAGTATCTAAAAGATGATTGTGAAAGATCTAGTTGATGGCATTCAAATTTCACAAAAAACAGAAGGCAATCAGAAAATCGGTAGGCTGACACCAAAAAAGTGTTAGTTGGCCACTCAGTAACCCAGCATTGTGGCAACCTTGGCTGTAATAGTTCTCCAATTGAAATTAGTCAGTACCATGAATAAAATTTCTCTTAGGAAGACTTTTGTTTTTTTTGTGAGGTTTACAAGCTGTTGAATGAAACCCAAAATGAAAAAATCTGCCTTTACTTACCTATTCATTTGTGATACTTGACCTCTGCTTCAGATAAGATGAAACTTCAGGACTGTTGAGAAAAGGGTAGTGGTTAATCAGGAAAATTTCTCTGAATAGTAGTGAAAGAAAGGTATCTCACTAATAATTATGCAAATGATTAAACATGAAAGGTGCAAAATAGATAAAAATTATTAATATCAAATTTTTATTATTGATGCATTGATGCAGAGCTTTCATTAATTAATATTCAGTAATACTGTCAGCGTTACTATGGAGTTATAAACATGCAGCATTAAAACTAACACTGTAAATATGAGGGAATTCATCTGTCATCCCATCTTTTTAATCACTAAAAATTAACAGCTGTTTTCATATTGAGCCATTCAAGTCCATCTCAAATATCTAAAAACCCATTGAACTTCAGTTAAATTGAAAGAGGTGGTATTTTACTCTATTGTGGAAAAGCAACCATTTTAATGACTTATAAAAGTATCTTATCATCGAAATTTTCTCTGAAACTCTAAATTTTAAATTGATTCCCAGAGTAATCTGATTAATAATTTCATAGCTGATAATATTCTTCAAGCTTTCAACTGTTCAGCAACCCTTATTATCATTCATTACTTAAAAAGTGCTTATTAAAAGAAGATTGTGATGAGATTACTCAGTAATACCGTCACTTTAAAAGTAAGAGTTGTTATCAGCATAAAAATTTCTCCAATTAACCAATTCTAAAAAGATTTAATTGATTTTAGAAATATCTTGTAAGGCAAGAAAAACACGCTTACGCCATTCTCAAGAATTAACTTTGTCGAATTCCACTTCTTAGATATAATCAAATATCATACGTTTCCCTTTCTATTGAGAATGTTAAAATTTTGATATGTGATATCGAAAGTATTTAACAGAAAGACAATATATTTAGATTAAAAGACAACATCATAATAAGACAAGATCATTATTTCTGAGCATGATAACTCCGTTATATCTCCAGCTTTGCATAACGAAATGTTAACACGGGGTAAATAAATTTCAAGGAATTTTGGTTAAAGCTATTCTTATTTATCTTACCTTGATCAAGACGTATTTTAAATCCTCACTCTCAAGATATGTTTTTAATATCATGTGTTTACAAAACACAGCAGTGCAACAATGAACTGTTTCTAGGTAAACGAATAACAAAATATCATTGGCTGATCATATATCGAATCGAATATTTAAGAGATAGAACGAAGTATAAGTTTTATAATTAATTTTACATCTAAAAACATTCCTTTCACACAATCTCAGAGTTTATATTAATTCCGACAGTAGGATGGAGATAGTTCTGCTTCGCGATATCTTAATTTTATTCTCACAAAATGGGTCATTCAAAAGAAGAAATTCGCAAGGAACCGTTCCACAGACACGGAATCGTAGGAAGACGACACATATGGTGTAAATAAAAGTTTGGTCTATCAAATGAGGCAATCGATTGGCTAAAGTGGGTTGCAGTAAAACTGGGGACGCGAAAAACGGTATTATGTGTTACATGTATTCTGAAGTGGGCTCCTGGCTCGTTAATAAATAAATAAATAAATAAATAAATAAACATGTGAAAGGGAGCGGAAGAAAATCACGTATTAAACGGGAGCATCTTAAACGGGTATCACTGTATACAGAAAATTTTTGAAAGTAAGAAAGAAAACTCCACATATCTATGTCACCATGAAGAAGGAACATCGCGGCGAAACCCGAAACAACAGGAGAATTCTATCTTTACGTAGGTTTATAATCTTTTATTATCCGCTCATTTATCTTTATTTATATGTTATCCGTTATTATTTCATAGACCGATCCTTTCTGTATTATCATTATAAATGATAGAGAAAGAATCATGAAATTGACCCAAAGTTAAATTTTATGGTATTGGATATTTTAATATTACTTAAAAATTTTCCTATTGAAGATTTCATGGTTATTTTTACGAATAATGTATTGCCTTTTATTTGTTACGTACAGGACCTCCAGGAAAGTTTACAATTCTTCAGTATCAACTGCATGACAAATACTACGCAGTAGTAGTACTCATAGAGATACCTCGACAGCTAAGGCCATTTCGCTCTCCCACTGGGAATTAAAACTCAGAAAGGCCCATTCGGGTGCCAAATCACTATGTATCTACGATCGTAGGAATGTAGCGAATGAAGTCTCGAAACCCTAGAAATATTACGAATTAAAGCGAGGGATACTTAGAAGAAATGATTCACTATTTCATTCAGATATGGAAACAAGACTTGATTACGTCCTCAGAAAAATATAACTCCATCTCTTCCTACAGTGAATATATAATAGATCCTAACTGTTTATCTAGAACCAATATACTATATAATAATACCCGTTATAGTACAATGTAATAAAAGCCCTTTAAGACACTCCCGTTAAAGACGTTATCCCGCAAAATTCCGCTTCGTTTATGAGACGAAATCTTTTTACGTTATCTGTACCTCCGTTCTCTCTCCTTTTCTACCTTGATCTGAGGGGGCTATAATGAAAAAGTACCATTCTATTCCCTTTCTCCGTAAAATGTAAAAAACTTGTAACTACGTCACTAAATACGGCGATCTCTTCGCGCAAAAAGCAGACAATTTCTTAAAATAAGGACGTAAGGCAACCAGCGTTATACAACCCGGTTATAACGTTATCCCGCTCAAGACGAGGGTTTCGCTTGGTCCCCCGAAATACTATACGTCTTAACCGGGTTTTACTGTATTTCGAAATTAGTATATCATAATCAATACGTGGAATATCTACTTTATTTCAATATTTTAGATAGATATTTCGCAAAATAAGAGTATATCTTGCGAGCCAAATTCCTCTGCTCTCACAAGGTGATATTTTATTAATTGATAATTTTTAAAGAAAGGAATTGTTATTAACACTCCCTAATATCTGGAGCATATGAGCTCTTTAAAATGCAAAAATTTCTCCCCATCAGCTTTTAACAATAAAGTATATTTCAAAATAAAATAATAAATTTTAGCCTCTTAAGCTCAAAATTTGAACTGTAGCTAAAAGAGTTGATAAATATTCTTACTTTTGCACGTTTTTTATTCGAATTTCCGTAATATTTGATAAAAAAACCCCGTTTCAGTCCTTATGTTTACGTGGTTGCTGAAGAAATGTTTACTTTTACTGTTTAGACTCTCCTTATTTGTCAAATTGAACATATGCTCATTCGTATGCTTAAGTTGATGCTCATTGAAAGTATGATTAAGATTTTAAATATTTACCACAAAGTCATTTCGATTAGAATCACATTGTTATGTTTGATTAGTTATAATTTCATTACGAGCTTATTTTTCCATTACTTTAATTGAAGAAGGCGAGAAAGTAAAATAAAACTCGAATGCAAGAAAGGAGAATTATCCACATCGTCACCCTTCATTTTCCTGCATCAATACCTAATTTTTTACTGTTAAGAAAAACTTTCAGATCACTGGAAATAAATATTCTAAGGATATAAGTTATTACGAATGTTAAAACGTAGTCGTTTTCTTCTCGAAGTCCTCATGCTTAAAGAATTCCGATTTATAATACAGGAGTTAATTACCCTATACAACTTAAAGTCCTCGAGAAACATTGGATGGGAAATTTTTTGTAAAGGAAAGATTCCTCAAGGGTTTTAGATGAGTTACAATTTCTCCATAATTAATTATAATAATAATTAATATATAATAAAATATGATAGTTTTTGCATTTTCACAAGTATATTGATTACACAGGTCTGCGATGAAAAAGCTGCGTGAGAATTTTTCACCGAATCTTATAGATTTTTGCATGCTGGATACAGGAAAAATATTCAAAATATGCTATCACGTCAGAATTTCTTGCAAATTGAGTTCTGACGATGACGTTCCGCCAGAGTGATGTCGTCATAATAGACACCTTGAGTCTCTGCTCCCAATGCAAAAATGAAATATGAAATAATCACCCTTGATGCTATTTTCTATAAAATTATTAAAATAGTGAATAGAAAAATTTCAACAGCATAGATTTTATTTTCTTGAGTAAAATCGATTTTTAATTCAAACGTTTACTTGGGATATGTATCCATGTAAGATCAGATCAGAAAAAAAATCGAAGTACGCTTCAGGACTACAAACCACGCTTTTACTAAAGATTGGTTATTTTTTTAGACATATCTGTTGTTCATAAATGTTATAAAATGACCTTGCGTGAATTTTTGCGAATTTAAAGTGTTACGGCATAGTGTGTGATACACGGGACCATAAGATGTACGTGGTGTCTTCATGGCGTTGGACGAACTATAGGAAAACTGCAGACTTTGTTTGACCTCCGTTTGACGGAGATGAACGGTGCGTCAAGGATGTAACTGCTTGTATGTACGAATCCCAAGATGGCTACATTAGAGCTCCACTCGAGGACAGAAAAATATTACCGAGGTTTGATACAAAAGAGGACTTCAAAACCTAAATAGGACAGTCTACCTAGGTGGGTGAGCGGGCGGCACTTGATTGCAGCCCCCTCCTCGTGGTGAGTTCTGGATAGTCTAATATTTGATGAACTAAGAGCTGCGCTTTACTTCCTTTCCTACTATCTTATAATTCTTGATAAATTTAAGTCGGTAGGGTCGAGTTATCGTTGCAGATAATTGCCTACCCACATAAAATGCCTTTCCTTTAAATAGTAAAAAAGAAATTGAGTGGAATTAAGTGGAATTAAGAACCAGAGGGCAATTTTTTTTATAATCTCGATTCATTTAAACAATATGGCAAACGTCATCTACTTGCTCCCTGTCAAGTACTAACCTTCGGCACATACTCTGACTAAAACGATGCTATTTTTCCTTCGCGAAGTAAGAGCCATTGCACATTACAGCTATCTTCCTTAGTACGTTTCTATTGAAATGGAATTTGAACTCATCAGTTCAATCCTTTTTGGTTTTCAAACGATGATCATATGTAAGCACATACATACAATCGCTTACAAAAAAAAGTTACCGCTAAGAATGCAACCCGCTTAACAGACGAGGAGCTCGATGAGAGCGAGTCTATGAGCATCTCTGCTTTTAGCGCGCATTTCGTCTTCCTCCTTACGCACGTTTTGATGCTTTGACGTTATTTTTTTAAATACCAGCTAAAATACATTAAATATAAACAATAACTCGACCCTACCGACTTAAGTTTATCAAGAACGATAAGATAGTAGGAAAAGAAGTTAACTGCAGTTCATCGAATAATAGACTATCCACGAGGAGGTGGATGAAATGTTGCGAGTACCAGTATGGGTGACAGTCAGTTCGGACGGAGCACTGAAAAGTGATGGTTTTCGCCAGTTATAAGTCTACGTAATAAGTGTGTTATTGCAATAGGTGTGTCTAAAGCTACTGTGAATCCTGAAAATCTGTGGATTGATAAGTGAGCGAAAAGGAAATATTTGTATTTTATAGTGCTTATACTCCGTAATAATGCCACCCTTGCCTTGAGGGCAGATTAAGTCAGCGATATTCGATATTTTAGGGGAATCTAAGGATCCAAATGAAAACAAGTTATCAGCATTTTTGAGTTTTATTCGGTGTTTTAATTCGAGCGAAAAAAAGTTTCTTTGGAAAGGAAATTTCCTTCAGCGAAAGCCTTTGCTGGCTACTTCGGGTTATTCATTTTCAGGTTGTACGATTGCTTCACTGTCATCATTTTGCTCATCTGCTTCAGTTTCTTCAGATTGTTTTTTCAGTGCTATATTGAATTGTCTTCGCACTAAAGCATAGCTGAAGAAAAGCTCATCCTGAAAATAGAAAAGATAATCAGTGAGCTTGAATTACGATGCCATTCTTCAATTGTGAAATGAAATTTTCTATATATTCCTTGTGTATACATATTTATGGGACATTTATTATCAAGGAATGCAGGCACCCATGAGAATTATTTTGGTTTGGAGCTGCCAGGCACCAAACAAATCCTAAAGGCACAGTGCTTCTTTAAAAAGAATTTTACAGTAAATTTTAATTTTATTATATATCATTATTAATACAATTTATACTATATAATATTAACTGAAAGTAGAGAAACAAATCATGAAACGTTGTCAATATCCAACTGATAGAAGATAAATACTTTTTAGCAAAAATTAAGTACTTGGAAAAATAGCATGTTTTCTCTAACTTCACAAATAACCCATAGATTACGACAATTTACTGTTTAATTGTGTAATCAGCAGCAGTGGTTTTATTACATTTAATATCAAGGGGATCATTTGGTACAAAATTTTTTTATTAGCTTGGTTTTAAGAATAAAATCAGCCGAGCTAAAGTATTTTATCTTAAGTTTTTTATTAATGATTTTTATTTCTGATTCACAAGGCTCATTTGGTATTATGAAATTATATAATCTGATTATTCTAAAATGTGAGAGATAAATCTCAAACAAGACTTTTCCGCTGAAAATAAGTAAATCATAAGTTGCTTGATGGAGAATGTTAACAGTCTGCTTAGAATCACAAGGAATAGGTATTTTTTTAAAGATTACTCCCTAAGGAATCATTAATCAACACTCACATATATTTATAAGTTTTGGTTTAGCTTGAATCAAGTTTTACTTAAATTCTTGTAGCAATATGCTTATGTTGTATTAAAATTAGAAGGGTGGCGAGTCTTATCTCTCAAAATTACACTGCTCCAAACATCAAATTTTTAATGAAATATAATTAATCTGAAAACTCATAAGAGTTTAAAATAATGCAAATTTTCAAAAAAAGTGTATACTTGATAACATCAGAGGTTCTTGTCATAGATAGCTAAGTGGTCATTGTGTTTTACTTTGGTGAAAGTGGTCCTGGGTTTGATTCCCAGCAGGTACTCACATGCTAAGTGACCCTAGCTGTTGAAGTACATTTAAAATTACTGATTATACTAAAATCAGATACATTCTTAATAATGAATTAAGTTTTAAGAAAGAGATTACTGACATATCTTGCTTTCAATTTAGATATATCATAGAGCGGCCACAGATATCATCCTATGATAATCAAATGATACTCTTCTTTCAATGAACTTGAATATCTACTATCCAATTGGATTTGTGTATGTCAATGGTAGGATTTGAAGGCACTTCCATGTTGGTGAGAAATCAGAATGTCCTTTCTCTTTCTTTGTATGGTTTGTGTACCCTTATAATATTGTTTTTATGTTTTACATGGTAGGGTAAAATAAATATGCACAAATTAGCCTGACTGATGGGGATTCATACAAAGATAATTAAAATAATCTTTGGATACATTTAATTATCAAACTCAAGGCATTTTCCTGCAATAGTTTTGGGAAAGATTAATGTCTAAAATAGATGTAGACAAAGATTTTTCATTTCAGTAGTTATGCTTATATCAGCTAGACTGAAGTTTTGGATGTGATGATCCACACTGAAAATGTGGGAAAGTCTCGGTCTCGGTCAAACAATTTTTTGTAACTATAACTCATGGAATAGTATGTTTCCCCAATTTGAGAATTTTTGTTTGAGCATGTACATTGCACATGAATGCAGAAAATTTATAGAAATCATTTCATTTAGAACATCCATTTCTCATGTCCAAAGTGGTTATTATGCAAGAGAGTTATTTTCATATTAGAAACTACAATCTTGTTATGAATTCTTTACCTAAGAAAAATTAAACTTCAAACCAAAGGGTTGTGAATTCTGTCAGTTTATATGTGATTGTTGTCAAGAACTACATCATTGACTTAATAAAACCGGATGTGTCAGTATCTCATCCAATGTTTCTTCTTCAAAGTAAAAAGAAAACTAGTAATCAAATAAGGTACTCTTCCAACATAAGATTTGCTATCCCTGGCAGTAGGGTGTTAATCATTCAAACTGTTATGGATTCTGATCATAATCACTTAAAACAATCAGCTAAATAGTTTTTGGGATTCTGAAATTCCCATTATTTGAAGTAGTATTGTTAAATGTGCTTCAACAGCTGAGGTACATCTGGGACCCCACCAGGAATTGAACCTGGAACAGCTTTCACCGAAATTGAACATGCTGCCCACATGGCTATTCAGGAGCCCTCCCATTAATAATTCCATTCATATAAACTTGATGGTTGAATCATTATCAATGTTCTGCTCCATTCTGCGTCTCGTTAAAGTAGTTTGCAAAATCCTACCTGGTTATCTGTTACGTCTCCAATGGCATATTTTGCTTTCAATGGTGGTAGGAGGAATGGGGCCATCTCAGATCTTCTGTCAACAACCTTAAATGGATAAATCAAATTACATTTTAGAAATTATATTTTATATTTAGAAAATACCAATTATTATTACAGCCCCTTTTGAAGTGCTTTTGATCTCACAAAGTATATTTTTAATTACATTTGATTTGTATCTTGTACTAAACTTCATTAAGTTCTATCTAAAACATAAAGCATACCTCAAAGATATATTTCCTTAGGTCTTTCATATCATATATGAGGGTGATTAGGGAGAGAAGAGATATAACCATTGCATGTATCCATGAAGTGATTCTTGGACTTCTAATTGACATTTCTGGATCTGTTATTACTAAGTCCTGAATTGTATAAAAATAGTAATGTATTTAGTAATCGTTTTGAAAGAGTTAACTTCTATCTATGGTAATCATGATGAATAGTCTTTGTTAGTCATGCTAACTTGATTGAATGACCAATATATTCTACAAAGGGGATAAGTACCAGATAAAATGATACCTGTAAGGTTATTTGCCTAAGCAGTGCTGAAATTTAAATTTCAGTCAAATTCCTGATCCATTGACTTGGGTATTGATTATTAATCATATAATTAAACAGAAAAAAAACCTTGGCAATGCCACTTATTCTAATTTATGAAGGATAGTTTTTTTTTCATTGTACTCAATTTTAAATGCTATATTTACCATAAAATGGTATCATTTTCAAACATAGCATATTTATTTCGGCAGAATTTAAAATTTGTCCAAATATTCTGACAATCAAGCAGTTTTGGCAAAAACTGAGAAAATGCTACAGTAGGCCATTGAAAACAGACATGTGTTGGAGAGAAATATGGAACTAAAATAAACATCAATGAAACAAAGTTTATGAGGAATGGGGGAAGGAAAGTGACATTAATATCCTACTTCAAGGCCTACAACAAGAGCAGATAGAATCTTTGAAATATCTGGGTAGCCTGATAATTGGACTCTGGTGCAATCTGTTGACTGGAGGCAGTATTATTTATCAGAAGAAATATTGTTATATTTGTGGCAGATGCAGTTAAAATCATAAAAGAGACATTATTTATTGGATTCAGAAGAAGAAAATGTAATAGGAGGAAAGGGCGACTCTGATGCTAATAATTCCTTGGATGAGGGATCTAAGGTGTTTTCTCTAAGTGAGTTAAACAATCTTCTTGGAGCCTTAGGCCTGTCAAAAGATACTGCTGACACTAGTGTGGTCCAGTTATATATTTATATATTATGTTATTAGCTATGCTTTGGTTGTCACTCTTGACAAAATCAATCTTGAAGATTATCGTTGGATGGTTTTTGGAAACTTCAAAATACTAACTGCATTTTGATACATATGTCATGGTTAAAGTATCCTTGCTTCTTGTGCTTATAGGATAGCTGAGCCAAAGATCTTCATCTGACAAAAACTGACTGGTCTCTTTGAGAAGATCCTATTCCAGGTGAAAAATCATTCTCCATTTAAGCAAGTACCTCTAGAAAAATTTCATACTGCTTCTTCATATCATACTGGTTCTTATGTTGTACATTATTAGATCACTATGAAAAGATGGGAAATGTATCTATTTTATGTGCTCCAAGTTCCCCAAACTACCAGAGGTAAAGTTGATAGACCAAAATAGTTTTGTAGGACCAAAAATATTTGAACTTTTATTTGATACTTTGTTCATTAATTCCGAGAATGAAAACTGATAAAAATTGCCTTTAAAGATGTGTTGCATAAATTTTTGGGAAATTACAAAGATGCATCTTACAAAAATAGTGTACAACAAATGCTGATTCCATGTAAAGCTCAAGGCTGCAATATGATACTGAAAGTCCTATTCTTACACTCACAAGTAGACTAATTTTTAAAAAGCAGGGGTAAAGATTTTACAACTATTTTATGGATGTAGAGAGCTGTTACTAAGAAGGAATAGATATGAGTATAATGGATGACTACTCTCAGATGCTTAACCTTAAGCTTAATGGGAAATATTGGAAACCTATAGAAAACCAGGAGTAGGATGAAAGAGAGGAAAAAAGGTTTCACAGATCAATATAGGGATTATTGAAAATTTCTCAGTCACAAGTTTGCCATAAAAAGCAAATGTAATTCTGTTTTATTTGTTCAAGAGTTTTTGTTTTTGTAAAATCGATATATTCAACTTCCTTATTTTGCAAGGAAACTGTATGTGATGGAGAAAGTGAAGATCATGTGGTAAAATCAGTGAAATAAACCCATCCAGCAGACAAAACACTGCTTTTTGCAAATCTGTGTCATTAGAGATGGCAACTGGACTCTGAGTAATTTCAGGATAATAATTGTTTATCATGTACTCTTCACGAATTTGTAATATCTTATCATCCCTAATTTTCTTCCATGTTTATGACTTTATTATTTTCTTCTTATGAGTTGTCTTTTGTTTATTTATCTGTTTCTCTGGAGCACAGATTTCATTTATTCAACATTCATGCCCTCACATTCCTTCCTTGCCATTTACCCTAAATATACTATAAACTTGATGATGGAGATACCATTTAGATTCCTTGCATATCTACAAGGTTAATAATTAAGCTAATTTGTTGATTCCCTTTGGTTTATTTTAGTGTGAAATGACATCTTTTAGCTTGTCTTTGTTTGAATTTTCTCTTCTCATTCTTCTCATCAACCCTAATTTTCACATCTCTTCATTACATTTGTCATCGCTCATTATCAAAGAGCTTCATAGTTATTGATATCTTATAGCTTATACTTCTGTATAGGTAATTATTGGTTCTCAGATAAATTAGGTGAAAATTGAAGAGACATTTTACACATAATCTGTACACATATAGTTGAACCTTAACTCTAACTTTGTTTGACAAACAAAGACTTTACAGCTAATGAGGGTTCATTAATCAAATGTAATGATATCTGGTTTAAAATCAAAATGACAAAATAATTGTTTCGAAGTCAGAAATTTATATAAGTGATTGGAGGTGAATTTCAATAAACAAAAGTTATACATCATACAAACGATATTTAGCTGGCATGCATTGAAAATATTTCATATAGGTTAATGACATTTTTATTGCTACAAATGATAGTGATGTAACCCCAATAATTTAGTAAATAAATTAGAATAATATAGATTAGCTTTCATGGAATATTTCTCTGATGTACAAATCAGAAATATAATCTTTTGTATTTTGTTAATTGGATACTTTTGCCTATATCATGTGGAAAAATGCACATTTATGAATACAATTTGTGAATAATACTGCTAGTATTACCCAAGTCATCATCTTTGTATTGAATATTAACATAAAGTCTGTGCAAAATTAGACTCAACCACAATCTCCCTTCATTTATTCATCCCTCTGCATCATTACTTAAATTTTAACTAATGGAAATTTATTTCAAATAAATAAAATAAATTGAGTTTAAATTGCTTAAGAAGGAGGGCAAAGATTTATCAGACAGAAATAAATATTTCTCACCTGAATATTCACCAGAAGTTCTGCCATTTCTCGAGCAAAATATAGATTTTGAATTTCTACTAGCAGTAAGCAAATCGTCCGGTAAAGTGCCTCCAGATTTATCTGTATATAATGAATATTTTATGAATACAATGAAAGAAAGACTAAAATCTCAACTTCGGCTAAAAAGGTTAACTATGGTAATTATCGCAAGTCAATTATTCATCTTTGCATGGACCTAAACATTGTTGAAACAGTACTGCATTCCTATTTTTCTAACTAGTGTGATAACTGAAAACTGTAGTTTAAATCTTCTAATGTAAGCTAAAATTTGTAATTTTAAAGGTGGATTAAGGAACCATGCAAGAGAAAACCAGGAATGAGATTATTTTTTAAATACAGAGGAAAACGCATAGGATTTCATTCCCATGTAATCTATCATACTGAGTAGAAAAACTGGAATGTGCTATAGAGATTTTTGGCTAATGGGAGGAAAACTGCATGGATCTTGAAGTTGTAAGACATGTCAATAAGAAAAATGGTAACTTTTGTTAATTTCTCACTTTTAAATAATAAGGAAAAAACAATGATAGATCATGAGATATTGAAATGAAGTCTATATCTATAGTCTAAAGATACTACCCTTTTTCCAATCTCCCCCTTCCCTCATCATCTTTCTTCTGCATAACTATTCATTTGTATCACCATAGAGTAAATATTTCTCACACTATATTGTCGCCTAGTGCTTTGTGAAATGAATGTCAAGATAAGCTTTCATTGTTTATTTTTTCTGATGGATGGAAATTAGTTTTTGGGCAGAAAAGTCAAAGAAACTTCTCTGAGATTTCAACATATGAGGAAGTTGATGAGTGGTGAATGATCTATGTACAGGACTAGAAATAGTCAGAGAACACTATAAAGTAGAATATAGGAGGAAGAAGGAGTTAAAGGAAACTTTACACCAAAAGAAAAGGAAAATTTTGAAATCATGGATATGACTGTACTGTGTTTTTCCTTGTGTCATCAAAAGTTACAAATAAACTGTCCCTTGATTTTTTAAAAGTATTTTTGAGAATTTAGTTCAGTAACATAACATCATACCCAGTTAAGTATTGTAGCATAAAAATCATAGAATCATCTTACCCGATTATTAGATTGGCTAAGAAAATTCCAAAACAGCAGGCCGTATATACTTTTTTTGTGTTCTTTCACGTATTCCCAATCTGCGGGGTCATTTTCTACTTTAAAATCGCTCTGCTTTTCAGAGAACATCCTATGGTGAGGAGTAAATTTGGTTTATTAAGTTAATCCTTCTTTCTGATACCTCAATATGAATATTTCCTCTCATTTAACTTCTAAAACCATCTACTTTAAATAAAGGAATCATCTTTGTATCATCATGCTTTCATTTTACAACTTGTCATAAAAAAATCTCTCATTATTTGATATGGTTTACAGCCAATTTCAGTTGAACCAAATTATCAAGATAAGCATACCATTAGAACTGAGAGAGAATCAAGGTATATTTTCACCTAAAAGGAGGAGTTTTGCTGAATACAACCAAAACAAAAAAACCTCAATTTGATCATAATTATTGCATATTAAAGGTAAAACAGTTTTGAGAACAGCAGCAAGCCATTTGTGTGTAGCAATAGAAACTGTTTTATTTGAAGTAACTGAAATTCAAATCTTAAATAATAAATTAATTTAATGTCCTAAGTGACATCTCAAGGCAGGAATAAAATCTTTCTTTCAAGTTAATGACAAGTTGAGAATATTGGCAATCATTATGGGCTGCAATATCTTATTAAGGGAACAAAATTCAGCTGTGATTATTATAAACTTATTCCAAAATGTTTAATTTTGATGCTTTTTTATGTTCTATAAATTGTTAAATAAATATTATTTTTCAAGACATATTGATGATTTCCTACTCTGAAGTTACAGAAAAGCTACATGAAAAAAATATTCTTCATTTGAGAAAATTAACTTAACAGCAATGTAAGCTTAATATATCATGGAAGAAACTACTTTATGTTAGCATTCAGCCAAGGAAAACATATGGTAAGCAGTCAATGATGGATGAAGTTGTCATGTATTTCACATTTGATATTTATCAAAATATCTCAATATCTTAAATGACTGAAATTTGTGAATAAATTAATATCCCCTACCTAGGAGTTTGAAAATGAGCTCTGAAACAGTGTCTGTCTATTAGATGATGAAGCAACCTATGACTTCTCAGTGCTGATCCTGGGTCACCAGACATTGCAATTTGAATGATTGTATCCAGCTTTTCCTCTGGTAGACATACAGACAATTGCCGAGGTTCAACTGGTGTTCTGGTAGCCTTTGAGGATAAAATATAGTAAGTCTTCAACAGGAACAATATTACCAGCTTCAGAATGTTTGATTTGTTTGATTACCATTGAAAAATCTTTTACTTGATATATACACACACACACACACATGCATGCGCACGCACACTAGGAAAAAACAATACATATATATATATAAAATCTCAAGTCATTACAAAATTTATGAAATAATATGGCACACAAATGCTTCAATCTGCAATTTTCTTCAAATTTTTGTCAACGGTTTACTTGTTACTTGAATTGAATATAAATAACCTGTGATAAAAGCTCAATTTTTCATCAAATAAAAACTTTGCTGAACTAGGGCAGTGTCTTGCTGGAAATCAGTTTATACTAAAAGAATATCTCAGAAAACAAAATAAGATATTATTATAGCTTGATTATCTCCTGGTAAAGGAGGAATTAAGGAAGACAAATAAATAAGAAGGCATTGTGGTCATGTCATTATTGTGATTATGTCAAAAAAGGCAATAAGAAGAAAGACAATGACTTGAGAGTTATTTTGGTAAAACCATTGGTCTTTTTCAACTTTCATAGGAGTAGGGTTCATGCTCATCACTTAGATTAAGGCAATATGGTAGAATTTATAAAGATTTGGAAGGATAGCAAACCATGGATGGTCTAGGAATAGGATAAGAGATAGAAAACAAATGGAGACACTGAAGAACTTCTGAAGAAATTTTTCATTAAGTATGAAAAGTAAACATGATTCAAAATAGAAAGAAAAATATCCTCAAACTTATGAAGCCTTTAGGAATGGAAAATACAAATGTGGTGTTCAACAGGAAATATGGCAGAGAATTTTTCTAAATCTGTATTAAAAGAAAGAAATTTACTGCAATAGATTTTAATAAATAAATTGTCTAATTTCTCCCTAGTAAGAGTTTCAACATTGTGATTGTGAGCTATCAAAGATAGTTAAAAAGGTACTTTAATAAGAAATTACTATTTAGCAACTTTGTGTATTGTATTTATGCTGTTAAGGGAAGAAGTTTTCAAGAGCATTGTTTCATCTTAGTTTAAATAGGATGAGGCAAAAATGTAAGTTCTTCTATTCACTCATGGTTTAGATGACATTTAGATGAGATATAAAGAAAATTAGTTTGATGAATGAAAAATATAAAAAAATCTAACACTGACTTACATTTATCACTATATCAAGAAGTTTATTCCGAGCTGATAGAGGAACTTCTTTGTCCAATGCATGCTCTAAAACAAATGTCATTACCCTGTTGAGAGCTTCACCCTCACCAAATTCCATTTGAGGCGCTTTACGTTTTTTCCCTGCTTTCTTCTAATCTCAGACAAGAAAGAAAATTACCTCATAACCAATTTATTCAATCAAAGGTTGAACATAATTTTTTTCAATTGATTATAACTTATTCCTGAAAAACTATAATTATATATAAAAAACATAATTATTCTACCTTTTTAATTGGCTTTGGTTTGAGATCTTTGTTTTCTTTGCATTTTATATCATGGTAGATTATATAATCCAAAAAATTACGAAGGCTGCCAAGTAGAGCACATTCTATTGTATCCCATTCTCTCCAAATTCTTTTTGCTTCCCTAAGAAGATATCTTTTGATTAGAAATATACAATAATTTTCATTAAATCGATATTAACAGTTATCTGTTTTGGGCTTTTAGGAAAATGTCATTCCAGGTGATATTTTAAACCATTAAATCATGATGCTATCTCAGAAATATATTATTGAGAAAATTGTCCATAGAAGTAGAACACAAACTTAGAGAAGACATTTTTCTGTGAAATAATCTAGTTTAAAGAGGGCATGACTTGTTTTTATTAGGTATGTCATTTATATACTACATTTGGAGAAATTTACTAACTTGCATGTTCTGGAACAGAAATCACCATATATGTTTCCTGAGATTGTAAATGCTTAAGTTTTAATTTTGAGTTGGCAGTTCAATGATAATGAATTACCTAAAACTTAAATTTAAAAACCTCATAGGATGCACCACACCATTGATTTGATCAGAAATTAAACCATTTTTTAGTAACCAATTACTCAATCCCATGTTATATAAGCAAGACTGGTATGTTTGTTATATTTCATAGTTTAAGTGCAGTGCAGATGGGTGAGTTGGTGGAACAAATAGCTTAGGCTCAAGTCCTTAAGGGCACCAAGATTTAAGGGGCGCTTAAAATTTAAAGATTCATAATTTGTAATCAATTGTTGATTCAAATTTTGTACATCACATTTAGGAAATATTTAAAAAGTAGTAATTTTAGTTTATGCTAATTCTCCTTTTACTTTGAACAATTTGATTGAATTCTGGTAAAATGATTTGGGAATGATATGAAATACAGAATGATTTATCTATACTTACATAGTTTGCCTTGGATGTGTTCTTACATGTTCACAAGTCTTTACAACGTTAATATAAAGGTTAAATAGGACATCCAAGATAGCCCACGCTCTGTAATCTGTTGAGAAAGAACTGTAAATAAATTACTAGTTTCCTAATGAATGAATACTAGCATTAACAGATTTACTGGAAAGAAAGAAACTTAACAGAAAATTCATTTCATCTCTACATGATTTCTGAAATGGATTCTGTGAATCATTTTAAGGTTCAATATAATTTTTATAAGATTTAGTCCTCTCTATGATAAATTTTATTGATGTATTAAATGTATGAGATTTATAAAAATGAGATATCAAATTATTTTATTATTTAAACAGAATCATGTTTTTCAATCTTTAATTAGATGAAATTTAATATTATCCTTCTATCAAGCAAAGGTCTATCTCTACTTTGCTTGCTAGCTTTGATGTTTCAAGACCTGCAAACTTTTGATGAATCAGCTATTATTAAATTATGTTAATGATTGAAAAGATTTAAACTCTTTTGTTAGTTGCAATTTGCAATTACATGTTGCAATTTTTATTTCATTAGCAATGTCAGAATTTACTATTTAAATTTAATATCTTTTATTAATTTTATTAATTCAGTTATGCTTCACAAAATTACTCTTAATAAAATCCTGAATATATGACTCCTTCTTTTGAAAAATCTTTTTTATTGAATTACCATATTTTATGAAGTGAAACATCAACAATTTAAACTCTTTTGTTAGTTGCAATTTGCAATTACATGTTGCAATTTTTATTTCATTAGCAATGTCAGAATTTACTATTTAAATTTAATATCTTTTATCAATTTTATTAATTCAGTTATGCTTCACAAAATTACTCTTAATAAAATCCTGAATATATGACTCCTTCTTTTGAAAAATCTTTTTTATTGAATTACCATATTTTATGAAGTGAAACATCAACAAACCATGAAAATTAATCATATTATTTTCATTACTATTAAATTTATTTGATGAAACCCAGCAATCAATAATTTGATAGTTTTCATCAACTTATTATGTCTGTGACTGATCATTCTAATATGCCCTAGCATAGACCCTATTTCATCTCATCCAATGGAATGCCATGGAGCCCATGGCAATGAGGTATGCTGAAATTTTTTCATTGATCCAGCTTTCCAGTCATCACTCCCCTATCTTGTTCTCAATTTGCATTTTCAGTGGTGGATTAATTCCTTTTTTTGGTTTTCAGTGGAAGGACAAAGGCCCTGATACATTTTCTTTCCTTTTTTAATAAAGATTATTCTTTTCTCTCAGTAAAGGATGAGACTCGTAATGACTAGTAATGGTAAAATCTGAGTATCAAGGTTTCTTCAGAAATTTTTTGTTAATTCCTTCCTTGAATTTTTTGGAGGATAGTCGTGTGGGCAGCACGTTTGACTTCAATGAAAGCGGTCCCGGGTTCGGTTCCCGGTGGGAGCCCACATGTGAAATGACCTCAGCTGTTTTCATAATACTACTACTATAACCTCATTTCTGTTTTTTTTTCCAGTGAAATTATTCCTCTGTTACCAACCTCCTCTTTTTCTAACTGTTAGGATTATATTTATTCTAAAACAAATGTATAAATGTATCTTTATTGTTTAATTCTAAGAGCACTTTAGTGAGGACATGAAAAGTGCGTCTTTAGCATATGATACTGAAAATTTATTTTTCTCCTCATTTACCTAAGAATGAAAGAATAGAAGGCAAATCGTATTAATTTTAATGCATTTTCGTATCTGTAAGAGGTATATTGCCAAACCGATTGGTCCGAGTCAATAAAGATTCAAAATGAAATTCCTATCAATGAATACTCACCCATGCTTTTGAATTCATAACCATGAAGCATTGCATGTAATATTCTTGACATGGGAGGCAGAGGATTTTGATTGATAGGTTTATTTTTTACTTTACTTGGATCGTCTGGAAATGGATACTGTTTTAGAGAAGGACCAATAGCTGTTCCTGGGCAAAACAGGGCCATGTGGTTGAGGAAGATGCTAAGAATATCTTCTTCAACACTCTCAATATACTTTTCCCCCATTTTCTGTTGGAATATTGAATAATAATGGTTTTAGTCGAACACTTGCTGTCTTTATTCTATTATAATAGATCAAGAAAGTAATGCTCTATGTAAGGGCGACTTTAAAAGTTATGAGAAATGAATGGTATGTACAAAAATATTTTCTTGTGGTATTTCAACTGAAAAATTTTATGATTGCCTTGTAATGGATTTTTCTTCTACTAAAAGGAAGCCAACAATAATTTTCAGCAGTATGAAAAAAGATGCCTTTTCTGCTGCTGTCTAATTAACTACCATAGTAAGGTAATTTCAATATAAATTTATATATTGTTTACACATCAATATAATTATAAATATATATTTATTTATATAAGGTTTTGGATAATGGTGATAGTGGTCCTGGGTTTGATTCCTGTTGGTGACCAATGTTCATGTGAACCCAGTATTATGATGAATATGGGTTGTTTTCTGAATCAAATGGAGGAGGTCAGGTAAAATTTAGCCATTAATTGACTGTGTTGAAATTGATGCATTAGCAATGTGTTCCAACATTAATGCCATCTAGGTATTGTGATCCTAGTTACCACTTAATAGAAAAATATCACTCCTATATGCCAATTAATAATTTATCAGTGGGTGAAAAAACCTTTCAATTTACCTGTATGAAGCTCCTGAAAACTTTCATTGCTAAGTCACAAGAGTGCCACCGGTCCTCATCATGAAAAAACCTATATTTTGGAAAAAACTATTTTCAATACAAAATAGTTTTAATAAAAGTAATTGAATCAATGAAAATTTGCTATATTTATCATTATTTGAGAGGTAGTTAAAACTATATACATTGAAATACGGTCTTATGCAGTAAGATGAACATTGGGCTAAATATTGCTTTTAAATGAGTCTTTACATCGGAAATAAATGCAAAATGGAAAAGAATTGTTTGATTTTAAGGACAAACTTTTAGAAAGAGGAATAAAAGTTAAATGAATCAACCACAGGAGCTGGTAAACAGCTAATCTTTTCTTTCTAAATGCCTAGTATTATCCATTTCATTATAATGTTTACTTTCAATAAATCATAAGGGAATTCGGAATTTTATTTTCTGGTCTCATTTACGAATTTCTGGTCCCTAACATGTTTGACTCTGTTAGTGTAATTTTTTAAATTTATGAATATTGATGTACCTCAGAAAATAGTATATTGCAACTTGAATTTGGGTGTTATCAATTGCTGATATAGACTTTTCCATGCATTCTTTTGCTTCATCCGCCCAGATTTGCACAATTTTTTCACCTCGGCCTGCCCTAAATACATAAAAGTGGTTATTAGTTGTACTATATGTAAAATTAAATGCAGATCATATATCACTTATTCAGAGTTAAAATTTACCTATTTAGTTATTCTAAAAGAGTTCTAATGTTAACCTAATATTTGACTTTTTTCCCTTTGATTTCATTTCATTCCTTTCTACGCAATGCAAATGTGTATTGTGTATGGAGATTTACATGTATTTATTTCTTTTGTGATTGTAAAAACTTATATCAACATAAACCTTTTAATACTTCCTCTTTTCTAATTCTTTCTGATCCAAGAATTTCTCTAAGACTTATTATGCCCTCTAAAGATTTCATGTATAAAATTAGTTTTTGTATTAAAATCTCTATATTTCATAACCAGATACTTCTTCTGACATGAGAAATAGGTAATTTGACATTTTATATGTTTTTATTTTTTCCTTTGCAAACTTTAATTAGATAGTACTTAAATGTAATTCTATCTTAATAATTCTTTGAAATTCATGTTTTCCATGGGTAAAATACTTGGTACAAAATGCATCAGCTCATTGATGTTTATTTTAGTTTTTACTCACTTTTGTGAAAAATATCTGAGAGTATGCAGGCTACAGCGAAGCAACATCCGCAAATCCGTATCATACAAAACTGTTTTCTCCTTTTCTATTTTCGTTAGTAACTTCTGGAAATACAGTAATATCACAACATAAGCTTTCAATTACTGGCATGATTTTATTGCTTTCTTAATACATTATTCATTTTAAACCAATACGTATTTTCATCTAATTTCATCATTAAAATAATAACTCCTATGTTTGACTGTGGGAATCAGAATTATCATAATTCTGTATGCTTTATGGTTGACTTTTACAAATTGATGTGTGAAACATCATTGAGCCTCCAATGGTATCTTTTACTTTAAGAAATGTGAATAATTCATGTCATCTTTTATTTTTCAATTTTGCAACATTTTGCTGATGGCAGAGATGAGCATTAACAATTAAATGTTAGTGCATGGTTGTCAGTAGTAAATGGAAAAAATAGTTCTAAGAGTGAAAGCAAACACATTTCTGTGGTTTAAATTAATTTTTTACCTGAAGTAAATTCAGTCCTTTAATTTTTCCCTGAATTCTTCTGTTCCTATCCAAAGGATAAGACAGGGCTTTGGTAGCAATTTTTTGCAGCTGGGCAGTAACATAAGAAACATTCTCTTCTTCTTTTCCCCCTTAGGAAATTTTCATTAAATTAGTATACTGAGGACAAGATTATGATTAAATCTTATGCTTAATTTATCTTTATTTATACTAAATATGCTAAATTATAAGTCTGAAGCAATGTACAAAGAAGTGCACAGCTTTGCTCTTTAAGATAAATTATTCCATCAGTGAACAGTTTGGGATTATAAATATATATACACACTTGTATATGAGGTATGTGTGTGTGGGCAGGGGGAGGTTGTGGAGAGCTAGAACACAAAGATCCAGTGCAACACATTTATTATCCATCTCTAAGTCTTCTCTCTCTCTTGCAGCCTCTCTCATCTGCTCTGCCACATACCCTCTAGATCCCCATTGCACCCCCACTTGGACAACTGACAAACACCATCAGCTTCAACCCCCTGCACACACACTCAATACTGTTGTTATAAGCCCTAGGATCATTAACTAGCCAACTCCCAAAGGTGTTGACATGAATGAAAGGGGACCATTATTATATATATCCTTACCTTTTTTCACTTTATTCTTCAGGTTCTTTATACGGGAAGGTACTTCCACTTTAATCCACATAAATCCACGTTCCGCATAATCCTTTAATCTACATAAAGAAAATATGACATTAGAAATTGATGTCTACTTTAATAATTTTCTTAACTAATACATTTAATGAATCAAGCTAAATATCATGTATATAGTTGATGGAGGCAGTAATCTCATAAGAAGGAAAGCTAATTTTACTGCATTACTTTATTTGTAATTTCATGTGCCTTATTAACACTATTCTTTAAATCAACTATATAGTCCATGATCACTGTATCATCAGTTATTACATTTTCTAGTATTGAATAATTATTTTATTTGAAAATTACTTAATCAAATTCAAAAGTATAGGAATATGAAAATTGTTCATTATTTGATGAGGTAATATTTGATTAGGAAGTTTTATCAGATAAATCTCTGGTCTTGCAACTGGTCTGAATGAGCAGACCATATGCACTTCTTCTGCAATACATAAGTTGTTCATTTTACTGATTTACATGTATGTGTGTGTGTATACTATTGTCATCCATTTTCACTCAGATAATGCTTGTGTAGAAAATTATGTCTTTTGATACACCATAATCATGGTGGTTAAATTAAATATTTTTCTGTTAGTTAGCAATCTGAGCTCAGGACTGCACACTCCTTTAGTTACTCAACTCTTCAGCCATCTTTACTTGTGTTCAGAATACAATAATACCCTATAAAACTTTATAATCTGTTGAAAATGATGTTATATGATGAATATATGTAGTTTAAACTGTTTGGTTTATTTACTGTTTAAACTTCTTTGGCAATTATGACTACACCTAGACTTTATGAATTTTGTTGGTTGAAAAATAAAATATGTTTTCCAGCTAACCCATTCAAAATAAGCAGTATCTAAAAGATGATTGTGAAAGATCTAGTTGATGGCATTCAAATTTCACAAAAAACAGAAGGCAATCAGAAAATCGGTAGGCTGACACCAAAAAAGTGTTAGTTGGCCACTCAGTAACCCAGCATTGTGGCAACCTTGGCTGTAATAGTTCTCCAATTGAAATTAGTCAGTACCATGAATAAAATTTCTCTTAGGAAGACTTTTGTTTTTTTTGTGAGGTTTACAAGCTGTTGAATGAAACCCAAAATGAAAAAATCTGCCTTTACTTACCTATTCATTTGTGATACTTGACCTCTGCTTCAGATAAGATGAAACTTCAGGACTGTTGAGAAAAGGGTAGTGGTTAATCAGGAAAATTTCTCTGAATAGTAGTGAAAGAAAGGTATCTCACTAATAATTATGCAAATGATTAAACATGAAAGGTGCAAAATAGATAAAAATTATTAATATCAAATTTTTATTATTGATGCATTGATGCAGAGCTTTCATTAATTAATATTCAGTAATACTGTCAGCGTTACTATGGAGTTATAAACATGCAGCATTAAAACTAACACTGTAAATATGAGGGAATTCATCTGTCATCCCATCTTTTTAATCACTAAAAATTAACAGCTGTTTTCATATTGAGCCATTCAAGTCCATCTCAAATATCTAAAAACCCATTGAACTTCAGTTAAATTGAAAGAGGTGGTATTTTACTCTATTGTGGAAAAGCAACCATTTTAATGACTTATAAAAGTATCTTATCATCGAAATTTTCTCTGAAACTCTAAATTTTAAATTGATTCCCAGAGTAATCTGATTAATAATTTCATAGCTGATAATATTCTTCAAGCTTTCAACTGTTCAGCAACCCTTATTATCATTCATTACTTAAAAAGTGCTTATTAAAAGAAGATTGTGATGAGATTACTCAGTAATACCGTCACTTTAAAAGTAAGAGTTGTTATCAGCATAAAAATTTCTCCAATTAACCAATTCTAAAAAGATTTAATTGATTTTAGAAATATCTTGTAAGGCAAGAAAAACACGCTTACGCCATTCTCAAGAATTAACTTTGTCGAATTCCACTTCTTAGATATAATCAAATATCATACGTTTCCCTTTCTATTGAGAATGTTAAAATTTTGATATGTGATATCGAAAGTATTTAACAGAAAGACAATATATTTAGATTAAAAGACAACATCATAATAAGACAAGATCATTATTTCTGAGCATGATAACTCCGTTATATCTCCAGCTTTGCATAACGAAATGTTAACACGGGGTAAATAAATTTCAAGGAATTTTGGTTAAAGCTATTCTTATTTATCTTACCTTGATCAAGACGTATTTTAAATCCTCACTCTCAAGATATGTTTTTAATATCATGTGTTTACAAAACACAGCAGTGCAACAATGAACTGTTTCTAGGTAAACGAATAACAAAATATCATTGGCTGATCATATATCGAATCGAATATTTAAGAGATAGAACGAAGTATAAGTTTTATAATTAATTTTACATCTAAAAACATTCCTTTCACACAATCTCAGAGTTTATATTAATTCCGACAGTAGGATGGAGATAGTTCTGCTTCGCGATATCTTAATTTTATTCTCACAAAATGGGTCATTCAAAAGAAGAAATTCGCAAGGAACCGTTCCACAGACACGGAATCGTAGGAAGACGACACATATGGTGTAAATAAAAGTTTGGTCTATCAAATGAGGCAATCGATTGGCTAAAGTGGGTTGCAGTAAAACTGGGGACGCGAAAAACGGTATTATGTGTTACATGTATTCTGAAGTGGGCTCCTGGCTCGTTAATAAATAAATAAATAAATAAATAAATAAACATGTGAAAGGGAGCGGAAGAAAATCACGTATTAAACGGGAGCATCTTAAACGGGTATCACTGTATACAGAAAATTTTTGAAAGTAAGAAAGAAAACTCCACATATCTATGTCACCATGAAGAAGGAACATCGCGGCGAAACCCGAAACAACAGGAGAATTCTATCTTTACGTAGGTTTATAATCTTTTATTATCCGCTCATTTATCTTTATTTATATGTTATCCGTTATTATTTCATAGACCGATCCTTTCTGTATTATCATTATAAATGATAGAGAAAGAATCATGAAATTGACCCAAAGTTAAATTTTATGGTATTGGATATTTTAATATTACTTAAAAATTTTCCTATTGAAGATTTCATGGTTATTTTTACGAATAATGTATTGCCTTTTATTTGTTACGTACAGGACCTCCAGGAAAGTTTACAATTCTTCAGTATCAACTGCATGACAAATACTACGCAGTAGTAGTACTCATAGAGATACCTCGACAGCTAAGGCCATTTCGCTCTCCCACTGGGAATTAAAACTCAGAAAGGCCCATTCGGGTGCCAAATCACTATGTATCTACGATCGTAGGAATGTAGCGAATGAAGTCTCGAAACCCTAGAAATATTACGAATTAAAGCGAGGGATACTTAGAAGAAATGATTCACTATTTCATTCAGATATGGAAACAAGACTTGATTACGTCCTCAGAAAAATATAACTCCATCTCTTCCTACAGTGAATATATAATAGATCCTAACTGTTTATCTAGAACCAATATACTATATAATAATACCCGTTATAGTACAATGTAATAAAAGCCCTTTAAGACACTCCCGTTAAAGACGTTATCCCGCAAAATTCCGCTTCGTTTATGAGACGAAATCTTTTTACGTTATCTGTACCTCCGTTCTCTCTCCTTTTCTACCTTGATCTGAGGGGGCTATAATGAAAAAGTACCATTCTATTCCCTTTCTCCGTAAAATGTAAAAAACTTGTAACTACGTCACTAAATACGGCGATCTCTTCGCGCAAAAAGCAGACAATTTCTTAAAATAAGGACGTAAGGCAACCAGCGTTATACAACCCGGTTATAACGTTATCCCGCTCAAGACGAGGGTTTCGCTTGGTCCCCCGAAATACTATACGTCTTAACCGGGTTTTACTGTATTTCGAAATTAGTATATCATAATCAATACGTGGAATATCTACTTTATTTCAATATTTTAGATAGATATTTCGCAAAATAAGAGTATATCTTGCGAGCCAAATTCCTCTGCTCTCACAAGGTGATATTTTATTAATTGATAATTTTTAAAGAAAGGAATTGTTATTAACACTCCCTAATATCTGGAGCATATGAGCTCTTTAAAATGCAAAAATTTCTCCCCATCAGCTTTTAACAATAAAGTATATTTCAAAATAAAATAATAAATTTTAGCCTCTTAAGCTCAAAATTTGAACTGTAGCTAAAAGAGTTGATAAATATTCTTACTTTTGCACGTTTTTTATTCGAATTTCCGTAATATTTGATAAAAAAACCCCGTTTCAGTCCTTATGTTTACGTGGTTGCTGAAGAAATGTTTACTTTTACTGTTTAGACTCTCCTTATTTGTCAAATTGAACATATGCTCATTCGTATGCTTAAGTTGATGCTCATTGAAAGTATGATTAAGATTTTAAATATTTACCACAAAGTCATTTCGATTAGAATCACATTGTTATGTTTGATTAGTTATAATTTCATTACGAGCTTATTTTTCCATTACTTTAATTGAAGAAGGCGAGAAAGTAAAATAAAACTCGAATGCAAGAAAGGAGAATTATCCACATCGTCACCCTTCATTTTCCTGCATCAATACCTAATTTTTTACTGTTAAGAAAAACTTTCAGATCACTGGAAATAAATATTCTAAGGATATAAGTTATTACGAATGTTAAAACGTAGTCGTTTTCTTCTCGAAGTCCTCATGCTTAAAGAATTCCGATTTATAATACAGGAGTTAATTACCCTATACAACTTAAAGTCCTCGAGAAACATTGGATGGGAAATTTTTTGTAAAGGAAAGATTCCTCAAGGGTTTTAGATGAGTTACAATTTCTCCATAATTAATTATAATAATAATTAATATATAATAAAATATGATAGTTTTTGCATTTTCACAAGTATATTGATTACACAGGTCTGCGATGAAAAAGCTGCGTGAGAATTTTTCACCGAATCTTATAGATTTTTGCATGCTGGATACAGGAAAAATATTCAAAATATGCTATCACGTCAGAATTTCTTGCAAATTGAGTTCTGACGATGACGTTCCGCCAGAGTGATGTCGTCATAATAGACACCTTGAGTCTCTGCTCCCAATGCAAAAATGAAATATGAAATAATCACCCTTGATGCTATTTTCTATAAAATTATTAAAATAGTGAATAGAAAAATTTCAACAGCATAGATTTTATTTTCTTGAGTAAAATCGATTTTTAATTCAAACGTTTACTTGGGATATGTATCCATGTAAGATCAGATCAGAAAAAAAATCGAAGTACGCTTCAGGACTACAAACCACGCTTTTACTAAAGATTGGTTATTTTTTTAGACATATCTGTTGTTCATAAATGTTATAAAATGACCTTGCGTGAATTTTTGCGAATTTAAAGTGTTACGGCATAGTGTGTGATACACGGGACCATAAGATGTACGTGGTGTCTTCATGGCGTTGGACGAACTATAGGAAAACTGCAGACTTTGTTTGACCTCCGTTTGACGGAGATGAACGGTGCGTCAAGGATGTAACTGCTTGTATGTACGAATCCCAAGATGGCTACATTAGAGCTCCACTCGAGGACAGAAAAATATTACCGAGGTTTGATACAAAAGAGGACTTCAAAACCTAAATAGGACAGTCTACCTAGGTGGGTGAGCGGGCGGCACTTGATTGCAGCCCCCTCCTCGTGGTGAGTTCTGGATAGTCTAATATTTGATGAACTAAGAGCTGCGCTTTACTTCCTTTCCTACTATCTTATAATTCTTGATAAATTTAAGTCGGTAGGGTCGAGTTATCGTTGCAGATAATTGCCTACCCACATAAAATGCCTTTCCTTTAAATAGTAAAAAAGAAATTGAGTGGAATTAAGTGGAATTAAGAACCAGAGGGCAATTTTTTTTATAATCTCGATTCATTTAAACAATATGGCAAACGTCATCTACTTGCTCCCTGTCAAGTACTAACCTTCGGCACATACTCTGACTAAAACGATGCTATTTTTCCTTCGCGAAGTAAGAGCCATTGCACATTACAGCTATCTTCCTTAGTACGTTTCTATTGAAATGGAATTTGAACTCATCAGTTCAATCCTTTTTGGTTTTCAAACGATGATCATATGTAAGCACATACATACAATCGCTTACAAAAAAAAGTTACCGCTAAGAATGCAACCCGCTTAACAGACGAGGAGCTCGATGAGAGCGAGTCTATGAGCATCTCTGCTTTTAGCGCGCATTTCGTCTTCCTCCTTACGCACGTTTTGATGCTTTGACGTTATTTTTTTAAATACCAGCTAAAATACATTAAATATAAACAATAACTCGACCCTACCGACTTAAGTTTATCAAGAACGATAAGATAGTAGGAAAAGAAGTTAACTGCAGTTCATCGAATAATAGACTATCCACGAGGAGGTGGATGAAATGTTGCGAGTACCAGTATGGGTGACAGTCAGTTCGGACGGAGCACTGAAAAGTGATGGTTTTCGCCAGTTATAAGTCTACGTAATAAGTGTGTTATTGCAATAGGTGTGTCTAAAGCTACTGTGAATCCTGAAAATCTGTGGATTGATAAGTGAGCGAAAAGGAAATATTTGTATTTTATAGTGCTTATACTCCGTAATAATGCCACCCTTGCCTTGAGGGCAGATTAAGTCAGCGATATTCGATATTTTAGGGGAATCTAAGGATCCAAATGAAAACAAGTTATCAGCATTTTTGAGTTTTATTCGGTGTTTTAATTCGAGCGAAAAAAAGTTTCTTTGGAAAGGAAATTTCCTTCAGCGAAAGCCTTTGCTGGCTACTTCGGGTTATTCATTTTCAGGTTGTACGATTGCTTCACTGTCATCATTTTGCTCATCTGCTTCAGTTTCTTCAGATTGTTTTTTCAGTGCTATATTGAATTGTCTTCGCACTAAAGCATAGCTGAAGAAAAGCTCATCCTGAAAATAGAAAA
Organism: Pachydiplax longipennis; assembly: GCA_036926295.1. Lineage (NCBI taxonomy): Eukaryota > Metazoa > Arthropoda > Insecta > Odonata > Libellulidae > Pachydiplax > Pachydiplax longipennis. The sequence goes on along the minus strand of JAVFKF010000024.1, from coordinate 19,185,458 downwards.
GATAATCAGTGAGCTTGAATTACGATGCCATTCTTCAATTTTGAAATGAAATTTTCTATATATTCCTTGTGTATACATATTTATGGGACATTTATTATCAAGGAATGCAGGCACCCATGAGAATTATTTTGGTTTGGAGCTGCCAGGCACCAAACAAATCCTAAAGGCACAGTGCTTCTTTAAAAAGAATTTTACAGTAAATTTTAATTTTATTATATATCATTATTAATACAATTTATACTATATAATATTAACTGAAAGTAGAGAAACAAATCATGAAACGTTGTCAATATCCAACTGATAGAAGATAAATACTTTTTAGCAAAAATTAAGTACTTGGAAAAATAGCATGTTTTCTCTAACTTCACAAATAACCCATAGATTACGACAATTTACTGTTTAATTGTGTAATCAGCAGCAGTGGTTTTATTACATTTAATATCAAGGGGATCATTTGGTACAAAATTTTTTTATTAGCTTGGTTTTAAGAATAAAATCAGCCGAGCTAAAGTATTTTATCTTAAGTTTTTTATTAATGATTTTTATTTCTGATTCACAAGGCTCATTTGGTATTATGAAATTATATAATCTGATTATTCTAAAATGTGAGAGATAAATCTCAAACAAGACTTTTCCGCTGAAAATAAGTAAATCATAAGTTGCTTGATGGAGAATGTTAACAGTCTGCTTAGAATCACAAGGAATAGGTATTTTTTTAAAGATTACTCCCTAAGGAATCATTAATCAACACTCACATATATTTATAAGTTTTGGTTTAGCTTGAATCAAGTTTTACTTAAATTCTTGTAGCAATATGCTTATGTTGTATTAAAATTAGAAGGGTGGCGAGTCTTATCTCTCAAAATTACACTGCTCCAAACATCAAATTTTTAATGAAATATAATTAATCTGAAAACTCATAAGAGTTTAAAATAATGCAAATTTTCAAAAAAAGTGTATACTTGATAACATCAGAGGTTCTTGTCATAGATAGCTAAGTGGTCATTGTGTTTTACTTTGGTGAAAGTGGTCCTGGGTTTGATTCCCAGCAGGTACTCACATGCTAAGTGACCCTAGCTGTTGAAGTACATTTAAAATTACTGATTATACTAAAATCAGATACATTCTTAATAATGAATTAAGTTTTAAGAAAGAGATTACTGACATATCTTGCTTTCAATTTAGATATATCATAGAGCGGCCACAGATATCATCCTATGATAATCAAATGATACTCTTCTTTCAATGAACTTGAATATCTACTATCCAATTGGATTTGTGTATGTCAATGGTAGGATTTGAAGGCACTTCCATGTTGGTGAGAAATCAGAATGTCCTTTCTCTTTCTTTGTATGGTTTGTGTACCCTTATAATATTGTTTTTATGTTTTACATGGTAGGGTAAAATAAATATGCACAAATTAGCCTGACTGATGGGGATTCATACAAAGATAATTAAAATAATCTTTGGATACATTTAATTATCAAACTCAAGGCATTTTCCTGCAATAGTTTTGGGAAAGATTAATGTCTAAAATAGATGTAGACAAAGATTTTTCATTTCAGTAGTTATGCTTATATCAGCTAGACTGAAGTTTTGGATGTGATGATCCACACTGAAAATGTGGGAAAGTCTCGGTCTCGGTCAAACAATTTTTTGTAACTATAACTCATGGAATAGTATGTTTCCCCAATTTGAGAATTTTTGTTTGAGCATGTACATTGCACATGAATGCAGAAAATTTATAGAAATCATTTCATTTAGAACATCCATTTCTCATGTCCAAAGTGGTTATTATGCAAGAGAGTTATTTTCATATTAGAAACTACAATCTTGTTATGAATTCTTTACCTAAGAAAAATTAAACTTCAAACCAAAGGGTTGTGAATTCTGTCAGTTTATATGTGATTGTTGTCAAGAACTACATCATTGACTTAATAAAACCGGATGTGTCAGTATCTCATCCAATGTTTCTTCTTCAAAGTAAAAAGAAAACTAGTAATCAAATAAGGTACTCTTCCAACATAAGATTTGCTATCCCTGGCAGTAGGGTGTTAATCATTCAAACTGTTATGGATTCTGATCATAATCACTTAAAACAATCAGCTAAATAGTTTTTGGGATTCTGAAATTCCCATTATTTGAAGTAGTATTGTTAAATGTGCTTCAACAGCTGAGGTACATCTGGGACCCCACCAGGAATTGAACCTGGAACAGCTTTCACCGAAATTGAACATGCTGCCCACATGGCTATTCAGGAGCCCTCCCATTAATAATTCCATTCATATAAACTTGATGGTTGAATCATTATCAATGTTCTGCTCCATTCTGCGTCTCGTTAAAGTAGTTTGCAAAATCCTACCTGGTTATCTGTTACGTCTCCAATGGCATATTTTGCTTTCAATGGTGGTAGGAGGAATGGGGCCATCTCAGATCTTCTGTCAACAACCTTAAATGGATAAATCAAATTACATTTTAGAAATTATATTTTATATTTAGAAAATACCAATTATTATTACAGCCCCTTTTGAAGTGCTTTTGATCTCACAAAGTATATTTTTAATTACATTTGATTTGTATCTTGTACTAAACTTCATTAAGTTCTATCTAAAACATAAAGCATACCTCAAAGATATATTTCCTTAGGTCTTTCATATCATATATGAGGGTGATTAGGGAGAGAAGAGATATAACCATTGCATGTATCCATGAAGTGATTCTTGGACTTCTAATTGACATTTCTGGATCTGTTATTACTAAGTCCTGAATTGTATAAAAATAGTAATGTATTTAGTAATCGTTTTGAAAGAGTTAACTTCTATCTATGGTAATCATGATGAATAGTCTTTGTTAGTCATGCTAACTTGATTGAATGACCAATATATTCTACAAAGGGGATAAGTACCAGATAAAATGATACCTGTAAGGTTATTTGCCTAAGCAGTGCTGAAATTTAAATTTCAGTCAAATTCCTGATCCATTGACTTGGGTATTGATTATTAATCATATAATTAAACAGAAAAAAAACCTTGGCAATGCCACTTATTCTAATTTATGAAGGATAGTTTTTTTTTCATTGTACTCAATTTTAAATGCTATATTTACCATAAAATGGTATCATTTTCAAACATAGCATATTTATTTCGGCAGAATTTAAAATTTGTCCAAATATTCTGACAATCAAGCAGTTTTGGCAAAAACTGAGAAAATGCTACAGTAGGCCATTGAAAACAGACATGTGTTGGAGAGAAATATGGAACTAAAATAAACATCAATGAAACAAAGTTTATGAGGAATGGGGGAAGGAAAGTGACATTAATATCCTACTTCAAGGCCTACAACAAGAGCAGATAGAATCTTTGAAATATCTGGGTAGCCTGATAATTGGACTCTGGTGCAATCTGTTGACTGGAGGCAGTATTATTTATCAGAAGAAATATTGTTATATTTGTGGCAGATGCAGTTAAAATCATAAAAGAGACATTATTTATTGGATTCAGAAGAAGAAAATGTAATAGGAGGAAAGGGCGACTCTGATGCTAATAATTCCTTGGATGAGGGATCTAAGGTGTTTTCTCTAAGTGAGTTAAACAATCTTCTTGGAGCCTTAGGCCTGTCAAAAGATACTGCTGACACTAGTGTGGTCCAGTTATATATTTATATATTATGTTATTAGCTATGCTTTGGTTGTCACTCTTGACAAAATCAATCTTGAAGATTATCGTTGGATGGTTTTTGGAAACTTCAAAATACTAACTGCATTTTGATACATATGTCATGGTTAAAGTATCCTTGCTTCTTGTGCTTATAGGATAGCTGAGCCAAAGATCTTCATCTGACAAAAACTGACTGGTCTCTTTGAGAAGATCCTATTCCAGGTGAAAAATCATTCTCCATTTAAGCAAGTACCTCTAGAAAAATTTCATACTGCTTCTTCATATCATACTGGTTCTTATGTTGTACATTATTAGATCACTATGAAAAGATGGGAAATGTATCTATTTTATGTGCTCCAAGTTCCCCAAACTACCAGAGGTAAAGTTGATAGACCAAAATAGTTTTGTAGGACCAAAAATATTTGAACTTTTATTTGATACTTTGTTCATTAATTCCGAGAATGAAAACTGATAAAAATTGCCTTTAAAGATGTGTTGCATAAATTTTTGGGAAATTACAAAGATGCATCTTACAAAAATAGTGTACAACAAATGCTGATTCCATGTAAAGCTCAAGGCTGCAATATGATACTGAAAGTCCTATTCTTACACTCACAAGTAGACTAATTTTTAAAAAGCAGGGGTAAAGATTTTACAACTATTTTATGGATGTAGAGAGCTGTTACTAAGAAGGAATAGATATGAGTATAATGGATGACTACTCTCAGATGCTTAACCTTAAGCTTAATGGGAAATATTGGAAACCTATAGAAAACCAGGAGTAGGATGAAAGAGAGGAAAAAAGGTTTCACAGATCAATATAGGGATTATTGAAAATTTCTCAGTCACAAGTTTGCCATAAAAAGCAAATGTAATTCTGTTTTATTTGTTCAAGAGTTTTTGTTTTTGTAAAATCGATATATTCAACTTCCTTATTTTGCAAGGAAACTGTATGTGATGGAGAAAGTGAAGATCATGTGGTAAAATCAGTGAAATAAACCCATCCAGCAGACAAAACACTGCTTTTTGCAAATCTGTGTCATTAGAGATGGCAACTGGACTCTGAGTAATTTCAGGATAATAATTGTTTATCATGTACTCTTCACGAATTTGTAATATCTTATCATCCCTAATTTTCTTCCATGTTTATGACTTTATTATTTTCTTCTTATGAGTTGTCTTTTGTTTATTTATCTGTTTCTCTGGAGCACAGATTTCATTTATTCAACATTCATGCCCTCACATTCCTTCCTTGCCATTTACCCTAAATATACTATAAACTTGATGATGGAGATACCATTTAGATTCCTTGCATATCTACAAGGTTAATAATTAAGCTAATTTGTTGATTCCCTTTGGTTTATTTTAGTGTGAAATGACATCTTTTAGCTTGTCTTTGTTTGAATTTTCTCTTCTCATTCTTCTCATCAACCCTAATTTTCACATCTCTTCATTACATTTGTCATCGCTCATTATCAAAGAGCTTCATAGTTATTGATATCTTATAGCTTATACTTCTGTATAGGTAATTATTGGTTCTCAGATAAATTAGGTGAAAATTGAAGAGACATTTTACACATAATCTGTACACATATAGTTGAACCTTAACTCTAACTTTGTTTGACAAACAAAGACTTTACAGCTAATGAGGGTTCATTAATCAAATGTAATGATATCTGGTTTAAAATCAAAATGACAAAATAATTGTTTCGAAGTCAGAAATTTATATAAGTGATTGGAGGTGAATTTCAATAAACAAAAGTTATACATCATACAAACGATATTTAGCTGGCATGCATTGAAAATATTTCATATAGGTTAATGACATTTTTATTGCTACAAATGATAGTGATGTAACCCCAATAATTTAGTAAATAAATTAGAATAATATAGATTAGCTTTCATGGAATATTTCTCTGATGTACAAATCAGAAATATAATCTTTTGTATTTTGTTAATTGGATACTTTTGCCTATATCATGTGGAAAAATGCACATTTATGAATACAATTTGTGAATAATACTGCTAGTATTACCCAAGTCATCATCTTTGTATTGAATATTAACATAAAGTCTGTGCAAAATTAGACTCAACCACAATCTCCCTTCATTTATTCATCCCTCTGCATCATTACTTAAATTTTAACTAATGGAAATTTATTTCAAATAAATAAAATAAATTGAGTTTAAATTGCTTAAGAAGGAGGGCAAAGATTTATCAGACAGAAATAAATATTTCTCACCTGAATATTCACCAGAAGTTCTGCCATTTCTCGAGCAAAATATAGATTTTGAATTTCTACTAGCAGTAAGCAAATCGTCCGGTAAAGTGCCTCCAGATTTATCTGTATATAATGAATATTTTATGAATACAATGAAAGAAAGACTAAAATCTCAACTTCGGCTAAAAAGGTTAACTATGGTAATTATCGCAAGTCAATTATTCATCTTTGCATGGACCTAAACATTGTTGAAACAGTACTGCATTCCTATTTTTCTAACTAGTGTGATAACTGAAAACTGTAGTTTAAATCTTCTAATGTAAGCTAAAATTTGTAATTTTAAAGGTGGATTAAGGAACCATGCAAGAGAAAACCAGGAATGAGATTATTTTTTAAATACAGAGGAAAACGCATAGGATTTCATTCCCATGTAATCTATCATACTGAGTAGAAAAACTGGAATGTGCTATAGAGATTTTTGGCTAATGGGAGGAAAACTGCATGGATCTTGAAGTTGTAAGACATGTCAATAAGAAAAATGGTAACTTTTGTTAATTTCTCACTTTTAAATAATAAGGAAAAAACAATGATAGATCATGAGATATTGAAATGAAGTCTATATCTATAGTCTAAAGATACTACCCTTTTTCCAATCTCCCCCTTCCCTCATCATCTTTCTTCTGCATAACTATTCATTTGTATCACCATAGAGTAAATATTTCTCACACTATATTGTCGCCTAGTGCTTTGTGAAATGAATGTCAAGATAAGCTTTCATTGTTTATTTTTTCTGATGGATGGAAATTAGTTTTTGGGCAGAAAAGTCAAAGAAACTTCTCTGAGATTTCAACATATGAGGAAGTTGATGAGTGGTGAATGATCTATGTACAGGACTAGAAATAGTCAGAGAACACTATAAAGTAGAATATAGGAGGAAGAAGGAGTTAAAGGAAACTTTACACCAAAAGAAAAGGAAAATTTTGAAATCATGGATATGACTGTACTGTGTTTTTCCTTGTGTCATCAAAAGTTACAAATAAACTGTCCCTTGATTTTTTAAAAGTATTTTTGAGAATTTAGTTCAGTAACATAACATCATACCCAGTTAAGTATTGTAGCATAAAAATCATAGAATCATCTTACCCGATTATTAGATTGGCTAAGAAAATTCCAAAACAGCAGGCCGTATATACTTTTTTTGTGTTCTTTCACGTATTCCCAATCTGCGGGGTCATTTTCTACTTTAAAATCGCTCTGCTTTTCAGAGAACATCCTATGGTGAGGAGTAAATTTGGTTTATTAAGTTAATCCTTCTTTCTGATACCTCAATATGAATATTTCCTCTCATTTAACTTCTAAAACCATCTACTTTAAATAAAGGAATCATCTTTGTATCATCATGCTTTCATTTTACAACTTGTCATAAAAAAATCTCTCATTATTTGATATGGTTTACAGCCAATTTCAGTTGAACCAAATTATCAAGATAAGCATACCATTAGAACTGAGAGAGAATCAAGGTATATTTTCACCTAAAAGGAGGAGTTTTGCTGAATACAACCAAAACAAAAAAACCTCAATTTGATCATAATTATTGCATATTAAAGGTAAAACAGTTTTGAGAACAGCAGCAAGCCATTTGTGTGTAGCAATAGAAACTGTTTTATTTGAAGTAACTGAAATTCAAATCTTAAATAATAAATTAATTTAATGTCCTAAGTGACATCTCAAGGCAGGAATAAAATCTTTCTTTCAAGTTAATGACAAGTTGAGAATATTGGCAATCATTATGGGCTGCAATATCTTATTAAGGGAACAAAATTCAGCTGTGATTATTATAAACTTATTCCAAAATGTTTAATTTTGATGCTTTTTTATGTTCTATAAATTGTTAAATAAATATTATTTTTCAAGACATATTGATGATTTCCTACTCTGAAGTTACAGAAAAGCTACATGAAAAAAATATTCTTCATTTGAGAAAATTAACTTAACAGCAATGTAAGCTTAATATATCATGGAAGAAACTACTTTATGTTAGCATTCAGCCAAGGAAAACATATGGTAAGCAGTCAATGATGGATGAAGTTGTCATGTATTTCACATTTGATATTTATCAAAATATCTCAATATCTTAAATGACTGAAATTTGTGAATAAATTAATATCCCCTACCTAGGAGTTTGAAAATGAGCTCTGAAACAGTGTCTGTCTATTAGATGATGAAGCAACCTATGACTTCTCAGTGCTGATCCTGGGTCACCAGACATTGCAATTTGAATGATTGTATCCAGCTTTTCCTCTGGTAGACATACAGACAATTGCCGAGGTTCAACTGGTGTTCTGGTAGCCTTTGAGGATAAAATATAGTAAGTCTTCAACAGGAACAATATTACCAGCTTCAGAATGTTTGATTTGTTTGATTACCATTGAAAAATCTTTTACTTGATATATACACACACACACACACATGCATGCGCACGCACACTAGGAAAAAACAATACATATATATATATAAAATCTCAAGTCATTACAAAATTTATGAAATAATATGGCACACAAATGCTTCAATCTGCAATTTTCTTCAAATTTTTGTCAACGGTTTACTTGTTACTTGAATTGAATATAAATAACCTGTGATAAAAGCTCAATTTTTCATCAAATAAAAACTTTGCTGAACTAGGGCAGTGTCTTGCTGGAAATCAGTTTATACTAAAAGAATATCTCAGAAAACAAAATAAGATATTATTATAGCTTGATTATCTCCTGGTAAAGGAGGAATTAAGGAAGACAAATAAATAAGAAGGCATTGTGGTCATGTCATTATTGTGATTATGTCAAAAAAGGCAATAAGAAGAAAGACAATGACTTGAGAGTTATTTTGGTAAAACCATTGGTCTTTTTCAACTTTCATAGGAGTAGGGTTCATGCTCATCACTTAGATTAAGGCAATATGGTAGAATTTATAAAGATTTGGAAGGATAGCAAACCATGGATGGTCTAGGAATAGGATAAGAGATAGAAAACAAATGGAGACACTGAAGAACTTCTGAAGAAATTTTTCATTAAGTATGAAAAGTAAACATGATTCAAAATAGAAAGAAAAATATCCTCAAACTTATGAAGCCTTTAGGAATGGAAAATACAAATGTGGTGTTCAACAGGAAATATGGCAGAGAATTTTTCTAAATCTGTATTAAAAGAAAGAAATTTACTGCAATAGATTTTAATAAATAAATTGTCTAATTTCTCCCTAGTAAGAGTTTCAACATTGTGATTGTGAGCTATCAAAGATAGTTAAAAAGGTACTTTAATAAGAAATTACTATTTAGCAACTTTGTGTATTGTATTTATGCTGTTAAGGGAAGAAGTTTTCAAGAGCATTGTTTCATCTTAGTTTAAATAGGATGAGGCAAAAATGTAAGTTCTTCTATTCACTCATGGTTTAGATGACATTTAGATGAGATATAAAGAAAATTAGTTTGATGAATGAAAAATATAAAAAAATCTAACACTGACTTACATTTATCACTATATCAAGAAGTTTATTCCGAGCTGATAGAGGAACTTCTTTGTCCAATGCATGCTCTAAAACAAATGTCATTACCCTGTTGAGAGCTTCACCCTCACCAAATTCCATTTGAGGCGCTTTACGTTTTTTCCCTGCTTTCTTCTAATCTCAGACAAGAAAGAAAATTACCTCATAACCAATTTATTCAATCAAAGGTTGAACATAATTTTTTTCAATTGATTATAACTTATTCCTGAAAAACTATAATTATATATAAAAAACATAATTATTCTACCTTTTTAATTGGCTTTGGTTTGAGATCTTTGTTTTCTTTGCATTTTATATCATGGTAGATTATATAATCCAAAAAATTACGAAGGCTGCCAAGTAGAGCACATTCTATTGTATCCCATTCTCTCCAAATTCTTTTTGCTTCCCTAAGAAGATATCTTTTGATTAGAAATATACAATAATTTTCATTAAATCGATATTAACAGTTATCTGTTTTGGGCTTTTAGGAAAATGTCATTCCAGGTGATATTTTAAACCATTAAATCATGATGCTATCTCAGAAATATATTATTGAGAAAATTGTCCATAGAAGTAGAACACAAACTTAGAGAAGACATTTTTCTGTGAAATAATCTAGTTTAAAGAGGGCATGACTTGTTTTTATTAGGTATGTCATTTATATACTACATTTGGAGAAATTTACTAACTTGCATGTTCTGGAACAGAAATCACCATATATGTTTCCTGAGATTGTAAATGCTTAAGTTTTAATTTTGAGTTGGCAGTTCAATGATAATGAATTACCTAAAACTTAAATTTAAAAACCTCATAGGATGCACCACACCATTGATTTGATCAGAAATTAAACCATTTTTTAGTAACCAATTACTCAATCCCATGTTATATAAGCAAGACTGGTATGTTTGTTATATTTCATAGTTTAAGTGCAGTGCAGATGGGTGAGTTGGTGGAACAAATAGCTTAGGCTCAAGTCCTTAAGGGCACCAAGATTTAAGGGGCGCTTAAAATTTAAAGATTCATAATTTGTAATCAATTGTTGATTCAAATTTTGTACATCACATTTAGGAAATATTTAAAAAGTAGTAATTTTAGTTTATGCTAATTCTCCTTTTACTTTGAACAATTTGATTGAATTCTGGTAAAATGATTTGGGAATGATATGAAATACAGAATGATTTATCTATACTTACATAGTTTGCCTTGGATGTGTTCTTACATGTTCACAAGTCTTTACAACGTTAATATAAAGGTTAAATAGGACATCCAAGATAGCCCACGCTCTGTAATCTGTTGAGAAAGAACTGTAAATAAATTACTAGTTTCCTAATGAATGAATACTAGCATTAACAGATTTACTGGAAAGAAAGAAACTTAACAGAAAATTCATTTCATCTCTACATGATTTCTGAAATGGATTCTGTGAATCATTTTAAGGTTCAATATAATTTTTATAAGATTTAGTCCTCTCTATGATAAATTTTATTGATGTATTAAATGTATGAGATTTATAAAAATGAGATATCAAATTATTTTATTATTTAAACAGAATCATGTTTTTCAATCTTTAATTAGATGAAATTTAATATTATCCTTCTATCAAGCAAAGGTCTATCTCTACTTTGCTTGCTAGCTTTGATGTTTCAAGACCTGCAAACTTTTGATGAATCAGCTATTATTAAATTATGTTAATGATTGAAAAGATTTAAACTCTTTTGTTAGTTGCAATTTGCAATTACATGTTGCAATTTTTATTTCATTAGCAATGTCAGAATTTACTATTTAAATTTAATATCTTTTATTAATTTTATTAATTCAGTTATGCTTCACAAAATTACTCTTAATAAAATCCTGAATATATGACTCCTTCTTTTGAAAAATCTTTTTTATTGAATTACCATATTTTATGAAGTGAAACATCAACAATTTAAACTCTTTTGTTAGTTGCAATTTGCAATTACATGTTGCAATTTTTATTTCATTAGCAATGTCAGAATTTACTATTTAAATTTAATATCTTTTATCAATTTTATTAATTCAGTTATGCTTCACAAAATTACTCTTAATAAAATCCTGAATATATGACTCCTTCTTTTGAAAAATCTTTTTTATTGAATTACCATATTTTATGAAGTGAAACATCAACAAACCATGAAAATTAATCATATTATTTTCATTACTATTAAATTTATTTGATGAAACCCAGCAATCAATAATTTGATAGTTTTCATCAACTTATTATGTCTGTGACTGATCATTCTAATATGCCCTAGCATAGACCCTATTTCATCTCATCCAATGGAATGCCATGGAGCCCATGGCAATGAGGTATGCTGAAATTTTTTCATTGATCCAGCTTTCCAGTCATCACTCCCCTATCTTGTTCTCAATTTGCATTTTCAGTGGTGGATTAATTCCTTTTTTTGGTTTTCAGTGGAAGGACAAAGGCCCTGATACATTTTCTTTCCTTTTTTAATAAAGATTATTCTTTTCTCTCAGTAAAGGATGAGACTCGTAATGACTAGTAATGGTAAAATCTGAGTATCAAGGTTTCTTCAGAAATTTTTTGTTAATTCCTTCCTTGAATTTTTTGGAGGATAGTCGTGTGGGCAGCACGTTTGACTTCAATGAAAGCGGTCCCGGGTTCGGTTCCCGGTGGGAGCCCACATGTGAAATGACCTCAGCTGTTTTCATAATACTACTACTATAACCTCATTTCTGTTTTTTTTTCCAGTGAAATTATTCCTCTGTTACCAACCTCCTCTTTTTCTAACTGTTAGGATTATATTTATTCTAAAACAAATGTATAAATGTATCTTTATTGTTTAATTCTAAGAGCACTTTAGTGAGGACATGAAAAGTGCGTCTTTAGCATATGATACTGAAAATTTATTTTTCTCCTCATTTACCTAAGAATGAAAGAATAGAAGGCAAATCGTATTAATTTTAATGCATTTTCGTATCTGTAAGAGGTATATTGCCAAACCGATTGGTCCGAGTCAATAAAGATTCAAAATGAAATTCCTATCAATGAATACTCACCCATGCTTTTGAATTCATAACCATGAAGCATTGCATGTAATATTCTTGACATGGGAGGCAGAGGATTTTGATTGATAGGTTTATTTTTTACTTTACTTGGATCGTCTGGAAATGGATACTGTTTTAGAGAAGGACCAATAGCTGTTCCTGGGCAAAACAGGGCCATGTGGTTGAGGAAGATGCTAAGAATATCTTCTTCAACACTCTCAATATACTTTTCCCCCATTTTCTGTTGGAATATTGAATAATAATGGTTTTAGTCGAACACTTGCTGTCTTTATTCTATTATAATAGATCAAGAAAGTAATGCTCTATGTAAGGGCGACTTTAAAAGTTATGAGAAATGAATGGTATGTACAAAAATATTTTCTTGTGGTATTTCAACTGAAAAATTTTATGATTGCCTTGTAATGGATTTTTCTTCTACTAAAAGGAAGCCAACAATAATTTTCAGCAGTATGAAAAAAGATGCCTTTTCTGCTGCTGTCTAATTAACTACCATAGTAAGGTAATTTCAATATAAATTTATATATTGTTTACACATCAATATAATTATAAATATATATTTATTTATATAAGGTTTTGGATAATGGTGATAGTGGTCCTGGGTTTGATTCCTGTTGGTGACCAATGTTCATGTGAACCCAGTATTATGATGAATATGGGTTGTTTTCTGAATCAAATGGAGGAGGTCAGGTAAAATTTAGCCATTAATTGACTGTGTTGAAATTGATGCATTAGCAATGTGTTCCAACATTAATGCCATCTAGGTATTGTGATCCTAGTTACCACTTAATAGAAAAATATCACTCCTATATGCCAATTAATAATTTATCAGTGGGTGAAAAAACCTTTCAATTTACCTGTATGAAGCTCCTGAAAACTTTCATTGCTAAGTCACAAGAGTGCCACCGGTCCTCATCATGAAAAAACCTATATTTTGGAAAAAACTATTTTCAATACAAAATAGTTTTAATAAAAGTAATTGAATCAATGAAAATTTGCTATATTTATCATTATTTGAGAGGTAGTTAAAACTATATACATTGAAATACGGTCTTATGCAGTAAGATGAACATTGGGCTAAATATTGCTTTTAAATGAGTCTTTACATCGGAAATAAATGCAAAATGGAAAAGAATTGTTTGATTTTAAGGACAAACTTTTAGAAAGAGGAATAAAAGTTAAATGAATCAACCACAGGAGCTGGTAAACAGCTAATCTTTTCTTTCTAAATGCCTAGTATTATCCATTTCATTATAATGTTTACTTTCAATAAATCATAAGGGAATTCGGAATTTTATTTTCTGGTCTCATTTACGAATTTCTGGTCCCTAACATGTTTGACTCTGTTAGTGTAATTTTTTAAATTTATGAATATTGATGTACCTCAGAAAATAGTATATTGCAACTTGAATTTGGGTGTTATCAATTGCTGATATAGACTTTTCCATGCATTCTTTTGCTTCATCCGCCCAGATTTGCACAATTTTTTCACCTCGGCCTGCCCTAAATACATAAAAGTGGTTATTAGTTGTACTATATGTAAAATTAAATGCAGATCATATATCACTTATTCAGAGTTAAAATTTACCTATTTAGTTATTCTAAAAGAGTTCTAATGTTAACCTAATATTTGACTTTTTTCCCTTTGATTTCATTTCATTCCTTTCTACGCAATGCAAATGTGTATTGTGTATGGAGATTTACATGTATTTATTTCTTTTGTGATTGTAAAAACTTATATCAACATAAACCTTTTAATACTTCCTCTTTTCTAATTCTTTCTGATCCAAGAATTTCTCTAAGACTTATTATGCCCTCTAAAGATTTCATGTATAAAATTAGTTTTTGTATTAAAATCTCTATATTTCATAACCAGATACTTCTTCTGACATGAGAAATAGGTAATTTGACATTTTATATGTTTTTATTTTTTCCTTTGCAAACTTTAATTAGATAGTACTTAAATGTAATTCTATCTTAATAATTCTTTGAAATTCATGTTTTCCATGGGTAAAATACTTGGTACAAAATGCATCAGCTCATTGATGTTTATTTTAGTTTTTACTCACTTTTGTGAAAAATATCTGAGAGTATGCAGGCTACAGCGAAGCAACATCCGCAAATCCGTATCATACAAAACTGTTTTCTCCTTTTCTATTTTCGTTAGTAACTTCTGGAAATACAGTAATATCACAACATAAGCTTTCAATTACTGGCATGATTTTATTGCTTTCTTAATACATTATTCATTTTAAACCAATACGTATTTTCATCTAATTTCATCATTAAAATAATAACTCCTATGTTTGACTGTGGGAATCAGAATTATCATAATTCTGTATGCTTTATGGTTGACTTTTACAAATTGATGTGTGAAACATCATTGAGCCTCCAATGGTATCTTTTACTTTAAGAAATGTGAATAATTCATGTCATCTTTTATTTTTCAATTTTGCAACATTTTGCTGATGGCAGAGATGAGCATTAACAATTAAATGTTAGTGCATGGTTGTCAGTAGTAAATGGAAAAAATAGTTCTAAGAGTGAAAGCAAACACATTTCTGTGGTTTAAATTAATTTTTTACCTGAAGTAAATTCAGTCCTTTAATTTTTCCCTGAATTCTTCTGTTCCTATCCAAAGGATAAGACAGGGCTTTGGTAGCAATTTTTTGCAGCTGGGCAGTAACATAAGAAACATTCTCTTCTTCTTTTCCCCCTTAGGAAATTTTCATTAAATTAGTATACTGAGGACAAGATTATGATTAAATCTTATGCTTAATTTATCTTTATTTATACTAAATATGCTAAATTATAAGTCTGAAGCAATGTACAAAGAAGTGCACAGCTTTGCTCTTTAAGATAAATTATTCCATCAGTGAACAGTTTGGGATTATAAATATATATACACACTTGTATATGAGGTATGTGTGTGTGGGCAGGGGGAGGTTGTGGAGAGCTAGAACACAAAGATCCAGTGCAACACATTTATTATCCATCTCTAAGTCTTCTCTCTCTCTTGCAGCCTCTCTCATCTGCTCTGCCACATACCCTCTAGATCCCCATTGCACCCCCACTTGGACAACTGACAAACACCATCAGCTTCAACCCCCTGCACACACACTCAATACTGTTGTTATAAGCCCTAGGATCATTAACTAGCCAACTCCCAAAGGTGTTGACATGAATGAAAGGGGACCATTATTATATATATCCTTACCTTTTTTCACTTTATTCTTCAGGTTCTTTATACGGGAAGGTACTTCCACTTTAATCCACATAAATCCACGTTCCGCATAATCCTTTAATCTACATAAAGAAAATATGACATTAGAAATTGATGTCTACTTTAATAATTTTCTTAACTAATACATTTAATGAATCAAGCTAAATATCATGTATATAGTTGATGGAGGCAGTAATCTCATAAGAAGGAAAGCTAATTTTACTGCATTACTTTATTTGTAATTTCATGTGCCTTATTAACACTATTCTTTAAATCAACTATATAGTCCATGATCACTGTATCATCAGTTATTACATTTTCTAGTATTGAATAATTATTTTATTTGAAAATTACTTAATCAAATTCAAAAGTATAGGAATATGAAAATTGTTCATTATTTGATGAGGTAATATTTGATTAGGAAGTTTTATCAGATAAATCTCTGGTCTTGCAACTGGTCTGAATGAGCAGACCATATGCACTTCTTCTGCAATACATAAGTTGTTCATTTTACTGATTTACATGTATGTGTGTGTGTATACTATTGTCATCCATTTTCACTCAGATAATGCTTGTGTAGAAAATTATGTCTTTTGATACACCATAATCATGGTGGTTAAATTAAATATTTTTCTGTTAGTTAGCAATCTGAGCTCAGGACTGCACACTCCTTTAGTTACTCAACTCTTCAGCCATCTTTACTTGTGTTCAGAATACAATAATACCCTATAAAACTTTATAATCTGTTGAAAATGATGTTATATGATGAATATATGTAGTTTAAACTGTTTGGTTTATTTACTGTTTAAACTTCTTTGGCAATTATGACTACACCTAGACTTTATGAATTTTGTTGGTTGAAAAATAAAATATTTTTTCCAGCTAACCCATTCAAAATAAGCAGTATCTAAAAGATGATTGTGAAAGATCTAGTTGATGGCATTCAAATTTCACAAAAAACAGAAGGCAATCAGAAAATCGGTAGGCTGACACCAAAAAAGTGTTAGTTGGCCACTCAGTAACCCAGCATTGTGGCAACCTTGGCTGTAATAGTTCTCCAATTGAAATTAGTCAGTACCATGAATAAAATTTCTCTTAGGAAGACTTTTGTTTTTTTTTGTGAGGTTTACAAGCTGTTGAATGAAACCCAAAATGAAAAAATCTGCCTTTACTTACCTATTCATTTGTGATACTTGACCTCTGCTTCAGATAAGATGAAACTTCAGGACTGTTGAGAAAAGGGTAGTGGTTAATCAGGAAAATTTCTCTGAATAGTAGTGAAAGAAAGGTATCTCACTAATAATTATGCAAATGATTAAACATGAAAGGTGCAAAATAGATAAAAATTATTAATATCAAATTTTTATTATTGATGCATTGATGCAGAGCTTTCATTAATTAATATTCAGTAATACTGTCAGCGTTACTATGGAGTTATAAACATGCAGCATTAAAACTAACACTGTAAATATGAGGGAATTCATCTGTCATCCCATCTTTTTAATCACTAAAAATTAACAGCTGTTTTCATATTGAGCCATTCAAGTCCATCTCAAATATCTAAAAACCCATTGAACTTCAGTTAAATTGAAAGAGGTGGTATTTTACTCTATTGTGGAAAAGCAACCATTTTAATGACTTATAAAAGTATCTTATCATCGAAATTTTCTCTGAAACTCTAAATTTTAAATTGATTCCCAGAGTAATCTGATTAATAATTTCATAGCTGATAATATTCTTCAAGCTTTCAACTGTTCAGCAACCCTTATTATCATTCATTACTTAAAAAGTGCTTATTAAAAGAAGATTGTGATGAGATTACTCAGTAATACCGTCACTTTAAAAGTAAGAGTTGTTATCAGCATAAAAATTTCTCCAATTAACCAATTCTAAAAAGATTTAATTGATTTTAGAAATATCTTGTAAGGCAAGAAAAACACGCTTACGCCATTCTCAAGAATTAACTTTGTCGAATTCCACTTCTTAGATATAATCAAATATCATACGTTTCCCTTTCTATTGAGAATGTTAAAATTTTGATATGTGATATCGAAAGTATTTAACAGAAAGACAATATATTTAGATTAAAAGACAACATCATAATAAGACAAGATCATTATTTCTGAGCATGATAACTCCGTTATATCTCCAGCTTTGCATAACGAAATGTTAACACGGGGTAAATAAATTTCAAGGAATTTTGGTTAAAGCTATTCTTATTTATCTTACCTTGATCAAGACGTATTTTAAATCCTCACTCTCAAGATATGTTTTTAATATCATGTGTTTACAAAACACAGCAGTGCAACAATGAACTGTTTCTAGGTAAACGAATAACAAAATATCATTGGCTGATCATATATCGAATCGAATATTTAAGAGATAGAACGAAGTATAAGTTTTATAATTAATTTTACATCTAAAAACATTCCTTTCACACAATCTCAGAGTTTATATTAATTCCGACAGTAGGATGGAGATAGTTCTGCTTCGCGATATCTTAATTTTATTCTCACAAAATGGGTCATTCAAAAGAAGAAATTCGCAAGGAACCGTTCCACAGACACGGAATCGTAGGAAGACGACACATATGGTGTAAATAAAAGTTTGGTCTATCAAATGAGGCAATCGATTGGCTAAAGTGGGTTGCAGTAAAACTGGGGACGCGAAAAACGGTATTATGTGTTACATGTATTCTGAAGTGGGCTCCTGGCTCGTTAATAAATAAATAAATAAATAAATAAATAAACATGTGAAAGGGAGCGGAAGAAAATCACGTATTAAACGGGAGCATCTTAAACGGGTATCACTGTATACAGAAAATTTTTGAAAGTAAGAAAGAAAACTCCACATATCTATGTCACCATGAAGAAGGAACATCGCGGCGAAACCCGAAACAACAGGAGAATTCTATCTTTACGTAGGTTTATAATCTTTTATTATCCGCTCATTTATCTTTATTTATATGTTATCCGTTATTATTTCATAGACCGATCCTTTCTGTATTATCATTATAAATGATAGAGAAAGAATCATGAAATTGACCCAAAGTTAAATTTTATGGTATTGGATATTTTAATATTACTTAAAAATTTTCCTATTGAAGATTTCATGGTTATTTTTACGAATAATGTATTGCCTTTTATTTGTTACGTACAGGACCTCCAGGAAAGTTTACAATTCTTCAGTATCAACTGCATGACAAATACTACGCAGTAGTAGTACTCATAGAGATACCTCGACAGCTAAGGCCATTTCGCTCTCCCACTGGGAATTAAAACTCAGAAAGGCCCATTCGGGTGCCAAATCACTATGTATCTACGATCGTAGGAATGTAGCGAATGAAGTCTCGAAACCCTAGAAATATTACGAATTAAAGCGAGGGATACTTAGAAGAAATGATTCACTATTTCATTCAGATATGGAAACAAGACTTGATTACGTCCTCAGAAAAATATAACTCCATCTCTTCCTACAGTGAATATATAATAGATCCTAACTGTTTATCTAGAACCAATATACTATATAATAATACCCGTTATAGTACAATGTAATAAAAGCCCTTTAAGACACTCCCGTTAAAGACGTTATCCCGCAAAATTCCGCTTCGTTTATGAGACGAAATCTTTTTACGTTATCTGTACCTCCGTTCTCTCTCCTTTTCTACCTTGATCTGAGGGGGCTATAATGAAAAAGTACCATTCTATTCCCTTTCTCCGTAAAATGTAAAAAACTTGTAACTACGTCACTAAATACGGCGATCTCTTCGCGCAAAAAGCAGACAATTTCTTAAAATAAGGACGTAAGGCAACCAGCGTTATACAACCCGGTTATAACGTTATCCCGCTCAAGACGAGGGTTTCGCTTGGTCCCCCGAAATACTATACGTCTTAACCGGGTTTTACTGTATTTCGAAATTAGTATATCATAATCAATACGTGGAATATCTACTTTATTTCAATATTTTAGATAGATATTTCGCAAAATAAGAGTATATCTTGCGAGCCAAATTCCTCTGCTCTCACAAGGTGATATTTTATTAATTGATAATTTTTAAAGAAAGGAATTGTTATTAACACTCCCTAATATCTGGAGCATATGAGCTCTTTAAAATGCAAAAATTTCTCCCCATCAGCTTTTAACAATAAAGTATATTTCAAAATAAAATAATAAATTTTAGCCTCTTAAGCTCAAAATTTGAACTGTAGCTAAAAGAGTTGATAAATATTCTTACTTTTGCACGTTTTTTATTCGAATTTCCGTAATATTTGATAAAAAAACCCCGTTTCAGTCCTTATGTTTACGTGGTTGCCGAAGAAATGTTTACTTTTACTGTTTAGACTCTCCTTATTTGTCAAATTGAACATATGCTCATTCGTATGCTTAAGTTGATGCTCATTGAAAGTATGATTAAGATTTTAAATATTTACCACAAAGTCATTTCGATTAGAATCACATTGTTATGTTTGATTAGTTATAATTTCATTACGAGCTTATTTTTCCATTACTTTAATTGAAGAAGGCGAGAAAGTAAAATAAAACTCGAATGCAAGAAAGGAGAATTATCCACATCGTCACCCTTCATTTTCCTGCATCAATACCTAATTTTTTACTGTTAAGAAAAACTTTCAGATCACTGGAAATAAATATTCTAAGGATATAAGTTATTACGAATGTTAAAACGTAGTCGTTTTCTTCTCGAAGTCCTCATGCTTAAAGAATTCCGATTTATAATACAGGAGTTAATTACCCTATACAACTTAAAGTCCTCGAGAAACATTGGATGGGAAATTTTTTGTAAAGGAAAGATTCCTCAAGGGTTTTAGATGAGTTACAATTTCTCCATAATTAATTATAATAATAATTAATATATAATAAAATATGATAGTTTTTGCATTTTCACAAGTATATTGATTACACAGGTCTGCGATGAAAAAGCTGCGTGAGAATTTTTCACCGAATCTTATAGATTTTTGCATGCTGGATACAGGAAAAATATTCAAAATATGCTATCACGTCAGAATTTCTTGCAAATTGAGTTCTGACGATGACGTTCCGCCAGAGTGATGTCGTCATAATAGACACCTTGAGTCTCTGCTCCCAATGCAAAAATGAAATATGAAATAATCACCCTTGATGCTATTTTCTATAAAATTATTAAAATAGTGAATAGAAAAATTTCAACAGCATAGATTTTATTTTCTTGAGTAAAATCGATTTTTAATTCAAACGTTTACTTGGGATATGTATCCATGTAAGATCAGATCAGAAAAAAAATCGAAGTACGCTTCAGGACTACAAACCACGCTTTTACTAAAGATTGGTTATTTTTTTAGACATATCTGTTGTTCATAAATGTTATAAAATGACCTTGCGTGAATTTTTGCGAATTTAAAGTGTTACGGCATAGTGTGTGATACACGGGACCATAAGATGTACGTGGTGTCTTCATGGCGTTGGACGAACTATAGGAAAACTGCAGACTTTGTTTGACCTCCGTTTGACGGAGATGAACGGTGCGTCAAGGATGTAACTGCTTGTATGTACGAATCCCAAGATGGCTACATTAGAGCTCCACTCGAGGACAGAAAAATATTACCGAGGTTTGATACAAAAGAGGACTTCAAAACCTAAATAGGACAGTCTACCTAGGTGGGTGAGCGGGCGGCACTTGATTGCAGCCCCCTCCTCGTGGTGAGTTCTGGATAGTCTAATATTTGATGAACTAAGAGCTGCGCTTTACTTCCTTTCCTACTATCTTATAATTCTTGATAAATTTAAGTCGGTAGGGTCGAGTTATCGTTGCAGATAATTGCCTACCCACATAAAATGCCTTTCCTTTAAATAGTAAAAAAGAAATTGAGTGGAATTAAGTGGAATTAAGAACCAGAGGGCAATTTTTTTTATAATCTCGATTCATTTAAACAATATGGCAAACGTCATCTACTTGCTCCCTGTCAAGTACTAACCTTCGGCACATACTCTGACTAAAACGATGCTATTTTTCCTTCGCGAAGTAAGAGCCATTGCACATTACAGCTATCTTCCTTAGTACGTTTCTATTGAAATGGAATTTGAACTCATCAGTTCAATCCTTTTTGGTTTTCAAACGATGATCATATGTAAGCACATACATACAATCGCTTACAAAAAAAAGTTACCGCTAAGAATGCAACCCGCTTAACAGACGAGGAGCTCGATGAGAGCGAGTCTATGAGCATCTCTGCTTTTAGCGCGCATTTCGTCTTCCTCCTTACGCACGTTTTGATGCTTTGACGTTATTTTTTTAAATACCAGCTAAAATACATTAAATATAAACAATAACTCGACCCTACCGACTTAAGTTTATCAAGAACGATAAGATAGTAGGAAAAGAAGTTAACTGCAGTTCATCGAATAATAGACTATCCACGAGGAGGTGGATGAAATGTTGCGAGTACCAGTATGGGTGACAGTCAGTTCGGACGGAGCACTGAAAAGTGATGGTTTTCGCCAGTTATAAGTCTACGTAATAAGTGTGTTATTGCAATAGGTGTGTCTAAAGCTACTGTGAATCCTGAAAATCTGTGGATTGATAAGTGAGCGAAAAGGAAATATTTGTATTTTATAGTGCTTATACTCCGTAATAATGCCACCCTTGCCTTGAGGGCAGATTAAGTCAGCGATATTCGATATTTTAGGGGAATCTAAGGATCCAAATGAAAACAAGTTATCAGCATTTTTGAGTTTTATTCGGTGTTTTAATTCGAGCGAAAAAAAGTTGCTTTGGAAAGGAAATTTCCTTCAGCGAAAGCCTTTGCTGGCTACTTCGGGTTATTCATTTTCAGGTTGTACGATTGCTTCACTGTCATCATTTTGCTCATCTGCTTCAGTTTCTTCAGATTGTTTTTTCAGTGCTATATTGAATTGTCTTCGCACTAAAGCATAGCTGAAGAAAAGCTCATCCTGAAAATAGAAAAAATAATCAGCGAGCTTGAATTACGATGCCATTCTTCAATTTTGAAATGAAATTTTCTATATATTCCTTGTGTATACATATTTATGGGACATTTATTATCAAGGAATGCAGGCACCCATGAGAATTATTTTGGTTTGGAGCTGCCAGGCACCAAACAAATCCTAAAGGCACAGAGAAAAATTTACAGATAATGGAATAGTTAGAGAGTAGCAGATAGGCGAAGGGGGCTCACTGAATTCCGCGTATACTGATCTCGGAAAGAATAGCGAGATCGAAGGAGTAAACAGCGGGGGAAGAGATGTGGTCAATGGTGATAAATTAATAAGTTGTGATAAATTACGAATTAAGTCATGAATGGCAGAATTTAGTAAGTTTTCTATGAAGATATATGGTACAAAAATACTAGTTTAAATTTATACGGTCAATTAATCTGCGAAAGTTGAAAATGTCCCGTAATTATTTTTCTTATAAGAGCTTTACTATAAAATTATTTAGATACAAGTGACCCAACCAGATTGTTAAAGCTGTCGCTTGGGAGTTAGTGGCTATAGACTTTTACGGCTTTGTTGAATACCAAAGGCCAAACTGAACATGCGCAACATCAACAATGATCAAGTCTTTTTAATAATGACCAAAGTTCTGTAGGAGATAAAAATAGTTCTCTCGTACATACATTCTCAAACGGAAGTCTGAGATCCTAAATCGATAATTCCGCGAAGCTCACCCCCGTATCGAAAAATTCTATGACAGAGGTGCGATGTTCGAATTGATCGCGGCTTTTTCTACTTTCTCAGATACGCATTTATATGTATAGTAAAACTATTAAAACGAATTTTAAGGGCCTTTTAATACACACAAGCTGAAGCATTTTTGCCTTTCATATCGCAGGATAGTAGGCATTATCGTCCTTATAAGCAGTTAATTTTAGATTGAACTGCGAAAATACATGGTTGCTTTTCCTTTTAGTTAGGTTGTAGGAACAAAAGGCCACTAAGAATCAGAACAGGCAATTCTCAATATTAACTTTTATTTCATTTAAATCTCCCTGTGATTACATCAGGCAAAACTAACCAAATAGCAAAACAGTAAAACAGGCATCACAAGGAAGACCGGAGGGGAAGAACAAGTCTGCCTGGCATTCGCCCGAAGTTGGAAAGAAAACCTCTCCGTAAAAAAACCTCCCAAAGGCAGCCAAAACCACAGAAGTTAATCATTATAACATCTCAAATTCAGTGTTTTACAAACGAATTATGTAACTACAAGCGATCCCTCGGATACTTTTACAATAACGAAAAACCATGTTTAATTCCATCAAAGCGTAATGTAAATACATTATCAGGCAATGCAAGCTGAAAGCTGACAGGATTCCAAAAGTAGGCAAAAATATTTGTACATATATAGAGAAAGCGTAATAATTTAATATGTTATAAAAAATTACAATTACATGCTCTGCAAATGTATCTGAGCTAGCCACACGTCAAAGGTCACTTAACAATGCACACAAGGGATTTAGTGTCCATTACGTGCGCCCCTCTGGAAGATGACCGTGGATGAAATATGCTGCAGCATCACACTTCTGTCTGTAGGATTCCCAAAACTGAAGCAAAGGGTTGTAATCTGATGGACTCGAAGAAACTCCTCCAGAACCTCAGCATATCTGTCGTTCAACTGGCAGCAAGAGACCAAGAATCAGGCAGACCAAGCCTATTCTATCTTTGGGCACATAAAACAGCTCAAACAGCACCTTCTCCACTATAATTCCACCAGCAAATTAAAATTGTGGCTAAATACAAGGCTGGACCTGGAAATTCTGAGTAGATTACACGAAACAGAAAATACACCAAACAGACCTTTCAAAAACAAAAATAGTCATATGCAAAGACTGGAAAAAATATTAGATATTTAATGCAAACATTTATATGCGAAAACATATGGAAAGGAGAGGAACGATACACCTTACAACCTAGCCTGTAAAATTTCAAGAAAAATACATCTTATCAGTAATTACAGATAATGAGAAATCACGATTTCAAAGAAATTCCTTATAATGTTGAAAACTTCCCGTAAAAAAGGGAAAATTAACAATATGGATTACCATAGAAAATATTAGAAATTTAATGCAACATATAATACTCAAATTCTCACAATAGGAAAAAAACAAATTATAACACCATGTAACACTTAATGAAAATAAAATCATCAGTAATAACATAACAAGAAAAGACATACATAACATAACCTTACTGACATCCAATAAGAAAATTAGGTATGGTATCAAAAGGATATAAAAACGACTTATAATCTATCAGAAAAAGTTGCCTTAAGGATAAGGCGACATAATATTAAATGAAGGACAAATGCAGAAGGATTTTTCTCAGTAAGCTCATCAATAATAACTAAATTCGTAAAAAAACAATTGCATAAACAAAAAGGCTAAGGCTCATATACAGGCGTTATATAGATAAGTCGACTGACGACGCCGTACGCAAAAAAAAACTTGCATAGTATAGTGCGAGCATCGGCTACAGCCGATGGTGACGGCGACGGTTATCGTAGGCATCACGTCGACACAAGGTGATGATATAGTATGATGATCCAGGAGTTGGGAGAACGCAGAGATAAAAAAACTGTTAAAAAACGCAGTCATCAATCGCATTAGGTGGATGCAGCGTTTAAACGTACTTATCAGACGCATCGTGAAAGCTTCGTTTCGAAAAATATTTATAGAGACGAAGTGTTGCCGCTAAAATTCGGATTCGTGTGTGAAAATCGTCGCAGGCTATCTTCGTTGCTTGGCTTCGCCGGCCCATGCACAAATTATACCAGTCCATAAAGCAATTCATGAAAATAAAATCAGTAATAACATACCAAGTGAATACTAATTCAAACAACTTCCTTAAGTCTAACGACTTCATATAAAAACATATACTCCATAAAAATAGTCTTAACGATGAGGCGACATATATAATATTATACGTAGGAAGGACACCGAAATGCAGCAGGATCATTCACACTAAGTACATGGCTATTATCAAAGTTCGCAAACAACCAATCTTAACATCTAATAAGGTAAGACATACAAAGGCGTTATACACATACGTCGACTGCAGACGCCGTATGAGGTAACATTGCGTAGTATCGAGAGAGCATCGGCTGCAGCAACTGGTGACGTTGCCACAGTTGTCGTACGCATGACGACGACGCAAGGTGATGATAATATGATAATTCATTAATTGTGATAACGCAGCATTCGAAAAAACAGTTTAAAATCGCTGTCTTCAAAAACGCAGAGTTAAAAAACGATATGTTCGCTGTGTCAAATTCGCAATGTTCAATCGCTTTACTTGAATGCAGCGTTAAAACGGACTTTTTAGACGTATTGTGGACGCTTCGTTTCAAGAAATATTTGTAGAGACGAAGTGTTGCCGCTGTATATTCGGATTGGTGTGCGAAGTTCGTCGCAGGCTATCTTCGTTGCTTAGCTTCGCCTGCTGTTTGCAGGCTCTTCTTTCTCTTCCCTCTGCACTGCATTCGGGCTCGACCTGCGGCCACCGCTGTGAGGCTCGCACAATCTGCTCGATGCTTCGGCTCCCTGACCGCTTCCTCTGCTCGAAGGATCTTCTCTGCGTTGACGTGAAAGCTCCTTCCTCATGCTCCAGCACAGATCACAAAAGACATAAATCATCTTATAAATGCTTTACATCTCAACCAAGTTCCATAGCACATTTAAAATACAGATTTGCATTTAACTTCCAGTGTCCAATCAAGTCTATTATATAAGTTAGCAATATTAAAGTCTAATGCATCCAGGCTCCGTGAGGTACCTCGAGTCTTCTAGCACAACTTTCTGCTTCTAGTGGGTGCTGCTGTAGGGATCCGCATGTGCTGCTTGAAGTCAATGTTCCAAGGTTTGCCTCCTTAAATAGCCTTGTCAGTTCCTTTTGGAGGGAATATTCACTTTATCCTCTTTCCGAAGGCGTCATATGCAGGTTATAACCTCAGGCTCTGCAAGCAAGTACGATGAATATGTTGCAATCTATTATAAGCTTAGTAAAAGCAGGTTGAGAGGATAAATAAAATTAATTTCATTAATGAAGGAAAGTAACAATACAGTAAAAATAGAAACCGCATTGTATTAAATATCTTGCAGAAGTTCAGAACAAGTACGTTGTTATCCTTAAATACGCATGTGCAGGATCATGAAATCTGAATTTATATAAACTGCTAGTTTCCACATTAGAAATTTCCCAGACAAACTGATATTCTTTTCCCCACCAAATGTATTACAACAAACACTCCGATAACTACGAACTAATACAGAAATACCAAAACACCCAGAAACGCCTTATCCTGTATCAGTGTTAATTTTCTCTATTTATCTCTTTGTCATATTAATAACATTCAAAAGGCTTCTGATACATAGCTTCGTACCTGAAACGTTTTATAAATACAGGTTACACATTTACATTTTCCATTCCATTTTCACCGAATCTAATAAAGCATTGTGAGAAAAGTCATGTATAAAACCATATAAAATTCAGGAAGAGAAGAAAAGCTGGTACTGAATGACAGAAAGGTCATATAGTACATGGTACAAATGTTGCAGGCTCCCCATCCATGGGCTAAGTAACTATAATCATTGTCGAAACGACACCTTTTCTAATGAAAAGCTATAACCTTCTTTCGGTGAATACACTTTTTAAACTTGCATAAAGCAAACGATTTAAAAGTATCACAAATAAAAGTTATGGCACAATATTATTGATATTTTATTCAACCATGCAAAGCTATGCTCCTATATTATCTAATCAAAATCTTGAAATACATTGGCTTGAAGTTCTATCTTTTTTTTATAAGCGTTACTTCTGGTGAGTGTACAATATGAGAGGGCTTGAGTAACTATTCAAGCCAGCAGCACCACTGTCTTAACAAGCATTGCAAAACTCACTTTAATTCCACTACACAAACTGAAATGATACAATTTAATAAGAGAAAAACCTTACCCCTTCCGGCCCCCAACTGCTTCCTTTATTCCTTGATCTTTTAACTGCTCGGTATGCTTGCCTGATGTGGGGGAAGAAACTTCTGGAAACACCACCATTCCCTTGAGTCTTCCAATGACATCCACTCAAGTAATTTTACTGAAAGTGTATAACACATGGTTAAAAAAAGTTCAATTTGTGTTTTGATCTAAGCTGCAAGCCCTACGTTATGTATAAAGATAATTTTGGAAAGTTTGCTGAATTACTACAACTCTTAAATTAATCAACACAGCATCTGCAGAAGATGTTTAGCATGTCCCCTCCAAAACTTTGATGAACTTTAATAATCATTATCGATATTTTCCGTTAAAAATATCTCTACTGTTTTAAGGTGATCGAATAAAGGTTACATGATAATTGAGGGTACTCAAGCAATGTAATTCTCCGAGAAAGTGATTAAATTTAAACGTATTTAAATATACGGAAATTACCTTGAAATAACTCCTTAGTAGTAGTACCCTGACCAAATGGAAAAAATATTAAAAGCACTAATTGCGCAAAAAAACTAAAGGGGGCTTTATATTTAAGTTTTCGTTGAAGTTAAGAAACACTCGAATTTAAGACAGCTCCAGATAGCCATGTGCGCTGAGCGTTCTACATTGGAGAAAACAGTCACGGGTTCGATTTCGGTTGGAGACCACATGCAAAATGATCTCAGCCGTCGAAGCACTTAAACCTAAAATACTACCATATTCTATTCTAACAGGTACCGGATGAATTGAAGCTCCGTAAAGGCAGAAAGGAGAGTCTATTTAATATTTCAATACAATATGTATAGGAGAATAAAAGCGGTACGTAGAAAACAGATCAAATCTATAACAAAAATATTCCAGCCGAAGCACATTAAAAATTCATCACATACTGGAATATCTGTTTAGATCGATATTTAAAAGCATCTGTCAAAATCTTCCGCAAGAAGTGGATTTGAAGCAAAGCAAAGGATGGTTTAATTACTGTCGCAGTTTTCTTTAAAAATACATCAGAAGACCTTAGATTTGTTCGAATATGCAAATTGGATTTTCATCTTCATTGTTATACCACACCACATACATTAAATGAATAGCCATTAGTAACGATGGAACTAAAACTGATAAAAAACCTAGCCTACTCTCCTCCAGCTCTCTAGCGATTCCATTCAGAGGATTTTAACCTTTCTAAACCGCTACCTTCTTCATAAACCCTCCCCAAAACATACCGACCTGCCTTCCTTCTAACTGAATTTTTACGGTCATTCTCACGGGATCCCTCAGAATACACACCGAACATATGTTAGATACCATGGAACTACGATTGCTAATACCATAATCCATCACCAAATACACAAAAGAAAACACCTCCATTCACATCACCAGACACTCCATTCTCACTGAGCAGACAAACGTAGTAAACCAAAACCAAATACATGCACTCTCAAAATTAATGAAAATGAAAATCCAACTTAAATGAATATATGGAAACAAGTCTTTTTAAGTCAAACAATCCACGCTTTGCTTCAATAAAAATATTTCTATTCACTCATTTTGGAAATTTTACCATATTTGAAAATTTGAATATGACTGAATGAAAGGAATTAGTGATCCATTCCCAAATTCATAGCAACGGTATACTTTCCATTCATGGAATAAAAATGCACGAAAAACAAAATATAGATTTAAAAAGGGTAAAATTTATGATTAACGTCTGAATCGAATCAAGGGCAAAATTAAATATAAGAAGCGCCGACAGCTTTGAGGTCTTGATTTACAAGATTGTAAGTCTCGTACTATTCTCCAAAGTACGTAATCGCATAATGTGGGCGATATTAACAGCTTTGTCGGATCAACCAAATTAACATTTAATACCAATTGTATGGTTCAATGTACGTAAAAGCAGAGGTAATTTCGCGCATATGACATACCAAGGAGAATCGGACCCGGGAACGTTATCTCCTAAGTATTACACTTGGATACCCGAGTGTTCGACGCGATAAAGTAACTGAAATCTGATGGGGCATATTGAATTAAGGAGAATATGAGCAGAGACCTAATCGAAATCTCCTATTCTGTGCGATTTTACACATTTCATGCTCGCCAAAGATATCCCTGATCGACAATTCTTCGTGACTGAATTTAATTTCGGAGGAATGTGGAAAGACTTCAGACTTTCCTAGCATGGAGATATATCGACAATCCTTAAATCCCACTGATACTTCGACGTAGAAGTATTCCCTAGGGTTTCTGGCGAGCAAATCTACGAAAGCACATGTTAAGCCCGACAAGCATCCCGTCGTAGATGATTATTGAGTAGAAATGAATTCTCTATCAAATGGAGCGACTAAGGGAAATCTTGCCCACGTGGGTGATTAACTTTCAACCGAGCAGCATACCCGAGAACATACTTCAGACTGAAGAAACCTTGGCAAAAATTATGAGATTTTACATTCATCGACAAATTACGGTATAGCAAAATGAATTTACTAAGCACGCCGAAACCTTCGAAAGAGTTCGAATGGCTCAACGCCGGTCCAACCATTTCGTCAAACGCCAACGATTCAGATCGCAGTTTCTAAGGGATGCCCGACGTTCGAAAATGTGGTGCGATTCACCATGAAAATGACGGATTTACAGAGGAATACCTGGATAAAATTACTTGGAAATAAGAAGGGATGTCACGCTTTAGAATTCATGACTGGAAGAAAAGTTCGAATCACTTAACTTCTAATTGTAAGTCTCATTGAAGCTCCCTCGGTGTAGTACCTCGGCATGGCAGGATAAGACTTCCGAAGACAAGCCACACATCAAATACATTTTCCAATTTAAGAAACGCTTTCCTGAAATTTAGAAGATTGTAAGGTATTTAAACTACTAGAATGTCGTAAATAACGTACTTATAAACCATGAAGAATCTGAAGATAATAAAGAGGATAGACGCAGAGTTAAGTAACGTAAATATCAAAATCTTAACTTTACCTAATATTCTTTACCAGAAGAGCTCACGTTGTGAAGACGACTGGCGTTGAAGCACTGAAGTCAAGAAATGAGAAGGAGGAAGGAATCTATGAAGGTCAGTGGGGGGAGGAACTAAGTAATGGTTTGGGGATACTCTCTACCAATGGCGTGGCACAGAATATGGATGAGTAATATTGGAGAGGAAAAAATGGTTTAAACTTTCCCAAAAATATTATTCACTAAAAATGTGGAATTTGTACACATAATTTTATAATTTATATAATCGCGTTGTATACTGAAGAATCAGTTTTCATGTTATTTTTTGTTTTGAATATTCTTTGCTCTTTTTCGAACCCTTACTATATCTGTCTACATCGTTGCCATTCTGTCTACATTGTTGCTATAATCAACAACTCCATCTTTTCTCATGATCTTGTTTTCTTACTTAATGCTATCATTTTCATATGCATGCTTTCCAGTAAGCGATGACGTATTTTATAATAATTTTAGATCGAAACATAGTATGACCTTTTCATGAACATTAAGATATGTTAATAAAATTAAATCATTATATATTTTCCTGATCCAGATACCTGATTGCTTCCAACTTAATCAACCCTTAATTTACTTATTTCTGTGGAATTTACAAAGTGTTTTATTTTGCATGATGGCACCATTCCACAAAGTTAGGCTGGAAAATGTCAATTTTAAAATTATATCTTGTTTGTATACCAAACTATTATAGGTCGATTTCTCATTTTTTTACACATAGATATAGATTACTCGTAAATGTCTCTTCTTACGGTGTGACCGAGGGTATGGGACACTGCGGCGTTCTTCCTTATCGCTTTATTTCTGTCTATCTCTATTCCCGATCATTTTCTAATACCCTCCTTACCATTCACGGATTGAATACTTTTCTTTGTGCACCACTGCTCGGATTCTTATTTTTAATTTTCGAAGAATAATCTTTGCAAAATCCCTTCTCAATCCAAAAAACATGTAACAAGTTATAATCGTTATCATTTCTCATTAATCATATGAATATGGTATTAAAATCTAATGAAATATCTTGCATTTGCACTGAAGTGGCAAGCATTATTTTTTCTGATTCAATAAGTGCTCTAAGCATAAGTGATGCAAGATTTTTACTTTAAATATGTTTACCGGAAAATTCCTTAAAAATATAATTTTCTGTTATTCTACAACATATCATTAGCAATGAAATTTTACATCATTATATACATATAAGTATTTAGTTCGAATAAGGAATCATTTAGTTAAAACATTTTAATATTGTAGAAATCATAAAAGATACTATCTAGATTAGTAGACGAATGCATATAAATGTTACAACATGAACTAGACCATCTATATAATCTCTTAATATCACTTCAGATCGTTCCTCGTAAATATATTATCAATAAATTTGGAAATGGAATCCGAATCCCCTATAAGTTGATAGTATATCCTTGCACTTATAAATTTTCACTGTCTTACATTTCGTTCCAAAGTAAACATACCTCATCAATTCTTACTACAGTCTTTATGGAAATCACTGAATTTCTTAATATATATTAAATTAATTAAAGACCATAAGTATACAGACTGAATCACCTAAAAGTAAGTGTAGTGTATATAAGTATATGTATACAAGTGTATATAATTGGTAATATAAAGTAAACGTACCTCAACAACTCCAATCTTAATCAAAATCACTGAGTTTTTAAACATATGTAACTAATAAAAGGTCATAAATGTACAGACCGAATCATCTCAAAGTATAAGTTTATATAAATGGTAATTTAAAGAGGAGTTCGATTGCTAATTGACACTTGGACCTCTTTCGAAGTTTCATTCCAAATGAGCTTCTTATAATGACCTTATTTCCTGTAATTACTACGATATTTAAACTAGCGACGGTTTCGACAGCGTTCCAGCTGGCCTCTACACAGCAATGCATTTACCTTTCCTTACGTGTTATCTCCGGTGCCATCTTCCAAATATTTTCCTTTCTATTCGGAAACGCCTTCCGATTTTAGGTCGCTGTCGTCTACATTTCCGTTAAGAATAAAAGAATGCAAATAAAGCTTTGGAATTTCCACAAGGCCGATTGATATTTTGCGAGACCTTCCCTACCTTTATCTGTTAAGTTTTTCTTAGAACAGGTAGCCAACTATTCATGATATTTGGACCTTTAAATCTTTTCTGAGTTTCACGGTTCCCTTAGGGGCTTTCGTTAACAAACTCTGGCATATAATGAGGATTAAAAATAATCATTTCCGTTTCTTCTGCATTTGAGTATAAGGGAGAGTTATTTTCATCATAAGCGAGTAAAGAAAATCGCCTATAATAAAAATCTAATTATTATATTGCTGTAATCTACTTATAAATCCCAGATGAAATTTACATTTTATTCAGATATAAGCTTATTTAAGTTTATGAAATACTTATGTATTGCTAAAATAATAATAATATCATTAATGATTTTATAAATTGCGTCCTAGGCCATAAATAAACTTAGATTCAATGTATAGACACTCAAATATGTAAGGCCAGGAAAATTTAAAGTTTTTGATCCCTGTGCAATCCTTTTCCGATGTATTCCTCTAATAAATATAGTATAACAGACAGACAAAATTTTTTAAAATAAGTGTTTCTCTGGGTGACATATAATGACCATCGATACTTCTTTTTTTAACTTCTTATATATACAACACGACTCCCTTTACAGATTTATTATTTAGTAGACATATAGATTCTTTTATTACATCATTTTGAAACTGCTGATGACTTCGGAAGAATTTCACACCCACCTGACGTCGAACCCACGCTTATTTGGTGACATTTTTCCACTGGTACTAATCATGACCACGTCATCTGTGACCTCCGTGATTTTGAATCCCCTATCTTACCGAGAAGTACAAAATAATTGCCTGTATGTACCTCAAAATAATTTTCAAAAAATGCATTCTAATGGAAAAATTTCGATGTTTTTGGGAACTTGAGAACTGCTGTCGAACCCATTGTAGGTACCCATAAATACATTTCTACCATTAGGAGCACGTATTACCGTTCCCATTCCCTTTTCTAGGATAATTTCACAAATATTTTTCCAAATTTTCAAAAATTAAAAGATTTATATATTCATATCCTATAATTTGCAATAGAGTTGAACATCGAGCGTTTTGGCGCTTTAATGACCAAGTCCAGAGATATGAGCGAGCCGGACGTAATATGATCAGACGTCCCCGACTCCTGATCTGTGATTCCCATGGAGGGAGCTATGTAGAATCCTAAGGAAATCCAATATCGTACTTCGAAATTTTTCTTTTTCTGATTTTCATCGGCATTACTGTTTATACTGTTATTGTGAAATATCAATTTTTAATATTTCCTTGTTACAAACCGATACAAGCTTTATACGTTATAGACTATTTTTCATGTGCATTCCATTGCTAATAGATTTAGGCAAAATAGAAGGAAGAACACCAAGAGCAAGACCAAGAGACGAATATATTAGCCAAATAAAGAGAGATATACGAAAGAAGAGATATCAGGATGTAGTACAGTTAGCACTAGAGAGAAAGGAATGGAGGACTGCAGTCAACCAACCTATGGATTAAATGACCGATGATGCCATTGCTCTATTAGTGTATCATTGTATTGATTGCTGTATATTCTAAATAAAAATCAAAATGATAATTTCGGGTTCTTATTTTATATGGAAATGTTCCTTTTAATATATTTATATATAAATTACACGGAAAAGATATCTGAACCATGATAAATGCAAACTTGCAAAAATTTTTTAGACTTAAATTTGTGGAAAAGATCTGTTAAATGCTAATACTTTCAAATTGTAGCAGATGTAGTTTAAATGGATATAAAAAGTAATAAATATTATCTTTTTTTAATGGTAAAATTAAAAATAATTTATACCACTCAATATACCCCTCAATGGCAACTGCTGAATGGTAAATGATTAAGAGTTATCTTAAGAATTTACATTTGATTTTTTTTTTACTTTTAGTGAAAATATCCAAGGAATTGTGATAATTTTGTATTTTAGGAAAATTTCTGGTAAAATTTTGAAAATAATTACCTAAAAAATTCAACTATGCTAACTGCATTTGTCTAAAACAATAAATCATAGACAGTCTACGAGAACATATTATTAACATCAATGTTAAAACAAGGACCAAAGTTAAAATACAGTAAATAAACATTTATATTTATACCTTAATTGTCAATGAAAATTGTTCAATTTTTTAAGGATCACTCAAGCTTTCTTTATCACCCAAATAAAGTATTTGTGGTATACAGCACAAAGATTTTGGTTTTCAATCTAAATACTTTCATTAGTATTTGTTAAAGTTGTCAATAAATTGATATATGTATGATAAATAAAGGCTTATGTATCATACATAAAACTTATTTATTAAGTTGAAAAATTGACCTTCGGAGTTATGAATATTATTATAGACCACACTAACATTCCAGCGTCATTTAAATTGGTAGTTATATGCAAGGTCTCTTCCTCTGTAAATATGATGATCATTGTAATTGATTTCCTATCAAAAATGGTTCATTTGGAAGGAGTCAGTTTTATTGAGAAAAATCGCACACAGTGAGTGCCATGAGACTGTTTATGTCAGAGATAGCCCACCCATGAGGCATCTGCCAACAGTGATGCATTGCATGATTATAAGTGATGCATTGAAGTCAGAAAAAATTAAAATTCAATATCACACACATTTCAGTTGACAAAACACAGAGTTATATATGTAATATAATCAATCATTGAATTATAGAGTTCTCATTTATCATTCTTTATAGCGCATTATGATGATACGTGAGATATGTCTAGAATAAAAATTTCAATAATTGATGCATGAAATGTAGAAGGTTGGCCACATCTTGTTTGTATCTTCCAGTGGTATTCTGAGGAATATTCCCTGAATTCCAATTCCCTGGAGTGGATATAAGATTGTTTAAATTTCCTGGTGATGGACCCTAAAACTTACAGGACATGAATAATGTTTGATACATAATTAATAGTCCCAGTCTTCCTTTGGTGAAATAATATGCAAATCTTAACAAAACTTTTATTGTAAACTACAGATTTTTCTTTCATTAGAAACAAGGCTTGCTGGGAATAATTATGTGAATGGATATAAAAATCAACATCTCTTCTCTTTGGCTTTCTTATTACTTAATTTTAACATAAGAGAAATACTATGAATAATTTGTTTTATATAAGAAAGCAATGCATTTGATTGAGAAAAAAAATCTGATTTACCATTGAGCTAGTGCATGTTAATATAATAGGTCAGGTATTAATATACTGAATGTGAGAGATTTTTCTTTTAGTATGTTTTATATTTATAAAAACTAAGGTAAGAATTATTGCTTTCATTTTTCTCTTTCACTGTGTAAAGTTACTGATTATACCAAGGACAAAGATGTACTTAAAAGTGTATTTCATTCTTTCAAATGTGCATTGAGTCAATAGGAAATGTTACACCGATGGATTGAATCATATTGAAAGCTGATGTTTACTTTTCCACATATTGTGGAAATGTATGGAATATCAATATGTGGAAAAATAAACATCAGCTTTCAATTAGTTATTTCCACCATATCACGGCTGAGACTATTGAGTATAGATTGAATCTTAATTATCATTTATAATGCCAATTGCTATTCCAAAAATCGCACGCAATCATCAAGTGAGAATTATTTAAGGCCTTAACCTTTCTGTATTGGTTGAAAATTTCCTTCAATATTGGTAGCTTTTCACTTTATTCTAATTAAAGTTCATGTTAGGAAAATTTATTTCATGTTACCTGCAACTCAGAAATAAATCAATTTAACATTCTTCCTGCCTAACAAAGTCTTTTAAAAATTAATTCAGTTACAAAGAAGTCTTTTAAAGTTTATTTCCCTCTTATTTCATGTCATACAGGCAATTCTTTACTCATATGTACCTATTTATGTATGTATTTTTTACAGTAAACCACCTTTAAAAAATCACATAAGAGCTTAAGAGTACATACCTTGGAAGACATTCTTCATTGATTCAGGGATGAATTCCTTTCCAAAAATAAAGTTTTCAAGTGGGTTCTTCATAAGATATTTTTATGACTGAGAAATTTACTTTAGTAAATTTTCTTTGGCGTTTTCATTCTAGTTCACAGTATAAACATGTATATAAACATCTAACCCACGAAATAGCTTTGTATCTCGATATATTTTTTCATCTGCTATAGTCTTAAATTATATTGGTTTAGCTTCTTGGATTGACATACTTAGTCACTCAAATTCTTTCACTAAAGATATGCAACTTCCATTGAATGACAATGAATTTTTTCCTAATATATTCCATTATAGTATTAATAAAAATTTAAGATATGTTACATGATTTAATATCAAAGAAAATTATTTATATATGAGTGAGATTAGTCATTGTAAGATATAGTTCACCTTTAATATGAACTGATATGATTAGCTCATTTCTCTCAGTATACTGTATATATTCTTCGTGATATTTATTTATTTTCCTCTCAATCAAGCTTAAATAAAATTGAATATTTTTAAAAATTAATTGTATATTGCATATATGGGTAAATTTGTTCATTGAACAAAGAATTGCATTTTTATAACTATTTTAAATGAGTACGAGCTCTATGTTTTGACCAATAAATTTAGCTTTACATAAAAATATGATGAAAGTGAGAAACTACATTGCATATGAGAATAACCATGAGTTACAAGCTTTACAGAAAAGGATGTAGCCCATTTGCAGAGATATTTGAGCATATATTTTTGAAGTAATGCATAACCCGTTTTCTTTTTTAGTGTTTTTCTAGGCAAGTAGATACTTTTTTGTCTTATCTCTTCACAAAATCTTATGCAAAGTGGATTTATGTTGAGATTTTCCAAATGAAGAGTTAAATAGTGGGAGATGAGTGGTGGATTTTTTAATCGACTAATATTAAGGCGTAAAACAGAGCTCCATTGTATAATTTTTCACAAATTGCAGAACCTGTAACATCATATAACGATTAAGAATTAATAAACAAAATAAACGAGATATTCATTTTACGTAGTTTATAGTTCAAAATTTTAAACGAACGCACATCTGAATGAAAAATACACTTGCAGTAATCAATTAATGCCTTAAACCATAAGAACACTTGTTATGAGGGTTCGCCTTGTCCGAAGAGAGCAGTTCGATGCTCGCAAGGGAGATAAGACAGTCACACCGGCACCCATCAACTTAAAGGGCACACTTTACCAGAAATAAGAAGACATACATTATGTACATTGAAACAGCCAAAGTAAATCAAATGGAGCATAAAAAGAAGCATCGGTCAAACTACAAATTATCACAGATACAGTGGATACGTATTGGCAGAAAACTATGAAAATCGTTGTTATTTTCTTCCAAAAATGTTTAATGTTCTTACATTAGTTGACGTCTCACTTGGAATTATCAGTGTCCAAAAACAGCGAGTTTCATCCGAATTAAGTCCGGTGATCGTCTTCTCCTTTGAGAATGAATCGATCATGTACAAGTTTCACTGCTCACCCGATGACGCACTGTCCGAACGTCTTGAGAAACAATCTGAACACTAAGCGGCACATTCTTATCTCCGTTTGTCGCTCCCGCCGATGCACTCTTGGGATACCCATCGGCGAACGAAGGCCGACCGGTCACAGAAGAGCGGCCGCGGTATCGCCAATGCGGAGAGACGCGGCTCCTCCGACTGCGAGCGCGGCCGTCGAGAGAACGGCGGTTGCCGAGGGCTCAGAGGCCGCCAGAGCAGAAAAGAGGGCCCTGGAGAGGGCAGCGGCAAAGCGAGAGGACGCTGAGAAGAAGCCGAATGCCGTCGCCCTGTGAAACATGGGATATGAGGATTGCAATCCATTCGGGATCTGCCATTTATGTTTTACTTTTATACATCTTTAATAAATTTGATTATATGTTTTTTCTTCTCTAGGTTTTATTTTGAGAAAAAACAGTTTAGTTGAGATAATGTTGCTTTTGTGAAAACATTATACTAATTCAAGTGATGAGATCAGTCCCTACTATACTTAGTGGTATTTACATGCAACGAGACTCATTTTAGAATATTTTACTTTTACTACACCTCAGTATAAAATACAACGACCATGGTTTCGCACCGTAGCTGCATCATCAGGCATACTTTTTTTAAAGAAAACATGAATTAGGTGCTTTTATACCAAAACTGACAAGTTAAACAACCAATGCAAAATAAGGAGAGGAGAAGAGGGTAAGGATAGGTAGGGAAAAGAACGGTTGTGGGGGAGGGGTGGGTGGTGGGGGGAGTGAGCTGAAGGAAAAAATTGAGACAAGGTATTGAATGGGTAAGGAATAGGGTAGGGTGGGTTAGGGGGGGGAGGAAAGGTGGAGGAAGGAATTGAGGTCGAGGTGGTGTGGTGTAAAAGTAAAATATTCAACAATGAGTCTCGATGATAGTAATTCTTAAATGCACGTACTGCTTCAAACAAAGCTATTGTTCTAAAATAATCTATGCTTTTTCTTCCCCATAATTTCAGAATATTACATCTAATGGCTTACAGAACGTAGTGCTGTTATGTAGTTATTCTGTTTAAATTATAAACAGATCAATAAAAGAGCGATTCATCAACACGCGAACTAAAATTCTTATATTGCTGACGAAGTACTTCGAAAAAATTCTACCATTTCGAGATTTTTGCGGAGCTACCGGAATAAAACTCTTGTGGAACTAAAAGTTTGGAATTTTTAGTAATGCCATGTTCCATACACTGAGAAATCGTGAAAACGCAGAGTAAAAAAATGAAATCGAGAAAAACCATAATTAAAATCTTTATGACAATCTTAATCATAATTTATCACGCTGAAATGCAAGATTACCAAAGATGCTTCAGTAGCTGTTATCTTACCTCAGATGTGTTGGATATGATTCTACGGTAGCGATGTTAAGACCATTCCACCCAAAAACGTAAACAAAGTTGAATACAGCTTCGAAAGCAACCAATGAAGCGCTGCTATTCAGAAGACAGATGAATAGAGTCACCAATCCAGAAAGAATGAACGAAACACCTATAATGGAAAAAATATTTACTTTCAAGACAGCGCAAGGGCAACGAATAATGTACTGAAAGGTATTCATTCAAGTATTGACCAAGTTCAACCTCATGTCTTCATTGGCCAAAGTATTTCTAATGAAATAGCTTTGCGCTCCTGATTCATTCGCATTAAAATAAATTAGTTTTTATCAACATTCATAATATATATAATTTTTGAGGCGAATAGTTTCACAGTTTTGCTTAATATAAGTATACATGATCTTCTTTGCAATATTATATTTAGGTAACTGATGACAAATAATTTGATTCACGATAACAAAAAAAGCGCAGCAGATATCACTCTTCAATGATAGGAAAAATATTAAAAGAGCTAAACATACTAGTTAGTAAACATAAGTGATATTTTATAAAAATTGAAAATATCGTTTCAACTAGGTATTTTTCAGGGCTGTAGAGTGGGATATACGACAGTGAAAACCGCATAGCCTCTGCAAGTTTAAATTGATAGCCTTCAAACCCCAACTTCTGCGACTGGGACTAGGATAAAATTTGACTAACAATAAGATCTTCAGAGCTCTTCCCTTGCGAAAAACACTCTATAGGTAGTTTATTCATAAGTCTGAGTCAAAGTTCTTAATGTAGCTGTCAGTATTAAAGTTTTTCTCTTAAAATGACTTTAATTACATACCGTAAATTCGTGGATTTAATAATTCAGCAAAGTAAAACCTCTGCAGAGTTTAGGACTATGCCACTAAAATTCTTCATTGTAATCGACTTACCAGAAGCGAGTAATTCGCTTTTCTAAGAATAAATTTTGTAAACAAACTCTGAATACAGATCTCATCTGGAAGCTTCTACTCTAAAGAAATCGTAAGTACCTAAGTTTCGATAGCGTATGTCAAAATTGATCGATGTACCAACCTTTACCTTAAGTAATAAAATTACAATTACTACCAATAGGTCTTTGGGGAGATCATAATTGACAGCCACCATATAATGACTCTATTTCCGTCGAAGTTCCACAATAGAAAATTTCTGGGAAACCTATCCGTCCAATGTAATCGATATGAAATTTATTTATGGAACGCAATTGTTCGTCAATTATTAAAATATATGCAAGCCATGGAATTAAATTCCAATTCATCGAGGACAAAAATTTTAAAAAGGAGTACTTGTTAGAGCAAGAATACACTCACCGGCCAGCCGACTCCTCCTGACTCTGTCGACGAGACAGGCGGAAGCGACCGCCCCTGGAAGCAGCGCAAGGAGACCCACTATGACGGCGCCGAAGCCTCCGCCGAGGAGAGCAGAGGCACTGAAATCAACATCGACGCGCGGGCAACTGTTTGCGAGCGAGAGGACGGAGTTGTTCGCGAGGTGGCATCCGTCCAGGAAACGCCGCGGAGAAGAGAGATCCGTGTCGACGAAATGGCTGCCGGTGACGGAGGAGCCGAGGAAGAAGGTGCGGGAGGCACGCACTGCGGCGAAAGTACATCCTTCGAGGGTGCAGTTGGAAAAAGCCACGTGCGACAGGGTGACGTGCTCGAAACGGCATCCGGAGAAGTGAGAGTCAGACCACCTAAGGATGAAGAAGAAAATAAAAACTGTCATTTGACTGCCTTACGATCGACAAAGTGGCAAAGGAGATAAATCACCCTTTTGCTTAGTTTGGATAAAGTAAGGATCAAAATTAGACCGTAAATGGAAATCAAAGAGTTTGTGTTCAAGAAGAAGATTACAGAGAAATTTGTGCAAAAATTTGACTAATATATCGAGAATTGATGAGATCTGGAACCGAAATAGTTAGAAATGCATATATCTGATGTTGTTGCCTTACCGAACATTCTCGACGGATCGGTTGAAGAGCACTCCCTCATAGGAGATGCCGGTGATAACACGAGCTCTGGACGCAAAAGCACGCGCCTCCAATGCTCTAGTTCTTTCGGGAACGAAGGCTCCCATTCCTAGGTGCGCCATGCATGCAGAAGACCATGCCAGTACTAGGAGTAAGGTCCTTCCACCATTTGGAGCCACAAAGAGTTGAAGGAAGGAGTTGCGGAACTGGAGTAAGCAGACATATCTTTCATGAATCTCAGGAAATAAATATTTTCTGATATTATAGAGATATTGTTTGTTAAAAGGCAATTACCACTTCAAAAACTAGAAAAAAGAATTCGGCATACTAGGTGTGCATACTTGTTTGCAAAAAGCCATCAACAGTAAGTTAGGGTGAGGAAATTAGATTATACCTTAGTGAAAGTGAATTAATTCACTAAATTATTGAAATGATTTTATAATACCATGGCTAATCTATAGTATAATGTAGATGAATGAGCTCACCATCTCCAGTCCATGAGTCATGTCACCCAGAACTGATTTTCCTGGTGAAGGAGGGGAGAGAAGACCAGGTGGTAATGGAGGCCTTTTGCCTCCTGGAACCTCTAGTTCAGAGAGCTGATATTGTGGGGAGGCATTTCCTGCATTGTTCCCTTCATATATTCGCTGTAAATGAGAGCAAATAACCCAAAATAACTACTTTCATCATAAAATTAAAATACTTGAATTGTGAAAAAAGCTTGAAACAGTCTAAATACTTGTTTGGTTGAATAGCAAATGATTGTGATGATGTATTCTCTTAGATTTTTTCATACATTGGAAAAAGAATTTGTTTATTATATAATTACCATGCTTTCCAAAAATATCAACCCCACTTCTGTAAAATATTAAAACAATAAAATATTTAAAATATTAAAATTTAGATCTAAAATTACTACTTCTTACTTTAAGCCCATGAAAATATTCTAGTCTTGCCATTTTGATTTACTATCAGCATGACCTCTATAATATCCCGTGGAAGAAAATAATCTTTCTTATCATTTTATTCAGCCAAA
The DNA here is from genome assembly GCA_036926295.1 of Pachydiplax longipennis. NCBI lineage: Eukaryota > Metazoa > Arthropoda > Insecta > Odonata > Libellulidae > Pachydiplax > Pachydiplax longipennis. The sequence continues at coordinate 19,142,850 of JAVFKF010000024.1, read as the reverse complement.
TCACACCTGACCAATTGGTCTCTATGGGGAAGTTGGCTGATCTCAACTGATAAATGAGATTCTTCTTCACAACCAATGATTGGAATTAATTGAAATGTTACACTTCATAAGAAACATAAATCTAATTAAATTTATTAGGAAGTTCTTTTGATATAACATAAAGGCTAAATATAACCCAGAAACAAAATTACCATTGTAAATCATTTTTGTGTTAGTAGCATATAGCAGACAAGAGGAATCAAATTAATAGACTAGAATGATGGTTTCCAACCTTTTTGAATTGCAGCTTATTTCAGAAACAAAATCAATATCAGAGTCCTTCAAGTATACCATATATCCTAAAAGTTAGCTGAGTTTAATGGTAGCTGAAAGCATTAACAAAGTACATGTCAAGTTCTTAGAGCTCTGTTCAGCACAAGTTAAGAATTAGCTGGACTATAATATATGGAGCAGTACTTTAGCATACTATTTTTAACAATATTTTATCCACCTTTATCAAAAATGATTTTCTGTAGTTATTTCTATAAATGAAGTCTACAGTTTGTTATACTTAATGCATTAAGATGTTAGTCAGATTTTTTATTTGATTGTGGAAAGCAAATTGTGACATCCGAGTATCATTAAAAATATCTCGTAATTAAAAACTCTTGGGAACTCTATTATTGTATAAAGGTGGATGACCTTATTTTGATGACAATATCGGTAATTTGAGGTGAAAGAGTATAAAAACAGATATAAAGAGTACCTCAACTTTTGGTAAATATGAAAGTTTAGAAACAGATAAATAGTGACCTGATAAACAAGCATTGCTTCCACATCTCTCCCTGCCTCCATGAGGTAACGTGGTGATTCTGGCAGGAAGACCACCAGACTGACAATTGCAGCCAATGAAGGTAAGGTGCAAACTAACAGGAAGCGATGCCATGCACTGAAGTGTTCCAGGTTTTCTTCAACCACTTCAAGTCCTTTAAAGGGAAATTAACAAATCTTGATTTTTGTATGGGTAAGAGGGATAGGTATACTAATTGTAAGAATGTTTGACAATATCTAATTTAATCTGCAAAGAGTAATCATATCTTGAATTATAAAGCTACATTAATTCTGGTGCCATATGAATGAAATCACTGAAATTATTTTACAAGAAATAGAATATACAATGATAAAATAAGAACATGATATAAAGATAAAAATCAACACAATTTTACATGTCTCAAACAAATTAACATCTGACACATACATTGATTTTTGTTTCTCATTATCAAACCAGGGGAAATATCACAATATCATTACTAGTTATTTCAATATCTCTAAGTTCCTGCAATTAATAATATTTTTTTAAATGAATTTTAATTTATGGTTGCATGAATACCATTATGTTTACCAATAGTTTATTAAATAAATATAAAAATATACTGATTCTATGACTCAAGTTTCAAAGAAATCCATTGTTTAAGCTATCATGTAAACAAAATACAAATAAATTTGCTTATTTACCTATTGAATTTTATCACAATTTTTATTGAGTTATCATGTTTCTTATTCTGAATTAAATTTTTGAGACATTTTCACATGTTTATCACACTAGAAATAATATAAGTATTGGACATTATATAGAAATGAAAAGATGTTATTAAATTTTTTCATTATGTAAGCATAAAAACATATTTATGTGAACTAACCTGTCCTAGGAATTATTGCCCACGCCATGAGAGCCACATACATTCCACCAAGAGCCCAAAAGACAAGCATCCAGCACATCCATCTTCCACGATCTGATTTTGGCACAAACTCACTAAAATATGTCAAAGTTACAGGTAATGACCCTCCCATCCTGAAATAGAATTAGTCATGTAGTAAATAGTTAAGAAGTGATTGACAGGACTTCTATTGGTCCTATAGACTATTAATTTACCTTTATCAATCTTAGCTTGACTATTTCTTTTCCTTGTTCTCGGTTGCAAATTACTTTTACATTTATATTTATGGTTGAAAGGTAAGGAACATCATTTTTAATTGAATTATATTTTAAGTTTTAAATTTAATAAATTAGGAAAGTTAATAATTGTTATATAAAACGATGCTGTGTTATTTAAAAATCAAACCTTCATTCTACAAAAGTTGACCTGACATAAAAATTAAGTCTTTGAAATGAACCGCTCTCTCAGCTACCTTTGACTTCTGCATTTAATGAATATTTTGCTATGGTCTGCTAAATTTATCTTCATGGCTGAGAGGTAGAGCAAAGAAATAAAATTCTTGTAAGGCAGTGGAGAGAAAACTAAACCAAAATTAATCAATTAATTCGATATACCTATTGACACAGAGACGCTCATAATCACTCTAGAGTTCCTTGAGAAATTAATCTCTTAAAAATCTGTGTTGCCACTTCTAATATATTTACTCAGAAAGTTTGAGGACCTTTGATACTAACATACTATTAACTGAATAAAAAAGAAAAGGTAAGAGAAAGCAATATATTGCATGTGATAACAGAGAGTTGAGATAGAAAAATTGCTAGATATTTTTTAATTTAAAAAATTTAGCAGGATGAATAAAATTGAAGGCAAATGATTAACATGGATTTAGATGAATTACCTTGGACTATTAAACAAATGTAGAGGAAAGACAACGATGGAATAAATAAGTCCACTAAGTCCCTTTTTTGAAACAGATGCCATGGCATTTGATGTAATCATGCTTTAGCAATGATTCTGAATTTTCAGCCTACTATTTGCACTAGTTTTCTGTTTTACTCATATACATTTATTTCTTATACATATCTGATTCAAAATAGTCAATGAATTATTCATTGTATTTGAGATTATCGATTCCTAAATGGATAGATATCACTAATAGTTTTTCCTTTTTTTCCTTCTTATAATTAAGGAGCAGTGCTCTATTATGATGATTGACATATAAAATTACTTTCATCGAGTTTTTTTCCATAGGGAATCTATAAATAAATACCTTGCCAAAACCAGTGTTTGCCTGTTCATGTAAACATCCATAAATATGTATTTGTTGGCCATTTCCTTTTCATCATTAGGCTATCCTCCCTCAAAAATGTAGCATTTTAATTACTACTACACAGATAACTGTGTAACGATAGCATTCTCATCGATTATTAGTTTATTTTTTCATTTCCTCAGGTAACTCAGCAAGATAAATTTGTGTTATTGACTATAAGCTTGAAGTTTCAAAGTTATTCATATTAGAAATAGAACCATTTTAACTATTTAACAACAAGATCCTATCCAATTTAGTGGTGTAGATATAGTATAGTACATATAGTATATATGTAGGTTTATTATAGTATATAGTATACAAATTATGTATAGTAGCTCTTACCCAAAGCCAGAGAAAAAACGAGCAGTCATGAAGGTTCCATAGGTAGGCATGAATGCTGCGATGACACTGAACATAGCTCCAACACTCAAAGCAGACAACAGAGTTCGTCTCCTACCCATTCTGTCAGCCAGGTTTCCCCATACCATTCCACCAACTACCATGCCTAATAGTGTAATAGCACCTATGCAAATACATAATAAATAATACTTTGTCAAATCTGAAAGGCAAAGGTGTGCAAAACAAAAGAATGAAAAAATATCACTTAACATCCACAACACTTTAAAATTCACTATTTCTAGAGATTTTTTTCTTAAATAGCTTTATAAAAGTTTCATTAGTTGATAGGTATTAGCTGCCGCACTTTTCTTAGTAAGTCTGTATTAAAATGTAAGTATGTAATATAAATAGAAGGTTATCACAGCTAAATGTAAGAAACTTTGAATCAATTTTTTACAAAAATGGTGAAAATGTATCATTTTGGTGTTATAGTATTGTTTTAATTCCTAATTTCAAACTTATTTTTACTGATTTTCACTATCATCAAAAACTATATGTAGTGTTCATTAGTATGCTTATCATCTGTAACTATGAAGAATTTTAGCAGAAGCTAGAAAATGCTATAAGAAGTTTTGGTGAAGTAGATCTCAATCAGTGCTAATAATTCCCATTCTGAAGCCTTCTCAACATTACAAGTCTTATAATTTTAAAGGGGATGTATCACTTGTTCATGGTATTTTCTACATTCATAGCTCATATAAATTAGTGAAATGCATTATCTATGTAATTCAGGAAGAGCAATAAATTGCAAGCATTACTTTAAATGCTAATAAAAGTTATAAGAGAGACTATTTGTCAATTCTAATCTCAAATAAACACATTCTGAGAATTGGTCAACCAATAATGTAATATGATAACTTTTTAATATCCATCAGTACTAGATAAGTCTTGATTTCATTCATCACTAAATGATAGAAAGTAAATAAATAAATTAATAGAAGATAAATCATTGAATGAATGCATCTAGTGGTTCATTACTGCAAATATTCTATCCTACTAATGTTAGACGTTTAATTTCTTCCAAAATGACAAAAAGTATGAAATTTCCTTGTAATATCATGGTTCACATGTTGTAATGATTCTAAGAAACCAAGTCAAGGCTACATTTTTTAAACAAATTTTGCATCCCATTAAATACCTAGGTATTCCAAATGAATGAATTTTCTCATTAAAATTGAATGATGAAGTAAAATAATGGAATTTGAGAGACATTCAGCATTTCATAACAGATAGGGTAGAAGCTAAAAGATAAATGTGGTTCCAAGCCAATTTCCTCTGCTGTTCATTGTTATTTCCCCCAAAATATTTCTCCTTCTCCCCCTGAAACTGAATTTTGTTCCTCTTCTTTGATTGGTTAGGTACTTGCTAACTTTCATTTATGTACATGTTGCATTTTATTGCATTTTCTGCCTCGGGATAAACTTTTGATAAAATCCAGTCATGCTATTAAAATTTCTTTTGTGGAAATTTTAGAAAGTTATTTTCATTGGTTCCTCAAAAGCTTAAACAACAGCTCCTTGACAAAATTATATAATTTCATTTTCACCATCTTCTTTTAGTATCAGTGTAACAGCCTTATAAACTTAAGTTACAATAAATTATAAAATTTCTAACTAAAGGAAAACTCCATTATTTAAAGTTATATACTTGGGTAAAGTCAGTAAGTATTGTAGAACATATCTTAGACTGAAAAATACTTAAAAAGATGAAAATCTAAATAAGGTTTGAAAAATCCTTAAAGCATGATGTTAAATGTTGTAATATGAAGGTTTCTATGGAGAGATTAAAAACTATTCTGATTGATACATGGATGTAAAATACAAATAAGTGTGTGAGAGCATTATAAAAGGTCAGCTTGAATTCTAAAATTCATTTAATGGTTAAGTTTGTAAAATTAATGCCTTTCCATGTTAAAAATAACAATAGAAAGACAAGGTGGTTTAAAATATTATCTATTACTGTAGGAAATAAATTGAATGGATTGTAACATAAGGTTCAAGCAATTTACATCTTCATATGCTGCAGCGATTATATTGTTTTGATTTAGCTCAACTTTTACATAAAGGTAAGGAATTGAATTTATGAGAAAAGTTACCATGCAAATTTCAGATATAAGACAAAATTATGACTTTTCACATATTGCCCAAGTCAAACCTTCCAATGTTTGTAAGAATTCTCTTTGAATGAAAGACTAGAATAAACTAAAGTTTTTCATGAGTTTTACTTTCTAGCTTCAATATGGAAGATACTTTTCTAATCTTATCCTAAAAAGAGAAACAACAAAAGAGTCAATAGAATAACATCTTCTATCATCTGCTTGATATATTTTCGTAGCGTACATATAATGAACTTAGATGAAATAAAGGAATGTTTTCCTGTCATTTTATCTTCATGAAATGAAATGAAATATATTCAGTATATTCAAAACAGGATTCAGGAGAGAATTCCTTCAATCCAAAATTTATGTAGCAGATCTAACAATTTTTTATGGGCTCTTTTTACCTTGATTCACTTCAATATGGTTTATAAAAGTGCATGTGATGGTTTTTGGGTATTACATGAATGTGGTAGCTACAACTTTCTCAAATTATTGATATGTTTTTTAGATAGAACAAAAATATGTTGTCGAAAAGATTTATTTGCAGCAATGAAAAACTTTCTAAATGAATCAATAAATATATTGTACCAGAAGTTCATAGATTCTAAGTGGAAAAGGCTCTCCAATTCAAAATTGTTTTGACTCTATCCACACGTCCAAGTTCACTGCATGATACATATACATAAGTGCTCCCTTCCCATTTAAAACCATGGGAGAAATGTGGGGAATGTTAATATGAGAATCTAAGATGACCTGGAGAGACTTAAATGTTTCTCTAAAATTACTTATGAGATGTGCTAATACACAGCAGGAGGGATTAAATTTAGAATGGACGACAGAAACGATTGTTATTTAAGTTTACTATTGGCAAAATATAACCAAATAAGGATTGATTTCAAGAAACTACTATTTTTTTATGCTTGAGGAATATTTGAATTAGCTACATGTCTGTAGAAAAGTCATTACATTTTTGGATTTCTTCTACAATATTGTGTTGAAATAAAAGCTATAAAGGTAAAGAAATATTAGGAAATTGATGGACAATTTTGGAATAAACCAGGTTAAAGTTTTTTGTAAACACTAATTCATTCTAATAAATATACAAGTTTTCTCCAATTGAATATTGATAGTTTGAAAATTCTAAGTATCAATGAAATACTCCATGAGTTAGGAACTTATGAATAATTTTTTTATTGTTCTTCACTACTCCTTAAAGAATAAAATGTTTGAAGGTTTCTTCAGAAAATCATGCCAAAGAGAAATATCCTTTACGGAAACTTCTTCATTATACTTAATTCTTACATTCAATCAGTAAGAAAAAATATACCCCATGGAAGGTATGCAACTTAAATTGAGTTGAAAGATTCCTTCATACATTTCTTATGATGAGGTATTAATTGTTTTTGTTCAATAATTTAGATATAACCCTTGAAAGCCAAAATTTTATATGAAGCATGAAATTTCTTATTATGTTGTTTTTTATTAAAATAATTTGATAACATTGTAATCCATTCTTGAACTCTTTTATACTATATTCCAAATCTTTTGATTAATTTATCTTAAATCACCTAGCCATCCCTTCCGAGGTTCCTCGATACAAAACTCAACCTCAGCAGATGGGACGGCCAATGGTACAACGTGTACTTCCACAGCATCTGCAGCCAAGCCGAGACCAACCAATGCCATGACACGACATTGGAACCATCCTGATCCTGACTGACAATGCAATCAGGAAGTATGGAGAAACCTTATTATTTAAACTTTTAGAAGGTTACATCAACAAATACACATAATAAATCACAGTCTGAAAGATGCAGATGCAATAGCATTTAGAAATCGTTCAACATTTTTATAAAATGCATTGAAAACAAGCCTTTACTTGTTTTTATTTTAAATTTCAGTAACTAACTAATAAGAACATAAAACTTAAATTGGTTCTGTTATTCTTTGTTTAAATATATTTGCATTACTATTGATTAAACACATTCTCACAGGACATTTACCAATGATATGGTTATTAAATAATATTTGTATTAAAATTACTCTGAAGACCACCAAGGTAGCAGTGCAACACTTAATATTTATTCAATATACAGTAGATATTCATTTTAACTAAAATATAGTGGAGTCTCGTTTATATATTCATTTGATCTTACAGAAAAAATATCAGTAGCTGAGATGGTAATTTAGATACATTTTCTGTTATTCCTTCCATTTTTGAAGAAATTTCTGACTTGAGAAATGAAAATTTATGGAAATCCATGTAAATTATTTACTGCATTTGATTTTTAGCTTTAGCAAGCAGAGCTGTACAGTACTGTACTATTTAAAGAGAGAAGCAGTAAAGAACTTTATTTCAATTTCCTACATTAACGAGATTTCTATTTGGCAGCTTTCTAGCTGCAATAATGATTATTAATTTTTATGTTGATGAATGTATAATAAGATCCTTGGACCATTGTGGGTCTTATTACTGCTATGGTGCTCATAAGAGGGCCCCTCTTTCTAGGGATTGCAGCTCTTAAAAGGAGATTATATTATGGTTCACATATCTTATCAAAGGCATTGTAACATCAAAAAAAAATATTCTAACCATTTTGGCAGCAAAAGAGTCAACTACTAGAACTCTTCTTGAGGCAGAAAATTCACAAATAAATCAAACATGTAATTAAGCTGCAAATTACATTCTAGATTCATAATCCATTATGTATCTCTGAAATGGTTCTATTAAAAAATTATATTAAAAATAGAATTTTTTAATAAACCAAAAGAGCAGTCAAAAAATTAAAGTTAAACATATTTTTCAAGCAAATCACATAACTTAGTCTACATGATGAAAAGTTGATAAGTGTTACTATTTACATAATAATGTTACAATCATCGTTTGTAACTTAATATACCAGCATATTTAACCATAATGGCACTTAATATATCCCATTTAGAAAAAAACTTTCTAATGCACCAGAGATATTAGCCTTCATTAATTTTCAAGAATGTGTAATCTTCAATAACTATCGTTTACCTCTTTCCAATCAAATAAATAAGAATTTTCTTGCTTGAAAATGACTCTAAACCATCAACCTCTTCATTTGTAATGTAGTCAGCAAGGAGGCATACACGAAAGTAGAACTTTAGAAGAGTAACTATAAACATACATAAAACGAAACGGATCCTTCATAAAAGTTTCCGGAATTTTGAGATTCATTACGCAGTATTTTGCAGTAATGGAAGGAAATGCCGAAAAACAACCCTTTAACTGAGTGTGGTGCCTCAAAAAACACACAAACGAGATTCCACTGAGAAAATCAGAAATAGTTTGTCCATGCAAACAGGATGGCGCATACCTGTCTGATGGCATCTTCATGGAACTGAGAGAGGAGTGACCCCTCCGAGTCTATGCAGTCGGCGAGGTCGTCGTCGGGTGAGCCGCCCCCGGCAACCGCTGCGCCAGAACCTACCCGGCCGCCCTCATCGGTACCGGCGAAGGCCACCCTTACGGTTCTCCCGGTGGGCCCGCCGCCGCCGCCCGAATGTTGGGCCCCCACCTCCTCCGTGTACAACAGTGATGACATGGTCATCGAGGAGTCAGTTTGGGCTCTGGGAGAGACGAGAGCCTCTCCCTCTGACTTCCTCTGAGACTTCCATTTCCCTGTCAGGCCAAGAGGCATCTTGCCCTTCGCGAACGCTTAGCGGCTGGAGGCACTCACCTCTCAGTGAGTGCTCAAGCAACTGGAAGGAAAACATGTCCTTCATTTAATCTCTGGGAGATTCTATCAACATCCCACTTAAATAGATAAAGGACAACAGGTGGTTTCGGCTTCGTTATATATTATTTAATCAAACCAAACAACCTAGTTCAGTACAGACATTATTTATATAAACGGGCAAGTAGGAAATACTTCGTTGCATTTCCTTTTAGAAAAGTTGTTTTCTTTAAGACTTTTATCACTAATCGATCGGTTGTTTTTGAATTGCCATCTGATCCAGACAGTCTGTTTTAGCATGTTTGCTTAGCTAATACTGAAACTTAGAGTCATTACAGGAATAGTACACCAATTATATTATATGAATATCATTCTTGCAGTTGACCATTATCAGAGCATAAATTCCCATTAAAGTAAAATATGTACAAGAAATTTCCGTCTGTCTAGAAAAATAGTGCATAAAATTTCAATCTACAATGCGATTTGATTAGATTCTAATAACGATTAGTATGAATAATTCGGTTCGCAGTATGTTTCCTGCAGAAAATGAAATAAATGCAGATGTCTTACAATTATATGCCGTAGAAAAGAAACGGCTGTTCAAATTGTAAGCAAAAGGAAACAGTGTAAATAGAATCAGTGACACAAAAACCAACATTACATCAATGAAATATTGTAATGATGTTAATCAGTTTTAGAATAGGAAATGGATAATGATTCCACATTCTGAAAACATACTCTTTTCATGAAACCTTCACATTCTCTCCAATGCAAAAAAATGAAATCCAATATTGTTTTAAGAGATGGCAGAAATATCGGCAATTTATATATGTATTTATTTATTTACTATTGCGAATCTTTGTTTTTATCTGATTAATTTCTACGTCCTAGCAAAATATATTGATGGAGTACGTTAAGTAAGACATCAAATTTACACATGTATCCTGAAAGCCGCTTGTGGAGTACCGCAAAGTGTGTAATAATGCCAAAATACCTACGTAACACCATCACAGTGTATCAGCTTCTCTAATCCTCTAACAATACTCAAAACAAGTAACTGAGGATTAACTCTCAATATTAGCGTTTTTCTTTGAAACTCTTAGTCGATCTCTCGCTGAATCTGCGCTTATAACAACAACATTATTTACATCGTTGAAGAAAAATTCTTCAAAAAGCTTCTGCCGGTAATCTGATCCATCCCTCTACCTGGTGCAAATCCCACTCGGGGAACTTTTTCATAGCCAAAACACTACTTTCGAATCTTAAATCTCCGAACCCAGCTGCTTTTCGTTGGGTCATCTCTAAATGGAAGACCATCATATGGATTCCAAATAACGTGGCAGCATTCGAGAATAAGACGAACGAGAGAAAAATAAGTTATATCTTTGACTCTCCCCGGGCATCCCTCTAAGTTCTAATGTTTAATCTTCGCATTTCATCCGATTTTCCTATTTTATTCAGGATATGTAATTTGCAGAATACTCTGTTAAGTGTAACTCAAAGGTATTCATGACGACCCGCGAACTCAAAAGAATATCTTGAAATTCCTCACGCGAATAATATTGATGGAAATCTTGAGAATCGTAGATACGCACTTCTTCATTTATAGATATGGCTACTAATCCGATCTTAAACTTCAAGAAAAACGTATTATATATAACGTAACGCTTTCCATGAACGTGTCATAGTATCTTCAATCTTACGGTAAGTTCATTTGACAAACATTTCCTGCTTAACACCTTTTCTTTTATTTATTTATAACAATTCCCAACCTTTATATCATTCTATCTTTTTTTACCTCTATAAACCTGTCTGTATTTCCTCTTGTGTCCTGACTTCAATATTTTTCTTTAACTGTCTCTCTTTTCTCAATATCTGACACACTCATTTCCTCTGCCGTCACTTTATAATTTCTATCAAAATCTCCTCTTCTACTACCATTTCCGTGTTTATTCTATCAACCCAGATTACATTTCTCATTTTCTCATTTTGTTCTACATGAAAATCACGAAAACAATCGTTTTCCATTATTTTAGTTTTAATGAAAACCAATCGGAATCTCATAAAATAGCTAGTAGCTATCTTACTGCTGACTTAATTACTTTCTCACCACATTTCACTCCTTTATCTACTTCTTCCCAAGCTTCTTTCACTATTTTTTCTGCGTATTTATTAAAAAGGTATGGAGATAAAGGATATTATTGACTTACTTCTCCTTCCTAACACTGCTTATTCCGATTCCCCACCAAATACTTCTCCACCCCAAATAAATTCCCCACTCGCGCTGTTTAAATACAAATACGAGTTTCTCACAAATCATAATAGCTCCTTTGGAACTTTTATCAATTTTTTTCCCACAATTCTATCAAATACTCGTTTGAAATTAAAATGTAATACAGATCTATATTGTAGACATCGCATTGCTCTAAGGTTAATCGCAACAAATGTATAGTAGTCTGGTTGAGAAGACCCTTTCGAAATCTACGTTTAAATTTCTTTCGACCCCTCCATAATGCCTATAAATTCTTGTGAATAATGAATGGAGGAAGGAGAACACTTTTTAGGCTGCACTAAGTATGTTATCCTCTACAATTATTCAATTAGTACCCTTTTATCGACTCTCTTACGAAAGAGCTTAATGAAACCTTTTCGTTACCCTGATGCAATTTGGAATGTACCCAAGAAGAGACCTTCACTTTCCATAAGAAAGGAGATGAGATAAACTGTTATTAATAAACCCTTATTATTTTATATCGTAAAGTTTCCCTCTTGTATTTAAATTATTCTTTAACGATTTTTCAGCTCATTTTTTGTAAAGCTATTCCGTTTCGCAGTTATCGCATCCTTTACTTTTGCTATTGATGGTTCTTTCAGTCTCGGTCCACAAGTGATAGCTGTTCATCAGTATTACTTATTCTCACCTCTCTTCCCCTTAATAAAATTTTAAGAATTCCTAAGATTATTCCTAATCTATCCTTAGTTCCTAACATCTATCTTTGTAAAAATACGTAAGTACATACATCCATACATTATATGTAATGTTCTAATTATACATATTCGATACGTACGTAGATTGTAATTTATATCTGTGAAAGAATTCAATTATAATAAATAAACTGTTAAGTTAATCCTATAATGTTCTATAACATGACTTCATACGCTAAAATCGCAGCAACTCATGACCTAAATGAAAAATAAAAGAACGCGGACTTCGCATTTTCCAAGTTGTTTTTAATTAGCCATCATCAGGGCCTGATGATTATTATTATATCCACGATTAACAGAAATCTCTTCCAGGTTGTGCTATAAAATAGCGTAGTGCTAGAAAAACAGAACAAGAAGTGATTCACATGGTCTAGAATAAGGTAATACGCCCATATCTGGAGGTTCTTTTTCAATTTGTATTTAATAAGTTTTAACAATCCCGTCGTCATATATCTGAGTTCAGATAAGTCACCAAATAAGTAACCAGTAAAATAGAGCGGTTCAAACTCTCTTCTTTGTCCGTCATCTAAAACTAATTGTGAAAATAATTGATTAAAAACAATTCTCAATTTTAACACGTATACAAATGTGAAGCTCAAAGATATCCAAATCTCTCGCACAAGCATAGTAATTTAAATAATTAATGGTCAGTCACTTTTCTCACAGGAATTAAAGCAATTCTTCGTTCAACTCAATAGGACTGCCGATGACGTAAGGATTAAATCAAAGGTCGAATAAATTTACGATTCGAAATAAAGCCGCCAACTTTCTCCGATACGAAGAATGGATTGTCCTCTCAACTTAATTTTGGGTTCTGGTTGTTGACCTTGACCCAGCTTCAAATCCTTATCGATCGGATCGATATTTGAGGTTGAAGGCGTCCTTCAAATGTAAAAAGCCTCTCCGAATTTTCAATCCTAGGAAGATACTTGAAAATGCGGAGTCATCCAATTCATTTGGTTCATTCATCATCATCATGGTGATATTCACTATTGCACTGCTCTGCCATGCCTTGAGAATTCATTTGAATCTCTTCAGAAGAGATTTTTCCACGGTAATCCGGGTTTCGCAGGAGCTATTTCGCATTGATTACCGTCATACGTTAGTTATGAATACCAGTGAGGTAAACAGAGCACTAAATGTGAAGGGCAAATTGAACTTTAAATTTTATTGCATACATGTCTAAGAGCCACCTATTTAACTACTGATAAAATGAAGTAAAACTTCGCATTATTTACTAATTAAATCAATAACAAGGATAATAAATATCTCATTAACCTGTCTTTTAAATTACGTTTATGTTGCTGGAAACATAGAATGGTTGATAGTGGATTCTCAGACTACTAATTCGAAATACTTTACATTCCAATGTTTTACTATTGCATTAATTTATTCGTGAATTAAAGACTCATGCATAGCGAGTGTATAGCCTGAGAAAATTAAAGAAAAATTCATTGATTTTTATGTTGCTATGTAAATTCTCAAATAACTTAAATATAAAGTGAATTAACCTTGGCCAACGATAAACTAAACGCAAAATTTCAATATATCCATATCCAATGTCATACAACTGAAAAAATTACCAAAAAGAGAAGAAAACTTATCAAAAATCAGGCCTACCGAAGGCACACGACCTTCTCTAAACATTTCTTTGTTCTTTGAAATAATTTATCCTACGCATTCATATAGCATATGCTCCTATCTCCGATTCCTCAATCTTTAAAAAACGTGTTCAAAGGCTAAAGAAAATCGATTACGCTTCGTTCAAGTGATTTCCTCCAGTCAAAAGCATTCATTGAAATTCCGATTCCAGTTGAAGTCGATTTAGCTTAAGCATTTGTGAATCCATGATTTACTTTGAGTTTGCGAAACATTAATATTAATAATTATTCTTTTTTCCATTAGTTCTATCCAGTCATACTTTCATAGCATTACCGTAATGAATCTCATATACCTAAAATTACTTTTCTTTATCATTAAAAAATTATGAGTTCCTAAAATCGTATACGTACAGACGCTTTTTCGTGGATGTTTGGGTTTTACCCCAGGTGATGATTTACCTGAAAATTTCAACCAGTTGACGAAATTGTTTTAATAATATCTCGTGGAAGCTACGAAGTGTTTTTCTATTTACATGTGTGCTTATCCATTCCACAAAGTCCTGCCTGAACGATAACTTAATGCAGTGGTGGAATTCAGTCGATTCGCACCGGTTCGCGCGAACACGTTCTTAGAATTTCCTGAGTTCGCTGAACCTGTTCAAAAATATATGTTACAATTGTGTCAGAACGATTTACGTAGAGATATTATAATCAGCTCGTTGAAATGAAAATACAATATCAATGTTAGCTTATGAAATTCTTCATTCTTATTTTATTTTTTAAAGTTTCGTAAAAAGTTTTTAAATTAAAATTGTGAAGGAAGACGTAGTCAGGACTGCAGCAGGGATAAGAACCGGTTCCTTAAAGTTTTGAATCCTATAACTAATAATATCCATGTATTTTCCGCATTTTTATGCATCTCCATTGAATGTATCAATATTATATATATTGAAACTGTATCAATTACATCAATCGAATATATCGAATATTTCTTGAAAACTAAACAAGAGCTAATAATTGTGATATCCACTATAAACTGGAAAGAAGCAAGAGCAATTTAATATTGATGTAATTTATGACTACGAGGTTTTATTAATACAGTTCCTGATTGAGTCTTACGAATTGGCACTTATGTTAAATCAGCATATGCCCATCATTTCGCATTAAAAATACTAATTTCTTACATGAAAATTTCCTAAGGTTTAACACGGCTACGTATGATTCATGGTCTCTATGCTGAAAGTTCCACAGAAAAATATTATAAGTTCATACAGGCATAGAGTAAGATATACTTACTCTATGATACAGGTTATTTCTCATTGTATGAATTATATCCCCATATTATTATATTATGAATCAGGAGGTGTACATAATAATAGGAAGCAAAAATGATAGGAAGCCTATTAAATGATATGAAAGCAAGACAGTCGAAAATGCAGTTACTTATCAGGAGAGGATAGAATTATGTCAGCGCGGGAAGGGTGGCAGAGAAAGAACAAGGAGGGCATGGATACACAAATTCAAATACTGGGTTAATTCAGTAGTATACTATAAAAAGGTAAGAAGATAGACAAGAAGCTGAGATTCGTGAGGACTAAATTGAGTGGAGAACATATTTAATTATGGTAATGTGTATGTACATTGAATTTGTCACAGGTAAACATATACACTTAGCTCTGAAGCTTCTTTAAGGGTGCATCTTGCATTTATTTTCAAAATTTCTCGCATATTCGTGAAAAATAATCCCCAGACGCTTCACTTTTAAGCTCAGCTTATCCCCAAATGGTGCTCTTCAGAAACCCTGAGTTCCGCTTCTACAAATAAGTTTTACGTGAAAAAAATTGAAGTTAAAAAACATCTTGGAAGGGAAACTTTTAAATGATCTCCTTCTCCAAAGGAGTGGTCCAGTTCTGATTTAAGTAGAAAAGTTGACCAGAACCATTTTCATTATTATGACTTTAGACCTAAATACATGGTAGCTCTTCTTCAAATTTCTCTTTCGAATTACTCAGCTAAATTCAATTTCGAATTTTTTTTATACTTTACGAAGTTAAACTACATTCTAACAGAAAATTAAAAAGATCATACTCGAAAGGAAGATATTGTAGAACAGAATTTTATATTAAAGTATTTTAAAAATATGTTGACGATTTATTCAATCTGTATCTAATAAAAACAGTTTATATAGACAGCATCAAGTGCGTGCATTTGCTAATTTTTTACTGAATCAAAAGGATTCAGCAATTGTTTTCCTAAAGCAATTGGATAGAATATAGGACGAACTGAACAAGGAATATTACTCGCAAAGAGTTAATCATTTCTTAAAAAATCTGCTGTAAAAATGATTGTATAATTTAAAACTCAGAGAAACCTTATTTCTATTAATGGATGAACTTTAAAGACTTCAAGCACTAAGAGAGACTGAAATAAGCAGACTTTACGCTATAAATACAAGCAGTGTGCCGCAAAATATCAAAATATTCGATGTTCAGTAAGCAATTTCTTGGTGCTCAGTGTAATGTCTTAGAGTGCAGTATTCTTCAATGCTCGCTTCATGATATACATATATATACACATACATACACATGGGTGGTCTGAAAAGTATATAAAGAAAGAGAAAAAACAGTAGATAAATCAAAGGAAGTTTCATCACATCCGATATTGACGTTGATTGAAAGAGATATTTCCGCGAGTGTACGTAATCCCACAAGTTCAATGTCAAGGTCATCAGTCAAGGTAACTTTATTTGAATGCTTTTACAATACGACCAATTCTGAAAATATTGTATGTATTAGGAACCGAAACAAAGATTCACTGTTTTTAATGCTGATAAATTAGTTTAGATATTTCATATATTTACTTTGAACTTAAAATTACTTATTAGATAAAATAATGTACATGTCACCTTAGATTTTTGCGGTGATCATGGATTAAAAATTATTCACAACTAATCCAGTCTTATCTGTATGACGCAGTTCTTCTACAGATAATGAATCAAACGATAACAGAGATACACTTATAGAAGGACTTCCTTATAGTTATGAAAAATCACTTTGCCGGAATTGAATGGCAGGAAATTATTCATTTCTTCTAATAAAGATTATTTTAATTAAATCCCCTATTCCTATGTTATTAATTGAAGGAATTTTATGAAGAAGTTTTCGAGGTATGACGATTGACTTCACCTTTCGGAAACCTTAAAACAGCTCTGATTTACTGAGATTCTTCAATTACGGTCGACTTTCCAGTGCGTTTCCCGCGATATATTTTGGTGTTGTGCCCACAATCGAAATCTCGCAATCCCGCCCTCTTCAGACATAAACTCGATGTCATCGCAATATTTTGCCGTTTGCTCAGATCTCCACTGCTGCCACTTCGGCCATTTAAATCCGAAACATCGTTTTGCATCGATAACCTAATCACCTCGAAAGCTCAGAATCGAAAGTCTCACAACTACTTGACGTAATCCAGATTTTATTCTCGCATGGATCTTGATCCGCGGCGACCTCGGATGGAGGTCATGAGTTTCGTTTACAGACCTCTTCCTTCAAAAGTATGTTTTCACGATGGATGCTACGGTACACAACTTTAATTTTATCGACGTAATTATTCAAAGATCTTGAGGAAAACTATGATTATCCGCTAAACTAATAATCTCTACCACTAAAAACCAAACAGGAAGCTACGTCGTTTTCGAATGATTGATTATTTAATGCAGCTCGAAAATAAATGACGGTTTTTTTATAACTCGCGGATATAATGCATGGATGGTCCTCAGCGACGCAAATAGCAATGAGAGAGAAATCAAGAAGCTAGACTAATTAACTCGTACTTACGGAAAAAGCTTATATAAAAAGAAGATCATACTCCTCCCATTCTATATCTCACAAACACCTGGTAAATTAAATGAATAGAATATTGTTACAGGTATGATTCAGCATGTATCATTTGTGCTAATCGTAGGCTGAATCACATACATACAAAATATTATAATGAATATCCGGATTAAATATCGATTATAGTCTCGAACGTGGGAAACGAAGTTAGGTTGATTTTTTACATTTTTATTGCTGTATTTTTACGCTAAGATGTGTTACATAACGGACCCGGAATTCGAATGGAAAAATAGGTATTCTAAAATTTATCGGGAAAATGCAGTGCGTGAGAATGATTATTGACCATAGAAAACGAACGTTGAGATGAGTTTCCAGCTATAGCCAGTGGGAGTCGCAATTGGTTGTTAATGCGAGAAAAAGCGTAAATGTTGAAGTTTCGACACAGACCCGATCGATTTCGCGGAGGAATTCCTTAAGCTGCACACATTTCTTTTCATTAAAAGCAACGAATTAAGGATGCTTGCTTCAAAGGTGGCTAGTCCAGGACGTGAAGTCTAAATCTATCTCTGATGTACAGCTAGGTGCAACATATCTAATAACTTAAAAAATAAGGAGAAACGATACGAACGTGCCAAAAGGTTATGATTAAGTAGGAAATGCATTACTATGGACTCCAAGCTGCCAATTCAACACTTCCCACTCTCATTCAGTGTCACGGTGACGTTGGAAACGGAGACGGCTGAACCAGCGATCCTCCTCTTTCTGCGATAGCAAAAGTCACATGGTACCACACGGACTCTCCTCAACCGCTATATTTTTCACATCCACGGCACGTATTTCCACGAAGAAATTGGACGGAAGATTCGTGCCGGCATCTCGCGAGAGAACGCCTCAAGATCGCATCCATGTCCTCAAAGGAGCGGTTTCACTTTTTGTCGCATTTCCTGGAAGCGATTCCATGGCGTAAGTGTGGTCCCGGCGATTCGACGATCGATCGTCACTGAGCTCAGCTCACTGAGCCAGCGCCTCTTATACCAAACTAGCCTTCCCCACGAATCGAGCATTCACAAGTGCAAGAATCGATTAAAGTAGTGAAAGGGGCTCCTATTTTCCGAACCGACAACTTCACAACACAATAGAGTGTCACCGATACACCGAGAAAAGCCCTCGAACCCCCTTTGAATAGCACCGGGCGATAGGGGTCCTCCGTCCACTCGTATCAAGGCTCTTATCCCCCCGCCGGTCAATCCGTTAGCTTAAGATTTGAATGGAGAGGAAGCAGAAGAGGTTTACCTGCATGGTGGCGATAGACAGAGAGATGCGATGGAAATCTTTCCGTGGACACCGAGAGACCACGTCCTACGGCGATTGATCCCAGTGTATGCGCGACGCTCCGTGAGAGCGCAGCACTGTCGAAGAGGAGACGGCGCCGGGCGTCGCGACGCACGGAAGGGGGAGTTACGGCGCTGCCAAAATCAGAGCCAAGGCAACATGTGCACACTTGGCCTAACAAAGTCTTTCTTTCGAAATTAGTTTCACGAGGATAGCTATCTGTCGAGATAATTTCAACAAATACGTATAACGGGATATATTCAAACTTATTTACCCATGGATAGATTGGTACATCCTATGAAAATCTCTTTCACCTACGTTATTATCAAATATCATTGAGAAAGCCCCTTTATATTCTCCCTTATTTCCTTTTAGACCGTTTGAGAAAATTGATAATTCTAGAATAAATAAAATCGAAAAGATTCCTGGGGTAGAGAGTATGATGAATAATATCAAACGTCAGAACCTCATATCAAAAGAATTTCAGGAGAGATAAGACAAAGAATGAAGGGCGAGCAAAATTTTAAAGGAAAGTTATTGATAGTACTCGACACAATATTCCTCGTAATGCAACCAAATAGTCTTGAAATAATTAATTTAAGAAACTTTTGGGAGATGGAAACCCAATGCCGAAAGTAACATTCCTAAGAAGCATTATTTCTTACTCTGAGCCTATATTATTGATATCTATATCTGAGCGTATTCTCGTAAGATACCAAAAGTGGTCAGAGAAGACTTCAACAACGAGGAAAAAGTGATTAACATGATGTTTATCCCAAACAAAACACAAAATTTCACGGTATAAAGTAATAAAGTGAAATTGTTTATTTAATTTAATGACTCAATTTATTAATCTGACGGAAGATGTGGAAATCAGCAAATAAATCCTACGATTAAGACGCTGAAGATTGATAAGCCCAATCATTATAAAAATATGAATTCACGAATCTAAAGAGAGAAGTTAATGAAACAATAATTGTTCAGATTTAAAAACGTAATTAATTAGGAGAATTGAAAACAGTTAGGAAAACATTTTCTCCATAGAGGTCGTAAGCACGATGAAAATTAGCAATCGGCGACTAGCCGCTTGGAAATGAAGGTGGGCGCAGAATGAATATTCATGACTTGTGATTCTAGATAAGTGATAATGTTTATTAAATTGTAATTTGAGGTTACTCTGAGTTTCGATAGAATGCATTTCTAGCTTCTTAAAAATAGAAAAATATGAATGGTCAGAGGTTATTGAAATGTGACAATTACGTATATTTATATATCATATATATTCATATATCATATCACTCCTGTTCAGGGGGCGTTAAGAGTAAACGACCTTGCAGTTTCAAACAACTATACTCCTGTTGTAAATTTCCAAAAAATCAGTTTCGTTGACATCATTACTCAAAGTAACGTACCTATAATTCTATGAATTTGTGAGGCTATTATCCCGAAAAATATTTTTTGAGAAAATCTTTCCTTTAAGAAAAAATTTCTTTCCTTTAAGGTACGACAATTCATCATTGTAAGGGAGATTATCCCATTCAACTATAGCTACATAAAAGTGAGAAATAAGAAAACGTATTTTCTGATGGAAATTTTAAATTGAGAGGGAGAGAAAATCATTATAACTCGAAGGGAGATTTAGCTATATGTATGCAAAACAGCGAAAAATTCATCTCAAAACTTTTGAATTCAATGCATTAAAATTACAATAAGAGATTTTTGACGTCTCTTGTTTGGAGGTAAACTAAAAACTAATCCCTTAATATTTCTTATAATTCGCAATCCAAATCTATCTAAACCCATTTACATAATCATTAAGTGAATGTATTTTCTATTGGAATTGTTAAAGCAAGAAAGGAAAGTGATATTTGAGGTTAGAGAAAATAAAGATATATATTCCTTTGATACACGTTTATATCTTTAATAAATATTTAAATTTACTTACGTTAGAGCCTGAGGAAGTATATTGCTTACTTCTGTTGGACAGTACTATCCTAAACGAATTCAGAATTTAGTATGATAAGTTCAAGTAATATTAGCTTGGTTTCCTCCTGAAGATTAACCACCGAGAGTTGTACTTCAATTTTCTGCTAAGAGCCTAAAGATTTACTCTGTCTTTTTAGGTTCGTTAATAATTTTATTCGTAAAAACAAATAAAATTTGCAATGCCCTGAGAAAGAAATTACCTTATTTTACGAATTGTTTCGAAGATGTTACCTATTCAATTATCTTCGGAAGGACTTGAACTATGATATCATATACTGCCAAAATTCTATTTGATTTCGCATTATGTGGTGCAATTTTAACTTTAATGTCTTAACTTAAATTTAAGTTTAATGTCAATACTTATTAGACTTTTAAAATCTCTCACAGGAATGTACTCGGATATCGGTTAATAATATCTTAGTACTATCCCAAAAAAATAAACAAAATTCTCCTTTAGTAATAAAAAGAGAAATTCATGAGGATATCAAAAGAAATGTAAATATGTATGCCCTTAAAAGATTATACTACCCTAACTACTACCATACCTTTAGCTCTATTTGCAAGAATCATACATAAAACAATATGATGAATCACAAATGCTTCGAAAGGCCTCACTCGTTTTGTGTGGTAAATTCAATGAAATCAATTGTGGGAAATTCAATGAGGTAACTACGTAAAATTCCATGGTAGCAGAAGTACAGCAGGAATTAATTTTTCCCGAGAAAACTAAAGCGTATTTTAATAGTTTAGTTTGAACTAAGCAAAAACAGCGTACTACAAAAATTAAAATATATGACGTAATAAACACGTTGGGAAGCACAAGTAGATTACAAAAAACAGTCAAACTGGTTCCTATCAGTCAAACTTTACGAAGTATTTATTGGTCTCTAACCATTCCTCCAGTTTTCAAAATATTCTAAAGATAGCCGATAAGGGTATCCAGCCCGAAATAAAATTTCGAGATTATTCAAGAAAATAAATATTCCGAATCCATCCTGAAAAATAAAATCGTCTTCCCTTCCTCCTTATCTTTACTTACAGCAGCTATCCCCACCATACTTTAGGATTTCCTTCTTTTAATAGTTTTCCGCGAATCCTATCTTTTCACTCTTCATCGACCCTATCGGTCCCTCACAAAAGTTTATTCTTTGGTCTTAAATAATTGCTTTTTCGAATTCTTCTTCTCTTGACGCTTAAGCTTCGATACTAGCTTTGTGATTTTTCTAGTGCGGTTTTTTCTAGCTCATTAAAACATGGTATAATTTACTCGAGAAAAATTGATTCCTGATTTATTTCTCCCGAGATAGAGTAAGTTTCAATGCTTTTGAGGGTTTCAGCATTGAGGGTCATTCGAGTTCTAATTTAATCGGCAATGAGGTTTTTCAATGCCAACTTTGAACGAAATTTGTTCTTGTTCAAATTGCCGTGCTAAATTTGCCAAACTGTATCTCGGTCAATATTTCATGATTCACTTCATGATTGAGACAACGGTTATCTCAATTAATTCTTCCAACCTTTTCCTTGCTTTCGTCAGTTCTTGCTGTACTAGAATGACCTAGACATTGACCATCCGTTACGTATAATTTCCTCTCTTTATGCCTTATTACTTAATTTGACTTCGTGATATGTACGTGGGACTATCTTTTCTTGCAGCAAATTTAATATTTCCGAGGCGAATTTTCCTAGTTCAACGAGAAGTTTCGCATGAGCGCCATATCGAACGCGGGCACTTTTTTCGACGAAGAGCGGTTGTACGCCATTCTTCAAACGAGTGCTGTAAGCGGGATAATTGCTACACTGTCATCGAAACGGTTAAGTTGGTAGGTGAAGAGCAATGGCCCAACGTTGCGCATGACTCGGAATAAATCACGGACATACGAAAATCAGTCCGGTTATTCTCTAGCCGACCCCCGCGTTGGCGCGTACGTAGGAAGTGCTACTTCATGTCTCAAGCATCATACTCTGAAACCTTCTGAGATTATATGCGAATACTTTAGCCGCATACCTTATTATAAAATCAAAATTTTTAAGTAATTCTTCTCTCAACATGAAGTTCGCGTATTTGACTATGCAGAGCCTATAAAGCGTAATGTTTCTCAGAAAAGACATATTTA
Source organism: Pachydiplax longipennis (assembly GCA_036926295.1). Classification (NCBI taxonomy): domain Eukaryota; kingdom Metazoa; phylum Arthropoda; class Insecta; order Odonata; family Libellulidae; genus Pachydiplax; species Pachydiplax longipennis. The sequence continues at coordinate 19,119,789 of JAVFKF010000024.1, read as the reverse complement.
CTATGTTTCCCTGATATTTTAAAAAGTGAAGGATCAATCTACGAGCTTTGAGAAGAAACATTCGAAATTTAATTCCAAAAATAACCGCGAGGATCGAACAACCGTAGTAGTAGGTGAAATTTAGAATGAAATCACTAAAGGAATCGATCGTCATAACATGGATGGATGAATAATGAACATTTATAAACATTTTTCTAGCAGCAGATGATAAAAGTTTGAATAAAATTCGCTTCATTCTTTGAGGAGATCATTTCATTTCTGATATACTCGCAGTCATACAACAAAAAATACGGTACTCAAGAATAAATAGGCTAAGATATATCAACAGAAATAAATTTTATATCTCCTTGTCACGGAAAGTCAATTTTCAAGGGCACTTTCTGAAGATGGTGACTGCGTATTGCATGGACTGGGTCACAACGATAAAAGTCAGGTTTACGTCAGTAAGTTTAACAAATTAGAGAAAATAATTTGATGTTTTCCTAAATGGTTTAAGCAAAATTATCGTTTAGAGTAAAGTATGTAAAACGAGTTGAGATGTTAATTTTTTACGTATTTTCTTAAAATGTCAATAATTAATAACAATATTACTTTATTTATTGTTACATTAATTTATTATTTTTATTATTATATTTATTATATATTATTGTTATTATATACTATATATTATTGTTATTTTATTTATTGTTACATTATTATTAATTAGCATGCTTTATATTTTTACGAATTTGTAATTCTCTGAAGTTTACTTTTTTCGACCTTTCTGAGGAAAAACAATCGAGTATTACCTGTGATTGCTACTGATTTAAGTTTCGCAGATTTCCACTCTGAGCTGCAGACTTCCGAAAAAACAATTATCCTGAGGCACGCAACCCGCAAGTCGATTACGTTAGCCTACTTTCAAGGGGCGCCATACAGTGTTTTCTCCCTCATATTTATTCTCTTTGTATCACAGCTACGATTACCTTACGGATTATGAGAACTTCTCCATGAACAATAGTAGCCAATATTTTCCCTTATATCTCTTTAAATCTCGAAATCCTTAGGAATATTTTTCACTTTTTTATTTCATAAAAACTATTTCGCTTACGTGAAGGTCTCCATTGGAATCTAAATATAGTTCGGAAATCATCCAAAAAAATTAAATATTGCTACGATGTGAAATTATTTGTCTCTTGTGTCATACTTTCTTGAGTGATTGATGAGAAAACGGTAAACTTTCGGGCGTCCAGTAGGCTAATCAGACGTGAAGGATCGTTTAAGTAACTAAAAGGAAATAAAACACGATGATTTGTGCGTTATTTACCACCGCGTTGTTTATAACTGCGCGCTATTCGTTTATAAATTTCCCTCTCGAGGATAGCCTTGAATCTTCTGGACGAATCAGCACGAAATCACTTTAACAGTTTGACAGGCTGGCGTAGAGGGTGGAGGCACCGAAGGTGTAACGGTTTCGAATTCGGTTGCGAACACTTCTGAAATCAGAGGGTCGCCAACCCAACCGAAAGCTTTTCCTTCATCCTAACTTTGGAATAAACGGATTCGAGCCCATAATTTAGCGTTGCAGGTGCCTAAGACCGCAACCAGCGCTTGAACCCGCTTGGCGGGCGACAAAATCGATTCTTTGTAATGTTATTCTCAGGTTACTGTTTTGGCTGCTGAAATTTAGATTTCAAGTCTTACAGTTTGCCACTTTCAAATAATTACTCTGCTGGCCTCGAAGTTGAGCGAAAAACTTAACATCTAGGTAACACACGATGAAATTTAATTTTGAGTCTGAATTTTGAAATCACATTCACAACTTCGGCCCACCAGTGCAGTCTGAAAAACACGTAACGGAATTATGCAGACATTTGTCGACGCTGAGTGTGAATGAGTGAATAATTCAAACTGTGAAGCAAAATATCGAAACAGACAATACAAGGTATATTCGAATTTCGATTTATGAAAGAAGTGACAAGTTTTCGCATGCATTACATACATGCGCATAATTTAGAATTATCCTGTACATTGATTTTCAAGTTGTCATTGATCCATGAAGAAATGAATTTATGTCTGAAGAAATAAATTATACACTTTATATAAAAAAATTACGATCGATCTTCCGAATCTGTACAAACATTCTTGGAGAGATCCATTGGTGGGAAAAGTCAAACTTTGGCTTGTTCATTAGTGTTTCCGAACAAAAATAAGCAGATATGGATGAATAAATATAAATATGATGTTTGGTATACTGTAAACTGTAAAGATAAATCTTTTAAATATGTGCTATGTTCAAATATAAGTTGTTATATTCTGCATTGATTGATTGGAAACATTTGGGGTTAATTTAGTTTATCATATCTAAATTTATATTTTTTCAACAAACTATGTATGACTCTGACCAATAGCTAAATTTCAGGGCAGAGAAATATTTATAATGTGCAGTTAATTATCGCAAAAATTTATATGAAATTTAACAACGATTACAAATTTACAAGTTTACTACGACATAAGAAAAACAAAATATATTACCTCTGAAAATGTTACTGCCGTTTTTAACCGGAAGCTGCAGCTAAAGTGATATAATAATCACCTTCAAGTATACTATATTCATTCATCTAATTTCAGTAACTCAAATAAAAAATCCATGGAGGATGTAATCCAAGAAATAATACTTGCACTTTTGATAAAATAAAATAAAATTATGAAATTCATAAGAGGATGATATCAGCTATTAAAAACCATCGTTGGCTTTATTAAAGAGTCCGGTCAAAGTCTAGACGACTAAAAAATACTCTAAATGCATTTCTTTTAGAGTATTTTTTAGTCGTCTAGAGTTGAACCGGACACTTTCTTGGCAAGTTCTTTTTGATCGTTTTCACCCTTTATTAATTTTGTAGAAAAAAAGAACGGAAAGGCATGAAATGGAAAGCCTTCGGGCTACTTTGAGAGATTTTCAGCAGAAATGAAGAGCAACAAAGAAACTTGGATTCCCGAGAGAGAACCATTATCTGTCCATGCACTGATAACCGATACTCTGATAACTGACGGCATTTAATCTATTTACTCGTCTCCTCGATGTTTTCCTTGGTATGTACGGACACACTGAGGTAATTTCAAGCAACGTAAAGCTCCATTACTGAGAATCCCATATTCCAACATTTCATATAGATTTTTACGTATGAATGGACTAATCAGGGGCAAAAACCTTCACCACGCTAAAAGAATAATCTGTAAAAATTTTAATTCAAAATGATGCAACATAAATTTGATGATTTGAATTACTCGGAATTAAGATGCTAGACAAAGCAAATGTTTTAATTTCAAATAATTCTCTTTATAAAATGCAATACTCTAAGTCCATCCAAATTCCTTTACCACATCATCTTAAGGTGGATTTGAAAGCTATTTTCTCTCAGAGTTTGGCTGAAATTCATTCCCATTTTCGTTCCGTTGGTTGCGCTGACGCTGAGTCAGGCTTTGACGGTTATTTATCACTCCGTGAGCGTAATGCGGGACACATTACTATGCAAAAAATCGCCTTCGTCACTTAAAATAGCACTCGAACAGAGACAACGTTGAATTCCTAACTCAAGCTAAATCCCATTTGCTATACATGGGTGGTCTGAAAAGTTTCCGACATTTCGCCATTTCTCGTCGTTTTCTGAAAATTTTCTGAAGATTTATGAAAAATCTGGGGTCGGAAACTTTTCAGACCACCTTCGTAGTTTTATTTTCGGTTAGTAGAAGTTCACATGACTTTCAGAACTAAATAACCAAGATTCAAATGATCCTCAAGTGTTTGTTGATTTGTTGCCATTTAACGAAATCGTTAATCTTCGAGTAGTGTCTTGAATAAGAAAACGTTTAGAAAGATATGAAAAATATCCAACTTTGGTAAGAGTGATGGGCTCGAATTCCTTTGTTCCCATGTTTGGCGAGATAAGATTCAGTATTCTAGTTGTTTTCGTTTCTATAACGATGTCCAAACCAACCTTCGGCCCAACGAGGACGTAGGATTGAGTGCATGTTTGACGCAAGAGCCTGCTGGAGAATGAGCACTGATTCATGCGAAAACGCATAAGTCAAGGACTGTCGAATGCTTCTGCTTACGTGTCTTAAAGTTAAGTACAGCAAGTCAATTCCACTCCTCGTAAAAACTTTGAAAAGCATCGACAATCAAATGACAACATTTCCTGAACAAAGAAGCGGGTTTTAGATACGATCACGTAGAGGAGGAAACAGAATTCATGGCATATATTAAGATCTGTATATAATCGGCACTGCGGCAGAAAACTTGAATGATTTCTTTGTCAAATATCCATCTAACCAATTGAAAGAGTCTTGTCGGCTACATTCACCCTTTTGGACTGATGAAACAAACATCTCCCACATGTCGTATGAAAGAAGACGTACATGTTACAATGAAGCCGAATCTTTCATCTCAATAAACTTCAATTAGAATAAGAGGTCGCCGCGTTCCACTCACGGAACGAGCAAAGAGTTCACTCCTCTAATAATATCTACCAACCATAAGTGCACATATGTGTACATTGGGAGGGTCGAAGACCTCTTACCTGTCGACTGCAGTGAGTATCCGATGTGTATCCATGGAGTTCGCCGCAGTGAGTACGTTCTTGGCGAGGTGTTCCTGGCCTTTGCGTGTCTTCAGCCATCGATTGCTCTCAGACGCTGCCTTCGTGAGCGCGTTCTAATTGGGCCGATGAGGAACCGTTCGACGACCACGCCCTGAGTCGAATTCTTCGCGGAAAAAAGATGCGGAAAATCAATTTTTTCGTTTTGGAGAGAGATTTACGCGGGAGATAGCCTCGTTGCACGCCAATCAAAGAAAAGTCAAATGTTCCGATTGATGGGGTGACCCTTGTTATCATGTGGCGCGAAGCAAATGTTAGTTTATGATAGTACGTCGGCTATATCTAAAGCTAGAGTTATATACCCAATAGCTTATAATAAAATCATCTACATTAGAACTTACGTGACATTTTCAGAGGATAGCACTTTGAAACAAAACTTATTAGTACGATTTTTGTGTTCATAAATTAATCACCGTATGACAATAAGATAAAATGCGGGTTAATCCACGCTTGTTTCTACGCTATATCTGCTATGCAAATCCTTTCAGGTGCAAATCGGGGATAATGTATCCTCCTCCCTTATACCAGGAGTTTGTTCGAAGAAGCTATTCAAAAAGGGCAAAATAGCTTCGCGAAAGTTGAAACCAATTTATTAATATAAATTTGAAAAGTTATGTATTTTCGTTAAAAAACCATTGTGCGAGCGTATATAAAATATTTCTTGTGTTATTTATTCGACATTCACGTTGAGATATCTTCGTTGCTTTCCGTGTATAAAAGCAATTCTCGACTAACTCCGTCTTTTGCATTTCTAATAGCTTGCAGATTCCATCCAATACATAGCCGTCTTTCCAATAAAAGGAAAACTTTTCATACGTAATTTTCACTATAATCATCATTTTTCAATAACTTTGTCACTGTGTTCTTGGCTTGCATTGCACGAGTTATCGTACAATGTTTTCTTCCTACGTCCTGAATAAGGGTTTTCCCATGAAAGCTAAAAATTATACTTATTCTTGATTTACAGGCATAATCTCAGGTATTCTCCCATACACTTCTCCATGAATATCAACAATATTCAATAAATATCTGATCAATTAATTGACTAATAAATTTTTCCTGGAAAATTCAATCGTACATCGACGCAAAACAAAGCTTCAAAATAAGGATATTCAAATAAAAGAAACTTTTCTCCTTGTCATTTGAATATGCAAATGAAAATCTCTTAATTTTCATCACACTTTGTCATTTATTTAAATAAATTCCCGCTGTTCACGTTTGAATTCTTTAATTTCTAAGTTTTCCTGAAGTAGCTTTATTTCCTTTCTGTCCATTCAATCTTACACCCAGGATTTTTGCCTTGAGGTCTCAACTTAAGGAAATTAAACATGTCAAAATTTTAGTTGGCAGAGAAACTTCTTAATATTACAGGTAAAAAATGAATACTTGTACTAAAACTTATTGTGCAATTGTCATAAAAATGAGCAAAGTTAGGAGTCCTTGCACATATTAAAACGATTCCAGCCACTTGCATGGAATCTGGATTTTTATCGCTCAATAGCAGGACAGCTGAGGGGGTGTAAAGAAGAACGATAAGTTTAGAAATACCTAATCAAAGATAAAACCTAAAACTAATAAAATGATCTCTTGCGAAAAGAAAGATTTCGGTTATAACTTTCGGTTCTCAAGTTTTAGGCGAACATACAAACACACAAAAACACCTGTCTTCATTATACTAGACTAGTGAATTCCCCCGTCAAAATGACGAAAATTAATTTAATTTATAGAAAAATGTACTACTAATATAACATACATCTGATGCATGTCAAAATATCCCGTCAAAAATGTCAAGGATTAATTTAAACTGATCTGTCATATCATCTTGCCTGCAGTAGTCTTCTTAACCAAGGTTTTTATCGAGTTACAGCATCGTCAAAATGGCTGAGTGGTTAGAGTGTCTGGTTATATGTTGCAAAATTTCTAAAGATTATTCCAAAAGATTATCCTCAGCGGTTCGAATCACGTTTAAGGAAAATTTTTTTCCGGAAAATTAAGATTCAGGTTTGCTAAAAAGCTTCATAATAAGGAGGTAAGTAGTTTCCATAGCTTGCTTGTTTTAATAATAGATTCTTTACTTATTTATACTATTGTTTATTTTAATGACGCACAATGACACAGATGTATAGGTATTCATCATAACTTCATAATTTTCGTATATTTCGTACTGTAAAATGCATATAACGTTTACTTTAGTTGTCATATCGGCTCATTTCTTCATACATTATGCGTTGCCACGCTTTATTAAAAAAACAATCCCCTACTTAATAAATTAATTAATGTGGTACTTTTATCTTATTTAATTGTCCATATATCTACATACGTAAGTATTCTGGGTGTGTGGCAGGAGATGCGCGCACTCTATTTCAAAATAGACTTAAAAAATTAATCCTAGAATCAACTTGCTTTAGCACCTATTTCCCTTCACTCGCTGTATCATTTCGGCCTATGTAACATGGAATATTCTATGTACATATTCTAGGAATGCTTAAGCTCGTATTCAACGATCACATTGGTCGTCAAGGGGACTGGTTATGTAAAACTACAAAATCACGGAAAATTGTCGTTTATTTTATCAAAATTCTCGCAATTTGGAATTCAAAGCAACCAAAATAAGAATATTTTTGAGTTTCCATTCTTTTGGCAATTATCTAAATTTCGTAGTACCATTAACTCTGACTTGATTCTGGAAAAGAAAAAATATCCGCAATCGATCCAAATGAACTTTCCGTGCATTTCTTATGAGAGCATTTTCGAATCTCCCATAGTTGAACCAAGGATACTATTGGTAGAAAAATATCGATGGGAGAGTCACTGATCCCCTAATGAATCTTTAAATTTCATATTTCTATCTCGTCGGAAAGGACGTTAAATTAATGTTCCAAAATTTATCCCATGTATTTCTTACAGGAGTCACTGATATCGGATAGATAAATATATACACAATGGTGATATGGTGTTACTATTTCTCTATTGCATCTCATATCATCATCATTCATTCAATTTACAGTTTTTCTTCGTCTTTTTAACTTATTTGTTGTGATAATGAGGAGCAGGATGATTTTCTTCCTACAAAATTACTCATAATCTCCACACAATTTCTACTCCAAGTAATGCTCTAAGGTATTTTTCCTTGTATTTAATCCAAAAAAAGTCGTGGTACATACATTATTAGTCAAACGACTACATATTTAACAGAATATATCGCGATGATTCCGTCCATTGGAGCGAAAAAAGATTCCAATGACGGTAGATTAATATCGAACACGAACACGAATATTTACGTCATAACTAAGCAGTAGATTCTCATTGGTCCGCTGGAGTACACCTTTGCCCATTGTTTTTAATGTAGCACTCGAGCGTAGAAACCTTCTCGATGGGTACATTGACAGTGGTCTGCGCCCCGTTGTCGTCAACACAATGGCATTCGGCGTGGTGGCACTGCCACTTGGCAAAGTTGCCGTTCCGACAGCAAACAGGCATCCTCACGATGATGGGTGGCACTTCAGTCGATTGGCCGCCACTCTCCTCAAGAGCCCACTCTTTTAACAGGTACACGGTTCTCGCGCAGTCTGCGGCAAAATAATCATTGATACTTTGAAGCAATAACGGTGACTATTCGAATTTTGCTCATTATTCAGAGCAGTTTTAAAATAGCTTCTATATATATAGTTTTTTATTCTCAACTTACGAACTCTTAATCTTATTTTTGTCACTCTATTGATGCTATTACAATGGCAAACGTTGTCATTGATGTTGAAGCAACGACGGTGACTGAAAATGCCACTCTTTTTAATGCCATTAAATACTCTAATAGTGAATGTAAACAGTTTGACGATTTGAGTTGCTCTACTCATCATCTTAACTTTATACTCGCTTTTTAATTACCTTTACATCGATGAGTTATTTAAGTTATTTCGTATCAAATGCTAAAGAAGAACTCCTTCATTTAATACATTTTTAACAAACATAAGGAGGGCGAACCTCGAGTCGGAAATGTGTCATTTGATAAAAATAAAGACATGGTTAAGTGGTGCCAATAATAGAGTGAAATAAAGACATTATTATGTCATGATGGTTGCACGATGTTGTTATTTACGAAATGTATCTTTACTTAACATTAATAAGGAACGGTATTCAAATTTACTTAATTTGGATCTTTAACGAGTTAAGAAATTTATATAATGAAGATAGTTCCGTCAAGGTTCCATGTGCCAAAATTCTCTCTTGTGTGACTTTGGGTACGCATATCTGCGAATTAGGGCAATGCTATGACACAATTTGATGACACTTATTAATGCACCCTTTCTAAAGAAAATAGCAACCAACGTTGAATTCAGAAAATACTCATACTAGAATGGCATCAAATATCATTTATAAAGCAATTCTTTAAAAGATAAGAACTATCGATATACCAAAATATCTAAACAAAGTGAAGTAACTCACTGCAATTCATGTCACCCGCAGCCAAGGAGCTGTGCGGCAGGGAATAGGCTCCTTCTGCGTCCCCTAAGACGTTTCCTTTCGGGTCCACGCAATACACTCTGCGAACCAAATCAATGTGATCGTTTAAACTGTGATATACAACTAACAAGGCTAGATGTAGTATGTCTAAGGATGCGTATAGATTTACTCTTTTTTGGCTGCTTTAGTGTATTAGAGATTTAAACACTTCGTTAGTCGTCTGTCGCTCCAGCGTCTTCTTGGTATCAGAGTAAGGCCGGAATTACTGACCTCTAGTTGGGTTGATTCCTAGAGGTTGGGGATCGCAATTCATCCTTCCTAGTACTTAGGAAAAGCTGGCTCGAAAAACGACTAACCGAGTGTTTTCAATTTCTAATTCTTTAACAGTCGTGTTTTATTTTCTTTTCTTACTCGTTTAGTGTAGTTATCCAAATACCCAAATTTCCAATCAATCAGTATTTAACGTTATAGCAGAGAAATGTTAACTGTATTAATGGTGCTCTGGTAGAACAAATTAGTCCGCTGCAACTATTAATTTTTGTGCAGGAAAATGATCTTTTCGAGGTCTAAAAAAAGATATTAGAAGAGGTGATAGTCTTACCTATCCCAAGATCGCTGAACCCTCTGAAAGCTGCCATCAGGATCGCAAGTAGGAACGACGAACTCCGCACCAAGGACGATGGAGACGACTTTCTCTCCGCTTTCCATCTCATGTATCATGTCAATGAACTTCGCTCTCTCCCTCAAGCATGGCGTTTCATAGGATCCAGGCTCGTACTTAGTGAGGTTGACTAATTTTACGGGGGAATAATTCTCTGAGTATATCTTGCAATCATGTTTCCCTCAAAAGGGCACCTGATGGCCATCTAATACTTTTTAGATGCCACAAAACCAATTTTCCCAGCTTCCAATATTTGTTCAGAAATTTGCGAAAGACTCTCTCTCTCTACGAGTGTTACAGTTTGATTGCATGGTTCATTTTGCCTCCAAACAAAAATAATTATAATTTTCCAGACTATGTTCTTAATTGGAAAATATTGAACAGCTCCGCAACCCAAGCCCTCTAAGGAATTCCCTATTTTTAGAGAAGAAAGAACTAAGACGAAACTTAGCTTGATACCTGAGCGTTTCGGGATTAGTTCAAATCGAAACAAGAAAATCCAGGAACGGTTATCTTAAGTATCCTTACCGTGAAATATGAAATAGGTTCTTGTATAGGAATAATCTATTAATATCAATAATAAAACTTGGATTTCAGAGGTAAATAGGATTCCAGCATTTCATATGTCATATCTGAATATGTAACGAATGAAAAACGTCTAAGGAATCAATAAGGATTAGTTTTAAATCCACATTAGGTAGTTAAATTTATGTGATAATATGCTTCTGAAAATACAAAAATGCAACTTTCAAATAAGTACCGAGAAATTTTTCATTGAAAACCGAATTCTGCAAAATGGTATTCACATAAAGTAAATAGCTCCTAGAATTACAGATTTATACATTTTCGCATTATACCAAATGGCTATTGTAATCCATTAATATATGTTACTGGGCAAACTCCTAAAGCTTCCGATGAAAATCATTTCCCGATTTCTCCTAGAGGGCTTCCTAATTACTTACATACTGATATCGAACTACGAGGGTGGTCTGAAAAGTTTCCGACCCCAGATTATTCAGAAATCTTCAGAAAATTTTCAGAAAACATGTCGAGAAATGGCGAAATATCGGAAACTTCTCAGACCACCCATGTGTTTTTTTCGATATTCTCTTGTTTTCTTAACAGATGTACAAATACGTGATTTTCTTCAACGAAAACCAATATATAACAAGAGAGTTTTTACTATATTCGTCACGACTTCAAAAATCGGCATTATAAATTTGCGAAAAAAACTCACAACACCATGGTTTTCCGTCCTTCATGTTGGTCAAGAAGGTATAGTCCACCTTCTTGCCATAGTCTGGAGGCTGAGGGATTCCCTCTTCGTCCACACATGCGCAACGCGTCTTCACACATTGAAGGATGTCGTACGATCCAGAAGGAGTGCACCTGGCGAAGACAGAAGTCATCTGCAATTGTCGAGACGCCTGCTCCTCCAACGCCTTGATGCGGTTCCTTGCTCGCCATTCGGCTCTGGAGCATGCTGAAATCATTGTAGCGAGGCTCTAAAGCTTCATTTCCACAACATAACTCCCAGGAATATTCCTTAATAAACGCAAATAAACCACGGTTTGAAATGTTATTATATTCACCAGAGAGCAAAATGTAAAATTAAAGTTACATGGATCTTATTTTTTTGTTTCCATGCCATTTCCATGAAAATTCTTTCATTGGAAAATCTTGGATCCTAAACAAAATAAATTGATTTTTTGATAGATGGAACCTATGCTACGATGATCTAAAATCCTTAAACCCAAAGTGCAATCCTTCAATCGGAAGTTCCATTCTTTAGAAATATTGTTTCAATTATTCCTTGAATTTTATGTAACTTCAGAGAGACTGGTACTTAATTACAATCTATTTGACATATATGTATGGAAATTTTCTATAAAGTTAACCCTTCTACTCTGCCTTTCCCTAATTAGTAGTTTTAATGGTATCAGATGACTGTCACACTTAGAATAGGAAAGATATCGACCTCTATATAACAATGAAAATATTTAATACAAATATCCATAAAATAATGAGCAAGATTGCAACTATCATTCGAGATTTTTCCCTGTTTGTATAAAGAAGGCTTGATAACTTGTCCTGAGTATCGCAGGTTATCGAAAGAATCGATTTATTTATGGCCTGACTCAGCAGCAAGTAAAGTGTTTCAAATCAACCCTTCGCGGAATATTATTAATAACAGTCAGTCATATATTAGTAATACATACATTAATAAATAAAAATAGATAAAACTTTCGTTTCGTTTATAAAATATTAGGGGGTCATAGATTTTCAATAAATAACTTGAAAAATGTGGCAAATGACTGCCTGATTGATTCTTCACAAAAATTGTTTACAGGGTGTGCCAAAATGACGGCTTTGCTGCATTCCACTTCCTTACTCCTTGTAAAACGGATATATACTGTTTGCGGCATTCTATTTAGGCACCTTTCTCATCGTCATTTTCAGTACACCTTGTAACTGATATTCAAGTTAAATATAGCATACTTCATCCCTGAAGATTTCTACATCACACTGGAATTTTAATCGGCGTGTTTGTAACTGTAAAACTGCATCATTCCAATAAAAGATTTCAATACTGTATGGCGTCATATAAAAAATGAGCTATACATATTTAAGAGAAGGTGTCAAGTTATTAAATCTTCTCCAGAAAGTATAAAAGAAGGAAGGAATTTGTACATATTTTATAGCGATATCAAAATATAAAAACTTTCGGCGAAATTCAGCTCACCACAATTCATTCTCGTGGTCATGTCAGCATGTTTGTACACCATTTCTCCAAATATTCGATCTCCAGTTGGGGAAGAGCAATAACATCTAAAAGAAAAGAGACGCTAAAGATAATTAAAAATTTCCAATCTATTTTCCTGTCAAATAAAAATGAAAGCTAATCCATCCTAAGTTGGGATATGCGATCTCCTACATCTAGAGGGTCACATTAGCTGCTGTATAGACGTCGCGCTGTTAGTGTATTTGTATGCATGTATATGTACAGCAGTTAGTGTATTTCCTTCTTACTTTAAAATACTTGATTTAGAATTGTTAATTTACCCCTATTACTAAAATAGTATTTGAAATTAATAAATTATTTTACTTTCTGAAGTAGATTAGAAGCTAAATTTGCTTTAAGCGACTTAAATCGTCGATCTTGAGGATAGAAAATGGTGTAAAACTCTCGGGAAAGAAGCATCAATTTGGCCACAAGGACTAGATTAAAAGGTCGCATACGGCCGTGAGCTGATTGGACACCTTGCCCTTTTTTATGATGCAAGTATGTATATCACCCACCTCAGATGTTCTACACATGCAACAAAATATATGCCGAATAACTTTCATGTGTTCGTAATGTTTGTAACGTTACTTACCATATATTCTTAAATTAATATATTTCGTTGTACCAAAGATTGCCGCAGTATTTCCAGCAACCCTCCTTTTTAGATTATTGATTTTCATATTCAAATTTCAGAATTCTGTTTTAGTAAGAGTCGGATACGCGACATTCGAGTCTGTGGGTACGCTGTTAAGGAAAGAAAGTTGAGAGTCATCGCTGTGGAAATTATCTGTATCCCTTACGAAACACTTGGCATCCTCTTTTCATGGATTGTATGGGTACAGGAATTCTGTGGCCTTTTGCTTCAAGTAAGTATAAATGAGACAAAGAGGAGGCACAGACAGTATACATTAGCCATTAACCCAAAAATAAGAAGGACCCGAAACGAAATGTCTCACCTAAAATTATTTTTCCATTATTGTTTTCTTTTAAAGGAAAATATAATTTTTATTTTCGTATTGAAGAAGTTAATTATAGTTGTAACTTGATTTATTCATTTTTATTCATGTACGTATTAGTTATACTTTGAATTACATCGAAAAAACTTCACAAATATTTAATATTTCACAAAACAGAAAATATTTTTTGATATATATAGATTGATATATAATAGATCTCGAATAAAATTTGTTTACTTCCAATTTAAAACAATCGCTCCGCCGATAAAGCTGTTGCGGGTATTGCTCCTGTGAAATTTAAGACAGCAAATTTGTACAAATTAGATAAATCATTCCTAAAGATGAATGAGAGCGTGAGGAGACTTAACATTTCCAAAACAATGTCACTAGACGATAACATTCAACGATTCTTTTTAATTCAGAAAACTCATCCTTAGTTTTGAATCCCTGCTTACTTTTGTTGCTTAAAAATCCATATCCATAGACATCCATAGATCTTTTCCTGCATTATCTTCCTTTCTTAAAGCTAAAAACTACTATAGAATCAACAGCTTCGGCCGTGACTTCGTGGTAAGTCGCCATCAGGAACAAATGAAAAGTCGAACTTTTACCAACCACAAAATTTTTTATTACGAAACGACCTAGGTTTCGACTCATGGAGTCATCTTCAGGTAAAGGAAAAAGATTTTAACAAACAGTATATATAAGACATGTTGACAATGAAAGAATACTTCTTAATTTCCACGAAATTATATTCGACCGACTAATTACAATTACAAAGTATTACTGGAAATTACAAAGCATTCTTTCACTTCAACATGTGTTAGGAGTTCCACAAAGTGACGCTTGGTCAATTAATTTAATTTAGTAATTATATGGAAGGAAGACAAGGGGAGGGGGAGTAGGTTATGGGGGAGAGGGATGGAGGGTGTTGATGACTGCGGATAGGATGGGTGAGGGAAAAGGAGAGAGGTATTCATTGATAACTGTGGTATTCGGATTATTTACATTTCTAAGTATTTCTAATTGCTCCAAGGCGTTTAGAGAGGAGCCTTTTTCTTTAAAATGCAGGAAATCCATGTTAAACGACTTGTGATCGTTGGCAAGGAGGTGATGGGCCATCTGCGACACAGCAGGGTTATAACTGCGTTGGGCGGCCAAATGCTCTTTCTTCCGGATCTCAAAGGAGCGCCCGGTCTGCCCGACGTAGAGTGAATCACAGTCGGTGCAGGTAAGGCGATACACTCCGCTCCTCACTGCGGGGTCCACATCGTCCTTCCCATTATGCAGCAGGTCACGAAGTTTAGGAGACGATCTGTAGGCTGCTCTCAGGCGGTCTTCTGGGAAGTTGCGTGCCGCGAGGGTGCTGGGCTTCCCCAGATACCTAATGGAAGCATACCTCGGGTGCACCTCTCTGCTAGGGGTCTTATAGATTTTTCGGCAAGAGATTTTCCGGCTCCAACTCCTGATAAGTCTATGGATAGTATCTTCCGGGAATCCATTAGCAACGGCTATCTGTAATATTGTGGAAACTTCTCTTTTGAAATCTATTTTCGAGAGGGGAATTTGAAAAAGCCTGTGGATTAGGGAATGGAAGGGGGCAAGTTTTTGGGAAGGATGATGGCGGGAATCAGCATGGATGGCATGGTTTGTGTAGGAAGGCTTTCTAAAAATTGAAAATTCATGTAGGGAGTCCTTGATGGTGATGCTAAGATCGAGGAAATTAAGTACCCCATTGACGGATTTTTCAACCGTAAAGGAAATTTTGGGATGTAGGGAGTTGAGTAAGTTGAGGAATTGGGAGAGTTGTCGATCCGATCCGAGCCAGGCGCAGACGATGTCATCCACGTAGCGGTACCAATATTGAACACACTTGGTGAGCGGGTTTCCAGATGAGAAGAGGGATTTCTCCAGATGGTCCATAAAGATGTCGGCTAATAATGGCGAGAGTGGTGAACCCATCGCTAATCCCTCATTTTGATTATAAAAATTCCCATTGAAACGGAAGTAATTTTGGGATAAGCAGAGGTTTAAAAGGTCTAACACATCCTTAATAAAACTCGGTTCTAAGTTGTTATTCTTCGAAAGGAGGGATTCTATTAAAGGGAGAGTTTCAGATGGTGGTATACAGGTAAAGAGATTGGCGATGTCAAAGGAGATAAGTTTAGTATTTGAAGGTAGGGAGACGTTGCGAATCTTATCGATTAAATCAACTGAATTTTTGATGCCGTACGAATGCCGTAAAAATCTATAAGACCCCTAGCAGAGAGGTGCACCCGAGGTATGCTTCCATTAGGTATCTGGGGAAGCCCAGCACCCTCGCGGCACGCAACTTCCCAGAAGACCGCCTGAGAGCAGCCTACAGATCGTCTCCTAAACTTCGTGACCTGCTGCATAATGGGAAGGACGATGTGGACCCCGCAGTGAGGAGCGGAGTGTATCGCCTTACCTGCACCGACTGTGATTCACTCTACGTCGGGCAGACCGGGCGCTCCTTTGAGATCCGGAAGAAAGAGCATTTGGCCGCCCAACGCAGTTATAACCCTGCTGTGTCGCAGATGGCCCATCACCTCCTTGCCAACGATCACAAGTCGTTTAACATGGATTTCCTGCATTTTAAAGAAAAAGGCTCCTCTCTAAACGCCTTGGAGCAATTAGAAATACTTAGAAATGTAAATAATCCGAATACCACAGTTATCAATGAATACCTCTCTCCTTTTCCCTCACCCATCCTATCCGCAGTCATCAACACCCTCCATCCCTCTCCCCCATAACCTACTCCCCCTCCCCTTGTCTTCCTTCCATATAATTACTAAATTAAATTAATTGACCAAGCGTCACTTTGTGGAACTCCTAACACATGTTGAAGTGAAAGAATGCTTTGTAATTTCCAGTAATACTTTGTAATTGTAATTAGTCGGTCGAATATAATTTCGTGGAAATTGAGAAGTATTCTTTCATTGTCAACATGTCTTATATATACTGTTTGTTAAAATCTTTTTCCTTTACCTGAAGATGACTCCATGAGTCGAAACCTAGGTCGTTTCGTAATAAAAAAAAAAAAAAAAAAAAAAAAATTTGTGGTTGGTAAAAGTTCGACTTTTCATTTGTTCCTAAAAACTACTCTTCAAATCTCATTTAAGTCCATTTACTACTATTCACATTCTCTTCATAAACCATTATAGAAGTTTCATTTACATAAATTCTTTCTATATTCCTAAACCAATATCAAACTCCTCTTATATACATTCAATCATCCAGCTCATTCATTTATTATTCAGTTATAGTTATAACTCAATCAGACACTTCTGCTTTTAACCACAAGTTCATCTTAAAAGCAAATATCCGAAAATATTTTTGCGGTTCATAAATAAACCATTTTGTAAACGATAAAATTGCGTTTAAAAGTATGATAAAAAAATTCTATTATTTACGAAAGATCTGGATTCCTGAATTAAAGGCTTATAGTTAAAAATATAAGAAAAATATTTAATGTTTCGTCCAATTCGTGCAATTTAAGCCCTTATTCCAGTGAACTAGAAACTCTTCAAACCATTTCATCGCTTGCAAAATATTTAAATCCGGATTCCTCATAGGCCTCAAAATTTTAATAATACTTTTGAAATAGTGTAAATGCTTCCAAATAATTTACTTTCTAAATTTATTTCAGTCAATAAATCGTAAAAACCATTAAGCTTACAGAGAATGTATATGGAGAAAGCGAATTTTAGAATCTGCTAATTATTCTGACAACTAATTTCTAAGTTTCGTGGCCGGATGTGGTTTTCCTACACAGTGTGTTACAGCCACTCACGCCTCGGTAGGCTTAGGTAGAGGACAAAGTCGGGCAACCGTCAGTTATCGTGCAGTTGCACCTCCCTTCAGCCCAGCCCTACTAATGACAAGACTTGTCGGAAGATCAAAGGATGATTCCATAGAAATATGCCGATAATATCCTTCCCATCAAGGCGAGGCTGACGTCCACACACTATGTTAAATCTCAACAAAATCCTAATGGGAAGGAATCGACCCGCTTAAGCAGTCGAAGACCTTATCATCTAAAGCCAATAAAATCTTCGTTCATATAACAAAGACTATGTGATGTAAGCTCTTTGGCACATAAAGAAATAAATTGAATAATTTAAATTGCTCTAAATTTGCAAGCTACCTACTTGGCTCTGGGTTCGACGACAGACCGTTTATGTTTCCCCGTTTGAACTGCGCTATTAACATGTTCCAGGATTTTTAATACTATTTAAAGTAATGAGGTAATCGTGTGAATTCATCACCCGTTTGCTTGCTGTATCCAAGCAACTTTTACTTGTATTATATACACTTAAATTTTCACCAGTAATCGATAAAATATTTGCAACTTACTTGTTCTTTCTTGTGGAAGAAAACACAAAGTATAATGCTTACATTGACCCAGGGATACACTGCACAGGACCAAAATCACCATGGTCATCACAGATGGGTTCTATTTCACTCCCTCCAAGTTGACCATTCTGCCAAAGTTTATCATATTCAGCTTTTTTCTGCATGCATAGGGAGTCCACTGTTACAAATAAATTGGTGTATCAAGAGCAATTTCTAGAGAAGAGGCTAAAGAATTCCCTTATACATCATGAGATAATGGTAGATAATAAATGGTGCACAATAGGTTAAGATAAATGAATATAAAATATATAAAATAATAGGACTTATAGCTCTTACAAATACTTCTGGTTGAATTTTCAAATTTAATTAAATTCAGTTAGAGTTTTTGTCCAAAAATATAAAATCTGTGATCTTTGAAAGTAATTTATTTGAATGTAGACATGAGCATTTGTAAAAGTCTTCGATTAGGTAGTAAATATTGAATATTTAAAGTAACAGAAGTTATATTTTTGGGCAATAAAGAAGATAAGTATGATACTATGCTGGAATTAGATAGAAACCAACCCAGTCATGGATTTTTTGTATGAAAATTATTCAAATCCTTGAGTAACCATTGGATAATAAATAAAAGAATTCCGATAAGGTAACTTATAGATTTTGAGCTCACATTAATTTATTAGTCATAATTTCAGAAACATAACTTACTTTTAACACAAACATTGTTTTTGCAAGTTAATCGAGCCCCACATATCATCTGGATACTGGCCTGTCCAGGGACCCCTGGACTGCATTTACCACCTTCTTCTGCAATCAAAATAGACAAACTTTGAGACACTGCTGGTAGGAGAGTAGAACAATATTTTCAATGTAATATTTTGCTTTAACAAGAGAGGTGGTCTCTCTGATCCCTGAGAAATGTAGAATAATAATTTAAGTCCAGAGTAGTAGCTTTCAAAAACCTCAGGCATATTTAGCTAAATTTGTAATTATATTTATCTGGAAGGAAGTTTTAGTTTTTTCAGAAATTATTTCCTATGGACTTTAAAAATTAAAAATACTTTAAGGACTGATCACTTTGTAAAACACACAACATTAAGAATACAATTGACAAGTGAATTAAAATTATATGTCTGATCATAAAAAACAATTTTTAATTTTTAATATGTGATATCATCATCACTGATTTGAAATGTAATTTTAAGCTCTATAATATGTAATTTCATTCAAATCTATGAAGAAAACAATATTTTAGCTTAATATGAATATAATTAATGATAAGGACATTTTAATGCTTATGTTTAATATTTCCAAAAGAAACTTATTAATAAATAGTATTGAATATCAGATACATTTGAGGGAGGTTCTTTTGAAATCTGATACCTGACAGCTCAAACAAAGGAGTATCGTTTTTTCGTACATGGTTAGAAAAATTAATGCTTAGATGAAAAAATGAATGTAATTGGAATCAGAAATTTAACTAATTAAATCATTGAATAAAAATTACAATAAATATGATATAATCATATGAGATGATTCACATAACAAGGAAAGGTTGAAAGAAACACAGATATAGCTAAAGATTGTACCTAGAGACAATACATTATGAAAGTAAAAGACTGGATAACAGAGGATAGTAAAGTACAGGAAAGCTAAACCAGAGCCAACATTTAGCTGCTGGCTCAAGATCTGGAATTCTTATAGAAATGCATCCACGAACTAGGTAAAAGAGACATCAGACAGAAAAGCTTAGAAGTTTCTATCAAGAACATGAAGGGAAAATAACAGGTGGATAAATGGATCCAAGGAATCAAAGATTGTATGGCTAGTAGAGATGAAATCACAGAACCAAAGTTATAGGAAGAACTCATTTGATGGGAGAAAATGAGCTTCAAATGTAAAATGTAATGCGAAACTTACCTTCAACAAGATATTGTATAAGGTAAGAGAATAAGTAACACCAAAAATTTCAAAAGAGCCATTAAATGTGCACTAATTTTATATACTCTCCTGAGACAAACAACAATAATAAAACAGCATACCTTGAATTCCTCCTTAATTTCGAAACTCCAATATAAAGATTCACTTTCAAGAAAGACACTCAAACTCTTGCCCTCCTCATCAAAGAGAACGAAAAGAATTACTAAGCAACTTAAGGGTACTAAATCCTGGTGAGGATTCAATAGCTCCTAATCCCTGATTCACTCTATCACTATAAAGAGATGATGATGATAATAATAATATTTTCTTCAAATAAATAGGTAGAGGCCCCAATCATACCCATTTTAATAATTAATAATTGATGAACATACATATCAATTCCCTAACCAGAAAAATCTGATGTCGGGATTTGTGCCCAGGACCAGGGTTGGAGCACTAACATGGTATCCACTCCATCACCATGACCATTAAACTTTGGAAAACTATGACTAAACATGTGTAAATAAATCCCAAGGAAAAACAGAATTGGAGAGTCTGAAGGGACTGGGAATGGAACCTAGGATCTTCCTCTAGTAGATAGTATCTGGTAGACTGCTTTACCTAACTAAGTCTAGACTGATAAACATGCAAAATGATGATACTGAGCAAATTTTTGTTATAATTCAAATTGGTGGTTAGTCATCAATAACTGGTAGTTTTTATGCATATCCAAGATGTGAAATAATCTATTATACATTCCACTGTGAGTGTATTGAAAATATAGTTCTTGACCATCCCTCTCGGAAATTCTTTATGGTAATTATAATCTACTTACTCTTTTCTCAACTCTCTCTCATGAATCTGTATATACTGAAAATGGTATCACTACTCCTTCATTGACTGTAAACAGTTGTTTTATATAAATATAAATGCTTTGTGCCCCTAAAAAGAAAAAAGAACTGAATTCTATGCATAAAATTGAGCAGCTTCATAGAGCTTCATTTATTGTGCTCCAAATCATAATTTATTTTAAAGCATATTATACTTGTTGGCTGCTTAAAATCAAAATGTTTCAAATCTTGGTACAAAAGGGGAATGTTTCAGTTTTCTTACAAATTGAATAAAAGCTCTGGATTTTTGGATAACAATTCAATACACCACTCTGCATCTTTTTGTCAAAGAAGATCTTTTCTGCCCTTAGACAATACCCTCAGGGAAAGCATGACTACATCAAACTTAGAATCTGCTCAGATAGAGGAATAGACTGATTTGTGATTCCTTCATTTTTTTCTCATATAATTAGTGAGTGTAAATATAATGGTTGAAAGTAGCTGCTAATAAGACACTATGACAGTGGAGAATGACAATGCAGATAATGTATGTAATTTTCAATCTGTAAAATAAGGTGAACAACTCACTAAAACTGGTCTTGATATATCTATCATTATTTAGGGAAAGGAACTGAATCACCTTTCTTTTCCTCATGAGAATTATAAGAACAATAACCATTTAAAGATAACTGAAATTATAGGGAAGCTAAATTTGTAGGGAGGCAAAAAAATTTGAATTAATTAAGGATAACTATCATTCAATGAAAAGGAAAGAGTTAATTGATAAACTTCAAAACAAATCACTTGCTATATTAATTTCACCAAAGGACCTAAATAATATTGTTAGTCAAAATATAACTTTACATGAAATTTTATTAATAATAGTTCTTGGAAAGTAATACACGCCACTTAAAGTGCAATGTATCCTAATCATTAACTAAAAGTTGCTTTATTAGTAAAAGTATATGACTTGGCAAAACAATCAGTATTCATCTGGCTGAATGATGAAAAAATTTTGACAGTGCATTCAATATGCTGTTCTAGCCACTGGAAATTCTAGTTTTTGAAGAGAAAAATACCAATTAACCTATACGATTTAGAACTTAATGACTTATAATGAGCATTAAACTAGAAAGATAAAACTGATAATTACCTATATAATTCAGGCAGTATTTACAACAGTTGCAAACAGTAGGAGATGGAAGAACAATTCCAGAGCAATTGGAAACATCAGGGCATCCATTCTCAGCTATGTAATCTGAACACACCTAAATGTTTTGATAATGTTGACCTTATATTTAAAGAGACACTCAGCATTTGCTGAGTAGGTTGAATAAAGTGAAATGATTTTTACCAAAGTACCTTCTTTGTGCAAAGTGGGATTCCAGAGGAAATAGTTGAATTCTGAAGAGTCTCAATAATCAGCCATGAAAGTGCAAGAAATATCACACTCCATTTCCATTCTATTTTTATCATTTTTCTTTTTCAGAACTATAATATATATATTTAATGGAAATAGGAGCAGTCTCTCAGATACAAACACTTCACAACGCCTCTATCTTCAACGTCTGAATGTGTTGGAGATAGGACAATCAAAAGATAAGATATTAGATAAGTGAACTAAGATTAGACCAAAGAAATAAAAAGAACCATACATGAATGTCTTTCAGTCAATATATTTATATACAGAAGTTTTATGTGAATAAAACAATTTAATAAAATGTCTATGAATAATAATAAAAAATTTACATAGGACAATCCTCAATCAAATCAAAGTAATTAAATATAAAAGGAAAAAACAAAGACAACAGAAATGTTACTGACAAATGTATACACTATGTAGTATTCACCTCTATCAATTTATATAAAAATTTAAAATACATTTTTATTTTAATTTGAAGAATATTTTATTTCAATCATACAAAACTTGTGTTAAATGCAACATTTGGTTGGAACTACTTTCTTTGATAATGGAATGGTACCCCACAGTTTTATGAACTCTTCACTCAAGGAAAACTTTCCAACACCATCCACGCATGCTGTCCACCACTTGCACACCAGATTTTCAAAGAAAACACCTCATTTCTTTTTCTTTGATTGCTTCTGTTTCTTTTTCTCTTCCTTCTTCTTCTCTTTATCTTGTATGCTTTTAATTAATTTATAGCCAAAAAATACTGAAAAGAGAAAGATAAATGTATACCAATTTAAGCTATCTGTGGTATTTTAATATTCATATAATACACATGTGAAAGAAATAGATTTGATGAATGAATTTGCTTCAAAATTACAATAATGTGGTGGAGATGGTTAAAAAACCAAGGAAAGCAACTCACTTAAAATGAAAAAAGTTATTTTCAAGATAGAGAATATTATTCCTGAAGAATTATTTTTCATATTGTTCCTACTATGTTACTGACTTCCTGAGAGTTATCATATCTATTACTGAGAAAAATTATAATGATCCAGCTGAATGTATTGTTTGAATGGCTAAATGATAGTCGATTCCTCTTCTTCATGATCAAGTTCTTCATCTTGAACTAATCCCTACCATAGAAATACTCCTAACTCATAAGTAAAAAACTGAAATTAAATGGACTTATTTATATTATTATAAATTAAATATTACAATTTTATTTTTGACTTTTAATTTGAATCCTAATCCTAGAATATTTTTGCTGTAAGAAATAACTATTTATTCCTAATTCATTAATTCAATACAAAATATTTACTTTTCTGAAAAAAATGAAGCAAGCCCTACAAGGATAACACTTCATTTACCTTTCTTTTTTCTGAAGATTTCTTTCAACTATTAAGAATGCTGAGTATTAACCTTGGCCTAAACTATAAATCAAATACAAGGCAAACAGCAGAGCAGCAATAAAAAGAATAATTTCACAACAGGAAAACACACTTTTCATGGCTGGATATGCAAAAGAACAGTTAACGACTCACTACTTATTTTATCATCCTTCAATTTCTTGAATAAACTATTTAAGGCACTCAAGATTTATTCTTAAATCAACTCATAAATGCCAATTCAAAGTAAATTTTAGACAAGAAAAATCCATGAGCTGAGATAAGACAAATCAAAACCAGTTTTTCTGTGAGCAATTTGCAGACCAACCCAAACTATTTGAAATATCAGATTATTACAGTTTAATGAAAAATTAGTTTGCTAACAGCATATTTTTTGGATAATCTGCCAATTTTACTTTAGTGTTATATTGAAATCAGCAAGCAATAATTTCCAATACAAACACACATAAGTACTGGTTTACTTTCTTTCAATTTTAAAATACTTGTGCACCTTTTCCAAGTAAAAAATGATGATGTAATAAAATCACATCTTAAATTTTAGTCCAAAGAAGTAACATTCTTATTATACTATAACCATTTTCTGTTGTATAAAATACTTTAGCAGATAAGAGTTGTAAATTTTATTCTAATTTAATATTCTGGCAGAGAAAGCATATAAAGATGATGTACTTAAGAAAATTACTATTTAAAGAAAATTTTTACCAAAAATGAAGAGGACGATTATCACACAAACGAGTAAAAGCCCAGCCTTCATATAGAATGCATTTGTCATACGAGATGTCAATGCTTCCTGGACTTTCCCTTGGAATGTCTTCTGAACATTCTCAATGAATTTACTCTTCTCTTCATCATCCAGGTCTTTATAACCACTGATCAACTGCTCAAGAATGCTCCCTGCTTTTGCCGAGTCTTCCTCACTCATGCCTACTCCCTTACCAAAGGCACCCATGCCTTGGAGCATGTCTCTCATTACATCTGCCTCTGACATTTTTACTCTCTCAAATGATGTGCTGAGACACATCATCAATATTTTGCCACATAACTATTTCTTATCAGATGCTTTTCTCCTCCAATCACTCTTCCCTCCCCTCCTCTCTACCATCAAGGCCATGTATTTCTCTCATCAAATATATCTTTTTGAATGAGGTCTACCTTCTTATCATGCAAACAAGATCAACAAAAGAAAAACCAACGATCATTGAAACAAACTGAAAATGATTGTCGAACATTCTCATTTAGCCTTCTTTGCCAAAAATCTGTAGAAATGTATTATATTTTTGAACAAATATTTCAAGGGAAATAATTTACTTACAAAATAATAGTTTCCAAATACTTTATAAAAATGTCTTAGAAATAACATAAGAAGGAAAAAGATATGGTGAATAGAATAAACAAGAAGTACACTATAAATTTCATTTTCACACATATTAGTAAAACATACATTATGAAATATTTAAAAAGAAGGGATAATGTATTTATAAGTTCAACAACTGCTGGGCATAATCAAAATATACTTAGAAAAATACTTCATGACTATAAAATTATAGCATAATTGAAGGAAACTGATTGACATAGCTAACTGAGCTGAAATATTAAAAAACATCTTGAAATATATGGAATAAAATAAATTTTAATATCATTAAACAGCTACCTCATTGGGTCTATCAGAACTAGTTGGAAGCAAAAATATCCCTACATTAGATCTTTCACAAGTATAAACATCATTCTACCAGCAAATGAATTTTATGAACTTTGAGGGAACAAAACTTAAAAAGAAATAAAGCCTGTAAAGCAGGTGTATGAAATCTGTCATCACTAAATTTTTACTAACATCAGATACTTAATAGCGATGATATCTTTGGCTAAAGTAAACTTAGGGGTTAGGTATAACAAGCTGAGACAAAGAATGAGCAAAAAGAGAGGAGGGAGAAATGATACAGATGAATGTTTGGAAGATTCTCTTTCTTCGTTTTCTTTACATTTAATTTTCATGGGTCTAATTTTACACAAGAAACTAAAAATAACTCTAAATTAAATTAAAAATTTTTAAAGAAAATAATTATGAGCAATGCAAAACCTAATCAAGTGTCTGATGACATCCATTTGAAAAGATTGTTTACAGATTATCTATCTCTCCAACTAATTTTCCACTAAATTTTTACGGTTTAATTCTCAACATTCTGCAAATGGCTAATTAACATTCAAATCACTAAACTACTAAATTCTAGAAAAAAGATTCTAGAAATGCTAATATTGCTTGATCTCCACTCTCTAACAAAATCCCTGCTACATAATATGCAGGCGTAGGTTTGAGGTTTACTTCAGTGATGTGTTATGTGATTTAGTGTAGTAGATTAAACAGAAGAAATAGGCAAATACAAGATATCTAATAATTGTTAAAATAATAAACATAAATGAATAAGATATGGTAAAGATCAATGGTTTACTACCGCAACTTATTGGAAACTTTCTGGTTCCAAAAAGGAAATAAAATTTCTAATTTAAAATCAGAATATGATACTCCATAATTTGTTGGTTACATATTATATACTAAACGTTAATAATTCTGGCTAATGTAAGTCTCTGAATTCAAAACAGCCATATGACATATCTTCTAATTACTTGGTTGAATCGTTTTTGAAAACATAAATAAACTAAATCTTTTATGCACAAATAAAACATTTCTTTCAATTACAACTAAAATATTAATGGATGATTTATCTTTTAAAATATGCTCTGGCTGATTTTACTTCCCTCTGACATAGTGATCAATGTAAAATAAACTGCCCATTAAAGTGAAGATACACTGGTATTTACCAAAACAAGTTACATTAAAAATAACTCAAACGTGAGAAAATAAATTAAAAGACTTAAATTATAATATACTCAACGTCCAAGTAAAATCAAGGAATATTACTAATGTAGCAAATAGAGACAAAATAAATGCACCGAAACAATAATTCCGGTTAAACTATGACAAAGAGTATAAAAAATTTAAGCTTTCACACGCTTACAGGCGGCTTGCAGGGTATGGATGTAGGTGTAGATATATAATGAAGTTTGTATTATTACCAAATATGAGGCCCAAAAGAGTCAGCATTACTGTCAGGACCATTGCTTGGTGTGTAAAAGGCGGTACAGGAAGAGGAGCTGGAACACCTGGCTTATTCTGCTGGGATAAACTGTTTATTATTTCCTCGCGATCCTCATCGCTAAGACCTTTCATACTCATGATCGCCTCCATTAATTTCTCGGTGGACATACCCTCCATTTCAAAAATTTCTAGAAAACCCTAAACTCTTTGAAATCTTTTCTTTTTGATGGTAAAAATGTACGAAAGATAGCATTCAAATTCTTTGAGCTATATAATGCCAAAACGAGCTATAAAATATAATCACATTAACAAACAAAGCTCCACATGTGAACTCCTTCAGAGCAGCTACTAGCTATTCTAATAAGGAAACCTCACTCTAAACTGATAACGCTGAATGGATGTGTGAGATAAAGCTGAATCGTAAAAAACATACAGGTGAGGGACAACTGCCAACACAGCTGAACGACTGCGATGACATAGTCATATTTTTAGCAAATAACTCCGTACATATTCTCCGAGGCTAAGTAAGTAAATGAATCCACATCAAATACTAACAATATCCAATCTACAAGAGAAGATAAAGTCTTCAAGAATGTATGTTTATCTCAATAATAAAGTGTCAACCACCTGATTGAATAGTTTCATGAAGTGTTATATCTTCAAAAATTAAAATTATTTCGATACTTACGGACCAAACTAATGATAATAATAGCCGGTCCTATAAAAACTGTATTACTAAATCCATGCTCAATAGGTCCATCTGGACCTCCAGATAAATCAACCATGGTGAAGACGTATACTGCTTCTGCAAGGCCCGCTTCGCAATGGCGTTAGTCAACTTTCAGCGTAGAAAAAGGAAACATTTTCAACTTGAGTTAAGTACTCAACTAAAAAGACTTGTCATCTCCCTCATAATTGTCATCACCAAATAAGTTTGTATATGTTTACTGTTTATATATAAACTATGCGCACTGAACCTAATGATTATCTATTCTCAAGAGAGTATGTTAAAGTTAAACAAAATATCATGCGTAACATAGTGTTTTTCTCTAAATTATTTCTTTGCTACAGTCACATTTTTAATTTGAATATTAATATAAATAATTCAATAGATTAATAAATTTATTGAATATATTAATATATAGAATAACTAATGAAAACGGTGAGGAAACGATAGAAGTCAGAGATTCCGAATGTACCTACTGGGGACACAGAGATTTGCATTACAATTACATAAACGCATTGTTAGATTGACCTTAGCTGTAGGATCGAGAATCTCTGTAAATTACAAACTAATATTTTACTTGTATGTGCCGAAAGGATTCGCCTCTTTTACGGATATTCTACACCCTTGAGGACCGTGTTGCATCCAAAAATTCTCTCCCAAAAACGGGGGAACTGAGTGGATCGCGGAATATTTATATTATCTATGTATTATAGGTAATTTACAAAAAGGTTTTAGGAGTAGCTTTTATTCTCATATTTAAATAATAAAATAGAATAGAAAGAGACTTTTATAATTTTATTGATATGTCATAAGAATAATTCTTACTTCGCCTGAAACCGTTTAAGTTTAGTTTAATTTCATTCTCTACCATTATTATTCTCTTTGTATGCCCCGTAGTTCTTCATGTATATAACTGGCTTGTTTTTTTAAGTCTGTGAAATCTCTCACACCTTCATCTCTTATATTAAAAAAAATCATTTCTTAATAAATTCAATGCAGAGGTATAAAAGTAGCAACGGCGGATTGCTGAGCGGCCTTGTAAGGCTGCATAGGAATACTATGGATCAAATATCTACGCAATAGAGTCACTTTGATGATGCATCACATTAGTGAGATCGTAAGTTATTTATTGTTCAAATTTTATGCGATGTCGCGAGTTAGTGAATTCGCGAGTACTGAGTTCGTTGTTCGCGGGTGTTGAGGTCGTTGATACGGCAATCATCCACTCAGGCTGCTTAACATAGGGGCGATTATCAAGGAGAAAGTCGAACTAACGTGGTTAAACCGCAATGAATATCAATTCACAGGAAAATTATTCTGGATTATAGAAGTTATAGCACAGAAAATATTAAATAATAGTAAATTGTTATTACGTATTATTATTTTACCAATTTCCAATATTGTCTCAATGACAAAATGTGGAGACATGAATTTGCCCAGAACACGACCAAACTAAAAACTGTTCTAATGTCTAATTAAAATGGAAAGAAATACGAGTCCTATGAGAAAAAGTTGTGTGGACATACTCCATAATAGTACATCCACAATGGTAATCGGAAGTCTCTCCTATAGATTGGGAAGCATTTAATTATTTTCTCGGTAATAAAAACGTTACCTGTACTCTATGTGATAGTACGAGGGTGGTCTGAAAAGTTTCGGACCCCAGATTTTTCAGAAATCTTCAGAAATTTTCAGAAAACATGTCGAGAAATGGCGAAATGTCGGAAACTTTTCAGACAACCCATGTAATTTGAGTCGAACGTAGGATACTATTGATAGAAAATATCGATTTGTAAAGGTACACTTCGGTTAAGTTTTAAACATTGCTTGAATACACTTCTTCTTGAGAGCTCCTTACACATTGTAGATAAGTGTATATAAACATCATTCTCTAATTTACAATATAGCATTCACACAAAACGAATGAAAAACTAATTCACACGAGTAAGCGAAACTACAGTGCGGAGCGTAAATTATATGCGGAGATATTACTGATGAAAAGCAGATATTAAATTAAGGTATGGAATGGCTTAAAATCGCCTTTAAACTACAGAGAATTACTGGATTGAGGAATGGTATTATGCGGACTATAAAATCGGCTACCGCTCGTTGTGAATGGCTATTTAAGAGTTGAGCACCATTCTTTGCACAAAGAAATAGTGATTATTCACTTATAAAGAAAAATACTTCACTCTTATACTCAAATGTAGAAGATACGGAAGTGATTATTTTTAATCCTCATTTGTTGCCTTTGTTGTTTGTTGTATCCTTTGTTGTTAATCCTCATTGCCAGAGTTTGTTTACGAAAGCCCCTAAGGGAACCGTGAAACTCAGAAAAGATTTAAAGGTCCAAATATCATGAATAGTTGGCTACCTGTTCTAAGAAAAACTTAACAGATAAAGATAGGGAAGGTCTCGCAAAATATCAATCGGCCTTGTGGAAATTCCAAAGCTTTATTTACATTCTTTTATTCTTAACGGAAATGTAGACGACAACGACCTAAAATCGGAAAGCATTTCCGAATGGAAAGGAAAATATTTGGAAGATGGCATCGGAGATAACACGTAAGGAAAGGAAAATGCATCGCTGTGCAGAGGCCAGCTGGAACGCTGTCGAAACCGTCGCTAGTTTAAATATCGTAGTAATTACAGGAAATAAGGTCATTATAGAATGAAACTTCGAAAGAGGTCCAAGTGTCACTTAGCAATCGAATTCCTCTTTAAATTACCATTTATATAAACTTATACTTTGAGATGATTCGGTCTGTATATTTATGACCTTTTATTAGTTACATATATTTAAAAACTCAGTGATTTTGATTAAGATTGGAGTTGTTGAGGTACGTTTACTTTATATTACCAATTATATACACTTGTATACATATACTTATATACACTACACTTACTTTTAGGTGACTCAGTCTGTATACTTATGGTCTTTAATTAATTTAATATATATTAAGAAACTCAGTGATTTCCATAAAGACTGTAGTATGAATTGATGAGGTATGTTTACTTTGGAACGAAATGTAAGACAGTGAAAATTTATAAGTGCAAGGATATACTATCAACTTATAGGGGATTCGGATTCCATTTCCAAATTTATTGATAATATATTTACGAGGAACGATCTGAAGTGATATTAAGAGATTATATAGATGGTCTAGTTCATGTTGTAACATTTATATGCATTCGTCTACTAATCTAGATAGTATCTTTAATGATTTCTACAATATTAAAATGTTTTAACTTAGTGATTCCCTATTCAAACTAAATACTTATTTGGGCGTAGAACGGTTATTAACCGATTAAGAAATGTATTTAATTCATCCTGTTCTTAAGTCGTCATTAAATTCATTCATTATAACTTCAAAAAGACTTCTCAATCCCAGTTAAATCTGAAATTTAAACCTAAACTCGGACATATTCAGGTATATAGAACAATAGAAGCGGAAGGTGTTACTCTTGCCATTATCGGCGCTACTCATTCATAGGATTGATTTTTAAAAATCAAAAAACCACAACAAAAAACATCAATCGTAGCTCTTCTTTCGTTTCATATTATACATTTCTTATGCAAGTTTCTAGTTAAAGTAAAATTTCGACTGCGGCTATAAATAACATTAATGTTCTTCTTAAACACATCGTCGTACATTCGATTAGGATATCGTAAAAGACTTTAAACGATTCAAACAATGTGTGTGTTGAATACCTGCGAAGAAATAAAGGATCAACTCCGGGACAAATCATGAAAATACGACACAAAACTGCACAAAGTCCAAGGTTAACAAAAAATGAAGGCAAACATTAAAAAAGTTGAAAATGATGTGACTTATCGAGTGTTGGCATCCAATGGGCTCTTCCAGCGATGTCACCCTTTCATCTTAACCCTCGAAACCAGCTTCACACCAACAAGACAAGGAACTACCGAAATAAATGACTTTCTCGAAATCTGGAAAACAGAAACACTCATTAAGTTCATAAAAATAAGGTTAAGATCAAAACCCAAGTATACAATAAGAGATATGCAATTCATGCGTTAATAGAACTAA
This sequence comes from Pachydiplax longipennis, assembly GCA_036926295.1. Lineage (NCBI taxonomy): Eukaryota > Metazoa > Arthropoda > Insecta > Odonata > Libellulidae > Pachydiplax > Pachydiplax longipennis. The sequence continues at coordinate 19,088,475 of JAVFKF010000024.1, read as the reverse complement.
AACTTGCAATTACCCGTTCTATTGATATCTACTCGAGATCGTTTATAAAATCGATTCTAATTATGTGGAATCAAAAATTGAATGATTTCCCCATCAAAAAAGTTCGTACTGTCAAATATTAATCTTTAATTAGTCGCTAAGGTAAAGACCGGTGTTTTTAAAACTGATATCATATGAGAAACAACGGGAAACGATCAGAATTAAACTGCCCCTTTCTTCCATATTCTAGTAAAAGTACTTGATAGAAATAACTGATTTTAAGCGCAACAGAACAAATCGTTGATAACGTGGAAACTCGACATTAATAAAAAAACGAATCGACGGAAGATATCTACTTCGAAACATCCAAATCACTACATTCACGAATTCATTGAAATGAACATTTTTCAAAGTTTAACTTAGATAATGTTGTTTCATTACAATCAACTCACCTAGATTAGAATCACCTCCAAGAAGGCCCCGGAGTGTAGCAGATGATGTTCTCTACCTTAATTTAACGAATATTAATCTCAGGAATTAACAGATTATAACAAAAATACGTAAACTTGAAAGGATCCATACTCGATGTAGAATTCGAATCCATCACTCTTAAACGGATTCAAATCTATATGGTTTTTCGAAAAAAAAAAAACGGTAGCACGACTGCATCCAAAGTAGTTTTTTCAGCGACTAACTTTTTAACCGCCAAATTGATATGACGTAATATATACTGGCTCCCGATTGGTCGAGATTATCCTTAAACAACACATTGATTTCCTATTGGTCAGTCACATATTTCTTCGTTTAATTAATAACTTTTGTTAGAATTCAAGGAGCGTGAGATTTAAAGTTTAATCTATGAAAATAGGATTTAAATATATTTTGAAAATTTTTAATATTTAAACTTTTTCATAAAATAGTGTTTTCAAACTTCGCGTATTTTACTTGACTCCAACGAAGTATGGTTACCTTCAAACAAAAGATGGCGACCATATTTTCAGCGATAGTCCTTTATAATAAACACTTTCTTCTATGTTTTATCGTTCTTTGTAATTAACCTTTTTTGGGTATACCTTAAATTGATAATTCAATTGGTTGCATACCTCTTTCTTACGTAGTATTAACTTAAAATCAATATTCCTAAGATAACGGGAGAGGGACCGAGAGAAATAGTTAATGAACGTTCTTTTTCATCATTCAATTTTATTTGCGTAGACAATTTTACAACAACTTTAAAGAAATGGATTTTCAGAGAATATACAGAAGATATTCAGTAATTATTTTCGTCGAAACAGTGAACGTATTCTAACTTACTATGTAGCACCAAAATATTCCGGCTAACTCTCGTCGCTGCAGTCACACATTTCGAATGATGATTAACACGAAGTTTACCGATTCCAACCATTTTCTAGCACCTCCGCTAACCTTGTTGTTTTAACGGTGACTAAGAGAGAAGAATTCCATTTTGCCTCTAGGTCTCCAATCTCGAGAAATGCAATTCACAACCACTGATACGCCTTTTCCTCACACAGTTCTCAAATGTTTCAAAAATCACTGTAGGTATATCTATTGTCGACTACATCCATGCCACTTGTAACACATCATATCACAGAAAAGGATGCGCTTTCAACAGAAACACATGAGTTCCATTGTGGGGGAAAAAATGAGCGAGTTAAGAAGAGTGGAATTCTGGAACTTACGTGGTAGGAAGTACATACATACAAGTTTCGTTCGTCAGAAATTCTATACCATGAATCTCAGTAATAGCGCGGTATTTGTCAAAGTAAATGCCTCATGGGTGTTCTTCTCTTACTGAAGCAGAGTTCCTAAGTTACTTACTTCAAATAATAGTTGCTAGTGCAAAAGAAGTTGTATATGAGTGTAAGGAAAAGTGTATTATCGTGAAGCTGCGATTGGTGTGTGCATTTTGAGTGAATTTATTTTTTAGATGAATATTCGCGAAATAAGTCCATTAAAAACATGAAATTTTTTCAGTTATTGCATTCAAAGTGTGAAGAATAACGGTGAGAACAGTGCTACAAATCGCTTACAGTGCTCTGATTCTTGGCGTACTTTTAAAGGCTAAGGATTTCAAAATCAAATTCAAAATATTTTTTAAGGAACACAAAATACGGAAGCAATGATCTACGGCTTCGTGTTGGAGGTAAATGGGAAGGGATTTCTTCGAATAAATTACCACTGAACTTCGTTGTGCCAAGAATATGCCAGATAGTAGGATTACAGGATCTTCTTGGATGTAAGACATTCATTGACAAAGGTAAAATGATTTATATAGAATAATTGTAAATATGATTAAAGAGAGTACACTTTTTCCGTATTACTTGCACAAGATATATTTATTTGGCTTTGAATATATCCTGGAGAAGCATTCAAGTTTAAGCTTAGAAATTCTTATTATTTTAAGTAAGGTTAAATACAAAAGACGTCTGAATAAGAATCTCTAAACATAACTAACTCATATCTTTGAATTCGTTTCATCTTACTGCAACACTGATTTCAATAATTTTCATTTTTTTTTGTCTAACTACAAAGTCATGAGTCCGAAGACTTGTTAGGCCCATTCCAATACAATTACCAATGACATGGTTTTAAGGGGATGAGAGTCAAAATGAGTATTGAGGTAATCTGTCTGATAGTGTAATCTGCTTGCTAAATAAGAATGCTAAGACAGAATGGTAAACATGTAAGCAAGGGAATAATTTTCATCCAATCCAATGAAAAACGACCTCAATCAATGTCTTACATAACCCATACTTCCGTAGCTTTGTTACAAAATCTAACACAAAATCCCTCAGATAATTATGACCTCCAGAAACTTTCGAAGTCTCTTTCCTTCTTCTTGCATGAACTTCTCTGGTAGAATCGCTTACATATTTGACCACAGCCAGAAGGAGATACTGCTAGCCGGGGGTTGCCCTGGGCAACGATGACAAGAGGGGGAAAGGTACGGAAAGTAAGTAGAATTTTTTAGGGAACGCGGAAAGCTTTGAGATTCTATATATAAAAAACCCGTTGAAAGGCACTTGCGAAGATAATCAGCTGTATAAACGAGTCTCAGGATAACGCAGACATCCATATGTATATAATAATTTAAAATTTTATTGCTAATGATATGTTGTAGGATAACAGAAAATTATATTTTTAAGGAATTTTCCGGTAAACATATTTAAAGTAAAAATCTTGCATCACTTATGATTAGTGCACTTATTGAATCAGAAAAAATAATGCTTGCCACTTCAGTGCAAATGCAATATATTTCATTAGATTTTAATACTATATTCATATGATTAATGAGAAATGATGACGATTATAACTTGTAACATTTTATTTGGATTGAAAAGGAATTTTGCAAAGGTTATTCTTCGAAAATTAAAAATAAAAATCCGAGCAGTGGTGCACAAAGAAAAGTTCTCAATCCGTGAATGGTAAGTAGGGCATTAGAAAATGATCGGGAATAGAGATAGACATAAATAAAGCGATAAGGAAGAACGCCGCAGTGTCCCATACCCTCGGTCACACCGTAAGAAGAGACATTTACGAGTAATCTATATCTATGTGTAAAAGAATGAGAAATCTACCTATAATAGTTTGGTATACAAACAAGATATAATTTTAAAATTTTCCAGCCTAACTTTGTGGAATGGTGCCATCATGCAAAAAAAACACTTTGTAAATTCCACAGAAATAAATTAATCGGCAACTAGTTTCGTCTGTCAGACATCATCTCAACTCCCTCCAGCAAACCCACCTATTCTGACCTCACCATCCCCTCTCATTCCTCCCATCCTTTTTCCCAGAAGTTACCCGCTTTCCACAGTATGATCCACCCACATCCCGATGTCACCGGCCAATTCCCTTAAAGAAGTTTTAATCATCAAACAGATTGCTATAAATAACGGATACAGCCCAGATATGGTGGATAAACTCTTGAGGAGAAAACCGAATATCCTCCCATGCCGTAAAATCACTCCTTCCCTCTAATAATCCTCCACAACCCCTTCCTCATGGCGGAGAATCCACTTCCTCGTAAATCTCTCCTATAGATTGGGACACATGCTTCCTAACAAGATCATGAGAAAAGATGGAGTTGTTGATTATAGCAACAATGTAGACAGAATGGCAACGATGTAGACAGATATAGTAAGGGTTCGAAAAAGAGCAAAGAATATTCAAAACAAAAAATAACATGAAAACTGATTCGTCATTATTCAACGCGATTATATAAATTATAAAATTATGTGTACAAATTCCACATTTTTAGTGAATAATATTTTTGGGAAAGTTTAAACCATTTTTTCCTCTCCAATATTACTCATCCATATTCTTTGCCACGCCATTGGTAGAGAGTATCCCCAAACCATTACTTAGTTCCTCCCCCACTGACCTTCATAGATTCCTTCCTCCTTCTCATTTCTTGACTTCAGTGCTTCAACGCCAGTCGTCTTCACAACGTGAGCTCTTCTGGTAAAGAATATTAGGTAAAGATAAGATTTTGATATTTACGTTACTTAACTCTGCGTCTATCCTCTTTATTATCTTCAGATTCTTCATGGTTTATAAGTACGTTATTTACGACATTCTAGTAGTTTAAATACCTTACAATCTTCTAAATTTCAGGAAAGCGTTTCTTAAATTGGAAAATATATTTGATGTGTGGCTTGTCTTCGGAAGTCTTATCTTGCCATGCCGAGGAACTGCACCGAGGGAGCTTCAATGAGACTTACAATTAGAAGTTAAGTGATTTCAAACATTTCTTCCAGACTTCTTCCAGTCTTGAATTCTAAAGCGTGTCATCCCTTCTTATTTCCAAGTATTTTTATCCAGGTTTTCCTCGGTAAAACCGTCATTTTCATGGTGAATTGCACCACATTTTCGAACGTCGGGCATCCCTTAGAAATTGCGATCTGAATCGTTGGCCTTTGACGAAATGGTTGGACCGGCGTTGAGCCATTCGAACTCTTTCGAAGGTTTCGGCGTGCTTAGTAAATTCATTTTGCTATACCGTAATTTGTCGATGAATGTAAAATCTCATAATTTTTGCCAAGGTTTCCTCAGTCCAAAGTATGTTTTCGGGTATGCTGCTCGGTTGAAAGTTGATGACCCACGTGGGCAAGATTTCCCTTAGTCGCTCCATTTGATTGAGTATTCATTTCTACACGAAAATCACCTACGACGGGATCCTTGTCGGTGTTAACATGTGCTTTCGTAGATTTCCTCACCAGAAACCCTAGGGAGTACTTCTACTACGTCGAAGTATCAGTGAGATTTAAGGATTGTCGAAATATCTCCATGCTAGGAAAGTCTGAAGTCTTTTCACATTCCTCCGAAATTAAATTCAGTCACGAAGAATAGTCGATCAGGGATATCTTTGGCGAGCATGAAATGTGTAAAATCACACAGAATAGGAGATTTCGAGTAGGTCTCTGCTCATATTCTCCTTAGATCAATATGCCCAATCAGATTTCAGTTACTTTATCGCGTCGAACACTCGGATAGCCAAGTGTAATACTTAGGAGATAACGTTCCCGGGTTCGATTCACCTTGGTATGTCATATGCGCGAAATTACTTCTGCTTTTACGCATATTGAACCATACAATTGGTATTAAATATGTTAATTTGGTTGATCCGACAAAGCCATTAACATCGCCCACATTATGTTGGTACGTACTTTGGAGAATAGTACGAGACTTACAATCTTGTAAATCAAGACCTCAAAGCTGTCGGCGCTTCTTATATTTAATTTTGCCCTTGATTCGATTCAGACGTAAATCATAAATTTTACCCTTTTTAAATCTATATTTTGTTTTTCGTGCATTTTTATTCCATGAATGGAAAGTATACCGTTGCTATGAATTTGGGAATGGATCACTAATTCCTTTCATTCAGTCATATTCAAATTTTCAAATATGGTAAAATTTCCAAAATGAGTGAATAGAAATATTTTTATTGAAGCAAAGCGTGGATTGTTTGACTTAAAAAGACTTGTTTCCATATATTCATTTAAGTTGGATTTTCATTTTCATTAATTTTGAGAGTGCATGTATTTGGTTTTGGTTTATTACGTATGTCTGCTCAGTGAGGAGTGTCTGGTGATGTGAATGGAGGTGTTTTCTTTTGTGTATTTGGTGATGGATTATGGTTTAGCAATCGTAGTTCCATGGTATCTAACATATGTTCGGTGTGTATTCTGAGGGATCCCGTGAGAATGACCGTAAAAATTCAGTTAGAAGGAAGGCAGGTCGGTATGTTTTGGGGAGGGTTTATGAAAAAGGTAGCGGTTCAGAAAGGTTAAAATCCTCGGAATGGAATCGCTAGAGAGCTGGAGGAGAGTAGGCTAGGTTGTTTATCAGTTTTAGTTACATCGTTACTAATAGCTATTCATTTAATGTATGTGGTGTGGTGTAACAATGAAGATGAATATCCAATTTGCATATTCGAACAAATTTAAGGTCTTCTGATATATGTTTAAAGAAACTGCGACAGTAATTAAACCATCCTTTGCTTTGCTTCAAATCCACTTCTTGCGGAAGATTTTGACAGATGCTTTTAAATATCGATCTAAACAGATATTCCAGTATGTGGTGAATTTTTAATGTTCTTCGGCTGGAATATTTTTGTTATAGACTTGATCTGTTTTCTGTGTACCGCTTTTATTCTCCTATACATATTGTATTGAAATTTTAAGACTCTCCTTTCTGCCTTTACGGAGCTTCAATTCATCCGGTGCCTGTTAGATTAGAATATGGTAGTATTTTAGATTGAAGTGCTTAGACACCTGAGATCATTTTGCACGTGGTTTCCCACCGGAATCGAACCCGTGAATGTTTTCTCCAATGTAGAACGCGCGGCACACATGGCTATCTGGAGCTGTCTTAAATTAGAGTGCTTCTTAACTTCAACGAAAACATAATTAAATATAAAGCCCCCTTTAGTTTTTTGCGCAATTAGTACTTTTATTAATTTTTTCCATTTGGTCAGGGTACTTCTACTAAGGATTTATTTCAAGATAATCTCCGTATATTTAAATACGTTTAAATTTAATCACTTTCTCGGAGAATTACATTGCTTGAGTACCCTCAATTATGATGTAACCTTTATTCGATCACCTTAAAGCAATAGATATTTTTTAACGGAAAATATCGATAATGATTATTGAAGTTAATCAAATTTTTGGAGGGGACATGCTTAACATCTTCTGCATATGCTGTGTTGATTAATTTAAGAGTTGTAGTAATTCAGCAAACTTTCCAAAATCATCTTTAAAGATAACGTATGGCTTGCAGCTTAGATCAAAACACAAACTGAACTATTTTTAATCTTGTGTTATACACTTTCAGTAAAATTACTGGAGTGGATGTCATTGGAAGACTCAAGGGAATGGTGGTGTTTCCAGAGGTTTCTTCCCTCACATCAGGCATGCATACTGAGCAGTTAAAAGATCAAGGAATAAAGGAAGCAGTTGGGGGCCGGAAGGGGTAAGCTTTTTCTTTTATTAAATTGTATCATTTCAGTTTGTGTAGTGGAATTAAAGTGAGTTTTGCAATGCTTGTTAAGACTTGTGGTGCTGCTGGCTTGCATAGTTACTCAAGCCCTCTCATATTGTACACTCACCATAAGTAACGCTTATAAGAAAAAAGAGCTTCAAGCCAATATTTTCCAAGATTTTCTATTAGATAATATAGGAGCATAGCTTTGCATGGTAGAATTAAATAGCAATAATATTGTGCCTTAACTTTTATTTGTGATACTTTTAATAGTTTGCATTATGCAAATTTAAAAAGTGTATTCACCGAAAGGTTATTGCTTTTAATTAGAAAAGGTGTCGTTTCGACAATGATATTAGTTACTTAGCCAATGGATGGGGAGCCTGCAACATTTGTGACATGTACAGCTAGTTCCAAAAAAAACTTACCACCTAAGCCGCAACCCGCATAACAGACCTGAAGCTCGATGAGAGCGAGTCTAGAGTTTTCCATGCATTCTATTGGCTCTTGGAAGGAGGAGCATTCAGACGGCGCTTTTTTAAACATTGTGAAACGCGTTGAACGTATTTGTATCGTCTTTATTAGCTCGAAATCTAGTTTAAATTTAGTGTTACTTTTTACTATGTCAGCAGCATAGTATTAAAAAATGAATAAACATCGGATCTCCTTATTTCGGCCTGAAACTTCTGCGTAATTCACCTTTTTCTGGAGACATCGGGTAAACTTACTTTAGCTGCTTCAATTATCCAATAAAAAATTATGTCATTGCAAGATTGAAAAGGATTATATTATTACGTTTTTTATGCTCTTGACGCCTACAGGAGGAACTTTTAAATTTATTTAGAGGAAATTCACGACTATGACGCAAATAGAAACATGAACGAAAACTTTGCAAGGAGATAAAGAATACTTAGGTATATGAACACAATCAACTGTATTTCAACTAATTTATGTTGCAGAAGAAATGCTATCGAGAAGGGGAGTATGAAAAAACTGCGAAACCTACTAATGAAAGCAAAGATGAAAAGAAACTTAATCTGGACGAATACACTGAGAAAGAATCATTTTAAGTCAACCTGGTAAAGAGCTCTGAAAATTAGACCCAAAACATATTACAATAAAGTAAACCAAGTAAATTACGATCAACTACATCAGATAATTACATCAAATATTATAAAAATTTTAAATACCACCAAATCATATGATAGAAAGTAAAATATTAATTGCTGTGATATCATCATTTTCTAAGGTAATCGCTTAAAATTCAAATTGCTAATTTAGTATTTTAGAAAATAACATAGATATTAGAATAGTAGCACTCTTAATTTAAATACTGAGGACTACAATTTTTTTTCACGTATCGAATAAAAAATTAATTTACGACGAAATTAACGCCAGCATTTCGTAAAACTTTTCCGAACATATTGTTCATTGCCAGTCCCAGAAAAACCATCCCTTTAATTAAATCAAGTTCATGTTCCTTGCAAAATTATGCTGTCCCAACTTTTATCTGATGCTAAATCTCTTTCTTGCCCCGAGGTGCAAATTTTGACTTGATTTCTTCGCAGTTGAATTATTCTGCTATACAGAGAGGTATAAAGTTTGCTTGATACTACAATTAACAGAGCATTAGGTAATTCAGAATATATGCATCAACATGCCATTCTGTTCTTACTTCCATCAGGCATTCGTGATGACAGTATCAGATGAAGCATTATGATTTTGAGATGAGATTTGGCTGTTTCTGACAAATTCGCGTCTGAAGTTTAACTGAGTCTTTCAGAGAGAGCGGAGGACCTCCACCCTGGCCCTAGGAGTATCCCCTATTCATTCCTTTGTTGTTTCTTTTTCTTTTGTTTCGTCCATCGAAAGGTATTGTCTATTTTCTCAAAGGAACCATAAAACGGCCGATGGGTGAAGGTGAACTCCGCTCTGAGAAAGAAAACCCCCTTTTCGGCATATTGTGGATGGTCGTATGTATCCGGGGTAGCGAATTTGAAAGCGCTAATGAGGATTACCGACCGCACCCCTGCTGAGCAGGTATCTAAGGTTAGGGTATGGTGGCGGCGACGGATCACAAGTAAGGTGGGAAATGGTGGATCCGCGATTTGTTATCTTCGCCACGGGTATTCCCTTAGGGAATGAAGATATTCAACTCTATTTTTGAGGTAGACGACCTTTCAGGACTTCTTGCAAGGAATCCAGATGGTTAAGAAACAACAGTTAGTATGGCAAATCAGAACCTTAAGACTGATTTGCATATTGCAGATAAATACCAGGTTTTTGTATACTTGCATATTGCAGGTTTACACGTTAACATCTGGTTTATTTACATTTACATTAATACCCCGCGAGCCGCCGTATGACGTATGTCAGGGGGTGTGAAAACACCCACAACACGATATCTATTGTTATACTGAAATGATTTTCAGAACTATGCGCTAGGTGAAAGTGAGACTAATGATTAATGATCGCTGATTCCATTTGTGAATGCCTCAAGTAAGCTATATAACCCGAATTGTTTGAATGGTGTATAATGATTAAAAGAAAAATCACCGTCAATAATCATGAATGATGGGTAATATGAGTCATGGAAGAATACGCTAAAAATAGAAACCAACGGATGGTAATCAGACTTACATGAGAATATTCCTCTAATTCTCATGATTCATACCTTAGCTGTTAAAATATTCTTGGTTCTATATGTAATCCATTATTCCAACATTCACTCCAAGGAACTTCGTAGCATCATCCTTCATCCTAGGCACATCATAATTCTCTACGAATTTTGCGAAGATGTTTCGAATTTTTTTAATGGCAATGCAAGGAAGATCATTCTAGTTGAAATAGGACCTTCGGAAAATCAGAATGATAACATAAAGTTGAAAATGTTTGGGTGCATCATATCTGAATTAGTATCTCTATATTCTGCTTTTAAAGTGAATGGCATAAACTGTATTAGCTTATTCTAAATAACTAATTCAACAACAAAAACGAAAAAATAAGTAATGTGCCTATCGTCAATTCATATAAATCAAGCTCCTCGTCAATGATTGCTTATTTATAAACATTGTTTTTTATGCTTTATTTTGTCTCTATATTGAGCTCAAAATTTCGTAGTTTGAAATTACTTGAGAAATGAAAAATTAATTAGAGAAATACCACCTAATATGTATTCTTTACGCTTACGAGAACCAAATCGTTTAACTTCTCTTACATCATCTATGATACAAAGTAGATAGAGCGTTGAAGATGATCTCACTAGATCGACTAAAGTTTCTATTATAATGTCACTAAAATATGAATTGCAACGTAAATACGGAATTGTAGACACTCCGCATATTCAATGTCGCAGAAACTTGAAGTTAATACGCCGAATACCGATAAATTATATCTCTAAAGTTATTTAGAAGAAAACATTGGCTTGCATAGGTAGTAATACTAATGTTAGCGATTTCTATTGGTTTAAAAAACCTCGAAATCTCTTTTCAAAATAAATTGCTGATAAGAAGATGGTTTAGTTACTGGTTTAGTGAACTACTCGAACTTTCTTATAGAATTAAGAGAAGGTTGCTATAAAACATTGAACATCGATATAGTATACAATATCGGAGATCCTGGGAATAAACTGATGCATGAGAAGGAAATTTCTGAAAGTATGATGAGCCGTCGACGTTATATCTTGTATATTTGAATGTTAATCATCTTTGACTTGTAATTTATTCCATTCCATATAAGATAAGATATTACTTAAATTGGATAAATGAGTAGTTTCTCTGGAAGCAGTCATAAACGGAAAAAATATATGTTGGATGAGAAAATTGAGAAGGTGAGCGAGTGGGTATTACTTTTAAAAGAGGTCGTTCCTCCTACTCAAAGTAAACAATTGGTCGACTAGGAAAGCAAAAAATGCGCCTACCTATTGTGATTCATCCAAAAATCTGGAATTAACATACCTCTTACACTTTTGGTTGTTAAATTCATGTGAGTGTATGTATTACTGTTGCCGTCACTTCTCACTTCCCTATCTCTATCAAAACAGTCCCCCTCTTGAAGTCCTGGTGAATTCATTGCTTTATTCACTTCTTCCAATCACTCCTGTATCTTGCTTTTCAAATTTGTCACGGAATGTGGAGAGATGAAAAGTTTCTCATAGTCAATACATTTTAAATACGAAGGAATATTTTCAATACCACCAATCGATAAGTATGTAGATAGACTAGCCATACCAAACCACCACCCATTCATCTCAATCATTAAAATTCTGTCGAAAAATATGAGAGTTACGCAGGGCCAGCCATCAACCGAGGGGAGCAAAATTTCAACATGAGCCTCATATGCGCTTCCCCATGTGATATTACAGGGTTGGAATTACAGGTAAAAAGGCCCTGGGAAAAACTATTTCACCAAGTCCCTATTATTTTGCGTATTTTTAACGTTTTCTACATTATAATAATTGTAAACGTTATAATAAACAATTGTAATATAAATTATGTAGGTAGTTTTGTATACATTCAAAATTAATTGAAAAATTTACATTCATAGCTAACAGTAGCATTCAATGAGCATTATGACCAAACCTCATTCGCACTATCTTTTTGTGTATTTTAGAACTTTTAAAGGTGATAAATATAGCGAGAAGAATGTTTAAGAACGTAATGGTTTGTGACTGCAACCATTTCAAGAGGAATCCACAGAAGAAATCAAGTTTATTCGATTCACACTTCAATGACACCGAAAAAATTAATTAATCAATTCAAAATTAAATTGAAATATGGTATTCTCGTATCCGTCATCTTTATTCATTGAGGAAAATCGATTCTAGCACATTTTCTCTCAATTGATTTGGACGGTATAGTAAGAGTTCCAACTGAATAGATGATAAAATTTACTGATTTTTTACCGATCGAATTTTAATTTCGATGCTTATCAAATGAAACAAAATGTATCTAAAATACGCAGAGAATGCCTCAAGACTTCATACTATATATTTAATTATTGTTTTTTAATGTAGCATATTAATGTAATAGCCTAGATATGGCCATGAGTGTGCCTTACTTTACTTGTGTAGATTGCATTCACACAGGCTGTGATAAAACTGGTGATCGATATAGACTCCTTTGGTATATAATTTTAAAGGCTATTAACTGCTCTCTTGAACGATGCATAATATTAGCTAGTATTATATTATATAATACCACCCATTATAACCGCAGAGTTTTGCAAGCGAAGGCGTCGAATTCGAGGTCTATACATTTTTGGTCCGACACCGATTCAAACTGCGCGGAAATTTTCTTTCTCCCATCTTAGTCCTAAACATAAGCTCAGAGCGGCTCAGAGGCAGATTTTGTGAAAATTTCCTTCGACTTGCTCGTGCCTTTCGCCCTTAGACTCAAATTTTATGAGGGGAAGGGGGTTTGCCTCGGAATAACGGGACCTCGTGTGCGACATTTCCCTCTGTGCGAGAAGCAATGCTAGAATATATACTGATTCGTTATAACCATTTTATAATAACTGAATTCTTGCATTACGACATCCGTATTGTTATAATACTATTCTGCTAGGCCAATGCCACCAAACTCAGGATACTAATAAATCTTTGCAATATTAACAAAGCAAATAAATCCATTTCAACTCTGCAGGCGGAGTTATGACTCAAGCAGACCATCTCCGCCATGTTTTTCCTCTCTCTCTCTCTCTCTCACTTCTTAAGGCTCGCTCGGAGGAAATTCACTGCCTGTTATGCGGGTTGCGGCTTAGGTGGTAAGTTTTTTTTGGAACTAGCTGTACTATATGACCTTTCTGTCATTCAGTACCAGCTTTTCTTCTCTTCCTGAATTTTATATGGTTCTATGCACGACTTTTCTCACAATGCTTTATTAGATTCGGTGAAAATGGAATGGAAAATGTATTACCTGCATTTATAAAACATTTCAGGTAAACTATATATCAGAAGCCTTTTGAATGTTATTAATATAATCATAAAGATTTATTATTATTATTATTATTATTATTATGACAAAGATATAAATAAAAGTTAAAATGAATACTGATACAGGATAAGGCGTTTTTGGGTGTTTTAGTATTTCTGTGTTAGTTCGTAGTTATCGGAGTGTTTGTTGTAATACATTTGGTGGGGAAAAGAATATCAGTTTGTCTGGGAAATTTCTAATGTGGAAACTAGCAGTTTATATATATCCAGATTTCATGATTCTGCACATTATGCGTATTTAAAGATAACAACGTACTTGTTCTTAACTTCTGCAAGATATTTAACACAGCGGTTTCTACTTTTACTTTATTGTTACCAACCTTCATTAATGAAATTAATTTTATTTACCCTCGCAACCTGCTTTTACTGAGTTTATTATAGATTGCAACATATTCATCCTACTTGCTTGCAGAGCCTTAGGTTAAAGCCTGCATATGACGCCAACGGAAAGAGGATAAAGTGAATATTCCCTCCAAAAGGAACTGACAAGGCTATTTAAGGAGGCAAACCTTGGAACACTGACTTCAAGCAGCACATGCGGATCCCTACAGCAGCACCCACTAGAAGCAGAAAGTTGTGCTAGAAGACTCGAGGTACCTCACGGAGCCTGGATGCATTAGACTTTAATATTGCTAATTTTTATTATAAAGACTTGATTGGACACTGGAAGTTAAATGCAAATCTGTATTTTAAATGTGTTATGGAACTTGGTTGAGATGTAAAGCATTTATAAGATGATTTATCTTTTGTGATCCGTTTGAATGTCGGGACGGCAGTCAATTGTATTAGGTGCGGAGGGAGGCTGTGCAGGGACATGAGGTAGGAGCTTTCACGTCAACGCGGAGAAGATCCTTCGAGCAGAGGATGCGGTCAGGGAGCCGAAGCATCGAGCAGATTGTGCGAGCCTCACAGCGGTGGCCGCAGGTCGAGCTCGAATGCAGTGCAGAGGGAAGAGAAAGAAGAGCCTGCAAACAGCAGGCGAAGCCAAGCAACGAAGATAGCCTGCGACGAACTTCACAAACCAATCCGAATATACAGCGGCAACACTTCGTCTCTACAAATATTTCTCGAAACGAAGCGTCCACAATACGTCTAAAAAGTCCGTTTTAACGCTGCATTCAAGTAAAGCGATTGAACACTGCGAATTTGACACAGCGAACATATCGTTTTTTAACTCTGCGTTTCTTTAGACAGCGATTTTAAACTGTTTTCGAACGCTTCGTTATCACAGTTACTGCATTATAATACTATATCATCACCTTGCGTCGACGTGATGCCTACGACAACTGTGTCAACGTCACTAGTTGCTGCAGCCGATGCTCTCTCAATACTACGCAATGTTTCCTCATACGGCGTCTGCATTCGACGTATGTGTATAACGCCTTTATATGTCTGTTAGCCTGTTAGATGTTGCGATTGGTTGTCTACGAACTTAGTTAATAGCCATGTACTTAGTGTGAATGATCCTGCTGCATTTCGGTGTCCTTCCTATGTATAATATTACATGTCGCTTATCCTTAAGGCTATTTTTTATGGAGTATAAGTTTTTATATAAAGTCGTTAAGCTTAAGGAAGTTGTTTGAGTTAGTGTTTACTTGGTATGTTATTACTGATGTGATTTCATTTTCATGAATTGCTTCATGGACTGGTATAATTTGTGCATGGGCGGGCAAAGCCAAGCAACGAAGATAGCCTGCGACGATTTTCACACACGAATCCGAATTTCAGCGGCAACAATTCGTCTCTATAAATATTTTTCGAAACGAAGCGTCCACAACACGTCTAAAAAGTCCGTTTTAACGCTGCATTCAAGTAATGCGATTGAATACTGCGAAAATGACACAGCGAACATCTCGTTTTTTAACTCTGCGTTTTTGAAGACAGCGATTTTAAACTGTGTTTTCGAACGCTGCGTTATCACAATTACTGGATTATATTATTATTATTACATGTCGCCTCATCCTTAAGGCTATTTTTTATGGAGTATAAGTTTTTATATAAAGTCGTTAAGCTTAAGGAAGTTGTTTGAGTTAGTGTTTACTTGGTATGTTATTACTGATGTGATTTCATTTTCATGAATTGCTTCATGGACTGGTATAATTTGTGCATGGGCGGGCATAGCCAAGCAACGAAGATAGCCTGCGACGATTTTCACACACGAATCCGAATTTCAGCGGCAACACTTCGTCTCTACATATCCCACGAAACGAAACGTCCACGATGCGTCTGATAAGTACGTTTAAACGCTGCATCCACCTAATGCGATTGATTATTGCGTTTTTTAACAGTTTTTTTATCTCTGCGTTCTCCCAACTCCTGGATCATGATACTATATCATCACCTTGTGTCGACGTGATGCCTACGATAACCGTCGCCGTCACCATCGGCTGTAGCCGATGTTCGCACTGTACTATGCAAGTTTTTTTTTCGTACGGTGTCGTCAGTCGACTTGTCTATATAACGTCTGTATATGACTTAGCCTTTTTGTTTTTGCAATTGGTTTTTACGAATTTAGTTATTATTGATGAACTTACTGCGAAAGATTCTGCTGTATTTGTCCTTCATTTATTATTACATGTCACCTTATCCTTAAGGCAACTTTTTCTGCTAGATTGTTTTTATATCCCTTTGATACCATACCCAATTTTCTTATTGGGTATGGTATCTTATTTTCTTATGTCAGTAAGGTTGAGGGTTTTAGTATGTTTTTTCTTGTTATGTTATTACTGATGATTTTATTTTCATTAACTGTTACATGGTGTTATAATTTGTTTTTTTCCTATTGTGAGAAATTGAGTATCATATGTTGCATTAAATTTCTAATATTTTCTATGTTAATCCATATGGTTAATTTTCCCTTTTTTACAGGAAGTCTTCAACATTTTGTGGAATTTCTTTGAATTCGTGATTTCTCATTATCTGTAATTACTGATAAGATATATTTTTCTCGAAATTTTACAGGCTAGGTTGTAAGGTGTATCGTTCCTTTCCTTTCCGTACGTGTTCGCATATCAATGTTTGCATTAAATATCTAATCTTTTTTTCCAGTCTTCGCATATGACTATTTGTTTTTGAAAGGTCTGTTTAGTGTATTTTTTGTTTCGTGTAATTTGCTCAGAATTTCCAGGTCCAGCATCGTATTTAGCCACAATTTTCATTTGCTGGTGGAATTTTAGTGGAGAAGGTGCTGTTTGAGCTGTTTTATGTGCCCAAAGATAGAATAGGCTTGGTCTGCCTGATTCTTGGTCTCTTGCTGCCAATTGAACGACAGACATGATGAGGTTCTGGAGGAGTTTCCTCGAGTCCATCAGATTACAACCCTTTGGTTCAGTTTTAGGAGTCCTACAGACAGAAGTGTGATGCCGCAGCACATTTCATCCACGGTCATCTTCCAGAGGGGCGCCCGTAATGGGCACCAAATCACTTGTGTGCATCGTTGAGTGACTTTTGACGTGTGGCAAGTTCAGATACATTTGCAGAGCATTTACTTGAACTATAGTCTCTTCTACTAGTGAAGCCAGACTTTAACTTAACGTGCTGAAGTGTTTATTAACCCATGTTCTCATAAAGAGCTGACCGCATTTTAAACTGTTGTTTTAACCCTGTACTATTCATTCTTCATGGAGGAATTAATCTATTTTGTGAACTTAATGTTGTGGCCTATGGTGCTATACCTAATCGAAGTTCAGGAGAAGTGAGTGATGAATAATACAGTAGGTTACCAGATCCAGTGAACTTAATTTTACCAAGTTTTCCATTAATGTAAATGTTTAATAACATACTTAAATTATAACGTGTTCTCTACATATGTACAAATATTTTTGCCTACTTTTGGAATCTTGTCAGCTTTCAGCTTGCATTGCCAGATAATGTATTTACATTACGCTTTGATGGAATCAAACATGGTTTTTCGTTATTGTAAAAGTATCCGAGGAATCGCTTGTAGTTAAATAATTCGTTAATCACTGAATTTGAGATGTTTTGCTGATTAACATCTGTGGTTTTGGCTGCCTTTGGGAGGTTTTTTTACGGAGGGGTTTTCCTTCCAACTTCGGGCGAATGCCTGGCAGACTTGTTCTTCCCCTCCGGTCTTCCTTGTGATGTCTGTTTTACTGTTGTTTTGCTATTTGGTTAGTTTTGCCTGATGTAATCACAGGGAGATTTAAGTGAAATAAAAGTTAATATTGAGAATTGCCTGTTCTGATTCTTAGTGGCCTTTTGTTCCTACAACCTAACTAAAAGGAAAAGCAACCATGTATTTTCGCAGTTCAATCTAAAATTAACTACTGCTTATAAGGACGATAATGCCTACTATCCTGCGATATGAAAGGCAAAAATGCTTCAGCTTGTGTGTATTAAAAGGCCCTTAAAATTCGTTTTAATAATTTTACTGTATATATAAATGCGTATCTGAGAAAGTAGAAAAAGCCGCGATCAATTCGAAGACCGCAGGTTTCCCACCTCTGTCATAGAATTTTTCGGTACGGGGGCAAGCTTCGCGGAATTATCGATTTAAGATTTCAGACTTCCGTTTGAGAATGTACGAGAGAACTATTGTTATCTCCTACAGAACTTTGGTCATTATTAAAGAGACTTGGTCATTGTTGATGTTGCGCATGTTCAGTTTGGTCTCTTTGGTATTCAACAAAGCCGTAAAAGCCTATAGCCACTAACTCTCAAGCGACAGCTTTAACAATCTGGTGGGGTCACTTGTATCTATAGAATTTTATCGTAAAGCTCGTACAAGAAAAATAATTACGGGACATTTTCAACTTTCGCAGATTAATTGGACGTTTAAATTTAAACTAGTATTTTAGTACCATATATTTTCATAGAAAACTTACTCAATTCTGCCATTTATGATTTAATTCGTAATTTATCACAACTTTCACATATTTACAATTTGCGTTAAAGAAGCTAAAACTGCATAAATCTATATCATCAAATTAACAATCGCTATTACAATGGAAATAGTGAAATAGTGGCCCTTAATAAGTAGCCTAGTTAAAACTTCTCCTCGGAAGTATTTTCTCTTAGACTGTTATCTTGAATACATGGTCCCGCTACCATATATTCGTAAATTGAATACTTCTTGCCTTTTGGTACACGGATAGACCATAGTAGTAATAGTAGTTTTATACGCTGCAAATAATTTAATAAAGAATGACACGCTGAATAACTCAAATTTCTAGATTACGCCGTTAAATCGAAGTCGAGGGTTTTGCTTACAGTCTGAATGACTTCCTCTATTCTTCGGAAGTCTTGTAAAAATATACAAAGATTCGTTGTAATTTAAATGTTGTAATTTTCATTTACAGTTTGTTTCGTGATGAGATCTTGAAGAGAACTTCTTGGCTTTTATATCCGAGAGCGTAATCCGCTTAACGCCTCCATTCACGCGTCTTCCAATGCTCTCACTTTACAGCGAACCGAATTCGAGGAAAGCCGGCTAAAGTTAATGATTTTCGGTAGATTTACGCGAAATTATTTTCCACAAGAAATTTCACTTTCTTGTTTCCATAAACCTTGCTTTTAGTTCGGGGAATGTTTCGGATAAAAACCGTGGACTACACGCCATACAGATGACCGATCAAATCGGATACCTTATTTTTAACGCTCCTAAAATTAACCATCGCAATTGATATTTTATTTTCGCCGTCAGGTTTAAGTGGGTTAGACGGTGAAGTAAGCTAGAGGAGCCAAAATCTCCAAGGTTGGATTTGAGGTAGTCTTCTTTGGTACCAATGGAACAAATGTTACCAAAATACCTTGATTTCGACGCCAGGTGGGTGCGAATTTCTCCCGTAAGGAATGCATTGCTGAAATTTTGACAATTTTTTTTAATGCGTTACCGACAAGCTGGAAAGATAAAACCCGAAATGGTAACAGAGGCGTTTGAAAAAATTCTTTCACGCGGTTCACCGTTTCCGGTGAACCGCGCCGATGAGAAAGGGCAATCAAAATCACGATATTTGCAGATGAAGTGGTCTTCTATAGTACCAAAGGAAGAAATGTTATCGAATGAGAGCTGTTTAGACGCCATGTGGATGAAAATTCCTTCTTATAAAATGTATTTTTGGGATTTTAAGAAATGCTTTGAATGCTTTCGTGATAGCATGGAAATATGAAATCCGGAATATGAACAGAGGTCATATTCCGGAGAATAATCGGATACTTATGATAAATTTCCACCGATTAGCTTGCAGTATGCAAGCAACTTTTACTCGTATAATAGTTAATCAGCCTGTATTCTAATCTCTTTTTCTTTAAGTAGTTCCAACCTGAGTCAGAAAGTATTTCATAATGATAATTTTCCAAGTTATAAAATAGGATAAAACATACGTTAAAAGTAATTAAAATATTTATTTCGGTGATAAAAGACATTGTGCATACATATAACATAAAAATATAAATAAAAGTACTTGGTTACATTTATTACATTATTTACAAAGTTATTTATGGGAGCAAAATCATTTCATCTTAGTCTCTTGGTTTTTGCTGGTTTGTTTAGGACGACCAGAAATTGTACATTCTGTGTTCTAAACAGCTGACCATTAGGATTCCTGGAATGAAATGAAAAGGTCTTTAATAAAAAGTAAGAGTGCAATTTTTGGTTCCTCAAAGAAATTTAATTAAATTATTAAGAGATGTTATTTGTTTTATTATTGTAAAAGTATAAACACCTTTCAATCCATCAACATCATAATATAAAAAAACTTCTACTGTATTTAGTACTTTTTGCTTTTAACACATGTAATTTCAAATGAAAAGATTTCATGTACCTTAAAGCTATATTTCTCACCTTGAAAAATGGATGGAGATAGCTCCCTTTTGTTGTGGAAGAAGATCATCCTACAACTGGATCATTAAAATTACTTTCAGTCTGTACATTTTCTGCTTTGTGGCGTTTTGGATGCAAAATTTTCAGTAAGGACACGGCAGGTGCCTCAAATGCTAATGAGACGATGAAAGACAATATATAGGATGCAACTACACTCCCTAGGTAAAAGATCGACTGTAAATGAAAAAAAAAACAGATTGTACATTTTTATAGCAACTGAAGCTTAAAATCTATTATAAAATAACATTAAAGGAATTGAAGGTTTTAGTAGGATCTTCTATGTGATACTGTGGCTTCTAGATGCTGCTGCATTGAGATTATTTTGAAAGGTTCTACATTTCCCCATAATAGAAATGAGCACCTTCAGGAGCAGAACCTACCCACCAACCAAAATCAAAAACCAACACACACTGACCAATGCCTAGTTCTGGCAACCCACCACCACCCCAGCCTAAAAAAAGGTTATCATCTAGTCCTTGGATCCCAGGACCAAAAAGATGTGTGATGGATTCTCATTTTAGTTAGGATGCTTGGATATAATGCATGAGATGATAGCTGACCATTGAAGGAGAATAGGATTAACCAAGGGTGGGGAACCTATTTCCCTCTGAAGTTCAAATTCAACATTCAGTCTCATAAGATATACGTGAAAGATCAGGCCACTCTTGTATTGTGTGTTGCCTGCATCCAAATTTTATGAGAGATGAGATAAAACAGATTCATTTGCTGAGTAAACAGAAAAAGAATACTTTCCACTTGAGGTCATTATCAAGATTGGAAAACAAAATTACCTAAATTGGAGGTATTTTTTGGGAAAATGTGACTAAAAGGCTGCAATGAAAGGACTAAATTTGGCCTGAAGATCACTGGTATATGTTTTCAAGAATATGTTTTCATTTGAGCTAATTGAGATCTGAATAAACTACAATTTAAAAGTGACAGGTACCTATATTATGGCAATAGCATGGAGCAAAAATAATATAGAAATAAATTAGAAATTCAACAGGACAGAGAAAAAATTACCAAAAATTTCCTGGAATATATAAGGTCACTGATCAGAATTATTAATCAGGTTTTTTTATTGTAAAGTGATTACTCATGGAAAGTGTGAAAGGAAGGACTGAAAAATTGATTGACTCTGAAATCCTAGCAAAAGGATAATGACTGGTATAAATCACACTGGACTTTGAGATTTAAGTGAAGCCCTTGATTGGTTATTATATTCATTTGAGAAATTTTAACATATGTTGCCCAAATGGTGTGATATATGAAAACTAAGAACATTTGGGTGCCATATATTTAAGTACTTATAGATTCAAGGAGATAGAAACAAAAAATAAGAATTTCTTATCCTTAATGTTTTTAGGAGACAATCAGTTGCTCCTACTTAGCCAAAAATGGGTTGTTGCATGTACATCCAGCCATGATATTAATGCAAAAACCAGAAATCAACGTTATTATACATCATCCTCAAGAAAAACATTAGCCTACCTCAATAGTAATTGAAAAAGAAAGATATGATTACATACATGTTAAATATCATTGAATAACAGAAAACCACATAAATGAAGCTGAATTACCTTAAAGATATGATTACTGAAATTCTTATAATTCGTTATTATTTAACAGCTAAATTTTTCAAACAGACCAATATTAGCTCTTAAAAGATCCAATTATAAGATGATAATTTATTTATGAACAACAAGCACATTCTAAATATAGTTACACCAATTTTTAGTCAATCTTATTATACTAAGAAAAATGAGCATTCAGTGGAATGAAATTGAAGTTGAAAACCATACGTAAGATTATAAAAAAACTGAGTAAATCATTGTACATACAATGTTAATCTTCCCAAGGTGCATTGGTGTATCCATAGTCATCACAGTTGCTCTAATTACAATTGGGTGAACTAAATAAGCACAGTACGTTACTCTGCTAAATGGATACAGAGGGCTCCAGGAGAGGATAGAATTCACCCAGCCTATAATGTAAAAAAAGATAATAGTGATTATCTTAAATCCTTGATTCTCATTTACTTACTTAACCAAAGATCTATGGAGTTTCCCACATAAGAGTCTGAAGACTCATGTTTTGATAAGCTTTATACAGTGGAGTTATTTGTCAGATTAAATAAAATATTCCACTAAGTTGAATGAAAAAAATGAAGGAAATTAACTTTACTGAATAATTTGCTTAATAATTGCATTACCTAGATTTTACTAGTTACTAATACTACTAATTCCAAAATGTATTGATCTACTACCTGATTTGTTGGGAGAGAAGTCATTTTAATTTCTTTGGGAGTCTTTATCATTAGGATAAATATGTCTACAAGATACAGTTAAAAATGGCTCACTGTTAATTCTTGTAAACCACATTAAAACCTTTAATAATCACCTCCATATCCAGTTGAACAGGCTATGATGACCCATGCAAGAGACATTGCCCATGCAGTGTGACTGAGTGATGAATATGCAGCTGCTGTGGCTTGAGACAAAATGGTGCCATAGAGTCCATATAACAAAGCTAAAAGGCAGGATATGCTAATTGTCCATCCAGCAGCTACAGCTCCCTGAAAATAGTATTATAATACGTCAAATTATAGTTATTTTACATTGGATATAACGTCAGTTCATTGATTTTTTTAAACATGATTTTGAGAAATAAGAGTTGCTAGGGGCACTGGGTGATGTCCTAAAGGAAGGAAGGAAAACACTGAACTTCTGAAAGGGAGGTTCACTAACAACTCTGCGTAAAGAATCTTGTTCCTATGACCTTATTCTTTGTTTTTCAATAATATAATAAGTAAAAGTAATGTAAATAAATGTAGTTATTTTGTGTCTCTTAGGTTGTACTTAAAATTTCAGTATTTGTACTTTTTAATTTTGTTTGATCAATTAGTTGTTGAATTTACATGGCAAAGTACCTATTTTTAACTTGTTAGCCAGTCAAATTTCCTGATATGTTAATACTGGTCATGACAAAAGGTCTGAATGAACTCCTATTACTAATATGAAAAAGTTTCATGGCCATATAGGGATGTACATCCATATCCGTATCCTGAATACATTTATAGCATCCATATATATGGATGCTAAAATGTATTCAGGGCTATGCCAGTGGGTGAGATGGTGAGAAAACTCTCAGGCACCACTACCAGGTATTACCAAGATGAATGTTAAGGTATTAGTTTTCCTGATAATTGATGTTATAAGAAGAAAATTATTATGAATATCAGAAGGATAATAATAATATTAAAACGTCTTTATTCGGATATGCTTATCACACTTTTTCCATCACTAATTATTTTGATTATAATCAGGACAAATGACTTTAGAAAAAGGTGATGTATGATATTATGCCTTAGGTGGCAAAATAGCTTAGTATGATCCTGATTCATTATTATTATTTTTGGAACTGATACATAACTCTATCTAACAGGTAATTTTGTTGAGGTTTACCAATATAATGGTGTACTTTGCTTGCTTATTTTCCCCAAATTAGTTGTCTTTACCTTAACTTATGGTTAGCATATACATTACATTATTTGATACTCATACATAACCCAATATATTTTCCCTTTTGCACAAACCAAAGAGATTAGCCTTTTGTTGTAGTAGGGAGTAAAAAACACTAATGTACCTAATTTTCTTGTATGTTAAGGTTGTGACTCATCCATGGAAAAACTAATTTTCAAATCAACTGGATGAATATATCTAAATAAAATTCAATTTCTCCTTATACTTACCCAATGCATCTTAATTCTGCAGTTGGTTTTGAACAAAATCCACCCAACTGCCATTCCAACAAGGTATGGACCTAGCCTTGTCCATGGTTTATCATAAATTTTGTCAAACAAGGCTAATGGATCATCCACACTGTTGAAGCAATAAGATAATTTTTTAAATAATTTTTAAAATATAATAGCACATTTTCAACACTCATTCTGAAAATTTCTCCAATTCTTGTTTTGCTGACAAAAACAGCATTTTTTTACTTTTCAAAATATTGACATTTTTGCTCATTAGAATTAGGCTTATTACCCAAAGTTGATTAAAATCTTAAATTTAATCCATTGACACATCTCATATTTCTCTTTGCAAGAACAGCAATTATTCAATCATTTTTGCCCAAAACTATTTGTACCCTTTCATTAGGGTTGACCCAGTAGTGTTTAAGAGAGGGGAACAAAAAGGCATACATGCCTTCCAATCTAATAATGAAGACTGATGTTTAAGGCTTACTTACTCTAGGGTAGTAAATATTATATTCTTATGTTCTAGGTAGATTAACTCATGAAAAGTAATAATCACTCATTTCCCTGTTTTTTTTTTTTAAAGTCTCTACCAAACATTGCTAATTCTAGAAAAAGTCATCCTAGGCTCAAGACAGTTACTTTCAAATGAAGCTCCTCTTAAGATGATGCCTATACTATTGGATCAGCCCATTAATTATAAAAATTGTTATATACATACAAAGAATGTAGATAAACATCTTCCATAGGTAACATTACTAATTATTTTAAGTGGTGACTAATTAAACTATAGCTAGTAACTAACCTTGGCATGTGGTTGT
Source organism: Pachydiplax longipennis (assembly GCA_036926295.1). Classification (NCBI taxonomy): domain Eukaryota; kingdom Metazoa; phylum Arthropoda; class Insecta; order Odonata; family Libellulidae; genus Pachydiplax; species Pachydiplax longipennis. Next base: position 19,063,579 of record JAVFKF010000024.1, on the reverse strand, counting down.
TATAGAAAGCAATGAAAGCAGTAGTACACCATGAGCTGATAAGGAAGGTGATGGTAGCTATAGCTGCTATGCGGAAGTGGCTGCAAAAGATACAAATTTTAAATGGTTAAGATTGCCTCATGACTTATTCAACTCATCAATTTTAGACAGAAAATAAGAAAAATTAATAAAGTAAACCCATGAGAATTTAAGATAAACTATCGCATATAATTAATAAACTCTACACAGCAAAACATGGTTAAGGTGCTCCTCAGTGAAGAATGCATTATATAGTATTATAATTATTGTATAATGAAGAACAAATTGATAGTGTTTTAACCAGAATAGCATTTAACTTGGGCATACTAAGTTTTTAATTCTTGCACATTGAAAAACAGAATATTTTTGGCTCTTTAATTTTTAAATCAGTGCATTACATTTCAAAATAAAAAGTGTATTTCTTTAGTTTACTTTATTTGCAACAGTTATAGATAGGGTATCTTCTTTAGAGAGTTTGCAGATGTTTCATACTACTGGCTGCTTTCTCATACTATTTTTAAGAAAAGTCAACTTGTTGAACAGGGAGAGAAGTTATTTTCTTCAATATTTGGTCACAATGAAGTCATTTTTATCAGGAAGACAATTAAATGAGAAGAACCAATTTGTTACGAGCAGTGGTGAAAGGTAATCATAAAGCATGATCTCTACAAGATAATGTTCAACAGCTCACAAAACTGGTGTGTCACTGCCATTCTGGTTTATTGAATTTAAAAATTGAGATTGTGAGAATAGGAAACACTGACAAGTGACTTAGTTCTAACATTCTGTCCTGAGATAAGACTAATGGGGAAGTTCCCCATCTATCTTAGAGCTAAAATGACAGTTGGATGAAGATATTTCTATTTTGTAATGTGCTCATTTTCTTCTCATATAATTATTCATTGCAAACAAGAGAATCAAGAACTCCCAAAGAACATAGAGAAAAAGTAGAGAAGAGTAGAACAAGAAGAGAATGGTGATAAAGATAACGTAAATAATTTTTGACCTATCAAACGAACCTAAGAATGATTGATGAATAGTCAGTTGCCATGTATCTAGGATTGGGAAAATCCACTTTATAAGTGGTTCGTAAAACATCTCAAAAGATATTTTTACTATGAGTCTTATGTAAAGAGGACAGACACTAACTGATAACACATATTAAATGGAATAGAATCTTATGTAGAAGCATTTTAAAAAGGTTTTACTGTATTTTCTTATAATATTGATGCATTTCCACTAAGTTATATGATTTGAAAGTCCTAAACAGGAACTAACTAAGAAATTATTTTCCATACTTAAATTCCATGGTATTTTCATCCTCTTACCTTACAGCTAAAATCAAAAGGATAATTCCAAGAGCATAGAATTGAGTATCATCAGCTAAATACCAACTCCAAAGCATGCACTGTAATGAAAAATATTGAATTTTACTGTATTGCTGAATACACAATGAATTATTAAATAAACACTTATGTTATTTCATTATTCAATAAAAATATTCTACTCTTAAATGTAAACATACAATAAGATTACTGATACAAATTCTACTGGTACTGATTCAACAGTGAATTTCAATATTAAAGGGATAATGAAATATAATAATTAAATTAATTAAAAATAGATTAAATTACTAAATTAACTTCATAACTACAGAAAAGTGTGATGAAATGGAATATTAAGGATCTCCTTGCTGAGCAGCCAAATTATGCTCTTTCCTTAATTAAAAGTAGAATCAGTAACAGGGTAAATATCTTAATCACCTTTATTTATCCTGGGCAAAGAAAAGACTTGAAGGAAACTTCAACTTAATAAATTTGCTTTAAACATTATGGATGATCTATTAATTGTAATTTAATCAAAAAGCAGAAACTTAAATTATTCATAAAAACAGTCATTGACACTTTGGTCAAAGAATATTTCAAAGTTATAAGTAAGGTGACCAGATTTCAGAACCATGATAAATGGTAGGTTTCCCTGAATCATAGGCATTAATCTGTAAATTTTTCACTGATACTGCATATGACCACCGTAAAAATGAGTCATGCGCAATGAGTCACTAAAGGGATTTATTATCTTTGATATCTTAGATCTGTATGCAATTCTATCATAACTTTGGATACCAGAAATCAGAAGACTAGTACAAATTTGTATTTTTGTTTAGTCTTTTGGGAAAAATACCTCAAAACCATTGAGTCCCAGCCAAACTGGTACATATGGTCACTTTATTTATAATGTATCAATATGTGCATAGTTTATGCTCCCCTGTATTGTATTGAGAGAGAGAATGAGGAAGGGTTCCCTTTTTTTCCAGAGCTAGTAATAAATTTACATAGTAATTGAACAGGTAAGTTATGGAGCAAGAACAGTCTGAATAGAGAAAAAATTAAACTTGGTAATTTGCTAGTTCACTAACCATATCTTTCACTGGAAACAGAGTATTGATGTATAGTATATTTCTCCACCAGTATTTGGGGCAGTTGATATGATCCAAGGTTGGAACCTCAAATACTGAATTATAGTTGAAAACTTTCATTGTTACTTCCACCAATCCAAGGACAAACAGGTATGGGGCAGTCAGCCTTTGGTGGATAAAAATATATCACATTAAATTATTCATGCATGAAATATTGAAACTTTATAAAAAATCAGTAATAATTTGGTTTAAATAAATAAACTCATCACCATTAAAACCTTATAAAAGAAGGTAAAATATAACTTGATGTGGAATCAAAGAGGCACAAACCCAGAAAGGTCACAGGTTCCCAAAACATGTGCATTTATGCTTAAGTGAGATCTGAAAAGTGGACCCTAGATTGTTATAGTAACTATCTAAGGCCAGATACGTCTTCAAGACTTCCTTACCATGGCTTCTGCCATTGCCTAGATCATAGGAAACCTAATCTTTTATTAGATATATACTCTAATGCCTCTCATATGTCTATTATTATGGTCTTTTTTTGGTCTTTATACATTCTTTTTCCATTCATAATGTCTTTTGAATACTCTCTTGGCATTGATCTGGTGGAACTTATCATATTTTGTTATTAACTATGATGAAAATGAGATAAAAGCCTTGTGATATATTACAACAGTATTATTTTAGCTATAACACAGTGAAATTGTTTAAAGACATCCAAATCCAATGCATAAAGCAACACAAAATCATTGTAGAAACAGGAAAAACATAGTAATACATCTGTATACAGTTTTTTCATAGCTAAACAAGACATTCACTAAAGCTAAATTAGTTTTCAACAGAAAAAAGACAAAGAAGATACATAGACATAGCATCTAGTTCCCTTGTCAGGCAACTTAAGTCACAATCATACTTATATTTAAAAGGGAGATAGAATTCTGAATGAAGTAAAAATAGTTTAATACTATGAGTATCTGATACAATGAAGCATCATAATATTTCACTCTAGCTCCTCAATAACCAAAAAGATCAATTTGGAGTTTAAAAGTTCAATGTGGAGGACTCATACATAATGCTAACGGTTTGCTTTTGAGTAGCAGATGACTCTCATGGCTGAGTCTTTGCAGCATTCCTTATAACAGTTGCAATGGAAACACCTGCAACATAATGTAATCTACCTGATGCAGCAAATGTATTAAAGTGACTTCTCCATAGAAACAGGTAAATGAATTTTAGTGCCCCTATTAAGCGCTTAAATAGCAATGTAAATATGCTTATTTAGCATATTGGCCACAAATATGAATCTATTAAAGAAATGGCAGAAGAATGGCACTGCAAATAAAAATTACCTTAATACATGGTAAATGTTAAAAATGAGCTCATTACAATAAATCTAAATATGAGTTAATTTTGTTTTTTAACTAGTGTATTCAAAATTTAAGTCAAGAAATGAATGAAATAAGCATACTGATATGAATAAGGATTGAATATTTTTCATTTGGTATCAGGTAATTACTATAAATTCAGTATATTTCTTTCAAATAAAATGTCTCACCTTCCAAAACGATATGCCATTAAGCCAACAAATTGTAGAATATTGGATTTTGCTCCAGTGGTCCTTGTGAGCTGTTTTACATCCACTTTTGAGGTTGTTCGGAAATATAAGAAAGATACCAGCAGCCCACTAATAGAATAAATACATTATTAATTTTCATAAATGAAAGGATTTAAATATAAACATACCAAATAAATTGCTTTCACTTCATCAGAAAACAAACTTCTTCACTTGTTATGACGATAAATCAGGAAATGTAATTTTAATGCTGTTATATTTAGCATAGAATTTATGTGGGAGCCTAAGTTAGCCACCACAGCAGAGAAGCAAATATAAATAGACAAAAAATCTATGACTAACTGCATTAGCTACCATATCACAATCAGAGGAGATGGAATGATCAGTAAGGTGTTATAATATTTAAATACCATTTCCCTGTTTAACAGGGAAATGGTATTTTCTCTCCTTAATAGATAGTCCTTCACCATTGCTGAAAGAAAAATAATACTAACCTGATGAAAAAGAATGTGTCAACAGAAAAAGCTGCATTGGTGATAGTTTGAAATAAAAACTCTTTCTCAACCACTCCTCTGTATGCCATATTATCTGCAAAACAAAATTTTAAATGTTTGTTGATATCAGCATGTGAAAGGGATTAGGCAGCATAAAATATTTGCAATAGGGAGTAAATTCTAAAGAAAGCTTTTTTATCTTGGATATAGGTTAGATATTAATAATTTTTTACAGAGTATTATTCAAAAATATAACGAAGGTCCAAGGTTTAGTGAATGCTGAAGTAGAGATGTCTACATTAACTTTATAACTTATACTTGAGAGATGCATAAAATATTAACTCCATTCAAAGATTAATTTCCTTCAAAGAGTTATTCGAAACCTTTCTCCTCCTATAATATCTTTATGTACACCATAACATAAACATTCTGGAAGAGTGTCATCCATGCACTATTAATTTTAATTATAACAAATAGAAAAAATAGATATTTTTGACAAGAGAATTAATTTCAAACTAAACGGAGTGTTATTTTTTAGTTTTCACTTGTCAAATAATAACATGGTTAGGTTATTCAATGTGCTTAAAGAAATAAATCTTATCTTACTTCCTGGAAGATGCAGGAAGTAAGATAAGATTTATTCCTTCATGAGACAAGAATGGTAGGGATTACTGAACAATACATTTCATATGTAGGTCACAACTATTCTAATGGCTGTTTCATTAAGTCATATTTTCAAATTCCTATTTATGATTTGCTGATGTGAATAATTCCAAGAACCATCAAAATCATATAATGTTAATATTACATTATGTACCCTTTGGGAACTTCTTCAAAGGCAGTTGGGCAGTATAACAGAACACTGACTGCTGCTGAAATTCCTCCATAGTTGGGACACATTAGTATTTTATTGTTTGCAATGTTTTCATTATTTTGGGCCATTATTCCATAATCGATTTCCTTTAAAATCGATTTTCTTTAATCATCTGATGATGTACGACCATAACGAAACCTAGGTCGTTCAATAAAAGCTTTTGTGGACTCTACATAGTGAGTTTTCTTTGTGTATGATTTCCTTTAGTTTGCTGGAAGTTTCTGAAGCATTTTAATTCTTGAAAATTTCACTACCCCAAGGAATATGAAAATAATAAACTAATTTATTACAAATGATAAATTTACTAAAACTGCAGCAGATTGATGAACAATTAATGTCAGAATTTTTTAACATTCCAAGAATCATAAAAATTCAATTTCACCTATTATATATTTTATCTGCTCAGTCGTTATAGAAGAATTGAAAGAATTAATAATATGTAAATTGAAAATATCGAGTATTTGCATATGATTTGTCAGGGATGTGAAGGACTTGGGTTGATGGCATAGTTTCCTTGAATGATATCGTTAGAGAATTACCAGAGTACTTGAATGCGATTAGGCAGGTGTGTCCCAGGATAACCCATAACATGCTAATGAAGCGTAGGCCATGGAGAGTAGGCAAAGTGTCCGTGCCCACCGTCTGGTCCGTGATCGCAGCCATGTTGCGTCGGAGCGAGAAGGACAAAGCCGTCTCGGAAGCAAGGCCCACTGCAAAAAATACACAAACAAACAACACTATAGCGATAGGTTGGGTGGTAGAAATGATAAAAAATATGCACACAAAAAAGATGCAGAGGTCATTCAGGGAAAAGATTCCTGCTCACCTTGACTCGTTAATGTTTCAAAGCGATGATCAATTAACACATGAGCATGACAGTTGTAAAATTCACGCTGAAATTGACATCTGACTTCTCTCATTCCCATAATAAAAAATAACCATTAACGTAAGACGATGATGGTAGTCTAATATTTCCGGGTATGGACTATAATCGCTGACTTTGAAAAATAGTAAATACGTGAAAGAATAGACTTGAAAAAAGTCCGACGGGACCGGGAACCCTGAAGCTGAAACTTTCCCGGTCCTGTCGGACTTTTTCAAGTCTATTCTTCCTTGGGAATTTTCCTGGGTGCTCGCCCTTACGTGCAAAATCACCCATTCTTGTTAGTAAATACGTGTTTTAGAACTCACCGACGATCTCTGAGTAGCCTCCTAGAGAACTGGTATCATCCTTGGGCTGAAACATTAATGGGTTGCATCCCTTAACCCCTGAAAAATTAGAAAAATAAATTACCTTAAAATTGGCACAATATATCATTTGTGCGATTGAATTTATGATGTCAATAGCGTGATTTAAATAAAATTTGATTAGTTTTTGATTAGAAGTGCTAGAGTTCTCTAAAGGAAGTCTTGTCTCTATATAGTTGCTCGAAGGAGCTGTAACTTTCCTGTAAATTAGCTTTCACCGATCAGTGACATAATTAGTTATGGCTTTCCCCGAAAATGAAATCAACTTCGAAATCATGTCTACATTATCGTGTCATCAACTTCAGTTGATGACTCGTTCCCTCTCATTGAATCTCTTCATTCAACCAGATATCTTTTATGAATTTAATCTTACTACAGAGGGATAAAATTACCTTTGAACGTAAAAGTGTGCATCTGGGAAAATGTCCTTAGAAAAATCCCTATTAAATTAGACGTGAACGAAGTTTAACGGGAATTGGACTTTAGCACGCATCTTCCACTATCCGGCAGGATACTTAAGCCACTTGAGGTGTCTAGACAGAACATTCAGACACGCCGTTCAGGGAGACTTTGTAGACAAACTAGGGCTATAGAGAGAGTATTAGGGGGAGAGATTAGATAGACTAGTCTTACTATTAGAGAGTAGGGAGACTAGTGGCTAGTCCGCTACTTTTGTACGGCTCGTTCATCACTTTGTTAGGCCGAAGCCATAAAAAGTCCGTTGGCTGTGGACGATGCCGCATAGTCAGACGAGAGAATTCTCTCTTACCAATAAATCTTTCAAAAACGGCTCGACTGAGTGTTCTGATTGGGTTCATCGAAATACTACTATAAAGGATGAAAATTTAGTATTGTTACTTTTCTTTCATCTTAGTAAGCTATCGAGGATTGAAAACTATACCCTACATCGCCGTGTCCGCCTGTGAATGCGTGATTCTCGAAAGACTAAATATGCAAAATTCTTAGCATTTTACAACAAAGGAAATAGTTTCATCCACAGCATAAGTGCGTACTGCCTTGTTGATTATGACCTACACGTAAAACACTGTTTTACCAAATTCATGAAATTTTTTCTGACAGGAAGATTTTCGGGGAACCAACTCATGTGATAAACGTCAGATCATCATCTGAGGGGAAAGTGAAAATGAGAGAAAAGTGTGCCATAAAGAGAGATAAGTGAAAGTTCACGTTTCAAGATGATTAGTTAAATTCTTTCTTCCTAGGCAAATGTAAACACGGTGAGATTTTTTAGAGCTAATGTTTTGTGGAAGAATGTGTTTCTCGAATGAGCTGTACATGGGATGAAATTCCGTTTTTTTGAACCTCTCTAAGTGAAGTCATCATTCTGAAGGCTTATTGCATCCTAAACCGGAATACCAATATCTACAAGAAGGTATGGCGAGGGAATCAGGAGACTACGCAAAATAAGTTGTGAGATAGTTTATTTCTGCTTTCCTCACCCACAGAATACGATCAGTCTAACAAGTTCGCGCATTCCCTGTACTATTGCTCTATGAATTAAAATACACGGCTTTAAACGAAGAGATACCAAAATGAATGCCGCTATTCAGCATATCTGTTTTTTTACCTAAGTATCAATCTTATTTCCTACGCCATGGGCAAGTCTAAGTCAAAAGTAAATGAAAGATATTTTTCTATTTCTCATTCAAAAAGACAAATGAAAAATATTTCATTCATCAAGATATGATATCTGGAACTTTCTGAGTCAACCATTCCTTAAGTAGGAGAAGTGTACCTCTATCCGTGATTGGCGGAGGAAGGCCTTCAGGAATTCCAAGTCCGAAGATATCCGCGACCCGCCGCGGTCTCTGCCTCCGTGCACTGTCCCCATCAGGAGGCAGTGGAGCAGATATTTCAGGGTGGGCCTTTCTGGATGCGGCATGAGGCGGTGGGCAGGGGTAAGCACCGACCAGCATAGGCGCCGGTGCCTCTACCTCTGGACGACCTCCTGACTCAGTGTCTCCTGCCACGCGCCCCTTGGCGTACTCTAGCCAGATGTCGTATGTCGTACCGACGATCATTAGCACACAGACGAAACAGGATACGGCGCTGTAAATTGACAGATAATTGGTTAGAATGGTGCAAAGCCAACTGTGCCCTCATGGAAGACATTCATAACGAGTTATTTTGGAGGTAACTATTGAGAAACATACGAAATGAAGTACTCTTATAAATAAATTCTACGAAAGAGGTACAGTCGTACTAAAGAAGGTTTCACAGGATTCAAAAGAGGGACTTCGAATTGGGATAAGAAGCTGCTATCTCTACAGCCATCCTTATGGGAATAAAACATTAAAACAGCCGCTGACTCAGCAGCCGAAACTTTGCTACTCCGATTCGAAGCTATCCCGTTGGAATATCGTGAAACTTTCCCGAAGTATTCCTTTCAAAGGGAGATAATGTAATCCTATCAGGATCTATTGTATATTCCTTGAAGAAGAAAGCACGAACAAAGAGAGTTGAGGAAATTCAGCAGATTTTAATGAATTTCAATTAATGAAAATTTGAAAATATCATATGATATTTTATTAGGCTGAGATAATTGTGTATGTGATAACTTAATTATTCTCTATATTGTATGGGAAATAGAACAATCAATTTTAAAGTATTTTCGTTTAATAAACTTAAATATATATGAATTTAATTTTCAATGTATTTAACGATTATACATAATTTGCTATATGAAATAATTTTCGATTATTTAACTAGATATGACAGGGTTAATAAATAATAGAAGTGTGATGCTGCCATACATGCAACTAGTGAAAACACCATTGAACCAGCAGATAAAGTTAAAATAGATCCCTTGCTAGCAACAATTAAAGTAGATTAGAGAATGACATAAAGTAGTAAGACAGATTATAAAGTAATTGATGAACTGGTCTTAACAACAGAGGGAACACGATCATCAAGAATATCATCAACGATATCGTTATAACAATCTCTCGGATAAATTACCTAGCGGAAGCAATAAAGATAAATAAGGAATATTCTTTAAACCCAAATAACATAGTTAAGAAAAGCAGTTTAGCTCCTGAATTTAAAGGGGGCCTATTTTGATAACACATAAAGGTAGGAAAGGTACTCGGAGTATGAAAAGTATGTATGTAGTCAGTGAGAGTCGATCAGTTCGCAAAAATAGAAAGTGCGTCCCGAAATGATGGTGCGTAGGGTGTAACTGAGGAAAGGAAAATAAAAACTCGATTTCTTCTACCGTAAATCCTCAGGGCTCGTCATCTGAGATCGCTTTTCCTTATTCTAGCATCGTGAACAGGAAATCATGAGAAATTTGCTATAATTACAAGAGGTTTTTGCAAGTCCATCACTTTGAGGATCATAGGGCATTTGAGGGATTGATGAACGGCGCTGATGAGAAACGGAAAGGGAGGATGAAATGGGACACAATTTTCGGGTGCGCGGACTTTCTCTCCGCATTGTGAAGTGAAAAAAAGAAAGCACAATTGATTTTTACTTCCATCAAGAGTGTTGACATGATGTTTCCGAGGACGAAATGTATGAGAGGTGAGAATAGCCTTGTGGAGTGCTGCAAAGGTAGGACATTGAGATGGCCTCCATACTTAAATTTAAATTTTTTTCTAAATGAAAAATCTAACAAAAAATAATATTTTAAAATATATCTTGGCGCCAATTGCAAGAGGCTACGTCTCGCCAATCGGCACGACCTTGTTTGCGTGGATGTATGCATAAGTAAATGAATGAATACATATGGATGATATATATTTTTATAATTTAATTTATGTTATCTGAGGATTTATGTTACTAAAAAGTAAAAGGTTGAACTGGTGCAATGAAAACTGCAGTTATATATCTTGAGGAACTGTTACTTGTGCCTTTTCAACGCTCACAAAAGCATTATCATAGGAAGAAAAAAGAGGAACAACTTTTCACAAAGGAAACTAATTCTGTCATTAATGTGACTGTGCAAATTACACATAACTGAGCACACTATTGAGCATACGACATTTCGATGCTTGTTCCTCTTTTTTCCTTCTTGGGATGGATTACCACAGAGTTACCCGCAGTTCGGTGGATTTCAAGCACTATCATGGCTTCCCGTAAAGAAGTTAACATATGTCAAATACTATTGCTTACTTTAAGGAATCATGTAGATCAAAATACTTTTCAATTCGTCGCTTGTTTCCATTTTTCACAGTTTCCTTGAAAACACTTGCATTTTTAACTTTTTATGGATTCGGAATGTTTAAGACTTTCTTTATAAATCCTGGTATTTAACATTATGACAGATTTATGAAAGATAATTCTAAAATTTAACTTTCGCTTTCATCTTCCTTTCATAAAATTAGATCGGCTTATCATCAAATGGCGATTTAGGGAAACGCTCTTACCCCGAATCAGTAAGGAACAGAATTAATTTCAATACCAACCTTGGTCTAGTCCACTGACAACGGATGGGGTCCGAAATTCTTGATGATACAATTACTTGATTGGACCGCAGATAAATCTACGTAGATGTTCATTTATGAAACATATTTAAAATAGCTTGTCATATCACGTAATTCTGTGTGTATTTATATTTTGTAAATAAAAATATTGTGAAGGAACTATCCATGGGGAATGATTCTTGCCGGAGTAATAGGCGAAACACCTCCGGTTAAAGAAGCCAAACGATAATTGGAGAATTTAGGGATTTTGTAATCAATTTGGCTGGCAGAACTGAAAAAGCTTACATCAAGACATGAAAGGTAGGATCCCTCCATAAGTCATAATATTCTTCAGGAGTCTTCACGTCTATAACACGGAGAGTCCTAGGACGCGCCATGGCTCGGTCATCCCCAGATGAGATCTGAAGCAGCGTAGTGACGTCAGCTACGGAGCAGGATGATGGCATACACAAACCGAGGCGGACTAGACGGCCCTGGAACAACAATAACAAATGAAGTACATATTAGGTAAGTAATCTTTCAGAGGGAGTCAAGGCTGCAGACAACAGGAAGAGATGCATTCCGACTTCGACTTCCTCGAGAAAAAACCAAACCTTCTAAAGTGAACTACCTTCGACTTCAGAGAAAGTTAATTCGCGACGCGGGTTTGTTAATGATCGTATATATTATATCGTATATATTTGAATATAACAAAAAGGAAAAAGAGCCTCAGGAGCTTCTTAATAAATGGCAGCATAAGGCACCAAAATATTTGAATGTGTGAAAGTAAATATTTTCGCATCTGCTTAAGCTGCAGAGTTAAATTTCCAAATGAAATTTGAATTTAATATATTCAAACAAAAGAGAAGCAGAAGAGTATTCATTCGTTTTTATTATATCATTATTTCTCGTAATAGCGGAAAAAATCCGTATCGTTCAGTTGGAAATAGAAATAGAATAGTGTATTTAGAAATGAGAGTACTAAATGTAGCATTATATTTATATCTGTAAGTAATATAAAATTATAGAGGTGAAAATCGTAGGAATAATGCTATTGTACAAGAGAAAGTGAATGGCTACATTTGTAAACATAAAATGCGCACAGTCTAAGGAATCACATGCCTCTTAATTTATCTGCCTGATTGGCGAGAGTAATAGGCAGTAATATATGTACATTTCAATGTTCCATGATCATCTAACCTGCATTAATTACTTCAAAGAGAAGCTTCTCAAGATATTTCCTTGTTGGGTGGGACTAATATTGGAAGAATACATTTCAGAAACATGCCTGACTGGAAAATTTCTCCACTTTCTCCTTTCTTATTTTATCTGGGATGATCCATTCTCTTAATGAATATTTTAGATGAGATATAGACTTTTATTTCCTACAAAGCGATACGGATTATTACAGCTATTTCGAGAAATAATGATAGATGTAAAATAAATTAAATCTTAATGACTGAACTGCATCTTCTAGGAAACCTGAAGAAATTCGTAAAAACACAGAGATGTTGACAGTATTTAATATATTGTATTGTATTTAAAGTATTGATATTGAGGCGCAAATAATGCTTCAAGTAGAAAGAATTCGTTGAAAATGGAATTTTTTAATGGGACAATGTATACTTTATTCACAAAAATCATTGCTTAGTTTAAGCTCAAAGCTATGTTAAGATACATTGACTCGCGACACGAGTAAATGCATATCTAGTATGAATTTTCGTCTTTTTCCTTAATCATGATAGAGATATCTTTCTCCGTGTTCAGAGTTGGCATACGAAGGACGGTAGGGTGATTTGAAAAATTGAAAATCACAACTCTAATGTCAGTGATGAAGGCCAGTAAATGAAGCTGCCCCAGAAAAATGCCATTCACAAATCATTTTCCATCCTTGCTAAGAAGAAAAAATCTTTCTTTTAGCGAGGAACTTATTACTCGACCATGGACAAAAACAAAATGACACTTTTGTAAAAAAATTACGCGGAAACGTAACCTTCGCTCAGAGCTATCGGTAGTGAGGTATGATAATTTAAGTAACATTGTAAATTTTTCATGCCTAAGTAGCAGAATTAAAGCTACTGAGAGACTCAGAAAATTAAAACAGGAGGTATGCGTTAGCGCCTACAGAGATATGATAAGAAAAAAAGGAGAATAAAAAATGAATTGGTTTGAAAATATTGGGAGGGAGGAAAAGTTTCAATGTGATTGTTCTTACTCATTCTTCCGAACAGTCTCGAATTAATTTTCCTTAAGAGATTACAGATTTTTCAATAACAAATTCATCAGAAGTTAATCCTGATTATTAGGAATCAATTAGAAAATAAATACTTGGAATTAATTAGAAATGACATGAATTAAAAATAGAAATTAAGAGCCAACATTTTCCTGTTGCGATAGAAATTCAGAGACGATGACAGAAGTTCATCGCTCTCGCAGTCACATTACTCAGGCGATATTATAACAATAATGTATTTAAGACAAGAGTGATCAAGAGGTTACTTTCATATGATTCATCGTTCATTATTATTTCATAGCTTCCGCTCATTATCTCAAGACGCGATAAGTTGCTTTGAAATATAGCAGATCTCTCCTTTAAAGAAGTGAAATAGGTATGCTAAATTGTCTGCTATTCGCAAACCAATTTTAGCTCACTCTAGGAGTTCAATCACTTATTAACACTCGCAATTAATTTATATCGTGATTTCACAGAAAATTTCACAAGATTAACGTAATAGAATTCCTCGCTGAACTAAGTACTTTTCCTAGAGCCTTGAACTCCCCTATCGAGTTTATAACTAGTGCTGCAAGATGTGCTATTTTAATACTTCCCAACTATCGCATCACTCTGAAATGACCCTCGCTTGCATCTTCAATTGAAACGACTAGATTTTTCTCAGATAATAATAGAGTTTGAAGGTGTAACTTCCGGAAGAACGTCAAAGAAATTCCTTTATATATGAGTTATTATTGTGTGATTTTTAAATAGACGAGGGATATGAAAATTGAATGTCTAACAAGTAGAGAATAAGATCAAAGTAAAGTCATGTAATCAAGAAAACTAGGACCTCAAATTGCAATCTGAGGTCGCTGAGATTCTGCTGGCACGAAGGTGATCACTTAAGGTAATGTCGGATGATAATAATTCTCTCCTTTGGCCCTGAAAGTTTCGCAGACTGAAAGTTTCACAGTTTCATGAGAGAACAAACAACACTGGTCATCAAGAGTCGATTATGGAAAATGACTTAAAGCAATTATTCTGAAAAACGGCGGAAGAGTTAAAGAGAGAGGGATGAAATTGCAGTCAATTAAGTTAATTTCTCGAACAAGAATATTAAAGGTTATTAAACTATGTATGAAAATTTGAGGAAATGAATGTAAACCATAAAGACAATGCCAGAAGTTTCTACTAAAAAACATCTATCACGAATTAAGTACACAAAGATTTTATTTGTTGATGTTTTTATTTTTATTGAGACGCTGAAGTTCAAGATAATGGCATTCAAACTACGAAAGGAAACGGGAGATGTGATCCAAGGACGTATCATACTAAGAATTTTCATTCTTGCGGATTTTGCGTTATTAAAATTTTAAGTTTGCAGCTTTGTGCAGATTATAAGCTCATCATTTCAATGGATCTTCTGTGAGCTATTGAATCACCACATCGGATTTGTTTTAAACTATAAATTAGTCGTTTTCTTATGGAAAGCTGGGCTTTCAGTGCTCCATCCTATCTCCTTCTCTAAACCGTTCTTTAGCTCCATTACTTCCTTTGACAAGCAATTCCTCTTCCTTTTATATTCCTATCATTTTTTACTCCCATTTCCTTTACGCCTTCCCACGCTTCGGAGAATTTTATCGCGATCTGCACTCTTCTTCCGTGTTTTCAATTTCATCAGATCTTTCTGTTTTCAGAGTTTGTGATTCTTGAAGACGTAATCCTCCAAATCGAATTTGAGAGGGATTTTAAAGCAGTCTGCGGAAACGTTTTTCTTTGCCATCTGGATCGCTTCAATGAATTTGACACCAGGAAGGACTTTCTTTTGCCGAAGAAAAGCTGTTTCGATTTTTTTCTGAACGCAAATAACGAGGTATACTCTAAAATTTATTTCATTTATGCCCATCTGTATGTAAGTACGCATTTTCTTTTTTCCTGTTATTGTATTCCTTTCGTCAGCAAAGGTGTTGTATTATCTGGAAACAACTGCTACTGCAACAAATTCTTTCTTTCAACCATTGAAGTTATACTGAAATAGAAAAAATCGTCACGCTTAATTTGCTGTGATTGATTTCGATAAGAATGCTCTAGTTCTGAGGAAAGTCTGGGAATTTTCGATTCTATTGCGTCATATAAAATAGACGTTGCGTAATCACGTCATTTTATTGGACAATTCTTTTCGCGTTCGCGTACTCGATATACTTAGATATTTAGTTTATAAGTTACATGAACTGAGTAAGAAATTTGAACTCCAGCATATTTTGATTTTAGAGTTCTTAACATTCTAAACTTACACGGAATGATTTTCTGTGATCGAATAATAAAATACGTGAACGGAGAAATCATATCAAGCTATTTTGACAATGTGAAGAATTTTATTCTCTAGGGGCCATAATAACTTGGTATGATCAAAATGAACCATAACTATATCAAATTAGTGGAATAAGTGTTTGATATTTGATAATGATCGGCTTTCATTCCCGTTTCTTGCTTGTGATTCTTCCCAGTATGTTAGAATAGGATACAGAAGGACCAAAACACTTTCCGTTTCTGATTTATCAAATAATGTTAGGGAATTCTGCTCTACTACACAAACTGAAGTAAATGAACGTGAAAACTAAACAACTTGAAATCGAGCGTCAAACGACATTGCTCAACTGTAGTTTAGAATCTCTCACGAATGGAAGGCTGATACGCTTTCTTCACAGTGTTTCTCTTTACTATTTCCTCTTAAAACTCTATGAAGATCAAACCCCTTTTCTGAGATTTCTGAATAGTTGAAGAAAATGATTGGTAACAGATATCACAACTAATATCAGGTCATTGCCTGATTTTGATTTTTAGAAAATATTAGTTGATGATCATCAAAAACTATAGTTAATTTTACCATTAGATTAGCATTAGCACTACTACTATGAATAATTTAGTGTACCATTAGTCATTACATTTATCTCCAAATTGGCAACTTTGGCTACGTCAGAAAATGAAGTGAAAAAGTATTATCAAAAAATACACAGATAAAGGAGAAATGGAAAACGACAGCCTGAATTCTCTCTACTCATTATCAAATGAGCTTTGAAAATGGGAGAAGACATTGATTGTCATAATCACAAAACTCTGTCCGCATCAGAGAAATATATTACTGAGAGAAAGAAAAAAGGATCTTAATAGAAATTCTTCGGAATAAATCCTTCCGTGGTGTTAAGTATTTGCTCCTAGGAGATAATACAATCTTGAAATTTATGAGTGAAATACCAAAATAATGTGAATGTGTATCTAAGCCAAATTGTTTTCTATTGTGAAAAAATGAGGTGTAATATTGTTCAGTTATAGTCGTGATTTTACCACAAAAGTTTAGATGATTTGGAACTTTCATAAGTCTTTACATAAATGCATATTTAAGTGAGAAATTAACGTTAAGTAACAATAACTGGAATAATTTCTCAGGAGCGTCATTGTAGTGTTGATCTTGGTAAAATTTGAAGTGCATAATCATAAACATATCTTAAATATACGTTCTTCTACATTTAATAAGAAACTTCTTCTTAATTTGATGGCAGTGCGAGCAATATGCCTGTGATCTGACGAGGTACTGAATCAAAATCAGATTGCCTAATAGAATTAACAACGAGAGGTTCCCAGGTGGAATCGCGATTTGAAACGAGATCTGTTTAGCGTAATTGTTTATTAATTACCTTTTACCAATGGAAATGCCTGTTGAATAAGCGAGACCACATTATAACAAAATCTGTTTGTGCTCTCGCTGAACAGAATTCTTCCGCAGATTTTTCCCTGGACTTCAGTCGAGCGTTGAAATCTCCGTTTAAGTGAGAACTCTAACTACAAGTAACTGCAAATACTACAACATTGAGTTAAAACCTCACTGTCATTGGTCGCACAAGAAGAGGTGGAATCGCGGTTTTGAGCAATATAACCCTATTTATGTACGAGCGATGTTCAAATAAAAAGGTACGAAACAACACTGCTGGTATGATTGAAGTCTTTGTTCAAGAGTTATTACCAGAGGCCTGAGCACAACTATCCGAAAATTATCGATAAATTTGCATATTATGCGACATTGTAATATTTTTCATCAACTTAGGGTTAACATTTATTAATATGTGATTTTATTAACGCATAAAGGTATGTTATTAGATACTAATCGTTGGATTGTCGTTTCGGTTAGATACACTATATTTAGATCTCCGAAGCTTCGTCGAAGATGATAAAAACGAAAAATATCCCAAATTTACTTACGGTAGGTGTCAGTTGCTTCGTTAAGCTGACTTCCAACTTAATTGAATAAAATCCGATATTGAAGAGAGGAGGAGAAGTAAGGCCGGAATCTGATGATTCGTCCTGATTGCTTCCAACGAGGCGACAGAAGCTGCCGGAGCCCGTCCAGTAGTTGTTTCCCCAAAGAAATCCTGAGGAATAGCGGCCGCTTGCGTCTGCCACTAGACGAAGACAATGAAGAATATAGAGAAATTAATGTCTTAAATTCTATTTTCGACTGTTATGAGTGTCCAAAGTAGTTGTTAAAAAATAACTTAATGATGGATATAGATTTTATGCGCTATATCCAAAAGTGAATCAATCCCCCACATAATGTTTCAAAAGTAAATAAGTAGACTGAAAAGTTTTCAGTTAAATTAGCACTAACATTTGAGAGAAATACTCCAACTAATAATTTTTATTAGAAATATTTCAATTAACAATAAAATAAGTTGTGGAAAGATATGAAAATTAGTAGACATCAACAATCATATCTCCGTGAAATTTATTACTGCATAAATCTAGTTTTAAAACGAGTTTATTGTCTTGAAATTAACTAAAGGAGAATATTATCCATAGCGAGGGTTACCAGACAAAACGTCCTTAGGTGAGGAAGTATGGGGTTATCTTATTTTATAAGGCTGTGAACAATCCCAAGAAATCTCTCACATCTACATTTTCGCTACATAACAGGAGATATATAAATTAAAATTTACAATATGCCTTCTTAAATTAAATTAAATGTAACTATTTTAAATCTTTCCCTAGATTAACTTGAATTGAATAATTTAGTGTGGCATCATAATGTCATCAGTTCTAAATTGATTTTCTGAATCGATAAAACATTGACCTGATTTCGTCAACTTCCATGAAAGAAATGTCGATAAAAAATCATTTCTGAAAAAATGGGAATTCTTTTGCGTGTGCGAATAGGAAGTAGTTATTTCGCAACGTCTTCTTTGAAACGTAGAATCCCAGATATTAATTTTGAGACCGCTTTCGGGTTGTCCGTGACTGCAATAGATTTCTTCGAATCATTCACGTTTCGTCGAAAATAAATTCGGCAGAAATGCGTGAGTGAAAACGAAAGTTCTGATCTCATTACCTTGACCCATGAACACATTTTCCTCTATTATTTTTACTGCCTAGAGTCAAAAGATGATGAAGATTTTACGTGAGAATAGCCACGCAACCCGAGAATATACAAAGAGGGCTGATTCGATCGATCATGACGGTGTAAACGCATTTAAGTACTTGAAAGGAATGCGTTATATTAATTTTACTCCGATTATAGCGCAATAACTTAACAGTTGACAGTTAACAACCCCTTTTTTCCGAGGGTAAACCTATTGTTGATGTATATGGACAAAAATTATACTAAGCATTTAGCCAAACTATTCTTAAATATGCTTAATTATTCATGAATCCAGGACTGGGTACGCTGTTGATTCCAGATATTCAGAAATCACCAAAAGGAAAAACTAGAGAAACCGGCTTAAGTTGCATTTATAGTATTTCATAGCTGTAGAAAAATTTTATAGAAGAACATGGCTCGATATTGATCACCTCAAAATTTTAAGCTGATACTGGTCCATATTAGGCAAAAAAATTGACCAACAAAAACTTTTGTGATTTCTTTAAGTAAGCTTATAAGGTAAATCACAACTTTTTCGATTTTTAAAATAGAATCGAAAAGATTGACAAAATTAGAAGTTCTTCTATAAAATTTTTCTAATTGACATAAGAAGTTCCCCAGGTAGGCGCGGCGAAGCCTTGGTTGAACTTGGAAAGCGAGATCTTGAGGTTACGGTACAATATCACTCGTGATAAATTATGAGCTTAAAATCCGATGAAAGGAAGAGCTTTCTCCACGGCAGACCTCCGTTTCAACGTCCTCGTCCCAATCAGATGAATATGTTACGTAAATCCAGTTTCTATCAGCTGACATCTTCAAGGCGTTGCCCTTGGATCGATGCATTCTTACGGTCGTTTTATTTCTCCATGATCACATCGAAAAATAAAAAATGTACACACGATCCGAATATCATAAACGCATGTAAATTATACAAGAGAAATAAATTTACAATTGAAAAATAATTACACTTGAATAGATATCTAATACTTGGACTGAATAAGAGAGTACAGATATGAGCCATGATAGAAATCTGTTCTTGTGTGTGGTGAAGTATGGAATATCTTAAGCTTCTAGCAGGCCTCGGGATTTAGTTAAAATGAATTTATGTCCATACAATTATATGATTACTCACTTCATTCCACCGTTAACAGTAAGCTGTAGGGAGCCTCGGTGCAGAGAGAATTATTTATTTATCCTACAGACTACCTCTGAAATACAAAGATATCTTTAACATCAACCGTTGATTTAGTCGTGTGTAAGAAAAATGCATGATGAGCATTTCGAAGATAATCACTGAGCTTTCATCTTCCTACATAGAAGTCTCACTGGACAGCAACCGAACCCATATCTCCAGAGATACGCTTTTAACCAGCGTTTCTTAATTTCTTTTCCCTGAACGCTGGTGTTCCATGAAAATTTTGTAAGTCTTCCTCGGAAAATTATGAAAATTGATTTAACTTGTATTAAATTCAATTATGAAAAAATTTGAGATATGTTTGAAAGTCAGGGACTCCTAGCTTAGTGTGTAAATTGTGTTATCACTGAAATCTTGCCTCCGATCCAGATTAACTATTTATTACTGAAATCTAAAAATTCGGAAATCTTTCTTAAAGTTTAGGGAATGCTACTTTGACCAATGTTCCAAATCAAAATTCTTTAAGTAAAAAAAAATCCCATTATGATATTTATATCTTTTATGCGGTAGATTTTTATGTATGAATGGATTTTAAAGGAAATGCTACTCAGTTGGTCGTTAAGTAAAGAACTGAGGAAAAATTAACGTTATTAAGTGTTATATATTGAAAGTGGAACTATACGGGTGAGAGACTCCGACAGTTTCGATGGAAAACAAAACATGACTGAAAGCCATAAAGATGTTGTTTTAGTGTAAAAAGCAATTCGAGAGCTGAATTCATGTCTTACAAATGGCACCCTACCGGGAATCGAATCCAAAACAATTCCACTTCCAGAGACGCGCTACCCACTTGGCTATCCGGAAACCCCCTGTAGTTATAGATACGGAGAGAGATTAAGAGAGTGAGTTGAAAAGATAAATTGAGAAATGAGGAGGTGTTGAGGCGAGTTAATGAGGAAAGCGTTCAGGAGAAGAATTGGATTGGCCACAGCACGAGGAAAGATTGGAAGTTAACGACTGATAGTAGGGGGTATACATGTACATACAAGGAAAGAAGGAAAGGGAAGGAAAAGAAAGCAAATCCTGAGTAGCATCAAGGTAGATAGAAAGCACGTGTCAAGGAAGAATATACACCAAAAAAGTCTGACAAGATAGGGACTCGAACCCAGACCTTCCACGTTGGAAGATAAAGTCTCCCAGAACGGAATATTGATAGAGAAGATTATATAGCTTAATTGACTAAAGCATCCGTCCGTTAAGTCCGTGTTCGAATCTCGGTCCCGACAAACTTTTCATGCCCATTTTTCCGTGACATTGTTCCTGGACGCACGCCGTTACGTGCGATTCCTCACGTTTTCCTTTTCCTTAGAAAATACGAGGGTAAGAAGAGATTAGAGGAGGGGAATCTAAGGACGGGAAATTCTTGGACGAAAAGATTGAAGCGCCTAAAGATCCGCAAGGAGATATAAAAACAAAAGAGATCGTAAAAAGTCAAGGATACCCAAAACTCTAAATTGGAAAGTAACACGAAATCTACGAGTATGGGATATGCCCCTGCTAATGAACACCCTTCCCTCCTCTCTTCAAAGACCTCTCATCTAAGCCAGAGGAAGGGAAAGCGGATATCTCGGTCCGAGAGAAAGTTATGTGCCTCTCTCTCTCTGAAAAATCTACAAAGGCTCTCGTCTAATTTCGCAACTTCCCAAATGATCCCCTTTCAGAGGAATTACTTGGCGGGCGTGAATTTTATGTAAGGCGTAACCAGGCGCACTGAGACGCAATTAGTAATACACTGGGAACTTCCTCGTTTGATGGATAGAAAGTACTTCCGGAGAGCGCAGAATGGAAGGAGGAGTTCAGTCGTCCAGTGATTTGCTTCGCTTATTTTGCGAATTTCTAAACCTTTCTTTCGGAATCTTCTCTTGAAAGAGGATGCGAATACATTCATTCATGATTATATGTATTTGTGCCATAAACTATAGAAGTATTAAATTCATTAATAAAGAGAAGCAGTTATGATTAAACAAAAAAATATACATTTTTGGCGAACGAATTGGCTATTGCTGAATTATAAATCTTGGTCTTCATTGGAATTGATTCCTTTTAGAAGTGGAAAATAAGTGGAATACACTGGATTCCTAAAATTTACCTATAAAAATAAAGAAATTAAAATTTTACTATTTTTTCCGTCGTATCTCTAGCACCAAGCTCTAACACACACGGGAAAGAGGGGAGTCATGTATGCTATCTTTGCTACATCTACCATTGTATTTATCTATGTACTACTATTTCCTTTCATATAAGACAAGCATGTTTCCTTGGAGTATTCCCAAATTGCTTTTGACTATGCTTCACCAAGGCATCTCTAACATCCTGACCCTGTTATTATATTTTTCAAATAGCAAACTACTATTCACGAGGGAGAAGTCCATTAATTTGGTCTAAATAGTCGTCTACACAAGTGGCACTCAAGAGATACAAATATTGACCATATGAAAGGCAAAAAAGTCACTGGTAATTTTCTCCTGTGAGGCGTGTGCCTTTCCTTGACAACTATGATATTCTTACACAAAGAAAAACTCACTTGGTAAAGTCCTCAAAAATACTACCAAGTGAGTTTTTCTTTGTGTGCAGAGGACGTCCACCATACCTCACCTAAATCTGTCATGTTCAACTATGATTTGATTGTACTAGTATAAAGGACAGAACGGAGAATGAATTGTTATCTTAGTAGAAGTATCCTCATGATTCCTCCTCAAAACAGATGAATATGAGCTTGTGTACTTCAAAGTCATCCGGACAGATGGGCTTCCATATTACTTAAAATTATGCGGAAAAGAAAACATTTAAATGTATATTTAACTGCGATTTAACGTCCCTTATGCTTATAGTATAATGGTATATTGAATATTTTTGCAGTCTCCTAAAATATAACAAGTAACATTTATCATTAAAGGATCGATATTGAATTCCGCAAAACATGTCTTAAAACTGATGCCTCAAAGGAGATACCAATCTTTATAATATAAATCAAACGAGAATCCTTTCGTAATTGAGGTTTTATAAATCCACAGAATGCGAGAAATAATTCAGATAACAAAGGTATCAATTGGTAATAAGGAGTTACGCTAACGCAAAACCTTTTCTTATAAGCAAGGAATGGGTGAAGGTGATTTTTGCACGTTAGGACGTGCACCCAGTTCGACAGGACCGGGAACTTCCCGGTCCCGTCGAACTTTTTTCAAGTCTATTCTTCCTTTTCTTATAATTCGCTAAGCTGAAACAAGGCAAGTTTGTTTTCTTTTGAATGGTGAAAATTTCGCTTTTTATTTTAAACCCAAAGCAGGAAGTTATGAAGCTGGTTTCGATGAAAACTGGAAATACTTGCCGAACGGGAATAATCATTTACAAAATTTGGACACTGCTGAAAGATACAGAAATTAATTTCGGCGTAGATTTTGACGATCTGTAAAACGATGATGCACAGTACAATTTCGGCATCAATTACTAACAAATACAATTCTGAGGCTAAGTACACATTTACATAGAAAATATTCATAATAGAGTGTTGAACATCTGCTCCACATGATTACAAATACAACCAGACAACGTTTCGACAGCCTGGAGACACGTTAGATAGCACTTCTGTTTGCACAACTCTCTTACACCTGAACAAAACACTCTGTAACAGTGGCAATCCATAAGTTTTTGCTTCATCATCCTCTGACTCAAACATTCACCCCACTCGCGCTTTCATTCATTAATCCCCATACTATTCGTCTCCAAGTGATGTAACTCTGTCTAATGATCATAGATAGAGACATAAATAGAATTCCTCGTATGTCCTCTTTAACAAAGCGACGGAACACCTCTCCTTTTTCCACACCAAAGGTGCTGACGGGGAAATTAATGGAAAGAATGTTAGCAGAGCTAAATATGGCCTATTATGAAAAGTAAAGAGAAATTTCGTAGAGCATTAAGTGTTACTCGTTCACGCAATTAAATTGCTCGAAATATTATTACCAGATTTAAGTAACAGTGACGCAACTCGGAGTTAGAAAGCTTGCGAAACATTTTTCTTTGTGTTCCCCTTATTATTCTCGCCTTTCTATTTTCTTCCGAGGGAACAATGGCTTAGCCTGATTACGTCTCTCAAATTCACCCTCCAACTCCGTAATCTCCTTCCCATAACACTTCTCCTAATCTTATATCATGTTATAACCCTGCACCCAAAATTTACTTATATACAAGTTTGTACGCGCTTAAAAAATTTACAAGTTAATATGTAGAGATGACAAGTGAAAGTTCTTTGTTAAGCTAATCGTTTTACTGTGCCGAATTCACAGACAATGGCAATTCCTTATGCACAAATTAATTCAACATGCTTTAACAATAATTAAAACAAATCTGATGTGCTCAACTTAGCAGAAGGAAACCATACTAAATAATTAAGAAATAGTTTGTAATTTTTACGCACTTATTCGCTGGAATAGATCACAAGTCTGATTTAAAACTGCCTGAAGATGTCTTCTTGAAGACGAAACTAGTCGTAATGAATAAAATTATACCCCATATTCACAGAGTATTTATAAATTATTTATTAATTCCTTAATAATTAATACAGCGATCCATACGTATATAAAACATTTGAAATTTTTACAGTCCTTTCGTTAATTTCTTGCCAGTAAGAATTCTTAGACAATATTAACATGTGTTAATGATTAACTTTGCGAATTTAAAGTTTTCGGACTAATAAATTAAAGATATAAATAATTTATTTATAACAGCTAAACAGTTTTTTCTATCGCATCCATAATTTCTTTTCTACCTATCTAAACGATCGCATGAAATAGATAGAGAGAACTAAAATAAAATGTGACCACGGATCAATCGAAAACTACCATGATGGTGATGAAATCGGTAGTCCTGGATTGAAGTCGAAGCTACAAACTCATCCTGATTGAAAGGATTTTTAAAATGAGAAGGATGAATGACAGAATCGCCGATATGTGAAAAAGAAGAAGCGAATCTGCGGTTAAAAGGTTAAATGAGTATAGATCAGCGGCACTTTCAGATAGGAGTGCAACAGTAATTACTAGATATAGCCTCAATGCGCCTTGTAGCTCTGATTGAAATTGCGGTAGTGGTGAGATCTTCCCTAGACGTCGGAGGGACGATATAAATCTTCGCATTCAACTTTTACGGGATTACGAGATGAGAAAATTGAGGAAGTTGTTCTAACAGATTGAAGTGATTTGATTGCGGAGTAGATGCTTAAATGCCGCATAATCTTGTCTCTCGAATCGAGCGATATTTCAAATTTGTTTTTTCCGGGCAACTTTTCTTGCATAACTTTCTCTACATTTTTGCACATGCTCGCTCTTTCTCCTTGGGTGCGCCACCTCAGGCTCCATAAGCTAAGACTAAAGGAAAAATGAAGGAGAGGAAAATTGTAAAATTTCAATAACAGATCTCACTGTTAAAAATCCAAAAACATCGATAAACTCAAGCGATGGAGGTATTTACTAAAGGCGTAAATCGATTTGTATGCTCATCTGATTGGAAGAAAATTTAAACATTTTATTTTTAGCATCCACCGTCAGAGATATATTTGAGGCATTGTGTCATGGTCTCCACCTTTTCGTTTAATCTCATCAGCGTAAATATATGATAACACAGAATGGTAAACTGAGCAACATTTTTTCGAAATTTCTGCGACTTAACATTTGAAAAATGTTTTC
Organism: Pachydiplax longipennis; assembly: GCA_036926295.1. Classification (NCBI taxonomy): domain Eukaryota; kingdom Metazoa; phylum Arthropoda; class Insecta; order Odonata; family Libellulidae; genus Pachydiplax; species Pachydiplax longipennis. Next base: position 19,038,028 of record JAVFKF010000024.1, on the reverse strand, counting down.
GATTTTTTAGCAGGTTAATTGATGAGCAATGACTGAAATCTTATTTCCCTAAAAAAATCAAGGAAATATTGTGGGACACCTTAATGTGAGCCATAATTAATAATGTACTCCAATTACTATTGAGAAGCATTTCCCAAAATTAAGAAAAATGACGTCTCAAAGGGAATATATTCTAACGTTTTAAAGATAATTAGAAACTGAGGAAATTCAGTTTGTTACTTAGTATTCCAGTAACTTCAATAACCTTCTCTGCCGCGAGTCACGATGAGATTATTTGTTAAATTTATTTAGGTTCACTTTCAAGAATGTTCTTTAGGCCAAATGATTTAGCGTAAATGACCCAAATAGCTTCATCCCTTTATGTATTTTGAATGAAAGTCTTTAAATTAGGCCACATGATACTAAATCTGCGTCTGAGACTTCTGTCGTTTTAATTTATTCGAGAATCATCGGGATAGACATTTCTAGGTCACGGTAAACAGTAATTTGTGAAAAAGGAATAAGTATATATAGGAGCGTTAAATATTTAATTTAGTATGACGACAGAACAGCTACGTGCTCTAGATTCATTATTCTCCTTGTGAATGAAGATGGAAGGTGAGGGGTTGTTAAAAAACTCTCTATTCTATTACGATTCTGTATTAATTTTAATAATTCTACTATTATTCTACAATTCTATATTAATTTACATTACAGAAATATCTTGCTTTTACAACCTAACCACAACTGTGTAAGTATCCATGTAAATATAGGAATTCAAGAAGGATATTTCAAACCTTTTGCAATTTAGTAACCTCTTCACGTGATACAAAAATATAATGTAAATCCTAAATAATAACTATAGTGAAGTAAAAAAGTTTTTCCATTCATTTAATAATTTTTGCTATTTAGTAAAATATCATACATTTTCTGATGCTAATTAAATAACAAATTATGATAAAATAAGTAATTATTATTTTTAATACGAAAAACGCCTGTATTTATTCGTACACTTGCGAATGTCAGACGGAAGTTGCGCACACATTTTTGATCAAGTGCTGTGCAACGGTCTACAAGAACTGAGCGATTGTAATAATTAGTCTCCTTATTTTCATACTGAAAAGAATACTCGCTTTCCCTCGTAACTTTTTATGTTTCCTATTCTACTGTAAGTACTTTTTCCATGATGTGGGATGAGTAAGACCTTTGCTTTTGAAGTTAGGTAATAAAGCCGTAATATCTCTTCCTCTATTCAACCGATGTACCGTTATTAAAAGGTGAGGCAGAAGGCCTCGATTGGAAACTATGCGAACTCATCGAAGATAAAGTAAACGAGGAGAGAATAGCAAGTGACCGTGCATCTTCGTATTGTGTCATACGCTTTAGCAAAGGTAATTTTCCGGAAGTAAACAACTTTCTCCCGTTTGGAGGAAAGTGCATGTTTTACGAATGCCAAATAAACACCATTACTTTGCGGTCAGGAGAATCGAACGGTAATCGACAGAAGTTGCTACATTTAACATTTGAATATGTCAGTCATTCATTTTATACAGGTTCTATGATAAATCCAGTAGCAACTGGATGTGTGTAATCGCATTTAATGTAACCGTATGAATAGCGAAGTTTCCATCCAAGAGACGTCGATTCTAAATGGACTAAAAAAAACTTGCACCTTATTTACGTTGATCACGTTTGAGAAAAAGCAGATGAGTTCGCAGATAGAAATGAAGAGGGATGAAGGACATATTGATGTAATCGTTTCCAAAAATATAATATGAAGATATGTTTAGGCTATTATTTTCGAAGTTTAAGAACAAAAAAATGAAAATTTTATAAAAAATGAGTAAGTCGACAAAATAAATTTATTTACACAACTATACAAGAACTTTACCACACATACGAACCAGGTTTCGTTACATGATATCTGACCTGATGGTGATGCCATGCATCGAAACCTGTGTCGTATGTGTGGTAAAGTTCTTGTGGTGTTGTATGAATAACTTTATTCATCGGTCAACCTGCTTGTTTGCAATGGAACACCGTCTAGGCCAGCACTATCGATAAAATTTATTAAAATGCTTTCTGAATTGATCTATAATGATAAAACAAAACTAGAGTATATTCTCTCAGTCAAAGGGTCTTTTCCAACACACGTAGCTTTCGGACCAAGTAATATAAGAATTTCAAAAAATTACACCATTAGATTAAAATATAAAACGGCGTTATATTAATAATCATAAAGGACTTCAGAATAAAGAACAGCATTTTGAAATATAGGCCATGTAGTCTACGTTTACCTTTAATTTAAAAGACGGTTCTCGTAAACGAAAACAACCACCAGATAAAGCAGACGAAAATATTTCCTTTAAGTTCAATATATGCAGAGCAAACATTCTTAATTCAGTCATTTCCAACGAGAAGTGATAATCTATTAATAGAACATAACACTCCTTCCTCATAAATGGGTTCCCAATTTTTACTATGACCTAGAAAATAGTAGGAATAAAGGTAGGTAAAGAAGGAAGTGATCGGGGGGCTGGGAAAAATCAGTTTCTGTTGGAAAAATGTGGAGTCAAAGATTTGTAAGCTGCAAGCCATGAATAAGAAAAACAAATTGCTCCTTCCATAGTGGGACGCTCCACCATAAAAAACCAAACATAAAAGTGGGTGAAATATTTTGACGCCTCGCCATTCACCAAACGGGAAGATATCCAGAATACTGGCTTCATTTTCTTGCATTCCGTGAATCACTTTCTGGCGAAGGTAAAGCGCATTAAATCGGAAAATCTAAGAACTTTCACCTGGGATGTTTATGTGAGATTGGGGAAGCAAAAGTAGGGATACTGGCTTCACTTTCCGTGTTATAAAACTGCAGAGTCAGAGTGGAGCAGCATAAAATTTAGACTTTCATCGCGTGATTGGAAACTTCTCGGGAAGTGCAGGAGAATGGCTACGTCGAATCTGGAAAAATAACTTCATTACGGTCGTTCGACTCGTGAATTCTTTCTATACAAAAATATACTGCTAACGATAAATTCATTCATAATATTTTAAGCAATTTTTTGCATCTCTTCCCGCCTCATTTATTCTACAATTTAGATCGATATGTTTCTCGTTTGAGCAAAATGCTAAACCAAGCTCTAAAGAATATCTCTTTATCAATCCAAATTACTTCTTGTGCATCATCAACTTAAATATCAATTTGAATGAAGAAAACAATTTGCAAAAATATTAATCTGACTGATCTATGCATTTTCACTCTTCTTCATAATGTAACATTAAATTTTCAATATTTTCTGGCCCTGAATATGAACATTGTTAATGAAAATCACGTAAACAGGTATTGAAACCTCGAAAGCTTGTTCCAAAACATTTCATTCGATATTCTCCGCATGAGAAAACCAGCATCATCGTGAACGAAAAAAGCAGTTACCCGACATCTTAAAAGAATAAGAGTGACATTCTCTCGGATGCAACACGAAATTCAGCCCAATGAGTCATATACCACTATGTAGCGTATTAAAAAATCAAAGTATAAACGCTGCGGAGGGAAAGGAGATCGGGGAAATTAATTTTCCTAGTAAGACGTTACTTCCAAAATTCACCTTCTTCCCATTTCAGCAAAATATAAATTTAGGCATAAAATTACGAAGATTAACACAAGTTATACTGAAAGATTTAAAATATACCAAGCCTTTTCAGAGACAGCGTGCGGGTGCTCACGAATAATTGGATTTCAAAATTTATCGGAAATACCATCCTACGGCCTCAAACCACCAATTGAATAGGTCTATTTTACCGTAGAGCTCGTTGCGTCACACATTCGCCCTTTCTCTTTCTCCCATTGTTCACATCTAAGTGGGAGATTAAACCCATCCTCTTCCTATATGAAACGAAAAATGAAATGGGGTTCAAGCATATCATCCCCTTCCCTTTTTTGCTCCTTTACGTTATGCAACTTTCCGAGGGAATTCCTCCGATGACGACTCGGGGCGAAACATAGACTTTCTTCCCCCTCGAATGCTCCCCCTTTTCACATTCTCTTTGATTGCTCTGCTGATTGTGAATCTCCGGAGACGTCTATTACATCCACTTCGGAGTAAATACTAAACGGAGTCTGAGAAAGTGTACAACTTTCCCATTTCCTTTGCGTAATATTGACACCGCACGTTTTCCACATTCTATCCTTAACCGTGTCATTTCTCGTTTACATTGGAAATTAACCAATTATCCGATGGTTAGCGCCGAAAACTTTTAGGTTGTTCGAAATAGAAATTTTTTCTGGGCGATAATATCTTAGGAGCAGCAGACATCTTAAGGTATTTTAAAGTTAAGATTATAGAGTATAAGTTTAGGATGAGAGAGAGTGAGATTCTTTTTATCACGAAAAAAGATATACATGTGAATCAGAAAATAAATATCTGGAATGAGAAAGTTCATAGTGTATGTGGAAGTGATATTATAGTGAACTTACGTGGAAACTTGAATGGCTTTAGCAATAATAGAGTGAATATAATCATAGGATTACTCTCAAACTGCGCTTTTGTCGAACAGAGTTCGTCTTTCATCGTTTTCTCGTTAGTTTTGCTACAATTTATATAAATGAGTGCCTTATATTATATCAGTGGTATACATCCTTTCAGAGCTTTGATGAACCGAATTAACTAACATTTATTGCAACTAATCAAGCTGTAAAAGCAACATAAGTTGGTGATTGTAGAACTAAAATATTTCAGTTTAATAAATATAGACGTGATGCAATTAGGAAACAGATCTATTTCGATCTATTATTACTCGAAGTCTTTCACGAAAACAGCTTCTAAATAGAGTTACAGGAGCTAGAAGCAGCATGTAGATGAGTTTTTATACTTGTATTCTTGTACATGTTTATTTTTATCTAACTTTGATTACGATACTAGAACTGTAATCCTTTTATATTTTACCAATAATAAGTGACCAATTGTAGAAAAGGTTACGCCCACTTAAAAAATATTCGACAACAAAACTGAGTACTTATAGTACTGAGTACTGAGTATAGTACTTATAGTACTGAGTATTATAACGTCATTTCTTTAAATCGATTATGGATAAGAAGAAATTTACGTAAAAATCCCTTTTCCAATCAACTTATCAATCTAATTACTTCCAGATTAAGAAATTTAGAGTAGAAAGTTTCTAAGAGAGAACAGTATTTTTCAAACCAAAGGAAAGGAGAAAAATTAGATTGAATTATTGGGGTAATCATGTTTATTTAGCGGTTAAAATGCTCAGAGAAAAATAAAAGAGATTTAAAGGTTAGCTGACATGATTTTAATACACCTTTATAAAGGTATTTAGCTTGTACCTCTATTGCTTTTCTATTTCTTACGCGATTCTAGGTATTTAATCCTTTCGCAATAGGATCGGTTGAGAAGTCAATTTAAACCGCACACAATAAATTTCGGTTAAATTTCATCTAATACTTTTTTCTATCATTCCACTTAAGAATTTCTGAAGAATACCATATCAGTGTGCAGACATGTATTTCTTCTAAGTGTCATTAAGCTCGATTCGTTCATAGGTTAATTGCGAGAGAGATCATAGTTTTATACAGAACTCGCCCGAGTTAAATGGGTCAGTAATCGAATTGCAGTCTTTGCGGCATTCGCGCATGCTATTCATCGACTTTTTCAGTTGAACAAAAGTCAACTAACCTAGAAGCAGGTCAAAACGGGAACAGACCTCAGTTAAAAAAACGGTTGCGCACTCCGTAACATGTGATCAAATAGAAAGAATACTTGTTATTGCTTATTAACAAATGAGGCAAACGGTTTTTACCATTCTCTACGCTGCCTTTCACTTGCGTAACTGATTTGATAGATACAACTGTGAAAAAATACACTTTCCCTCCGGGGAAAGGAGTCCCCTGACAGATTCCTATTTTCAAAGTTGGTTGGAGGTTGATAACTAGGGCCTAATCAACAACACAAGCGAATCATTAGTTGAGGCAGAATTTTGGAGGCAAAGATATATATTCGCATGAAAATATCCTTATTCAGTCGATCTTAAGTTGACGAAAATCAGAAAAGATATCAGATTCAGCTGGAAATGAGTAGGATAATTTATCTTATACCTTTTAAAGGTTTTGACCTACAAATCAGAAAAAGACTACGAACCAAGATCAACAGTTTTTCTACTAGCTATTCCTTACAGATATTTCAGATCTTTAAGCTTCTTGAAAGTGCAGCAATTTTTTTTATAATTTGATTATGAAACTTCCATACGTCCACATTTCATGAATAGAAAATTTTGTTAGGAGTTTATTAAACATTACCGTTTCATTATCTACTTGAATAGTAGGAAAATTCAGAGAAAAATTCGACGAGGGGCCTGAGAGGTTCCTAACTTAGAATGCCAAAAACCTTGGGTCGTGCCTGTTGCAAATTGATGTATTTTCGGCGTTTCAATATCAGCTATGACTAAATTGAATTCTCAGTTTAATGGACTACACGTGTATATTTTTGGATTTCAATGACTTTCTAACCCGCTTTTTTTAAATTCAGTGCCATTTAGAATTATTGAAAATGATAGATACTTAAGGAACTTTTCTAACTAATAAATCAAATACGATTATTAAAGGATTCAATTGTGACAATTTTTAAGATGGTCTTTAAAGAAAAATATCATAATACTTATATCATTTTGATGGTTAATTTGAGGTAGAAGCTTCATGATAGCATAGTATCAAAAAGTATTTTATCACTTGGTATTTTTCTTCTAGTGCACCATAATGGGTATACCAGAAAAAAATAGATAAACAAATTGTTAAGCTAAGCTTAAAAATTAAGCTTAGCTTAATCTTGCTTGACGCTTCTCAGGTTATCGTCCTCCCTCATAAACAGTGGGGCACTAATGAGTTTCATATAAACCAAACCTTCAGTAACGAAAATATACAGAGGCTAACACCATAGAAAACCTATTTCCAAATTATTGTAACCAACTGTAGTGATGCATCTACCCTCGCTGATGTCTGGATCCTTGTGAAGCAGAGTACAATCACATAACTGAAACACCTTTGTGGTAGCTATATAATCACAACCTTCTCAATTTATTTTAACGAATCATTCTATCGATTGATACGCCTATTCCAACTTTCACTTTGCCAAACACCGGAAATAGTATCACTAGGTCTAGTTTTTCAGATATAAATTCAAAGTCCTGCAGTATCTGAAAGACAGTAATTCTATTTTTTCCGAGAAAACTTTATTCACAGGGAATGAAAGAATTTGTATCAAAATGCTTTCAAAAAAGATAAGTAATGGGGTATTTTATATTTTAACATTTCTACATTTTTAACCTAAGAGTTAATATTTTGATGCAAAGAACAGGCAAATGTAATAGAAAGCTATATCTAATTTGAAAAGTTTAATCTATCATAAACTACTATCTATTTCAGCAATCCTATATGCTATGTCCGCAAGGAAACAAATGATGCTATACTGATTTCATTTGCTATATATTTCCCCTTAATTCAAAATCGATTAGCCAATTCCTTCAGATGAAATATTAAAGAGATATTGATCATAATTTGTTCACACAAGTATGCAAATTGGAAAATCTGGGTCGTATAGGCACGCAACATTTTTCAGTAGAAATTTCAAGGAAAAACATTATGGAATTGAGCTTAGAATGCCAACGAAGGAACCGCGAAAATTTCTACTTCTAAATCGAAAAAAAAATGGAAAATGATGAGGAGAAGTGATTAGCAAATTTATCTGCTTTCTCTCTCTTCGACGACCGGAAATGATCATATCTGCAAAAACGAAATTAACTACGAAAGAGATGAATCAGAGGTGATGAGACGTAGATATGTCACAGTACACAGTTCTTGTAGGTCCTCTCTGAGCTCTGAACTGCATTCATCTATCTAAGATGAAAGAGACAATTTGTTTAGGTCAGTGATTTCCAAACTTCGTTCGACGGTGGCAGTTGATGTGTCTCAACATATGTACTGGATATTATTGACAAGAAAGACACTGTTCTTATCTAGCATTTTTGCCTCTTGGCCAGCTTTTTTCGATTCTAGCCCACTGTGGGCCGGTGCAAAAGCAGTGTTTATTTTATTTTCATAAAATTATGTTTTTGTATAATATTTACGTCGGAAGGAATCAACGAAAGACCTTTCTTCAAAAGAATAACATTAAAAATGTATAAAACGTGCGACAGTAACTAGATAAGAACAGTGTCTTTCTTGTCAATAATATCCAGTACATATGTTGAGACACATCAACTGCCACCGTCGAACGAAGTTTGGAAATCACTGACCTAAACAAATTGTCTCTTTCATCTTAGATAGATGAATGCAGTTCAGAGCTCAGAGAGGACCTACAAGAACTGTGTACTGTGACATATCTAGGTCTCATCACCTCTGATTCATCTCTTTCGTAGTTAATTTCGTTTTTGCAGATATGATCATTTCCGGTCGTCGAAGAGAGAGAAAGCAGATAAATTTGCTAATCACTTCTCCTCATCATTTTCCATTTTTTTTTCGATTTAGAAGTAGAAATTTTCGCGGTTCCTTCGTTGGCATTCTAAGGTCAATTCCATAATGTTTTAATTTTTTTTAATATATATGCGAAGTTTCAAAACCCGCACTCAAAAAAACCATTTTTGGCCTCTTGGCCAGCTTTTTTCGATTCTAGCCCACTGTGCGGCCGTGCATTTCATATATAATTAAGTGAAACTTTATTCATATATTTAAGTACTATTGGCTTATTGGCCATTGGTAGTAGTACCATTGGCCTGGATCATAAGCAAGGAAACAAAAGGCATTGTCTAATTTTATCTGACATCCATCGTGGTCCTGGTGGAAGTTTGAGTGTCATTAACTCCATAAGCCAGGATAGGCCATTAGAAGCAGAGGAATGCGATAGAGTTGCTATGTAACCGTGCACTCGAGTCAAACAGGTTTGCGGTCTACAGCTGATGCGACAATGACCTACACCCGCAATATTATTACGCCTGAGGGAAAGCTAATCTCTTCTAGACAACTATCTCACGCCCAGTCTGTCTCTTTAACCACGGCTGCAGAGAACGGAGCAGTGAGAACTAAACATGACGACAACGTCAACTTGATTGACCGCAGTGGCAAAACCGTTATTGAGGTATTGGCAACCATGGGAATTTAGTCTAAAGGCAGTATTATATCATGCGGTGCCTTTCTGCTTATTTAGAGCACCATCTTTAGATATCGAAAAAACGTCTGGTCTATCCAATAAAAAGATAACCTTGAGATAAATTTTAGATAGTAAAAAGAAAATGAGATTTTGAAATAAATTAGAAAAAAATCTTGCCCAGGTGAGAACTCTGAAAGTTCTTGCTGCCCACAAATACAGCTCTTCATATCAAATTTAAATTCTTCCAGAGATTTCGTAACGAAATTTCGATGAATGGTCATTGTAAATAACACGAAAAAATATGAAAAAACCGTTTTAAAACGTATAAAGCAAAGAATTTAATTCTCTACCTGTTTTTTAAGGTGAGAATTCGTCTATATATCTTCATACCAACAATTTTGTGATATTTCAGTCGGTTCAGTTAAATAAATTCACAGAATTATAGTACCGTAACTGAATAGCGGACAGTCTAATTATTATGAGACCCGAAGACCAATCTGCAAATTACCATCCAATCGCCATCATCTTGGAGACGCTCTCTCACGCCACCACGAAATTAGTGGTTTTCTCACTCTATTGATAAATCAATGAGCCCATAATGCTCAAAGTGCACGGAGAAAAAAGATCAAACGATAGAACGAATGGATAATAAGAAGTAGTAGGGGTAGGGAGGTAAAGCCAGCAGAAAAAAATTGCTCTTTAAAATACGTTCAGTAAAACGGAAAAGAGTAAAAAAAGTGATTAATATCCTACAACTCTACTGAAATCACGTTTTCACCTCATAACCTTGAACTCTAGACTTCACCATTGATTTCTGTTGACCATGAAGAACAGAAGGTGCGGAGAAATCTAGAAAGAAACAGAAATTGAGAGCGCAGAAATCTGAGGGTGTGAGTTTTCGAGCTGAAGTGCGAAAAGAGCGTAAGAAGATGTTGCGGAGCTGTGAGCTCAGTGGGCATATACGAGGGAGAGAATCTGGAAAGGAAATATTGAAAACAAGAAAGCTGGTTGGCCCTTATTTGGGACGACTGTGCGGCGTGTTTAGATATTTACAAGGAATTCGCAGCCCAGTAACAAACTCATGCCGCAATGTCTCTTGCCTTTCTGCAACCATTTGAAACCTCCTCGACCTTCCTCCGATTCTTTTCTGCCATTCATTTATTACTGTTAAAAGTGCTTTGATAGCTGAATTCGTTTCGCATGTTTGGGCCCCGGTAATCGAACCCGGAACCGCTTTCACCAGACGCGAAAGCAATGCCCTTTCGCCTATTCGGGAGCCTCCTGTACCTTGGAGAGAATGATTTTAGGATAATAAAAGGAAATGATTCAGGAAAACACCGAGTAACTACCTTATTTTGATTTCTATCGTGTTGTTCTCGATGATTTCCTTCTATATTTGTAACTTTGAAGCATATGAAAATTTTTTAAAAGGGTCGTAAAGAAAAGCGGAGAAAGTGTAATGGATAACAGAATGAAGAGTAATCAGTTACAATATGGAGAATATTTGATAGAAAAGATCAATAATGAGCGCAATAAACAAGAAAGAAGAAGCAGATCATGATTAATTTCTAGTAGGAGCAATAGGAAAAAGCTAGAATTAGATACAAGAACAGGCACATGATAGACATATTTCTAAAAGAATGTTCCACGCTTTTCCAAAAGAGATTCACTCGGAGAGGGAGGTCAAAAGAATGGGCATGAAATTGTCCCTTTTGATTTCACGAACGACATGCTCTCTATGCAGCTAGAAAGAAGTGAACTTAACTAGACTTAGAAGTCAAGCAGCACTATTAAAAGAAAACAAGAAGTCTGGACTTGCTATATCAAGTCATGTAAAATGATGATCGACTTAGGTGATACCAAAATAATTAAATAACAAAATAATTAAATTTAAAAGTGTTAAGGAAGATTATGATCCCGAACGATGAGAAGGCGGGCAGCAAAAAATATATAAAATATTTATATTCATGAAGACAAGTCCGTATTCCCAATTTATCAAAGTATATTCAAGTAGTAACCTATAAATATATCTGCTTACGGTAGACTTAGATAACATCTAGAATAAAATCTCGGATATATCTCGGGTGGAATACAAATTAAAGAAAGTTTCTCAGGAAGAACAACGGACCGAAAATTTTACACTTAATATACATTTTCACTTGAGAAAAACTAACCTACCGTAAGAAATATTCGAGAAGGTCACAACCATGACAAAGGAAAATAGCTTTTCGAAAAAATTTAATTACAAAAGAAAGTGAGTAGGAAGCTAATCTTCTAATGCAAGGCACATCCCCTAGGGGGGAGAAGAGAAGGCAACTAAGTCCTGGAATAGATTAAGGACAGCGAAGAACAAAGAAATGTCAGAAAAGGAGAAATATCTAGAAAGAAGATTCTAGTGGTGATGAAGCAATCTAGAGAGAGGGATCTATGGTAACATCGGAGAAATAACAAGAGAATAAGTCAGAGAATTAATTCGGAGCCTATAGTCGCCTGACGCAAAGAGCTGTACGTTCAATATAAACCACTTCAATGAAAGATGTGATTTGGTTATGAAATACATGCACTTATGTATCCTTCGATCTTCTTTCAGACTGTTGGGCTCTTCAAAAATCTCTTACGAACTTGAATAAAAATATGAATTCCAGGAATAGATTGCACTTAAAACTAATGCCGTTGAAAAATCTTTAACTTTTATACCTTGATTTTGAGATGAATATTTTAATACCAATTTTGACTAAATATATTTACCAAACAGAGAACGAGTCATAATAGCCGAGTGAAAGAGAGTTTAACTAAGTTGTCTTAAAATAAAGGCTGGAGACATGGAATGATAATCGGAAACAGTTTTTTACTAATGCCGTAAAATTAGTTTTTCGTTATGACAATTCTTTGCCAAAGAAAAACTCAAAGAAATTCCGTCACCAAATCAATATGATGGATTTAATGACGGAATAAAATTTAACGTTATCTAGGTGAATTTTTAGCAGAAAAAGCGCTGTAAGTTTATAAGAGAACTGCCATGTAGAATTCTCTCGTTGTTTGACTTAGCTTGGAACTTTGGCTTGAGAATAATCAACCATCCTTAACTAGTTTTCTATAGACTGTCATTGGTATAAAAGAGACTTTCCAGGAACGAAAGGTAATAGAGCAAAACTCTTGTTAGCGCGGACAATTTCAACGTTAGAGAGCCGGAACCAAGCTTCATTAGTCCATTTAGGAATATAGTGGTTCAGCAAGGAAGCGAGAAGGAACGAAAGAGGAAATAGGTTTGTAAAGCTATGAAATCGAAAGAGAAGTCATTGAAGAGGAAAAGAGTAGGCACAGAGAGTGTCGGAGGAAAGGGTAAAGGTGGGAGTTGGAGTGAAAGTTCGATCGCGGAAAATTCGCGATTGGATACAGGAAGAGGTAAAGATGGATGGGAAATGTAACAGAAAATTAAGTGGGTGAGAGTAAAGTGGACTCTTTAAATAAATCATCTTCAAAAGTCGATAATTCTTAACTCCAGGGTTGACCAAAAATTGTTCGGCCAAGCATAAATATTAATAGCATAATAGGAAAATTTATGATGTTAGAGTGATAATATTAATACATTTTATCGCGGCCTGTACTTGTGTGAACCACCCTTCATGATCAGAACATGACTTGGCTGGCTGTAAGCCATTATTATTATTATAACTTTTTATGCACAGACTACTTTAGAATTACTTCTTGATATTTTGAACTTTGTCACTATTCCATAATCCACATCAATTAATTTATTATTACTCTAGAAATACCAAGAAAAGTTACGGCCTTAAGATGAATCCCGGAAACAGAATGACTAATATCTTTCGAAAATAGTTACACATCAACGGATCATTCCTGAGTCAGAATGCTCATATGTCTTTTTTCTGGAAAGTCTGCGAAGATTTTGAAAGAATTTTCCTAGGATGTGGCATTAGCCCAATCGGCGCACTTTCGACGAACTCAACCGCACCACTCTCTGGAACGCTAACCCAAAGATTGAAGAAGCAAAAAATATTCCACGGGCGGCTTTCGTTCTAGCAGCAGCTGAGGAGGAAATCCAGAGGTCTACACTTTCACATTTTAATCAAAACTGTACACAATAGTGTCAACTTTCATCCTTTTGTTTCCATCTCGGCGCCGCCCTACTCATATTTTTTCTCTCGTCAGCAGTACGACTTCTTATATTTAACCACGTCATACTACACTATGTAAATTTAGATGCTTTCACGGCGTTTATCTAATGGTTTTCACTTTCGAGAAACGATTGCATCTTTTTATTGGAACTGCGCAAAAATATTTTCTTTGCGTCTCCTGGATGAAAAAATCAAGAGAATAACTTCATCCAAAAGTAATGGCAGTGTTTCTTTCTAGCGCAGACTTCAAGCAGTAACGAGTCAAATATATATCCTCAAAATACATGTGCTCTATTCGTAAGAATGAACTGAAACAAAGTCTTTTTCTATATGGATATTTGCGGAAAGTAAATATGATTTTAAATTGAATAATTGCACTTTTCCTTTTCAAGCAACAAGTATATTTCCCTCATAGCCTTTGAAATAAAATATAAATTTGATTTATTTGATCTGTGATAATATAATTCCATGATCTGCTTAATGGCATGAATTTTAAGTAATATTTACTAAATTCGTTATAGAAATAAAACATTTAAGTAACCGGAGGATTTCTCTGATAGCTTTTTCTCCCTAACCTAATTCAAAAAGAAATCAATTACCAGTGATCTACTGGCTGTTAATGGGGAATTGTCTCACACGGTATTGTCTCATTAAGAACGGTCGGCATACATTCGATGTGGCGCACTCATTCTATATCCATTGATTGATCCACTATAAGTAGCCTAAAGGAGAAAATAATTCCGTCGTGAAATTTAATTATCTCCATGGAGAGAAATCTACAAATGAATGTGAAGCGTGAGTCGAATCAAAATTCGCGAAGTGAATCCAAACCAAATGTGCCGCGAAACGACGCACTCATCAAATATTAGGAAGAAAAAAATCGTATCGTCACTTCTCATACGAATTCAGCCTTAGTGTGGAGTGCTCGCGACAATGAGTTAAGTGTATGTTCAAACGGAGAAAGGGAGCGTTGCGTGGGGCAAGTATTGGGGTCCGCTTTCCTTTCGCCAGCCGAAATGTGTAAGCGATGCGATTCAAGACTTTCACCGCTTGACGCCACCAAAGGACTCATACTCAAATTATGGATATCCACTGAGGAGGCCGATACTACATTATTTTACGCATACCCATAAGAAGAAGACTTGACACATGAATTTCCGTCTTAAATGATTTCTTTATTGATACTATTCAATCCCCTCAGTTATTCCTCGCATTTGCACACAGATTCGGTTATACGCAATAACTAATCCTATAGACCGAAATAATCAAGAAATAATAGACACAAAGCATCAATTAACTGAAAAAGGAAGATTTTTAGAATATGAATTATTAAATTGCTACTACGTAATCCTTTAAACAACTACGACATTAAGATACATGAAAAAAACCGCAAACAAAATAAATAACTGATACAAATATGACCAGTGATGGGATTAAAAAATTTTAGGAACAGGTCTTTATTTCTAAGGAGTATGCAATCACATAATGCAGTCTCATTTGCTGAGTTATCCATTATTTTTCTAATTTACTATCAATTAAGAATAGAGTATTTCATGGTCAAATATTGAAAATTCATTCTCGTTGTTACTAAAAGATTGTAGTGCATCTATATATATAGTTAAAGAATATATATAGTTCTACTAATGTCAGATAGATAATGTATACAGTGGCGGGGTTCAGCCGGTTCGCACGAACCAGTACAAACCGACTAATTCCCATCTCTGTAAACCGAATATTATGAATATGAAAGAGTAACAGCAAAATTTTCACTTTAACCTAGCTGTTTTCTTTCTCTGCAATCGCTTGGCGATTTTTAAATTGACGGATTTGTCGATATATTTCCCAATATAAAAAATCGAACTCCTTTGAGGGCAGAATGCATGTCGAAATATTTCTTCCGCAGAGAAATCTTTACTTCGACCGGTTTCGTCAAGGATTTGACTCTGTCATTTGACATTCTTTGGAAATACGAGCCATTAACACAGTTTAACATCGTCTCTTTTCCATACATACAACATCGAAATGAATACCCAACTTTTAGGAGGGTAGTATGAGGATGTTGAAGGAAGCAACTCGTTTTCATGAATATTTCCTGAATCAGTAATAACCGCTTTTCAGACCTTGAAATTATAATTCATTTTCCTGTTTTTAACATCTTTAAGTCCTGTGAGAAAGAATTCTCGTTTTTCCAATATATTTCTTACAGCCTCGTCGACGCTCAGGAGAAAAATTTTTGTTAGCCTTTTTCCCTCGAACCGGGCTCGTTAGCATAAAAAATGGACAATTCTCATGATTTTTGAGCGTAATTTATTTATGGCCAGAAGTAGTGATTTTATTAATTATCCCAACGCATTAATTTCCGTAATTTATGAAAAAATATTACTACATAGGGATGTTAAATAAAACGAGAAATGGAATTCATCAAACTGCAAATTGACCACAAAACTATAGTGTCCTGAAATTTTTGCATGAAATTTATTACAGATATTATAAGTTAATCACATAAAATTTATTGAGAGAAACTTGTAGAAAATCCAATTATCCTTCTACGGCTAATATTGTGTTATTCTTCATGTATTTTCCCCGTTTGTTTTCAAATTTCTTTTGACTCTTTTTCCAACTTTTTCTAATGACTCAATAGCTGGGTAAGCTGTTGACGTTGAAATTCGCCAAAACATCATAATCATTATTCTTCTCCTTTAAAAAATAAAAGTAAAAAAGGTTTTTTAATTTATACTATTATTTCTACAAGGTAAGTGTGACTCTGCAGCTAAGGCCCTAGATAAAATAGGGATAAAAGAAAAAAATGTTTTTCTTTTGGAGGCCAAGATGTTTCAGCCGCCGAATTTTAAGGTCGTCCGCTCTCTCTTGAGTGATCTCTATCGCCGCCAATAGCTAATGGACTCTCCTTCAAAATGAACTCGAGCAGTCTAATTTCCCGGGAGTCTACAATCTCAAGCGGCAACACACCGTGAACTTAGAGCCTCGCTGCTCACATTGTGGAGGTTTCTTCTCCGGGAAAATATTCTCTGATAAACAAAGGATTTAAACACTCGTTATTAAATGGAGAGGAAAAATCGGAGCGTGACCAGAGGAATATTTGACAAAAGCATATCAATCATACTTGACCCATTTTTATGTACGGAAGAAAGTTTTTATCTTTGGATGTAAGAATAAGGAAAGGGTTAGGATAGTGAGATTTCTTCCAAGTCATCCCTCACTATTTTTTAAACGTTAAAGGGAATCTGATGAATTTAATCCGTCCACTAGAATTATGCAACTAATATTGGTCGGGAATTCTAGAAGGTGCTTAAAGAAAATTGCATTTACTGAGAGAAAATTAAACAAGAATCAACTACGATTGTCAGATAGACTTAATCTTCGCTGAAAGAATGGTCTTACTTATTATTGTATTCGCTATTTATTACAATACTGAGCAGACAATCTTTTATTTTGCAGCGATATCAAACAAATTAGATTAAAAATCATGATTCCAGCAAATGATAGATAATTTCTTTTGTTAATTAAAAAGGAAGGGGCGAGAAAAGCGTGGAATGGCCCACCCAAAACCGTGTTTGAGCGTCAGTAGAGAGCGTTCATATTTACCGATAATTCATTCTAAATCATTCACGCTCCATTTATTTACGGATCACTTAAAGCCTGTTGGATACTGTATATAGTAAAGGCAACTAATGACCTATTAAATAAAAAGGCTTCAATCAATTAAGAGAGGGATTTCGGAGAAAGTCTCCATGCCTCTGGGATTAGCTGCGTTCGATTGAAAGTGCAATTCGGCGAAAAAAATCCAACGCAACGTCTGAGAGTGATGAATGACTTGCGAATTGGCGATACGTTTCGCAATGTGTTCTCGGATGAAAGTGACATGAGCAGAAGCCTCGATGATTAGCTGTTCTGTGCGGAGTGACTTACTCGCGCTTTCCCGTTAGAACGGTATTCGACGCTCAGAGACCACCTTCGCATTCCATTCATAATAAATTTGTCGAAATTAAAATTTGCTGCTTCGTCCTAGTTTCTCGGACAGAACTCGCTTTCCTCTAGGAGTGGCAGCAAAGAAGATCAAGGACGACAGAAGGACGGTTCCTGAGGACATAAGGAGTTCCTAAAAACCTTACATCAGGGTATTGGGGAAAAACGTCTGTCTCCTACTGGGCAACTCATTCGATTCGCGCGGATTCTTACAGTAGCGTGATTTTTGATGAGGAAGGACGCACAAGTTAGTCGCTCGCTTTTCAAATAACCGGTCCTGAAAAGTTCAAGCTCTCTTCAAAATGCAGCTCGCAAATATCGCTAGATTGGTTCTTATAAGCTTTCCTAAACACAGACAAAAAATGAGATACCGAACATTCTCAGGCCAGAATGAAAGTTTCTTGCCTTTAAGTTCGAAGGCAAAAAATTTTATTATTTAGAGGAAACGGATTCTTGTAAAACTTAGACTCCGCAGAAAGAAATGAGACAAACATGCCCGATACTCTATTCTTAAAGCTAACAGAGTCAAATATCAACCATTTCCCTTACTTTGCAAAAAGAGTCCCCTCGCGAAATATATTGGCCCCTCGGGTAAAATAAATCCCCTCAGAGTGAAGTACGCCTATTCAAAGCTTTCATACTATCATCATTTATGCCGGCGTAATTGTCGAATACCTCTAAAAATATGAAACACTGACAGCTTTTCACGACTAATGCATTGGAATAGCCAAACCTTTAATAGATTAGTCAGTTTAACTGTAATACAAAAATTCCCTTATATACCCCTTGCCAAAATTTTTTTAATAACTTAGCCAATAAGTTAAATGTTTAGCTAATAATAAATAATAATTTGTTTTAGGACATGTGGAGTTCAAACATTGTTGAAAAGAAGGGATACAAATTTTTAAATATAAAATTGATATTATCAGTCGTGAATCTGTCGAATTTCACAGCATCTATCTGGAAAATAAATAAATTTGATAACTTTCACGATATCTACCGTTGGAGATACGAAGTATTTTCTCATCAAAATGGTTAAATCTTTAAACAACCTAAAAGGTATCCTAAAAACCCTTTGTAAATTTGTACATATTCCCTCTTTAATCATCAATGTTGCTACAAATTCTCTGTTATAATTTTCGATGTTTGTCACTTAGATACTAACAATTGTTACTAAAAATAACTTAAGCAGATATTCAATAATTAAAATAAAATTCCTTTAGGGATGAGTCAAAAGAATAAAAAAGAAAGAAAGGGTAGAACAAAAAAGAACTAAACAAAATATCCGAAGGAACCTCCCTTCGTAAAGAAAACTGAGAAAAAAATCTTAATGGCGAAGGGAGAAAAATAACTGCCCCCTAATTGTTTTTTGATATATTGTAAATATTGATATACTTATTTTATATGTTAAAATTAGAAACCATTATTTTTACACAATTCTAACACTATCTTTTCTATTTTTAAATAGTATTTTTAAATATTGAATTTGGTAGCATACTATTACTACCCAAGTTAAAGAATTGACTTACGTCATAATGGGATAACTCTTAGTTCGCCCAAGAGTGCCAGTCATAATTGCGGAATAATTATGTTAAATCGTCATACCATTGAGTTGAGAGAATTGAGAAAACGGGGAAATTTTCGAGTGATGGTCTTTCTCATTACCTAACTTGATAAACAACATTCGCGGTTATTCGTTACAGTTGGAGCATTAAGAAAACTTAATGAAAAACTAAGCTCTAGTAATTTGAATCAAACGTTACGGATGGCCTCATTTCTACACGATACCGCAAGTAATAACAGCATGTCAATGAGGTAAATGCACATGGAATTACACACTCTAAGATAGAGTCAACAGCAATCATAATAAATTGTGAGTTTGTTCAAAGAAATTCTCCTTTTCTTCAACAGAACGGAACTTAATGCATTAGCAAAGGTTTTGAGTTTGACATACTAGAATTTGCTATCACCAACTCTTATTGGGCCTCGGCCTCACTAATCCTGCATTTTATGACCTTGTGGCTTGAAATAAAATTTTTAAAATTCACATAAACTGTAATCACAACAAATTATAACTATAACTAGGGACAATAATGCCTGTTTACAAAGACCTCAGTATGAAGTTAAATATGAAATATCGACGAATTTGAGTGATCCTGTAAGTAGTTCACAAGCTGAACGTTAATATGTTGGTGAAAGAATCAATATTTAATATATTTGGTTGAAGTTTGACAATGAAAGATTAAATTAAAGGAAGTATTTTCAACTCTCAACCCCTCAACCAAGTGTATGAATACAGAATTATATGAAGTACAACCACGAAAATGACAGATGTAAGAGGAGAGAAAATAATCTGTGAAGTACTTGTGGGCTTTCTCTAATATAAAAAAACTTGCTTAATGAAATATACGCTGAATTTCTGAAATAAAGAAATCTAACATTCGTCTTTTGGTTTATACCCACTTAGGCCATTTTCTATAAACTGGGGCATCTATTTTTCTAGCAAAATTGAATTTAGTGACGAATCATGGCTTAGCATGATTCTTACTTGTAAGTTCAATTCTTCCTTTGGTTTCTTTTCAAGTCACTCTTTGAGAGATATCTTCATCGCTCTGTTCAGTTCATGTTTTCAATTTTTATGTAGAACCGGTTCGCTTCCGGGACCATTTTTTCCGTCGCCTTCGTTATACAGCGCACAATTTTACAGTAAAACACACTGTATTTAGGTATTTGTAAATGGTATGGGAATTTCTAGACCCTTGCTCGTTTCCTTCAATGTAGCCTTTTTATAGAGACCCTTTTAGTTTGCGCTATCTTACTTTTTATTCTACTCTAGCTCCTTCCATTGCTGTTAATCTCACAGCCAAAAGGTATTTCGGCAAGTAAGAGTCTGTCCTACCTCGTTAAATATATCTTGTCGCCTCTTTAAATTTACTTCTCGCCTGAGAAGATAAATTTAAAGAGATGTACTCATGACGAACTGCAAACCAACGTCCGTTTGGAAAACTAAGAATCAGAGTAAATAACTCCCTTACACTTACACGCACTTATTCTAGAATCTCTGAATATTCCTCTATCGATGGTTATGTAATTAGTCTAGATCAGATCTATGAGCATAAATGTTACGACCTCATACTGAATGGAAGAAAAAAGCATTTAAATCCTACTCGTGAGCATGGAAAGCAAATTACTCTGGTTTCTAAACAGAGCTGTAATTATGCTGATTTAAATTGTGAGGTAGCGTGAATTGATAGAAATCTTTTTATGCGAGACAATGAGCGTCCTTGAATTGAACAGTGGGCTAGATTCAACTGCAAGGCACGCGAATGCGGGAGAAATTAAATCGCACGAAGGAAAAAAAGCACACACCTGAAACATTCGGAGAGTGTGTCCCACTTATTTCGTCTGTCCAGGGAGAAGAAAGAAAGTGAGGAGAAGGTGAGGGGGAGGAAACGAGTGGTTCCACCAGCGGATTCCTTTTAACGCTCAATGACGCAAACGTGCAAACAAATTCATGGTCGTCTGGATGCAGCGCTTCTCTTTTCCGAAAGATGGAATTCGGAGAAGTCTGTTTTGCCAGCCGAGAATAAACTTGGTCACACTCAGGATCTCTCGCGTTCCCATTTCAACATACACGTGCTCCTCACTTTCTCATGGGAAGAAAGTATTTCTGTTGCCCTTATCTTATTCATTTACTTACGCTATAACATGGAACCAACACGAGGCGCATTTCCGATTTTCTGTTCATGACACTTTAATTCACATAACCACTATTTTGAAATTGCTCCTAATCAACCACTATCTAACACTAATCTGTTAACTATGAAAATACCATTTATTACTTGAACAGAATGGCCACTATTCTAAACATACTCTCCTCTCTTTATATTGAGGTTTTCTCAGTAGTATTTAAATGATCCATTCGATACATAAAGTAAATCGATAAAAAACTTCGGAAAAAGTAAAAAGTTCCTTTTCATGTTTAAGTGCGCTCAAGCAATAAATAAGGAAATATTAGACAGAAGCTTCTGAAAAGTATTTGCCATCTTTTTTCCCAATTTTTGGGAAGATTCATAATTCAGACGCCGTCTATTATCTAAGAAGCACTTACATTGTTTTTACGAGGTAATAATGAATTGACATCTTTGATGTTTTGTTTCAAGGCCAATTCTTATCGTGGCTAGAAATGATATTCTGCTTTTTCTAAATCGATGATTCAAATTTCCCTAAGATACTGAAAAGAAATCTTAAGTCGAAAAAGGATTCTGAAACCAAAATGTTTATTTTGTAAACCGACGTAAGTAAAAATAACATTGGTTCTGAAAGGATCAAAATTTATAATAAGAACTCCAAACGATGAGCATTCCGTCGGAAAATAGAATAGATTAATGAATAATTTATGAATAATGAAAATTTATAGTTATCTGATGATAGGGGTTATTTTACACAAGTTATACACTATGAATCTATATATGTTTTAAGCACATTCTAGAAGCTTTATAACTTTAATAGAATTCTATTCGAGAATCTTTCCATCACAATTACATACAGCAGAAAATATACTCTCCGTGATCTGAATGCAATCGGCGAAGGACGAAAAAATGCGAGAAAATTACGAAATGCAAATATTTATTGAATTTTTCCGGAGGTCATCGGTAGTGTGATGGATGGCTTTCCAAACGCCTGCGGGGGTACAGAGGCTCAAAATGATTGAGAGCAACGGTAATTAGTAATATGCATGTCATCTATCTGAGAGTACGCATGACATTCAAAAATTTCCTGAGATAATACGATCATCTGTAGCGGTCACAACATCGTAAAATTACTCCATTTTAAAAATAGTATAGACGGTGAAATACTTAGTTAAAGTTCAGTTTATTTATTATTTTTGAACATTTTGAAATCAATGCCCAAACCGCATAGGATCAGTCCACGCTTCAGCGTGGACTCATCTAGTCATCTTTCGAGAACATATTATTTCTGGATCTATTGATCTATGTAACCCTCAGTGTGCCAGAATATTGTGAAAGAAGAGCTTGTCCATCCGACAATAAGTTCAAACCTATGACCCATGAATAACATTTTTCATTTCATTCAATAAGCAGAGATCAAAATGAATCTCTTTAGCCTCCACATTATCACAGACGTGAACGAAGTTAAGATAGCAATGATAGAGGAAATAAGATGAATACATTATTGTCCATCCTGTACTAAAAGACAAATGTCTCTTTATTATTTGTAAATTAGTACCTCATCAATCGCCGCCACTGGTCAATTACGTAAAGGAAAGTAAGATCAAACAAACAAAAATATTCACGCCTGAACTGGGAATCGAACCCAGAGTGTTGCTAGGCTAGTGCGCTAACCTCTCCGCCGCCTAACCGACTTATATTCATTAAGGTATGTTAGCATGGAAGTCCTTCCTCATATGTCAGTGATTTTACAACTTCCTATAAAATTTCCTCTATTCGTAATGATTACGAATTGATGTATTTCCAATAAATTACGGAACCGCAAATTACAGCCTTACAGTCATAGAGAATAATGATACAGAAAGCTAATCACTACACTAGAGGACTGTTCTCAAGACACAATAAGAAACTATAATACGCATAACACATACGTAACGCATAATATTACACAGAAATAAATGCTCAGAGTGCCACAGGTAAAGCTATCATATCACAGAAGTTTAACTCTAATTCTCTTAAAGTTGCCGATGTTGAAGCTGCTATTTCAAAAATCTAATCACATAAAGCGCGATCAGTCTATGCCGAACGAATTTTCAGCGTGGCGATATTTCCCATTTAATGATTGAGTTCGATGTATTGAAAAAACGTAAGAAGCATAAGTAAAATATTGTTCATCATTATTGTAATTGCTATACATAAAGACGACTATATTCAGCGAAATTGTGACTAGATAGTCCAATCATCCATTTAACCGATATAAGAATACACGCAACACACAATGACAATGAAAATAAAGAAAAATAACGATACTTGAACATATTATTTACACACTGCACTTCTATATTCCATCAAAAGACAACCCCGTCATTCCAGCTATTGCTGACACTAAATTGTTTGGTCGCTTTCACAGACCACTTTCAATTTCAATGATTAAAATTTATGGCGTACAAGTAAATAATTGCGTGGATATTCCGACTGCACGTAATTTGAAAGTCTACTTCGACCCTGACAGGTGGTTCATCGGCCGGTTGCCGTCCGAGACATTGGAAGGAGTGAAAGCAGCGTCGGAACGCACCTTCCGAAGTCGGTCGAAAAGGGAAAAGGGCGGTGGGCCTTACAAACATTCCAGAATCTTGGCCATAATGACGGCACGCGAGGGAAAGGGACCTCGGAGGGGTCCTTGTAATGAGCAGAGGATTCTTCTGGAAGGGGATTCCCAAGAATGCGCGTACGGGTGAATGTGGGTCTCCCAATCGAACGACTACATTTACGATTCCATTCACGGAGGAAAAGTTCCGTGACGAGTAACCCGCTCTATATTGGGAATGGAATGGATCGTCAATTTTTAATGTCGCCGTCGAATCGGTGAAAAACTTTCGCCGATCGAATGGATTGTTTACAATGGACGAGACCAGACGAAGCAACGCAAGATGATGAGTTCCCCCGTAAAATTCGAAAGATGAGAGGAAACATACTTAATCGCTTACTGGGACCATTAAGGTATGATACCAACGAACTCGGACAGTGTTATTGCTCAAGATAACGAAATATCTAACTAAAATAGAACTGCGTTTCTGTTATACGACAGAAACGTTAAACAAGGAGAGAATGATTACCTGTTTTGTCAACGAGAAACAATCAGGCCATTGGCCATCCACTTGGTCTCCGGTGAAAGCGGTCCCGGGTTCAATTCCCGAAGAATGCTATCATGTGTAAATCTTAGTGTAAATTAGATCAGCTATCGAAGCATATTCACAATACTACTACTACCACCGCAAAACGTAATCAAACAGAAAGTGCGCAGAGGAAACAAGCCGTGACGGCATCCGGATGTTTTAGCGTAGTTGACCGAAACGCAATGGAAGTGTATAGTAGATAAATCGCTGAACCATATCAGGGTTGCAAGCAATTCATTGCGCAAAATATCGTTTATGATTTCCCATAAGTGAGAGTACTGGGTCGCACGGACTTCCGCTCGGCAGAACTGGCGGCCCTTCCATCTTTGTTGGAAGCACTCCCAGCGTCGATCCCCGTAAGATTTGTAGCGAGATAATTTGGAAAACAGAAGAATGTTTAAGCACGTTTGCAATTAGCCACATATTTCCTTGAAAACATGAAATTAAGACATATTATTGAAACGATCGCTACTCATAACTTTCTAGGAACAACTTCCATTGATTCGTCATCGGAACTGCCCCGGATGGGCCGTGAAGAAAGAAGTTTTTTATCTTTGGTATCGGAAAGGTAAAGTGGGTGATTCATAAGAAATTTTGGAAAGTTCCCTCATGAACCGAGTCGATAGCGCTGGAAAGATATTGATACATGCTATGAAAGTGTAATCTAATTTCAATGAATCACGATTGTCTCTGTCAACTGTATATTCGGACCAAAGGAAAGTATGTTGCAATATGTAGGTCATTTCATGAATCAATCCCTATTTTAATGGGAATTCACCCTATGACTGTCCCCATCATAGTGCACAATTTCACATACAGAGCGAAATTCATGTCAAGATCTATAACCGAAATATTCGCTCCAAATGCAACGACTTAAGAGTACCGAGTTATTCTGCCGCACATAAGGATATTATTAAAGAATTTTTACTAAAATTTATACGAAGAAAATTTTAAGTATCGAAATTGTTAAATTACATCCAATATTACCTTATCTATTCTATTCACGTTTGCGGAACAGAAATTTTTGAATGCGAAAATTTTTGTAGTAAACTATATCCGGATCAACGAAGATCGGTAGATATCGTGTGGGTTAGATAAGGGGAAAGCAAAACTTGAAAGAAAGATTATCAGCCGATTGGTTGAAATGAGAAATTCATTCTTTTAGAAAGTCATTTTGCATTTGAATTATAAGAGAAAGGGAAGCTCACAGTTTCGGAGGCCACCGATTATCTTCGACTGGCCCAAGAGAGTCCATGAGCTCGTGTGTACAGTAACAGTTTCTAACTACCGAAATAATCTTCCCTCTGATTCCATTATAAATTCAGAACAACATTATTAACAGAACAACCCTCAACAATCGATCTTGGGTATGATTTTTTATTTTCCTTCCTAATTATAACCAATAATGGCATTTGACAAACTCTCTTCGGTAAAATTTTCAATGAATATGCCTACTTCTGCACCATAATGAGCCAAAGAAATCAGGAATATGATTCAGTTTGAACATGCTTTCTTCATAGAAGATGTAGTTGATAATGATGTTTCGTTTTTATAAAAGCATAAATAGAGTTGTAATACGACATGTAAAAATAGCACCTACTAAAGTTGACAATCTTATAATTTGCCTAATCTGGCTTACTATCCTATTGGACTAAACCACATTAAATTCCGCTTTTTAATACACATTTATCACGAGTGTTAAAGGGAATTATTGATGCTCTATTTTTCTCCTTCTTAACATTATTTCCATCGTCTATGGGTCGGATGGTAGTTTTTGATGACTGATGATGATGCTGATGAATTTGCTTTTGTCACTAATTTTTACGGATGCCTTCCGTAAGTGTCGCCAACCCTTATCGGGAAAATCGGGCATACGCAATCCTAGCTAGGAAAATCCAATTAGCTGGGATTCGAACGCTGGATCCAGAGATTTGGAGGTCAAGCTGTATGCACTTACCACTCCACCACCGCGGTCGGTATAACTATGCTCAATTGCAAATGACTTATTATAGAAAATAATGGAAGTCAAGGTATTGTAAATGAATATAATTTTATTCTACTTAAAAGTGGGAAATGCAAAATGGTGTTTACGTTAAGTATTAGATATAAATAGCTCCCAATAGAAATCTTTTATTTACTACTATGATATTTACAGTTTATATTTACGGAATTTTTCAACAAGGAAGGTAGATGAAAGGCTAAAGCTTCTGCAATCGTAACATTTTACAAAAAAAAATCTTAAAGAGAGTATATAAAATAACACATCGCAAAAAAACTCAGTTTGCGAATTATTGAATGCTAACTCAACAATAAAACATGATACAGAAAAGGAATAATTCGGAAACACATTTTGACAGGGAAAATATTTTTAAAATAATGGAATATAAAAAACTGCCAAAGATCACATCTTGTCGAGAAGAATAATCTGATAATTATCTGCCCCTCCCATGCGACTGTCCAATATTCCTTTGGGTACCGGTAATAGAAAGGCGGAGGAGAAAGGAAGATTTTCCCTATCTGTTGAAATCTCTCGGATGTAATGCATTGCCCTGCTTCTCTCCGACGCAGTCGATTGCCAAAGCGGAAAAAGCCTTTCGCAAATTATCCAAAGAAAGCCTCTTTTGTCACCAAAGCAATTCAGTCGCGTAATTCCGGCCCAGATAATTCCTAGCGAGTGCTGTAAATCAGCCAAGTACTCCATAGCCAATTCAATGAGCTATCTTCAACGTATCTTCCAACCTTTATTACGTGGCGTAAATTTACACTCCTAATTAAATGATTTTGTGAAAAACATGAGCATTCTCGACACTATTACAATGAATCAAATTAAACTAATCATACACACACATAATAAATTATTTTTATCGTCAAAATTTAATAAATATAATAATTATATATGTATCTGAAGTTCTTCCAGTTCTTTATCGAGGATTTTCCTTTCAACATGATGTGTTATTTCTTCAAAAATTCGCTTTTAGAACCCACATAAAATTGTTCGCAGAAACACCTTTCCAGTAGCAAGGACATATTACGAAGTTTCAGCCTATTTAGTTTTTTACGCACAGTACGTAATTAGCACAATTCTGAAGCAATACTCCCAAAGTGCGTTGAATTATATCGGATATATTGGAATTATTTATTCCTTATTACTTATTTTAGGTGGTGAACTCATACCAACGGGAGTAATAAACGGATTTTTTTTGCAAAGCATTCAATTACGGAAGAACCCTTGAAAGGTGATAATTATATCGACGTCAAGAAGTGAACCTTCACAAGTAGGCGATAGAAACGGCGCTCCTTCACTTTTTGTCTCTCCGCGCATAAAATGGTAAGGTTTCAATTACCATTTTGTGATAACTAAAATTGTTACTCACCTACAGTTATGATAATCTGACCTTAAATCCCCTTTGGAAAGATTTAGCAACTATCTCTCTAAAAGCTTTTCCAAATTACTTATCAGCGGATGATAGTATGTACAATATACCCCAATACAGGATTTTCATCCGAATGCGCAAACTCCGGATAAGTTGTGGATAGAATATTATATTACTATCAACTAACTATTGGATTTTTGAGATAGTGGATACGAAATAAAGTGAAATTTGAAAGAAGGTTCTGTCTACTGATATTATATGACTCACTTGGATGTTACTCTGTCGAATAAAATAAGCTATAACGATTTAAATTTAAGTCAAGTGTAAAGAAAAAGTTCTATAATCCGATATCAATATTACTAAAAAATAATTTATGCGCTTCAGGAAAATGAAAGTAGAATTATACTGTTCAAAAACAGCACCCTGAGGCAACGGTAGTTTCCCATATTCGTAAAAGACTGTAAATGATGAATTAAAAAATGACCGGAATCGGTCGGGGTATAATGAAAAATCAAATTGAAATTTAAAGGTTTTTGACTAAAAAATGATTTATTGCAACAATTCATATTAATAAAAACGAATGTAATTTCAAAACAAAAAATAATGGATGTAAAATATATTTCTGATACGGATTCCAAAAAACTATCTAAAACAACTCACAACGGCAATTTTATCATTCCTTCTGTTCCATTTCAAGGCAGAAATCGAAATGATTCAATATTTAAACCACAAAATTATCACGTTTTGAAACTTCCTTTCTGATTCCGTAACATCGATGTCCAAAAAATATAATTTAGAAATTCCTGTCATCCGTTGGAAGAAAAACTTAGCATTCATGAAAATAAATATTCCAAATTTATGATTAAATTCGCATTTCTGGGTCGAAGCTGAGTAAAGCCTTCGTTCGAAATCCTTCCCAACTTTATGATTGATAGATATTGTTACGCAAAAAGCTAACGTGCGATTCATGAATACTCTGTCTTCTTTGCTTATTAAGGAAGTGTGATTGAAAAGTGAGCCGTGAACTGAAATTAGCAAGCAACGCGAATATTATTTACTTTTCCGAGAAAGGAATGAGTAAATTCGCGTAAAAATACGTATATGTGACTACTTTTAGCGCTTCTTTAAATAGCAGCGTTTGTTTTTCAGATTCCTTTATAAAGCTGTCTCAAAGATTTTCATTTCATCTTCTCATTGAACTTTTTATGTAAGCTGCAATATTACGATATCTTTTGGTCTTTATTTAGGTGATTGAAAAATTGCCTTATCTACTTCGAACATTAGCCAACGGACAGACAAGAGGAGAGCGCATTCTCTTAAATCCAGGATTATCTTCCCGTTGGGGCCCACCATGAAAACTGAGCATCGGTAATGAATTCAGGAAATAACTGAATTCTATGGTCTATTCTAGCATATGAAGGGGTTTGGGAATCGAATTGCCATCCACGTGTCACCTGTAAGTGTCGAATGGCTAGGCCATTGCCTTGCGTAGGCTGTAGTTCCATGGATTTAATTTTAAGATAGTCATATTATTTACCATATATTATTTTTTATAATTTGGAGTTTGAAAAATCAAGCATATGATACGCCAACGAAATCACAGGAGGCTTCAGCTATTCTTTCTAATGTAGGCGTCTATTCAAGCGAGGCTACGGTGAGTGTCTAGCCCTCAGGCAGAACAGATTCACAGTTATGTAGGCAGCACTATTCTCGTAGAAAGACCAAATCGCTCGTTCCTATTAAACTTAAATATTGCACAATAAACTGAGGGAATTTAACGGAATATTGTAACGGGAAGAATTGGGACGCAAAGGAAGACGGGAGTGATTCTTGAACTGCAATCATTATTAATATTAATCAAACTATGCTTTTTGATTAAGTGAA
Source organism: Pachydiplax longipennis (assembly GCA_036926295.1). NCBI lineage: Eukaryota > Metazoa > Arthropoda > Insecta > Odonata > Libellulidae > Pachydiplax > Pachydiplax longipennis. Next base: position 19,008,642 of record JAVFKF010000024.1, on the reverse strand, counting down.
TTGTGTAACTTGAATACCTTCTGAGCAAACGTATCATCAAACAAAAATTTAGCCACATTACTTTCTCAGATACTTAAAATCACGAATGTAGGTCTACATATTTAAAAAGATAATGATATGTATGGAAGTTTATTACATGAGAATGGAAAGTAAAGGCGGAGAATACTTCAGGGAGAAATGAAGAAAATTTAGTGAAGAATGTACAGTGGACATCCATCTATTACGATAAAGAAAAGAATTGTTACTTTTTTCACGACAATTCTTTCATTTGCAATTATAATACTCGACCAGATTTCAACAATTGATCGTTATAGTTATAGCTATCAAATGTTCTTCTTGTATTTTAATTAAAAATAAAAGAATCTTAGTGAAAAAAGTAAATATTTTTCTTTTTGTAAAAGGTAGTTGTCCACTATACATTTCATACACTAAGACCTTCTAATGTGAATTTCAACTGTCGTTAGATATTGATAATCTTTGAGGTTTGGGAATGAGATTTTGAAATTACTATTTTTTACATTTATATTCCGCATCATTTTTCTAGTATCCATTATAATAAAGTAACAATAGATTCAAAAATGAAATGCGTAATTTATGTTGCTCCAAAATCACACATAATAAAGTCTATGGACTCTGAATATGCATTTTTTCGCGATTCGGGAAAGAAATGCTTGTAAGTATTAGAATAATTTAACTTTATAGAAGGATGTGGGAAATGCGGTAAAAAAAGCCAGCAACCGTTTGTAAATGGAATATGCCAACCGCACAGCGTCGTCACATATAATATTTCACAAGTTCCAGCTATACAGTCGTAAAAAACAATATGACGATTCAGTGGAATTTGAAGATTATGTTGAGATAAGCACTAAGTAGCGGAACTCTTAGTTCCTTGAGAGGTATGTATTTTCAGCAACAGAAGGTCTTATGAAATTAGCCGCTCTCACCTATGGCCTAAACCTACATTCTCAACTCATTGACCTCTGAATCGGGCATTCTCGGAGCCTCAGAATTCAAATATTATAGACATGTTGAATCTAAGCTCTCGAAAAAAGCTGGTGGACTCAGACGCAGACGGCCCCAAACAATAGTGAGAATACCCGAAATAAAGGAAACCGAAACATTAAATTATCTGCTGAATCTCCAGCACGCAACCTGTCCTTCGATGTAGGATAGCCATTTTTTCAGCAACCTTCACCTTTGTGCCATTTCGTGAGTAAGGAAGGCGGTAATAATCAGCGTCTTCGGAAGGACATGGAGGGAAATAGCGTAAAGCACCTGGAGAGAATGGAGAACTTACTAAGTTCGGAATCTGGAAAGTCGGCAAAATCATTTTCTTTCTTTCACAGAGAAGTGGAAGGTAGTATAGAAGAGTAGAATTTCCTATTATTCGCAAAAATGTGTTGAATCTGGGTGTTATCAAAATGCACAAGCTAAAATTATGTATAGGTGTTAAGGAAGTAGAAAATTTTGGACTGAATTTTCATATAAAATGTGCTAGTAATCAAGAAAAGTTCTTTATGATAGTTACAGCATCCCTTGAATTAATTATCATTAGATCTAAACAATATAGGACATAGCGATGATTTAAATTATTATTGAGTTTTAACTGAAATATTTAGGGTCCGCATAGTCTTCCATGGTTCATCTCCAGTGAAACGATTTTCAAAAACCCAGTGTTCGAGTTCCCATTAAGAAATGTTGGTTCATACATACATGGATACTTTCCTGTCACTTATGCCTCATTACTTTTTCCACCCGCTTTCCAGGAGAAAGTTATCCCAACAAAAAATTCATTGAAAATGATAAAGATTTTTAATACTGTGTGAAACAAAAAATTTAATACGGATACAATTTCTGATTCTAACGGAAAATACTTCCTCTAAGATTCTTTTGCTAATGCGGTAATACTTCCTATTTTCATTACTTTCAGGAAGTAATAAGAAATGAAAAGGAAGTAGACGAATAGAGTCCACTTCGACACCGTCTGCGCATTCGCCAGCTCATTTGTTTTGACTGAAATCCAAGACTATTATCCGAGTAGAGAAACTTCTCGTCATCTCCTCTGACTTCATCACTTTTACTCATCGCCCCCGCATTCCGACGCTTTCTTCTGTTTCCTTTCTCTCGGATCATCGCTACATTCACATCGGGAATATACTTATCCGATCAAATCATCCAAATCGATCAAATCAATTGAACATTCACTGGCCGAAATTCGCCTAGCGTGATTGGTAACTGTGATATTAATCATTTGAATTGGTAATATAAAAACAATGAAATTTAGGGAAAAACTCTAAGCAACGGCAATTTCTGGATGAATTACCTACTCCACGGAAGCGGCGAAGGCTTATTGGTCTTAAGGGTGACTTCTTATGAAAAGAGGATCTTATAAGAAAGCTGAAGTATCATATAATTATTAACATTAACTAATGATATAATTGTTAACACACATACATCACTTTGATACCTCTCACATCCATGATAAACTCATTAGTAGTCTCGTTTATTCATAAAATTCCTTCACACATCTCTAACGTTACCACAATTCAGTACTATCTTTATCATTAGTACTCGCAGTGTATTAAAATAAGATTTAATATATGTGATGCTTATATACTATATTAATAATATTATTTGGAATAATACGTATGCAATTAAGCTGTTTACAACTGACATTATGAAAATGTTTCTCATAAACATCTATGACCCTTGTGTTTTTGACGCGTTTTCTCTGCAAGATGAATCTAAGAATGTATAATGGCGATAATCTACACGAAGTATGAAAATTAGTCATGTGCCCATAGTAACCTTCATGTTTCCTCATGTTCCATAATGTTTCATCAAAATATTATAAATGACTACTTTTTCTCTATAATATAAAAGATAACGTTTCCAAAGTTTTCACAGCTAAAAACGACTAAATTTTCGAAAAACTTTCACTGTTTTCAATCTCTTATTTAAATTTAACCCATAAGTATACTTCATTCAAGTCCCATATCATTATCGCGATCTTTATTCGAAAAAGGGAGATTTTTTGGTGACCTCTAGAGAGAAATTTTGGAAAAAAATAACCTTTCTGGGTGATTAACCTGGAAAATCACCCTTTGATAATTTAAATCTGCTTTCTACTTCCTTAATCGGTCAGCATCATTGTATTAAGATCCTGATACGCTCTATAAACGAATTTCTTTTTTTATTTGGGCGACGAAACATCGAATTAATGAATACTCAACACAAGAAAACATACCGAAAAATCACCGTGAAAGTAGCTAGCCATTCAAGTTAGAAGAAATCCCAAATAGAGACAACATAATTATAAACTACGCCATAGTGTGCTCATTACACTCAAAAAAGACCATGAACAACTTTGAAAAATTCTTGTTCCGAGAATAATTCACACTAAACACTGTGAACCAACAGGAGAAAAATAAACAATTGAAAACTCGTAGTCATCCGATTAGAGTAACCTCCACAATCCCTTCATAATTTATCAAGCAATTGCTCGTTCTAAATTTGAAATAGAAGTGAGCGATAGCCAAGTTAATATATTTAAACAAAAGACTAGTTTCGGACTGTTCGATATTCAGGAAAATATGTACGCACGTTACGTTTACTTTTGGAAAATTATCTCTATTCACAGCATTTGAGCTTCATGAACTAACAAGTGATTTCTTTGTGGGAAATAGATCTTCTCAAGCTTTGAAAACGATATGAATCAATTCAATTTAGTCATTTTTCAATACAATGATTTTAAGCTACAGAGTCCTATGAACGTACACAAACCGTATGTATGCAAATAATTCGTGAGAAAAGCGTCTTGAAACATCTTCGGGTCATTGAAAGAGAAAATTATTTCCTGGTTGCAGTGTTGACATAATAAAACGACATAATACATAAAATTCTCGAAATCAGAGCACATTTTTTCCCACATGCACTCATCTTTTATGATGTGAAAACCAGATCTTTATGTCCCGGAGTCATTACCAGTTGACCTTGAAACCTTGGCCCCGTTTGAATAAAATCCTTTATTTACGTTGGCCAAAAGTTTCGCCAGCGCAAATAAAGATTTATTTGAATAAAAAGTTATGAAATAATGGAAAAGGGATTATGGAGTTACGAAAATAGGCATTGAATATTGGAGAAGACGAGTAATCCATTCTGAGCGTGTTATGTATTTCATAAATTCTAGTTATAATTGAATTGAAGTATTTCAATTGATAATTGAGTATTGGAAAAGATTTATGCCCCTGAAAATAATTCATCGTTATGTTTTCGACACAGGCTTACAAATGAGGCTGCATACGATTATGATGACATTCTTCTAATGATTTTATAAATCACACCTCATCATATATGACTGAGATCTCTGAAGTAAGGTATAAATTATTACCTTCTAATGTCAAAATAACGATCGAAAGCTCAGTTCTGAGGAAATTATTTCATGCTTAGAATTAGGCGGATTTGTGTAAATAATTGATGGGTTGGTGTCATAAATAACAGGGATGTAATTAACAGACACATTACGAGATTTTAATGAAGTAGGAAAAGAGGAAGAGAAATAAAGACATAGAAATAAATCAAACAATAAAAGGAAGGCTAAGAGTGGGAAGCAATATTGAATTTTTCTTTCAAAAGGAAAATCTAGTTTCGAATAATAATTCGCAATCTTATTCTATTCGACAAAAGTCAATAATGAAGAAGTAGTTAAAGGAGTAACTCTTCAAAGCTACGATAGTTTGCTTCTTTCTAGAATATTATAAAATATATTCTCTCTGTTCAAGAATACACTAGAATGAAATTTATAATTAAGAAAACAAAGCATTTTCTAAAATTCCGTTAAAATACGTAATTTAATATAAAAAGATCACTCTTTATTCTCATGAGACAGCATCCCTTCTCCTTTGCATAGAAGATAGAAAAACTAAAATTCATGAAAAGAGCCATCATATGGAGGGTTATGCCAATGTGCAACAAATACATTTGTATGGCGATGCAACAGAAGTCCGATTCTTTGGTAACTCCTTTGCCCACGCATTCTAAAGACTTCCGCAAAACTGCATTACGACAGCCACGCATCCAATCGAGGCGATACTTCGGATTCTGATAAAAGCGATCGATCGTCCGGTTGCATTCCGGAGAAAGTGAGGTAGAAAGCAGAAATGCCGGCAAAAGTTATGCTCTCGAGCACGCTCCTTGACGTGCTTTGGAGTGGGCACAATATGATCCCCTTGTAAGGAGCGGATACCGCACCCAAACAGGCACCGCATTAAGCGACACTTTCCCCATTTTACCCCGAGAAATCTAAGAGAATTCAAAAAAGATAGCAATGGCCAGAAGTCAGCCCAACCCTACTCCATATATAGTAGATGCGTCGAAAGCAATGAAATGCTGAGAGACGGTCTTCCAGACTTAATTATTGTTCAAATAAAGAGAAATACAGTGGAGATTTCAACGCGCGAATATCCGAGATACCAATAAAATTAATTTTTATACGCAAGAAAAACAAGGTATTTTCTTTCCAAGATGCTTTTATTAATTGTTGGACATACAACTAACGCTCCCTATACTAACTTTACTTGAATAAATAATAAATAATTCTCTACTAGTAAGCACCACGTCTTTGAGAGCCATTTATTTGGACCGATGTATCTTTAGGGGAGGTTATTGAAAAATAACTCTGAAATATTGATAAAATTTTGTATCCTGTCAAAATATATTATCGACCTCCATAAAATAGACACACTTCTTGAATCGTCTTAAATTGCAAGGTGATCTTACGTCCGGAAGTCTACGGTGCTCCAGTAAAGAAAAAGCTAATTCAGAATTTTGGCTTTTTTATATTCTTCCGCTTTATTGTTGATTATAAAACATCACTTTGTTTTTAAGGCCATAATTACTGAACGTCAATCAGAATGCACGAAACAACTGATGGTATACAAAATAACTGAAAAGTTAATTATAGCCACTATAACAGATAAAGATGCGGCAAAAAACCTCTCCAACTACTTCTAGTTTCCAGACGAGTTTCAGAGCAGAAGAATTCTTTTCGTTGAAACACTCGCCGTTTTGATTAGAGGACCCATAAATATCTCGATTGAGCAATCTCTCTAACGGAACGTGAATCGGTCAGAAGGAAGTGCATATATCCCTGTTCTAAGTATTACACCCAAATAACGGACTGAGAATTAGTAAGTAGTATCTGATACAATTATTATTTAACGCAAACTACAGCGCAGCTAAGAGGATCGTTTCATTAGCATTCCGCGTCACGCATCTACGTCACGATTAATTGTAAAATAGGAGTCCATTCCGATGGATAATCTTAGATTTCTGCTCAGATTTCTCAGCTGTTTGTTCAAAACTAATCTTAATAGTTAAAAACACTTAAAATACAATTATAAAAAATCGTTAAGATGAAATTAGCATAAGGCAATTCTTTGATTATTGTCCATTAACAAGATATAATGAGTGATGAATCAAGTTTTCCTCGAGGGTATAGGATTGAATTTACCTATTAGTTTTAAAGAATCATATTACATCTACCCAAATCAACCAATTTTATCAAGCAAATATCTCTAACAATGACCTCCTGGCTCAATTCCTTGGAGACAAAACTTAAACACCACTATTTTCGTTTACATAGAAATATAAAACAGGTTGACTCGACTTCTCCTCCTACATTTAAATATTTATTTAGATGTTCAAGCATTTCTGGAAAAAAAACGATTGTGCCGAGCTTATAGGTAAACGATAACCACAAATAAATTTCCGCCTGTCATAGTTAAACTGTTCTCCAACTCCTAGTATGGTTAATTCTAAACGTGTAGTGGTACTCACTCTTTATGGCCCACGCCTCTCCTGCCTTGAGGGCCCTCGCGTAGGTCCTCCAGTGGGCCTTGCATTCCGCTCCCAGAAGCACTTCCTCCCCATTCCCTTCGGACAGCCTCTCTCCAACCTTCTCGACATCAAAGATGTCCAAGAGTTTCTCTAGCGATCCGTGGGATGACCAGTTGGGCACATCTTCACCTCCGGATGGTGCTTCTTCAGTGGTGTTACCCAGCGCAATCGCCGTGCAGCGCTGCACCAACACCAAAGTGCACAATAGCGCAAGGAGGCCCTGCGCCAAATTACCCTTGGTAATCATTGTGAGTAGTCCTTTCTCCACGACTGGGGTTTTGTACTCTCGAGTTAAACTGCACGACGAGAGCTCTTCCTTTTCGGGAAAAAATATTTTAACGCTAAGATCTAATCCTTTTCATTTTCTTCTGATTGAAGAAGTTCGATCGCACCTGCCAATAGTGTTAATATTGAGATTATCGTGACGCCATCCACCAACTTATTTTACCGTCCACAGATCAACACAAGAATGTATGAAAAAAGTAACGAGTTAGCGAAAGAGTATCATATGAGTAGATTTTGCTCCTTGGAAACGATACGAAAATAAATGTGGCCACAAAGCGCTTCTCCTTCCTTATCTGCTTCTCGAGAACTCAAACGACGAATTAACGAAAAAGAAATCCACTTCAAATACTTCAGCACTCCGAAAATTTTACAGTAAATTTATGTCCATGGGCATCGGCGACACATGAAATTTTCCTTCCTGGAGTCGCGTCCGAATGATTCGTCGTTTGAGGCGCGACTGCAACTAATCTCCTCGAAGGACTCGACGGCCACAAGAGCGAGAGGAGAAAACCCTGTGGTCCCGTTCACAAAGACGAAAGCTTTCACTAGCCCACTCTCCCCTCTTCGCGCCGCATTTCTCCAACCCCTCCGTCCTTACCCTCATTCTCTCCTTCCACTTTCACCTTCTTCCTCAATCACTCATCCCCTCGGCAATATTAGGATAAACCACTTCTACTTTCCGCTCTTCTTCAAACGGATCGATTCGCATTCGTTTTCCGTTCATCCTTTTTCGTCAGCAGTGGAAACTGCAATCATGCCTTTCTCTCTAACATGACCAACAGGTAAATGTGCTCACTTCTTTCGATTTCCGGAAATCCACTACCTATTGCACCGTAACGCAACCTACTCGTGGCGTTCTGAAAATGTATATCAAGTGATCGTTTTAGGCAGGTCTCGCGAAAGTTGCCCTTTGAAAGAATTTTAAGATATGGAAGACTATGTTAATGTCAAAAAGGAATCTAAAACTTCAAGTGATAGCGCAAGCTCGAATCTTTCAATCCATCAAAATATATATCATCGGAAATTAAATATGTAATACCGAGAAAAAAAAATAAGATGAAGTCGGGGAGAGGTTATCGTGCTGTCTTTAGAGTTATTATCTTATTCTAAGGTGTTGTCTTAGTAATTTGTCTTTAGTCAAATTCTTTACTAAATAAGGATAGGAACAGCTGAGTGGCACGTTATTAATTTCTTTGGACTCAACTATCATGTTAAACAGTAATTTACGGATTATCGCCTTAATCGGAAATTATAAAATCAAGAGTGGTAAATTACGCAACTTACTGAACAGAATCATCATCCAAGACAGTAGAATTTCACGAGAGAAAAAAGAATAAGCGTTGAAACGCAGGTCGTTTCTAACGCAATGTGCTTGAAGTCGCCTTTTCTTTCTTTCTACTTACAAATGTTTTGAGAACACGTTTGTAGGTACAATAATTATGACATATGTATTCTAACTACGTGCTGATAGAACAGAATAAGGCAATGAGGCCAGATCATTAAAATAGAAAATGTTGATTGAAACACAAAAAAATCCCGATGGAGGGTAACTGACGATTGCAAAATCTATTCGTTCGAAGAAAGAGGTATTGCTCCAGCTGTAACTATGTTAATATTTGCATTTAATTGGAGAATACTTCTGAATTATAGCTATCCTACATTTGGTACAGTAAATTACAAGATGGAGTACAATGATATCCATCAGAGAGGGTCACATTTTCATTCATCTCCAAAAGTAAGAGAAGCGCTGAGTATGTGCAACAGATATAATAATAATAAATCTAATGATTTAATAATAGAAGATTATGACGAGATTGAGACTTGTAATTCTCTTAATTCTTTGTCATATAAAATTTTATTAAAAGAGATAGCTTAGAGTGCAAAGAATGAAACAACTTTCTTAGTATAAAAACTTAAAAATGCACCTAAGCAATATACTCCACGGTAAGAAAATACCCGCAGAAATCAGGGTATGAAAACTGTAAAACTTACAGAGAGTTAACTAATTTTTAGTCAGAAAGAAGATTTAGAAAGAACCGAAAGGCAAAAAAAAAACAATCCTGATACACTTTCACATGGATATAACAACTAGAAATATGTTTGTATAAAATTTAGGAGGGAAAAAATAATATAACAAGCAACATGATTATCAACAGACAAACATATAATGAATGGCAAAAGGAGATGGAGATGCATGCTAAGAGATGAATCCTCTCGAATTTGGTGTACCTTGAAAAGCATTTTAAGATTTCCACGATAGATACTGTTTCTGTTCCCATCTTTGTTTATCGAGATTCGCTCGAACTAATTTAAATCCGAAAGATGCTTTACAGCAGGAATAGGGAGATAGTCTGGGATAGTTACCACTATTGCCAAAATATTTGCTTAATCATATACACTCTTAAGGAAAGTGATGATTTCCAATCGTGAGAAATAACTTCGTACAATTAGCAATTATTTTATCATCATGAGAAAAGTGAAGATTCAGAACACAAATCTTTCAATTATTTCCTCAATACAGAGAATAAATAATAAAAAGCAGCTAACATTACGAGCATCTTCTTAAAATTATTTTATATTGAAGCAGATTTTCCAAATATTACTTCATCATTAAAACTCCACTCCACCTGGTTTGAACGTTGTTACGAAAATTAGATTTTTCAATCCCCCACTCATTCGCAAAGACTGTTTTCAGTTATATAGTGCCCGAGATTTTGTGGAAATCTATAGCAAATTATTTAGATGAAAAACCATGCATAACATTTCCATATTAAATAATTTCATCTAAATATTTCATCTAATACCATATATCAATTTATAAAATTATGGCAATAACGTAGTAGCAATTTCCCAAAAATACAGGTAAAAATAAGAGAATATTAATTACATTTAAGAGAGATGATACCGTTTATAAATATCTGGATACAGAACTTGTCTTGGCGAACTGATCTTGAGTATTACAAAGGAAAAGCGAAATAAATTTTACTACCTATATAAGTAGAACTTGCATTTCCACATTTTTTTGGAAAAATAGCACTTGTATAGAGGCAAAGGTAACAATAATGTTTTTACGCAGAAAGGTCAATGATGATACTTAAAGAGTGAAGGAATTTAAATATCGTGAGAAGAATTCACGGTTGAAGGATCAATTCATGCGATACAGGGGATACGGAAAAGCAAAATAAAGTCCATGTCGTTCATGAAGGCCTCCAATTTACTTGTTGAACGGTGAAATGGAAAATTATCTCAAGAAATCTAGATATTCCTTTCAGTTATCCCACAGGAGAAAACAATAAAAATCGTAAAATGATAAGACTTTCAACAATAATTATTGAGTAAACAATATTTTGACTACTAATAAGGTGAAGTTCTGGAGTAAAAAAAAAACAGAAAAGAACAGTAAAATATAGTCAAAGAGCTACATGTTATAGCAGATAAAAAAGTGATAAGAACGAATTAAGTGGGAGGGACCATAGTCAGGTAAACTTGGAGGAGGAAAAGATGGAAAAGGACCTCCACACAGAGCAAAAATGATACCAAGATAAGAAAGATACTAACGCGGTGGGATAAAATACGCGCAGTATCGGAACAGGAGGAGGATGAGTCAAAATGCCACCTTGAGCCTAAATGGCCCTGGGAGAAGGAAAACCATTTTTTATGCCCAACATTCTCATTTTTAAGCCGACAAACGCCGATGATTTATAAGTCCACCACTCGAAAAAGTTTTCTTCTCAGACTTATTTACTTTAAAATGTTATTTTAACTAAGAATAAGTAAATAATATGCTATATCAATCTGATGAGATCATATCTTTAAGAGAAAATGTGCATCCAAAAGGTTCGTTGAGCTCTTTAAATTTCACATAATTAGATTAGTCTGTTTAAAGTAGAATTTGTGTAGATCCATTTGTACTGTTCCACTAGCTTCGTCGCAACAAGAGAAAATAATATTGGTAAGAAAAACAGCCGTTCATAGAGTACATGCACATCCGATATCGGAAAGAGCAGATTTGCATTTCTTCCCTTGATCTTGCGGAAGAATAGTTCGCCGTCTCGCAGTCTAGTCTGAACGTTGGACAAAGCCGTCTGATCAGAGGCTTCTGGAGGCGGATCTTAGGATGAGTGGGAAGGGGAGAGAGCGAAGGTTAAGGTCGCCGTTGCCTCATCGACGACCTCGTCTTAGAGGCGTTGCTTCGCTGCACATGAAGATTCTCTTTTCACACTAAATCTCTAGAATATATACCCAACGAAACTGGTGGAAGCAGTTTCTCTGGATCATTTCGTAGATAATGAATGATGAGAAACTGGAAATGAATCAGAGTCAACTACAAGCAGAGGTATTAAATGAATAAATTACGGCTGCATTTGGGCGAAACTGAAACAGTCTCTCACGCCATCTTAAAAGCCGAATCGTTGGTTCTCCATAGGGCTTGCCCAGTGTTAGAGTTTCTGAGCTAGAGTTTGTTATTAATGAGATATTTTAAATCGGATTCCAACAGATTGGACGTAAATACTCCCTGAGAATAGTTTCAAGACTATATATCATACTCGAGGGATAATAAGAAATCATCAAAATCAAAGAAAATATGCAGAAACTCTCATCCACAAATAAATTCAAGCTTTGCTGGAAAAAGATTACACTTTATTTTTAAATCTTCCTGTCCGTTCGCGTTGACATTTCTGTAAAGCCTAAACGAAAAGGTGTTTTTAATGTTAAGGTGAATCCTGTAACTTCATTTTTACTTTGGAGTCACGTCATACATACAAGAGGATGACATATTTCAATTACAACGATCTGTGTACGATAGCACCCCTGATTTGTTTTCAAACAACGTCTAAAAAGATACCAACGAAGTCAAAATTTCATTACTTCAATCCATTAAATCTATATGATGGGCATAATTGGTCTAAAGGAAACAAATGTTTCGTCTATTCGAACAAAATTTAGTAAAAGCTGAATTTTTTCCGTAAAATCATCAATCTCCTAAGGTTCATTTGGTTTCTTATTTATAATTCCAAGATTTCAGAGCAAATAATCTAGCTGCATGTCCTCAAGAGGAAAATACATGAAGGAAAAAGGTAGTAGAAGTCAGTCAGAGAGTACAAAATCAAAACAATCAAATTTAAATCAATGCTGATTTAAGCGGAGAAGAAAGTTAATCTATAGCAACAATAGAGGGTAAATGTCGTAGAAATCGAAGTCAAATGAATCTTGGTGATTTTTTGTGTTAACTAATTAACATTATGCTAATATAACTCGCACAATTCCAAGGATAATAAATCCCAAAAATGAAACGAGAAAACTGATTTCGAGGTGTTGTCATCATCATCAGATATGCTAAAATTATTGAGAAGCAGGGAATAGAGAGGAAATTAGAATGGGAAAGGAAGGGTTCAAGGGTGGGTAGTTGACGAAGAAGAGGGAGCAAGGGGAAGAGTGGAATCCAAGGGGAATGCCTCAGGAGGTATGGCTGTGGAATGGTGGAAGGCGTGGCAGGTATTTACAAGGGGCAGAAAGGATATAAGACCCTGCCAAAACAGAATGTTCGACCCTTAACAATAGTGAAAACTTTCCTATACCTTACAATGAATATCATAATATTTTACCGACAATTGAAAAAATGAAGTCGAATGAACCAATTATCATTAAATAATGATGCCACTAAGCATGAGTTATTTTCAAGAGATATTTTTATCATTAAACGTGAAAAATTAAAATATGCACCATTTTCTTCGTTAGATAAATGTTTTGTTAAAATCTTATTACAATAGGTCAGCTCTTATCTCATTAATTTGGTTACTCTGAACGATATTGAAGCTTCATTTTTCAGTTTTTCCCTCTTTCCAATACCACCTAAACATGACAAGTTATTTATGAAGTGAAAAAAATTGAATTAAAAGCGATCCAGAGAAGAAAAAATTTTCTATCCTGAATCGAGTATTTATATACTTCTCAATTAATTTCTAGAATAGAAGTTTCTAAGTTGATCCAACATTAAGGCACGCTCTTTAATGTTATTTTCTCTACCACATTAACTATGCGTCGATCTATACAGAAAATAGTTCTAATATGTCCTCTTCGTAATTTATTGATTCAACCATATTTGAATCGATATCCCCCTGCCACCACCCGTAAGATGGCTTGACGATTACTCAAGTAGATGATGATGAAAACATTATAAAATATGCCGTGCGTATTTCCTGCGAACTCTTGAAGTAAATTCTTGGACATTCACTTTGAACTTGTCATCCTCTTGACAGCCTTTTATAACTTTCTTCGAATTTAAATAAGTACAAGTAAAATCATCACTATATGCTGTTTACCGACTTCTGTCTCAATTTCTTCGTTTTGTAAGTTATCGAAGTTAGTTCAAATTCGTTGTTATTTAGATATCGTAATTAAATATTTTTATTTATATATCAGATCTCTTATATATCGCCACAGATGACTGTTCTTGAATTATACAATAAATAAATAATATTTTAAAAGAGAGACTTTCAGTAAGTGTTGACTGTTCTGAAATATTTAAATGCATTATCTGTTTGATAACGAACGTGTTCCTTCACACGCGTCGCTTCTAAGCAATACGTTGTGACGATATGATTTCAAGGAAACGCTTAGAGAAAGTGCCTGAAGGCGTCTCCTCAGTAATTGAGGCGAAGTAGATTGAGATATGGGTCGCGGATATACCGCAAAGACGAGAATTAGTTAATTTGCATTTCCAGAATTATAATATGTCATTATCACTACCATCATCATTATCACCCTTGCCATCCGAGTAATTAAATTAAAATTTTATCGCGTTTCATCACACCAAAATTTTGACGTTAAAAAACATTGAAGGCCTTCTAGGTAGAGAAATTAAAGGAAAGCAACCGACTGGAGAGGCATCTGCAGAAGATAAGGCCGTCTACTTCCCCCTCTCCTAACCCTTCTTTTCTCACCTGCTGCCGGACATCACAGCATTTCAGGTGCCGCTGTTTACAGAGGTTGACCTCAAGAAAGAAATGGGAGTGGACATAGAAATAGGTCGACAAAAAAGTAAGAAAAACACAGCCGGAAAGGAGGATCGCTGTACAATAAAATCCCAGTGCATGACGAGAAAAGGGTGTCTCATAACCTAATGATAGGACTTTGCTACCTGCTTCACCCTTACTCCTTCCCTTGCTTAAAGTATTCCAGCTTTCTCTGCTTCCTTTATCTAACGGCACGATGTGATTCCAGGACCCATTATCATAGGCGGACCGAAGAAATGGAAACTCTCTGGGATCGTCCCCTTTTTTCAGTGAAATTTCTCTTCCAAGTTTCTTCCCAACGACCTAAAAGTGCCTAAAAGTTAAACTGGTAAACGTAGGTGCAGAAGAAATATCCACATTAATATCTGAATTCCAAAAGCTGAAGCTTAAACAGTTGGGTAGCAGTCATGCCAAAATTGAATTAAATTGCTCAAAAACCAGATTGAGGGAGAGAAAGCAGAAGGAGTGGCCCCACATATACTCAGCCATTGGAGCGTTACGAGATTCAATATGTAAGAAAGTGGATTTGAAAACGATGGAATTCCATTGATAAATCTGAACATAGGATAGGCGGCTGTAAATTTGTTGATAGGAGATGATAGCTATGAGCAGATTTTCCCTTTTAGAAAACATATAACAGTCAGAAACATTCAGTTTCGAGCTACGGAAGTAAAGAAGCGAGAAAGCTGGAGGAAAATGGTAATTTTAAGTAGAGCCGTAAATACTAGGGATATTGCAAAAAGTGAAAAAGGAAGTTGAAACGTGGAATTACTGCTTTCGAGATGCTTCCAAAGATATCCATAAAAATATTAATGGTGTGTTGGAATAAATGTAGCGTACTGAATTTTCGCTAGGATAGAGTAATTCCTACATTTTTTATTCATACATATTTTTCTTCTTCTAGATTCTAGAAAAATCTACGAAAGCTAAATATATTTGTTAGCTCGAATTGTAGTAATTACAGAAAAATTACATAACATTTTTGCCAAAAATGCATCTGAATACAATGAATCCGAAAATTTCCCTTCAGGAAAACATTGAGCCACTTATTAACCCAGTTAAACATTAGAAACGTGATAATAGATAAATGCACGTTATTAAGATGTCCTTAATCGTGAATCCTAATTGGTTAGCCCTCGTTTCCTTTCGCGTGCATAATTCTTTATTCCGTAAAATCTCATTTTTCCCAAAAGATTGAGATAACGA
Organism: Pachydiplax longipennis; assembly: GCA_036926295.1. Classification (NCBI taxonomy): domain Eukaryota; kingdom Metazoa; phylum Arthropoda; class Insecta; order Odonata; family Libellulidae; genus Pachydiplax; species Pachydiplax longipennis. The sequence continues at coordinate 18,993,238 of JAVFKF010000024.1, read as the reverse complement.
AAAACTTTTGAGAATGATATCTCATAGGCATCAGTGCTCCTAGACCTGTTTCGTGGAGAGATGAATGATGCAACGTAAAGGAGTGAAGGTCACTGCGGACTGAAAAGAGAAAAGGAGATGCCACAGGAGCGACCAATTCCAGGGCCTGTGATTTCGGAAAAAAAGAGTTCCTCAACGAATTGACAAGAATGTTCCGTTCTTAGGAAACAGTGACAGCATTGCTTCAGCATTGATATACGGAATAACATTTTCTGTTTGAGCATAGACTGGCTAAAAAAGTACCATAGTATGATTAAATTTATCGTTCTTTTCAAATTTAATGGAAGCCCCAAATAATACTAACAATTGCGTATGGATTACTTCCTCATTCAGTATGTCTTTCGTAAATATATATCTATAAATTCTAAAAAGACTATACAAACATCTTAAATTATGATTTTATTCAATGCTTCACATCAATGATTCCCAAATGCTATACAACGAGATTAAAAGGAAGAAAATGAGTCACACGTGGACCACGGAGAAAAGAGAATGTAATGAAAGTTGTATAGAAGAATCATAAAAGAAAAAATCGCGCAAGAATAGAAAAGTAGGGGGTATGATTAACAAGACTATTTGCTTCTTTGCTTACTTCAGGAAGGAAATGCCTTTGCCTACAGAAGGAAAATAAAAATTGTGTTGGTGGGCATAAGTATGTTTACATGAATAAATCTATTTGAAATCCATCAAAATTTAACTTTCTTCGCTTCAGATTGAAATAACAGATAGTTTATAACGCTGAAGAACCTACTTTAACATTTCCAGTCAATGATATAACTTCCGCATTGATATTAAGAAAAGAGCACCCAGGCTTCAACAATATTCAGTTAAGTAAAACATAACAGATACCTAAATTCAGAATCTGTTATTTCAATATTGATTGCAAAATCTGTACTTAAGAGGAAGACGTTCATTCAATAACTGTTTCATACGTGAAAAAAAGATGAATAGATGCTGGTATTCACTGTATGTCCTTTAACTTCGATAAGTAAGTATCACTCATTTCTCTTGGAAAGCTTATAATCACAACAGCACCCCGAAAACTGCCAATAACCTCAGGTGGGAGTGTAAATAAATAAAACGTCTCTAGCTGGTTCGTTGACCTGTTAACAAGTCTAATCCCTGAGGGAAGAGAACGGAAAACAGCTATCCATTTCAGATTTAACTTCCTCACGAAGTTTTGTGGACAGGTTTCGGAGTCTGCGATTATAGTTAGCTGAAATAGCGATGCCTCGCAGACTGAGCTTTAAACCTGTTTAGTGAACTTTCCGGAAAGCTTCCGCCTCTATTAAACCTAGAGCGAAATGCATCAGAAAGATTCTATCATCTCTGACACGCTAACTTCAAACGGAAGGGAAACGTTCGGTGCTACACATAGATGCCAAATCAGCGGCTTAGTAGCTAGACATAGCGACATTTTCCATTTTTCAGAGACTTCTTTTCTATCTTAGCGACAACTTGCACTACATCCAGCATGTGCTGTCTCCAGTACTCTCTTCTACGTTCTCGCAACATGACACACTTTAGTTTTACAAGTAAACGAAAATAGTTTCCCTTTAGAATGTAAGTTTACATTATCTATTTGTTTCATTAAATATCTGAACTGGTACAATATTTGTATAAGGGAATTCAAGCGATTACAACACTAAACAACTGTTTAGTGACTTTTTATATGCTTTATAGGGTGCATCAGGCGGAATTATATATAAGTAAATTGGCATCTCTTCCTAGTCCTACATTACATTATCGCACTAAGTTTCAATACCAGTGTGTTGCGGAAGTGGTGTGACGTTAGTAAGCTCTTAGCGTGCCGCACACTATTCATGAGTAGCACAAACTTTAACACTATATCAGTGTTTTCCTAACGTGAGACACTCGTACAGCTAGTAGGCGTACAAGTCCATTAGGTGTAACTCGTTCGGATGGATTCATTTTTATATTATTCGGATGATAATTTATTTTCCTGATACTTTGAGCTATTATAACCCACGACGTTTTACTGTCATTCATCGGGAAAGTACGCAACTACAAAATGCTGAAAAACGTCGATTATGAAAATCTTCGCATCTTGAAGGGACTGATGCTGTCCTGAGAAGGTAAAATGGAGATTTGAGACCACGAAGGCTTTAGACCACGGATTAACAATAAATGAGATGTTAATTATTCTTTCCATATATTTTTATCGTTTCATGGGATAGCGATCGAAACTACTGAAACTTTTCGTTCCATGGAAAATAATTCTTCATTAATCCTCAATTTTAATTTAGAGTAAAACTAATAAACGTATGATCTGACAGACTAGAAACGTAAAGTAAACAAGAGTCAACCATAGAGAAAAAAGATTGGAAAGTAATACATCCCAAATCGTTTTTCCCATCTCCTGAGAATGCCGAATCGCACACAAGATTTTTTTTCTATACTCAAACAAGAAGAAAAGTATGCCATTTCCCCAAATTTCGACTACTTTCCACTTAAGGCTCCTCTAGCTTCAGGAAAAACGGATATTATTTCCAACTAAGGAAACGCTCTATCTCCTATCGCACCTTCAATGAAGACGGTGTACTCCACAAACATAAATATCACATCCAAATTTGTTCAAAAGAATGGGCAAAGAGTTGAATGTCGTTTTAGACTACGTTTAATTCTACGTATTTATACAATGGAGTTTCAAAAAGATTTAAATTCAAAAGCAAAATAAGATGATAATTTTTCGCACTTATTTGTGTGGCTAACATTTGAACTGACATGGGATTCTCCAATTAAAAACAGTGACGTTGTAAGTTCTAACTTCTCTAACAATAAACAGAAGAACTATATTTTTCCAAAAACTGCAAACAAAAATTTTAATTATCGGATTAAATATCATTTTGATGAAGAAAAATATTTCATATTTTACTCCAGAATATTTATTTGATGCGAGATCAAATTTATCAAATTCTAACATTTACCGAAAGAAACTTTTCATTTTGTATGTGATAGCTAAATTAAAATGAAGCGTATTACATTGGAGTGGTAAACTAGAAAAGGGATTTAACCTCGTTGAGAGGTATTTTGGTGTCTATTCATTCTAATCAAGAGTAGCTGACGTCTTTCACTTCCGTCGAAATAGTTTTATCAACAAGAAACGGCAACAACGAGGAGTCTAATCTTTTAGTTGCAGCATTTTAGTAAATGTGCTCCGTGGACTGTTCGTGCACAAGATTCCCTTCCAAAAGTTCCCCGAAATTATAACTATTTTCTCATGCCAAGTTAAACGTTTTAAAATTCGTCACACTCACATCATAACTTCGTTCTGCATTTCTCCGAATAATTGAACAACAAAACCATTTTATCGACAGCTCATTGTTAAATGATATTTCGTTTTTTTTAAATATATATCAACGCACTCAGTGATAAACATCAGATACTGAGAACAACACATTGCAGTCTTTCGTGCGATAGATAATAACTATGACCAAAACGAGAAACAAGAATCTAAATCGACTAAAATGTTTAACTTGCATACAAATAGCTATACACGCAAAGAACTATCTCTGTCTAAGTATAATGAGATAGCTTGATTATCTGAGGTTATAGAAAAAATTAATTTTAATGAAAAGAAAAATAAGTATATCGGAATACATGCATAAACAATAATTTCGATAGAGTAATGAACAGGCACCGATTTCAATATATACATTTGGGAATCGATTCTGTTAAAATTTACTTTTAAGCATGAAATTTCATATAATCTAATGGTAGAATTATCGGAAAGAAGATTCACAACGATATACGATAGAAACAAAGATAGGATTTAAGGATTTGATATAGATGCAAGATATGACCTAATTAATAACTCATTTCTAAATGTGATCACACAAAAGGTTCGAGAAAACTCGAAGTGTGATATGATCTCGCATCAAAAATAAGAAGAGATATCGAAAACTTCCATAGAAATCTATGTCATGATTGAGAGATAAATCTCGCTTTTACCATTTCACTAATCCCTTCAAATATTACACCGGATGAGATTGAGTGGATTTCCTTTTAGAATATTCTCGATCTTAGTAATTATTTAAAATAATTCTTTTGTATTGTTTCTAGATAGACTCCCAACTTTGCTTGCTGCTTCGTTTTAGCAGATGCATTCACATACTCATACAAATTATAAAATCTTGTATAAGGGATAAAAATCAAATCCTTATAATGATCAAAGCATAAAATGATGATGAGTAACTAAAGCTAAAACATCTATTTTCTAAAATGTAAACTAGCTTGGAAAAAAGGTTAATGACTTTAATGACTTATGCTCTAATTCTGATTATTACATCATGGAATCCAGTACATTAACGACAATTAAAAGATATGAAACGCCTCATGGTTTCTTCCCGGAACTTTTATGAATTTAATGAAGTCGAGATGAGTGTATGGCGTAATGAGAAAAAGCTTCCGTAAGGGAAGATTTCTCTGTTTTCCTAACCTTCCCTCACCATAAACTCCTTTCACTTAGCTTTCTTAAGAAGTTATCTAAACTCTAATTAGTGATTAGGAGTGAGAGTCAAAAAGTTTCTTATTTACACAGAAAATTCCTTCTAAATTGAAACTGTTTGTTGCTCAACTCTTTATTCACGAAGAGGAAGCCCTACTCACGGTCTTTGAAGTTCATACACCTCAGAATATGAGAATATATGAGTTTCATAGAGATTTTTTTCATTCTTGAATCTTTAAAGCATAATTGCTTCAATTTAAACCTTACGTTTATGGAAAATGAATCAGATCAGTCACGATCAAAACCACTGCCAGTACAATGATGACCTGAAACAGTAGCAACCAATATGAATATTGTGACGAAAAATCAATTCCTGATTTGCTATTCTGTGTTTTGGTACTGTTAAAACATATAATGTGCATAACTACGGCTAATTTCGATTTTATTACATGGATGTTACCAGGCTAGCAAAACATACTGCCCGCATTGAGTTTTTGACATTATACTCTTTAACAAAATTTCGTGATTACTGAAAAAGTGAGAATAAATACTAATACTAATGAAATAACCATAATTTCACAGGCATTTCTTGGCAGCCTTGGCCCGACGATGAATACGAACCGAATAGAGCTCACCGTCATTAATCAAGAATTCTGATACACATCGACTGACTTCGTCTTAAAACCCACGAATAATATATTTCACTGGCTTCACTTAATGATTGGAGGATTTGATAAGCTAGCAACGTTTCTTTCTTTCAGCCAAAAGTAATTTGTAGGCATCAGATATTTGTAGGTTCGGTACATACCACGATTTTAATAGAAACATTTATTCATACCAATATTGTCTTTGCGAGTAAGGTCCTTACTAACTTTCCTATAGATATTTCTAAAAAGTATCGACCGCGATGACTAAATTTTAGTTTGAAAGTGACTGAAAGGAGAATAATTTTCATGTTCCGATTGCTTTTGGGTGAAAGATTATATGAGAGTTTTGGAGCAGGATTTCTCGAGCCTTTGCAAGGTGATTACAAGCAACACAAAAAAATTCTCGAACCATTTCTGAGGCGTTTAAAATTTCTTTGCATTTGTGAGGGCGTCGGGTGAAAGGCGGATAAGCATATGAAGCTGCTTTTCGTTACCACGCTATCAACTTTCATTTGCAAAAGAGAAATTTTTGTTTATATTTTTTGCTATTTTTACCAGAGAGATCAGAAAGAAACTCGTTATTAAAGCACTTCCTAATCTTTGAACAAGTACCGTGAATCGTACGTGTAAAAAATTTTTGAATTTGAACAGATTGAAGTCTCTTCGCATAGTTACCTATCTGCAAAAGTTCTCGCGGCATGAGTCAGTAATCACACAAATAAAACTCACTTTGTAGCTCACTCACAACAAATTAAGTTTTATTTGTGTGTGATCATGAAGGAGTTCCACCAGGTATCACCAAAATCTGTCAAGTTCATGAGTTAGTAATTTTCACTGCGACTGATGGATAAATGCTTAAAAACATGAGGAACATGAGGAATTCAAAGAAAACACGTGGAAATAAAATCTAGGAAATAGAGGAAAAACAGAAATATAGGAGCTGTTTCGCAAACTTACTCCCTAGCATGCCGGAAGAGAAACGGATATCACGGCCAAGAAGAAGCGGAATTCGGCTTGTTATTCAAAAACGAGAATTTCTCAACGAATGGTATTATCAACACGCAGATCAAGGCACAATTGGAAACGATATTTTTAAGGCCGAGAAGAAAATGGTAAAAACGTGGAAGTGGTATTCATCCTCCTTTCACTTCCTCATTCGACCGCGCTAATCCGCAATACTCGACTAATTTTCTTTTTGTACATAGTGGATGTAACCCCATGAACGGAATTTACGTAATTTATCTCGTAACTTGTTATATAAGTTTAACCTGCGATATCGTGGACTTTTTCATATCGTAGGTAGCAGTGAAATAAGCGAATTAACTCGACGAATAAGTATACGTGGACAATAAACGGTGGTACTTGTGTGGTTTAAACCTTTCTAATCTTGGGTAGAATCTAAAGTAGGGCCTTGGGTAGGTTAAACACGATTTTTATCTATGATTACCTCGGAATTCTAAAAAACACGTTCTAAGATGGCCTGGGAATTCTATAAATCGTGTTTAAGTACCCTGAATTGGTGAATATCTGCCGCCAGAGAAATAAAAGCCCAAAAACGGGCAGAGACAGCAGTCCAAACTACCATATAAATTTTCTGAGGAGCTGCAGCTCATCAGTTTATCTTAAATCATGATTGCACCCTCTCGAATTATACAATCCGGATGTAATTTATTCGGAATTCAGGGCGGAGACTACTTGAGAAAGTATGTACATTGATTAGAAGTGAAAACATTCCAGAAATTATAGGGAAATGAGCAGAAGCCCATTATACTCAGTACACTGAAAATCGTTTCCTACAATAAATTAAAAGGATTGCATTTGTTAGGATAGCAACAAAACCCAACTTACCCTTTAGTGGCACAAGTTTACATGCCCACTATAGACCACAGTGACGAAGAGGTGGAGGATATGTATGAATATATTTCAGAAGTGATAAAAGAGGTTAAAGGAGTGGAAATTTTGATTATTTTAGGTTGCTGGAATGTAATCGTTGATGAAGAAGAGGAAGGGAAAATAAAGAGAAGATATGGCTACGTATGCTAAGTATAATGATACAGAAGAACGTTTAACAAAGTTTGGTGGAGGAAATAAATCGGTTGCGGCAAACACCATTTTCCAGAACCAACAAAGGAGAAAACACACCGGAAGGTGCAATTCCGCATGGAGGCTCATACTTGAGAAATTACCTCAGCTTTCGAAGCACTTTTAACAACTGTACTATTACTACGAAGGTGATTAAGGCAAAAGAAAATCGCAAATGAACAGAGATAAATATATAAAATAAAAGACCACAAAACTTATCCAGGAGCAGGTATCGACAGCGACCATGATTTGATCTTAATGAAATGCCTATTGAAGTTCAAGAAAATTCAAAAAGAAGTTGATGAAAAACCGTAAGATGGTTGAAAAAGTAAAGGAGCCCGGACTTGGGAGGTCTTTTCAGAGAACAGTGGCGGAAAAGTTGAAAGAGTGTCAACGAAGGACTATTGATGAAAGATGATAATCCAGAAAAGGAAAATTAGTTCTGAAATGTGTGAAATAGAAAACCATTGGTGACAGAAGTTCTATTGCTGATAAGAGAAAGGAAGTACAGAAATTTCCGAACTGGGGATGGAAAATATGCTATAGAAGCTGAGGCACGGTACAAAACAGTGATACTCTACTTCAGTGAAATTATATATCAAAACGCCATGCTATTCGATACATAAATGAGAAAGCTCTCATTGAAGACATAGAGAAAGCATGCAGATAGCAAATATATTTGGATAATTTTTACTGCTGACAAGTTATGACTTCGTAATTAACTGAGGAGGAAGAAAACGTGGACGAAGATGAGCTAAAGGCCCTCGGATAAAAGGGTTCCCCTTGTATAAAAGCGGTCCTGGGTTCAATTCTTGGTGGGAGCCTACGAGCAAATGACCTCAACTGTCGAAGCACATTCAAAAAGTACAAATTTAGCACCTAAAATAAGCAAACTCATTTTCACATCTGAATTTGAGAGCAGGAAAGGCCCCAGGAGAACAAAATAAATGGAATAAATAATTAAATTACCACGAAGATTGAGCTCTAAATGAGCTGTTAAATTTAGCTTATCATAAGAATTTAAAGAAAAAAGCTCTTGGATTTTCATAAAGGGTGATTGCTTATATTCACAAGGATGATCGATCAGATAAATAGGAACAATATTTCGAGCTGACTACTAATACATCAAAGATCCTTCCGCATGAATACTCTTCCGTGAAATTGAGAGGAAAGCGGAAGTGAAGTGCAGACTAATACGGATTCAGAAGAAGTCGAGAGCAATAAGAAGCTATTATTGCCAAACGATTGATAGTCGAAAAGTTGACGGAGAAAAACTAGCCAACTTCTATTGCCCTTTGGATCTAGAGAAAGATTTCGACAAGGTCAACCGAAACATGATTTTACGTGTCCAGTGATAAATTTGAGAAAATTATCGTGACAAAAGATTGATCTTTACTCTTAAAAAAAGCAAACAAAGGTAATCGAATGTGATGAAAGTAATGGAGAAACTACCACAAATAAGAAAATAGGGTAGCTGTTTATAGTCACTGATCAATCAATACCTTGAAACTGTTTTGGTAAAGGAATCGACACGGCAGCTACTATATATTCGGGATTTTAAGTAGCAACCAGAAGTTAATAATTATCATCAAAATAATAAAATAATTTCTATGTGGAACAAATTAAATTTCGGCAATTCAAATAGTTAGTCAATTCTAAAACTACTTCCATAGGATATAAATATTACATGAGCCTAAATAAGTTAAAACTTCAAGAACGATCGAATCATCGAAATAATTGAAAGTACACTCATTCTTTATTGTGTTATCTATTAGCAAATAACGATATTACAAACATCAAAATTTCCTTTTTTATGTTCTATGTTCGTTTTCCGTCTTTTGATAAAAACCTCGAGTATTCCAATAGGTATACGAATGGTAGATATGAGCTAAGCGCACTATATCAAGAAGCATACATTGTAATATTAGTAAATTATAAAGGTGCTTAAATACCACTTCTTCGATTTTTAAGACTGTATCAAGTAATTAATTTAATTTTGAATCAATATCTAAGCATACCAAGAAAGTAAATTCGTCATCTTATGGAAGGGAAAACGGATAGAAAGTGGCAGACTTAAAAGCGAAATTTTTAAATGCAGAAACTGTAAAACCTCAAATTTAAATCTAAATCTTAATTTCTTTGACGACGACAGTGATCAATTTTCGCGAGACGAATTTGCTGCGGTCTGCTGCACTTAGTTCCACCAAAGGTTGTTGGCACATTTGCCAGCGTAAAAATAGATTCATTCCAGCCTCACTATTCACATTTTATTATGAACGGGTCCGCAAATGTTAGATTTACATTTTTTGAAAAATTCGGGTGTCAGCTATATTCAAATTTCCTAATGAAATGCTGCTGTTTGTTCAGGGATGGATTCCCTGCAATTAGTTCCGACATATTTCTCACCCGCGATAATTGGATTCTTTCCTCAATTTAGTCGTTCATAATTGTGTGACCTAATTTTCTTCTCTCCGAGACTGAAACAACATGAAAATTTAGAGAGTTATTATGCCAACACCACTTACCACTCCTTACAGTGTGCATTATATGCGCTTCAGTTATCATACCTTTCGCTATTTTATACTATATACCAGCTCAGAAACATCAATCCACTTTCAAAATAAACGACTCAACGGTTCCGGTTCCGTATTTATACAGTCACGGAAGTAGCGAAGAGGAGTGTAATACCATGACGGTGAAGAATTGGCGGAGCCAGCAAATGAGTACACAGAGATCATCATAAAAATGTTATGAAACAACATTCCTAGAAACGCTGTGTGAGTTTCCATAACCAAGAAAGAAACCCATCTATTGCGGCATGATGATGAAAATGGTAAATAAAAGAATGCCCTCTTTCTAGACCTACGCTACGAGACAAAAACGGAGGGAAATGATTTAGAGAAACAGTTATTTATACTTTCTATTGCACGAAAATAAAACGACCGCCGTTTAGGAATTGATCATTTTAATCACAAATATATTTAAAAAATAATAAAGAAAATTTACTCATAATCTTTCTCTAGACCATAGTAGTATTTTTAAAAGAGCTTCGACAGCCAAGGTCATTACGCATATTTAGGCCCTCACCGAGAATGGAACCCGGGACCACCTTCAATGAAGTTGAACACGTTCCTCACTTAGCTATTCAGAAGCCCACTATTTAAAGATCTTGGTACCAATAATGACCCAAGGTGTCCCCGAAGGTTGGTTGGATCCTCCACCGCAATGGCTACCAAAAGAGGGAATGGGACAGCAAGAAAAGCAGAGGAATAAGTTGTTTGATTTTGCTTTTCTCACTGAGCCATAATTTTTAACAGACATCATTGTAGCACAAATACCCAATTAATAATGCTTTTCATACTATTTTATAAAAACTGATATATATTCAGAAGTCAGAAGGAATTAAACCCGGTAAATTAAAAGAAAGACACTGAAGAGGAACCTTAACACATGCTTAGCAAAGAAAAAATTCAAAGCTGAAATCATGGAAACAAAAAGATAAATGGCATGGAATGGAATCGATTAGATCAAGTTGAAGAAAGTGTAACTATGATAGTATGTTCACATTTGAGACAAATAGAAAATAAAAGTAACCTTATAGATAGAAGTATTTGTTTCCTATGTATCAGAAGTGAAAGAATATTGAATTGACAAAAAAGGGTGGAGGAGTGCTGTGAAGCATATTCACACTTAAGGAAATAAAAAGATTGATATGTATAATATTTATGTACGATCACAATTTGAATATGAAGGTTGAGGAGTTCATTTATTATAAAAAATGAGTATTTCATGCCATGTGTTTCTGAAAATGTAACTACCTAATAAAAAGCCTTCTGATTGTTTTCCCTATATTGACTCAATTACAGCTGAGTTCTGAATGAAACATAATGTTCTGTGTGTAGTCTGAGATATATAGTTAAAATATAAAAGTCTTAAGTTTAGAGATTAAGTTCATTAAACAGAAGGCAGAATTTACTAATGAAAAATATAAATAATCATTCACCATCTAATGCATGTGAAGACATGCATTCATTGGCATGATCCATGATCTCTATTATACTGATAAGCTTTTGCTGTAATATTTCTTGGATCTCAATTGATGCTTAACTTTTTTAATTGATAAGAATAATACACTTATAATTACTTCAAGAAGGATGAACTTCAATAGCAATGTTCTTTGGTCATGCTGTGGAAAGTCTATGGATATGCATTAAAGTGCATCTACTGAAATGAAGTTGAAATGCATATACCAGAACATACAAGCAAATAAAACATTTATTGCTATTTGGTAACATGTAAAATAACTGTCATGCACCATCACCAGAACTTTCCAGACTTGAAATTGGTAGAGTACTCACTGTTTCCTCATCTGAAGTTAAAGCTAAATGTACAGCAATTTGAGAATATCAAAAAGATACACAATTACTTTGGAGGTATCTTTGAGGTATTTAAACAGATAATTTCAGGCTTGTCCTGGATGACCAATGAACCAATTAATTTACACATAGCTTCAGATGATTCAGATTAGAAATGAGAGGTAAATGATAATAATTTCCAGATAAACGTTCTCTTTGTGTAAGTGTGAATTCTGTTATGTCATGGGTATAATCCAGGTGCATATTCTTAGAATGAAAGCAAAATTAATCGTAAATAGCCATAGATTAGCTTAGTTAGCAGGGTCACTTGCCAGATAAGGTATCATAGTACTTGAGCTATATCAGAGAGCCATACCATAACCAAAATTTCTGGTAAACTAATAGCTATAACTCTCATGCTTACTCATTGCTCTCCAAAAATAGAGAGAGAACAACTATGATTATATCATAGGATAGCCATCAAGTTCTATGATTATCATCGCCAGCCATCTTTAAAAGAGGCTCAATTTCTTTATGGCATCTTCTCTGCTTCCTCTCTTCATGTGAGAAGTAATCAGCAATAAACTACAGCTATTTACCCACTCATTTGGCAAAGAACAGAGAAGGGACTTTGTAAATTTCTCCCTTGTATATCATAGTTAGAATTTGGGTGAAATACAGGAAGACAGCACAAATTATATTTGAGGGAAAGTCTGAAAAATAGCCCTATCATAATATAGGAAGTTACTAATAAGTAGTTAAAATCTAATGTTAATAAATTTAATATCTTAATTTATTGAATTAAGATAAAGGAAGGAAGGCTGTTCTGAAGAATATCATTTGGAAGGAAAGAGTAAGGAATCAATGTATCAATCTATAGCAATCAAACATCTAATGCTCTCTTTTAAAGCAGCTGGCAATACAACTTGCTTTTCTCTGCTTGAATGATTTAGAAATTAGAATAGAAAATACCCTTCTCACAAGCAAATTAACCATATTCAATGGAAGGACATGTTTTCACAACACCTATAAATCATTTCTCATCATTCATGGGACAATGGGAAATATAGTAGAGATGGAGTTAAGTGTCAATAATCTTATAATGTATCATATAAAACTTTCTGGACATGGTAAGTTTCACATTTTTTTATATATTTTCTCTTGAAAGCAAATATAATGATCGCCAAATAAAGAAAGCTAAAGCAGGCATTATATCAAAGAGGGGAGAATGACTATAGAAGGTTAAAGTTAGGCAAATAATGTGGAATAATTTTCAAAAGAACAAAATATACAGTAAAACCTGGTTAAGACACTTATGGGGACCAATCAAAAAAAATGTCTTCCGTGGCAAGCAGGTCTTCTTAAGCGGCATTTTTACCATGAGCTCCATGTCAAAGGGACTGGGAGAAGACTGTATATTAAGTGGATTTTTCTCTACATCCTTACATATGGAATTGAATTCTCTAGCAAGATCTCTGATTGACAAAGTAGATTACTGTAGAGAAATAGATTACTTATCATTTAATAAATAACTGAATTGTTGAGTGGAAAAGGGTCATGAAGAATAATGGCACATACCAATAAGGAGAGCTGAGGATAAAAGTTTGTAAGATAGCAAATTATATTTTAATTATAATGTAATATTATATGAAGAGTAAATGGTCATTTCTGCAGAAACATCACGTAATTGATATAATGATACTCATCAGGTTCTGTTGCATTTAATCATATTTGCATTGAAATTCTGATTAAGTGTGAAGAAGAAGAGTCAGAAAAATACAAATAGGAAAAATCAAAACATTTTAAAGATTTTTCAAACCTCACAGTTTCATATTAGGAGTACATCTACTACATATATACACTGCAAGCTGTCCTTCAGCGCAAGGCAGAGGGTGTGAATAAGTATCTAAGACAGCGATCTGAATGATTTTCAAACTATATTCACTAACCACTATCATATTAACTGAAGAATGTTAAGAATAAAAATAGTATTACATAAAGTTTAATAACGATTAAACTAAGTGAAGAATTCTTTTCAGATAAAAATTTCAAATATATTTTATGAATTAAATTAGTTAAGGTGTTCACTTCATGTATGAGAAACTTCAAAAGTCACACATATGTTTCTATCCATTAATGTCAGTCACGTAAACAAATATCCCCATGAAAATGATTTTCTTAGACCAAAAAGTGGCTTTTGTTCTTCAGTTAATTCTCTAGCACAATGGTGTCCAAAATGCAGCCCATTCAGCAATTACATGTAGCCCATGTAACAGCTGTATTTCCTGTAACAGCTATTATTTCCTGAAAGTTTCATACAACTTTTTAATCTAAAGCTAACACAATATTCTTTTTAGGAATAATTGCAAAAAGAAAAAAAATTAATAATGCCTAGAAGAATGTTACTATCTGAAAACATATCAAAGTTAAAGGAGGTAATGTGGCCCAATTCAGGTAAAAGCTTGAAACTTCCCGCTCTAGAACAGCAACTGAGCTACTGGTTTTTTCTATGCATGACATTTTTACAGCAAAGAGATTGTTTCCCTAACAACATTTATTGAGATAAATGAAGAGATAGATAGACAGAACAGCTGCTCTACCTGAATGTAATGTCTTCAATATTTTCTGATTTTGTGCACACATTGTGATGAAATAAATAAGAATAAAAATGATCATTTCATGAGATATCTTGAGAACCATGTTTACAGACTTCAATTATTGAAATACCAAATAAATTAAATATTATTAATGTACCACTATTAGATAAATTCATTTTGATCATGTTATAGAGCAACTAACTTATTCTGAAGCTCTTTTAAAAATATCTGGAACTAAGAAATAAACAGTTATATTTTCACAACTCTATCCATTAAGTCTGTTAATTGTTATTGGACAGGTCAGATATGCTGTTTCAGCATTATCAAATTTGAAAAGACCAACTTGTAATCCTTTCACAAAAGATTGTATGGCTGGATGTATTCCAAGTCACAAGTTAAGGTATTCAAGAATGATGCCACTCAATCCTTGGAAAATAAGACATTGTATAGGTCCAAGCATGTCCAGATTGGTACATGTTAAAAACAAAAAGGTTCCAAAAACAAATTCTCTTATGAGCTCAAAGCAAGTCCTTCATGGCAAGTTCCATAAGGTTTTAACTATACAGCCATTCTAAAGGATTCTCAAAAAATTGTAAAAAAAATAAATTTCTGTGGATATCAATTGACTGCTCTTTGACAAATCATAAAGCAAAGATGAAGCAATAGAGTTTGTTCAAAAGATCACCAATCCTGAAGCAAGCACTAGTAATACAGACTCCATCCCTACTTATTGGTGAAGGTTTCCATCTGGTTATAAATCAGTAAAAAACATCTCTATCGAATAATTCCATTTAGGGTTCTCACATAGCCATATGGGCAGCATGTTCAACTTTGGTGAAAGTGGTCCTGGGTTTGATTCCAATTGGGAGTCCGTTTGCCAAAATGACCTCAGATTTCAAAGTACTTTTAAAATAATGATAATTTCAATTGTAAAGTTTATCATTAACATATAGAATCTAAAGGCAGAATTACAACTATTATGAACAAATTTCATTTTCAGACTAACATAAAAAACACTCTATATAACACTAACATGTCAAAACTGAACGCTATCATAGTATATCTATCATACTATATCATATCTATATGTACTATATCTCTATCATATAATACATATATTATATTACTCTATGAAGCTATATTTCATGATAGGATAGAAACTTAACTCCTGTTCAAGTATACTAAAGCCACTGAGAGAATGTCATTGTTGAATAATAGTAAAGAAAATGTTCTAAATGTTCTTAATTTCAAATCAAGATTCAAGAGATCAATAAAATTAGGTAATGCCACTTTTTATTGAATGCCAAGTTTGTCTTCCTTTCTTAAACCATCTACATTTATATTTAAATTTGATTGGTCATATACAATGCCTCCAGGTTCTTTTAGGATTGTATCCCTGAAAAATGCAAGAGAAGAATTATTTTCAAAATTTCACTCTTTTAATTAGAAATAATCTCCCTCTCAATCATCTCATAAATGGAATGGAGCAAAAAGATTTTAGAATCAGTTATTTTGCCCCTTTTGTAGAATCAAAATGGAAACTGTAGTGCATTCCCTTTGGTTGTCCTGATTCCATGATAATCTCCGCTACAAATTTGTCCAATTTAACTTTTGGGAATTACTAGAAATGTACTGGAGCCGAATCTTTTGAACATAATTATAATAAAGATTATGAATTCCTCACTGGCTCAAGATTTCATAAGATCTTCAATTTGCGGGCTGACCACTGACCACAGCAGTGAATTGCTAGGAAGCTTTGTCTCAATATTCAGTTTGAATTCAAAGAATTTTAACCCTTAAGTAGTTGAGGGTACTGAAATAATAACCAGAATTCTATTTTACCCTCTGGCAGAAATGACTAGTAAATTATTCCTTTAGAATTGAGTAATATATAAAGAAATAAATGCCTTTGTTCCAATTTCTGTATGCACTTTTAGTAATATTTTGACTTCTTTGGAGCAAGAATGCAGCATTTCGGTATTATTTTCATGTAAATTATGTGGGACAGAATAATAATACTGAAAAACTATCTCATCTCCAACAAAAATTAAAAGTAGTAGTAGTATTGTTAAAAGTGCTTCAAAAGCTTAGATCATTTCACACATGGGCTCCCACTGGGGATTGAAGCCAGGACCTCTTTGATCAAAGTCAAATGCTCTGCCCAAATGGCAATCAGGGAACCCCTACACAAATAATTTTTTTGCAATTATTACCTCATTTGGAGAACTCTACAATGCCTTAACAATGATCAATGCCAGCATCTTTTTAATCTGCTGATAGTACAAGTACTATGACCTCCATTTCCCCAAATACGTTGCTAAAATTAGACTCACAATACTTTTTCATATTCCCAAAAGCTCTTCTATAAGTCTTGTAGAGAAACCCCTCTCTGAAACTAGGACTTTAGTCACCTTTTTTTCACATTTCCTTCTTTGACTGAGTTGTCAGCCTTGATGCACTGGGTGGCATTTCAATGTCCACAATGACATCACAAAATGGAGAAAAGCAGCAAAAAACATTATCAGATAACTCAAACAATCACAATCTACACCTTCTCACGATCCCCATATTTTTTTCATGTATGTCTCCTAACTTTATGCGAAATTTCCTGCTGTCTCTTGGTTCATCCACCATTTTCCAATAATCATTACAGCATTAATAATCTAAAAATATATAAGGCAACACTATGTGATACACTCTGAATTTTGGATTCTCTCTTGTTTAGTTTGGCCAACCTTGAATCTAATATTCAAATAATCCAAATAAGTCATCCATATGATGGATAGCTGTTTTATAACTAAAATGAAGAACCTTTATTGACCAAAATTATTTCACATAAAATACTCTAGAGCATACCTACCAAACACAAACAAAATTAGGTGAACATTGTTCTTATATAAAGAAGATGACTAATCAAACACTATATTGATCAATATGACAAAATTAAAAGCTAACTTTTTTAGAACAATTCATCCAAAATAGTTTCCTGAAGTCATACATGGAGATAAACAATTCCCAAATAATTTAAAATAAATCACAAAGGACATATATTGTGTCATGAAAGCTTTGACAGTGAGTATGAGTGTTCTGTAGTTTATAATAAATTGTATAAGAAATTTTTAATTCGCAAATTTAAATTGACTAATAATTCTTAATAAATAAATAATCTGGCCAATAACTTATACAGCTTACTAAATATGACCACAATAAAACCTGAAGCCATGATAATTTCAGTTTCAAACTATTCAACACCAGAAATTGAAATATCTGTCTTTTTTTAGTAAAACATTTGCTAAAAAGTGACAATGAAAACAACTTCAAGGTGGATTCCAAATTAAAGCTTAGTATAGGATAAAATTGTTAAAATGTTTTTCAATACTATTGAAACATATTATTAAAATCTATTTTGACTTCTTGAAAAGCTGAAAACATTGATATAATCATACATTATATTTAATAAAATAGATCAAGTATTCAAGCTCCTGCACATGTTTTGAAAACCAGAAATAGAAATCAGTGAAAGCCAGATGTGTAACAAATATGAATCTCTTTGTGAATGATTCTTACCTTGCATACCCATGAAGAGTTGACTTGATATGCTGTGCCCCATAGCTTATTCAAAATACCAGTATCATCTGAGAGTGGAAGGGAATTATGATGCACTGCATTACCAAAACAGTCCCAAGTCTGCAATTAACTCATCCTCTTGATGCTGATCTTGAATGGCATATTAATGCTCCTTGCCAAATATGACTGTATAAATACACAATATAAAATGAGAATATTTTAGAGAAGAAAATCAAACAAATTCAATATACTATTATAAACTTAAATTCAAAGTATAAACTAGAAATCACAGAGTAAATAAGTAAAGAGTGTTTATAATATGAATCATTAAATTCATGGAATACTAACTCTTATGGCTGGCTGGAGAAGAAAAGGGGCCCGGGCAGAGATTTTCTTGTGGCTCCTCCTTTGATAGGAAAAGTTTTGTACAAAGGTTTTAAGTAACATATAAATTATTATCTTTTGGTAAAGAGAAGAAAACTTAAGCTTAGTATATTATAGCATGACATATTTTTTATTCCTCAAAAGATGGGTAGTCTTTAATGGCATCACTATTTTCACTTCTCTTGGCAGACTAAACCAAGCAGCATAAACATTAGGTGGCCATTTATCAGCATATTAACAACCAATTAGTTTTCTGGTTTGTATCACCACTCTATATAGATGACCATTTGTTTTACAAAGTTGAAAAAACATCATGGTCACCAGTAGGAATCACATCAAAAGCTTCTCTCACCAGAGGAAAATGTGTAATGTACCTTGCAATCATTGAGCGTAGCTCTTAGGATAAAATATTTATTATATTGTTAACTAATTAGAAGTTCTATTCATCTATGTCCAAAGGCTCTTTGCAGATAGTATTCTAATTCCATTTTACACGCTATTCAACTTATCCAGCTTGTTTCAGACAAAATCTCATAGACACCAAGCAAACTAGGAATATGAAATGGTATTTAAAACCAGAAAATAGCATCTGATGCTATATCTATCTCTACAGCAAGATGATAGGATTAGAATATAGCAAGTTAGATAAGTCATAAAGATCAGTCCCATTATGAGGAATGATTATCATCATAGATGAGAAAAAATAAATAAAACTGCTTTATTATGAAAGAATCACACAGATGCCACTCTAAAAGCTATCAAAGGACTTGTATTTCACTTGTCATGGAATATTAATCAGTAAAGACAATCAAAAGCTTCATATGACAGTAAACATTACTGCTAATACAATCAGTTGAACATCCAATATCTCAATGGCATGTAAAAAATCAAAAGTTTGATTATTTGAGAGCTCCTGGATAGCCATGTGGGGAGTATGATCAACTCTGGTGAAAGTGGTCCCAGGTTCAATCACTGGAGAAAGCCTACATACAAAATGACCTCAGCTGTTGAAGCACTTTTAACAATTCTACCTACCTAGTTTAATTTTTTTTTGGAGAAATCAGTTTATAAGCCCTAATACAAGTTGATTTTACACACTATGTGTATCAACTAATGTCTCGTATCATAAATCATACTTATACACTTTTGCAATGATTCCATATAAGACTGACAGCTAAAACATATTTATAATCATTGCAAAAGAAAACCATCAAAAGATTTATCTGAATATACATTTTCAATATCTGCAAATCAAATAGATCTAAATATTATTCTATGAGTAAATCAAAGTAAAATGTTATGGTAATTTCAACAAAACTTTATAATGCTGGACATTCATTATGTCTGTTTGTAGTAAAACTTCATTTGATAAATTAAGACATTTACCTCAAGAATTTCTATATAAGTTGTTCTCATAAAAAGGAATAAAGAGAACGTCTCATCTTTGCGGATTCTGACAGAAGTTATTCCATATATTAGAAAGGCACCTTCAGGATGACTTTGAAGAACACAATCGCATAAAATGTGTCGCTTCAAGCGACTGACATGTCCGCTAACTCATTCCGAGGATTTTTAGCTGACTCCGCTATTTACAACTCTTCTATCTGCATATTTATTGGCTGCTTTGTACTCAGTTCTCTTTCCCTCCTCCTTTGAACGTAGCGAAGTTTCAAAATTGGCGAAACTAGCGTCGTGGCTGTACTGCCTGTGAACTATAATGACGCGCGATCACTGAGAAAGTTTGAATTAACTAAAATCTCCATCAAATTTTCAACTCATAAACCAACGCCATTTCTTATATTATCGGATAATTATCAGGTATATCAGTAAAAGCTTACGCTGGAATCGAGCAAGGATTCTCACATTTATTTTTCTATACAAATCTATTAAAATTCGGTATTGATAGTATGTATGTACGTAGACCTCACGACTTAATGAGAATCGAGTGACATGATACTGCTCCTCGGAAATGGAATCTTAACTTACACTTTGTTATGTCAACCAAAATTTACTAAATGGATACTAAAATCCATTAATAAGCTTGGTTTTAGGCTTTGAAATGTATAGTAAATCTTTATTACCTATCGTTAATTCCTTTAATGTCCTCGAAATTCTATCGATAGCATTACATATACTACGTTACGAGCCTATAGTGAAGTTTTGTAATTTTATTATTTGATTCGTGATTATTAGTGATACATAGATCATTTTACCTTAAATATCATCTCCATAAATATAAATTAAATTTTCAAAAATTCGTGTCTTTTCTAAATATTCTAACAACAGCGGTAGAAATAAAAGAAAAGCAGGATTTTTTATTCTCCTTCAGTCATCATTTTTAAGGTCGGGAATCAATCTTATTTACAAATTTCTTTAAGTTCGAAAATTTTCATTTCTCATCATCATAATTCTTAAATAAAAATTTAGAATGCTGTTTCTTTAATTTTTGCCTATTATTTGGACGATTCCCCTAAAAGTTCTAGGAAGATGTAATAATTTTATTTTAGTTTAAAAGAAACTCTGATATCTTTCGGCAACTCATCGGCACTGGCAGGCACGTCCACGAAATCATTTCTAAAGGTGGCAACGTATTTCACAACTCAAGAATTTCATATTAACAAGTTCAATGAATAGTAAGTCTGTCAGTAAAATATTCAGCCCGAGAGTCTGTCGGAATCTTAACATCTCCATAATTACACACCTAAATCCCTGAAGTGGCAATAAAATGGGCATGATACGGAGAAAAGTAGTTTGCCCTAGCATTCCTCGCTACGCTAGAACGCCATTTGTGGGAAAAAATACATATCAGTGCAACACAAAGATCTTTAGAAGCACTTTATAGATTATATTATAGGAAATGATGCAAACGAAAGCCATTAATCCTCACTATTCAAACCTCAGCATGGCCAAAGGAAAAACCGAAAAAAGTAAATAAAAGATGGATTTTTCTCTATCCTGTACTAGAGTTTTTTCCAGTTATCAAACGCTTTCTCCCAGTCAATAAACCTTGCAGAAATTTCCCTATTAACTTCCAGCATTCTCTCTTGCATTATCTTTAAGTGAGCAATTGCATCTCTAGTCCCCCTCCTAAATCCAAATTGGTCTTCTCCCATATTTTATCTTCCGTTCCATTCTTTTCATGACTAGTCTTGACACAGGCTAAGTCGCATACCACGTCAATGCACCTTATTCTACAGTTTTTACATTCTTTTAGATCGAGATTAATATAGTCTTCATGAGATCATCCGGCTGGACTCCGTCATATATTTCACTCGCAAGTCTGATCAATCTTATTACTGAACAGTTCCATAAGTACCCTAAGTATATGTATATGGATGGTATATTACCACTTCATACTGATTTCGTGGTATACATAGGTGGATAATATAAAAGCCAATGTATAAACTCAAAATTGAAAAAGAGATTTCAAATGAAAATCTTTTCTGAAGGAGGAGAGAGAATCGTAAAATTGCTTATAAAAGATTTTCAAGCTCATTTTAAAGATCACGAGTGATCGAGTGAAAATCTTGAGAGTTCACGACATAACAAATAATTCAGCCGTTTTCTCAGCCAAAAGTCAAAAATATATCATTCAAATAAAGAATAAAGCATACTAAAGTAGGTAAACACGGAAAGATAAAAAGTATCATTCGGCAAATATACATATTAACACAAAATAAATAATAATAAAGGTAAGGGAAATATTCCATCTAAAGGCATTAGAAAGGAATAAATATATCGTAAAAGTGGATTTTTACTAAATTAGCTGTTTGAATCATCTTCATAGTTAAAAGATAGCCTCATATACCCTTCGCAATGAAAACCATTGCATCATCTTCATCGTCGAAAACAACATATAGAGCATACTAATTAATATGCAGGCTAACGAACCGTAATATCTTTCGTACAGGTTTTCGCTTCTGTGTAAAAAAAAAAACAAAAATCCGCTCAGTTCCTGCTTTGCTCCTCCCAAAATCGAACTCGCTCAAACAGGTTTTTTCGCTCCGACTATTTTAATATTACACCCTTCATAAAGTTTGTTCTGTTATTTCTGTATTTTTACTAAATTAAGCTAAATTTTAGGATAAAGCATAATAATAGTTAGTCGCGAGTCGTCATTACACATGTTTAGTAAACCTGCTTCCGGTTACACATAGGTAAAATTTGCATTGTTGGGAACCGAAAATCGGCACAAATTCAACATCAATTTTCTGTTTTTTTTTCGGTTCGAGTTGGATTTTAACTCCGACAAAAATATCGGTATTTTTGGTTTCGGTTTTCGGTTCACTGCCCTGTTAATATGGAGTATAAGCTTCATCCGCTCTCGGTTAGGTGTATCATGTGTACACATTTCCTCCCATGCTTGAGAGAGTAATTAAAAGTAAAGATACGTGGTGATATGAAACGGAAAATAATTTCACTGCATAACTGCAAAAACCATAAATGGATTAGACTAAACCCTCCTTGAGCTGGCAATCAACAAATCACTTTCCCACCGAAGAGCTCCGGATGCCCCGGTGAGGTCATCGAACTTGTTCCTCGGCGCCTCACATCCACTCTGTAGATTAGCACCACCCCCAGCTCTCCTTCCTCTTACTTCGTCGAAGGAAATCAAGGGCGTATCATCAACAATCCATAAACGATCGAATTTCCTGTCGTTATTGAATAGATTATTTGTAATCTGATCTTCTTTCGATGCTGATATCATTGTCAGTAAGCATTCGCCATTGTTTCTTTAAATATCACGCATCTTTCCCACTGTTTATTGCCGTTTCTCAAATATTTTTCTCGCGCTAAGATTCGACGATTCACTGGAATCAATGTGAATGCTTCGAAATTTACGAAAGCCATTTATCAGTACGGTGACGATCAAATTCACGAACTTGCTCTTTCTTTGAGTGAAGACATCGGATTCGATTCACTTTTTTAACTTGGATAACTATTTAAATATTGTAATTTAAGTATTGTAATTTTCAGAGAAAATCGCAATACATAGGAAAACAATGGATTTTACTCTTCCTAAGTAAGTACTTTTCTAACTTCATGTCACCGTGAAAACTCGGCAGATATATTTAGCTTATATGAGATAAAAATGAATGTCATTCTCGATTATAAACTTTCTTATCGCATCGATTAACGATTTTATTACAAGAAAACAATCACTTCGGTGTTTAACGGAAGGAGAAATATGGCGTATAAGAGAGATAGATAAAGTTGGACTATTCTCGTTCTGTTGGTTACCTGCTGTACTCTTATAATCAAGATTTGACATCAATGAGATGGAAAACAGAAATTTATGCTTCATTTACCTTTTATTATTTTACAACAAACTTCAACTTCGTATGCGACGCTATGAGAAAAAGAGAGTGCTTGTCCTCACAAAAGTCGACTCCAGAAGCCCTGAGAAAACTCAAGAGGATGTTTTGTGTTTCGAAAGAATGCAGAGAAAAAAGAAACAACCATTTTCGGTGTGCCTTTATTTCCTTCTTCACAGTTTCTCCCAAGCGAACGCCTCATCAAACGTTCTTTCATTCACGGGAACTAGTTCCAGCCTAACTTAAAAAAGAAATATGTTCTTTCAGCGGATGAGCAGAGAGACGGAACCTTATCATGGTGGTTGTTTAGTTCAAGTTTTATTCAAATAACGACTCGACGGTTGCATTTTACATAGATTCTGATTCTGTTCACGAACTTACAAAAAAGACGGTATTTTGGAGTATGTTTTCTAATGTCATGCGAAATTCCTTCGACTTTCCAGGTTGCATCATTAGCATTAAATTCAAAAACAAGAAAATTTGCAAGAGGAAGAGAAAATGTATTCGTTATTCACTCACTACAACAAAAGCATTGTAAAACAACCGAAATGAGAACGTGGATGAAATTTTTAGTGCTTAGAGAACGTAGAAAAATCTGAAAAAGGCACTCCTAGAAGCGTGGATGCAGTGGCATTTTTGGCTAAGATAAGATAAAAAAAATTAACGAATGTTATGAAAATCTTTTATTTGGATGTTTCTTACTCTGAATTAAATTTGATAGATAGGTAATTTTTTTATTACTTTAATTTAGGTATCACCCATATCCTAAGAGCAATTCAATATTATTACCATCTATTTTAAGACTAAGAAGTTCCAAGAGATAAATTTCTGAGATCAGATAGGTTTATCTTATGTTTGTATAAAAGCACACTTTATTCACTCCCGTAGGTCAAAAAAAATTCTTAGCATTCATCCCGGCTTAAATTGGGAATCTTATATAATAATCACAGATTTGCATATATTTATGTATCATATGTCAGTAACTCCCGTAAGAAATGCATGGGAAAAAATTTTAGAACATTAATTTAATTCACTTCCCAACGAAATGGGAATATGAAATCCATTAGAGGATCAGTGACTGAACGCATATCGATATTTTTCTACCAATAGTGTCCTTGGTTAGACTCTATACGACTCGAAAACGCTCTCGTAAGAAATGCACGTAAAGTTCATTTTGATCGATTGTGGACATTTTTTTCATTTGCAGAATTAAATTAGAAGTAATGATCCTACGGTATCGACTTAAGTGTCAAAAGAAAGGAAATTGACTAAAGATTCTTATTTTTGTCGTAAGTTATTGCTTGGGATTCCAAATTGCGAGAATTTTAATAAATATACGAAAATTTCGCGAGATTTTGCCGTTGTTACATAACCAGTCCCCTTGACGATCAATGCGATTGTTAAATCTGAGATTATGCATTCCTAGAATATATACATAGAAAAATCCATGTTACATAGGCCGAAATGATACAGTGAGTGAAGGGAGATAGATAATAAAGCAAGTTGATTATAGGATTAATTTTTTAAAGTCTATCAATGAAACAAAGTGCGCGTACCTCCTGCCATTCACCCGAAAAGGGTTACGAATGTAGATATAAAGACAATTAAATAAGATAAAGTTGTCCTATTAATTCATTTAATAAGTAGGAGATGGTAAATTGCTTCGCTGAAATGAAGAAGCCATGGCAACTCGTAATGTGTGAAGAAATGAGGCGAAATGAGAAAAATGTATAATACATATAATGTTTACTAAAGTAAACTTTATATGTATTTTAGAGTACGGAATATACGAAAATTATACAGCTATTATAATTAGCTAAATATCTATGGAATTTTGTGTCATTAAAATAAACAATTGCGTGAAGTAAATAACTGCTTTATTAAAACAAGCAAGCTATGGAAACATCTTAGCTTCTTCTTTCAAATCTGAAACTTAATTTTCAGGAAAAAATTTTTCCTTTAATAGGATTCGAACCACTAATGATAAACTTCTGGATTAATCTTTGGAAACTTTGGATATTAGAACCTGTCAATCTAACCGCTCAAATACCTTTTATTCAATAAAAACGATGGCTAAGTGGACCACTGATAATAACAGATAATATGACAGATACATTTAAATTAATTCTTGACATTTTTGATAGTGTCCTTTGACATACGTCAGATTTATATGATAATTGCAGAACATTTTTCTATATATTAAATTAATTGCCGTCAATTTTGACGGGGGAATTAATTAGTGCATTATACAAAATAATTCGCTCCCACTGGGAACGCCAAGCACCTAAAACATGTATTTACGTGGAAAAGAGTGGTAATTTGAGAATAATAGAATTATGGAGTGATGAAGCACGATTTCTGGAACTTTCTATCTTCGACTCCAAACAAATCATAATTTGAAAGATTCAGGGTGTTTCAATTTCTATATTCTAATTTTATCTGTTGTATTTCATTTAGAACCTCGCCTGAAATATCTGAATAGGATGTATCTGAAGATTCATTCAAATAAATACACAAAAGAATAATTACGTAGACCAAATCCATTTACAAGAAAAACCTATAAATAGATATAGATAAAGACTCGAGTAGAGTTAACAATAGAGTAGTATTGGTGTCTGCTCTTTCATCAACGCAGAATGAGTACCCAATAAAGATGCGGATTAAAATCTTAGGTCACATAGACATAAATTAATTATTGATACTCAAAAGGTAATGTTTACTTTTATTACAAGCATTTCATTGATTACCTCATTAATTCCCAGAACTTCCATTCCTTCCACTACTTCTCTTCTGCACGCTACTGAAATAAAAACATTGACATTATCTTACGTTAAGTATTATCTTCATGTGTGATTAATAGAAATTCAGGTAATAATTTGACACTTTGACCGGTTTTTTTTTTGCTAACCTTCTGCTGGGGTACGCCATTTTGTAAAGGATACTTTTTCCCCCTCGATGATTGATAAAAATGTAAGAACCGTGACATTTTACGGTGTTATACCACTTAAAAACTGAATGGAGGAGCCTCTCCTTCCATCTACAGCTTCATGCCAATGACTATGAAATAGTTCATCTGCATACAGGTTGTCTTCCAGCATAAGAGGCCTCCTCTCTTAAGGCAATTGGGTACCTCGCCTGAAAATCCGTTTGCAGACTTTTGACATTTACAACTTCAAGCATAAAAATTGTAAAAAATTATAGTTTTCGCTGTTCGACGCTTTAAAGATGTAGCTATGTGTCATATGTTTCCACGATTAGGGAATGCAAAACGTATTGGAGAAAGGAATAGAAAGCATTAAAGAAATCGACCATTTTAGTTGCACGCATTTCCTGAAGAAACCATATATGAAGACAATTCCTAAGTTCGTCAGCCACTCTCAGGAATTGTACCTATCTATCAAAGCCAGGTGAATATTTTCTTCTCCGAACTCTTAATGTCTTCCATATTCATGCAGTAGTGAAAATATTCCATATTTTCACTACTGCATTATGATCTAGGATAACTTATCACATTTCATTCCGAGTGTCATACTGTGTTTCGCTTGTGACTTACCTTTAGAGATCGTAGGTTGCCTAATTCGTTGGATTCGTGAAGCTGTACGAAATGGGTATACTACATGCATGAATATGCTATTTGAAAAAGAGGTTTTTTTTAGCTTACAGCTAGTGATGAAACTGTAAGCAAAAAAAGTGATAATCGTTTAGGAAAGAGGAACGCACCTTGATTTATTTATTTTTGTGTACTCGTACACAAAGTTTTGTGTACCAGTAGAGTACACCTAAAAGTTTTTCCACAGTTTAATACAAAATCTGTGCGACAAGAAGGATAATGACTTTAGAGTTTCATTTCAAATGAAAATCAAATCAAAGGCTTAACAAAATTGTTTTAGGAGAGCAATCAATAATAGTTTGTATAGTGTCCGTAGTTTCTCCGTCTGTCTCCAACTCTATGTATATAGACATTTTCTCCTAGACCAGGGTTTGGGAAGCTTTTTCCATCAAAAGGTCACATTTACCATACATTCACATGGCTACATGTGATATCATTAGGCCGCTCTTGAATCGTGTGTTGTCTAACTTCAAACAGTCGAACGTCGAAATTGTAAGTGAGAAAACTAATTTAGCTGCTGAGTGAATTAAAAGAGAACCTTTTTCCATTTTATTTTCACTTGGCATCATTAGTAAGATTGCGAAGCAAATGTGATTCAATGTGGGCATTTGTTTCAAAAAGTGACTACTAGTCCGCAGGTTTCGCACCTATGTCCTAGGCTATTCATTCGATTTCGACCAAATGTCGCATACTTCGCGTACTCTCAGATTTTGCATAATGCTCATAAAAATTTGATTAAGTTACTTTTCAGCAAAACTCTTATGTTATAGCTTTAAATTCTATCGCTATTGATGTTAATAAAAGCTTATAGTAAAAAACAAGAAATACTAGCTTACCGGGCGAGATCTTGAATGATGATGAACCTTGAAAAACTCGACTAATTCACGGAAGCAATGTGTGAATGAAAAACAACCACAGTACGCTCTGCTTTTAAAGATAACAACAGCATTTTGCGAAAGACAAGGAGCGTCTCCCGGAACCTTTTTGAATGCTCTAATTACTTAACTAGATTTTCCTTTACTTCCCTATTCTCTGGTAATTTAATTTCCGCTAGAGTTAATTATTTTGTTTTCCTCTTTCTCCAATAGACTAAAGTCGGTTGTGATGAATCTCTAAAATCCTCCAGTCAACTACATTTTCATTCGTTTCTCTCCTAGTTTCCACATTTTTGATAATGATTTTAAGACATATTATATGTCAATTTTGATTAAATGTAAGCAGCCACTTATCGGAATGAATTCTCGGGTCGCTTGGAAATTTTCGATTGTGTAATTGCTCACTATCGCTTTCAACCTCACATTATTACTTCTTTTTATATCGAAATAAAACCAAAATATTGCCAAAATATTGATTGCTTAATGTACCCCTTAAACTTCAGAGCCTCACACGGGGCTCACCGGTGTCTCTGAGTATAAATGTTTAATGTATCATATCATTATAAACTCATAATTCCATTTAAATAAGTTATTTCATGCTCGATTGAAGGATTAATATTAATAATACTATAAAGTAATGCTAATGAGCTTGAAATTGAATTTGTTGAAACATCTTTGCAAATAACATTTGAAGGCACAAAAAAAAGATGGAAGATGTTTTATGAAAGATGTTAAATAACTTCCTAAGTATCGAATACTATCGGTATTCCATATAAAAATTACATTAATTTCTTAAGAAATAACTACTTTAGTATGATTTCGCAGATAGGATTTGCGTATATAATAGTGTTCTTCAAATTATTTATAATAATTTATTTTTATATAGGTCTGACAAAGAAAGTCTTCTGGATTTCAACTGTCTCAAAATAATTTGTCACTTTCGGTTTACTATTTGCTATCCTTTGTATAAACTCGACGGAACAGCGATTCACTTTGTAGTAATCCATGACAGGAGTTGAATAAATGAAACCACTTTTCAAAAAGAAATTAGTGTAGTTTATTCCAAAAAAAAACCTTTGCAAATTACTACAAAAAAACCGTAGTGGTGGTATAGTTATATTTTGTAGTAATTTGCAAAGGTTTTTGGAATAACTGCACTAGTTTCTTTTAGAAAAGTGGTGTCGTTTGTTCAACTCCTCGCTATCCTTCGATCTTCTATCGTATTTCTAAGCCACATCCTCTGAATGATATTCACATGGTACTTTGCACTGGATTACATTTCATACCTTCCTCTTCCACACAGTGAGAGGAGACCCAAAAGTATCTCATTCGACGAAAATATCTGTTCTATTTGCCTCTTCGCCTCTCCTTATCTCTATACACAGGAATCATATTTACCAAAGTGACTACTTGTAACGAGACCAATTAGTGCTGAAATGTTGGGGGGAACTCGAATCGTATTTGTTAAAGGTAAAGAAGGAATTACTTTCGATTGGAAATATCTTAACTACAGTCATTCTTAATAAATCACACTTTTCAGCTGTGAGTTGTCATCTAATTATGGAGTTAAAAATAACTGATATTTTCCAGAAAACTTATGAAATTTTAAAATGAAATATTAAACTTTTGAGTCTTCGCTAAATTTTCAACATGACGATAGAATGGCTGAAATAATGAAGATTATTTCTCTTAGTTTATCTACTGAAATTTAATTCTATATGGACAATAAGAACACTTTGCTCCGTTTTATTTAATTATTTTCTTATTCCTATAAAAAAAATCAGATATAAAAATTTTCAGATACCATCTTATGCATCATATCTGTTTTCTCTTTACTTGATGTTTGATGATGGCTGTTTGATCGCAAAAGCCTAAACATAGACCTAAAATTTAACATTTTCAGTATGGAAAATAAGTAAAATTCTTCTAGTACTATAAAATCTGCAGGAAAGTGGAAGACCCGGGTAAGAATACCGGTCTCGTTAAACTTTTTCACCTACATTTATCAATTGGGTTTTTCTAGGCATTACGTGTTTACGTTTTCCATTTCCTTATAATTTTCTGATGACAAAAACGTTGAAATTTTAAAATAAGTCCTCGTTGTAGAATAATAAGAGGAAGGGAAACGAGAAGAAAAATCAATGAAGGGGAAATAAATGTGACTAATGCCTATAACCTAACTCCAGCAATCTTCGTTATATTGAACCGCTAAATAATGCAGTTGATGCAACATTTACGTCATTTTTCCTTGATTTCCTTGAAGTCGATTAACGCCGACTATGATGTATGTACCTCACATTTATATAATTTGTAATTTTTAGAAATTTGAGTATATTAAGGTGGAGATATCTGATGACGAGTAATATCATATAAATCAGTGAGTCATTCCAAATTGCCATTACTGAAGATCCGTAAAACCAGTGGTCTCAACCGGCGCGTCGCGGCATAGGGCTGTGCCGTGAAAAAGCTCTTGGTATGCCGTGTGATATCCCGGGAGATAGACGTTCTTCGGATTTTACATTATATGTATGATTTATTCTGCGAAAATAATTGTTAATAAACTATGTGCAACAATAGAAACCATTTTGATGACTGCCAACAGAAGCACAGTTATGAAATTAGAGGAAAAAATTAGCTGAGGATTCCCAACCATTGATCAATCAGTTATTAAAGGACCCTGTACTATATGGAATTAAAATTATATAAAAGAACTTCAATAGAATTATTAGGAAGGTATGGGAAAGATGGAAAACAATTTCAGGATAATATAGAAAAATGTAATTACTCTGTGGAAGAGTTTTTAGAAGATAAGCTTCTATAGATCTTTAAATACGTTTAAAGTTATTATGTAAAATTGTAAAATTTATTTCTGTGTTTATTTTTTGAAATTATATGAATGAAGATAAAATTGTAGAATAATCAAAAATTATATGGAAACATAATTTAAGTTTTGTAAGACTTATTAAACTGTTTATGTATTCCTGTACTTATGTGTTATTAGGGTCATTATCAATTATTTGACATTATCACCAATGCAGGGAAGAATGTTTCTGTTTCTTATGAATGTATTTCTTGTGACGCAATAAAATTATCATTATATTATTATCTTAATTTAATAGAAGTTCGTAATATTTTAATTTTTCACTCGCACTTTTCGTTACTTGTTTTTCCATTTGAATTTAAAGTGAAACTAATGAAGGTGTGGCTTACTGTGTCCCAAATTCTTATGCACGAAACTTTTTTTTATTATGAAAGAAAAAATGTGAACCGATTTAGAATACCTTATATTTGCTAAGTAATTATAAACAGCCCGACGGATGCACGCACAAACTGAAAACGAGGCGACTGCGGGTTGAAGTGGATGACCCCAAATGAAAAAAGCTACCTTGACCGTGTTAATAAATCGAGCACACCTTTTTTCTTGAGAGAGAAGCCCTCGACAAAACGAAGAAAATCTCGTAATAGAATGTGAGGAGGGTGGGGGACGCCTCTATGGTTGCCATGGTGAAGGAGGGTCGCAGAGAGGGAGGCAGAAAAGGGTGGATTGCGTGGCTGACTCTTTTGGATGTGGTTCGGAGAGGGGGATTGGTGGAGGGGAGCGAGAGTGCCGCCGTCCGGGTGGCAGTCTACCGCAGGACTCAGCTCTGAGAGCTCGTCCCACTCAGATCGCGGTGCGACGTTGCGACCTCTACGAAAAGTGCCGCAAAATATCATCTACCATCACATCCTGGACTGAACTCTTGGTAAGTACGCATTGTACTTCTCATCTCTTGCTTTTCCGAAGGTTGCCATCCCGATCGGGAACCGATTCTCGTCGAAGATTATCTCGACCGACGGAGAAAACGTTACGCCAGTGCAAATGGGCGTTTTTATCTCAAGAACTTGGTTCTGCGGCTGCTCCGTTTCGTGCCTCTTTCACTTCCTCCGATTCCGTCTGCATTCATGGTCTGCTCTCGCTTCGATCGGCCTTTCTGACCTCCGTTTTTGTGCTACGCGGTGTTTTGCCCAAGAGTTGTTACGAAGGATCGGAATCGATCGTATATTCAGCGATGAACGGGCGAAGTCATGAAAGTGATCGAGCTTGAAAAAAGCGGTCAGGGTGTCGTCATAAGTAAACAGTTTGGGAGAAACCGCATGGAGATATTTGGGACGCGTGGACCCTGCGCAATGGCTGCGAGGATGTCCGAGAGGACTTCGAAAGAGCGCCAAAATTTCACCGCGGTGACAATTCTCACGTTCGCCTCTTTTCACTTCTTCGATGTTTTCGAAGTAAACGTCAACTGTCAGTGGATCGCTCAAAGTTTTGTTTGTGATTGAAGATACCATCCCACTCTTAAGAATTCTTAGGTTGTTGTTGATGCTGATGTTTACTATGATATCCCGCACAAGAAGCACTTGCTTTGAGAATATACTCTCACTTAAACCATTTTAGCGACTTTCGATCGTTTATAGTGAAAGTGCATTCTAGAATGAGCACAGCAGATCTCAGCACATCGTCCTATTCAGTTCAGATTGAAGTCGAACGTGGGTATGATCGCAACTAGATATTTTGTATTACTTAAAGTGGTATTTCCGTAGTTGTTTTTAGTCAGTATCTTTCCGTTTATCCCCTCATTTTTGGGGAGATCTTTGGAAGAGTACCGTTGAAGATTATCTCGAGAATTAATTACTTTTCTCTTCGCAGAGTAGTCATCAATGTAGCGATTAGCACCTGTAGATTACGATCCCATTCCGAAATTGCAAAGCTTAATCCAATGATTGACATTTTGGGGAATAATAGATATGAAGTCTCGCGTAATCTCCTGACACGCTGTTTTCAAATTAACTTATATCCGATTACCGGTGCTTATGAGTAAGTACTGCAAAAATATCGCCGCTCTTTATGAAACGTTAAAAAAAAAAACAAAATATGAGTTTCAGTAATAGTTAATTTTTCTAAAACTTCTCCTGTAAGACATATTTTGTTCGGGGGAGTCAAGTTATACATTTTTGAAATGTACCGCTATAAAAACTAAGAATGGCTTCTATAGAATATTCAGGGAAATAAGAGACCAGCAAATCTCAAGAATTTGACGATGATTATAAATACTTTGCTGTAAGTAAATTAGTCTCTTTCTGTTAAGAAATAAATACATTTCTAATTCCATGTATGTGAACTTTCCGTCGTGATTTACAAAATGTGCATGATAAAGTTTTCTTGTATTTATTCACTCCGACGGTGGATGAATTTGGCACCATGACATAAAGTGACTCAAGGCTGCGAGGATTCCACTACCTCCTCATTTTCCTCTTTCTGTTCAACTCACTGTAGGGGTTAATTATGAATACTCCCAGAAGCAATCGCACGTCATCTTCATATTCTGCAAAGAACAACTACCGCTTCCTTCCTGCAGAAAAATATTCCAGTCATTTCCCTTTGCTCTTTCCGTGGTCATGAATGGTGTTTTGTTGTCTGCATATGAAAATATAATTTCTTATTCGAATGCGTAAACACGAAGTGTAAGCCGTTCGTAAGACAGGTTTCTCCTAAACTGAAAGTGAATACCATCGAGTCTTTCAACATATACGTCGCGAATCTCTATCAATAGATGTATATTTTCGGCTACGTTTAATAAATATTTATTGTTTCCGCTTCTTTGCTCTACTGCATCGCTCATTGCCTTCTTTTGATTCGTGAACGTAGTCGCGGAAGACTTGCGCCGTGCCTATATGCTGAGGATATCTTAGTTTTTGATTCTCAATATGGAGATCTTTCGAAATGGAGTTCCATGGCAGACAATTGCTCCGTAAATAGATCCAGTAACCGTTTATCTGAAGATGAAGAATAGATTTTGGTTGTCTCCATCAGCTCTTCTTTCTTTTTTTCGGCAGAGAAACCGGTTTTCGTGGCCTCTGATGGATCTCGAATTCCTTCCGGAGTCTATTTAAAGCCCTAAACCATAAGGGGCATTTCATGCAAATTCAACTCCTCCCAACAGTTACATCCAAATCATTGCCCTCTAATCCATTTGTAATTTACAGATGAAAAGAATGCAAAGAGAGAGTTTCTACGGTCTGAGTCATTGATAGTCTCTTATTTCTTTTGGAAAACACGATTCGAGTTTTTCCAGCCGTATCAACCTCCACACTGCCACACTTTCGGAAAATACCAGGAAGATATGATTGATGATGCTGTGTGTTATCTGTTTTGTAGACTTTCCCTGTTAGTCACCTTTGGCCCGTGACGTAAGATGTAAATACTGTTTAATACTACTCATCATCTCATCGATTTAGGGCTTTATTGGAAGTTAAATTATGAAAATGACATAATCTAATCTTCAATACTCGTATTTTTTGCTATAATCGGGATCCGGTGTGAAATAAAATGGTTCATAAATTCGGAATTTTTTGTTTAAGTAAAAAGCGGGCTTTATTTGCAGTATATGTTGTTCGTAAAACCAAAATTCACCACCCCATCTGAGTTCTTGTCTTGTTGCTGTTGAGGCATCTTTCATTTTTTAAGTAAATATGTGATTTATAAAAAAAGGATTGACCGTCATTGGCAGTATCTACCTCCAGTTAGTTTCCCCTCAATTATTATTGCATCGAATTGATAGTAATGGTTGAATAGTTTCTAGCTTAATCGCATTAATTTTAAAATATTTTTGCAGCTACATTGCCAGAGCGCAATGCTACAATATATATTCAGCAAAATTTCGAGGCAACAGAAAAGACGTCGCGAATAAACTGCTCAGCTTACATATTATGTTACGTACAACAATTGCAAACAATATAAAGACGAGTAAATGTGCTTTTTTATTTGAAACTTATCTACTGATAATCGTTAGCATAACACATTGAAATTTAGATTATATTTTAATGAATAATATAGCTTACAAGAAAAGAGAATTGAAAAGAAATATTTTGCTCAGTAAACCTTGTTTCCTGACCAGAAATTTCCATCTTTCTATCGATTTTCAGCGGTGCTACTTAAGACAAACGTACGTAAAAACTAGACAAGGTGTGAACGTAGACAAAAGCCAATGCACTGCTTTGTCAGAAATGTTGACTTATAAGTTATCTTGTTCATTGTTGAATTTCAAGTATAGAATTTAAAGGGTTTAGTGCGTTAATTAAACGTGAATAAGCATCATGATTGAGTATTAAGAAATGATGCTGTGTTTTCCGCAAGACTTGTGACACCGAATTAAATAAATTGCCTAAAAAGCAAATTTTCCACCAATTATTCCTCTTTAGTTAGACACGAGTCTCATTTAAACATAGGCTAATGATTCTTGCGATCTCTTCTTCAGAAAATCTCGAACCATTTAGTCAAAACCTGCTCATCTTTTTAGACTTCTATAGGATGTTATTTTTCCGCGGCCATATGAACGACCATATTTTTCTGCAAATTTTTCCGTTGAAATTCAACTCTTATCAATTGATAATGACAAATTTGGTTTTATTCAGCTTACTCTTCGAAAGGAAGTGATGCTTTATCCTAATAAAATGTCGAATTTTTCACTAGTGTACCATTAAGATGAAGGAAGAGGCTGATTTTTTCTTTGCTGCTTATTCTCCGCTTTATTTATTCGCGTGTTTTATTATGTTTTCATTGCAAGGCCGCATTGATTCTTCCAGGGGCAACACATACAAAGTAAAAAGAAACCCTGAAAATGCACCTAGAGTAATGAATCAGAATAATTCTATCACCTACTGTTGACATTCGAATTCACATTTCTATCATTCCTGTATTTGATAAAGTTTTATACGGTGAAATTTTTATTTTAATCTTTTAATAAATATATTCTATGACTGAAAATACGACGATTGTCGTTTTTAAATTTTGGTTTACTAAAATAAAGCCTAAATAATAAATGGAAGCAAGCCAGCTCATGTCCTCATGGTCAGTACATCCCGGATTCAAATCTTTAATCAAAATACGACCCTATTACTGTTCAGCGATGTTCTTCTAATTATAACCTTATCAGTCAACAACTTGCACCGATAGATGAATGGGTATTGAGAATCTAAAGCCACGGCTTCAAAATCGTTTGCAGTTACGTTAGTTATATGTTTATTTTTACCCTAAGTTTCCAATGTTTAAAGAATGACAAAGATGGTACCTTCGAAATATCTCTATGTATTAGCTCGATATTGAGTTCCTCTATAATTCAGATCAATTAGGAACAGCTCACGAGCCGGATTTCTTTTTAATAGAAAGCTGGGATTCATTTTCTCGAACCCATAATTCAGATATTCGATGGACCATAAATAAATCAAATTTTACTTTGGCATCTCTGGGCATCTCGTTTTCGGCCCTTTTATGCAGTTGATGGCGGGGGTGTAGCGAATGGCTAGTCTGTAATACTCCCCTGATTTGCTTTGCGGTTGATTGGGGAAGAGATATTTTGCTCAAAAGATGATGAAAGCAGACTTTGCCGTTTTCTTTAACCCATAAGCCTGAACTCTATTCGTCTATATCCATCGCTTGGCCCATGATACCAACGCAAATTTATCATCATGTTTACTTAAAATTTAGCCTTTTCACCTACCTTAACTACCAGGAATTTATAACTTGCCTAGTCTGGTTTATTTACTCTTGCATCGGCATTTTGCATCCATACCATCTACGACCAGCAGCTGCGATCCGTCAGCAGAGTGATCAGGAAGTGATTGGTGCGTGGTCAGACCTTTTGTATTGAAACGCCACCGCTTGAATTCGCCCCACTTCTCATCTCTGAATCCAGTTGATCCATCACATCGTTCTCAGTTCAATTTGTCGGAATACCCAAATTCGTTTCCTTGTTGAGGACTGGATTCCTCATTTGACATTAATCTGTAACTGCTACCATATCGTAGTAAATTAAATATTCTTCTTAATTCTTTTATTTAAAGATCGTGGCAAATCTATATTTTCCATTTACTTTTGTCTCATTGTCGGTCTTGTTCATGGCTGTTTTATCATTAAGATTACTCAGGTATGAAGGATGATCAATCATGGCATTCACCCTAGTTACACGTTGGAACCCATACATATATTTGAGGTGTTATTCATTTGATCTTCGTGTTGCACGTAAGTCGCTCTTTCCAGTTATAATATTCCAATGATTTACAGCCTCCGAGTTGATGACTTTAAAATGGAAAGGCATATTTAGTAATTGCTATTACTATTGCTATTTAGTAATAGCTATTAATTAGCAATTACTTAATGACGTTTACTTAAACATTATTTTGCTTCAGAATCTAAATCTAATTTCCTCGTTATGATAATCTTCATTTTTATATAATCCCTAATTGGTTCTTTACGCTACGTTCCTCATTATAACAGTGATAGCATTTTCTCATATTTCGCGTCAAATTAGGATACGTTGCGATAATGCTCAGTATGAAATGGAGGTTTTGGGAAAATTCTGAAGCCTTAAAGATTTCTGTTCTATGCACCTTGCTCAACGTGAATATATTCACCGAATCATGCTTCGCATAAAAATTCGACTTCGTATAGACTGACTTATCGCTGTTAATTATGAATGGCAGTAAATTTGTAAGAATATGTAGGAAACGAGCGAAAGCAAACTAATGAATACAGAAATGGGAACGCATCAACGTATTTCATTATCGGATGATTCGTAGTGGAAATGTTTGCGTAAGGAGGCGGGAAAGTGAAAGAGGTCCCTCTCAATTTGAGAGCAGCTTCATTTCGCCGCCAGAAAAGTGTTTGAAGAGTTCTGAGGGTGATGAGTGCCAGACGGATTGGGGAGAGTGATGCTTACAACTCTTTCGAAGGACACCATTACGATTGTCTTACCATCTGCGTCCTTCCGCCTCCTTCCATCATCCGTGTATGAGAGATCATCTTAATAACCGCGTGTTATCAAATAGGGCCTTGAGGATGCTGCGGTGATCTCAGTTACTCCTTGACACTCTTTTATTAAAATTCATGCGGGGGAGGGCAAATTCTCTACCTTGCTATTCACCGGGAGAAATCTTTAATATTTGCAGTTCTGCGCAGAGAATTAATTCTCCTTTCATTACTTCATTACAATTCATAGCAGTGGTCATGCCTTCCTGTGATAATAATTGCGTAAAATTTAACTCGGTAAATGCACGTTCTCGGCTCTCATCTGAATTTTTGGGGAATATATTTTGTTTCCAATGAATATAAAAACTACAGATTTTGAACCTCTTTTCCACAAATGAATATCTTTAAGTTTAAAGATGGCTGAAAAATTCTATAGATGCTTTTATACTCAGTGAACGTAGTGTCAACTTTGAGTTATATGAGTATTTATCATTTCATTCATTTATGATGAATGTCGAAATTCGCCATTTCGAAAGAGAATCGATAAATTTGTAGCTTCTTTCATTTTTTGTTTGAAAATATTTTGCACATTATCTGATGACAGGTTTTCTGTGAGGCATTCATATTTCTGTCGGTAAATGGCGTTTATATAAATAACTGAGGAACATAATTTGCAAGGTATATTTTCAAGCAAAGTTCTCTCTTCCTCGATTTTAATCACTCATAATGGTATATACTTATGCTTGAATGGAAGTTCATTCTCGCATATCGCTTAAGTAGCAGAAAATAGATGAAACCTTGATGGATCCCTCGGCCATGATTCTTTTCATGGTAAATTCTGGCTTCGATTGAGATTCGAGCTACCTTTCGGAAAGCAGGAAGCCTCACTACGTACTACTAAGAAAGCCTTAGATAATGTTTCACCTCCCTCACCACTAGTAACAATACATGAGCCGACGATTGTCAATCAGAACACGTGGAATCAATATTCCCATTTAAAATATAACGATAGCCATTTCAAATTTATGTTAATCTTTCTTCGCGATTTGGATGATGAAATTTGATGAGAACCAAATTTTCTGCTCGAAAATTATGCATTATATTCTCCTAAATATATTTGCTTGAATCTAAGAGCAAAATATGACTGCTGAAAGGGATTAGGACTTGTTTGCCCTTTCATACCTTGCAGAGATACACGTGTATGAGAACGCTTACTCGTAATAATCTCTCAACTTACGAATTTGCGCTTGAGGGCGTTAATTTATTTTGAGGTTCTTAGCGAAAGCGAGGCCTCCCATGACCCTGAATCCGCCACTGTTCAGCTGCCTCACAAACCCTTAAAATACTTGAAAAGATTATAGTGCTATTATAAGCCGGGATGCATTGCCAGACGCCTGGCGCAAAAAATCCCTAGTAGTCCTAAAGATGATTCGAAATATGAATTGGTTCGGAATGAAACTCTCATACGGTTTTTTCAAATATCGTTATACTATTCATTTTTGATTTTTCGACCAGAAAATTAAAAAGAATAACTCGTCGTTGTTTTTCCCTGACAGTCTTTACGAAGAGGATAATAATTTTTAAGGATTTCTACATTTATTTTCTTTCATTGACGAGCCTAACTGCTTAATAAAGTGACTTTAAATTGATAGGAAATTGAATTAAAAGAATTCGCGCGATTATCGTGGGGGTTTTCCCATTGCCTATCGTAATCCATCTAATCTGCATCGATTCTCTACTCGAAGTTTGAATCACAGACGAAAGTGAACTTCTTTGCAACTGATTTCAGCAAATGGCGGACGTTGAGCACAGCGGAGTTTTCCCCATGAGAGTGGATATCCGCCGCATTGGCGCGGATGTTCAATCGACCGCCGGTAAAAAAAACTGCAGGTGATCGGTGCGTCTATCCGCTGTGCTTCTTCCCATCAGCCATCCAGTCTGCATGCCTCTCATGGTGACCAACTTCTTCCTCTCAAGTGTAAACGTATTCGCTGCCTCTGGCATGCAATAACGATTTTAGGACGGCAGTGATACTTTCTTCACAGAGGCGAGGATAGGATATTAAATTTTTTGTTTGTAAAAGTTGGCCTCCTATTTCTGTAGTTCCATCATGCACACACCACCTTTATAAAAAGATTTCATTTTTATCCTCAAAGTATTGCAATATCCTTCATCGAAAAACGCTTCTTTTGCCATTTCTTATTTAGTTTTTCTAACATCAGTCAATATACCAATTATCTATGAAGTATTCAGCCAGTAATTATTGATGTCCCATGATGGATCCTAAATCACTCATCCATTTGCAACCATATCTATCGTATATCTTCAAGAAGTAGGTCGGGAATCTTTAGAAGAAATAAGATTCCATCAAATACTTAATTTAGTTAATAAATTCAGAGAGAGTGATTTCGTAGAATATGTAGAAATTATGCGCCCTCCTTGTTACGTAGGCCGCTTTAATACTACGAGGTAGATCAGAAAAACAGAGGCTAGAACCATTCGATTCAAGAATTCATTTTTCTGATAACAAGACGCGAAAGTAATCGATTAAGAAAGTAGAGTCGCGATACATGTATCCCCTGCCAAATGCAGAAAGGAGGTTTGCTGGGTACATATGTAGATGTATCAAGGCCAGAAGAAAGTGTGAGTAGTGAGGGGATTGAGAGCGCTTTGAAAGCTAAGATAGGAGAGTGAGGTAGTTTGCCCTTACTTTCCTAAGGAAAAAGTTCATACTTCGCAAGGACCGCATAAATAACAATTTTCATAGAGAACTATAATCCCAAGAAAAAATGGGCATGAAAAAAGGCTGTCAGGACCGATACTCGAACACGAATCTTCCACTTTCCGGGAAGATGCTTTACCTTTTACTCTTTCATGTCCGTATTTTCTAGTGATTTTCCTAAGCGCACACCTTTACGTGCCAGATCTCCTACGACCCTTTTCCTGCGTTATCTGATGTATGGACAAGGATGAATATCATTACTCAGCATCACTCATACCTCAGTTACTATCTTTCTATCCCACCTATGGAGAGTGCCGAAAGAAAGGTAAACCCTTATTATCAAATACACCTAACCCTTTCTCTGAACTGTGCTTGATTATTATGCAACGTTTCATTTTGTACGATGATATAGCCAAATTTTTTGTCGGTTGTTTACCTGGAATACCGCTTTTATCAATTTGTAGCTCTTGCAGAAAAATAACGTGAAAAAATTCCTCACGTCGAAGAAAATAA
The DNA here is from genome assembly GCA_036926295.1 of Pachydiplax longipennis. NCBI lineage: Eukaryota > Metazoa > Arthropoda > Insecta > Odonata > Libellulidae > Pachydiplax > Pachydiplax longipennis. The sequence continues at coordinate 18,952,283 of JAVFKF010000024.1, read as the reverse complement.
ATGTTGTGACAGTGATGGCGATATATAGATTAGGAAAAATACGGTTTTGAATATTAGGTGATGAAGACGGAGAATAAACAGTTATTTACGGTTTCGCTCATGTTAATCTTGTTTTCTTATCTTTCCCTTGTATACCAGTTTATGACGTAATATTTATCTTGTAAACTTTATTATGAAACTATCCTCTTATTTTATATAAGAACATTACTCTCGATTCGTAGAGCACTTAAGTAGAATCTATCTGCTGTAAAAATCGAGGGTTAGGCGTACCTCCATTAATGAAATGAATTTATAGTGTTCCGATGTATGATAACATTTTACCAACATTTATCCTAAAACTTAATTTTTTTCATTAACAGGGTTTTTCTGTTTTAAATATCTCCTAACAATTTTCTGATATAAGAAATCAAATTTCTTGATCTTATTTTACCAGAACATCGTCTATGATATATAGGAAAGATAATACATGAAATGTATTACAAATCATAACACACAATTACAATGTTACAAGTCTAATCTTATAGCAAGTCGTGGTAGCAGGAACGGATTTAGGACGCCAACGGGGGTCGATTTAAGGCAATTTTCTTGCATACTGATTCTGCAATTAAAATTATCTGACAACCTAAATTCTCAACCACCAAGTGGTTGCCAATATTGTAATGAATTTATTATAAGTATAGTAATGACAGAAACACAGCAGTCAGTTTATAGTTTACTCTCCTTGTCACATCCTAAGAAAATCACTGGTCCTACAAAGTCAGTAAACCTTCTGACTGACTGACAATGTGCGGAAGATGTAGAATTTTGTTAATTTTTCTAGATGGCTGGGCTATCGTATATATTAGTCTGAGAGGACACTCCAAAATGCATCAAAATATTTTTTTCTCTGTCTTTCGAATAAATTGATTTAAAATGCAAGAAGTCAAGGGAGTTCCTTGATATTTCCCTTATGCACATTTATAAACGCAAAGTCTGCGGCGAGACATTCCATTGTGGGACTTGACCAAAAAAATTTTTTATTCCCCCAATTGCTATCTCAAAAACAATTATTTTCCTTGCTGTTTTGCAAAAATAGGAATCTTTCAGCTTCAAGCCTTAGTAAGAGGAATTATTAAAAGTGTTTCGACAGCTGAAGTCATTTCGCACGTGTGGGCTCCCATCGGGAATCGAACCAGGGACCGCTCTCAGCAAAGTCAAACGCCGGGAGTATCCGGGAGCCATTTCTGGTCCTTAGTTCCCTTGAACATTGGACGTAGACTTAAAGACGTAGAGATCAAAGCGGAGGGATATCATGCGTCTGCTCTACCTGGAATTAAACGTGTCTTTGTGTGGTCATCGCCATATACCTTTTCCCCTTTAATGTATCCATCAGGGTTTACTCTATATTCATTGGCTGTCATTTCGATAACAACAGGAAATGATTATGTATTCATAGACCCATCTTTTTGTGATGTGATCTCTTCATCCATTAATTAGCATAATTATGAGATGGCTCATCTGACTCGTCGTTGATGTGTGCAATTCATTGGCTTTCGTGACAGCTACGTTTTCGAAAAGATTATCTGTTATCTCTTGTATATATTAAAGATAATTATGCTTATAAATGTTTTCACTTCAAAACACATCTCAGAATTATGTTACCGAAGCAAATGGTGTACGATCGCACGCTAAATTCGCTTTGCATATTCTACGAATAATACTGGGAAAATTATTTTCAACCCGTTTCAGATATGCAGTTTGTGATTTTTAAATTATCATTTTTACGATATATTTGAAGTTTGGAAAAAATATCGCAATTTTTTGGAGCGGCTTATCCTCTGATATAACAATTGAATGCAAAGGGAATGTTCTTAAAAAAATGCTTTCTTGCCTTATCATGTCTTCGTAGTCCTTTAAAATGGTCGTCCATCGCCCGCTGAGGCTACTGTTAGCTTTGCCTTCGGCCGATTCGCACCTCAATACACCATTCTGGTTGAAAAAGACTCATTCAGTTCCCATTTCAACTATAGCAATAGTTGTTTAATGGTCTCGAGGTAGCTAAATTTTATAGTAGTGCATCGCTTTAGTGCTGTTTCTTACGCTGCTGTGAATCGTACCAGTAAGGTGCTTTCAAGAGAACGATGCCTAATCATCCAGCGGTGGGAATCTTGGAAGAGTAACTGTTCTCTTGAAGGTATTTTTACACATATATTAATTTTGATAGTTAACTTTTTTCCAAAAGCTTTGTTTTAGTCTGCCAATAGTTTGATTTCATCTCCTTAAGTATTTGAATATGATTTCACTAGCAGTGTATCTGGATATTTTGGAACGAATTGGACACAGGTGCATAGTTTTCCTTGTCGAATCTCCATTCTCTCTATTACGTGTGTATAACGTTTCCTCTTTCATCTCAATCATTATTCTTCCTAGAGTTTTTATCGTAGACTCAAGGGAATTATTATCAGCACCAAAGCCAAATCTTTAATTAGATCCGGAGAAATCAACGATTGATAGCAACGGTTATTTTCAACAGCAAAATGCAAGAGTTGAAGTACTTTTTATACTTCATTCGTCATGTTCTACGAGATTCATTTCATTGCCTATATAATCTTTGTTAAAGGAATACATTTTTGTAACTTTATTTTATCTTCTGTAATAGCCAGTTTAGCTTATATTCGATGCCTTAGTTGAAAAATTGCATTTGGACAGGAACCTAAAAAGATAGATGTCAACGATGCATTTGACAATGTCTATTTAATATAATTACATGTTTAAATTATATTTTTACTTTTATTGATAAGTTATTCCTTCTACTTTTTTAATTCTTTCTGATCACGATATTACGTAATGCAGTTACACCTGTCTTAAGCAGAACTTGTGTAAAGCGGAAACCTGTCTTATCCGGAAAAAAGATTTGGTCCCGGCGAACGTTATGGAATTTTAGTGTATCCCAACCTCGTGCAAACGCAAACTGTCTAACGTAAATATGGAATGGATTTCCACAAGAAAATTAGCACGTTAACTTTTTTAAGCTTAATACTAAGACGTAACTCCTCTTAAATATTCAGCCGGAAAAAGATGTAAATTCATCATCGGATGGCGCAGGAGCATAAAATCGTATGAATTAATATTAAAACGTTTAAAAAATTTATTTAATTCTAGATTACGTAAAGGTATCTTAGATTTGAGACTGTTTTTCTTTTAAGTGCTTCAACAGCTGAGGTCAATTCGTATACAAACCCACTGGGAATCGAACCCGGAACCGTTTTCACGAAATTTAAACGCGTTGCCCACTTGACTGTCCAGGAATCCTTAATATAAATTTGTTTAATATATTTTGTACTACGCGATGAAGTACGCTGAGAATTACGTAACGCTGGATAATTAGGTGAAATAGTAAAAGCGGGACTTAGTAACGGGGTTTGTTCATATTTTATGAATGAATTGTCATGTTACGTATTAATGAGAAAACAATTTTCGTATTAAAGATACTTGAGTTTGGTATTTTTTCATTTTTACTCCCGCGTAACGACTCTTCGCCAAATATTCCACAAATATTCCCAGATCGAACGGTGATGAAGCCCCCTTCCAGTACTAATGGCAGACTCATTGTCAGTATTCAGGGGAAAACTCACTTATCCGGAAAAAAAATCGCAGTCCTAATGGATTCCGCCAATGGCAGGTTTCGCTGTGTTATATAATGTATAATAATTTTCGCCTCAAATCGCAATCTCCTCGAAATCTTAGAATGTTCATATATGTACGTTATTTCGTTGCTTTTCTTTAAAATCCCGAACCTAAGTCTGAAGACCCGACTGAGAGCATTTTTCAGTGGACGAGCAATATTCAAAAATGTGCTACACGGCATCAGAAGTCCCTTAAGATTATTCACTTCTCCGGTCTTCTCTTACATCGCGTAATTCACTGATAAGGATTTAGAATTTTAATGGATTCTCCTAAGAGAAAATCACGGTTTATATATTTCATTGCATAATTATATCGTATTGAAACCTGAATGCGAGAAAACGGCGAACGCGTGGAATAGCGACTCGAGCGAAACTTAGAGTGAACAGAGAGAAACAGTGAAGCTCTGTGATTCAGAAAAATGCATCACGAGCGGAGAACCTGTCGATACGGCCTTCAATATCATTAGCGTGCTTCCCTCACCTCCTACTCACCTCATTTCGTCATGCACCATTGTTTACGTCTTTTGAAGAGAAATCTTTTACGTCACTAATAGCACTAACCTTGACTGAAATCGGCTGCTGTAAGATTTCCCCGTGGGGAAGAGAGAGAAAAATGACGTGGCTGGGGTATCACTCTCAATGAAATTATGGAAACCACATTTCTGTCGTCTCTCCATCTGGCCCTTCTCCTTGGCCGACACAAACGTCGCTCTGCCGTAATGGAATTAATTTTCGCTGCAGTCATCAAAGTCCCTGCTGCCTTGGAGAGACATTTTCAGTGGACGATCTCCATTGCTGCAAGAGCGTCATTTTGGAAAGATTCTCATATCTTAGAAAACTGAACAAGCGAGACGAGGAATTTTCAAAGGGTTCGGTTGAGAATTTGGATGGCTGAAGACTCTTTATTTTAATGTGTTTTCATGTTCGATCAAATTTTTTCCTTCAGGTTAATTCTATATTATTGAAGCATTATAAAAAAGAGAGATGAATGATGGAAATCCTGCTAAAAGAGGCAGAATTGATTTTTACTTGAAGCGAAATTGTGCTTAGTTCATTTATAATCAGAGTTTTTGCGAGGTATAACTCGTAACTCTCATAAATTTTGCCATTTCCCTTTGAGATCCAATTAAGTTTAGACTAGATTTTATTAGTTTTGATGCTTATAGTTAGAATTTCTTTTGAGAAGCGTTGCGGGGATCTATAGATTAATATGTGAAATATTTTTAAGGAGGTTATAAACTAGAAACGAAACATGACATATTTATGAAAACCTTCAAAGTTGGACCCTGAGATTGAAAAATGGAAGAGTTGTATTGACAGGATTGAGCAACGGACGATATTGATGATGTTTTCATAAAGGGCTAATATTACCTTGAAACTGATGAGTAATATTCTCTCTCAATCGTGCCTCTCGTTTTCTTCTTCTTCGGTAAACTTCCTTACTTCAGAACACCTCGCGGTCTTAAATCCTCCTTAAACGAAAAACTAACGATCCTTGTGAAAGTGATATTTACAAAATTATTTTTGTCCAACCTGCTGACATGGAGTTAACCCTTCTCTCTCTTTGAATTATTGATTTGGTCGTTTTCTCAGTTACTTTTCGTCAGAACGTCCCATATCGTTATCTGTTCCTGGGAAAGTTTTACTATATGAAAAATATTCAATGACACCGATATTATTATTATTATTATTGATAACAATGAAAATTATCTCATGTAAGATAAGCTTCGTTCTGATTAATTTTCCCCCATATTATCAGTAATTTTCTTGTAAACCCACACAAAACATGAGCAAACTCGTGAAATGGCGTCTTACATGAATAAATACAAACATGCCTCTTTTCAAATAACTACTGAAATCGGAGAAAATTGGAGAAGAGATTCAAACTAAGGCAGTGGAAGTGTTCAGCACGTTTTTGAAACGATCTTTTTCTCAAAAAGGTTTTATTAGAATCATTTTAGGGCTTGCACATCCCCATGCGAGTTATTCGTATATAGAGAAAGCGAGACTTTTTGGAATCACTGGCATGTATTTCGGATTTTGGATCCTTTGAATTTATTTAGTGATAGAATATACTCGCAAGCTGGAGCCGTAATTTTTGTTTTTAAAAAACGTGGTTTCCTTCCGTTTTCATTCATAATAGTTGCGCGGAGATCGAAGGGCAGCTAACATAAATGTCATGAGAGGGGGATAAATTTGAACTTCATATCATACGTGATATCGAACGCAGGATTCCGAGGTGTGTGTGTGGTGAGGAAAGAATCCGAGGCCAAGTTTGGTCAAGCCAAGGAAAGCACCTGCGGCTTGCGGCCACCTTGACTCTTCAAAGGCCCCATTGCAGCGACGGAGTGGCAATGAACCCATTCCTCCGAAATTCGGGCTTCCGTCGCCTGATCGTAGCCACCCTACGCATAATTGGACGTTTCTTGAGTGCTCTACCACCTGTTATTGCCCTCAGAATTCCTTTTCTTCTTCATGTTTAGCATGGAAGTGTTATGGGAACAAACTTGGCAACAGCGTAGGAGATCGATTCTTCCTTCCCTGTCTCATTCCTTTTGATGACGCTGGTGATATTACGATAGAAAGATTTTGGGCGTTCGTCAGCCATGACCTCCGATTCCAATGATCTGAAGACAAACGCGGGTGTCATCGGGAGGTATTCGGAGAGGACGCTTGGAGAGTACGATAAATAAGAGCGGTGCTACCAATGTTCCGGAGTTAGTTCCCCTGTCAAATTCATTGAGATCCCTGAATAAATTTTTTTACCTTTCACAGCCTCGCACTGAAGAGAGAGGGAAGTGTAAATTTATGCACGTAGAATGACTTGAAATAGCGTAAAAATATTTTCAGACCATGAAGAAAAAATGTCAGGGAAACCCCTCATGAAATTTAGATTATATAACGCTAAACAGACCCGTTATTTGTTTTATTTAAATTTTAGGAGATACTGTGTAATAATGAAATTATAAATAGCGGGAATCACCTGACATGAAATAATCCCACGCGCTTTCTTCAAGCAATATAGTAGCCATAAATATTGCCTCTTAACGACTAGTAATATCTCGTAGTCGTTATTAGTAACGCAAGGTTCCTACTTATTGTGATATTTTTAATATATAATTAGTGATGGAACAATACCAAAATTTTTACCAATTCCGATGATATTTCCGATTTTTTCAACAATTCTGGTTTCATTTATGATTCTTGATTCCTGCAAGAATTAAAATTCGTTATTTTTAGTTACTGTTTGTATGTGAAACAAATACTTGATTTGTATTCAGTTATAAACATTTAGTAGAATAATTAGTACAAAAACATAAAATTCGAGTAAGATATAAATACTTAGGGTAAAATTTTAAACAATGGCGAGAACAATTTCTTTACTTAAATAATCTCAGTTCCTTGATACTCATAACCAGTCCAAAAATTCATAATGTAAAACATTTTTATCCTTCCATTTACATGTGGGTTAAATTAGGTTTTTTTGTAAGTAAATATCATTAAGTATTCGATCACTATATATAATATTCATCTACAATGTAATACGATTAGTCATAACTTTGTTATAACTAATAATAGTATCATTGTGAAGCGCTACAAACAATTTTATTTTTTGGGATTAGTATTTGTCTAATAATTCATTTATGGAATACTACTATTCATACAGCAATGCTGGTTATATTTTATCGTCGTTTGAAAAAAAACTAATGCTTTGAGAAGCAGTTGCTTACGCTTCCTTAAGAAGTTGACTCGAAGTTACCTCATCTAGAATGCGGCGGTCTACTTCGAAACGTGTACGTATTAAAACTTTATCTTTGGCCGCTGATATCAAAAATAACCATCGATAAACCGTTGTCATAGCTCTTATCTTGCAAGTCTAATGATTCTCCTTTGCGATACCCCGTGTTTATGATACGTCTCTCCCTGAAAAACTTCCCCGCAATTCTCTTTGGAAAACCCGAAATTTCACTCATTGTTAAGAGAAAAATTGTAGTTTGTAGTCTTTTCGTTCATCTTGTCAAACTACGATAATTTTACAATGTCGCCAAACGGTTTTGCTGTAGGCGTATTATGACAGTAAAATGCTGTATTATCTTTACTTTTCGTTTCATTGGACCGACAAACGCAGTGATAACGATACGCTCAAAATCAGAGGTGGGAGACCTGGTGCCTCATTTTCCAGCATTCTGTGAAGCTTTTTCCTCATTATTGGAAATTAACTGGTATTTGAGTTACGTTTTCTCAGTCTATTCGTTAAGTTAAGGGATAGGAAAAATAAAAGTAAGAGTTTACTCCACGATTAATTCGTTTATCTAAGTAAAATGTTTATACAGCACTATGTAGTACGTACATCAATCTACAGTAAAACAGGCTTAAGACGTTTTTCAGATGAGAATAAACCGCGTTATAACCGGGATTACAGCTTTGTATTTCTTGCACGTCGGAAAACAAAGGAGAAGGGAATTTGGTTTAATTTTCAAATAAGTCCCTTACACCTTAAAACGAAAAAAATATTTCTATTGTTTGCTGTATTTGCAACTGCTGTAAATAGGGTTTCTAGAGAGTTCGCGAATTATTTTCATGTAATACTGGTTGCCTTCTCGTCATAGTTTTGGATGATGATCAGAATTACGGGTTAATTTATCCTGAATTACTTCGTTTTGGTCATTTTTTTACGATGAAGGAATTTGCACCTCATAGTTCGGAAAGATTATCGAATTTTTCAACAGCATTGGTAAAAAGCGTCACTATTTGCTTATTGAGTTATCAATTCATTTCAGTATTTGATTTCCTTTATTATGATCGAATTCCGTGGACCGTTCTTAACCAACTGAACATGAATGAGGCCCGCAAGTGATCGAATACCTTCCCATATACAGCTTACCCCTTATTATCGGAGTTTTTCCGAAACATTTGCATTCCAACACGTGAAGCCATTAGGGAGAATCCCTTCACGTCCCTTCGTGACTTTCTACACTTTTAACCTTACTCTACCGGAAACGTGTGCTTGAAGCATAGTATTATGATTGAGAGCTTCTTAGATCGACACTTGGCTCATTTAATGGCTTTCTTTTCATGTGAGAAGTCCAGGGTTGTGATCACTTTTGGATTAATTTTAGATTGAATGTAAATTGCTCGACATTTACAGTAATTTTTGCATTATAATCTCAGAGTACAGTGCGATGTAAGAATTCTTTTACCTCTTCACATTTTGTTTCATAAAGCCTTTTAACAGGTTCTCCATCTGAAAAATGCAGCCTCTCGGAGAATTTATGGCCGTTTTAGAGCAATTTCTATTGGATTTTTATTATTTTTCTTGTGATCTACTTTTTGATAAAAGATTTATTTATCGAAATCAGATATTAATTTTGTGATTTTTTAGACATTTTACTGTTACCACTTTCTATCACTGTGTACAAAAGTTCATAAGTATCTTACTGTTTATGATTTTGGCTTTTTCAAGTATACTTGACATTTTTAAATGTTACTTGAAGCAAAGAGTAAATTCATGATTCACAAATCTATTCATTCACTCAATCTGGTGAGGTTATGGAATCTACAAATGTTAAAAAAATACTTCAATTCTAGGTTTGTTTCTCATGATTTTATGGAATATCTTTTATTACTCATTTATGAGCTTTCTTATTAATGATAGAAAAAGCCATAGTGATAAGACAAACCGAATATCGAATTAATTCAAGTAGAATCATAAAACGAAGTAAAAATAAAAATTATAATAAATTTACCAAATCCCGAATTGAACCATTTTTCTTGTTGTCTACGTTTTAAAATTGATCTATCTAGATTCTCTCTTCCAGTTTGACAGGACTTATTGCATAATTTTAGATAAATTTTGGACACCTGCCAATGTTGCTCGTCATCCAAATACATAAGGACGCATAAAATCGATAGTGAAAGGTTTTACCAGAATGAAATCCATGACAAGGAAAAGTAGGAATAAATTAAAATGTGGAAATATGTAAAGTGTTATTTTATTCTTACTTTTCAGTTTATAGCATTTTTGATTCGTTTCCATAGGCATTTGAATTCTTTATCGCATAATGATGCGTCGCACATCGCGCAACCTTAACAATAGTTTCTTTCCGAAATTCCCATGCGTTTGATATCATAAAATTGTAAATAACCGTTACGACGCTCGACCTAGAGCCTAGTCTCAGGAGCAGACAACTTGAGGGATAAAAAGAAAATATTATCTGAAATGATAGTCTTTGGAGTATTTCTTCCAGACGCTGACCTCGTAATATATTTTCCTTTGTGTTCTTTGGCACGTGTGTATCCTCAAATGACCGCTCTCATCGAAGGTTTCGATCGAAAGTAGCGATCAAACCTTTGTGCTCTTCTAAACGACTCCCTCGCAAGGAACTGCCTTTGTCTTCGATTACGGAAGCGTTTCCCTAATTTTTTCATGCCATTGCCCCCTTTCCTTCATACTCGACTCTTTGGAGTTATGTCATTCTTCTGTGGACCCTCGGACTTCGACTTTATTTTCTTTGCCAACTTAACATTTTAACTGATGCGCAAGGTTGTAATTGTATAACGAATTTGTAAATATAACATTTATTTTGAATATTGCTTCATTAATTAGCGATTAGTAGCCTCTCACAATCCTCTGTAATAATATGATCATAAGATGTTGTATAGCATAAGATTAAGACAACTTGTACCTTACACCCTATTTCCTGAGTCAGACGCATGATAATCTCCTAAGGGATACCGGTTTCTTCAGAAAAGTTGTCTCAATGACGCACGTTGAATTATTATTGATGAGCAACACAAGAAGGGATAAATCGTTTGGAAAATTTTAACGTTTTCCGAGTTGTGATTCCACACCATCTGAGCTTTTTATTTTTTCAAATTATCTAAATGACGTAATACCCGAACATGTATAAGCGATAAATATGAAACTGTTATTTCTTGCTAAGTAGGGTATAAAAATTATCTAATTTTGGTGCACAATTGCACTGATCTTTTCCCAAATCATCTTTCCGGTCCTAATTTCTGAACATAAGTAAGCGATAGAAATTGAGGCTTTAATAATTTAAGCTAAGTAGGGCGGAATTTTTCTCGATTTAAATGCGGTAAAATTTCAGTAATCAGCTTGTTATTGATTAAATTGTTCTTGATTTAAGGTCAGATTACTTAATATCTTTCATGTTTAGCTCATGTCTGGAGTGACATGAAACTTAGATTACCTGCATGATTTTTGTGCGTTGTTCTCCAACTTTAACTTTGTCAGTTATTTTTTTGCTGTTTTTCTCATATTTTGAAAGTTAAAAGATAAGGACGCGATCCAGGTCATATATAAGGACGCAACCAAAAGCCTTTCTTCTGAAAGTTTACGAATATTATAATGTATTAAGAATAAATTTAATAACGTTACAAGAAATTTTAAATCGAATTATTTCGTGCATTGTGTCGCCATCTTACGGGAAGATCTCGTGTGTCTAGGGTGCGAAATATTTCATAGAAAAGTTAATTTCCTAGGAGCATTTTTTTCTTTGGGGATTCTCGATGGTAACATTCAATTTTTATCCAGAATTCCCATTTAGCTTATTGATTTTTACTTGTAAAGTATACAGATTAGGACGGAAGCATGGTTATATGATCCGCAGTCGGATCATCCACCAAGTAAAGCCACCAACAAGGAAAATTCGCGAGATAAAACAGCGAAGACATAACCTCTTGTGGTATTTTTCTTGAGATATGGTAAGACAGACTATGAAACAGGAGATTCCTGCTGTTTGGGAAAAAGGGTAGGAAGCCAGAGGGTGTCGCAAAACTTTATTTCATAAAGAGATTGTCATCGTTAAGCGGGCTCTGTTAATAGAAAGCTTTATAGGAAGAAAGAAAGGTTAGGAGTCAACGGAGTGCTGTGCATTGAAATAGAAGTCAAGTGCGAGAAGCGGTGAAAACCTCTACCTGGGTCAGAGTAGAGTTGGGATTAGTGTGGATAAGAACTTCAAGAATGAGCTCCTTATCCCCACTTTCACCTCCCTTCATTCTCTCCTCCTTACAGAAACCCTTGGACACCGTTAGTTTTGCCTACACCTTAGGATACTATTTCCTTCCTTTTTCATATGAATTAACGGTGTTTTTCTTTCTGTATAATTTTGCACATTCCAAGATAGGTGTTTGTTCTACACATGATGTTTTATTTCTAATTTTTCTCTGCATATAAGTTAAGTTGTACATTATTTTGAAATTTCCCTTAGCGTGACATTACATAATTTTAAAAATTTCTTTTCTTTGCTTTAGCCAGTTAACGAGAGGAAACATAACATAAACAGTCTTGTGATTCAAAAAAGTAAATTTTGTATTAGCTTCGGATTAAAAACGCCTTCATTATCGCCCAATAATAAACAGGTTTAAAATATATCCCTTTAAAAAACTAACAGAAATAAAGTTAGCCAATTTAAGCTTATTTTGCTTTTGAATTCAGTTTCTGAGAAAAATAATTATTTAATTTAACATTTTAATTAAGATATTATTAGAGTCTGAAACTCAATGGTGAGTTTGTTGAGTAATTCACACCTCATTTTTCTCTCTAATTCACGAAAAATTCATGAATTATATTAGCAGTAACCCCAATCAAATCACGGCTGAAATTTATAGCCTCCACCTAACTAACATACGCAATTCTGTTGAATTATCGTATAAGTATATACACTTTTCTTCCGAGAAAGAGGGAAATTTGCCGCATGTAAAAGACTTGCCACGTTGTAGAATTTACTGTACTCTTCACTGAAGAAGACTACGGTTCTCCTCTTGATATTGATTCAAATTTTTCGTGCAGTTTTAATTTTACCAATCATTGAATGCTGTGAATTCCATTTCGAACGGAAATAGAAAGATTCTAGCGCGCCATCGGTGTCTCTTGCAATGGCAAACCCTGTGGTAAAGTTCTAACACGGGAAAATCGATATTGATCTTCTCCCACGTTAACGCCGAGAGATTCTTGTGTTTTCCCTAACTGATAGAACTCATTCGCCGACGGACGAAAAAAAATCTCGTTAAGCGAGTGTAAAGAAAACAAGCGAACACTAAGGATCCCAATAATGGACACAAGGCGTTTGATTGGCCTAAACACCGGAAATGAGAAAAAGAAGTTCGCGGTTGTAAGCGAACATCCTGTTAACGGAGGGAGTGTTTGAGCTTTTTCCACGTTTGTTTGGTGGCGCCAGCCGATATCTGCGGAGAGCGTCTTGTTTACGTTGAAGGCTCTTGGACGAAGGTTATTGCGAAAGCAATACTAGTGCAGGTCCATTCCAAAAGATTTACGATCGCTTTATGGCTCAGGATACGAATAAAAGGGGACTGTTTATGACACGAGGATTACACTTCGACGATTCCCTAAGTGAACCACCGTAACTTGGAATTGTGTCCGGTGTCGTCCGATCAGAAATTAGACTTTGAGGGAGTGCCGTTTTTCCAGAAATTCGATCCTGAGATGTCAAATTTCAAAAATAAGAGGAAAGTTACCTGAATGGCGTTCAAAATTGTGTCAGTCAGTGATCTCGGTCGACTTAATTAAATATCTGTCATACTTTGAAGGGGTTGTTCTCATTGATATGAACTCGTTAACAGCTAAAAATGCGTCTGGCGATGGATATTAATCAAAACGTTACGACATCACGGATGGATCCCTTTCATTCGAAACGGCTATCATTTTTGGGAGTAAAGCATTAATATTTTTTTTACGTCTCACTATGTGGGCCTTTTATTATGCATATAATTCTATACGAAAATCGAAACATTTCCGTTGATTTAGTATTAGCCATTCTCTTCCTGAGAGATTATACGCACATTTTGCACTTTTTAATCAAAATGCAGAAATTATCACAAGGAGGTTTTTCGTTTCTCAATTTCCGCAATACCAACAATGACTTGGTCTGATGCAATATAATACTATACAATTTGCGTATCCCTCGAGTCCCTACGAACTGAGGACAAACTCAGTGAGGTGTCACTGCATTCATTTCGTTTCGTTATTTGCCTTTCGGTTTATGCAATATTCAAATGAAGGTTTGAACAGTTTTCCCTTATCAAAGGAAGGTAATGTTTGAAGAAGAGAACAGACGTGCATCTATTCTTCGAATGATTGATTTATTAATCTTAAGGACTCACGGCTCCTTTTGAAGCATGATATACGTCGAGCAAATGGATAAATTTAATGGAAGGCGCTGCTTATTCTGGCAAAGGAACCTTTCGAAATGGGCATATATTTTTAAAGGAATATTATAGAGTCTTTGGCCATTTCTCCACACACACACCCTGGTGTGCTTACGTCACAAAAAACCCACCCCATCACCTCCTCCAACGATAAACACTTTAGTAACATACATTCTAAACTTTCTTTTCATTAAGCATTTACATCCCCTGAGAATTATAGCCTCCGAAATATATATTGGGAGCTTCCCAGAAGATCAGTAATTCGTGGTTTCCTTTCGAGGTATTGGCGTCCGACGGTCACCGGCATGTCGAAGATTGAAGAGTTTTTCTAACTTCATAATGGTCTAAATTGAAATAAACAAGGATGGAATCGGAAACCAATATATGACATTTATTAAGATAATTGTCTCGAAATCAAAGTAAATTATTTCAGATAAGCCTTTACACAGAAATGCTTTTCAAGAAGAAGCATTATCATTGGTCAAAGAGATCGAAATGAAGTATCGGAGATGGGACGATCGTAACGTCATGTCTCGTGATTTAGAAGATTTAGCTTGTTCCAAACAGCAAATTAAGTGGACTGTGAGAAAAACCATCCCTAGCCTTAGGTATTTTTTCATTAGAATCTCACGCGAAATGTGGCCCTTCATGGGAAAATTCGCTCCTTAAGTAAGTCTCTCTTGCCATTCATTCGTTGGTTCCATTAAATCTACGCCTACATTAGACGTGTTGGGACTGTCAGGAAGATGTGTCCTCAGACGTCCGTGATGGAAGAACTGTTTTCAATATAAACTGGTCCTGCGACCTCGATTGTTTCCTATTGTGCGTTTACATTGAGCTTCAATCAAGTGCTGGCCCCGCGCTCACCTTCGGGAACGTAACCTTTGGCTAGCTTACAAACAAGACCTGATCCGAATCGTAAAGCGCGAATGTTTTCAATAACGAGCTTAATAACATAAGACTCGTTCCAGAAAAATCACGAAAGAAGAACTTCCGCCGGAAGCGTTCGTGCTGCGGAAAAATGTGGGTCAGTCCGCTGCCATGGGATGGAAGACAGACAATACTATCAGCTTAATTAACATTGGGCGTATACCGTCTCCGGCTTTAATTTTGATTCTCAGTGGTATCCAATGTGATATTAAAGGCGAGGGAATGACGAACCATTTCGTAGACAAAACTAACATTCGTATTGTAGTCTTTCGTACGTCTGCATTTCCGAGAGGCATAATTTGGGAAATAACACAATTGAGTGATGAAATTTCGACTTAAAGGGTTTGTATTCCTCCGGAGTTTTGGGATCTATAATCTTAAAGCGGCCGTAGTTATTATGTAAGTAGCTTATAAAACTAATTCTGAGAGGCAGAAGCGCTGTCTAACTACATCCTTTTCTTTTTGTGATGCTTTTAATTGAAGGTCATGGGTTGGAAATCTACCTTACTGCCGTCATATTTCGCGCTGCCTATTAAAATGCAACTTTTTACATGCATTTTTTAAAAATATATACTCCTTTATTATGTATCTTCTCGTTGTAATCAAATACTGAGGGTACTCGGGCCCGAGATTTTAGATGAACCCATCCAAGCTTCAAGTTACTGCAAGTCAATTTAAGTGACGATTCGAAATTTAATTTTTCCTCCAATGTTCCGCCGGTTACCCTGCAGAGCCCTCATTGGCAGGGTCCCTCTATCCTCTGTGGTTCGTTAGGATCCTAAATCTCACGAGAGGTATTGACACAATGTCCGTAAAATGGCGCCAAGAGGGAAACCAAAACGAGCTTCATTAACGACAAAGATGGCCAGGTAAGCGTGCCGCTCCCGTAACTTGTCTTTCCGGCCTATGAGAGCGCAAATAGCCCTTGTGCTACACAGCGCGTGAATTTCCCAGCTCGTATTAAAGGGGTTGTAAGGGCAAATAATGGTTCGTGGGAAGGAACTTGTGACGTTTTTTCCCGGAAGTGGGAGTTTCGTCCGCTTGCATCCAATCTATCGCCGCTATTAAATCCACATGACGCCTTCACATCGGCCGTGCTAGGACGACTGTAGGATTTTGTCGCTCTAAAAGGGAGCTACTGTTATAAATGGCCTCCTTCACACGAACTACTTCTGCATTGTGATGGGGGAAAAATCGAAGCGGGGCTGCCTCGCCGCGACGAAGAAGATTGCCACTTATATTCGAGCCACTAATAAAAAATATCTTGTTTAAGAAAGTTCGGTCATGGCCATCATTATGAGGACCCTTTGGAAAATATTGTGGAATTCGTATTCTAGCCTTTCGTAATTGTATTTTGTTACTCTTACGAATGCAAGTCGGCCCTGAACGTGTGCACTAGCAATTCCACGTAGCTGAAGATATGGTTCAATTTACATTATTAATGTGACCTGAACTCATTAGACCCGTATTTTTTCTTTCCTAATCAACGAATATATCCTCTTTGTAGTGCTCTATTTTTTTCTAATCAACACACGCAATTTAATTCAATTCCTCCTGCTTATTAGGAACGTTTTCAACAAAGTTAATTTCTCCTTCAAATTATTAGCCTTAATAGATCATAATAGGTTAGCTTTTCTGATTTCTCCTCTTCCTCTCCTCGTGATTTGCCGCTATAAACGATCTCTTTCCGAATTCGTTCACTTAAGAGTATATTATTTCTCGTGTGAGATTTATGAATATCATAAATTAGTAACAGCCACATGATTACTTAACAGCCATTCCAAATGCACAGAATTTTTTATGAAATTCTCCGCATTTGCAATGATTAATTACTTACATGTTACGAATAACTTTATCTCTCATTCCAATGCAATGATAAATATTATCTCAATATATCGCCCAGTGTGTATTGTGTTTGCTCGTAATTTTGATTGTACTATCAAAGAGTTAACACCTTACCAAATTTACTCAAATTTCATTGAGATATCGCGCCTTGCTTCATTTTTCCTCGGAATTTTGATTGAATGTACACACTGTCCAAAAGTCAGCACCTTACCTAATTAATGCAAATTGCCTTATGTTATCCCCTAGTAGCTCGTTTTTCCTCGTAATTTTGATTGTACTATCTGAAGGTAAGCACTTTACCACACCTATTTTATGATTCTGCCATGAGTGAAAACATACATTCATTTCAATTTTAAATTTCAAGTTTAGGTGGGAATTGATATTAGGAGGCTCAAGTGGAAGTTTGAAGTATCAGAAGTATATATAAATTTATTAATCAAAATATTTACAGAAAACGCCAGATTTAGGAGACAGAAACACGAACCCATAAGCTCGTCATGAAAGTCGTTGAAATGATCATTTTTGTCATTATGCTTAACAAGTAAATATGTCCGTGAGAGGTCGGAAACGTTCTCCATAATCGAATTCCAAGCCACACACCGGTTGAAATGAACTAGTTACACGTATCTGAAGCATTTTATAACTTATTTAACATTGGATGTGATTAATATTATCATCCCTTTTGTCGAATTATTCTTCATTATTAATGAAAAATATTTCTAGTATAGTAAATATTTAGTGCTAATATTTCATCCTGCTCATGCTTTCTAGACCGTGCTAGGTTTACGTAAGGTACACCTTCCTCTCTGAACTTTATTAGCATGAGCGTCTGTTCCTTTACCTATACTCAACTTGCACCTTTAATCGATGTTTTGTATGAATAATACGTCAACGTGAACTATTTAAAGGGAATCACTGATTAGTAATTGAGTGCACATGCACCTGGAAGGAAGTGGCCTATAATGCAAGCATAAAACCAGAGGCTGCAGAATGGAAATTATGATGGCGCCCGTGGGTCTCACAATCAGCAGGAAAAGCAGTGGAAAGTGGTTAATGTCTGCGACGTCAACTAAGCTTGGCCGTCGCTAGTTAAACAACTATTGGACGTTCTCACTTTAACTTAGAAATCCTCTCATAATGCTCACTAACAATCCCCTAATGATTTTTATTGAATTTAAACGACGGTATTTTCATTTCGGCCGAAGGAATAATTTATGCATTGTCTGAGGGGATTTAAGCAATTTTGTGACCGATAACTTAGAATATGACGCAAGCATTCTCATAGTCTCCTCTATGCTGAAGCCAATCCATACTGTATTTCTCATTTACTACCTTCTGAAGGTCTGAATTTTGCTATCGTGTCATTACTTTTTAGTTCCTTCTTAAGTATTTCCTTGGATTTTGGAATAAAATTGTAAGTTATTGGCTTTATTGTAATTTATTCGTTATCCTAGTATCTAAAATAAATTTACACCAATGGAAAGTTATATAACATCGGTAGAGTTACAAGAATTTCTTAAAACGTCACCCTAGTTAAAAATACTGGTCCTATTCAGGAATTTACAGAGGATACGCGCTTCTTTGGCTTTTAGAAGCTTTAATTTTTTTAAATTTTGACCATGTATGCAAGTGGCTTATAATATTGGCTAAAGATTTGGAATCAGTGTGTTTCTATAGCAAAAAAATACATAGTGTGTTTTTCGGGAGAGATTGCGTCATCACGGTTTATCACATCAACTTCCTGACCATGGCGTTCTTGACAACTACCTCAACGCCCGTTTGTGGTTAGTACGTTTCTCCTTTTGTTTGGTTGACAAATATTTCAATTCAGGTGATTTTTTCCTCTCTCACCGTAGTTCCGGTATTTACCTTCATCGAAAGGGACGGATCTTTAGTCTCCCACCGGAAATCGAATCCTAGGCCACTCACTTCGAGGGCGGAACCTACCTGGAAAAGCTTACTCGTTTCTTTCCTATCTCTCGTTTTCCTCATCATTGGCTTTTCATCTTTTTCTCCGAATCATCTTCATGTTTTTCTCCGAATAGGTATAACATCAAAAGATAAAAGGAAAAAAGTGCTCTCTCCACCGTGTTTTGCTAGAGGGAGCGGCCAGAAGAAACATCATGTGAAAATATAATTTAGGTGTATTAGGGTCAGCCGCTTGGATAAAGGAGTGAAAAAATGCGATTCTTACTCTCACCGACCTTGTCAGTGGTCTCCCTAAAAGAGAGCACGTCGATTACATCACCTCATATCATCTTCCGCAGGAATTCAGCGGTAAATTTCTTCGTATCTCGTATTGATTAAATCCGATTCTGGTACGTTTCTTGATATTTTTTGCTTGCTGTTTGTTCCGGATCGTGCTGCGGCATGGTTTTGCAGAAATCACTCAGAGTAACTGAGTTAAGGGAAATCCTTGCGAAGAGATTCCAAGAGGTGATTCGCTTGAGAGCGCCTCATTCCAATGCAGCGTTTGGGACGTGACACATTTTAGAAATAGTCTGCATTCGCTCCTAATGCGAATTTTCTGTTGCGGATACGGAAAACGAAATCAACGAGAAAAGAGAAACGCACTAGTTGGAATGCCAGGTAACTTTCTTTTTCTATGTTTAAAGACCATCAGAAAGTGAATGCAAAATATTTTTATTTTGCTCTACGGAAAAATACGGAAGTTACGAGATGAGGAAAACGGGTTGACGGGGGAGGGAAAATTGTGCATGCTTGCTCTTCAACAAGAATATAATTTAAATATCCCTATACATTGGTAATGATCTTTAACCCGCTATCAGATATTGCAGATGCTACCATCATGAGAAATCATTAGGAATTTTATATATTGTTCTATTGTCTATAATGCTTTACCATCAATTGCTTATTTCTATTTTTAAGTAATCTTCCACAGACATTTTTAGCGTAATGAAGTTTAGGAACGAAATAATGCGAGAACTATATTTATTTAAATAGCTATTCATACGTAACTTCAACCCGCTGTTCCACAGTTAATGTTGGACAAGTTATGGTACTTCTGCCTCATATTCCTGTAAAATTATCACAATAACAACAATTTTCTCGAAATTTATCCAATAACATCCAACCCCTAAAAATAATTACTAATATCATGACTAGCTTACTTATCCAATCACTCCAAAAATTGAAAATACGTACCGATTTTATATGCCTAGCGATCATTCCCATTAAGGGAATTTATTATTCCTTAACTAGTTAGAAAAAAGGATTTTTTGTTTTCTTTGAGATTGTGGATATAAAATTTAACGCAGAATATTGTTCCCGTTCGACCTCTGTTTTCTGATTTCCGTACCTATGCGTCACATTGCGCTAAATTTACTGCATCTTAGGCTCGGTATTGAGTACATCATCAACGGGCGCTGGCAGGAAGACGGGATGAATTCCGTGGAGGCGAAGGAAGCGTGAGGAGTTTACACAAGAAGTACATTGCACGTGTACTTAAATCAGAAGAGATAAATTTGCTGGAGCTCTATCTGAAAGTTCGTCTTCACTATCCGATAAAAGGTATGGCGTTGAGAAATCAGACCGTTTCATACGAGGAAACTCAGTGCCATCGCCTCGCATAGGCGAGATTGTTAGCGATGAGACAGCCGAGATTTTTTCCTCTATGGGAGTTCAGAGACATTTCCTTGGCATTCGCAGCGAAGATATCCGTCTGCGTATTTAATATGTCCTGAAGTGACCTTTCTTTGGCGCGGAGGTCGGGCAACTGGAAGAATCCCGCATCAGAAGCTGCAGACGCATTCTCCAAGGAAAAGTGCTGTCTTATGTCGTCGCCAGTGTCTTCGACTCCCCAGATCCAAAGAGGAAAACTACAGTTGGTAACTGAGAAAGGCCATTACTCGCTGAAGATGCTTAACTCTTACTAAGATCATCGTTCCGAAGTATCCCAAGGAATCCCAATATAGAGTAGCTTGATGTCCCAAGGAATATATGTGTAACCCTAGGAAGAAGCTTGATATTGGTAAACCACGATTGCAACCCCATCAGTGTGTAAGAAATGTAGTAATTGTGTGTGGAAAATTCTGAAATTATTTACATAACCTCCCCGACCTACCCAACCCAACCGAAATAAGGTAAATGTTTTTCGAATTCTAATACTTTAGGATATATAGTTCTTGCGATTCAAGAGGAAATGATTTAGGAAATATAGTTCTGTTAATTTGAATTCTTTTCACATTTCGTAATATTTTAGAAGGTTTTTATTACACTTCTGCTTTGGCGCTAGGATTGTAGCATGCTTGTTGCAAGTAGTTACAATTCTTAATTGAGTCGGTGCTTTACTAATTTCAAACCTTAGAACATTCCAACATGCGGAAAGAATTCGGTGGCATAAAGCTTCATGCTCTTTACTAGAAGATGGGCGAGAAATCAGAAAATGACAGAGCTCTGGCCTCTAAAATTTTTGAGACCCTCATGAGTACATAGAACACAATTATGAAAGAGGTTGATAAGGGTGCACAAGTATCCATCCGATTTTAAATGCTTTTAAATTTAAATAATTAATTTATTGAAAAATTAAATTGAAAACGATGGAATTGAATTTTAACTTAGCACATTAAGTTGTGCGACCAAACCCAAGGAAATTTTTATTTTTAATTTTATGTTTAATTTTTATTTTTTATTATATTTTAAAAATTAAATTGATAAATCGATAACTCCAAGGCTACCGAAAAAGTTGGGTGTATTAAAGTTGAAAAAGATGTAACTTTAAAATTCATGATTCTATTGTTTTCTATAAATACGTTTAAATCTTTATAAATAGTTTTAAAATATATTACGTTTAAGAAAATGAATACAATCGAAAAATAATATATTGAAAACAGCTGCAATTAAATGAGAAATTGCATACTTTTTAAGTTGGATCCCGCTGAAACGTTCTCGCGCAGAGGTTCCTAAAGACGGCTATGATTAGGACATTGTTCCTTCGCTAGTGCTCTTTCTTTTGAGCTTTCGGCGATGAAAAATGAGTTGTCTCCGCCCGAAAGTCAAACCAATCGAACTCGTGGACACAAATGGATTTTGGAGGTCCACGCCCTTCAGCGGAGCACGCGAAACAAAGCACGCAAAGGGGAAGACGAAAATAGCGGGAATCGAATTATTATTGTGGAGGGAAACCCCGCGCTGGAAGTGAGGGCGGTAAGGAGGCAGGTGGTCGAAATTAGGGCGAGCAACGTGTTTATGCTTGTAAGCGATGAAGCAAAACTGGTTGAGAGAAGTGAGAGTGCTTCGATAATGATCAATGAGCAATTCTCAAGATCCAGAATTATTCAAAATGTTCAACGATATAGAATATGGTGATTTAAAAATTTCGACGAGAAGGCCATATTAAGAATTTCATCGAACATGCGGGTCAATCAGGACTACGTAAATTATGTAGGTCACCATTCCCTCATACCAGTATTTTGTAATTTCGCGCAATCATTTTTATGCAGCTTGTTTGCTTCAATACACATGCTCATGTATAACTTCATTTCATCAAAATGATGCACGCAAACAGATTAGCAAGCTATTCGATGCAGAAACCAAGTTAAGTTACACACAAAACATGAAAATTTTAAAGGATGATGAATTCGGGTATTTCACTTGTGATGAAAAACTAGCTAAGTCTAAATTTATTCAGAAAACTTAAATTGGCGAACTAGTTTAAAAAATTTAGCGGGCCGCACAACCCTAGCATTAAGGCTCAAGCTGGCAAAAATTTTAACTCTGAATAACATGGGAAAAATCAGATTTTACCGGTTTGTGGACGAATTCTACGTTAGCGCGATTAGTAAAGAATGTGTGTACTTTCGCGTGGATTAATCTTTTTACGAGAAGAAAGCTTTTTATTTTAGTGGAGATAGCATGTATCATCTACTCAAACTTTTACGGTATTTTTATCTTTATTATCTTAATTACATGTCATTTACTCTTATCGTTGTATTCTAACGTCCTTCGTCCGACTTATCTATACGATATCTAAAAGTTTCGTAGACTTGCAGATATTAGCTAGAATTATTCATGTTGAAAAAATTGCAAACAATTTATTAATTTCTCTGTGCATTAAGTGAGATCTTCCATTACGGTTAAAAGCTATTGAGGTAGAAAACGAACTGTGGACGTTATTATGGGAATTAAATTTAAAAAATTGCAATACTTATTCTAACCTACAGACCAATGTTACAGGACTAATTTTACGATTTTATAAGCATTTATTACTTTCTCATAGCAATAAAAAAATTTCACGAGTTATCACCATGATGATTGCTTAAGTAGTGTTAATTACACACCTAAGTGTCATTTAATCCATTAATTACTTCATGGAAAACTTTATGACTGTGGAAACGAAAGAATGCAAAAGCAAATCATTTTCTAAATGGTAAATAAATTTTTAAAAATAAAATATTAATTCGTTATTCTTTTGACTTATGATAAAAGGAGCGTGAAATTTTATAATTTACCGTATTTTCGTTGCAAAAGGTATTGGTGTGTTATGATAGGGGTAGCGCAGTAAAATCTAAAAGGCAAGGCAAATTTATTTCTTATCAAGTATAATTTCCTTGAAATGAAAGGATCTATACTCTTTTTGTTTCTTTCTTTTTGACATTAATAACATTTCATCAGATTAAATTTCTTTACCATTTATGAAAATATGATGCTATCATGTATGCTTGAAAATTGTGATCTGAAATGAAATTTAACGAAAAATTTTAAGTGTATCTGTGATTATAATCGTATTGAAATGAGATCTAAAATATATTGTTCCTGTAATCGCTGTAATATCATTTCTATTTTACGAAGGATTATTTAGTTGATTGAAGTTTCTTTTCCAGTAGCTATGAAATAGTTTCATGAATATTACCATTCCCCATCCATAGTCCTTATATGGATCGTTTTCTTTATTCGAACGTAATACCACTCAGCATCTATGTGTTACCTTTGATCCTTGCTTCAAAAGACCGTAAATTCATTACTGTTGGCCTGAAAATAGAATGACGATGAAATGAGTTCGCAATAGCTAATGGTAATGGAAGGATCGAGTTGGCCTATTCCAAATTGCTTCGCTTATAGTTGTGGACTTTTTGTAGCCACACGGTGATCGAAAATCCTTGTCGTGGCCATTCAAGTAATGGAGATTCACTGTGAGGGTATCATTGACGGAGATTTATGTTGTTAAGAGAAGAGGCAGGGAAGTAGAAGAGGAAATCGGAGCATTTCAGAATGGACTTAGAGTGGGATATAATCTAAGGATTATATCTTAGAGGGTACTATCAGAGAAATTGTCGGAAATACTTCGCCTTTGATTAAACAGTGAAAGCTGATAGAAGAGGAACTTGTCATATGGGTACTTGAGAACCAAGGTGCTACAATAGAACGATAGAATACATGGTGGTAGTTTGGCGGCTTTTTAGTATTACTATTTCAGAGAACGTGTGCTTGCATTGCCGATTATTATATAACACAAAACGTATGATAAGAAGAGCAAGCAAAGGCCTAAGGAGGTACCTCCTTGTTAGAGAATCGGGCCTGCGATAAATTACACTGAGCTATATACATACAAAATCAGTTTTTGTGTCCATTAACATCATTTACTTCCTACTTTAAATCTTTCCACCTCGCTTTCAATATTAAGCGAACTGCTAACGCCAAAGTGATTAAGTTTTACCAGCAATCAAAGCAATCTATTTGTTAATTTCGCCGTTAATTGCAGGGTATAACACTTTATTCTCAGCTATTCATTTTGTTTTCTTTTAGTTTTGCGACGTATATAAAAATATTGAAATTTACTGTATCATTACGATCTATATATTCAAATTAAATTAAACTTACTTTTAAACCATTCTTTCTTTTTATTTTTTAGAAAATTTCGTCGTTGGTGTATTGTTATTTTCATGCTTTCTCTTGCAGTAGGGCCAAAGAACTTATTTAAAAGTACAAAGGGAAATCCATTAGTCATCAAAATTTAAGAGACGTAAATCTAATCAAAAACTCGGCCTTTATTACTTAACATGCTTCATACCTTTTTCTAAGATTCGTTTGTATGTTTTAGCTGCATTTTAGGGCATTACTCTAAACTTTGGGCTGAATTAATCAACTCTCTTGTTAGAAGTTAATCGTAATGGAGAGTTTTTTTACATATAAGATTCAAGGAAGATTAACACTTCAATGACTCACTGGCAACCATCACTTTCCCTCACGAGTTGACAAATAGTCTGCAAGAGGTACATGAAATCCGCAGAAATCGCCGTTGCTTTCCAAATCGCCTTATGGTGCAACACTTATTCGGAAACGTCCTACAACGGAGTATTCTTATTCCACATCGATTTCAATTCTCCGTATAATTCTTAGGATCTTGCTTTCTGTGACTTCTTTTTATTGCAACTCGATCTTTTGCCCATAATGGATTCACGGAATTTACCAATAATCGACGTAAAATTCGATAGTACAGAGTAACACTGTGTTTAAAAATGTAAGTATTTGTTTACCTGGACTCTCTATAAATCGATCCATTGTGATAAGAAGACCATTCGTATGTGTTAGAGCTCGGTATCGATTGAAATGTACGATTATACTTATTCATAAATGTAAGTGTATAAATATGTTTAGTGGAATCATTTTGTACCGAATAAGATGGAGTGTATTATTAGTTCGTGAATGAATTTTTAAGAAAAATTTTAGAAAGTAATTCGGTGTAAAATTACTTATTACAATGAAAAGTCATTCGAACACATTCAGAAGAAGCGAAATGGAATAGTTTGTAAAATTAGAGAACATATACTCGTTTTCGTTTGTACTCCTCTCAAAGTTGCAGTTGATTTCAATTTTTATTTCAATGCTCTATGCGCGTGCAAATAGATCTCAATTTACGAAAATATTCAGAACCATTCAGTTATTCCCGACATTTTGTAATTCAATTTCCTAAGAAATAAAGTAAAAAAGGTTTTCTGTTGCTCTTTACAGCTTAAAGTTTCCTTCCAGCCTCAAACTTTAGAAGCATGTCTGAAAGGTATAGTTCTATAATTTGACATGCAATCATATAATTTTAAGATCTTTGGACGAATAAAATCAGGTATCAAGTAATTTTGAAATTCAAACATTCCTCCCGAAAAAGGTAATAGAAATTATTTTTAAATGCTTGAGATTTTTGTCCGGAATTGGGGTTCCAACTTAACACTCGCAATGACACCTAAAGATAAAATAAATACCGCTTTACATCTACTGGCTTTAGCTACTAACATAAAAGGATAACTCCCTTATTTTAGTATGGCGAAATTTCGAAAAGATTTTGGGCGTTCCTCGTTCCAAGAATGAATTTGCCTTACGTGAAAATAATTAATTCGAATTAGAATAAATTAATCCGTAAGATGTTGACGCTTCTCATATGTCGTCAAAAAAGCTTCGGATTTTCAGCGTGTCGGAATTGTTAAGGCGAACTCGAGCTGCAGGAATGACCTCTTATAGCGGCATTAAGAAGGGCGTCTCTCAGACTTCGTTGGGAAGGCGATTTATGATGTAACAGGTGTCACCAATATGGTGGCGGCGCCTTTATGTGTCGCTCTCACGTCGCCCCAGTGAAACTTCGCGCTTTTCTTTCTTGCTCCATGAGCTTCGTTACCCAAATTTTAAGTGCTGCCCAGAAGTGAATACCAATCTTGAAAAGCTGCATTGCTGCATTTTCATTGCCGTAGCTCATATTCTGTTATTTTCGCGGTGATAAATTATTGATTGGGTAAAGTATAACTTCGTAACTCTCTCCTGCATATTCTGATAAGCGACGGGTTTCGCTATCGCGATTGGATGCTCGTTTAATACTCAGGAAACACATGCCACGCCTCAACAATGATCTTCTTCTTGAGCACTTAAATCCGTAGCACAGCATATGAACGCCTACGGTAATGGACCTTAGTTCGATACCAGACCGGTTACATTCTCTCGTTATGATATACACTCCGGAGAACTTAGGAATGTTTTTGCAAGCACTTCCAAAAATAATCGGACATTTTTGTAAACATTCACCAATTAGCTTGCAGTATGTAAGCAACTTTTACTCGTAAGTGTATGCACATTAAAATTTTTCATGTCAATAAATTATAGCCGCTAAAATGGTTTTTGATCCAGCAAAATGTCTAAGTAGTTAAATTTACTTGGATCTGTTGAGTTGATAACTATACAAATCAAGAGCTTTAGCAATAAATAAAAAGAGGAGAGAAATGGCGATATTGGTAAATTCTACACAACATACAACTCCAAAATGAGTTAGAGGAGGAAGTTCCGAATAATTTATTGAAGAAACTCGCCGGGGTTCTCAAAGCAGCTACATTGAGCGATGTATAGCGGGGCTCTATAAATAGCCATAAAATGATATTTGAATAGGAGGAGAATAAAGATGGAAAGGAAGAGACATTCCCATGCCATTTTGGAATTCATTCTGTGTCCATTCGAAAATGTAAGAGCGATTACAGATAAAATATCATTGATAAATGTCCCATTGAAATTTCAATGTCTCACAAGAAGGAATGAAAACGTTATGCTGAATATAAATTCCGAAAGTACTGATTGAACTCAATCTCATTCTCAGCTCATACTCTTTCGAAATGAATAGTAATATTTTTTGCGAATGTAACACTTTAAAATTAAATCTATGATTTTTTTAGATACGGGGAGAGGCTATCTGATGGCTGATTTGTACGCGATTTGAGCTAATGTTCCAATGTCGACAATACTTCAAAATCAATAATTCTTCAAGGTATCCCTAATTTACATCTCCGATAAGTCGCATTTATTAACGATCAGGTAATGTAACCCAGACGCTCAGACAAACTAACCATTGGAATAATTAGGTTGAGTAGTTGAAAATAGAAGTTTTTGACGTTACTACGTAATGGTTATGGTTATTTGGATATTTTTGCGGACAGATTAGTATAATTAGTTTTGTTGAACATCTTTTTTCTAGGATCAGAATTAACCTTGCGTCGATCATAAAACAGAAATGAAGATATTTATCTTTAGTTGTCGGCGTTGCCTTCGATATCCGAACAGCTACCTCACTTTTAATTCAGGATGATGGGACTCTTAATTTGATTAGGAGAAAGTGACTCTCTACATGAGTATATCCCAAATTTCTCGAGCCTCCGCCTTTCTTACTGAATATAGCCAACATCACAACAACTGAAAATGACAAATATTACATTCAAAATTGACCAAATCAAGAATAATGAAAGCAATTATTAAGAAAGACAACTAAAAAACTTCGCTAACTACAAGCGATTAACCCAAGTTTTACTTTTATGTTGAATTATTTATCATTATATTTATTTCATTTTGGATAAAAATAAGATCGGCTACTAAAAAACAAATCCTTGAACTTATCAACCCCTTCAAGAAAGAGCACCCACTCATATAATCACTGTTCTAAACGTTTAGGTTATTGGGTAACGCTTAATAGAAGGTCCCAAATTTGTCTGTGTCTCATTAAGAAACTCAGATAAAATATAGCGCGAAATTATCCTACATGAGAGGGATTTCTAACGATTTAACAAAATCTGCGCTTACAGTTAAGGATTTAGGAATTGAACCAGAAGATATGTAGTTTCCTGAAGAAAATGAGCCCTCTCAGAGTCATGCTGATGAACTCTCATCCGCAGGAGGGTTACATCTAGAAAAAGTATTACATTTAAAAGAAAAACTCGTATGGAGAAGGGTTCGATACGCAAGTTCGTTAGTGCTATTAGCCTTAAATTATCTAATTTTAACGCCATCTTGGGGAAACTCAAATCTCTACCTAAATAAACGTTGGAATCCGTTAATGAGAAACATCACTTGAGCGTATGATCTCGAGGGAAATCATTTCGGTTCCTTTCTCGGCGTGTAGACCACCGCTAGAGGCGCTCCCTTCACCTCCTATTGTACGGGACCTCCCGCCTTTATTTCGTCATCCTTTCTCGCCCACTTTCGCTCTTCGCCCATTCGGCTTCACTTTCCGCGAAAGTTTTGCAAAATCGAATCGGCGCCGTGTGGACAACACTCGCATTTCGGCCAAATATCTCAAACCAAAAAATAGTAGAATCAAACATTGACATAGGTTGATTTTGCTCCTACCAAGGAAAATTGTTTGGAATTTTGTTTCAACTCAAATCATCGGTATTCTTAGATGTTTGCTATCAACACGATATCTTCACGGAATTGGATCGGCGTGGAATTAATGGCAAATCACGTGACGAATTTGGTCAACGTTAATCAGAGAAGGGACAACGTTCAATCATTACACATTATTTGGATAACAATTTTTTTTCGATGTTTGTACGTAATGGAGGAAACGCTTTGACTCCGTGAAGCCACTCCCTATCTTGGTATCTTATCTCTTCTTCGAAAATTCTCTTCTCAAAGTTCTTCTGTGTTCGCTCAGTTTAATTCTTTCACTGAAAGTGTCAGAAGTAGGTGATCTGCCGATGACCCATGAATTCCGGCTTTGCACTTTCACTTGAGGATTTCCAAATATCCGATTTGAGGAATATCATTTGAGGGATATAGTGGACAATTATCAATTTAGAAAAAGGGGCCTTATCAGTTTCTCTTTAATAAATAAGGATTACTTTTCCTTTGAACTGAGTAAGTATTAGAGAAGAATGTAAAATTCAAAGAGGAAGCCTCTAAAATGGACACTTTCATTGGTATGGTTTTCTCTAAATTGAACTAATTGAAATCTAATATCTAATTGAAACTAATTGAAATCTAATATCAGTTTCATCCTATCTTGTTCGTCTAATTCGTTGTCTTCATGTCATCTCAATTATGGTTCAAATTTGTAAAATGTATATATTAGATGATTAGATTTGTAAAATCATCACGTTAGTAATTCTTTGTCTCTGTTTATCTTACAGGAATTTCGTGTAACTGACTGTGATGCAACTTAATTTTCTTTCTCTGGAAACTTAAAAGGAAATTGGATCACGGAAGTAAATCTTTCGGAATAACACGTTCAAGGTAAGGTTATAAACCATTTTGTACGAAATTTTGTAAATATACGAGAGGAAACTTTATTATCATAATAACAAATGGAGCTTGCATTTTAATATTAATACTCTGCAAGCCGCCTATCGGCGTGCGGCAGAAAGTGTAAAATCTCAGCGATCGACCCAATTCTTTCGAATGATGCTATTAAGTATCGTTTATGGTATGGTTGAGTTCTAAAAACGGATCGTACTACGCATGTTTCTCTTATTTTACGCCCACTGTCGGATCAGCTGAAGTAAAATTTATTTATTTTAAGCAATGATTTAGATTAAATAAAGATATATTGGTAAGGTAATTTCATTCAATCATTGTATTCTATTAATTATAATATTTAGAATAAGATACTAGAAAATGTAAGTGTTCTAAGGGATCGTAAGTGATGCACTGCTTTTGTAATAGTACATTAATGGAAAAAGGGAAGTAGAATCGATAAGTTTTGTGATATTTCGCTAGAGATTCGAGTTTCAAATACTGTACAAAGAGAAATAATCGGTGGTTAGTCATTACCTTGACGATGAGGACTTATGAGAGCAGGAGTACCCCGTAATAAATTTTAATGACAGGAGAGATATTACCTTTGGATAATGGTGAATGAAAATAACCACATTTCAAAAAGGAACAGTTAATATTCATTCAAAATCACTTTACACAACACAGCGATTTTGAGCAAATAACACCAATTTCTTTTTGAAAAGTGGTTATTTTTATTCACCATTTCGTCATGTAATACTACAATTACAAAGTGATTCGCCGTTCCGTCCAGTTTATTATCTTTATTACCTTTGAATATTTGAAAATTTAAAAATGGTCATTATTATGTTTATAAATTTTAATTGACGTTTAAATGCAGTCTATGAGGAAACTGATAATATTTTGCCTGAATTAGGTTTGTTAATAATATTTTTTTCGTATTGAAGTTAAGGTAGAAACATACATATAGCTTTACATTATGTTCATAATTATAAAAGATGAGGCTGCCGGATAGCCACGTGTGTAGCCCGTTTTCGCCTTTCCTGGAAGCGGTCCCGCGTTTGATTCCCGGACGGAGCCCATATATACGAAATGACCTCATCTGTCAAGGCGCTATGACAACACTACTAATTATAATAATAATAATTTTCAATAGACAGTTTTTGGTTTCGACAATACACCTTGAATTGAATCTTTATGGCATTCATTGATTGGCACGGGCGTTGGAGTGGCTTATGTGACTTTTTGGCTGCAGAGGAGTGACCCAAAAGTATAAAGGTTCAGGTTTAGCAAGATAATAAAAGCCAAAGAAAAGGGAAAGCCAGAAATGTCCGTCTTGTCGCAATACAAAATCCGAGTTATTCGAGGTCTGTGTATGTACGTGATTCATGTTCACACCGAATTGACTCCAAATCCCTGCCAAGCTTTCAAATCAAACGTATATATATTTTCAAAGGTCCCTCGTTTAAGTAGACAGGTATTATTTCGTATTTATCATGCTGTTTTTAATGCTATTCAGGATATTTTCTTAAATTTCGTTACATTTATCTCTGCTAGCCGATATGAAGCTTCAAATATGAGTTAGATGCGGGGACATGCACATGGGACAAGCTAGAAATATAGAACAAGATAAGGAAATTCAAGAATGTTCCTTTAAACAAACCCAATAGGAGATGACTCCGGTACAATTTTAACCCATTATAAGATTTATTTCCCTTAATCACACACGTTGTCATTGAAATTTATAAAGGTAGTACGGTATTGTACGTCACTAATGCATTGCTGCAAACATTATATTGATGGATAGGTACAAATTCAGCCCACCCGTCGAGGCCCCTGATTGAGATCGCTACTACTTTAATCTTTTAATTAGTTGATCTAAAACAGGGATGGGGAATGAATTTTCATTAGGCTACACGCAATTTTCAATCGCATGAGAAACCAATAGGCTACAAATGATACCATCTTCTCCTTAGTCTTCTTCCTCTTACTTCATAGTCAGTCAGTCAATTTGATTACAGATGCCGTTCAAATGAAATATAAAGACGTTAGAAGAAAAATATCTTATATAAAGTAGAATTCTAGGAGCAAGATACATTTAACAGTATTGTTTAAGAGATACTTTTTGTATTTAATTGGTTCAAAAGCTTTAATTCCATCCATAGTAATCTTTAATTTTCCTTTTCGCGTCGAATCTCTAATAGTAAGATACTGAAATCGCCCTTGATAGGCCGCGTCTACACGGATACACTTTCGTGTATCTAGGGTGGGACATTTGAAAGTTTCTCTTTTAAATGGCCCACCCCACGCATCGCTAGACTGATGTTGCATTGACCCAATGGGAGTGTCATCTCTCCAGCGGCAATCTAAGCGTGTGCGGCAACCCTGTTCTGTTGGTATGCTCACTCGATGTATCATTAAATATTCTCTCTAGTTATAAACTGATTATGAATGCATGTCATAAATGCATTACTTTTATCTCTAAAGGACCGTGGAATACGAATATATATTTTCAGATAGTAATGCGTATTTTAATGCCTCAGACTCATCTAGAATGGCTTACATTTCTTAAGGATATGCACAATGCATCGTGGAGTCTTCCCCCACGCATTTTACGCAATATTGGACACGCAGTATGGTGGGGCTTTATCTACCTTCCCTTTAGTATATAATGGCGAAATTTTAATGGTTCAAAGACGCAAGGAGAAGTTTGATAACTGTTTTAGAAACGTTCAAAAGCTGCAAAATTACGAACACAGTATAGTAACAAACTTCAAAAAAGATTGAAGGGGATACAGGGCGGAGTAGTGAAGACATACTCAAGCAAGTAGTAGATCTGTTACGCATTAAAATTCATGCAATCAAAATTGAAGATTAACGAAACACGAAATTATTTGGTGAGAATATTTATCTCTGTATAGTAAGTTACAATACTACATATTTTCTTTAATGCATTGTCTATAAATGTTTATCCTGCCATGAGCCTCAACCGACGTGCGATATGAAATAATTTTCGAATGCTTCGCAAATTTCCTTAATAGCCTTACTGAAATTATGCCCGGAAAAAGTTTCCAAAGAAAGGAGCGAATTTGTCGACGAACTTTCATCTATACGACTTCCATCAAGTGCTATTCGTTTTTTATATAATTATCAAAAACTCGTGGTGGTGAATAAATTTGTTTGGATTTTCTATTTATATGAAAATTATGTAAGCATAAGATAACCGAGACAACGGTGACAACTTTTTGGGTTTCAAATAAAATTGGATTTTCTAAACTTCGAAACCTATTTGCAATCAACCCAAATAAGTTTTCCACAAGCCGTCTAACTCTCAGTAACCTATAATTAAAAACCCTTTTTGTGCTGGTTAATTTTTATATGGAAACGGCTTCATTAGATATGGTCTGAGTGAAAATGCTTCGTCCGCAGTAATCACGAAAGGGACAGCTTAATTTCTCCCGGGAAGAGAATATGGCTTTGGAATGTGTAATTTTGCTACCAGTACTTCCAGTTAAGATATGGTTTTAAGTCACCACCGTCCGACACTCTTCCATTACAACCGATAACAGTATAGTTTATATATAAATTCATAGTTTGCATTTATCATGCCCATTAAAACAATTCTAATCGATTCTTTTATACTTATCCATACTTACCCATCGACTTGTTTTTTATTTTCGGATGATTTCAGAAAGTCATAGTCAAATTACGTCAGCTGAGGCCCGCGACTTCTGAAAACTGTGTTGGTTTCTGCTTATAAGCTTTCAAAAAATTCTATGCTCGAACAAACAATAATCTGCTCCAATATTTTACCTGATAGTGAGGTTGGCCTTTAATTTGCTGAATCTTGCCACTTATTAAAATCGGAGTGTTTTCTCAATTT
Organism: Pachydiplax longipennis; assembly: GCA_036926295.1. Lineage (NCBI taxonomy): Eukaryota > Metazoa > Arthropoda > Insecta > Odonata > Libellulidae > Pachydiplax > Pachydiplax longipennis. The sequence goes on along the minus strand of JAVFKF010000024.1, from coordinate 18,918,776 downwards.
TACAATCTTTCGGGATCGTATCCTCGCTCATAATTTTTCAATTATTGTATTACGAGCTGAACTACCCGTTGAACCTCAACGGGGAAAATAACAGTGGTAAATGCCATATTATATGCAGTTAACTAGACTTCGAACAAAACGAAAGGTAGAAAACGTAACTTATGCGACGAAGACGAAAATTAACTCGACGATAAACAATCTGAAACCACTGACAACAATATGTTTACCTGTGGAATCCAGTATTATTATGTGCACAATATACGGAAGGTGATGGGTTGTCATAAACACTTACTATTATTACGCTACTAATAACTCCTTGTAATGATAATGTAAATAAAGTAATTTGAATATATTTACCTATTGAGTCAGGGATGCGGCGACCACGATTCACTATTGCTTTAAGTCGATTTACCGCTTTATCAGTCGCTAGAATTGAGAAAGTAATTTCAAATGATATATTGATGCCCGGGTTCGTATTGTAAATGTAAAACAGAATTACACATTATCTCTAACTCTAACGAACCGTATTGTAATCCAGATCCAAGTCTTCCGTGCCAATTATAATCTCGTTTGATGTAGGCCACATATCGGTTCAAACTTACAATGATGAGTAATCGCAATGCATCACGGTTGTAAACACATCCATGATGCTTTGCGCCAAAACAATATGGCGGATGTGTATCAACATTAAAATGTATGGTAGAATGCAAAATGTAACTCTGGCACCGAAGCAAGGATTATTAAGGACGGACACTCCGCTAATTAGATATTCCTTCCTTCCTATTCCTTCTTCTTGGCCTTCTTTTAATTGTATATCTGTTAACATTCCGTCGTTCATCTTGTTTATTTGCCTTAACCCTTGATACGTGTGGAAGGAGGCGGACACAAGTGTAAGACACATACTCTAAGCAATGAATTGCTCTCTCCGTGTGGACAGAGTAGGCACTACACTCAGCTGTCATGAGTGTTGAGAGAAAAGTGTTTCCGTGTAGACGCAGTACTTTATTTTCAGTAAAATCTAATTTTTATGGAAAACCACGTTCAAGCATCACGATTCACTTCTTAACATCAGGGATGTACTGTGACTGTAAATCATTTCGTGCAAATGCCGATTAAGTTAATTGCTGTTTAGTTTATTTATGAATTAAAATATTTACAATAATGCTTATTAATATTTTCCTCGAGGTGTTAATTAACCAAGGCGTTTCGGTGTTAAAAATAACACCTCGATGTATTCTTCGTGTTTTCGTGACTTGGCAGACTAATCCATTTTCATGATATTCCTCTCGCTGTTTGTCAGAGCGTACAACTCCTTTCAAAAGTGAAAGATGTCAACTTTTCCACTATCAACGGAAAAATAAATTACTTCGTGAGCAAACTCTCTCGCTCAGTTTCTGCTGTTAATCATACGGTTTAGAGTAATTCCAATTGTTAGGGTAACTTTATTTGTATGCAAAGAGAGGAGGCATTGATTCCTTGTAAACTATATATCTTCTAGGATACAGGTTTCCATATCCACTTGCCGTATTTACATTGAATCCATTAATGCTAAGGTTGTAAATTAGCCGAAAGAGCAACTTATCGAACCCGACCCGCAACTTCTCTTAAGGACATTCGCTGGTCGGTCGAATTAATTGCAGATTTGCAGATCCCGTCTCTGCGCATCTGAAGCTTCCTTTCATTTCTCAAATACGTCCATCTCAAACATAAGAAAACTTACCGAGTCGGATAAATTGTGGGTTTGCAGAGCTCTAAAGCTTAGTACACATCCGACGGATATGGCAGTAGACTTTTTTCCGCGCGTCTCATCCAAGAATGCTATTTAATCCGTTATAAAACCGCCATTCTTATCAGATCTCCCGCTTCGTTTAACTTAACCGTGATCTTGAAAATCATTCTGCCATTCCTTAAGTGAACTGGGGGATAGCGTAGAAGGTTAGATAATGATTTCGGGGGCAGTAAAGGTCATTTTCCATCTTTCAATGCCGTTTCTTGATTTTCTAATAGATTATGTCACTGGAATCATAAGAGTGATGGTTGAGAAGATAAGGCTGAGCTGTTCACGACCAAATGCACGGGAAAATTGGGCAGAAAATGTCTTTGAGCCAAACTACTGCTATGATCTCCCGATTACGATAACTGATCCGAAATTGAGTTGGACTCAGATTTTTTTCATGTGCAGTATCGAAAGTATAAACTTTTTATCTTAAAAATTTCTTACTTAATATAGTTACAATTGATGACCAAATCTTAAAAGCAATAATTAAGTTTTCATTTGCTAGTTAATTAGTCATTTCATAGTTCATTTCATAAGCAAACATTTGATGTTTGGATTTCATCTGCTAGTTTAGTTTTGTATTAATCTTTTTCAATTTTTTTTTCGCGATTAAAATTTTTAGCATAAATTCTTATGAATAATTAGATTTAAATATGTGTTTGCATATTTGTATTTTGAATGTCATTTTCGACCGATGTTTATGAATTTTGACCCTTCATATACCACCTATAGCCTACCTACTTTACTTGTGAAGACACTCGGAAATCTATTTGCTTCTTTATATCTTGATTCTCGAATCGAATAACATGCTCATCCTTACTTTATCGTTTTGCGATATTCGAGGTATTTTCTCACACTGTTGGCCCTGCAGATGAATATCATCTGGCAGAACCTTCGATCTCGAAGGTCTTTTTAGGTTTAGATGGCTTCCTTGAGATTCACTATCTACCTTTTCATCCCTCATCCAGCTGGAAATGGATTTACTTCTCGTTCTCGGAGAGTAATTGTGAAAATTACTATGAAAGGTTACAATGTGCGTGTTTGTAGCATGCAAAGCATATCAAGGCAGCGGCAAGCAAATTTTTGGATAATTTGTGATTTACTTTTACTATTTGTTCCTCTTTTAAATACTGAAAATTATTTTAAGCATATTCTTCTTCTACAAAATGGATTACTTAATCTGATTTATACCTGAGTTTTCGATGGTGATTTCATACATGTGAGTAGCTTTACTGATTCTCATAGATCGTTCATGCCGAGAATGTTCTTTTAGAATAAGATTATACTCTTAGAAAGAAAAATATTGTATGTGTTCCATATAGAATTAAATGCAAATTAAGTTTTCTCTGAAAAATGGCGAATATTATTGGAAATAAAACACTATGGAAACCTTTCTGTTATTTCAATTCAGTGCCAATAATCAAGTAAAGAATTTATTTATGAGGTAAATTAAGAGAGAATACAGGTAGCGATTTACAACTTCTAAACATTGAAATAAGACGTTGAATGTAAAAAAGAACACAACCATATCTTTCCCCAACTGTATCTGAGAAATAAAGAAAAGTCCTTTCCCTATAGCGATCCAGGTAATAATGGATATTTATTGTCCCTTCTCTTAAGTTTGCAGTTTTATCTGCCTTGAATTGGAATTCAATTATCTTCACGATTTCCGGTCTAGCATCGACCGAGTTCATCGATTTTCTTTAACTGGCATCTGAAGTTTATGCAAAGAATTCAATCGATATTGTTCGGGTACAGTTTATATTTGCCTCTCAGTAAACTACCTATTTCCGTCATTTTTCCCTTGGCAATTTCCTTGGGTTTTCAAAGAAATTAAGTTTAACACAGAAATGTAGCGTTTTGTTTCAAATTTTCTTCGTTGTTATACAAATCGCTCATTTCACTATTTTTACCAGTTTATTTTTAAGCAATAAAAACATTCTTTTACAAAAAAATTAATAGTGAACAGTTACAATCGATGTTATGCGATATTTTGTTCTATAGCCAGAGACAAATCTCAATTCAGAAAGTATTCAAGTATCCTATAATGTTTCTCTAATATTTCGCTCCTCCGTTCATTTTAATTAATGATTTGGATCCTGTTCAATTAGTACGTTTCTGTAGTTCCTTTTTGGATCGCACCCTGCGCTTCAAATCTTAAGATGGGAGTCGATTGTTTATCTTTGGATAGCTACGGCCGGACGTCCTGTTTCCGCTACGAAGGCCGCTAGCGCCGTCGCTAACCTTTTGCTCTTGTGGTCCCTGACTCTCATTCTTCATTCCTAAGACCTTCCACTGCCATTCCTTACGTAAGGTTCGTAATAATATCTGGTCACTTATAAAAAAAATATTTGCGCAATCTCAGCATACCTTATTTTGTGGAGAGTTTGTATAGGAAGAAATGGTCGCGTTCGCAAACTCTTAGCCGTTGATTACCATCTCCAGAGTATCCTTCCTTGGAGAACTTTATTCATGCGTTTTTTTAATTTTTTTATTTAACCCAAACAGGACTAGCCCACAAAGTTGAGTTATGATATTACAAAGAATGACTTAGTCAAAAAAGATAAATAATAGCAATTAAGAAAAAATCTTACAATAAAAACAATAAAAAGCATAAAATAAAAAAGCACAATAAAAACGCACAATAAATATAATAAACAAAGCAAATACAAAATGTCAGCTAAGGGTTGATAATTCAATAAGACAGTGCATAGAAGAAAATTTAAAATTAATTACTCCTAGACTTTTTCCAAAAAGTCTACTTATTGCTCATCCATTCAACTTGTAAAGCTTCACTTCTCAACTTGAGAGTCGAGGTGAAAGGACGTGTTCTCATCAATGGACTCCCAGAGTGATGAGCCATCGAGCCCTTAATTTCCGGTGTTTTGATGTCAATGTAGCGCTAGTTAGCTGAGCTATCACAGTTTGACGCAGAATAATTTTCAGTATAAATAAGGTTATTTTTTCTTATGACCCTAAGGGCAAAGGGTTGTGAGCTCCACGAGATCCAGAGGGGTGACATGGGCTATTAGTGTTATGTTACTCAATTTTTGGCTAATAATGGGATATTTACGGCGAAGGGGGAAATACATGAACGTGTATTCTCTAGGAGCTCACTAGGAGATACACTGTTTATATGTTATTCGGAACTGCCGATTTTGGGCATTTTCAAATGAAATTCAAAATATATACCTCACAACCGCCCCAACAAGAGTTAACTCAAGCAAAATTATTTCAAAATTCTAAAAATAACTCATAAGCATTCGGGTATTGCGAAAATAGTTATACCTATTCCTCGTTGTGGAGTGCTATTTTCGTAGTGCTGTAGGTATCCTACCGGTAGAAGGTAGGCCCGAATATAAATTAATATTGAAATTAAACCCACGGAAATTTTGTATAATTAATCTTTCTCGAAAAAGTAAGGTTTATCTTTGCACCAATGGCTTAAAATCCCAAAGAGAAACAGAAGCTGAAATTATCAACATAACTGGGACTCCACCTTAACGTGCAGATAACAAGGAGGAAAATTTACGGACGCAACTATCTCTTCGTAGAGTAATAAGGGGCACTGAGATTGCGAAAGATTTTTGGTGTAAGCGAAAATTATCACGATCCTTAGGTAAGGAAAGGCAGACGAAAATCTTAGGAACTGAAAAAGAGCGTCTAAAGGAGGGTGGAACTTCAATAAGCGGGGTCCTAAACTTTGTTAAAGTTGTCGATGGAATCAATGAAATCCGCCTTGGTAAGTTGACTTTCTTGTTATCTTCTCGTGGTACAGTACTTGATAAAAGGCTCTTACATACGTGTTTTTTAGGTCTTCTTTCGACATGTTCAATATCACGCTATAATGCCTGGCAGCGGCAGCTATATCAATATGCCTTTGTCGGAACATTATGTCAGAAAAGATTGATTTCTAGATTAACTCTGGGTTGATTTTAGCTTCTAACCAAAGAATTATAATTTTTCTAAATAATTATTATTTCTCTTTTTTAATTTTTTTCTAACAACTACTAGTTAAAGTAGCGAACTACTACTAATAGCGAAAGTAATACTTCTCAGTAATTCTCAGCCTAGGGGAAATTGTGACCCTGGAATGGGCCATAGTCATTGGAGCGACCCTTTTACCTGATCAATGTCTCTTAAAAATGTGAAAAAATATTCCAAACATATATTTCGTCCTACGGCGGTATTTTTACCTGCAAGCTTTTCTCGTGAAATATTCTTAGCACGATTAATGAAAATTTTTGCCAACTTTGTGTTATTTGTAGATATTTATAAGTTATGTCTTCACATTTGCGGCCTGATAATCTGATCAGATCTGACGATTAAAATGGATGTATTAATTCTAAAACCTAACCTATCAATTCTAATACTTCTTTCATAGGGATTCTTCATTTACACCTTTAAGTATGAAATTTGGTCTTAGACGTTTGTAGTGGACGAGTAGTCTTGACTTTTCAGGAAGAGAATGAAGCCTTGAATCTATGTGAAACTAGTCAACAATCCGATATTGGATAACTCTCCGCGCGATAACTAAGCCAACATTCGATAGTTTGGCTCAAGGTGAGCGGTGTTAGCATTAGGTTTACGAAATCATTCGATATGTTTTCTTATTGGTATGCGCAGGCGTAGAAGGCCATTGCTTAAGCTTCCGCTTATCTCGCTCCCAATAATCCTTTAATGAAATTTTTCTCGGGCCCTCTAATGCTTCCCTCATAGATCGATATTTACTCCTTGTTAAGTTTTTCCTTCGCTCAATCTTTAGTTTATTTCTCTCGGAATACGCGATTTATAAACAAAAGGCCAAATGAGCAAATTTCAACGAACAAACGAATTCTTTCAATCCTTCCAAGTTTGTGTCCCCTGGTTTATGTTCTGAACAAGAATTCTAAAATATTACTTATGAATATATTATGCAAACATCTTCAGGGTCCGAAATCATACACATTATGCGTTTTAAGCTGTATTACTCTAGAAACTCCCAAAATTCAATGGACACAAGGAATGTGTTACTTAAAAGGTTTTTACCTCATATAGTGAAGTTACTAGCTCCATTTCTATAATGCTTGTATTTATTTTCTTTTATTAGGTCTTCAACGTAGCTTCAGCTATGGATTGATTAATGAAGATGGGGATTTGGAGAAACCAAGAAGTTCTGTCAAATGTCCTGCAGTATAATCAAGTACTCTGAAGAACGAAGGAGCACCAGCCTATTTCACTCTCAGATTTCATATCATCACGGAAATGCATTGGAAGCCTCGTATTTTGAATCATGAACCCGCGAACAACTCGTTTTGATTGAAAATTTTATCCTTAAATATTAATAAGAAACGTCAAAGTCCTCGTTTCCCATGCTATTCAGATAGTGATTTCTTCATTTTAGCAAACTTTTACTCATATGAATGGGTTGAATGCGAGGGAAGTTTTAGCGCTTGGATACAAATGGCTCTGCGAAGAAGACGGAGAAAATATTCGGAAAGATAGACTTAGAATTAGTTGGTAAAATTACTGTGATACATCTCTGAGCTGAATTAATAGTGCCTCCGCCAATTTTTAGACAAACTGGCGAAACCTTTTATTCTGATCATAAAAGTTAACTCCCACGTTCTAAAGAAAAGTTAGTTTGTTGAGCGTGTTGCTTGAAGTTCTATTTTCAGTCCTTACATCTCTCGAGGAGCTCGTTATATATTTTTAAATTAAGAAAATATTCATATATATATAAGTGTGAGTGTGAGTGAGTGAATTTGTTTGTGTGTGCATTCATCGGCATCTGCTAGGCATTCCATTTCTAAGAAATAAGTTTCGGTGCAGCCTGAATTTGAGGATAAGAACCCTTCCTAAAGAAGGCAATCGTTCCGAAGATACTACCTTGCCGTTAGTCTGGTAAGAGGAAATATTCGTGATAGAATGATTTCCAAACGCAACGTCCTCCTAAGACTGAGCATCTTCTTCAACGTGGTGGTCCTGCTGTACGTGGCGACCCACTTGGGGAGCGGCGGCGAGGACGTGGCCGTGGACCCTGGCAATCCGCCCTCCGGAAGAAACCTTGCCTCTATCGAAGGCGATGGCGAAGAACCACTCCCCACGGCTCCTGCCCTCGTCAAGTCCCCTAATGTTAACATCAGTTCCGGTTCGAAGGATGCTGCGACTACACCCTTGCCCACCACCACCCGTCCTCCGGAAGCTCCCACCCTCGCCCAGATGGTCGGGTGCTTCGACAAGAGGCCGTCGCCAAGATACCGACAAAGGGGCGACCACTGGGTGCTCTCCGACTATGTAACCGCCACAAAAAGGTTTTCGTGCGCCGAATCCGTGACTTACACCACGCACGGAGACTTCACCTTCCTGGATAACTTAGTGCCACTGGTGGAGAAATGGAGAGGGCCGGTGTCCGTGGCCCTCTTCGCCCCAGGGGAGGACTTCGCATTCACCCTAAGTGCCATCTCTTACGCCAGATCGTGCCTCACTCCGCTGGTACGCGATTTGGTCACCTTTCACATTTACTTCGGTGTGAAGGACATTCCGTCGGCCGTGCCGAAACCCACTGACAAAGACTTTCTTCCGGAGTACGACTGCGAGGGAAAAGTGCCCCCGCCGCCCTTTGGCAACGGGAACAGGTCCACCCCTTACATCAGCTACAAGTAAGTATCACTACCTCATTTGTTTCTCTCTCAAATATGGAAAACTTTAAAGCTTATTTCTATCTCCTACCTCATCTATTTTAATGTGATAAGTATGTATGATGGAGGTTCACTAATCAGTTACCACTCCCTCTTTATTATTACTCTTATTACTAACATTATTATTCTTAGATTATCTATTTGGATCCTAGTCTAAATGGTAATCATATACATGGGCCATGGTAATGCAAAAAATCCCAAAATATCGTGATCTCAAATAATCAGAACAAATATAATTATAAAATCATAAAAAAATTTTAATCTACCATACTTATTGGATTGGTCCGGGGAACAATTTTACACATAAGAAGAGAGGGGTCTAATATTTAGGTCTTTATTTCTAATTTAATTTTTTGAAAGAAATGGAGTGCAATAAATTAAACCGAACTTTGGAAGTCCCTCTTACGAATTCTAGAATTTCCAATTCCTATCTTATCGTACATTATTTTTTAAATATATTATTACTCGTTGTATTTTTTGTGGGAGTAGAGAAATTGGCCAAATAAATATATAAACAACGGTGACTATAATAGTATGTACATAAGAAACCTAACAAGAAAACCAAACTTCGGAACCAGGCATTTTATTTCTTTATTTAGCGTTGTAGAATAAAATTTGAAGTATAATTATGTTCTTTCTAGATGTTTCGCTGCACCTTTTTTTAATTATTAATGTTTTAAAAGTCGTACGAATCTTATCTTCAGTATCATCATCATCATCAACCTTAGGAGACCAAGTTAGTTCATCATGTAATTGACAACTGTCGCCTGTCTTCGTGGATTGACAATCAGAAAGAGATGCGTTTCAGTAAAAAAATCACGACTAAAAATCGGCAAAGAATACCTACGCTAAAATTTAATATAAAATTATATCTTTTCTATAAAGTTTTCACAATTCAATTTGCTGGAAACGAAAATATTCCCCAGAATAATCGCAATGGCTGCAACTAAAAATTTTCATGAGTGAATTTCCTGAAAAATAATAGAAAGGCATTTTCTTAGTGCAGCTGCAGTGAACGTTCCGCATTGATAGAAACGAAGAGTCTGGTTTACGTGCAGCGATTTCGAGATGAGGTTTTTTCGTCAATGGAAGAACAGACGATCTTTTCTTATCCGTAGTGTTGTCTCAGTCCTCTTCATTTTGGCATGTAACCCATCGAGACATTTGATAGGTACCTATTCCGACTCCTTAACCTTATCCGAATCGATTATCCTCATCCCAATCATTTTTCTTCCATATTAGTAAATTTTCATAAGTATTGAATGTAATTTAATTATTATTAATATTTTATACATAATTTTTACGAGTGAATATAATTGGTACGAGTGCGACAGACCAGATTGGTTCGATTTCCGATTGAGTCTTTCCCTCGATCATTATCTTATTCAGGAGTGCCAAACAAATATGTACGACATCTAGGATACCAAGGTATCTATATCGTATGCTAGCGAATGTACCACATTAACGAATAGTCCAAGCCGTTGGTGGATCTAGGGGAGGAGCGAAGAGAGCGATCATCCCTCACCCCCTGATTTCGTTGTACAAACAATTTACGATGATTCTGAAGAGTTTGAATAAAAATCATCTTTTGAAATTTATACACGATCATTATACATCTGAATTTTAATTGGAGATGATATTTTAAACGTAAATTAGAGATAAGTTCATTAGGGAATCGTCTTAAATCGTCGCCCGCTCGGCCAATACCCCCTTAGTCTAGTTCAGCCCCTCTTGGAGGGATTCTAGATCCGCACATGGTCTATGTTGTTGCATTATATCATAGTCTTTCTTGGAGGTTCCATTCTGTAATACGGTGAGAATCTAGGGGTAGTCGTAGATGAAACACCAGGTATAAACGCGATATGAATGGGAAGTATGAGTACAAAGAAGGCGTATTCTGTCGCACAAACGCAAGTAATGTCAAGTAAGTCAAGATTTGAAAGTAAATGGATAAATATCAGTTCACCCTTTGTGGAAGGAAACGTTTTCCTCTGGAAATGTTCTATTGGCTTTTAGGTTTTGTGTTCAATGCTACAGAAATTATTTGCATCATCTCTGGCGGTCGATGGAGCTATTTTGATAAGTTATGCATGGGAAGGGGATCAGAGCGGCTTACTTGCAATCAATCATATTCGAAAGATCGACCTCCCTCGCTCCTCCTTTAAAGAGCGAAATCTCTTCGTAGTCGATCGCTCAATTCGCTTCGTTGAAAGTCATTGCCGTAAATTCGCGATTATTTTTTTTCCTTGAAAAGAATGTATCCATAGCAGACCTACTCGACTCGTTTGCTTCTTTGCTTCATTATTCCAACCCCAGACTTTCACTTGTTAAACGTTCTCTTTCCTTTCGCCTTCCTTCTGTACTGAATTCCCTTCCACCCTCTCTTGATCCTTTCTCATTACCCTGAGGGAAATTTATTCAAATAGGATTGAACCAAACCAAGTAAAACTCCAAGCTCTTCTAGCTTCTTCTAATTTTTTGTTACAATTTATGTCGTTTATTTTTGCTATATCAAATAAGAAATTCGGTAATTTCCACAAAATGAATTTAAACCGACCGTTTTTTGACCTGAAGATGCTTTCGTGGAAGCGGTACCGGTCGTTTAAATAAATTTTATGGAAATTACTAAGTAACTTCTTTGATAACCATGGCTTTCCACCAAATAACGCCTTCTCTTATTCATTTCATCTTATTGGTTATACTCTCAGTCATTCGGCGATTCTGCTGTAAGTGACGATTGTATAAAGAAATATTTTCGTCCAGCGATAATACCAAACCTTCTTATCGCTCTCTTCAACGAATTATCCCTCTGAACTCCTTTTCTGCTACCGTTTCATCTCATCAATTAAAGCTTTTTCTCATTCATCCTCAAATGATTTCATGTTCACTGAATTTCATGATTGCCGCCAGCAGTTTTTCCTACGGTGATGCGAACTCACTGAGTACCTTGGTCAGTGATAGTTGATTAATGACTGCGTGCGATCAAGTGTATACCCACCTAAGTTGCCTCTCAAAGATTCACATTTTATGAGCGGATACTCTCCGAAGGTGAGGACCAGTTTATTTCGAGATGCGATGCGCAATTGTCGTGCGTCATATGTATCGTTCGTACTCGTACAAAACGCGTGAGTGAGCTGTACCTTTTTTTTCAGCGACACCGTTCAGAGAAGGTCAAAGGTGCACGGTGACCTTCCCTGGATATTTGATTAGAGAGAGCGCGAAAAGGTTGCCAAAGTTGGAAAGCGGCCGATTGCAGCGACCATTTGAATATTAATAGTTTACATCTCCTGAAATAGACTGCCCTCCTTCCGAAGTTCAGCCGCGAATTCGATCGCGGGTTGGGAAGTTCGATGTTCACTGGAAATCTCAGTGGTGAGTTGTGAAAGGGAATTTTAGCGTCTGTTTCTATCGGGATCTCAGCCCAAAGTGTATCGGGAAAAGATAATCCTATCCTTCGGAAATTCATCCATTATCCTTATTGAGGATTTACGACTAATGTAGCAATTGAACCAAGTTCTGTTTTTAATTTAAATGAATCCGAGAAAAAACTTGGAATTTCTTCTTTTCTTCTCGTGATCTCTTAACGAATTATGCCATGGTTTTTACTTTTATTTTGACGATGCGATTGGAAATGCCCAAAACTAACTGAATGTGAACAAGTAGGTAGGGAAACCGTTAACATACATTTGATGCGCCTTAAAGTCAAAAGATAAGATAATTAATTAATGAACAATAACAAAATGATCGAGACTCACGTTTTAAAACATATCCCACTTTCCGGTGAGATATTTTCACTTCTAAATGTATGCCGCATCAATTCCACTTCTTTTGAAGGGATATGGAAAGTGGGAGACCTGAGTTCGTGTCCCAGTCTCTTCGTTATTTTTCACTTCTGTTTACCTTTGAGAGGATGAAATTTTTAGAACAAATGAAGTAAATATTTCAACTCCTGAAGTCTTAAAATTAATTGAAAAAATATTTTCCGTACTCCAACTTGACTCGAATCTTATAATTAACGGGGCAAAATCTTCAAATTTAATATTGGTCGGGTAGGTAAGGAACGATATATCAGCGTTAAAATTTAATGGAAGCTGTGATTATCCTTTTCTTGTGAGAGAGATTTCCATGCGATCGGATGCTAGATAAATGCTGATCTAACTAAGTGAGAGGATGACAGTGACGTCATAATGCTATTGACCCTGAGCTCCATCGGTTCACGTAAATATTGCCAATTCTCAAGGTGAGTGAGTTCAACATTGTGCGTCACATCATGAGCATGTATCATCATCTTCGGAATTTCCCTCTCGGGAGGAAGAAAGATGTTTGTAGGATTTATATTTTGTCCTCTTGTGTTGGATCCGTGTATAGAGTGAAAATTTGCTTCAATTACTTTTCCTAAATATAGGAGTATTTTAATCAATACAATACTGGCCCAACCGTCAATTTAAAAATATACTCCAAACGGTGTTTTCTCGTTTGCAGGCTTTCGACTGTTTATTCTATTATTATTTAATAATTGAACATCTGAGCAAAATAAAATTCTGAATCTTTAAGCTACAATATTAAATTTTTATTGTATTCATGAGAATTAATAATAATTTTAATGTGTTTTATAGTATTAATTTATCAATCTTTGCGTATTTGCATAACTATTATTTTCGTGACTCGTTTTTTATTACGTCACTAACACCTTTTTCTCAGTAACATCGCAAAAAATGAAGATAAATGAAGAATAGTCATTTGAATTCTTCGGCCCCGAACTAGAAAAAAATAAGATCGCCTGGACCTGAATTGGAATCTAGAGCAATCTCTTTTGATGTTGGTGAGAAGAGAAAAAAATTCATCCGCATAAATATTTTCGATACTCTATTTTTACTTTTTCTGTCTAGCAGCTAGACGTTTGACAGTATGTTCAATACCTAAACTTCTAGTTGGATAAAAAGCATGAGAATATGAGTCAAATTCAGCCTTATGTGGGACGTTCTTTTGAGCATTTACATCACTCAAGTGTTTACCGGAACATTAGTACCTTTCTTCGCTAATTATATTACACTGTGTTTGTAGGACATTTTGAAGCTGTAACTGTAAACTTTGAGTGAAAGTGGCGGTACGGTATTTTATTTAGCGACCCATCTTAATTCTATTTGGAAAGTAGTGCAGTGAAAATATACAATTCATTCACTGTTGTTAGAAGTAAATTACTAAAATTACGATAAATATGTTTATGTTTACCACGCAAGATAAGGAGTGAGGAAGTTTGGTTTTGCTTTCCATGCTAAGTCCGTATACTGAATCAGGAAAAAGTCCATGTAAGTGCAGCCACATTACCCGATGTATTCTATTACTGATCCTCTTAGCTAATTTTCGTATTAACTCCGTAGCTTTGTTATTATCATACCCATACACAAGAAGAACAAATCATTGAAAGATGCATTTCCTCTGCATAATTTTAAAACGTTATCACTCCATATAAAAATGTCTACGATGAATTTTGGTAGTAACTGGCAGCATATTTTATATGTAAAACTGAGGATTCAGTTTAAAACATGCTACATTTACTTGTAGGTTGTTACTCATCGAGAAATTTGATCATTCTCAGAAAAATACTACCATACGATTCCCGGACCACCGCAATCTTTCGAGGACATTAATTTAAGAAAGGAAACGTACAAGAAAGCGGTTGATGACGGAAAGGAGCGAGAAATGACACACCTCTGACGTCACTTCGTAAAATGAATTACGTTATAATATTACTCACGTTTAGTCCACTCACCGTGGTACATACATAGGGAATTAGAAAAGATTATTCTCTTCTTTTCTGCGGGTTTCTAACGAATGCAGTCGACAAGGAAGGATTTAGCCTTTGCGTTTCCTTGTGTCATCTGCGGAAATCTCAAATCTTTTTCCTGACTTCTTTTTACCTTAATTTTTCCAACATAACTCGTCTAAATCTGATAAATCGCGTCCTTCACTTTCTAGAAGCCTTGCCTTCGTAAAAAGATTGGCAGAGTCAGGAATTTATTTTTAAGGAAAAAACTAAGGGAATCTATCAGAACTAGTAAACGTTATAAGGAATATTCCTTAGATCGAATTATCCTATTAACGAGGACCCTTGACCCAGAGAGATATATCAGGTGACACATGCATATCGAAATTTCTCTCTTGAGAATCATAAAACTCAAAAGCCAATGCGAAATTTGAAGATCGTTTCTTGGCTCTGAATCAATTTCTTACCCTCGACTCAGATTTTGGTGGAATTCTGCCAGGTAAATCTATTAAATACGTCATTCAAGATCTTTATCCGTAGACATAAATCCTCGTTGTGAGATATTTTATTTCGAAAGTCTTTCGTAAACTATAGGAAACTTAAGAGCGTAGTATGGATTTTTTCACAGAACTGTGAAAGAACTTTTTTCTTCCAAAACTTACTCTTTTCTTCAAACTAACTCGCTAATATATATATCCTAACATAGAATTGACTTGGAGAGGACCCAAATTGAAATAAACAACTTATGGATAAACAAACTGTGCACAATAACTAACTGTGACGTGTATTACTTACGAGGAATGGTACGAGCTCTTGCGACTTTTGCATAGAGAAAAGTTGGCGACAATTGATTTTGAAGACATTCAGCATTGAGTTAAATTGATTTCTGATGGAACAGTACGAATAGCGTGATAATTCTCCCGTAAGGATTACAAGGTGCCATAAGATTTACGTGATCTCTTCATAACGTTGGGCGAAGTATAGTTTCATGCAAGAAGCATGAGGTAAACTTAAGAAAAGCAGAAAACCAGAATGAGTCTAGGCTTGTGCTGAGGAATAGATTCTCAGTACTTCAAGAAGAAGAACTAGAAGCCAAAGTTATGGAAGTCGTGAAGAGATCAGCAGAAGCGGCAAGTTCACCAAGAAAAACGAAGAACAGTGTTCTTTGTTTGCTCAATGAGAAGTTCAGGGAGAAAACTCGGCAAATGATGAACCATCACAAAAAAGATTCTTTTTCACATAGCATATTAAATATATGATTTCATAGTCGTTCCAAAAATTTTCATGCTACACGAAGGCAAAAACTGTTCCAGTCCCGTGGTTACAACAGGCGGATTCTCTGAATATCTAAATCGTTAATCTCCGACAGGTGAGATGAGGCGTCATATGGCAGCGGATGCCATCCGCTAACTCCGGATATTGTGTATGTAAGCGGCGATCTTTCTTCTCCTATGCTAATTTCTTCCCTTTAGAGCACGTCCTTCCCATTCCTGCACTTTCAGCGAGTTCCTCTTGCTTTTAGGCGATCCATTTTGAAACTCTTTTAATTTAACAGTATCTTTCGCAACAAACTTTGAACGGGCTTTAATCACAAGGATAGCTTTAGTCTTAATGACTTAAGACAGTCTATGTTTACAAAAAAGAATACAAACATTAATAGGTGTTTATTATTTGTTTCCTATTTTTTCTCTGATGTAATGCGTTTAAATTAATATATTTAGCTATTTAATAATAATAATAATAATAATAAACGACTTTATTAGAGGGCGAGATTTAATACTGTTAAGTTTGAGAATTCGTTGATTATTTTGTTAAATCTGCTGTAAAAATTCCTACTAAACTAATAAAAGATGTGTGAACTAATCAAGGAAGATAATGGAACAATTCAAGGCAAAATTTATGAGAATTATTTATCAAATATAAAGCGTACTTCATCTCTTACACGACGCTGACGAAAATAATCAATCAAATCGTATTTATCTCCAGGTACAGAGCCTGTAATGACTGAAAAATACAGAGCAATATTGGAAATTGTGATCGACGACATATAGAAACTAGTAACCTCGAAAGTTGTTCATAAAACAAATTTGAATAGGTCGTTTTCGATTGGTGAGTATTTCATTGTCCTATTTTCATATAAGATTCGATTTATTAGCACATAATCTACAGTTAGTATTGAGTTAAACTCCATCTTTTTTTTAAATTACTGAACTTCCAAAAATCGGTGGGTATCAATTTTACAAAATTTTGCCAACGGATCCTCATTGTAGACCTTTCAAATGATCTTGTATTCCTCTTCTCCGTGTAATCATTTCCGTATTTGTTCGACAAGCACAGAGTGCGTGATTTTTGCCGAGGGGTTGCCTAAATTCTCGAGTCTCTCAAGCTGGAGACCAAGGTCGTTGGGCTCGTTTCACTCTTAATCCTTCTTAAATCAATATTCACCGTCGTACGCGTGAGTTGAGATAAATTTCAATCTCAGATGTCTGCCTGGCACTCGCGGAATCGACTCTTCCCCGTGGATACAGGAGTATGTTTTGTTTGGCTGGCAATTTTCCGATATAATTGTTTCTTACACTAATTGTCAGCGGAAGGAAATATTCTCCATAAAATAAGACCTTAAATTTTTATTTCAATCTCTCCTTCATTCTTTTCTTTAATTGCTATTTCCCCTCGGACGACTTACTGAGCCCCTTCAAACCGTATTATGGCAGTCGACTCCCTTGTCGACGGTAAAACAGATCAATTAAAGGATGTTTCGCTCGAGCTTTCTTCACTACGTTGTAAATTCTACTTAGTAAGTAATTGAGGAATTTTCCCGAGATTTTACTTCCGCTGGTAGTTTTCCTCGTTCGTGCGGCAGATTACTGCCTGTGAAAAGAATTCGAATATACGCGAATCGAAAGCTTTTTATTTTACGAAAAGGGATCGATTTCAATCGATAGCCTTCTTACTCGATGTCCTTCCATTCCTTTTTATGTTGATATGGACTAGGGGACACAGGCAGGCATCGTTTACGTTCGTATCCTTGTTTCGTTTTTACGTTCCTGAAAATCCCGCGAAGGACAGAGTCGCGAAAGAAAAGTAATTGGGATAGTAGGAAATTCGAGTTTCGATTCCAATTATAGTGAAAATGGGCCGAGATAAATTACTTTTATATTGATTATAGCTAAAATAAGAGAAATCGCAAATTAATACATGGACAAGATATCTGATGAGATGAATTACATGAAAAAAGGAAAATAAAATATCGTTGTAGCTTAGTTGTAATAAACGATATAAAATGAGCAAGGGTTTCAAATCCACAGGAGCTAGTTTCGTTTAGGTAGAGAAATTCGACATTGTCTAACTAATATAAAATAGAATGTCAGTGATAATCAATGAAAAATCAAAGTTAACTAAGAAAATGAGAATTTACGCAGTGTCTCCGTCATGAATAATGAAAATGCCTTTGCCGCAAAGCTTGCCAACGCTGCTTATGAAAATCCCTCAACATTCCATTGTATATTCATATTTTAGCTGCTAAGAATTGTTCTCATTAGCTATGTTATAATAATATGTTATTAGTATTGACGTCCTAATCGTTGCTAGGTCATGGTCTGAAGAAGTATGCAAATAATTTATAGGCTATAATGTATTGGCTGAGCGCTATCGATTCTTATTGGTGTAATTACAAATAAATTAAGCGATATTTTGCGTTCTTTAACCGCGAAATAGCAAAGCGCATTGCCGCGAAATAATAGCGATGCCTGTAAATGATACACTGCTGATGGGAGAAACACGCGAAAGACGAGGGCAGCCTATATTCTTGATGGCTTCTTATCTAGAACTCATGATAATGAATTACCAAAGTTTTGCTAATGAGCTGGCTTCTTCTAACAACTGAAGAGAGAGGAAGCCCCGGATATTATTGTCATGGGAATTCTTATCACAGTTCAGGAGATTCTCCCCTTCAGAGTAATACTTTCAGCGCCACTGCAAGAAGTTATATCAATTTATTAAAAGGTATAACATTAGCACTTGCTAAAATTATGTTTTCTCTGCATTGTTCTTTAATATTGAAAAAATGTACCAAAGGTATCAAGTTCCTTGTTCTCCTGTTTTTCTCATCCATGTTTGCGCATCCATCTCAGTTTTTAGTCTTCTTTGATTTTTTTTCTGTCATCATGTTTTAAATGATCGGATAACTTTCTGAAGTTATCGGAATTGTTAACTAATAGATTCGATATCATATCCGCATAGTAATCCTTAACTTGTCGATAGATTAACGTTTTACTGAATCGCCTTGGAAAACTCGACACATTTGGATGATTTTACGGGCATCTATTTTCGAAAACCCTTTTATTTTAAGTCGTATTGACGTCAGTAGCAAAACCCTCTGCAATTTTCGTCCAGCTATGTGTTGGGAAAGAATATTCCTTACGCATAAACTTCTTTCAAACAACAACTTAGGTCAGCCATAAAATATCTTTACCAGAATAGCCATTAAAATTGAATGCGCTGCGTTAATGAATGAGTTGATGTACAGCTATAATTCCTTTTCCATAACCTGATATAGCTCTACTCTGCTATTGCTCGTAAAGAGCTGACCGTGTGAAAGAATTTAGAAAGCTTTCCATCGAGAATCAAAACAATGTGAAGATGAAAATAGTCCTGTAATTTATAGCTTCTCGCTCAATTGTGAGAAAGGAACGTGAGAAAGTAATGGAGTTATGAAACGGGATTACAGCATTTCAAAGTGTCTATCTATACACATCAATAAAAACGTTATAATATAATAAATAATTCATTTTTTTTTAGGATTAGGGTAAGTTATTCTCAGAATTAGTGAATTCGATCATCTCGAAATCTCAGATGTTGATGAGAAACTTTCGTAATTCGTTACATTCAGAGTCTATATTTACGGCTTTGTTTTCTGTGATGTTAAGCTCTTTTATTTGCCGCTTATAATATTATTTTTGAGCTTTTAAGGATAATAAGTGTTTTGAAATGGGCATTTTAGTTAGGCAATTTTCACCCCCTCGGAGAGTACATACAATCAAAGACTTGGGTAAACTAAGCTAATCATCTTATGTACTGAAGACGTCATTTGTTACTTTTTTACCTTACGATTCCTATCAACCACGAAAATGGCAATTTCTGTCTTCATACATATACGTATTTTTTATATAGTTTCGCTTTGGAAAAACTTAGATAAAATTTATCAGTATATTAATTAAACTGTTATCTTTACATCATTAGATTATCGGTGATTGTGTCCATCCTTAAGGCTTAAATTAGCATGTTTTACCTTTAGTTTGGTTTTTTGTGGTTCCAGATCTGTGTAGAATCAATCGAAAATTTCGAAAGGCAACCTATTTTGAAAACCATTCAAATAAAATGTATAATTTGTGATAAAATTTAATGCTTTTCTCTCCTATATCTGTCGTTTATCATTGCACACGGTTATAGGTAGCTTTAATTAAGAATTTTGATTTAATTCACCAGGGGAACGGGATAGATTGCATGTGCTCTTATGCGCCTTAAAGAATGCAGACAACCGCAGCAGCTCCCTTGGCAGAGTGCCACTTTCGCTATGCACTAAATCCTTCCTTCCGTTTCCGGATTTTCAAATTATTCAGATAAGCGCTTAGCCAATATCCTCATAATACTCTTTTAAAAATTGATTATATCGTAAATCGCGGTAAATAATGCGTAGTTATATAGTCATCTGGATTTGAATTTAGGTCGATGATAATAAAATTTTCAGTAAAATTCCCAAAAACGTAGAAAGAAGCATAACTTGTTTAAACTATTTCTTTTTCGTTGAGATGTGCATGACAGTTTCTTCCCTGTAAATCCCACTCCTTTTCTGTCATCAAAAATGCAAGATATTTTATCCGTAATTTGATTTTAAAATTCGCCTGGTATAATGAAAGGATGAAACACAAACCAGCTGAGCGTCTTGAAAGGATAACTTAATCTTATGAATTGTGATTATCAATGATGATGTTTCAAATATACTAAATCATTAACATTACTATAATTTTAAAAGTATTTCATTTCCATACCAAGGAAAAACAGTCGTAAATAAAATCTGATGTAAGGGAAACGGAACTCAAACCTTGATCTTCCATTTTCCGGACGGATAAGCTAGTTAAGCTATCTAGCCAAAGTCGTCGACGGTTTTGGGAGACTTTGTAGAAAAGAAAGCAATTTCTCATGGCCCTTACTCGTTGAGAATATTCGTAGGTGCTTTTTATGTGTAAAGTCGCCTTTAACCCTTTTTCCTGTTTCTTAATCTCGCCACTCACGGAAACACAATCGCCATTATGTGTGACCTTATGATTTAACTATAGTTTTAATTTTTTTATTCCAGTTTTACTCAATTTTTTCTTTTCCTTGGTATAAATTTTATTACGCTTTTAATTTGAGCAAGACTCCCTCGTACCTTCGTATCCATTTCCGTTTTACTAGGTCGTTCAATGAAAAGGGATTTCCTAATTTGAGATGTTTTTCGCTCAACCAACGCCATCGTTTTTCGGCCCTTATTAATGATAGAAGTTTTTAAAAGATTACTTGGGAAAGTCGCCCACAAGGGGCAAATAAGAGCGTGTAAACGATCGATCTATCCTTGATCTCTTTGGGAACTTTCAATGCGCGCGCACCCTAGCGCTACACCCTAGAGGTCTGAATGACCCTTAATTTCCGGCTCAGGTCGGACTCGACTTGTTTTCGACTGAATCCGAGCCCAACTCGGACCGAACGTAGAAAAAGAACTTTCGCTCTCATGTCCGACCCGAGCAATGACCCATCGGCCAAGCTTCAGACGTTACAATGCATTTATTGGTATTGCAGAAAGTGATTCGACTGCTATTATTTTTATTCTATTTTATCAGGCTAGTTTGGGCCCGAATACGTCTTCCTTTCATCTAACCTCACCTGATATTCTTACAGGAGGATAAAAGAGAGAAAATACATAAAATAAAACGCATAAAAAGGGAAGAGGAAAGAAAACATGAAAGATTTGATTTGATTTGTGGGAAAATATTTCCGCAACTGAAGGTTGATAGAGAAAAAAAACACGACACGGGGTTTTTCTCTCACCCACACAAGAAGGGATGAAAAAAACCGCGAAAACACAGTTTAAGAAAAAATATCGAATAAAAACTTTAAAAAATTTAATTAAAAAATAATACTTAAAAATCAGAACAATTTATTAGAAATAAAATTGACGAAGTCATAAAATCTTTTGAAACAATAGCATTTTTATGTATGAATCGGCTGCCGGTAAGGTTTGTTATAGGCTTCATTCGACATAATTGTAACTTAATTAACTCTTCCTTAGATGATCTATTTCGCAGTAACATTAGCTAACGTTATTTCGCTGGTGGGCACCCACTGAGACTCGAATGTGGGACTGCTTTCACCGAAATCGAACGCGCTGCCCATTTGGCTATCCGTGGCAGAAAAATTCGACATTATAAACAAATTAATAACTTATAATAACAATTAATACTTTTATCGAGCTGAAATTGCCACTAAGGGTTTCTCGAGGTAGCAAGAATAAAAATTTTCGAAACTTTAAAAAGTTATAGGACAATTCTGTCCGATTATCCCGAGGAGTTTCCCTCTTTATGATTTCTTTGAAAATGCCCGAATATATTCAGAAAATTTACTTTAGGAAAATAAAAGACTACCGATTTTTTTTATTTTTCAAGTTTTTGTCTGTTTATTTCCTATTTATTCAACTAATTATTTTGAAGAAATGTATGTGAAGACGTTTCTGTAAATGGATTACAATCGGCCCTGAAAAAAGTCTACTAGTCGGCAAGGGATTTACTAACCGTATGCCACCGTGACAAAAAATATCTGCGACTACGTTGATTTAGCAAAAACGGATATATCAGTCAATTCTAATATCTCTATGCATGACACACACTCAAGATGTGACGATGTCATGATATGGCTCGCTAATTCGGTACGAATTTGTGTTCCTCAGGAGCCGCAAGAGCCTCGTATATCCGGTAAATGTGGGCCGCAATATTGCCCGCGAGACCGCCACGACGCACTATGTGCTGCCCTCGGACATCGAGTTGTACCCGAGCCCCGGTCTCATTGGCGCCTTCCTCGACTACATGCGCCGGGAGAAGCTGAAAGAAATGACCGCCGCCGGGGGGTCGCTGCCCGTTCCCTCCACCGTGCCTCGAGTTTACGTGCTGCCCATCTTCGAGATCGCAGCCAACATGAGCCAGCCACAGACCAAGGCCGAGCTGGTGAAGATGCTGAAAAACGGATCGGCCATCCCATTCCACAAGAAGCTGTGCCCTGGGTGCCACAATGTGCCCAAGGCCAAGGAGTGGCAGGAGCAGTCGCTGGAGGAAGGAGAGATGAACGCCTTCCACGTGGGCAAGAGGATCGGCACCTACGCACACTGGGAGCCCATATTCATCGGCACGGACGACGAGCCGCCTTACGACGAAAGACTGAGCTGGGAGGGCAAGAGGGATAAGATGACTCAGGTAAATGACCCCGCTACAGAATGCATTCCTCTACATTGCTCGGGAGAAAATTATTCTGAAAACTATCTCTTGATCGATTCTCCCGTCACTGAATCTTCTTATCCAACAGAAATTTATGCATATTTATTTTATCGATTTACGTATTTGGACAAAGCCCCTCAAAGATCTATTTATTAGACAATTACTGTGAATACCTTGAGAATGAACTTACATACCCCGCCAAGAAAAAGTCGGTTGAACCAGGAAACTTGACATACCAATAATTGCTCGTAAATGCAGATGAAATACCCAAAAAGAATGATATGGTGTAATTTTCTCATAGTTGCCGAGACCTCATAGGTAACGAGAGAAAAATGTCGTGATTATTTTTTTCGTATCCAGTGCAGTTAAAAGAAACCCTGACAATCAAGACGTGCATGAAAATTCAAAAAGACTTGTTCTGTAACATTTAATCTTGAATCAATTATTGATGTAGATCTGAAGTGTTAGTCGGGTATACGCTAATTTTTACTTTTTCTATCTTTCACCTTTACGAAGACTTTTTTCATGAAGTCGAATATTGAGCTCACTCGATTTCTAAATCTCAGTCCCTAGTAACGATTTTTAATGTATCCTATTTTTGCCATTAAATTGATTTCAAATCTCAAACTAACTAATAAATACGTTGATCAATGGGATGCGCCGAATTCACAAATGGCATATCCTATTATATCATATAATTTTTGCATTTTTGTCAAAAATTTTGCCTTGTATTTCTATAGCAATTCTCATTTTTTCATCATTTTAACATTGATCATTTTTAACATGAGAAATGTACAATATAGTCTCATGAATTGAATTTTTATCTGGTTATTCCCGCAGATACTTCCGACTTAGAAACTCTTCCACTTATATTTTCAATATTTTTAATTATAGGGATACGCCTTATGTACCTCGGACTACGAATTCCGGATATTGAATCGAGCGTTCCTAGCCCACCGTCCGGGAATCAAGACTTACAAGAATGATCCCAAGAGATCGGCTTTATCCGCTAAGACCAACGCCTTGATCAAGAATGTTATAGCACCGGAACTGAAGGTGCTGTATGGGACCAGGAAAGGGTGCGTCGTGTGATCAGCCCCTCAACGTCTCCTGTGAAATAATCAATTTGGCGTTTTCGGGCCAAAAATGCTCGGTAAGAACTTCCCTTATGAGGGAAAAAATTTTACAATTACAATTATCTCTAGTCTACTTGAAATTCATTGCAGTGTTTATAATGTATTCCTACCTTTGAGACAAGTAAAGCTCATCGTATTTCGTATAAACATCAGTAAACAGTATGTAACTTGTTTGCAATGTGAGGTGAGAGTGCCAAAACAAATGCCTTTCTTGTATATCAAAATTTTTAAGACACTATAAAGCTTAAAATATTTATTTGGTAATGACAAGGACCTTTTGTAGCCTTAAAAGGGCCTTCTCGAATGTATTATTCGACCGTGTAAGGCTTGCGCAAAGGTCTTAATATCGTATTAAGTCACCCTCTGTTCTTCTTTATCTTTGCTTTGATGTGAGAATGTTTGGAATTTTCATTTAATTTAAACTTAATTGAAATTTTACAAATGTCCTTATATCGTTGCTCAGATCGCTTTTTTTAAGAAAAACACATCAATCACAATCAGATATCGACGAAGTTGATAATTTTCCATCAAATGAATCAGTGAATGTAAAAAGAGGGATATTCGTATCAAGTAAACCCGTCATTCTTTTCGGAGCTAAATCTGTGTAATCAATCAAACCAAACTCAACATTGTTTTCAGAACCAAAAGACTTTGTTTGAAAACCAATCGTTTCTAGAGCGAAAACCAAAAATACACTTTTCTGTGGAATCGATTACCTTATTATAGGGCTACTTTTATGTACCATGGACTGCAGGTAGATAAAATCCATTACTTCGGTCCTCTTAAACGCTTCACAAGTTCATTGGCAAATATTATGGAGTTCTGTTTACATCCTGAAAAAATTGAATTATTCCTTAAATTATACCGTGAATTAATCAGCAGTATCCGATTTTCGCGATAGAGCTTTCGTAAATTATTACAGAGGTGCTGTACAAAGGACCTAATTTTTATTTGCCGTAGATATTTGCCTTATTAAATTCACTATCTTGCTATCTGCAAACACGTTATACGCCTGAATGAATTATGCAGCCTAAATGTACTACCCAGTCATTCTTACGCTATCGTTTTTCATATTGCCCTGTCAGGATTTTCTTACCTCACTTTCAATTGCTTCACCAACCCTAAAAGTTTTGAGTGCCTCTTTAAGAGAGCGCTTATTCGCTATTCATTTATCCTCGCGCCTGATGACCTCAATGCTTACACAACCACCTCAGATTCACGGATGGATAAAGCGCTGACAATGACCTACACTACTAACGCAATGCCGATTCCGTGGAAACCCTTTCTGCTTTATAGAATTTAGCCATGTGTGTCCTTCGATGAGTACGCGGATCCAATGTTGTCCTACCCAAACTGCGTCCTTCAGGGAATTGCGTCCCAAATACGTATTTGTTTATTGTTTTTAAAAGGCAAATAGCCTGAACGTGCTGTAGTTGGAGAGTTAAAAATCGATCATCTTCTAATCGTAGATCGCTCTGAAGGCGTCCTTATTAATCCAAAAAAGCGAACTTTCATGCAATATCATGTTATTTCTTGGCATGAAATAGAAAAATCAGCCTAGAATTGGGAAGCGGTTATAAATTTGAGGGTGAAAAATTCAAATATACTGAATGACAAATATGCTGAAATGAAAAAAAAACTCTCTGGAAATTGACTTGAATTATATTCTCGAGACGTACGTAAATTATAGATGGAGATTAGATGTTAGGTTGTATGGTAAGGGCTGCTTTTCAGCGTTAAGTTTATCCGAAAGGGCAACTATAAGCCGAGGTCACAAAATAATTGGTGGTCTCTTATCCGTAAGACGGAATAATTTTTATAATCAATATCATTTTCTCAATTCGCCCCAGTACATATCTAGTAGTGGTATCTTTAGAAGTGCTTCGACCGTCAAGGACATTCGCATGTAAAGGCCTCCCACTGGGAATTGAACTCGGGACCACTTTCACCAAAGTTCAACCTTTGACTATCCGGTAGCCCATCATATATTTAGAAATATTGAAATACTATCGGAAGTTGCCTTCGATTGTGTCTTCCATTAGCAATATGCTTGGAAGAACTAGTGAGATAATTTTCTCCTGCAATTATATGAAATTTAAAATTAAAACTACGGATCTTTTCAGCGCATAAAAAGGTAAAATCACAATTCGATCCTTTAAAATGTTCGCAGCGTGTTTTAGCCAGTCAGCCGAGTTCCCTTCTTGGGTGATTCTGATGCGCGAATGTCCTCATTCTGAGAGCCTCTCGTTTGGATAATAAAGCAAGCAATTGTCTCACTTTGTCCTTCGGAAAGGATGGTTACGTCTACTGGCCTGTCGATAGATTACATCAATGTGAACTCAGCCGAGTTCTTCGCTCTTTTGTTTACCTTAGGAACTCCAGAGCAGGATTGTTCAACATTCTGTTCGCGGGCCGCCGAAAGCTTTCTAAATAAATTTCTATGTAAGTGGACAGCACATATATATAGGTACTTCTAAGTGTAACTTATTATATGTAGCATACCCTTCCAGCAAATTTTATCTTATATGATCGATACGATATTTGCTCCCATACTTATGCTTTTGGCTAAAACAATCTGCACGAAAATAGTTACGCAAAAAATTAAATGTACTTGTACGAGAGATTGTTAGTATAATTTAAGGAGTCAAAATTTGCCCGCGTTTTTGATGACATTTACAATATTGATCGAAACACACTGACGAAATTTGATAGAACTTCTCTCAAGTGCCTGAAAATTATAAATTAGTTGTATAAAAGTAGATTCCTGCTCACTATTCTGGACTCGCCTCATCACAGGGTCAGGATGGAAATGGAGAAATCGAAATCACGAATAAGAACATGCGAATTCTTCCTTTCTAATAGAGGATTGTGATCAAACGTAATCGAAGGTTTTATCTAATGCATAAATATATAGTACTTAAGTAAATCTTATATTCATATCTTAACTGTGTTCTCATAGCCGTGCCAATGGATGAGGCTGAAAAACAACCACCTCTCAAAAGGGGCGTCAATTTGCTTGTTAAGGCTTTTATTCTGTTGTACGATGTTTTACTAAGAAAAATGAATTTCAGTAAGGAGACGGTGATTACTCTCTTAATTTTCTATTTATTTCGACTAAAATCGAGTAAATTGACTTGGGGATTAAATAAAATTCAGCCTATGACATCTCACTTCACTGTTAATCTTAAAATAATTATAAAATAAGATGAATAAAACACGCACATCCTATTTTCTATAATAATTATCATTGTTAATAACTATTTTGAAACTTCTAGAATGTTTTTTTAGGATTGCCATAAAGATATTATATATTTACCTTACTTTTTGCGCATATATTGTCAATGCCCTCAAAATCTCAGTCAGAATTTATTCAGGCACGAGCTGAACTGCCTGTACTAACTGGACTTCGAACAAAATAAAAATGTAACTTATGTGACGAAGACAAACATTAACTCGACGAAAAACACTCTGAAACCAGCGACAACAACATGTTTACCTATGGAATCCAGTATTATTATGTGCATAATATACGGAAGGTGATCGATTGTCATAAACACTTATAATTATTATGTAACTAATAAATCCTTGCAATTCTAATGTAAATAAAGTACCTTGAATATGTTTATCTTTAAGTCAGGGATGCGGCGACCACGATTCACTTCTAGTTTATTTTCAGTTAATATACCGCTTTATCAGTCGCTAGAATTGAGAAAGTAATTTCAAGTAATATATTGATGCCGAGTTCGTATTGTATATGTAATACAGAGTTACACATTATCGTTAACTCTAACGAACCGTATTTCAATCCAGATCCAAGTCTTCCGTGCCAATTATAATATCGTTTGATGTAGGCCACATATCGGTTCAAACTTACAATGATCTGTAATCGCAATCAAGACTGATCGCAATGCATCACGGTTGTAAACATATCCATGATGCTTTGCGCCAAATCAGCTTTAACATGTATGGTATAATGCAGAATGTGGCTGTGGCACCGAAGCAAGGATCGTTTGGTAAACGCTGAACTTCGTATATCGAAGGCCTACTTATGTTACTTTTGTTCACATGCCTGGTCGTACGTTTTCATGTAATCGGAAAGGCCTTCAAAAAATTGCTTAAAATCGCCGCAATGTATATTGAATTGGAGAATTTTGTACCAACATGGCGTCGAACTCACGTGACATATTTGTCCTGTCGTAGACCGAACTCACGTGACATTATAGCCATTTGTACTATAGTAGACCGCTTCTTTTCCGCTCTTCGTGATTTTGAAATCCGTATCCCACCGAGAAGCGCCATAAAATTTTTCTTGGAATATTCGCGCAATTTGCCCTTATGGGATAAATCATAAACATGCCCCTAGTTATTATCACTCCCCTAAATCCTATGTTGTGTGCGTTATTAATTTACATTTTGATTTTTATTAGTATGGGTAAGGCAAGTATAGTTTCGTTGCTAAACTTGAAATGTCGATTGCAAGGGAAGCTTAATAGAAATGGGATAAATTTCTTTTTTGCGTAAATAACCGTTTTGTATTCATGCGAATGAGGTATGGTTATTACATCGTTCGAGACAACACCATGTTCACGTATGATATTCAGTCGTTTAACGTACATGATATACGGAACGTAATAGATATTCAGAAAAACTTATTATTATTATTCTAATAATATCTCCTTTTAATGATAATGTTAGTAAATTAATTTGAATATGCTAACTTTTTGAGTCAGAGAATGGGTGATCAAGATTCACTGGTGCCTTACTTTTCGCAATTTACAGGTTCATTACCAGTCACCAGTACCATCATTGGAGAAACGGTGAACTGCGTATATGAAATTTCTTAATGGAATCTGTTTACCTGCCGGGTTTTATCTTTGTATGTTATCGAGAAGCGATTCAAAAAAATCTTAAAATCGCCGCAATGTATTTCTTATGGGAAAATTTAGAAACCGTGAGGCCCCGGTGCCGAAACCGGGGCCTCATGGTGATGGGAATAGTTTTCCTAGGGGTTTCTAACGCGTAAAAATACAATGAAATTTGTCTAAAGCTCTAAATCAAGCCGTTTCCAAAATAAAAGGGGGACAGACGGAAACTTCGCTAATTATATATAGGATTAATAATGAAATGGTTACAAAAGTATGTAATATTTTTATGAATTATATAAGTTGAAGTCATAAAATATCAAAATGAAGTTTACTTTTTTGTTTTAAATGTATCTATTAAGACATATGTGTTTCATATTGTCATATTTTCAAGAGCTTCACTCTTCAGAGAAATTAATAATTTTATGTAATTATTTTTTAAATTACTTTAGAATTAATTTAAAACATTTACAACATAAATCAATTATTATTTGGCTGTGTCTACATCAATTATGCAAGATATTTTCCTCTATTTGTGGATATAAGACAGAAAAAGTCAATGTGTGGGCATATAACTTTTATTTATCCATATGATTTGCAAATTGTGTGAAAATTATATCTCTTATCTTCAAAAATTCCTTAATGGAGACTATTATTTCTATTACATTTGTCTAATTCTTAAAGAGAAAATCAGATTCTGTTCTTTTATGATTTTCCCCATTCTTTTAATCCACCTAGTTGGAACCTTTTACATATAATTAATTTAACCAGTGTCTTATGATTCATTTCCAGGGGATAACCTTCTTTATGAAGCCTTTGAAACTCGTGGCAGCAGCCTCTCCCATGCAGTTTAACTTTTTGTTGAAGAAAGCAAGTATTTAAAACAGAAGAAATTTCATGAGAGATTTGTATATAGAAGACAGTTTCCTCTGTTGGTTTATAAAGTGAGAAATTTCATACACACTAAACATGTGAAAAATCAACTTATATATCCAGGCTCATTCTCTGTTCTAACTTTTCATGCAGTCTACAATCCTAGCCTAAATAGTGAAATGAAAGTTTACTTTTATTAATCATATATTTCTGGATGTATTTTGTAAAGAGAAAATGTTGCCCAGTTAAATATGCTTCTTTAGATATTTTTTCTAATCTTGCCAACCTTATTGCCTTAGGGTTGACAGTCAGTGAAGTTTTAGATTTCATGAGAATTGGATTCATAGCATAAGCCAGTTTTTATCAACATTTTAATGAAATTAATGATGTTAAGAATTAATTGGAAAGCATGAATGGTAATCAATTGACGCTGTGATATAATTTAGTATGGTTTCTAGCTCATGCTTGTGTGACTAAATATTTTATTTAAAAATTGTAAGCTTACATCTCTTCAGTAATTCTTGCTTTCACAAGCATATTCAAACGTGCTCTATTTCAAAGATTAATGTATTTTTGTTAAGTTTCATTTATTTTAATACATGCAGTTTGTAAGAATTGCATTATTTTCTATGTAAATTATGAAATTCAAACATTAGCAGCTTCTCTGATTAAGCATTTATTTTAGCATACCAAATGTGCAAGAATCATATGCCTACATATTTTGTTCACATTTTACTGTTAACTTAGTTCCATAAAGTGATTCTTTCTAAAAGCCACATTTAAAAGAGCTATTTATACTCTGTTACTATAGATGCATTACATTTTGAATCAAAGTGTTTATGAGGAAACAAGTCTTCAGGCCATAAATTGCGATTGTTATGATAAACAGTCAAAATTCCTTGATTCCATATTGTGAAGTAGAAGTGCTCTTAAGAAAAACACCATTCTAATCCCTTGAGAACTTACAAAATGATAACTGACTATTTATTAATATGTGATTACATAAAATGCAGTGCTAATAATGCAATACATATCATTTATTAGATGAATTTTAAATCAAATGTTAAATGTAGTAAGTCTGTTAAAATGGATGTTTATGAAATGATTTTAATGAATAAAGAACTGTCCATTTGGGGTGCATAATAATTATTATACATTTGGATTTATTGATAATTCCTGCAAATGTGATTAAAAAGAAGAATGAATGTATTTCCAATGTAAACAAGCCATATTTAGATTGCTTTAAAATTATATTTTGAAGCTATAAGGTGAGATGGGAACAAATACATTTTTCTAGGTTTGTTCATTTGTATATATTCATGAATTTGTATTTGTGAGGTGAAAATATTTGTATGTTGAAAATCTCAGAAGAATAAAATATAAAAGATCCATATTTTAAAAGTGCTTTCCTTCATTTATTGAGAATCTGTTTCATAGCTTTGGGTCACAAATAATCAATGGGGTAGTACCTTGCCTTCAGTGAAAGCAATCCTGGGTTCAATGGCCTATGATATTGACTCAGCATTATAAAAAATTGGAAATATACCCGAATTAACTGGTAGTGTGTACAATCAGTCTAGAATACTGTGGTGTGGAAGTCATTGAGATGACTATACATCACACATTATAAATGCAGCCTAACTAATAATTATTTTAGATGCAGTTGCTCTAAAAGATAAACAATTCCAAAGTAAAGGTAAAAAAGACAAATACTTAGGAGAAATAATTGGAGAAATATTATTTTATAACCAAATCACAAGGCACCATAACTAATTGTAACAAAAAAAACAATCCTTTCAAAAATTAGTAGCATTGTTAAAAGTGCTTTGACAGCTGAGGCCGTTTTATATGTGGGCTCCCATTAGGTTTTGAACCCAGAACTGCTGTCAACAGAGTCAAACATGCTGCCCACTTTCCAGGAGCCCCAATGTCAGACAGAATGTGTTTTAAAATCTCAATAACACTCAGATACTGTGTTTTAAACACCCAATACATTTGAGTATTCAAAAGACATCTTCAGCTCCTTTTTAAATTCATATACTTAGACAACTCTTTTTGCTCTTGCTAGCTAGGTACTTCTTTCCAGTGGAAAAAAAATTTGGTCAATCCATCACATTTTGCATGTGAGCTCCCACCAGGAATCAAACCCACAAGTTGAACACGCTGCCCATATGGCTATCATGGGAGCCCTCATAAGATGTTAAATGAGAAGATATAAACTAATGGTTCAATGACCTAATAAAAGATGTGACCATCATTGAGATACATTGTCCAAAAGTTTGTATTGTAATTTTTGTTTCCAATATCTCCATTTTTTTATGTGCATTATCCATAGTATGAAATTTCAAGCATAAGTTGTATTCAGTAGCTTAATCCCTTCATTCTCAGACACTTACAAAGGGTGAGAAAATTTGGATAAATACATTTTCAGTAGTTTATATGTAATACAAGGACAATGATAGCAAAACTTAAGAATATTTTCTCAAAATTTTTGGACAAAACTATTTTCAGTGACATATGATAAACTAACAAGGGGAACATACTCTCTGCATAACACAGATTTCCTTAAGACTATCTGCATATGCTCCTTGTGATCAGAATAGTCATACACGACTCTCTTATTTCAAAGCAAGGAACATACCTTGACAGTCTCAAGCAAATCTGTACATACAATCTACATAAAGAATTTTTTTTCCCACATAAGTTCTTGAATATCTCATATGGACTCTCTTGGAGTTATGAGGGAATTTATACTAAATAATGTTTTATTATATTTATTTTATCTTTTATTCATCCTATGTAATATTATATTGATAAATATATACCATATTTATATTTTATTTATTTAAATATTTATATATGTTTATATAACATCATTTATATTTATCACCATATATCATTAGTTGTATTCTTATATTATTTATAAATGTGAAATCTTTATGAGCTCTCTGGCTCTAATCTTTAATTTGATTTAGCAGCAATCAACTATTAATCCTAAATAGTATAGATAATATAAGGCTGGGGTAATGGTTGCTAGAGAAGGTTATGGACTTGGTGATAAGGGAAGTTTCTTTAGAACATAAGGATGAAGATGTTTTAGTATGATCCCCACAACAGTAAAGCTAATCCTTGTCAATTCTTTCCCATTCAAAAATAATTAAGTGCTATTGCAAGGTAAATAATTTAATTTCCTTCTTAATAAATTAATTTCAATATATATTTGAACATGATAACTAACACAACAGTTTATATCAACTCCTTTAGAGTAATCTAATTCATCTATAGGTTTTTATATCTACCTAAATTATTATTCTCATAGGAATAAGGAAACTGGACTCTTTTATACACTATCTATAGTGGTGACACTTCTGTTTTGTACTTTTGTGGATGATTCTATAAAGAATTATTTTAGTTGTAGTTTTATATCTATTAAATGTATGTAGAGTGGATTTTGTTGAAAGCTATCATAAATAGAAATGTTTTTATAAGCTGTTTGTATAAATTTCTTTTCTGAATATTCCATTCTTCTTCCTTTCTTGCAAAGTTAGATTCTAAAATATTTTAAATAGATAACTTATAAATCTCAATGAAATTGTGCTAGTAATTAAACTGGTTCTCAAGTATGAGCATAATGCAACATTAGATCAATTAGTAGTGTATAAATTAATGGTCTAATTTTTATGCACCAAAGAGAAAGATTAGTCTCAACAGGCATGAGATGGAATTGCATTAATTGGGAAGGAACGTCGTAATCCCAAGCATTTGTCACGATCAATTAGAAGAGAGTTGCATTTTATACCAAGATCGGATTCTAAGTTAGATCGAGTGCAAAGGAGGCGTTGGTACTGGGCCTCAGCTTCTTCTAGCCGTCGATGTAAGACATCCACACTGGCCTCAATTTCACCAACTTCACGCACTAATCTATAAAATAAAAACAAAAGCTAATTAATTTTGTTAAATCATTGTTATTTCAGGAATATTACTAATTTAAAAGTAATTCTGAATAATTTCTGAAGAAATTCAATTTTAATAAATAAATATCACTATGGAGCTTTTTTAAATTTCTAATTTTTTATTAATTATCTATAAATTCTATATTATTCAGTGTTTTCAAATCAACATTGGATTAATAAATAATTAAAGTTTGATAAAAAACTTTAATTATTAAACCGAAAACTAACAAGCAGTTTTTAGATTACATTGCCATTTCCTCACTCATACGATTATTACCTGTGCTGAGCATTATCTCTACATAGTTCTACATCAGGTCTATGTGTTCGGGCCTCAAGCCTAGTTTGAACCACCTTCATCGGATTGCTTTTATCATGAATAGCTTTGCGAAGAAGGTCCATATTCTTCTCAATATCAAAAATTTCTTGCTGAACCTGAAATTATCAATATACCAGCTGTTAGTTCTAGTATATTTTTGATGTTATAAGAACCCTAAGAATCATGAATAGTTAGTAATCAACCTTGTGTAGGTGAATTTGGAGTCTATTTTTAGCCTCTAGGGTCTCAGTTGATCTTCTTCCCAGAGCTCCATTAGTAGCGCTCCAATGATCCCATGTCTCAGCAGCCACATAAGCCATCAATGAGTCAGCATCAGCACGACACTGTGAAGATCGTCCCCTCTCAGCTTGAGAACGCTGAACATTCCTCCGGGAAAACTCTTCCCAAGATTCTGGCACAGATACCCTTAATAAATGTTCATGGAAATTCAAATTCATGGACAATTTTACAAGCATCAAATTTTTATCATAATTTTAGATTTAATTTAAAAAAGTGCTTGCTCTTCCTTCTTCATTACCTCTGTTTTAAAATCTATCATGTTGCTATGAGCAATAATTCTTCAAATTAGTGCAGTAAATCAGGTCCATCACTGCTTTTTTCATTTAACATTTTTACATATATTTTTATATAGAGGATGGCAACAAAAAGTTGGGAAATATTAGAATATTCTGTATAGTAATTAATGAAAAATAAATTCATCTTATTTAATGCAAATTTTCATCATTTAAGAGAAAAACTTAAGAGAAATCAAATTGGAATTTTCAAACCAAACAAAACTTTGGATGAAAGGACAGCAACTAAGCAGTTTCCTATTTTCATAAAATTAAAAAAAGGGAAAACCTTTCAATTTAACCACGAGATACTGATATTTTTGCAAAGTTCTAATGAGGGATTATTGATCAAATTATAAAATATTGACGAGGAAAATACTTATACTTCTTGACCACGACCATGCAAAGGCTATAATTACACATGAGCATTGGTTTTTAATATTTATCGGTATTCCATTATGTAAGATGTGGAGGAAACTCGCAAAATTTAGGTAGAACACTTACGTGGGATCGTATTTATCGATTCCAGCGTAATAATGTATTCCAGGAGAAAAGTTGTTCAGACGGTGGCAGGTGTGGTCAATACCAAGAGCACCTTCTTTATTCCTCAAATCTTTCTCCAGCTCATGCTGTGCAGCTCGATTGTCTCGTAGCTGAAATCACGAATATTATAATTAATCCTTAATTATAAACAGAAGTTCTTCTTGAGTATTTTAAATATATACATATATACAAAGTAACCAAGCCTGGTATTTTACGTATCGTAATTGACTTAAAAGAATACAATATCTTGTCTTATACTTAACTTCTTATTTGCTATATTAACGCAATGAAAAAACTGGTGAAAATATATGGGGCATTCACTCAGGATGTCATAATTGTTCGTAAATCGTTATTTTGTAAATGTGTTTCTCCCCCTTAAAAATATATTAGTCAATTGAATGAAAGCTCCCTGAAAAGTCGTAGAAATATTATGTATGTGAGAGCTGAATGCTTGAATCTGTAAATGATTATAGTGCTCCCGAGTATGATTAGTTTAATTTGAAATAAGAAAGAGCCAAGATAGATAAAAGTGATTTTATATAAAAAAAACTTATAATGTACCCTTTGTTATATACATCAGAAATCTGAGTGATGAATGAGACAACAAAACAGACTATATATTGCGGAAATGAAGATCTTCAGAAGTATAGCAGGGACAGGGGAGGATAGAAACTTGACATGTGGGGTAACCGCGATTTACAACTAATTCTTCATGATCTCATTTCCAAAGTCATCTTGAAATACAATTTTGTCATGATAAATTTTGAAGATGTATATTGATCGTGCAAAACTTAACTAATACACTTTTAATTCAATCTCGTCGTCAGATCTTAGGCAAATTGCTAGTGCTGCAAAGGTCATCAAGGGAGGAGGGTGACCGCTACATCGCCCCCCATCCCTTGTATCCGCCAATTAGCAAGTGAGAGCAAAATGGACATAAAAATATATTAAGACATCAGAAAGGAAATTAGAGAGAATAGTTTAAAGAATAATATAGAGAAAATAATTTGATTGTGACGTTTGAAAATAGGTAGGATCTCTGGAATAAGAGAAAAAGAAAGAAAAGAAAAGTGGGATGCGACAAAGAGTACACAACTATGGGTAGTTAACGTGAGAGTAGCATATTGTAGAGAGATGTAACGTGAAAGTAG
The DNA here is from genome assembly GCA_036926295.1 of Pachydiplax longipennis. Lineage (NCBI taxonomy): Eukaryota > Metazoa > Arthropoda > Insecta > Odonata > Libellulidae > Pachydiplax > Pachydiplax longipennis. The sequence continues at coordinate 18,882,624 of JAVFKF010000024.1, read as the reverse complement.
AATATTGTGGAGAAGTGTAAAGAAAAAACACAGAATGAAAGATAAAGGTAGTTAATATCTAGGCACAACTTTGCAAATTCTGAGAATTTCACTTTTAATTAATTAGCTTTCATATAATAACTTAAATTGAAAAACGGGTAAATTAAGTTTGGCCAAGGAACGAGAAGGATCATAATTTTAAAGTAAAATTCTTTTCTTACTTGTTGGATTACTTTATCGTGATGTTTTCTCAGCTTATCTTGAGAATTTCTCAACGATTCTACCTCTCTTAAGAGTGCTTGTTCCACCTGATCATGAACAAGATCTATTCCTGCAAATACAGAGACCGCACAGTAAATATTATGCTAAGAAAGTATAAATGAAAATTTCAACACAAAACAACATGTTGCAAATCAATGTCGGTATCAGAGTCATATAAATAGTTCTAATCAGTAATCGTCAGTGTCGGCTGAAAGCGTGGGCTGAAACATTTATGCTTAGGAAATAATGTAAATTTTATGGCAATTTTACATACCTTGACGATTTTCTCTATGATAGAGACATTCTTGTGCTATATGTAGGGGGGCTTCAAGATCTGAAATTGCCTTTTCCAGCGCCCTCTTCGTATCTCTCAAGAGACCTGATTCAGCGGCCAGTCTTTCAGCTTCCGATGCTAATTCATCCCTCCAAAAGGTTGTGTCTGAGATTCGTTCACCTATGCGTCTGCCCGATTCTCTTTGTGCCTTAACAGTGTCCTCGTCAGTTATCCTGAATAATATACGCTCAAAATTTGTCAATATAGTGTATCTCCATTAATAAATCGAATAACGTATTTTTTCTAAAGATGCTGAATATGAAGGAATTTGCTCAAGAATGCGAAATTGTTGAATATTTTTTAATAGTTATGTGGTTAGTAGAATTTAGTTTATATTTAATAAAGTATTCATTCCTAATTGATTGTTTATCAAACTTATATAATCGGCCTGCTATATCTCGCTTGTAAACAAATTGTTTCTTACCTCATCACCCTGGCCGCATCTGCCCTCAGTCTCTCCGACAAATTTCTGGAGGCATCGGACTCAGAATACTTTTCAAGATTACTCTGGGCCCATTCATGAGGTGTAAAACGTGTGTAGAGCGCTGCCCTTGCTGCATGTGATGGGTTTCTTTCACAGCCGGTCACCAATGACGGATATCGAATGGGTTCAGTCACCATTCCAGACGGTGCGTAGCAAGGATCCATTTGTTTGTTCGTTACTGGATATCCTCGCCTAATATTTGTAATTCAGAATTATTTAGTTCATTCGGCGTCATCACTCCCAAGAATCTAATAAACTAAGTGCACGTAGCAGCACTGATGCAGATCGATCTTATGGATTTCCTTACAGCAAATTAAGTTAAAATATAGTAATGGTGATTGTAAGGAAATTTGATTATAAGAGTCTAATGAATAGAGTTTAGAAATATAAGGCTAACTGAAGTTTGTATGTAATCTAACATATATTTAAGCCTACGAAAGAATAAATTAAAATTTTGATATTTATAAATAATTATATGTTATTATTTAAAAGTATTTTATTTTAAAACATTGAACTTTAAGTATCTGGGTGAATATACCAAATTGAACGCACTAGCTAACACGACTATCACGATTAAAGAGGTGGAATGGGCATACTAAGGCAATAAGGCCTGCACACCCAATACAAAAAATATAATTAAAATTTAATGAAATAAATCTATCTTATTTTAAGCAAAGACCATACATAATTTAAAAGGATTGAAACCAAAAGCAATTATCGTTTTGTATTGCGTTGTCTTGTGTTTAACAAAACAGCACAAAAAGAAAGAGAAAGGAAAATCAGAATCACAAAAAATATTTGAATAATAAAATAAAATATATAAAATTTAAATAATGGATAAAAGTGAAGGTCTGTACAGAAATATAGGGGAAATTACAGGCACAATAAGTAAAAGAGTACTTTTCTGTTATAGTGACCACAGGATGGTTGTCTCATTAAAGTCACTATTCAGTTCTACAAAAGAATTTCATCAAACCAACAAAATCCAATAGTATGGGAACACGTTACATGTTCGAATCTTGGAATTAACATGGTGAGTTTGTAAATACTATTGAGGTTGGTTTGGTCTTTAAAATGGACTTCATTGCACGGTCCTTGCTTATTCTATTTTTATACATCTATTATATACAAATTTAGTGTCCCTAACAATATAAGTTTGAATGTAAAAGAATCGTTGATTTATATAAACATGTGCAAACTTTTTCGAAGAAACGAATTATGAGTCACTACATGCCACACGGTGTATTCATTCGTAATAATAGCTTTCATTAAGTTGGTATCAAACGAAATCAGATTTTCAAAACGATTCATCTATAACCGTATTGAAATTATTATTTCAGTCCGATAAAATTCAACACAGAAATACGAAAAATCTGGAATTGAGGCAGCTAATGAAATAACTCTGGGAAAAAAGGAACAAAATGATGGAAACAATGTCTCTGGTTGTCCACGAATGGCCGAGTACTGAAAATTTTCAAAATTGAAAAAGTAAATAATTTCAGCCAAAAGCTTCATAGATAAAACTAAAACTTCAAGTCTTACCTTCAAAGCGAGGAATTTGAAAATTCGCAGGATTTCGTAAATGTTTGGTATATCATCAGAAGAAATTTATTCATTTTTAAATTGTTACTGGAAAAAGATTACCTTTACCAGCATGCCTCTTATCTGGAACGCATTAAACTAAAACTGTTTCTGCTCTATTGTCCTTAGTCTTTTTCGGTTGTGTTGAGTGGTTTTCCAATTACAAGCACTGATGAACATTAAAAAAGGGGAAACAAAATCCAAACTAATCACACTGATGAAACTGATTTCAACATATTGGGGGGCTTAATTTACGCATTATACCTCATTTAATACAGTTTCATATTAAATTGATATGGAACGTTTCAAGAACGACTTAACCGGGCTACGCGAGAGATTCTAACGCCTGATATTTATGTGAAAAGACAATCAAGAGCGAGTCATGCAAATTTGTTCCTTTTATTACGTAACTCATAAACCACAACCAATGAATAGAAAGCGAATGAAGTGAAATTTAAAAAATAACTACATGAACCCTGCTTATAAAAATGGGCGATATGAGAAGGCATAGAAAGTAATTAATTGTTTATCTTCAGTATTAGTCAAACTTACATTTTACTTTCAAATTCTTGAATAACAAAATTGCCAAATTTTCTCATATGTTAGAAAGTATTAAATTATATAAATAGACTCATGAATGTCTAGTATAACATTTAAGCGTTATTTAGTGGATTAAGAGAATTATTTCAAATTGTAAATGACATGAAAGTGAGTTTTGAAAGACCCATTCTTACAATGGCATTGGAGTTATATTTTCATAGCCCAGTGTAGGCCTCCATGGATGTGGCCGAGGCGTTTCATAATAATTAGCGATACGGTTTGCTACTGTTGGACCAGCTGTTTTCTCCATGCAGGGTCCAGTGCCAACAGTGCTCCATGGATGAAGTTGCTTCACAGAAAATTTCAAAGCAAATTATAAATAAGAGAAGGTCAGAGTATAGAATATTTTATGATTCTAAAAAACATGTATAAGTACTTTACTCTTAAAGTCAACGCTTTGCGACTTCTACATCATAGTCACATTTGTGCTGTCCAACCAAACGATCTACCATACTGCCCAAACCCAATATTGTCTGATAATCTACAACTGAATGCGAATTATCGATTGATTCGGGAGCTTCTTAAAAGTATAGGTTAGATTAGTCGGGTTTGGATGATGAGTTTTCCGATATGGCAACTGTCGCACTAGCACTTGGGAGAACTTGAAAGAAAATGACAGTCGGAAGCATGGTGGCAGGTTTTTTTACAGGAGGTAAATTCGGGGATAGGGCAGAAACAGACTATAGGAAAAATCAGAAGGAGAATCAGAAGATGTAAAAGGAAAAAAATAAAAATATTTGCACAGAAAGGAAAGTTGTTCCAACAGCTCCAAAAACTCAACCGACGTGGTCAGTAATCGGTGTAATCGAAAGAAGAGAGGATAATAGCTTACGCTGGCATTATAGAAAGCGCCGTGACTATAACAGGAAAGTACTCATACATACACAGAAAGCAATTGGATTTATTTTAATATAAAAACTGTGACGAAATTTATTACTCTGATTCATTTTCTGTCATTTCGGAATACAAAACAATACATACAATAGAAAAATTGTACATGTTAAATTTTATTATTATTGAACATTGAGTTTGATCATGCTTCCGAGATCTTTAAAATGAGCGCTCAATTAAAAATAGCTTTCAAACCAAAGCAACTGGTAGCTTTAGCAACCATGCAATCAAAAATAAATGGAATGATATGGAAAGCAGCTGTAATCATGCTTAATGCATTAATCTGTACTTACAGCGTAGGTTGAAGGCTTGCAAATCATCTTCTTCGTGAACTTAAAATTTTTATAAAAACTAAGTCGCCCCTTGCTTCACAAAGTGAGTAATTGAGTTTATATAAGATAATGATCAAAATAATGCAAATAAAATAATCGTAACTTCCCTCGTTGTTTCTTTTATTTTTCCCTACAAAAACGATTACAGTATAATATTATTGATTACAGTATAATATTACGCTTCTATTTCTAAATAAATTATAGATAGGCTTGGAAAATACCTGTGTTTTGGAGAAAACTTAAATGGAAGACTTAATCGAAGAGTCTTTATTGCAGTCATGCAACTGACAACTATTACTCTTAAAATTCCGGTAGAGAAGCATTTGCTGAAGCGAAACTATAGTTTCAAAATTTTGTTATTTGTGCCCGAGAGGAAGAATTTTTCTAGCAATGAGAATGGAAGCTGTCTCCCTTTCCATATGAGAAATGACACATGTCGGAAGAAAAAAAACGAGATATAAAAATAACAGCTCGAAATGAATAAACAACATCTTAGTAACAGTTATTACAAGCTAATGTTTTATTTATGCCTTCCTAATAGCATAATAAGGCTCCATATAGTACTTCGCGCTACATTCAGCAAATCGAAGTAAAGTTAGCTTCTACGAGAGGTAAATTCAGTTTATCGCCATATATCTGGAGAAGTAAATCATATTTCCATAAAAATATCTCGAAAAATTTTAATTAATTGTTTCTTTATTATTGTGTGAATTTATATCCGTCGGTACTGTGGGAGAACAATCCATCATAAGGATACAGTCATAAGGATCAGTTCTTCGTCATCATAAGGATACAGTCAACCACAGTAAAAGACGTTTCTTAAATTCCGAGAAAAGCCAACTATAGAGCGAAAAATCAATTTACTTATTCTTAGTTCGTAATTTTTATCCAATTATCTTCCGATGCAACATCCTTCTCGTTTACAGAAATGACATTTTTGATATGAGAAAAAGAAAACGATTTTCAGTGGTGGATAACCTGATGCAGAGGTGAATAATTAGTGATTGTCCCGTTAAACGCTGTCTTCCACGGTGACAAAAATAATAACTTTCCGTTAATTTTATTTGTTATTAAGCTTATATTATTTCACTTCTGATTCTCATCTATTGCAGCAAAAAAAATTGATAAAAATAACTATTTTTATTATGGTACCTCAACATCTTCGTTAATGTATCACTCGCTAGGCGTGATATTTTCATTTCACAGGTCAAATGTGTGTTCTTGGGCGTTCATTGTGGCCTTTCAGACACTTCCTGAAAGAAATACCTCCATCTAAATAATTTTGTTTTCCAGTCTTACCAAAGCCCCCAAATGAAAAATAAGGGGAAAATATTTTCTTCGATTTACTTAGCGAATGAATTCATTTTAACATGTAAAATTCTTATGTTTTTCTTTCCCAAAGAATCATTTTTAATCTATAAAGACGGAGTTAGAGGTAAGAAGAGACTATTAAGTCTCATGTCCTGGAATAAAGACGATTATTATTATGAAATTTTGATGTTAAATTATTTGAATGTAGGCAACGCGCAACACTAGTGTGCATTGATGGTTTCACATGCTGCCTTCCTTATGAGACCAAATGCTAAATGCAGCATTCTGAAAAAGGGTTCCACACCCCTGGTTTAGAAGATTACGAGAATCTTAGCATATAATTTTTCTTGCATTTCTTCGATTCCCTCTTGGGTTTTCTGTTATCTTCATGGTGATTTCATTCAAAGCAATGCTACTTTTGAGAACATAGTGATCCATAAACTTTATGTGAAATCTCTATGAAAATATATTTATAACCTACATCAGATTACTAAAAGATGAATGTTTTGGTGTAATGAAACCGAAAATTTACTGAAAGTCAAATGTGACTTTAATTTAATGCATCTATAAAGATACTATCACGTTAATAGTACTTGAGAACTTCAAAGAAAGGAGTAGACGTAGTACTTCACTTTAAAGGTGTCTTCGGGTAGTTGATTAAATACTTCCATTACGCAAAGTTTAGTTAAGATGAGACCGGCGTCATGATCTTCTAGAAGTAACTCTAACTGAAAATAATATTCTAAATACTATTAAATAAGCTTGCCCAAAACTCTGCTCCTAAACTATTAATAAAATATGTACTTAATGGATTTAAAAAACTGAAAAAATACGTCCAGCTACGGAATTACAAGTCTAAAGGGAGTAAGAAAATATATAGTACATCTTCGGTAGATGGTGCAGTAATATCTAAAATTAAGGCTCCATCATAATGCTTACAAGCGGTGCAAGATTTCTTTACATCTTCATGCCGTAAGGTATAGAATTTATATTATCTCTCATTCGCCTCCATGCACTACGAGGCCTATGGTCTCGAAGTGTAAATCTTGCAAGTTTCTTTAAGTATCCCTATATTAACTCGAAATCAGGAAATAAAAACATATCTCAAACAATATATTATTTTTAAAACGTATACGATACACATCTGATTTGCTCAGAAGGTTACTTTGAAAGTTTGCGGTATCTGCAGCTTCTGGATGCGTCCACTCCCCGGAGGCGGGATCTCTCGCCTTCCCCTTGAGAGGATGCGATGCAAGTCCTTCGGCAAGTAATCGGCCACTTTGATTTGTTCGTGATTTCTCAGGATTATGTGTTAACCTAAAAATGATTGCGGAGGTCTAAATTAGGGAAATGAAAGCCATTCAAATTAGCTGGATGATCAAAGTAAGTTTAATCCTCTTCCCTACGCATAGCGTGCTCCCCCGGAATGCCGCTGAATCCGCGATCGAAGTTTTCGTCTCAATCGGCTCTTCGCTAGCTTCTCGTTTCTTTTAAAAGTAACGAATTCTCTTGTTCAATTACATTCATTTGCATATTTTATACTTTCAACAATGAAATACAAAGTTCTAAAAGAAAGAGGTGAAAAGGCAGGCTTAAAAAAATCATACAAAAATAAAGCTTATTTCATGCTAGAGTGATATAAATAATGAATTTAAACATATGTTTGTTAGGAAAAGCGGTTTTTCAAAAATGAAAAATTTTTGCGGCGATAAAACGACGTACTCTTCTCATGAGATAAATTGGATTTAATCTATACAGTATCATTTACAGAAAATAAATTGCTACAAGAAAATAAAATTTACGTAATTGTGAGAACATAAGAATATTAAGATAAATTAGACTAAAATTATTTAAAAATACATCTAATTGCCTACAGGATCCTTGCAGCTGGGAAGAAGGATTAGGTGCGAGTGCTCCTAGCTTTCACAAAGTTTTCTTTCATCAATTCAACGATCTATTATAAGAAAAATTTTACGGAAAGATATTTTTCCGCGATAAAATAAAGAGACTTCCTTAAGCACAGCTTAGGCAAGAAGCATGTAATAATGCCCTACCCTCTATTCATTGCAATACTGCAGTTACCTATATTCTTAAAAATAATTTAAATAATTTTAAAACATGCGAGATCAATTTATACAGAAATTTCATATTTGAAGGCTTGTAAAATTTAGCAGAAAAATAAATACCTCAGTTACTGTAAATTTAGCTCCGCTCTGCGAGTCCTACTATGCATTCCTTCAGTCCCCCATAATCATCTGAAAAGCCTTTTCACATACATAGGGGAACAGAGCGGCCACGTTCCAGGCTGTAACAGCTGTGAGCTCGAAACATATCACCATGGATACCTTACAGCTCGAATCAATACGGTTGGTTGCGTTTTGGGAGCTTTCAATCAACGGAAATTATTTCCAATGGGGTACCTGGCGTATAATTTTGTCTTTTAAGGTGCGAGAGGAATTCATCGCGGATGTTTCCTTTCGAACCATATCACGTCTCATTCGCACAAGTGAGATTCAAGATTACGATTAAATATATTTAGGACGCATAGATAAGTTGCTCTCTTAATGTGAACTCTGAAATAATAGTTAATAAACTACGCAATCACTCATTCAAACAAAGCTCAGATTTTTCGTGAAATCATAGGAGTGTCTAGTACCGATGGGGGCAGCAACAATAAGCATTGAGCAAAGGGAAATGTTGTCACATGCAAATTTAATGCATTTTTCATGTAAATCCCACTTCATTAGTAGTGATCTTTTTCAATACACTTTATAGAAAGTTTTTGTACAAGAAGGTGATATAAGGGCAACAAATTTTGTCCCATTGAAAATCATGATGACACCCCTGTTTAACAAAAAATGTAAATACTTCGTTATTCCATTATATCACTAACCATGGTTTATCAATTCTATCATTACAGAATCGTGAAGGATTTAATATTGAGTGATACGATTCAATTCCGTTGGGATTGAGTGAAAGTTCTTAACATATTTCATGAGCTGTATAAATTGATTAACCAATGAATTAACGAAGGAATAACTTGAATGATTGATTTATAATTGATTATTTCTTGGAACAAATAGAGGAAATTTCTATGCTAATCTGAGATAATTTATTACCTTCTTGACCTGTGGTAAATCAGAATTTTACATTTTCATTAATGTTAATTTCCTACTTCCGATAGTGTAATTATCAAAGTCTAAATGTACTTAGTCAGTTCTATTCAGGGCCATATCAGGTCATACTACTAGTCTAAAATTCTATTGAACATCAAAAAATCTATCACAATACCACTAGCTCACTTATGAGCACTTAATAATAATGTTGAGAATAAAGAGAAAATGTCTCTCAAAAATAGATTGAAAATAAATTCATATCAATCACAAGACTGAATTTGATAACTAACCTTCTAAAACTAAACACTGTAAATGCTTACATTCTAAGAGCTTAGTTACAAACAATACTGTTCAAAATAAAGTATTCAAGCATAGCTATTAAATCACAGATACCCTAAATGAAAAGTAATGTTTTAAAGTATGACAACTATTCATTCTTAAAAGCGAATCAATCATAATAAAATATTTTATCACTTGTATGAGCTGATCCAATTCTCCTTTTGGAAATTTTCATCCATTTCCAAAATAACAATCCAAGTATACCTCATACACAGACCTTTTAAATTAATTAGTTTTCTAAAAAGTACTTTTAAAGAAGATATCCTTATAACACACCATGTTACGATAATTTTTAAATTATAAAAAGTTATGATATGTAGCCATGCTGCAAAAAAGCGATTTTTTTATTTGCAGCTTTACCCATTGAAAAGCAGAAAATATCCATTTCCTTCAGCTCTTACATAAAAATCAAAAGCTGAATGTGCTTGAGATATCTTGAAGCAAAAAATGTTCTTAGTATATAAAAAAACAACAGGAAATAGCTAACACAAGAAATATATATTCTTTCTTCTTACTTGTATACAACACTTGTACAAATAATTTTCAATACATATAAAGAAACAATTTGATACTAACTTCTTTAAAATTGGTCATATAAACTTGGCACTTTTCAACAATAATAAAAGTATACATTCAAGTAATTTTACGATACATAAACAGGCAAGTATAGGATGAGAGATTTTCATTCTATGAAAACAACCATAAAACTGCATATTGGTTGGTTCACCTCAGAAGCCATGGTTACAATTAGAATATATCAAACTCCACATGCTACATAATAAAGATTTTATAAGCTATCTCAAGAAATATGACATCTCCAAACTGAAAAATGATAAAATATCATATGATTGTTATGAATAATGATTAATATTAACATTAATTGTTTTTGTCATTTATAAACAGTTTCAACACCTCCCAAATATCCTTTCAAAAATACAGCAGCTTATCCAGATTCACCATAAACAAGTCTTAATTGTTATAATAAAAAACTAGAGTAACTTACAATTTGCCACGGGTGGTCCTCAAAGAGGATGCAATTGGCAAAAATTGATTATGAATACATTTTTGAAGAAAATGGAAGTAATAATTTTGATTAGATCCCTCCAGATGGACATAAGCCTTGCACTGCCAAGCTACATAATGAAATATCTCTTGATCATCACACACACAGACACACATAAAAAGAATAAAAGCATTGAATCCAACTCCAAGGTTGTTAATTAGGATAACAGACTTCCCTCTTCCAGGAAGTTTTGCTCACTCGTTCAAACAAAAAACCTTTACAGGTTGATACAAGGAAAAATGGCTTTCTTGATGAGTCTAAGAATAGCAGCTTTACAACCATACTTAAATTTGTGCATGAGTAAGCTTCAACATGCAATATAAAAAGCTCTCTTTAATTGCACATAGAATTTTAATTAAGAAATACCAATGGCATGAGAATGTCAGCTATCATAACCAAGGTCTGATATTATACAACTAAGAACTGACATTGTATTCACCAAAAAAGCATTAAATACATAGCTCTCCCAATATAAAGCTATTACAACAATAAAACTAAATCTTACACATTTTCTTTCATGCATATGTTACAGTAGCAGTAAACTTTTTGAAAATTCATCATACTAACAATGAGTATTCATAACTAATACTAAATTTGCACACAGCTAACTGGCAATGCAAATGCATTAAAATTAAAAGAATGATACAGACCCAATAACATCTCCTTGATGGTAAATTTAGTCAGAGAAGTAAATCCATATCATAAATAGAGTTAGCGAAGAAATATCATACAGAATGAAAGTCAAAATAATAAAAATAGAGGAATAGCTTCATACATTTGAAATATGACATAATCTTTTCTTGATAAAAGATTAAATTGAAGTGAAACTTTATGGAGTAGAGCTCACCCTAATGGCACAATTTCAGGATTCCTTGTTTCATACCGAGTTTCTTCTTTTGTATAAAAAGTGTAGGATCTTTTATATTTGGAAAGCCAATAAATCTCTACATTTTAATATCAAAACAATATCTTAACATAGAAAACTAATAATTTTGAACTGTTGGGAATGACCAACAGTTGCACCAACTCAATTTATAGGAAATGTTACCATAGATCTCTTAGCAGCCTTACTTTCAAAAACAAACAATTTTCTGCCTTAAGGTTCTCCATCAGTTTTTAGATATGTCCTACACATTAGAATGAGCTCCTACATAAATATGATACTACCTTGGTTATGTGGATTCTGTAAGAATTGTCCTAGGTCACCATTTAGTGAATTCAGAGATGATATTATTAAAGTTTGTTCTCCTCTTAAATATGAAGTAAATGGTCATTGTCAAATGGTTAAAAAATTGAGATAGCAAAATGTTTTCCCATTAACATGATAAAATAAAGTTGATTTTAGAAAACTCATATCTTGATTCAGATCTTCAACTGAGTATCATAGAGAAAAAACTTGTGCAATTGGCCAAATCTGCTTTTAAATGGAAACAATGAATAACCTCTGATAAAAATATTCACAGGTAAGACTCTGAATTTGTCATAACATCAAAACCTTTATGCAGACGCAAACCACAAGAATTAGAGAGCACTTTCTTCTCCTTAAAGGCAATGAAAAGCGTTTATTGAAGACCACTTTATATCAGATCAGCAGCAATAGGGAAACATACAACATAGGAGACTTTTATAACATTAGAAATATAGTATTTCTTTATAAAATTTTAAAAACAAGAAATGAGGCAAGCAGTAAATATGAGGGAATCAGTAAAAATAAAGAATTATCACCGACAGAAAATCACTTATATCAAAGAAATGATTTTCATTTGTCCCAAATCAACAGATATAAATGATAAAGTAAAAGTTCAAAACAAATTAATGTAAATTTAAGCACTTCCATATTTAATTAAAGCAAAGACAATAAGGCCAAAGAAAGCAACATTCAAGGATGAGCATAAATAGTGATAGGGAAACTTTTTGAATAAAATTTAAATCTTCCCCAAAAATGTCAAAGCATTCAAAGGTCTTCAAACTCAATAAAGTAGATAATAATTCCCTAGGCTAAGCATTCATTACCAAATTTCACATATTAGAAAGCTTTCCAACATTTTTGGCTCTGAATAATAGTTATTTTCAGGTTATTTTTGGCTCTGAATAATAGTTATTTTATAAATTTGTTCCATACTCCTTTGTGATTGAATCAAAAACATATTTTTCAATCCACTTGAGAAATTAAGATGATAGAATACCATGTCCTCAAGTATTTCAAGAATATTGAATACCGCATGACAAAAGCACCAGAAATCATGAAAAATTATGTAAAAAAAAGCTAGATAGAAAGAAACTCTCAAGACTTTCTCTAACAGAATGTCTTAACAAAATCAGAGGAAAAATTTAATGGGAGAATTGATTTTAAGTGACATGTTATGATGAACAGATTTTAAGAGTTAAAATAAAGATTCAGCACTTTTTTTCAATGAAACTATAGAATAAAGTCTACATATATTTTTACAGATAAAATTGTCATGACTTGTGTTAAAATTTGGGAAGTAATTGCCCTCAGAGAGAGTAAGAGAGAAAGAAAATGAGTTGAAAGGAATAAAAAGTATAAAATAATTTTCATGTTTAAGAAAACATGAAATTGAAAATTTTTGATGAACTAAATAAATAGATACAATTTGATAACTATTAAACAGAATACGAGTCCTGCGACAATTCTGCTTGGATCTGTATCTGATGGATGTCTCCTTCTATTTCATAGAGATTAATCTACAAATGAAGGAAGTTTTAATAAAGTCCATTGACTTCAACAACATTGAAGATGTGTTTCCATCTTTTGCAAACAACAACACCACATATATAAATTTGAATTGCCTTGAAATTAAGAATAGGAAATGTGTGACAAGTATTTAGATTAGTAGATGAGACACTAATCTATTAGATAATCTATTTTAAATTCATTCAATGGCAATATTTATCATATTATAATGGCACAAAATAAGGATAAGGAAAACTCATACAGTTACTTTAATATTTATAGGGAAAAATTATCAACATAGCAGTTCCCAAACTAAAGGACTGTGCCCACTTCAGAAATGAATAGTTTGGTGGATGTGGATGGCTAGGTAGATACTGAAAATTCTTTTCACAAGATGATGAATTACCACAGGGTAATAATTTAAGATAAAATATATAATTTTTAAATGATTTTCACATAACAGGCTATAGAAGAAACTAAGGAAATATCCTTTGTACAAATGCAATGGAACTCATTCAAATTTAGAAACCAGCAATCCAACAAAAGAAATTTAAATGAAAATGGCAAGAAGATGACAATAACCTTATCAAAACCTATCTTTATTTCCACCTAAAAACCTATAATTAGCACTGTCATTAAACTTGTAGAGGAAAGCTTGCATGTATGTAACCACAAAATAAAGAAAAGAAAATCTACATTTTCAAAATCAATCAATGTGTAAGACTGTGAGAAAGTAAGTTTTGTTGAATTCAAATAGTTTATATTTTACCTTCGATAGGGATGAATGTTGCTGGAAATAATTTTATAATGTTTTCTTCGGATAACTGAGCGAGAATGGAATCTTTTTATACATTACATTCAATGCAACAACACAATAAATATGTGTAATATGAACTAAAAGCTTCAATATGTTTCTACATTAAGGAAGACTTTTCACAAAATATTTCTGGTCATAAATCTGTGATTCAAATAATCAAAATATATCACAATATATCATTTAAAACAATCCAGTTAGAAAATAATATGGCACCATTCAAAATATATATTATTCAAACATTACATAAAATATTTATTTCTCTCCAAATAACATAGAAATTTGATTGAAATTAACAGAAGGCAATCTTTATGGAAATATTGCCATTATGAAGCATGCTATAAATTGTTCTCATAGACATGCAGCTGAAAATGTTGAATTAACTATACAAAAAATTATTAAATTTATCTCATTTAAACTTAAGCTTTTCCAGCTGATTGTTCGGAGTTCCAATTATAGTATAAATTTTTATGCCATACCTAAATGAATAAAGCAAGTCTTTCAAAAACATAGATAAGAGGAATTACTCACAGAAAACACCATATTTACCCAAATATTCTCACAAATTTACATATCAGCTTCATTTTTTGCAAATTGATTCATTCTTAAGGAAGAAAAACAGCAAAACAGAAATTAAAAATTCGATTTGATAACAATCATAAATGAGAATTGTTAACTACAGAAAATGGTAAGGAATAAAGTTAGCAAAAGATTTTATAGACTGAAAGTATCCAACATACTCTTGCTTTATACTCTATGATAGAATTATTTGATTCTTATCATGTACAGTATGTTCTACTCTAACTTAATTTTGCAGAATATGAGTAAATATGATATTTCAAACTTCTTAATTACTACTTTCATTTTGGCTAGAATTCAGTGTAAAGGAAAAGGCTGCAATTATACTAAAGCACCGTTCAATAATTTTCTCTACATCAAGGCTAATAAATATTTGGAGTTATTAAATAGCAACATGCTATGTTCTACAGCAAGGCTTAAATACCTGAAAAGAAATGAAGATAGATTACGCCCTGAACTCATCAATCAAAAGAATTACACAGTAAAAATTAAAACCTGACCAGAAGGCAAGTCTATGGCATGATTTCTGAGAGACTTACAGCAGTATGATATGAGTCTCATTTCCCTACTCCTTTAAGGATTTTTTCGAATACTTTCCATTATAAAAATTAATGAACTTTTTTCTTGGTCATCCAATATCACATTAGAATCTGTACTTCAGTAAAAAGCCAAATAGATCACAATAAAGTGGAGTTTTCCTTATGCACATATTCCATTCATACAACAGAATAGAGATTATATCTAACAGATTAAAGATTAGATATTTTCTATTACCATCTTCTCTAAACACAAATGTAATTTGTTAAATTGTAATATATTTATTGATGCTTTTTGTTTCTTTTAATGCATTTTACCACCAAAACCATTGTAAAATTTCATGACTCCCAAAATCTTTAAAGAAAATAACAGACATTTTGGGTTAACAACATATTCTCAGCTATTCGTTCGAAATATTTTTACCCAAAATATAAGGATAAAAATATTTATGAATGAAGGATTTCCATCAACTTAATACTATTTAGCTGATTAAATGAAAAAGAGAAACACCATCAGACCTAAAAGTTCACCGTAATAAAAGTAACATTAAAAGATTTAAGACATAAAATTCAATCAATCCAATAATAAGAAAGCATGCATTTATTTTGATGATAGGTATGTAAAAGGATTATACTCAAAGGAGATGAAAATTTTTGATTGCATATAATAACAATGGAATGGATCTGAAAGTGAGTATTTAAATTATCTTCAAGCACAACTCAAGCTAATTAGTTCATAGATTCCATATAAAAGAATGAACAGCATTGTAACAGAAAACAAATTGCTCTGCCAAGAAAGATTCAAAACCACAAGAGAATGGTCCACATTCTCGTGAATAAAAATAGACCATATACTGTAGTATCACAAAAACATTCTGGAAGCTTTACATCAACTGTAAAAATCACCAGCAAAAAACCACTCACAGCCAGATTTTGCTCAGGCATCCGTGTGCTGATCACTTACCGTTGCAGATAAGAGATTGAAATAATTCAAGGCTGCCCAAATCATAGGAAAACTTTCCATTCTGGTGTAGATATCTCAGAGAGTCATTTCAAAAATGAGCGGTTTGCTATCCTAATCTAATAGAAAATTATATTTAGATGCACTAACAGGAATTGCTGTCAAGTATCCACTCACTTTCCCATGTCTTTTAATGATCTTGAAGATCTATGTGTGCAAACAATGACCATCTGTCCTATATCACTTGGACGGATTTACCCAGGTATTTTGGAGAAATTACATCAGTATCGAGTCCAAAGGCCTGACTCATCTCTCCGATAGTAGCGAGGCCGATTGTCAGGAAAAATAGTAACGGCAGGGAATGGATTCATCTGCACATGGCGAAGTGCCTCTCTCATCTATCAAATGGAGGAAATTAAATCAATCAAATGTTTTAATCATGGGTGCAGGATGCAAGGGTTATCATTAAGCGATTATTGAAAAATGTTATATAATAAGCTGATGAAAACAAAAATTTCACTCTCATTGATAAAGATCTATCAAATAAATATCTATCAAAGTCAAAATCAAATAAATCTCCCAGAAACTCTTCCTTTGATCTTTGAAGTCCAAAACTATTTGAAGATCTTATGTTTATCAAACTTCACTAAAGTCTTAATATTAATGCTATGGTATTCAAGGAGAGAGTAACAATTTTAAACAAGCATACACTTAATTGGGAGGTAACAAACACCTTTTAGTAGCATTACCTTTTATCTACCATAAATATCCAATAAGATAGTGATTCTAATATTTATCTTCTTAGAGAGAATTTTGAAAAAGATTTCATCAATTTAACAGTAGTTGAGGAAGGTCTTGAGTCAATGCTCTTTACAACATATAGGTAATTTATTTAGAAAGAATACAGCAAATTCTATTAATTTTAGAAAATGCTCTTACTTGAAGAATACAGGATTTCTTTGAAGAATATAGATGTATCAAAGTATGAGAATGTTCACATCCTATAAATAGCTAAATAACTTCCCTCTTGCAAAAATATAATAGAAAGCTAAATATTTATTTCTAAATATGAAAAATAATGAGGAGAATAAATCTGATAATCTGGTTCTCAATATTTTAGGAAACAAGCTAAAATTATAATATAAATAATAAGATAACATACCTTAGAAACAAAATGAGGAGGTTCAACTTCTGGGGTAGTAGAGAGAGTATTGAGAATGAAATCATCTGTTTGTTCCAACCACAGATCAACCCCACGAAGTGGGTCATAATTGAATGGACCTATCCTAAGAAGGCCGAGGGAACAATCATAGATATCCAGCACCTGGGCAGAAAAAAACCAATCTTCAAATATATATAAATACACACACACACTAACAAACTATATAAAATATATATACTAACTTACAAACTTGTTTCTTCAACATAAAAGGGATCAAACAATTACCACTTCAAAATAATTTTTTATCATCTTATATTTCTTCAGTGATATTAAAGTTTTGTAGGATATTCCTGTTCAATTACAACAACCATATACATAACAAAAATTAGTTACAGGTTTTTAGGGTATAGCCTTGGGTTTAGTTGCACAACTTCGTGTGCTAAGTTAAATTTCTATCCCATCATTTGGGATAGAAATCATTTATACATTACAAAAAATACAATGAAATTTTTAGTGCTTCATCATTGTATGTTCAGAACAAGATCGGAAGATAATTTAAATGAATGATATTATTAAATGTTAAACTCTTTATAAGGATGAACACAATTTTATACTATTTATTGTTTAAATTATCATACTTGTTCAGTTTTTATTCATTCCTTACTTTGATAATAAATATCATCACTAGAAATTAATTTTAAAGGAATGGGTCTTTCAGAACCCAGATCCATACTCCATGTGATAAGTATCACTTTCATCCTTATCCTCAAACAAGCAAACAAAAGGAAAATTTTTACCTGCTGTCCTCCTGTATATACTCTGGCAATTCTGAGGTCTAAATCAGGTCCCTTTTCAGGGAAAGTAGCAGGAAATATCTCTCCAGTTTTCACAATAATTCCTGAATTGAAAAAATATAAAAACATTAGCAGTAATTCAAATATCAGATATAAAGCAACACCATGCATGTACTTACCTATTCCATAAATAATTGGCCAGTGAATTCCACCTCTGCTTGTTGTATTTAACTTGCATGTACAGGCTAAAGTCAAATCAACCTCTACTGGTTGCTTATGAAAGGCATCTGAAAGTAAAGCAAAAACAGAATTTTCACTCAATCTTTTTCTAGAGAAATAGATAATTGAATGAAATGCTGAAGAATATGTTCTCTAAGAAGGCATCATTTAATTCTTCTAAAATGATACAGTCAAATAGAATTTTAAATAAAAGATGTGATTTTTAAGAATGGGAAGAATGCCTTTCTAGCCTGCATGGTACTTCTATTAATCTTAAAATTCATATACTAAAGAATACTGAGCAGTATTCTGTAGAGGATGAAAACATTCAGTCTATTATTACCTTTTGGTGATATGTTACAAATTCTTATACTTTTCCACAGTCATTTTCTCAATTAATCTTTAAAACCCTGCTATATTAAAACATTTTTCCTGCTAGCCTTGCCCTAAAAGTCTCTCTACACTTATTTCTAACTAAGGAACCTTAATCGTCACAGCAAAGAGGGCATATAGGCTTTGATTATAGGTTCTTTGGCTAACATTGATAACAACTCCATTGTGGTACTAAAGCCATTTCCCGAAAAGATACATTTAAAAATTGCATCAAAATTCACCAATTTCCCTGATCCGAAAATATCTAACAACTGATCATACCAAATTGGTGATGTAGTGGCTATTACGTCTGACAGGAAAGTCTCTAATTCTGGATTAGAATCCAATGAAGGGTTTTAGTTCATTTTCCCGCCATTTTATTTCACTTCTTTACATTCATATTTAATCAATTTCAATTCTATAGACAGGAGCAACTACTTGCTGGTTTTATGCTTTCTTAATATTATTGTTAGTTGAATAATACATCAGCAATAATTCTAACAAAATTATTCCAATACAAAATAGAGTATCAGGAGAAACTTAACAAAACCATGCTTACGATACACTTTGCACAGATAACAACTAAGCATGGGAGTAACATTAGAAGAAAGATTAGAATCTAACCTTAGATTTTATGTTATACTTTTCATTAATGGTATGATGAATAACATTGTAATATCACACTTACGTAATATGGAGAAGAGGAGATCTTCTGAGTAATGCTTTTGGTCTGAAAATCCACCAACTAAGGAGAGAGTGATTCTGCCTTCAGGAAAGCCAACTGAAAGCTCTTGAATTCTGTGCAGCATAGCAAGTATGCCCTCTTCCATTCCAGAACCATCCATGTGCGCAAGACCAACTGCACCAGATCCTATAAGAATAATTATATGAATAATAGTTCTCTAGATGAAGTTCTTTAAGTTGCAAGAAAATGTATAATTTTTAAAATAAATATGAGTAGTTGCTCACCAGTGTGCCTTAACACAACAGCAATGCAGGTAGTGAAATCATCTGTACCCAAAATTGTTACATTCTCTGAAAAATAAATAATTGGTTACTTTTAGTTTCTTTTGAAAATGAATTTAAGGAAAGATATATAACCTTTCTAAATATTAAGAAGCATTATATTTAGAAACATTGACCTTTTTGATGCAGTAACCTTAAAATAATTATGTACTAAATGAAAGAAGATCTAGTCACTTCATTATTTAGAGATCAAATCAATGGGTCACTTCTGAATGTATACATGGAGCATCCAAAAAAAGGTTTCAAACAGACTAGGAAACAAAGAATCAAAAGTTGACTAAATAAAGACCTAAAAATAATTAATATGTAAATCCACCAATGAAACAAGATCTAAACATAAGGCAAAATAAATCTTTTTATATCGCTTTTATGCTCAAAATCTCCAGAAATGCCCAAAAATTTTCCCTTTCCTGATAAATGAGAAATATGTTACTTTGTTATCTACTTCATTGTAAAGAAGGAAGATGAAATTGTCTATTGTAATTATTAGGATGAATAATAAATACTGCTACTAGTTATAATTCTGACCAGGGATTTATTGCTAATAAAAATGCTAAAAATCTCATAAAATTTCCTCTTCTTCATATGCTCTATGATTAATTCTTATCCTTATTTTCCGATGGGCCTAAATTCCAAACAGATTATTTTGGGAAAAACACTCAAATTCAAAAATCCCAACAGTTGTCAAGAGGAAAAGTTGTTCATGACCTCAAAATTGCACATTTTTGTGTATCTTATCTAGATTCTTGAGATTTCAAATTGAAAAGAATATTCTATGACCAAAATAAGAATCTTTATTGATTTTTCCCTTCTTTTGGTGCTTGACTTCATTTTGTATGACTCTATATTCTGGATTATTTTTGTAAAAGAAATAAAGACTATTTCAAATACAGATATTTGAAAAGCCCATTCATGCAAATTCTGAAGACCAAATGAATGGTCGAACTAAAGATGCCAGATGCAATGATTTAATAGATAAAAATGATTTTCTATTTTTGAAGAAAAAGTTTTGTTTTGAAAATGCTCTTTATTGAAAGATGAGTGGTGCTCCATAAAGTGGCACCAGCCTTAATTGTCTATATTTGAAAATAAATTACTTGCTAGGACAAAATACAATGTTAATCACTATATATAATGTAGAGCAACTTTCATCATTCTTCAATTATCACTTTCTGCACCCTTCTAAAACTTTTGCATTCACATTCACTCTTTTTCAACTAAAAGAAGGTGTTAAATGGCTTTAGGAGTGTGTTAAACTATTCTAATCTATCTAATTCAAAAGAAGCCATGCCCCAATTTCTTTTACTACAAGGATGGTGAACATTGAGAAAAGGGTCAAAGGAATATACATAAAGGCATACGCCTAGAAAATGTCTTTAGGAAAAATAAGATGAAGAAGTCTGACTGGGCTGGAACTTGATCCTCAATCTTCTCGTTTCCACGTAGATGTTTTAGCTGATTAAGCTATCCAGCCAAAACAATCAACATGATGTTTCGAGAGATTGTTGGTATGGGGAGTGAGTTAGTACAGCAAGTAGTTAAGGACTTAAGGATGGCAAAGTTAGTGAGAAGAGCAAATAATACAAAAAGGAGACTTCTTCTTCCAAAGAAAAGTTGGCTACATAGCATAGGAATACAGTGTTAGATAGCTTGCAAGATAATGAGACTAATGCCCTAAAAGTAAAAGATGAAGTTAAAATGATCTCAATTATCACATGGATAGACTCATAAAAACAATAAACATGATCTTTTGGCTAAGTCAAAATCTAAATTCAGATTTTTCAAACCAAGTTACTTCATTGCCTCTGATTCACAGTCAAATCTGAAAGTTTAATAAGTTTGTAATGGTGTTAAAAAGAAAATAGACATACTATCATGGGGAAGAGTGATGGCCATCTCCCTTTGATTCAAATACAGCAGACCCACTGGACTAATAATCTTTGTAGGCATAGAAAGAAGCTGCTGAGCACTCTCCTTATACTCTGGATGAGATGCAGACAGTGTGTGGGAATCAGGAGGCAGAGGGCCTCTCTGGTGATGGCTTGGATGGGCAGCAGCTAAACCTTCATTTCCAGGTGGATGATGCTACAACAGAAAGATGACAAGTTACAACATTGAATAGAAACATAAAAATACACTCTAGGCTAATAAGTGGTAATAGTTTTATATTAATAAAATTCTTTTCTTATTACTGAATAAAAGTCAATCTTATTATTTTTAATGTAGGTATATTTAGGGAATTATACAAAAGTAGTAAATAAGTTAATTACAATACAATCAGAAAAAGCCCTGAAAATTTCCTGTATTTTCAACTTAAGACCACAAATTGAAATAGTCAAGAAACATGTTTTTGCAATAATATCCTACAAATCAAGAATTTTTCTGAGTATTACGTGTTCATAAAGAATTTCAGTGAACCACAAAATATGAAATAAAATCATAATAACAATATTTTTCTGCATTAGTGAATACATTTTGCTGTCGAAATTTGATTACTAAAACTATAAAAAAGCTCTATACTCCTATTTTTTGCCTCTTGAATCTCATTATAGGTTCAATTACAGGGACATTTCCTCAGATAAGAAAATAATTCTATTTTTATTACACAACAACTTTAACAGCGATAGACTGCCAAATAAGAGGCCAACAACAGGTTCCAAAGGCTGGTTTCCAAACTTGTTGGTCCGACCAACAGGTTTGGCAAGGTCTGATATCACATTAAAAAATCAGTTATTTTCTGAAGGAAAAGAAAACAAGCTCCTCAAAGTTCAAAGTTAGTATTAAAATCAACAAATATTCAAGGCTAAATATTAAAAACGATATATTTTGTCATCAAAATCAGTAAACAACATATGAAAACAAAATATGAGTCCATCATGAGCATCAGAGCAGAAAACTCTGTAGTATCTACATCATCGTTAATGCAGTAAGTAAACAGAAATTTTTACATCTTATACAATGAAGTTGGCCAAAGTATTTGTCCTAATATACATGGATAAGATTCTGATTTTGGCTTAGGGCTCAGGTGCTTTACCGATTCTCTGTCTTGATTGTGATTGGCCCTCTTATTAGGTACTCCTCTGAAAACAGTAGTGATATTTCAGAATATCCAAAAAGGAGAAGAATGAGGTTCATCATATTCGAATCCAATTTCACTGGATTGTCTAATTTGATTTTACTAAAGAAAATCACTGACCCCATGCTGTTCAATGTGATGCTGATGGTTGAGCAGCTGACCATTGTGATCAAGTGTCAGGCCCAGAGAAGGAGTGGAAGCAGTGGCCAACTGTGGTCCGTGGTGAAAGGGTGATGATGGAGGCACCTGTGGAGGATGGAGGTGGTGAGGGGGCGAAGATGAAGATGAGGATGAGGATGAAGACGACGAAGATGGATTCCCATTGTTGGTTCCATTGAGTGTTCCAGCAGCATTAACACTGGTATGCTCTGCTGGACCTCCTATAAGGCCATTTGCCGCTCCACTGTAACCTCCAAGCACCAAAACCATGGTGCTGTGTGATATCCCAGCTAGAACAAGCTTTTCCCTGAAAGGAAGATGAAAAGAATGCAGATGCTTGCAACCATCTAATCACCTTAGGCAGTAAATATTTACTTATCAATGCAACAAAAATAATGAGGTCCTGTCAAACACCATTTCACCTGCATTGATATATAAATTTCTGTACTCCTATATAATAACATACTCCAAATTTCTTCCATCCTAATTCATCAATCCCACCCCTTAAAATTACAAACCATTTTCTTTAGGTTAAGCACTATTTTAAATTATCTATTCCCTTGAATCAAAAATGATAAGTAATAACATAATTCTGGCATAAAAAAATCAATTTTATCAGCATATATCAATTCCACCAGTGCCAATACAAAAACAAATATGTACCAATATAAATAAAATAATGATTGGTCCTAAAATTGTCTCACATATTTGAAATCACATAAAAGCAGCCAAGGTCAAGTTGATTTCGCTTCAATTTTATTTTCATTACAGGAAGGATGTCTTAGTAATAGGATACCTTCTAAAAAAAGAAAACATTTAAACATCTATCAGACAACAATTATGTAACCAAAAGATTTTTTATGGATATCTAATCTCACTGCTTTAACTGTAGATGTTTAAAATGTCCCTGAAGATTATAAAAAATATAATTAATTAGAAAGTGGATGCAAAAATACAATTTAATTAGAAAGTTCATACAAACTAGATAACCGGCAGCTGTCCAAACTTGATAACAATTGTAAATTCAAGAAGACAAAATTATTGCTTTTAAAATATCTACATTAATTTCTTAGAAAATATTGTAAAAACGTCAATTTCATTGATATATTTTGATAACCTCATGTAAACTAATTTATAAAAAAGTAAATTGTAAATCGGCAACTGACAAAGCAATATAACGGATATTTTGTATCTATTTTGTGGGTTGAATTTCCATCTATTTCCTGACCAGTAGCCTTAAAGAAAGGGAATGATAATAGACGTAGGTCTTTCAATGCATTCACTACCAAAAGTGCAATAAGAGACGAATGTCAAGACTGTGAGGAAGTTAGCATTTACTACTAGTAGACATTACCTAAGTAGGTGCAAATTTTTTATGACATCAAAAGAGATTGAAATGATTGATCTGAAATGATGAATTTAGTGGAAAATTTGCAAACACCGAGTCTCTGAAACATAATTATCGGGAATTTATCAAAATGACTTCAACGGTGCATTTAGAGAACTGTGGTCTTGATAGTATATTTCTGTATTTTTCAATATTATTATTTATAATATTTTCTCACTTGATGAAAAATTCAACGGATTCTATGTCAATAATAGAAATTAAAATTTTCTCGAGAAAACGGAAAAGATTAAATCCAACAGAGGAAGATTATCAAGAATCAGATATTAAATGCACCCCCAAAAATTAACTGAAGATCATAAATATGATTCCTCTTCAACGGTCGATTGAAGTCTGTAACGCTTTAAATCTTTGAATATGTTTTGAATCAGTGTAAACAACCGGTTATAGGTCTCCACCCACATAAACACACTTAGGAAGTTTTTAAATCCTAAACATTAATACTTTAAGTAACCTGCAGGAAATTATGAAGGGTCTAATAATAAAACTGAAATTTTCAAATGAGGATCGATAAAAGAATAAGTAAATTACGCATTGTATGAAAATTTAAGGAGTTATTTGCACTTAAACTGAATTTCTAATTTACGCGCCGAAATGGAAAGGGCAGGAGGACAGAAATCGCTGGAAGAGAGTCCAGAATTTCCCTCTGAGAGATAATGATTCTTTATCGCTACCGTATAAAAACCTTAAGCCGTTCACTTACGAAATTATGCCCAAGGACAACGCAACAACTCACCAGGTATATGATACAATATCAACACGTTATAGAGAATAGGTGACAGCTCCGAAGAACGAGGGACGACAAAGAAATGAGCTGAGGCCACGTCTGCGGAGGGTGGAGACGGACTATCTAGAGAGGCTAAAAAAAAGAGCGATATGCTACAGAGGTTATCATCTTCCGTCGAAGATGAGGAGCGTATAGAGATAAGCGACATGGGCAAGAAATCTCCGCGAAGATTTTTCAGTTTCTTGGACAGCTTTTGGAGAGAATGCTATCGACAACAGATACTAGCTGCAGCGCTTCTCTGAGACGTTCATTTATATCATAGAGAGACCAAAATTGGATAAAAAAAAGTCCAGATTCAGATCTTCAACATCAAGAAGAATGTGTGCAGACCCAGAATAAGGCATCCATATCCACAAATATATACATCTATTCTAATCATGAAGCCGTTCAACAGCGAAAGAGACCCGTATCAGAATTAGAGTTGCAAGATTTTCTATAAATAAACTTTATTTCCTAAGCTCATTTCGTTAGATCATTGAATTCTAAATATTTGTCCACAAATCTCATTAAAAAATAATAAAGCGTCGTACGAAACGAATATTTCTGCCCGTAACTTTGCGGAATCGGATTTCCGCTGTGAAACAAACAACTGGTAGTACGTCATGTAAACCTTTCATGTTGTTTGATTAGGCCTTATAACTGGTATAATTCATTATTTCTCGAAAAATCAGGGGAGGATCCACAGAATTAAGGCAAATGATGTAGCCCTGGTTCACAATCATCATAGCATATCCAGCACAAATGCTCTTAGAAGAATCTTTTCCTATGATTTGAGAAGTTTCATCTTTTCAGTTTTAATAAAGCTGGTCCTTTCTCAAGCCTCGTGCCCTAAAGAAGCAGTTGAAAACATGAATGTGTAAAGAGCAGCACAGTTGCCTTCAACGAATTCGGTTGATCCGAAACGTCACCCAAAACTGATCATATGCGCTAAAGGAGATATTATAAAAATTATTTAAAGATGTGCATCTACAGGGGAGAATTTCTGCAGTTATGGGCAAGAATCGGTTTGTTGTCCCTAGAAAGTTATAAAACATAGAAACGATATACATTAGTCCCCCGTTTACTTCAAGGCTCTCGCCAAAGCGCGTAAAGAATCTGATTCTCCAGACAGAGAATATTATAAATCAACCATAATCCCCATAAATATTGCCGTACGATAATAAGCACATTTTCTCTAACAATACGGAGAATAAAACTGTGAAGATTTCTTACGGTGCGTCCGACGTCCGACTCCACAACGTTCAGAAACCAACCATAAGAAATATAAGGAAAGTTCGCCTTTCATATCCTGTAGATTTCATTACTCTTATATAATTAATTTAGAAATATTGGTCCAACGAAATTGATATAAGCACCGGGAGTGCGATATTGCTTTCGATTGCGTGATTTGGATAAAAATAAACTAATTTTTTTGCAAAATATCGTGACTGTAAACCACCATAAGTTCCTCAACGTCCAAGGCAATTCTTGAAATGCATATTTCCAAAAGAAAACAAGAGGAATTCAAGCCTATATTGTATTATTAGCGAGAATTTGACATCACTCGTGAACTGGACGAAATTTTCTTAGATTTAATCATAAGCAGTTACAATGACAATTCACTGGGTCAAACTCACGACCATGCAAAGACGAAAATCGAAGTTTTTAAGAATTTTGGGAGAAAAACTGCTAGATTTTGGGACATATTTAGCTAAATTGGCTAAAAAGAAGTTTTAGAGGAGTAAATTTGGTAATTATCACGTATCACATATTGTTAAATGAAATTTTATGGAATTATTTCAGACATAGCGTTGACACTTCAAATATAAACGTTGTCTAAAATTTTCAGCTTCGAATTCTATCGAACTATCGAGTATTTATGGATTTTGGTGGAAAATATTGATATTTATACTATATCTTAGTATGAACAAGTTGAACATTCAATATTATATACTTAAAATCCAATTTATTTAGCGGCGGTAATGGGGTAATGCCTCCCCCCTCCCGTTTGGAAAATGCCCCGTCGTTGATGCAGAGCTCTTAACTCCAGAAAAACATGCGAGTAATTCACGCCGGAATAAAATTAACGGTGTGAAGATGAGCATTTCTCATTATTGATGCTACTAATTGAAAAATATAGAAGTTTCGTGAACGTTGATTTCAAATAATAATTAAGATCGATATACTCATTCATTTATTTTATATACAAGTAGTTATGATGGGAATTATCAGTAAACGATCAAACCATCAACCGCTTAATAATATATTCAATTACTATAGACGTACAATACAACTGTTGGCGTAAAAATACCAGATACAAAAATGGACGTACATTTTTAAGGGCTAGATAGATAGTTCATATATACTTTTCTGTGGACGTCAGTCAGTTTCGCTTGTCAGTTTCACAATTCAACTCTGTTTTGCGTCAGGGTAGATACTAAATCACACCTAGTAAGCACAAAAATTATGCTGAAAAATTATTCATACATAATTTCACCAGGGACTAAATATAAATAAAAAAGGCATAATACGAGTTCTTTTGGTCGAACTACCATCATACGACGCGAAAAATACATCAATGTAAATTTTAATATTTACTACTCAGCTACTTGTTGTTACAGAATAGATACGGAAAGGAAAATGGAATCATTCCATCTTTTTCCGGTAAATTTCGACAGAGATTTACAACTTTTTCATCCATCACTGAGACAGAAAATGACAAAATACGGAAGATTTGTAAATCAATGTAAAATTACTACTTACTGACACTAGTGCAGTCTTTAACAAGAAACTGAGATGGAATGGAAAGAACAGACATTCATATAAGTCGACAAATTCGAAAGAATTGATGATTTTCAGGATAGTCAAACATACCGTATCTGTGGCTTATAAGCAAGGAGATACAAAGTCATGAATTCTGAAAATATCAGCGGGTTCAGAAAAGAAAGGCAGATGAACTAATTCATAATTGATATTATGAAATTGACTGATTTCTTTCGGAATATATTTCTGTATTCTTAGTTTCTCTCAAGATATTACATGTCAAGCCTTATCCGGAGCAATATTTCATATAGTTTAACAGAGCGAAGAGAAACGCAGTAGAGACAATTAATATAAAAATACTTTCAAGGGAATATAATATCTGAAAAGATCAGAAAGGATCGAAAACCTAATGATCATACTTTAGAAATTGGTGTAAAAAACTAGATAATTTATAATTAATTGTAAATTTCACTTAAATAGGAGATTCCATCGTAGCATTACATCCACAACCATCTCTTATGATATTAAGGTATGTTATTATTTACAGATATTAACATAAACCTTCCTAGAAATTTGGATGAAGAGAGGCCATAGCACCCATTATTTTGTTTGAATATATTTATCTGAATTCGAAGATTATTTTAAATACATTTTCTGAATATTTAAACCGTTGAAAACATTTAAGGATGGGATATTTAGTTGAGTTTATAAGGAAAATACAACTAAATACTGTCTATGGAAAGATTTTCATACCTTTCTGTACTCTTCCCTAAATCTTATTTCCAATAACCTGTTGAGTTCCTACAAGAAGTGATAGGAAATTCACCGGAGCAAAAACTTTATTTCCGTAAGATTGAAACAGGAAAACTTGAATACTCCATCTGATAACAATTCTGATTATTTGAGCTTATTTACAATGATTACTACGGGTTTAAATTGCAAAAATATCAGCAACACAGAACGATATCTTTTCTTATTAAAGTCGACCGTTTCCAAAATTCTTTTTCCGAATAAAAATTGCTTTCTCGAGTAAATCAAACATCTGACAGCCAATTTAATTTCCGTGACAAGACAGGGTGGGAAAACCCCCTCGCTACAAAAATCATAAGGGCATGTATTCCCTAAAGAAATTCCTCCTTAGGTCACCATACATCTTCACCTTCAGTGAAGACCAGCTTTTTTTTCATGGAGCAGATAAGACTGCTTCTCACACGTTACGAGATTAAATGCTACTATTCTTGCAGCTGTATTCTCCAACAAAATCTAACGAAAAGTTGAGGATCACTGATCTACGAACAAACAGTAGCGTATTCACAGAGGAGACAAAGGAGCTAATGGCACCCTTCAAAACCAATGGGGTATTTCTGACTCTAAACTTCAATGTTACCCGGCCAATTTAAATTCAAATAAGAACGTAAAAATCGACATTTACTAAATTTCCTCAGTTTTGGCTAAAAAATTTTGCCAAAAAATTTAAAATCCGGATTGGCTTTCCAAGATTTATTATTCTCAAAAAGTTAAGTCCCCCTTCTAACCATGCCTAGCGACGCTAATGCATAGAAAAGGTTTCATAACTACACGTAGGAATCTAACCATTTGGAATTTTCGATCTGCCCACCACACCACACAATATAAAAATCTCTGAAATCTTCATTTACGCTTCATTCACAGTTTTTACCAAATAATGGGAGAGCATTCAATCACATTTTGAATCGCTACTGGATGTTTTTCACAATAGCTTTCTTAAATACTTCAATAAAGATATTCCAGAAGAATTTCTTTATTTTACCCTCAATCAATCATTAATGTAGTAGTACACTGAAGGGGTAAATTTTACGCTGTATGATATCTAAGAGTCCGCTGCCTGAGCGCTCTACCGGAAAATACGAAGTACATGATCGGCGCTAATCCGTCAGGGGAACCTTGATTTCTCCATGGATAAATCGGAGAAGTGTATACGATTTTCTGTGTAGGAGGCACGTAATGGGCAATCCCTATTTTTAAAATGATAAAGGAAACAAAAATATCGCAAACAAATTCAAAGCGACCATATATTTTACAAAGCAGTTTGTACGCATTGACTGCTTTATCCGTAAGGAGATAATTCAAATGTAAAGTATACTACCCTCGATAATTATAGAAGAGATGCGAATTCTCCACTCGATAGTTACCGAAATATTATTTTGGCATAAAATTTATCGCGGGCTGCAGCTTGAAGGCCTTATAATTTAATGTGTACGTTCAATCTTCGAAACCTTTATCCAATTTTTGCGGCAGGTGATTCAACGGGGTATTCATTTTTTGATGCAAAAAAGTCAGAATGGTATTTACTCAGACGAACATTATTACGAAAATAATCATAAAAACGCAAAGTTATAATATAAAAATTTGAATCAAATTATAATTAATTTTAGACCTTACAATATCTTTATAATGTTTCACAGAAAAATACAAGTTTTTTCCGACTCACAGCTTCTTGTGAAAAGTGACCATCTCATAAATGACAGGCCGGTTGATTGAATCACATTCTTGCACATGAACTATATCAGCTCAAAACAACCCTTTATGGTTAGTTTTGGGATTATCATTAAGACAAAACGAATGATTCGGACGTCAAATGTAGATTCGATAAAGATCGATTTCGGTCAATCATATGAAAATATTTATAAAATATTCTGAAATGAACTGATGTTATAACGTCTTGTGGAATTAAAATTGTGCAACAACTCAACCGTTTTTTCCAAATGTATATTACAAAAAATAAAAGTAGATGGTCGAATGGCTAAATGGGATCTTTTACCCTTGAAAAAAAAAGTCCAGAAATTAGGGCTAAAACAATAATAATCTAAAATACACCTTGTTCAGAACTAGTTCAGTAGCAAGTACTACAATATCTCGGTGGTCCCGGTACGTCTTTTTACGGTGCGTGAAAATTTTAACTCAAGTAAAAGAGAGATATCGACTACAACGAATACGAACATTATAAGTAGAGCGGGTAATTAATTGTACAAATAATATTTTGCAATGCAATTTGAAAATGTGTAATGGAGAACAATCGATTATTTGGATGGAATACAAGTTTCAGATTAATTAAATGGTCCATAACAACAATTAAGTCTTTTAAAATCATCGGATATCAAACTTCTTGACCAAATATGCTACAATAATTTCAAAAACTCCCTTTCAATGAGAAATTGAAGAGAATGTTACGACACTGAAAGCTAAACCTACTTCATTAATTTACTTCATGGTTTTGCCGTCTCCTCGGTGGTATTTGGAAAATTTTCTCTTGGATTAGCTTTATTCAAAAACCATGATAAATTAAATTTGTTTAATCATGGAGTGCACAGCAGATATGTCCTATCTTGTTAAAAGGAATGGCAACAATATTAATTAATTGTTAACATCCCAATATAACACAAAATTGACCTAAAATTTCTCCAGCTAATCAGAATTGGCACTTAATTAAATCCAACGAACATTGAGGGCAATTAAAACTTAAGTTAAATGCAATGAATAAGATAAGTTGGTATAAATTCTATTTGTTGTCACCAATTTTAATTGTACCCACCCTCTCCCGAAAAACTCGTTTATTACTATGACTGGTTGAGTTAAACTACTAAACTCGAAAATAAAAATAATTTAAAATAAAATCAATGGCCTGGCGACAAACAATAAAATTGTCACACTTACCAAAAGGTTTCACGCTCATTGCTGCGAAGAACGGGGAAAAAACCATAACATTAACTGGAACAGTACTTATCTACCCCTACCCACCAACAGAGGTCACAAGCTCTGTTGTGCACTATGGCGACTGACAACTCAAGTCAAACAGTAAATAAACATTTCAAAATTTAATGTATTTGGATAATATTTTATCCAGCTAAGAAACATTAAAATTCTTTGTTACCAAAAAACTTTCGTTTTCAACAAGTAGTTTCTTAAACATTATTATTCTGAACACAAGAAAAACTGCGACTGTAATGAGTAAGAAGTATCACACAAAGAAACAATTATGTTAAACAAGCATTTCTGCTGCGTGAATTAAAAGCAGAGCATTGCAATTAATAAAATTCCCGATCGTATCAACAAGTAATAATTTACCTTATGTTTATCAGATTTCAACTTTTTACGTATAAACAGATGAGGTGGCAGCCGACGCAAATAACAAAAGAGAAACCGGTATTTTGGTCGGGTTCAAAAATTTCACGAGTAACTTCAGAATTCCCTGCTATGTGGATATTGTCACCTGGTTAAGGAGAGGATGAGATGTCCATCAATCGATGGTAGTTTTTTTTCTTACTCGATAATAAGTGTATCAAGTTCATGCTGTTTTTAACACTCATCAGCAAGAAGAATTATACAACATGGGTCTAGGACAAATAATGACTTTAGCCAATAGCATTATTGGAGTCAGTGTTTTAGCTATGCCATTCTGTTTTAAGCAGGTATTGCTAAGTTCCATGCACCCAAAGTTCAGTTCCAGAATTTTTCCTCTGTCACTTTTTCTTTCTCTAATTTCAGTGCGGTATCATCCTATCAATATTAGTTCTTTTTCTGAGCAGTATTATGACAAGACTTGCTTGTCATTTCTTGTTGAAAGCAGCCGTGTTGGCTAGGAGGCGGAATTATGAATTTCTAGGTGCGTTGTTTATAAAATGTATCTCAGAAATTAACCCTGATGTTGCTACTTAGTCAACTTAAGTTCAATATGATGACTTTCTTTTCAGCTTTCCATGCTTTTGGACCGAAAGGAAAATTGATGGTAGAATTATGTATCATCGGATTTCTGTTTGGAACCTGTATAGCTTTCTTTGTTGTGATGGGAGATCTAGGACCAGCCATTATATCTGAGGTGCTTGGTGTAAATAAATCACCGTCCATTCGCTCCAGCGTTTTGATTGGTAATTTATTTACCTGTATTTGAATTCTGAAATATGATGTGTCAGTTCCTTGAAAGTAATGTGTATTATAAGTTCATGCTCATATATCTATCATATGAAGTAGGTATTAGTAATAGAGTATCATAATGAAAGCTGGGAGCAATTTTATACTAATGAAGAGGTAATTGATGTTCACAGAAACATGATATGTTGTTGTCATTAGCTGACAGTCTTGATATGCATACATAGGTGATGTTGACATTAAACTTTGGGTTGTTTAAATGATTCAGTAATTGACTACAGATTTAAGGAGCACAAACTAAGAAAAAAGTAATTGTGCCTTACTGTACAAACATCAACATGATAGAAAATGCTGTACTTATGTTAAAAATTATGTTCCATGGGTTAGTCAGTTCCACTGCCAATAGATTTAGGATACCATATAATAATATTTTGAAAGTTAATACTTAGAATCTAAAAATGTTACCATAGAAGTAGTAATTTTAAAAGTACTTCAACAGCTCAGGTCACTTTGCTCCACCAGGAATTGAACATGAGATTGGTTTCAATAAAGTCAAACACATTGCCCACTTGGCGATTTGGAGGATACCCTGGATGATGTTGTTCTTAATTGACTATTGATCATGGCCATATACATATATGACATTCTCTGTTAGAATTATAAGTTAAAATTATTTGCTTCATAGCATTTCCCATTAATATTTGTTCTCGTCAACATATCAAAACTCTTTGTAGAATTAAAGTTTGATTTAAGCCATGTCTCATTTGTGTCCTTTGACATTCTTAGAAAAGTGTTTAAATAATTTACTCATAGTTTGATGTAAGTAGGCAGGTACCATATTCTTGAAGATTAAATGATAATAGATACATATTAATTATGAAGTAACATATATTTGCAATTGCATAAATATTTATGAAAATAAGTTTTGTTTAATATTCAGATGTTATCTTCTTTGGTGTTGAGTTTCTTTCTGTCATCAATTTGAACAAAGGAAAAAATAGATTCAAAAGGCTCAAACGAATCCAATTTCCATTCAAGAAAGTTTTGTAAATGCATCATGAATTTTCCTTGCATTTGATTTTCATTTGATGTAAGAGAACATTTTTCTTCGTATTTGATAGTTTGGGAGTTTAAATACTATTCCCATTTATTGTTAAAACGAAACCTTCCCTTGAAAATCGTCTTTCCATCTTTTCTTTAAAGGATTAGCTTTGTTGGTGGTTCTTCCTTTGGGACTGCTGCGGAATGTTGATAGTCTCAGCAGTTTATGCACAGCAACTATACTTTTTTACTTCTTCCTTGTTCTCAAGGTTTGTATGTTTATTTTGTAATGTTAATCATTATAGGATAAAGAATAATATTATTAAAGAAATCTTAAATAAACCAGCACCATCCTTTCAACCTCTCTCTCATTGGAAAAGTGATTCAATAATTCTAAATCTTTTAAAAAGACAACATTCAAAAACCTACCTTCTAATTTTGCTACTTCATTATATTTCTGGAAGTTCCTGAATTTGGTTTTAATCCTATGGAATTAATAGTAATTTTTCTGTTAACACTCCATGGACAGTGTTATTTACATTTACTTTATTATTATGGAGATTCGCTTATTGTAGTTTTTCTTAAAATGATGAAAACATAGCCACCAATTTTATGTGCTAAGAAAATATTATTATAGAAATCCAGTTATTCTTAATTCATGAAAGTCTGACTTACATTGCCCAAAAGAAATTAACATCTTTGGAATATGAAAGAAGCATAACTGAGTTATGGAGAAGTCATTATAAGGAAAGCCATAAGGGATTAGTTCCTTTATGTTCCAGATTTACTAACGTGATTTGGAATCACTTGATGTTGAACCTGCCATGAACATATCATTTATGATATGATTATGATTACAGTATATGAGGAATATTTTAAAAATATGATTCTATAATTGGACTGATTGTATGAATTTCTGAATTTTTTGATTGATTGAAAACTTTTTAACATATCAAAACTGCTGGTGCTTTTAATTGCTGGTTAGCTTTTCCTGGCTTGTTAATTGAGCTTTCAGTCAGCCATGTTTCGGCTAAATTTCTTGAAATTCTTAAGGACATGTGTTCACAGAAAGAGAGTTCAAAAGTGGTTTGGTATAATATACCACAAATTTTATGTTTAGGTTTATTAATTTATCTTCTAGCATTAATGGGATTTCATAATGAATATATTCATCAAAAACAAAATATTTGTTTAAAATGCAAATTTATCTACTTACAATGTTCAAACTCTTTCTGTCCCTTGCAATTTCTAGAAACTATAATCAGTAATTGATGCATGAGTTATGTTTGGCCAAACATTCTTATTAATGATACTACATTTCCAGAATGGGATCCATTTTAGTCACAAAATTCCTAGAGTATCTTTGAGCTGTTTAGTAAGATTTATTCATTTATGCCTTTGCTAAACCTTAAGCTTTATGTTCTAGCCCCAAAAATATCTTAATAAAAAGATTAAAAAGAGATAAAAAAATCTCATTCTTGATTGGAGATCTGAAAATTTTTAATTATTTTATTGTTTTAAACTTTTACCTAATAGTGCATTGTATTATTTATATTCTTTAACTCACAGATAATGAGTGAAGCAACAACTCATCTGCTGGCAGGTGATTGGCTCCAGTACGTTCATCTCTGGAGACCTGCTGGTATTCTGCAATGTATTCCTATATTTGCCATGGCCTTATCATGTCAGACGTATGTTTTAATTCAATTTTTTTCTTGTTTGATTGCTACTTTTGCAGTATGCACCCCTTGTTATTAATATATTTCTTAATACAGGCAAGTATTTGAAATCTATGAGTCATTGCCAGATCCTTCTCTACCTAAAATGAATGAAGTTGTGCGGGCTGCTGTTAACATTTGCACAGGAGTATATGTGTGCATGGGATTCTTTGGCTATGTAGCAGTCTGTGGGCCTTCAGCATCAATTCTGGGAGAAAAGGCATTACCCCCTCCTCCACTCACTGGCAACATCCTCATGTCATTCCCATCATCCTTCTCTATGCAAGCCATCAAGTTATTTTTTGTTGCTTCAATTGCCTGCAGTTTTCCACTAGTCATCTTCCCATGCAGAGCTAGTCTTCATTCTTTGCTGTACCGGAGGGTAAGCTTTTAATTCTTATCTGCTTTCATGTAATTGGTATTCTGATAACTGAAGCAATGATCAACTCCAAAACATTAAGATTATCGTTACCAAATCTGTTGTTTTCTCTGTTATACTCTTTTTAAACTGTTGTCAAAAAATACTTTTCTTTAAGCATTTACTGTGCTCTCCAAGCATGTGGGATTTATTGTATAGATATTATAGACCGTATGTAAGTGAAGGAGCCAAAGTCAGTGTTCACTGGCAATAATGTAGTTAAGCTATAACCTTGTTATTTTTATATGATCAGTTGACACACATACTCATGCTAAGCAATTACTTGACTTAAAAATTATTATTCTTATATAGATTTCACCACATCTTATAGCACTAGAGTTTTAGAAAATTTAACATACACACCCACTCTCCAAATTACAGTATAGAATAGGTGAACTGTTCATTGATTTTCAGTAGATAGTATTATAATCTTTACATATTATTTCTAAACATCTCTTTTGGTGACCAGTGTTTTTGTCCCTTCATACTCCATCAAAATTTTTTAAGCGATGTGCCATTTAAAATGAAAATTTCTTGTTTCCTGAAAAAATCGAGTTAAAATTTGAATTTCCCCATGGACTTTTGTTACTGGATTGTAGATATCAATATCTATCAATACAAATGAGGTATATCAAAACAGACACTGATACTTTATTTCTTCACCTAAATACATTACAACAAACACTCCAATCACTACAGATGAACATACTAACACATACATAAAAACCCACCTATGCTTACAAATCAATTGCTTTCAATTTAGTTGGAGGAAATCTTTGGTCAGGGCAACAAGTAATATGTATTTGAATTCCTTTTTTTTGGTCTTTGCTTCAATTCCATACAACCATACATTCTAATTTAATTTTACTGAATAAATTAAGCCAGCATAGATTAAAAATGAACTGTATGTGAATAGAATGAATTGCCTTGTCTATGGCTCGAACAAGGGATTGTAAGGTTGACAAAAAGTATTCTATTATCTGAGAGAATATTTAACAATCTTAACATTTGAAATTTTTTGAGTTGTGATTTTTTGGTTTTGGTTCTTAAGTTTTAAAAACGCATACAAGCTTTCGATGTTATTTACGAGATATGTGAGAATATTTCATAAAGACTTTTTCACATACATTCCTGCCTCTGGTTGAATGGGATGTATTCCATCTGTGTTTTGGTGCAGGAGAGAAGAAAATGAATCTTACATTTACTTATTTCTCAGTCTTGTTCATGGCTATTTGAATTGCTTATTTGAATGATACTGAGATATGAGTGATGATGGATAATGGAATCTATTTTCACAATTACTTTGAATTTTACTTGTAAATGATGTGGAAAGTATTTTACATAGGGTCATTGAGTTGCACACATTTGGGTGGAATATGGGAACATTGGAACAACATTCATTGCTCTGCTAGGAAAGCAACAGTAAACTACCTCACTCCTCATTTAGCCGAGTCACCTCATCATCTCTCGTAAGCTTTAAGTAGATGATGGTTGAGGAGTTGAGGATGTAACCAGCTTTAAGGGTGATGACGATAATAGCAGACATTTAAATTTAATTTTTGTATTGTAGGTACCTCATCATGAATCTGGAGTAAGTGGGAGTGGTACTGGAGGAGGCAGTTCATCAACAGTCTCCCTTCTGCCTCCTGGGAGCACTGGAACTCAAGCTCTTGAACGAATTCCTGAGCGTAGATTTCGCCTTCTCACTATTTTGCTAGTAGCAGGTTCCCTCGGTATTGCTTTTGCTCTCCCAGACATAGAACTTGTTCTGGGATTGGTTGGATCTTCAATTGGCACCATTACATGTCTTTTGTTACCAGCTCTCTGTTTTCTCAAAGTGGCACCATCGCATCCATATCATCACTCAAGGTATGGTGGAGGAAAAGGAGTAACTGCAGAGAGGTTATTGGCTCAGGTATGTTTACCTTTTTCCCCATTATAAAAGAATGTAAAAATTTTGTCAAAAATTATTTCATAAATTTAATTAATTGAATATCTCTCTTATACTTCATAAATTAATCAAGGAAGTATTAAGATTATTATTACTAGAATAGTATTAAGATAAGAGGATAAGTCAATTTATCTTTGGTACCTGGTTCTTTCTCATTTTTAGGTTATGATTGTTCTTGGAACTTCCATTCTTATACTCAGCACATATGCAAATCTTCATGCAGTAGACCAAGCACATACAGAAGAAGTCGTCACACAGCGTTCATTGCATGAAATTCCTAAAATTCCAGCTCCTGTCATACCTGCTGAAGTGGTAGGTGCAGGAAAACCAGCTCTGCCAATCGCAATCCAACCTGCTATTCCAAACATTGAGGCTCCAAAAATAGGTATGCTTATTACTGAGACATGGAGTGAAGTTGTTAATATCTGAGAATTGAATTAAGGAAAATCTATTAGAAGGGAAACTTTTCATTCATAGAAGTTAGTACACTCCTATAAAATTTATGCTCATAATTTTATACTTTTTGGTTTTAGTTTTACTATATAACTTTCTTTCCAGATAAGAAAGATGTTATCTCTTCTAAATTTATCTTAATGAAAAACTCAGTAAATTCTGATTATGGATGTTCTATCTCAGATCCATCTAAAAAGATCAAGTGAGAGCTAAATTTGTTTTCTTTTCTGAAGTAAAGGCTCTAAAGGGATCAAGTAATAGCAACTGTTTGTCATTATTTTCATGAAAAGTTTACTTAAAAGTGGAAAAGTTAATCAAGTAACTCTTGTTCAGACAGTCCTCATACTTTGTCTTAAAAAACAAAATTCTCAACTAATAAAGTATATTGGAAGTTCAGGATGGCCTGGCAATACAAATGGACTAAATAGTAAATGTTGGAGGCCTTCTTCTTGTAGACAATGTATAACCCTTCAAGGGTTAACCTTAGCTAAATTTCCCTATTTTCTTTTTTCATGCTCATTCCCATAAAAATGCAAATAAAATTTTACATTTGATTTCAAGATCAAAGTATTCATTAAGGATTGGTGAAAATGAGGTAGATGAGTATGACACAACCAAAGCCTGAAGTTCAGCCAGTTTTAGTTTGAAGGGCCATGTCATGAAATGGCCTATGTCAGCTTTGGACTGAAGAACAGCTTCTAATTACAAAATGAATTAAGAGAAGGGAATCCCTCATAGAAAGTTATTTTTCAGCTCTCATAGTAGAAAAATTGAGGGAAATTTTGGTTACTTAAAGTTAGCAAATCTCTCTGGAAAAAAATTATCAAAATAAACATGGACTAACTTGAGTTTAACTATGACAGTCAGGAGATAGTTTAATGATTTCTATTTAAATACCAGAAAGCAGTATTTAAGTGAACCTGGTAAATAACCTAGTACAAGTAACCTCTGATAATTATGACTTCAGTTCTGCTTTAACACAAATTCATAATATCACCCAGTAACAGAATGTATAAGGATTTTTAATATTAGTTCAACATGAATTTGTTTGACATGACAGTTTTTGAGAACACATCTCTCCTGTTAAGCAGAGGAAACATATATTGGAACCTTTTATCCAAAAGGTAATAAAGAATATATTCATACAAGTTACTGGATGTAATAGGTGATTGGGCCCACTTTGAGTTACTCTAGAGGCACCCGTGCATTACAAGAGTTATTTTCAAATTTATGTATACAGATAAGTGCACTGTTATGAAAAAAAAAATTAATGAGTATGAGCTTCCTTCTTGTTTTTATAAATTAAGGAAGATGACTTTTGTCTATTTGTTAAAATTTAGCTTGCCAGTTTTAAAAAATTGACATGCCAAATTGCATAAAGGCCAAACTTCAGATTCTAGCCATATATATAATCCTTGAATTCCTCATGAGTTATTGAAACAGCTCTTCATTTGATGCAAAAGTTCTATTTTTTATCTTTGTTTAACCATAAGTTCGTTATATTTAACATTTATGAGGTTTATTCCTTTGTCATGACAGATATTCCTGCCAAACTTCCTGAAAATTTTGACATAAAGAGTAAAAAAGATCCTGATACAATAAAAGCAGTCAATAGTGACTCAGAAAAAAGGCAAGAGCCACCCGTTCCAGTTGCCCCAGACAAAAAGTTCAAAAAGAAACAACCTGAGGAGGACAGCAAGCTGAAGTCTGAAAATGAAAGAAAGAGTGAAGAAGCCAATGCAAATCCTATTGAAAAACCTTTAGGAGATAACTTAGGCAAGGTAGATGATTCTGTTAAAGAGCCACTTGAAGCACATGACACAGTCCATGGAGATGCAATTAAAAAAGAAGAGGAGGAAGTAGGAATTGAAGAAGGAGCTGCAAAGAAGGAAAAAGAAAGATTGGAAGAAGAAGAGAAGAAGGAAAAGGAGAGGAAAGAAAAGGAACTCTTGGAGAAACTAGCTGATGACCGGAAAAAACAACAGGAGTTAATCAATGTTCAAATGGAAATTCTTAAGAAATTAGAAGCTCTAGGGGGCAAAAAGTCTGAAAATGAAGTTTTGTCTAAGGAGAAAAATTCCAAATTGGTGGAAAATAAAGCCGATTTGTCTGCAGCTAACAAAGTGGTCAGCAAACCTCCTATTTCTCCCCAAAAAGAGTCTTTGAAGAAAGAGAAGTCTCCTGGAGAACCTATCAAAGAGAAGGAAAAAGTGGATCAAAGATCAAATGCTGGATCTAAAGAAATGTTATATTATGCCTCAGCTATGAATTCTAAAAGAGAGGCAGAAACAAAAAATAAACCATATGTTCAGAAAAGTGGAATTGTAAATATTCCAATACATGAACAAGTAAACATTGGAAGATCTGAAAAGAAAGAAAAACTAGTCTCAAAAGAAAAAAACATATCATTGTCAAAAGGTGATGAAAAAGCTACTAACCTCAGCACAAGTGACCTAAAACAGATGAAAGCAGCTTTACCTATGCCTCTCCTTCTTGTTGGAAGTCAGCAGAGTAAGGGGATTGAAAAATCTATAGATAGAGAAAAAAGAGAGGCTTTATTGGATGAAAAAGTTGATCAAACATTTTCAGAGCTTCTAAATAATGCTTCTGCACAACAGCATAATAGCGCTGCTGTAGACAGTCCTATACCCTCTCCACAAGTAATTGAAGATAAAATTGCAAATCCATCTGAAAGTCCTGCCCTAAAAGCAGTACCAACCATGGATATGCCATCAATTAAAGAAGCAGAAAGCATTCCATTAATCACAAAACCTGGTGAAGTATCAAAAGGTGATCCAGGGGTCTTTCCTAACATAGAACATGTTGCCCCATCAAAAGAGCCTTTATTTTCTGAAGATATAAAAGAAGTTAGAGGAAAACTCCCAGTCAATGACAAATCTCTTGATTCGCTGCCATGTCCAACAATTTTAAGGGAAAAGGGAAATTTTGAGTCACCTACGATCCAAGTCCCAGCAAGACTTTCTGATCCAGTGGATAACAAATCACCAAGAGGTCATATTGATTGCGAATTTAATGTAGATGATGTTGCTATGGGATCAATGCCTTTAAAAAGGGACTTAAAATTTGTGGATGAAGAAAAGGATGAAGGTAAAGTGAAGGGCAGAGGGTAACAATACGAATATTCCTTGTCAACAATTAGAGTATTCATTATCAAGGTTGTGAGGATTGGACATTGCAGACCCCAGTACCTTTTCTTTCTATTACATTTACTTTAGAACTTCAGGAATGTGATATTATATTTTAGAGTTGATATTCAGTGATTGTATCAATCTGGTAAGATCAATTTTGTAAATGCCAATTGTGACCAACGAGATGTTTTCAGTATTATGATGTTGTATCTTTTACATTGGTAACTTGAAAAGCTCACGCAATTTCAAGGAGATGCCTTTTACAGAATGTGAGGCATTGGAAGAGATTGCTACCCCCATCCAAATTTGTCCAGAAATAAAGCTTTGGCCTTCTATCTTTGCCAATGTTGATTGTTGTAATATTGGACATGCATGTTATATTAAGTTTATGTTGGCTTTGCTATTCTTGATAAAAATGTTTTTCCAGTGTCTTGAAA
This sequence comes from Pachydiplax longipennis, assembly GCA_036926295.1. Classification (NCBI taxonomy): domain Eukaryota; kingdom Metazoa; phylum Arthropoda; class Insecta; order Odonata; family Libellulidae; genus Pachydiplax; species Pachydiplax longipennis. Next base: position 18,840,934 of record JAVFKF010000024.1, on the reverse strand, counting down.
ATTCAAAATTTGTTCTTCAACTATGTTGTAAAGAGTTGTAAAGCAAGAGAAATTCTTGAAAAGTAAGTTTTTAAGAAGGAACCTCTTCTTATTTTCAGAAAATGTCTTAACAAAACCATAGTGGTTAAAATTAATTATTATTTACTGAATTCTGACTTTTCTGCATTTTTATAAATATGTACATGTTTGTATCTATATGTATGTATGTATTTTCAAGAGCTTCAGTGAGGAATTAAGTGACCTTTCATAAGCTATTTTTAATGAATGTTTTAAAAATCCTATATATTTAAATATACATAATGAAGGTCATTTCTCAATGTATTGTAAATATGTATGTGTCAAACTGGAAGTTATCAAAGCACAACCTCTGCTCCCTGTAAAATATCTCTTTATTATTTAGTATTATAAATTGAATTCAACTGTGCTTAAGATATAAAGCACTCTAAAATTAAAACTATTTTTACATGATGCTTTTAAATGTATCTGCAAATAGTAATTTTTAATGCACCTCTTTGGTTACTGTGGTACTGATTCCAGTTTTTGATCTCAAATTGTGGGGATGATCAAACTATTGTTTTTAGATATCTTGTTTATTTTTCAATTGCAAGTCACATTTTGTTTATGATTTCTTTTATCACTTTTGTTAATTTTCCAAAATGGCATTTTCCATTTACATATATTTAGTTCAAGAGGTAGTGTATTTTACTTAATAATTGTATCATCCGATTTTTGGAACTTTGTGGGAGATGAAAAGCTTTTATAAATCATTACTTTGCTATGTAATGATACTATGAGATGTAATTTTTAAAAATTTTCTTTGATAAACTTCAAAATTGGTGTAAATTCTTTGTACATTTAAAAGTTAAGAACTGTCCATTTTTGTCATTTATCTCTTTGTATGAATATGCATAGTATGCAATAGTGGAAAATTATTTATTAAATGAAAGTAAATGGGAAGATTTTTGTTATTTAATACATCCTTTACCAATTTTATAACAAATCATAAAAAAAGATTTCAAATAGTAAGAATGCTTATGCAAAGAAGGCATGGATATAAATTTTAAGTTATATTATTGAGCTCTATCAGAGGTTAAAAAAAATATTCTAAAGCCACTCTTTGAAGATCCTTCTCATTGTGACTAGTTTTGAATGACAGAAAACCTTTCATTGACCTTCTAAGAAGCACCCAATGCTCATTTCAATGGCCAAGGTATTATCTTTGGGTTAGGAGATTACTAGTGGGGTTTATAAAGTTTGATTTTGAAGTGGAGAGTTGGGGGTTTCTTCTATTTGTTGTTAGTGAAAAAGGTGAAGATGTAAAATTTCAAGTTTTTACCCAAAATTTCTAAAAGCATATAGGAAGAAGTATAAAGCATATGCTGGAATTTGGTCTTGATTGGCATTCTTTAGCCTCTCTTTGTTTAGCATATGGTAATACTTTCATATACATTCTGTAGTAGACACTTTTGAGTTTATGGTGTCCAAAGCAAGCATACAGGGAAATGCATGAACTAATTTTACCAGGTCCCCAGTAATCTAATTGTACCAGTATTTTAACACCGTATGAAAGCAAAAGACATATAATTTGTGATACACTATAGTATGTATATACACTAGTATGATGATAACTAGCCATGGTTGTTGAGAGGATAGCAGTCTAGTGCTCTAACCTCGTGGTTCAAGTATTTCGTTTTCGTGGGAAGTTCTTTAAGGGCTTGCTCAAAAAAAAAATCCTATACCGGGCTCTCCTTCAATAGCGTCCCACTGTTTATGAAGGATGAGTTTGAAAGAACATTACGATAAATAATTATATAAAATCGGCTTCGACAGTTAATCAGTGGATCAATAAAAAAATAATATATTTTGAATTTATGTAATAATTTCCGCTCTTCTCAAAGGAAAAAGCTCTTCTTTTCCTTTTACCCTCAAGTTAGTAACATTCCTGGCAATTTCATAGACACTTGAAAGCTTGATAGTTTTCGAAAATAACTCAGTGATATAAGCTTCTTAAATATAAACGTGAAAGATGAATCCAAACTGATTCAGATTTACAAATATCTTGTCGGTAGTAAGAAACTATGGGAAGTCAGTTGTTGTAAAGTTCACAACTTGTGTTAGTTTACTAGCAGAACGCCGCATTTTTATAAGGCACTGAGAACTTTCGGATCTTATCGATATACAACCATAGAAAGCGGTAAACCGATAAATCACCGATTAAAACTTTTAAATGGGTTTTAAGAAATCAAGGTTGTCGAAATTTATCTTAGCGATCAATCGAACGATGTATTCCTCAACTCCTTCAACCAACCACTAACATCGATAATATCGTATAGAAGTTGTTCCAAAGGTTTTGAACGGGGAAAGTGACTATTCAACAATGGGGCAAGGGTTGAAGATAATGTTGTGGACATGTTTTATATTATGGCTATACATCCATGGATTTTGGCTTATATTTCTAGATACTCTCTTTAGCTCATTTCCATTGGTAATATTTGGCTCGTTTACCTTATTCATCGCATACTATTACATGAAATTGCCACCGCCGGATGAAAATGTAGTTGAAGATTTATTAGGCCGCGATCCATGGCTTGAAGGAGACGAGTTTTGTGTTCCTAATGGTGATGCAGTGTCAGAAAATAATGATAGCGCAGAGAAAAAAGAGCCTTTCTGTATGAGAATCATTGCTCATCGCGGGGCGGGTTTGGATGCCCCCGAGAATAGCCTCTCTGCCTTTCGCAAAGTAAGTCACCTGTCTTTGATGAAATGTTTTGTAGACGTTGTGCTTTTACTTCATTAATAAAAATCACTCTTTCCGTTATTGTTACCAAAAGCTGCCGAGTTTGGATTTGACCTCTGTTAGAAAGCGGCTATTCGCGTTGCTAGAGATAAAAACACCCTTATTTTGAAAATCATTTCCGATTGTTATAAGAAATCATACCAAGAGGTTTTTCCACTATCTGTAGGTTTAATTTCATAATATTAGTTGGAAATTGTATAATCCCAAACTATAAGTAGCCAAGATATTGTATCTAGTGTGTTAAATATTAAGCAGTTATGTATTCATTTATTGGGTATTACTTCAATGTAAGTGATAATTTGAAAAACCATGAACTATTTTTATCAGTTTTTCTGCGAAATGACCCACCTGTAAGCAGATGAATGGAAAAATATCTCTTTGGTTTTCCTTTGATCGCCTTAATATTAGAGGAATTTCAACATGTGGACTTAATTTGTTTTGCAGTGCAAGGAGCGCGGCTGCACTGCCGTTGAATTTGACGTCGCATTAACATCTGATGGGGTACCAGTAATCTTTCATGATAGATTTGTAGACCGTGTCACCGATTCATCTGGTTTGCTGTCTTCAAAGACGTTAGAAGAAGTGAAGAAACTTGACATCTCAGCCAAGCACCCTTTCCGGTATGGATATTTTTTAAAGGTTCACAGCCTTCTTTAGGAATTAGCTAACTTTAGTTCAAATCAATTACTGAATTCTTTTAATTGTAATTGATTACTGCTAGTATGGTAATCAATATTAGTAGCAGATAAACTCAGCATCCTGGGGAGGTATTTGAGATTGTTATCTCTATCAATGCACCCCCAGCATACAAATAGAAGCTAAAAGAAGAAAATTGGGCATAGCATATTAGAGGCTGCTTGTTTGTATATTTTTGCAATTTCTGTTCAGTAAATGTCTCAGGTTAATATAGACTAGATATTATGAGTTGAAACTGCAGAATATAGTAGAAATTTTTTCCTGCTCCCTTATCAATTCTTAGATGCCTCATCCAGACCCAAGAAAGAATAGTGGACTTGGGTTCTGTTAAAATATTTACAACTGTATTAATTACCTATTTAAATATTTTAGAGCTGAAAAATACTTCCTTTTTGTTTACAGTGTATAAGATATACACATTTATCATAAACCAGTTTCAGCACTGTGCTGAGTTTACCAGACCAGATACCAGAGTTTTCATTTCTACCAGATTTTACTGTATTTTCAAATAAACAGGAGGTATAGATAGGAGCAATAGTTATTGATTGATTGTCACTTTTTGTGGAGAGGATATTGAGTACTTTGATATTTTATGAAGCATTTCCTGAATGGTATATTTATTTAGTAAATGTAGTGGAGCATTTTCAGAGTAAGTAAAACATTTGTTTGGAAGATTCATTGTGATGATATACTAGTCAGAAGAGTTTTCTTTACGTTTTGAAGTTTATTGTAATCAATGTAATGCAAGAAAATTGTTTTGAAAGCACATCATAATTATAAATGCTCATTATAGACATAACAACAGTGTCCATTATATGTATATTATGCTATTTCAGTCATATCATTATTATTGATTTTGATGAAAGAAAAAATAAAGTAAAATTTTAAGAGAGATTAACTAAGCTACCCAACCAGTTCTTTCTGGTAATTTTTATTATTTTAGTTTTTACCTAATAATTTTTCTTTGATATTGATCATCAAGGCTGAAGTTCTTTCAGTTTCAGGTTGACTTTTTTTTAGCTCTAAAGTCATCTCTAAAACGGTGTTTCTAGTATCCTTTTTTGAGTGCATATTGTGAATGAGCAATCAAAAAAGTTAATAAATGTATTATAAAGTAAATTAGCAGTGAAATAAGTTAAACACACTTGAATAACAACATTATATATCAGGTAGCTAATAGTAAGTTTTTCTCATTATGTGAATTGTTCAATTCATCATCTTTTTGTATTCAAATTGAAACTAACAAATGCATGGTTTAATTTACTGTAACTGTTTGAATGAATATATTACTTTTCCATGAAGGAAAATATTAAGCAGAATTACTGTAAGAGTGTTAAGATTTTAAATCTTTTTCTCTGTAGTATATTTCCATTCATTCATCACTTATTTTCAGGGATTGGTATAATGGAGAGCGAGTGCCAACTCTGGAAGAGGCTGTTCAAGAATGCCTCTCTCTTGGCCTTAAAATGTTTATAGATCTCAAGGATAATGACACTAAGCTTGTACCACATATTTTAGCTTTATTTGGAGTTGAAAGTAAGATTCATACAAATGAATCTGGGTCAAGCTCAATATCATCTAAAATTTGGAAGCCCCCAGAAGGAACTGACATGCATTCCAAAGCGGTTGTAACAACATTTCACCCCTACCTAATCTATTTAGTAAGTGTTTCAAAAGTTCTATTAATTGCATGTTTATCTTGTATGTATGTTATGGTAAAATCATTCATACAAAATACTCTGCATACTAGTGAAAGAGGATTCGTAATGATAGATACCTGATCCTCTTTTTTAGTCTCCTTCCTTCTGAAATTATATTGTACAATTTGAGAAGTTCACTAGTATTTGCAAAATTATATATTGTCTCTGAAATTGTTAGAAGATTACAGGATACTAACTATATTTATTTAAAGGGTTAAATAAAAGGATACCTTAAATTACCTTATTTTAGATTAAAATGAAATTCTTTCCTGTGACTACCTCAAGAATGTCCTCCAAAAACCAAAAGTTTAATTCATCATGATGAATAGAAATACCCAGGTTCCACCTATTTTGAGCTTTTATTATCAAAATTTTCTCAAAAGAAAATGATGTTAGAAGCTCAAAATAGGTTGAGCCACTGCAACATATTGGTGTCAGTTTTACAGAATGGGATGAGTAATTCAGTCCGTTTTAAATTATGTATTGGCTGTACTTTAATGTATGGGAATAGTAAAACACCAGCAGTTAATTGAGTAGAGATAACAGGAAGAAAGAATAAAATAAGTTATCATGTGTGTTTAAATGAAACAAGCAATCACTTTTCAGTTATTGGTAACTTCTTGAATTCTCTTTTAACATTCAAGTGTTTCTTATTATAGATTCGACGTGCTGACCCTCGCATCGTATGTACCCTTGCTTGGCGTCCATTTGCCTTTTCCTCTGAATCATATTCTGCATCTGCTTCTCTTGGCTTAGCTGGAGTCTGTGGTTCCGTTAGACGTCGTTATCCTGATATGTTGAGCAATTTAGGGGCAAGAATTGCTGATGAAGTGTTTGGTTGGTGTATTAACCGTGCTATACCCTATTATGTCCTTGGTCTCTCAGCTTTGCTAGTGCATAAAGACTTATTATCACCGTAAGTATCTATTATTTATTTTCCTTTTTATGAGTATATCAGTGTCCTAAATAAGGGGTAACTTACGTAACAATTTCTAAGTTGTGTGCCCTGATCAGGATGCTATTCTCTAATCTAGCTGAGTTCTCTTGAAAGCATATGGAGACAGCTTTGCTAGAAAGTTTTAAGTTAAAGGCATAAAAGATGTTCATCATTTATCAGATGAATCAAGTTTCCTAGAACCTAGCTCTTTTAGCAGAAACAGCTACCCTTGATATTTGACATGGTAATATGCATGCTCAGTTACAGGAGTATCTTACCCTATAACTACTTAAGAGCTGTGTACTCTAAGCATAGAATTTTACCAGTAGAGCTACTACTGTTATGGGCATGTAATGAAGAACTGAGCTTTTCTCAATTTAAAGAATTAGAATTTATACTTTCGGTTTTTTAGTGAAATAATCTTCATTTCATAGAGATGTCTGTTGAATATTTCATTTATTATTGAACTTATCCTGTAATTTAATGGGGTTGGCAGATCAATCATTTATACTTCAAAATTTGGTACTTTCTCTCAAATTCAATGGCAAGATTACTTTTATACTTAATATTAATGCTGTTGAAAAATATTTGTTGATTTCTATCAAGTAAACAAATTATTTATGATGTTGATGTAAAGGTCATTTTAAATAACAGGTTGCTTTTCAGTTGACAAATAATTATTTAATTAGTTAATTTTTTTTGCTAAAAACATTTCACTGAAACTATATCATTAGAAATTAAAGAAATACTTGTTTAAGTTGAGTTTATAAAAATTGCATTTTAAAATAACTCAAATAATATCACTGTAATTATAATGCATTTACTTTTCCATTTTTCCATGTTACATGATGAAGACAAGTTTAAGTTGTCAATCATGTATTAGTGTGAATATTCTTTGCTTTTTCTCAGTTGATGCTCATCCTACCTCCGCCCAGTTGAAGTTCATCCTATCGATTGTTAAATTTTACTTAGTGAAATTGATGACTAGACCAAAGTTGGTTGTGGGTTTGATTAAAACTTTGCATTAAAGGTTGTGGGATTGATCTAACTTTGATTAATAGTTTGCATGATGGAAATCCTATAATTTTTTGATACTAATTATGTAACTATTTATTAATTTGAAATTTATTTATGGCAATTGATGAACTGATATCTTAGACTTACTTGAGGGTGGAAAAAACACAACTTTCATAATTCAAAAGTGTATCCTGAATATGGATGAAATTCCATTAGTTCTAGTTGGTGATATTTTGATAGATTAGTCTTTTCTTTTTCTTTTATAAAATTAATTATATTATAAAAGTCCTGCAAAATTTTACCTGTGATTAATTTTTAAGGAGAGTATTTTAATCTCAAAAACCGGATGAATATTTGTTGTTAGTTCTTTAGTCAGTTTCTAGCTGGGGACCAATGGATTCTAATGTACACTGGCTTTGGTAATAAATTAAATTTTGATTTGGGAGTAGGTACAGTATACTGGTAAGATGTTTAGACCATTCAGGAACTTCATGTGGCTCTGCAATTTATTACATTCTTACATGTATTCAAAACTCATTAATAAAATATTTGTAGACTTAATGATGCTTCAAAAGTATCTTCAAAAGTAACATATATCCAACAAATTTGAGCAACATTAGATTACTGTGTTCACCTGATACCATGATCTTCTCAAAGTTTAGAAAATTTTCCATTAATTAATGAAAGTTATTCATAAGGCTAATTCTTTGTCTCGTGGACTTGATGTAAAAAAATCATGTACAATCTCTACTATTACGAATATTTTTTAAATATTTCCATAATTGTCTTGACCATAATTTAATCTATTCTATCTATTCAAAATCTAAATTTTTATGGTAGCTGTGAAGTCTAATCATGAATGGTTTCTTATTCCTCCTACTTTAGTTTGTCTTCATGCTCCAATAATTAACTTAAATGAAGCTTTTGCATAAGATATTTTTAACTTTCCTGTGTCCTTTTCGATAAATAATTTCAGATTAATTATATAATTTTTATCTCTCAGCATATGTAATTTTATTTAGCTATATATACCTTTACTTTAACAAAGATGAGATGATTGCGTTGGTTCCATATTATTATTATTAGTTTACCATATAATTTCTCTTAGTATTTTGGCTTTCTAAAGTATAATATTTTGACATCCACTTAGGAATAAGTTCTATTAGCTTGTTTTATTCAATTGTTATAAAATGTAGAAATGTGTTCCAGTTCAATGTCTCTTTTTCTTTGTAGTGGTAGCAAACATTGTTCTCAAGATTGGGGTCATATTACACATTTTTCTTAATATTGATGGCAGTTTTTCTTGGCAGTCACTTTTCCTTTCAGTATATGTATAATATTGTTCTCACTTCAATCTCGAGGGTTTTGATTATAACAGCAAAAGAAGCTAAATTTAAATAGAAACAATTAAGATAATAAGCATGTGCAAATCGTGTTTTGCAAGTCTGCTTGGAGAGGGATTCCTTTACATATATACATAAGCACATGTATCCTTTGACACACTTGTAATACCATAGGTTCATATGCCCTAATGCTCTTTATTCAATGCTCTTTCTTGGTAGGAGTTCCTTCTCTTTATATTATCTAATATCTTTTGTCTTTTCCCTTGCATTCTACCTTCAATTATTTCATTTAGCAATCCCTCTCCTCTCAGCATTTAACCTTTATCTTTTCCTCATCTAAATCATCATTTCTAAAGGTCTTTGTTTTAGAGCCATATAGCAAAACATTATGCCCCAAGGATTTGAGTAATCTTTTCCTAATTACTTTATCAAAATCTCTCATCACAATGTTCTTATGAATGCTTCTTGGACTAATACTATTCACTTTGGGACCTAAAATTTGCACTTTCTAAGTAAAGAACATTACCCTATTAAGATAATTTATCCACCTGAACTAGTTTTTCTTCCTGAACTCTGTGTTTTTTTTCTTCCCTTTGTCCTCAACCTCATTATTTTAGTTTTTTATATAGTTTTTCTTATATTCTTTCATTTCAAATTTCCTTACAATATCATATAGTGCATTCACTAGAACTTGTAAACTCCTCTGAAGCACATACAATTGCTATATCATCTGCATATCTTACTTCACTTTTCCTCCACCAACTATCACTCCTTTATCTACTTCTTCATAAGCTACTTTCACCATTTCCTCCTCATATATATGAGAAAAAGTGTAACAGATCCACCTTCATTACTCTACAAACTCTGCCTCCCGTACATTCTAATGGACAACAAAACTGAACTGAAATTAGCAATTTATTTGGCAAAATAAAAACCAAATGCAAAGTGAAGTAATTCTTCCAAATGCACACCAAAGTAATTATTTTATTTAGCAACCTGTAAGTAATAAGTGGCTAGATATTTTTAAGGATGTCCAACTTGATAACTTTTAATTTAATATTTTTTCAGTATAAATATTTTAGTCATTCTCTCTAAATAATTTGTAAAATTTTCCAGGTTATGTTGAAATTTATCAGTAAAGTACAAAATGACCCTATATCACTGTGAAAGTATTAAGTGTGAAATGTACAAGATAAACTAGGCATCAAAATTCTAAGGTTCTGAGAAGAGCTTTGAAAAGTGGTATATATTATTCCTTGTTTATCCAAAGGGAGCTGTTGAGGCAGTGGCGACAGAGGGGAGTCCGTGTTATAGCCTGGACTGTGAATAACCCTCCAGAGAAGCAGTTCTTTGCCAAGATTCTTAAAATTTCTTATATTACTGATACACTGGATGCTGAGTCCGATCGTATTCTCCCTCCTGATCTTGCAGCTACCAGATAGCCTTATTTGGGTAGTCATTACTTTTTATGCAAACAATGAAATTGTTGGGGATCATTATACAAAAGGGAAGCAATCACAATTATTCTATTTTTCAAATTTTAATTGTATCTTTTATGTGCATCTCTGAGGGACCCAGGAGTTCAAAAGTGCAATATTTAGGGGAAATATCAAGTTAAAATATCTTTCCCAAATCTCTCTTTAGAAAAATTTTTGGAAATTGGAATGAGGCTAATTTCCCATTTAGAACAAGTTTTGGAATAACTACTATAAGAATCCTAGGCAGCTGAAACCTATTGACATTTTTTGATATTTTTCATGTTATACATATGCAGTTATTGTGGTTTACAACTTATTTTATAACAGGTGCTTTTGATTTTTTTATAAACTGAATGTCTAAGATTTTCCTGAGGTTCATCTAACTCATTTTGTTGGGATTTGAAGTAATTAAGGTAAAGATGGTGCCATAATGATTTCTAACATTTGGTTTGAATGTTTATTAATATTTTAATCACTTTTCTTGCTCAATAATTATACAAACATTTATCACTATGGTCCAAGGACCAGACTAGATCAAGGCAGCTTAAATGCATTTAAATTTGATTTTTGTATTTGTATATTACATTTAATGTTATATATTATCACTTATTTGGTGATCTAGAACTTATCAAATAAATTGTTACCTTTATAAGGCGATTGCTAAAAGAATCACGTAAGTTACGCACATCGTGTTCGAATGATTTACCAAGTAAAAGTAAATTAATCCAATAAATTCATACTTGGTTAAGGAATATCATGTTTTTCATATTTGTGTTAAGGTGCTTTTTTTTAGCATATTTCAATGACTATTTCTAGTCTGTAAAAGTTATGTTGCTCAGTCATAACAAAAGATTGCATATCAGAAGAACACCCGAGTATTTGTAATATTATGGGAAATTTACTGTTAACTATTAGTTTAAAGTTGAGGAAAATGTGTGTATAAATGTTAAATGCTCTTGTGGAAACTATTTGATGTGAAATACCACAGACCTAATAAACAAATAACATAACTGCTTCTCCTAATTTACTTTCAGAGAAATAATACTTTTAAATAAAGTATTAATTCTAACACTATTCATGTTTTTATTTATATTCCTCCCTTTCTTAAATAATATGCAGTTATATGGAAAGCAAATTAAATTTGAAAAGAGGAATTCTTCCTTAAAACAAGACTGAACTTCACTCAAAGAATGTGCTAATATTTTAACAACTAATCACAGAAAATTTTTAGCCCCACACTAGAATGGTCCCCTATGAATCACACTAAGTGATAATTCACAATGATCATTTAAATTAGAGGATAAAGTTAATCTAGTATTTCTTAGGCCATCATTTTCACTATAAAATAATAAATTAGTACTTGATATGGGGGAATATAGTCTTAACACATTTGACTTGGCTAGAATTTTGTTGGCCTTCCTACAGATGAAAGTGTATTTTTGCTTATTCAATGGAATTCCGAAAATGCCTGTAGCATCCTAGCAGTCCTAGAGTAACTTATGTATGATTATAATTGGCATCATCCAATACTAATATGTTAAACAAGTGAATTTTCACTTCAACAAGGGGAGATGTGTGGACATAGGGAAGAGAGAAAGAATATAACCTAGTTCAGATGAGAAAGGTTAAAGCTAATGATATTAATGCAGTAAAATATTTGATTTAGTGGTTGAAACGCTATTATTTTTTATTTCTGGTATTCTTTAATACAGAGAAATATTGATATCACAGAACAACTTCCCTGAGACCACAGCTTTCAGTAACATTCAAAACATTTTTTTAGAAACACTACCTATGTATGAGCATAACTTTGAATCTTTTCAGTAGATTTACAAGTGCTACATACTATGTCTATCAAACCTATAATTTTGATATTATCATCTAGGCATTGAAACCATTGTTCCTGATTTAAAAGAACTATAATTCTTACAAAAAGATTAAGGAATCTTGGTATGGTCTGGCTGTTATTTCTTTGTATATCATTTAAGTATTAAATTTTCTTAATATAAATTACTGAACTTCGTAGAAAGTACATCCTCATTTATGTCCACATAATCCTAAATGCTGTTCGTCAACTTCCAATTTTTAGCATCATTTTTGAACCTTAATTCTCATGTAAGCTGATTTTATTTTGAAATAATGTGTGGAATTCAGAAAAGCCATCTCAAATCATCAAGAAATAATAACTCCTTGCTATAATTACAAAGTTAGGCATATAGACACACTACATTTTCTCTTCATGAATCCACAAATGAAAAAAAATAGGTCTAGTTTTTGTGCTCCAATTGCCAAGCAAAATATTTGACTTACAAAAATATTTCATAGCAGTACATCTCTCTTACAAATATAGGCGTTTGGAGGTACGATTACAGATTAAAAGATTGTTACTTTACATTGACTTCATAAGGAGTTATCCTTCAAAAACTCCCACAACTGATAATTACTTTTTCATATTAATAATTTCCATAAAGTTGAACTTGAACTGGGTCATAGATTATGTGACACTTAAGAGAAGTATCTGTAACATTTTCAGATAGGGTATGTAGCTCCATGTTTCACTTTGTGATAGAGGGGGTTCAGAAATCATAAAAATACTACGAGGACATTTACTGGCAACCCCTGACAGCTGCAAGGTTATCAACTGCAGCATAATAACCAATTTAACTGTTTTTCAATCAATTCTTTTAAATTGAATACATTTTCATCACTTCTCCCATGCTTAGAATGACAATTCAAAATGCCAAAAGCTGACAAGTATCTAGGACGAAATTCTAATATGCTCCTACTCATTTTGGACCTTCCTCTAATAATTTGAAATCTTTCTAAAGCTATGATTACTGATCAGATAACAGAGAAATGTTGTCTTGAGAGAAACATTTGAACATGGTAAAACGCAAGTATGCCACTGCAGTGAAAACTTGTGGAGCAACTGTCAATGAATCACCAAGGCCTAGTCCATCTTAGTCAGATATTGCAGTCATTTGCTCCTACACAGCTAGGAACCATATTTTTTAACCACCTTGGATGGCTCATCAATTCAGGCAGCTTCCCATTTCCCTTCTCTAGTTCTGGGTAAACTTGACTTAACAGTGAGAAAAAATTGGGGAAGCCCCTTTGGGTATCTGAACCTAACAATAATCCTGACATCTAAGGTGGACACATTACTTACATGGCTATCTGAGAGCAATCATATGTACATACGTTATATCTTACTGCAAACTAGGGTCCATGTGCAGAAAACCAAACACCTTCAAAATTTAAAAGATTCTATTTCCAACAACAATATTTCAATGTTCAGGCCAATCAATGATATATTCTCCTCGAACACATCGTGATATAAATAAAAAGTGAAAACATGACTGTTGCAGAAACAGTTTCCATTTCTGGATTCCAAATAATTTTTCTTTTACAGATAAAATAATTGAAAACTTATGGCTGAATTACTTACAATAACTAATTCCTAACAAAATCTGGAATAGGTAACTTGAGTCCTTCTTTAGCTTCAAAAAATGTGTATGAAAGTGTAATAGTATCAACAAACTCCATTTTAGGATCTTTTGCAAAGTCAGGATCAATGTAGAAGAAAACAGGCATATCAACCTGCAAAAAAGAGCAGGCAAAGATCAGTTTTCATACAAATCAATCACATATCAATATTTTCTGATACCTTTATGAGATTGGTTGGCAACTCTTATTAAATTGAATTTTCTTAAACTGAAAAACACTAATTAATTCAAGATAACTAAGGGGTTAAGAGGAATGAAAATTTAGGTGCAATTTAATATCATGACATTATTTAAAAATATTAAAAGGATGAAATTATGGTTAAATGTTGAGATTTAGGTATCCGCAAACCAAGTGAGTGAGTACCAACATATAAAATAATATTTCATTTAATTATTATGTTTTAACCCTCATACTGCCTGCAGGCTAATATTTTGGACCTCGCAAAAAACAGCCAATGGTTATATACATTCTCTCCCATCTTAAACACAATCACCTATTGACTCGGTCGACTTTCAGAACACAATGTTGTTAATTTATGTTTATGTAGGGAAATTTTATCTGATGGAGGCAGGCAGTGAGTGGGTTAAACTTTTTAGCTCTTCCAATGGTATTAAAATTAATCAAAATAAAAACTCTGATAAATTAACCTAACCCAAATATTAAATCATTAATGCTGAATCATGCAACAAGAAGTTCTTATTAAATGTAAGTTAGTTACCAAAACTGCCTTTGTTGATACAAAAATACCATCTACCCTAATTACATACATAAGTTTTCTATCTTTCACTAAGTTTATGTGTCCCAGTATAGTTTATTTTATGGCATTTCTGCCCAGGATAAACAAAGTGAAAATTATTAATTATCTTAATCTTAACATTACTGAGACTTGAACCTATTTCTGGGCAGGGACTCTATCCATTGAAATCATGTTTAATGCAAAAGTTAACAATGTTCGACTCAATTTGAATATAATTTATCTACAGTGACTATACTTCCTAACCATCTCTGAATGTGCTAAGTCACCAACATCTCCTCATCCTTGCTTTTATGTTTTTAGTAATTCATCCTGCCATCTATATCAATTAACATCCTTCAATTTTGCATGCTTGACAATCCATAACTAAATTTGTATATATTTTGGCAAAAAGGCTGTCTTCATCAGCATGAATCTATATCGCATGGCAGTATGAAAAATGATAGTAACAAAGGTTTTACCTGTAATCCTGGAAACCATGTATTTTGGGTAAATATACAATTCTGATTTCAGTTGAGAAGTTTCTTTTATCTCTCAGATTTTGACTTTCATTATTAAAAAGTGGCATTTTTCATTACGCATCAAATTACAAACTCCAGAGCTGTATATTTTTATAACTCATTGGTTCAATACTATGATAAATTAATCTATTAGTTTCTAAAAAGCAAGCAATTATTTACAAAATGCCTAATTTGTCTTGTGAATAGATTTACTGCATTCCAAAATCTCATACTAAACATGGTTGACCAAAGACTACCTTGAAGAAAGAATGCAATAAAAATACCAATACATTCTATTTCCAAAACTAATGAGAGAAAATTTAAAAGAATAACCCAAGGAGTAAGAACTAACTTCTATGCATATTAACTACCTTTATAACTATTATTGAAGAAAATTTTTATTATTAATTTTCTTTCATCAGAAGAGGAATATCAAATGAAAAGAAGGGAGAAAGATATCAGTTGAATGATTTATAGGTATCACATAGACACAGTTGGTTGTCAATTAATTAATCCTTTTTTGAAGCGACAATCTCATACCTCCTCATGCGGATTCAGCAACTGCTCCTCAAAGCAAAAGCACTGAATTTTATTAAAATATTGGCCGGCATCGAAGGGAACCACATTGTAAGTGCTAATGCCAATGACAGCTGAATCGGTGGGATTGCAAGCAGAGTAGAATGCAAGAGCTGTTTCTCCAGGAACAACCTTGGAAAAATATTTCATGAAATAAACAATTCAGAAACCAACGTCATGATGTTTCTGGTACATAAATTATTTACTGAAGTGAATTCGAGATTGTGAAAAGATCTTTACCCTTATTTCTGACTGTTGAGGCTTGAAGTTCCATCTCATACTTGCACCAACATCCGCGTTAAAAACTACTTTTATTGACCGATCAGTTATTTTCGGCATCGTTTCTACTTTATTGAGATCATGTCCGACAGCAGTCGTTCCACCATAGCTGGAAGCCTGCAGATTTAAAACTTCTCACATAAAATAATAATATTTCGGCGAAAACTTCTCACCAGAGTCCAAAAGAGAATCAGAAAACTCGCCTGGCAAAACATCCTATAAAGTGGTACGGCAGCATAGCTAAGCCCCACAGTAAGCACTCCTAAGGCAGCGAAATAATAAGCGGTTCCAGAGAGATCACTTTTTCTATTTGGGTTCTCTTTGGCAGAAAATCTAAAATAAGATGTTCTCAGTGTCCTTCTCGGCTGTTTAACATAGATTGCTATGGGATTCTGCTTCCAGAATTTATTGATGTAGCTGATACTTGATCGCGTTGGATTTTTCAAATGATAAAAATACATGGTAAAAAATTAGCTTCCACTCATCAATTCACTATGTTTTTACATTTCGAACTATCTCACACCGCTCATACCCCACAGATTGGCAAGTTCACTCCGTTAACTCTTATATATCGAATTGGAAATACAATTACCAACTACAAAAGTTTAAATACAGTTTTATAATTTACATCCATGTCATATTTATAAGAAATATTAATCATCGGTGAGTCTTCGTAAATAAAATTTCAAAATACACCTTATCAAGGAGTGAAATTTTTTGTGAGCAAGGGGCTTACGACCACACAAAATTGCTCAAAATGCCATTCCATTGAAGGAATCAATGAAAATGGGAAATTCCGATTGATTAATTCCCGAAATCACCAAAAAAGTAAATTGAACTCCAAGCATTAATATTGATGCTTCAACTTCAATCGGACGCAATTACATGTTGATTAAATAAATTTGAATTGGTTTTGTTCTCAAGGTTTTCAGTCAAAGTAAACATGCAAGTAAGGAATAATTGTTGAAATTTGTCACTGTCTAATTCATTATGTACGGTACTAGGTCTTAATACCCCATCAATAAAGCGGTTTAATTTTAAGGTTACTGTATCTTTCAATCGATCGCTGTTGTCGTGTTACCACTCGTATCCACCTACAACCATACTAGCGACTGATTACCGCAACTTCATTGTTAAGAACGTTGCCTGCTCAGTTTCAACGAATATGGTTTTTGTAGTATTTCAGATGGCTTAAATTGCTGAAGAATGTATTGATTCATTGCACCATTCATTAGATAGTAAGTATAACTTGAGGTTGTTTCGGCTCTATTCGTCCTTCCCCTCATATTGCGGTTTTAGTAATTCATTCTTATCTAGAGTTTCGTCAAAATGTGTCAAAATCTCGGATGAAATGAAAATATTTACGTGGTCGGGAGAATTGGCTTTTAGTTGATGGAAAGTGAGTTTGACTTTACCTCGGGCTATTTAGTTATCTTATTAACAATTTAAATACTATCTAACTATTGGGTAATGTGTTTATTTCAGAATATTTACTATTTAAGTTCTTTAGTGTTGTAATTAAATCATTACCTCTGCTTATTTATAATATTTAATCGGACAAAATAATACAGTTTAAGCCACGAAGGTAAATTGCCACGGGCAGTGTTCGTTTTCGAACATTTCTGTCAGAGCAATAATCTACCGATTTTTTCTATGATAGGCGAAGGTTGATTCTTTTCTTTCCCTTAATGTGTGTATTATCATTCTATGCTTCTCATAGTATCCGAAGGTTTATTTCTGAACCACCGTATTTTAAATTGTAATCCATCCTCAGATTCGCTGAAAATGAAAAATCGGGTTTTGACATTAGAGAATGGAAATGCAGAAGCTGTCGTAACAGACTGGCTGAAAGATTGGGAGGGAGTCGGTGAAGGCGAAGAGCACTCTTATGCTGAGACCCTATCTCATGATCTTCATACCTCCACTGCCATATATTCACTTCTGTTGGAGGAGCGATCTAAGTATCCAGAAGTAAGTTTTATTTACTTATGGAGAATTATTCTCTTCAAGTACGTCACACGATTTATGCTACTTACGTAGATAAACATTGATTTCAACGGTTAATCAAAAATTCCAAAGAAATGTAGTTTGTGTTTAAAGTTCAGTTGGAGATTTTGATTATTCAGTTCAGAGGAAGAAAAATACAATATCATATCAGATGCACATTCTCCTTATTATTAAATTCAATATTGTACTAGATGCGCTAAGTTTACAATGTTGAAATTTAAAAGCCTTTATTGGACTTTCATTCTATCGGACGGATCAAGATTCCTTATAAATAGAATAGTTTAGTTAACAGGAAATCATCAAATTGCTTAGAGCTTGCTTAGCAAAATCTTTAAAGCTTAGACCGAACTTGTCAATGGATAGTAAGTGGGCGTGATCGGAATTATCATTTGTTTCCTTCAATTACCAAAAATAGCTTATTTGCTAGAT
This sequence comes from Pachydiplax longipennis, assembly GCA_036926295.1. Taxonomy (NCBI): domain Eukaryota; kingdom Metazoa; phylum Arthropoda; class Insecta; order Odonata; family Libellulidae; genus Pachydiplax; species Pachydiplax longipennis. The sequence continues at coordinate 18,822,914 of JAVFKF010000024.1, read as the reverse complement.
GACTCACCTGAAAAGGAGAAGGTCGTCTTATATGTAAGAAAATGCCACTACATTGATCATGTACTACAGCTACACAAGGATAAACATTTGTATTTGTTAACAAACATTTCTCCTATTATTTATGGATTTCAGTTTTGCTTTTGAGTGATGGTGTTGAGAATTTTTAAATCTCTTTATCTTTATTTGTAATTACCTAATCCTAACTTGTAATTACTGTTTAAAAATAGATGTTTAAGTTTGTTCTCATAAATTATTTTGCTAACATGATTGATATAATTACATTCCTGATTTGGTTATTATTTTACAGTTGGTTCATCAAATCTGCGCACGTCTGTTGATTTTCTATCGATCAAAGGAGCAAGCTCTCAAGACATTTACTCAGCAGTTCATACCCACATTGATATATGTATACCTAAATGCTGTGGCACATGATGACCACAAGGTAAAAGAAAAAATTGAGTGATTTAAAAAATTTGACTATTTTAGTCTTTTATTTGCACGATGTAGAGGTAGAGGTTACACTTTGATCAAAGTGGTTTGATAAAAGTTAACTAATGGATATCATCCATGTAATACTTGTCATTACTTTTGTAGAATGATTCTTGAGAATACTGTTTCAAAATTGAGAAGTTGCTTATTGTATTTTCCTTCCAATTTTTAGGGTGTACGTGATGTGGAGACACTTCTCATTGCTTTGTACAACTTGGAGGTGTTAGATGAAAATGGCAAACCTAGAATCTTACACTTTCGAATACCTTCCCTAGCACAAGCTTCCATTTATCATGAAGTAAGTATCTGTTCTATTTATTTCATTTTTCAGTAAATTATCATTAATGATCTCTTACTGTTATCAGTAACTTTTAATGAAACTATCTGCCTTGAGACAGACTGAAGGTATATAATTTCACACATCTAATAAACCAAGTGTAATAGAAAGCACATCCCATTCACAATCTCAATAAAGGAAAGAATATGTAAAGCCACTTTGAAAAATGAAAATTTCAAATTATCATCTGGTAACTTGCATGGACCTCTGGATTTGAAATGCAGATTCCTAAAGGTGGCAGTAGTTTTCTTAGGACTTTCTACAATATACATATGATATATCTAACATAGTTTATTACACAAGAAGTGTTGCATTTGTTTCTCTTGGCACTGGCAGCTAGAAGTAAAATAAAATGGCAACAAAGTATTCAATAAAATATAATTTTGATTTGATTAGGTTAATAGTACTCTTTATTAGAATGTGTAAGAGTTTTACATCTGAAAATGCTGAACTGAATATTAATATTTAGTTTTATAATAATAGAGATTTGGTAACTTGGGAATTCCACAAGATATTTATTTGCAACTAGTGTCACTAAGGTTACTTCTTCAGGCACAGAAAGAGAGGACAGAGTGAATAAATTGTAATGAATACAAGGAGTAGGACAGAGAGGGGTGGAGAGGAGAAGGTTTGGGGAAAAATTTACATGTAAGTGTAATAAGGGAAGAGGTATGAAGGAAAGTATATTCATTTAGGTTACGTTATCTTGGTAGTAAAAATTATCCCATATAAATATCACGTGGAAAAATTAGAAAGTTGTCTATTATTATCATTGATTTTCACAAAGTAACCTCTGACCATTTGAATTTATAACATTTATCCTACTTAACACACTTAGTGTGTTAAATTTGTTGTACTGCAGTTGGATTTTAGACAGACAAAAGAAGTGCTGCCATCAAGAGATGCTGGAGATCTATTGTTTATTTAACAATGTATTGTTGTGGAGAAAGTACATTAAATCATGACTTAATAATTTAATTTATTTTCTCCCCAGGAAATCAAAAATATTTTCTCTGTGTTTGGGATGATTGTGTATTCTCTATTTTAGGAGATGAAATAAGTGAAAATTTTGAACATATAAAAAAAGGCATGAAATAATTCAGCTTAAATAGCTTTTGTTTGATATAGGCAATATTTGTTTCACATTATTTTTTCCTATTAATATACCTGAAAGTTTGAATTTTACCTTTTTGTGGTATTTCTCCCTATTTTTGTCTGATTTCAAAGTCAATTGAGAGAATATAGTTTAAATTCCTAAATGTTGATGTTTAGATGATGTTTTAGATGTTTAAATGATTTCCTGATGTTTTTATGATAGATAATGGTGATAATTTTCTTTCAGCCAATGAGCTTAGCCCCTGCTTCCTTGACAATGTCTGCCCTGCAGAGATTGGAAGAGGTAGAGTGTGGTAGAGGAGGAGGATGGGGTCCCCTTCCCCCTCTGCATGGACCACTTACCACAAGCCGCCGTCTGCCTCTTCTATCCTCTCTTCTCACTCTATGCTTTTCTCCATCATTGTCATCAATGCCATCATCTGCATGTCACAATGCTTGTCGCATTGCATCTAGGTTAGTGAATTTCTACCAAAGCAGTTAAAATTGTCTGTAATTAATAATGTAGTATTTTTGTAAGTAATGATCAAAGATCGAGTTTTCCAAGTTTAAGAACAGATTATTTAATCTAAAGTTGTTCAACCCCTCTGGATGAAGAACCACATTAGTGATATATCAACCATGTCAAACACCGTGAAATATTGTATTAGATATCTAATTAGTGTATGTATTTACTGTCATAAAAATTCAATGGCTACTTTTTCAGCCGCTTGTTTTCTCCTAGAGGAACTGATTAGTAAATGAACTTTTAAATGATACCTTAAATGTATACATTCAGATTAGCTAGGTATTTAGTGCACAAGTAAGTTTTAGTTGAAAGTAGCTGAACTGAGGATTGATTCTTTACAGGGTCAATGGAAGCAAGTAATGATAAATTGGCTTTGTTTACAGAGGAAAATATTTACATTTCCCTCAGCTTGTATTTTTGTACTAAGTGAAAATTATCAGAAAGTTTAAATTCCTCATGTTAAACAGCGAAGCAATTTTGCTGATATTCTTAATTTTTCACAAAGCCTGTTATTGAGTAAAATATATTCACTGTTATCCAATCATTGTAACTAAAAAACAAATTTCTGTGTCATGAGAGTATTGAATATTCAATAATGTTTGAAATTTGAAAGCTATTGTTTTGTGATTTTTGAGGAGGAAATCATTTTAAAATTATTTAGTTCTGGTCAAAATTCAGAGTTACAAAGTTACTATTCATCACTTTTCATTCCTTTTGTGTTTATTTTTCATTGTTATCATATAAGAGAGATTTAGAAAATTAACAAAAACAATGTCAGCATTGGTATTTGTTGTCAACAAAACGGTATTTGAAAAAGATGTATATGCTGGTGGAATTTTGAGTTCATTTTCATTGGGGAAACATTTGGTAATATATCAGGCTTGAAGTTAATCCTCAAACTTTTGGAAAACATATATATCAAAATAAACTCTCTATGCTTGTAATCAAAAGTGAGAATAATTTTAATGGTTGATTTCAAGTGTTCAGTAAACTTAATTGAAGAATACATCCAGTCTATTCATGATATATGAATCATATATTGTATACTATATTTTTATCCACAGATGCATGTTTCTATATTCAATAGTTATTTAGAATACTTCATGAAGATTTATGAGCCAATACATAACTTTTAAACCCAATTTGAATCTCTTTTTACCTGATGGCTGGTAGGCATTTTAATGAAAGCAGTTAGTTTTTAGGCTTCTGTGTAATAGATCTTACTATTTGACAAAATCTGTGATTTTAATACAATGATATTAGACTTTCCAACCATTCTTTAACATGTGGTCAAAATTTTGATATCCAAACCTTCAAATAAATACATTGGCTAACTTTTAGTTATCTTGGATCAATATACCTGAGATATGGGATAATCTTTCATAGTATTTACTTTGAATACTGTTGCTGAGTATCAGAAAAGATTCTCAGCAATCATTTTTTCAATAATCATTGGCAATCTCCATCTGGTGATATGGAGCGTAAGTTAATGCAACAATTTAGGTTGACAGTTTTATTTTCAATATGTGAGACTCAATGTTTCCCTAGCCTTTTCCTGTTCTTATAATTTGAAGGATAATTACTTTATTTGGATAGAAAGAAAAATAAATTCCTGACTACAAATTTCAATGTTAAAAATTAAGACAAAATATTGAAATTGAGGAGGTTTTTGATGATTTTGTTCTTGCCAGAAGTACCATTATCTGCTCTTGAGGAATTACTTATAAGAAAGTTTTAAGTAATGAGTGTGTGGGCCATTTTATCTGGAAATTTCAATATGAAATTTTTTTCAATAGATTCTTTAAAAATAGTTTAAATTTATAAATATTTCTGTGATATGATTTAATTATTAATCTGTACTGAATTTTTTGCTACTATGAATTAAGATTTTGACCAAACTTAAATGTCTTATAAATCTCTGATTACATTTGCGCAAAAATTAAATTTTAAATGTTAATCTTTTTTTTACTTACAAGGAAATATTTTATGTGATATGTATCTTAGAATTAATGCAAGTGTTTATTTGTTTAAATATTTAAAAATAAAGCAAACTCTGATATTACTAATGCTTTTTTTATGTTATATTTCACATTCAGACTTGTAACTCAAGGCTTTGGGGGAAATTCTGGAACAAGACCTCAGCAACTCTCTCAGATGCACAACTGTCTTCCTCGCATCCCCATCTCACCAAAGCTGCTTCTGGAAATGCTGCATTATGTTTACTTTGCCATGTATGACTGTTACCTATGATCTTTATTGTGTTACTTCTTCTTGAGTTTTATAAACTTCAATGTAGATTAGTGGATTAAGTATATATGTAGTTGAGGTTTAATCTAGTTCAAGTGTAGAATCAAAATAACCTAAATACCTCTTACCTTAGACCCATTCTAAAGCTTCTTCATTTAACTAATTTAACTTTCTTCAGATCATAGTTTGAATTTGGATGCTATCTCTGTGGAATGACTGTGTGGAAGACTCACTGGTGCTCAAAGCACTGACAATTCTGGGTGCACCATCTTTTCCACATTGACCTTTTCCATTTTAGTTGTTGACCTTTCTAGCCAGAAACATTATGCTGGTTATTGCAGTACAAAAATTTATTTTTAAGATAACATAATGTAGTGAAAGGAATGAAGGAGAAAAAGTCTGTCACAGCCGGGACTTGAACCCATATCTCTCTCCTGGAGGGTGGTTGCATTACCCAGTTGAGCTACCACAACAGAACAATGTCTCTTTTCATTTCTAAAGATGTTATGGGACTTTGTCTACTGTTTATTATGTAACACAACATGTTGTACAAACAAAGTCAAGCTTGGGCTACATTAATTTCATTTGAAAGGAAACGTAATTTGACTGTGTCTATAGAATATAGGTAAATATGTAAAAATAATGAAACTGGTTACAAGTAAGTTAACTCCTCATCAGGCTTAACTTAAAACTAGTCGCATAATTTTTCAAATATATATTCTGTGGACACAGTCAATTTGTGAGAACACCTCTCTATTGCATATCTGGCGACCATTAATTGTAAAAATATCGTTTAGGTAATTTCAGTGTTTGGAAGGGGACTCTCCAGTTTTCCAAATTTCCATGTGAGTGAAAGATGTGTTCTTGGTTGTTTTAAACTCATGAAGGGCATGAAATGAAGGAAATTCCCTCTTTCATACTCTTTGTTATGAAAATTGATTTTTCTTGATTTTAATTCAGTTCTCATGCACCTAGACTATATCCAAGCTATTGCTGAACCTTTTATTCTCTAAAAATCAAAAATTTTTATCAAGAGTTGTGTATCTTAACCTCAAAATTTTTAATAATTTTTATTGACTAGATACTTTTATTTTCAATGATCAAAAGGCTTATTTTACCATTGGATAGACATTTAAGTTGCTCAAATGTCTGTTAGTTCTCCACTCCAACATTAACATGTTGTAAATATATTTGGTTAAACCACATGAACTTGATAATTTTTACTTCAGAAGTGTTCTTTTACTTTTAAATATGGGATCAAAATTAATCACAATATTCGACTCAGTACATGTAGACAAATTCTTACTTGTGTCAATTCAGTTTATGTGAAATAACCTCAAATTATATGCACCTACATACTTAGGGATTTTGGGCAACAGTAATAATTGACTTTTTAAATGAAGCAGTCAGTTTTGAGTGAAAACTTCCCTATTGGATTGAGAGTCTGGGAGTAATATAGTAATTAGCCATTTCCTTGTTTAAGAAAATCATTTCCTCTTCTCAGGTTCAACGGGCATTCACATGTGGCTATGCAAGCACTAGAAGATATACATCAAAGAGCTTGCTATGAGTGTTATGCAGATGTTATTCTTGTTACAAGTGCAATACGCAACTCTCTAAGGGTGAATCCGTCAGGTTAGTGGTTTACTCACAATCTTTCAGTAGTGTTTTATTATTGTTTTTCAAATTTAAACAACTTAAAGATTTAATATAACGTAAAAATTTACTAACTGATTTGATTGAATTTGGTATTCAACATGGTTAAATTGTTTCTCCACCAGTATTCACTTTTTAAGCATTTTCACCAAATAAATTTGAATTCCTATCAAGTCCATATTTTTTATACTATCATGCCACTAGCTTTCGTTACTCTCTTTTATATTGGAAATAGAAATAATTCCATTGATATCCACAATAGTAGTTTGTGTAATTTCATAACTTTGTTTAATAGAGATTTGATTTTTTCTTCATTGTGGTAGTTGGTAGAATCATTATATTCTAGGTTTTATGCTATGCTGTATTTTTCTGTATTAAATATCATATAGGTGTATCTGCTACACAATAAGTGTGGAAATTTGACTTTTTGCTGGTTAACATGGGTAAAAGCTTAGACTGACAGTTCTTTTTACCTTCATATGCTGCAGACATACAAATATGCGCAAAAAGTTCAATAATAATTTTATAATTTGCTTTATTGTTTATTTTCTTTTAAATTATTATTATTTAGCTACTTTGGTGCTATATGAAACACAATATAGAACTACTGTTGTTTATATTATAATTGGGCTGGGAAGAAAAAAAAACAGTACAGAGGAGAAAAAAATTTTTTATGTCATATCTGACAATGTGTTTGTGTTCCATTTATTAAACTTAAGATTTATCATTGTGATAATTAAGGTAAAATATTTTCTTGGAGTTATGATAATATTTTTATTTTCAAATATATTTCTCTTCTGTTTTTGATTTGAATGAAATATTCCTGACATATAAAATAACTTCTATTCTTATGGTGATTGAAATAGTATGTTCATTCTCTTTTGTTGAGGTAATAACTCAATTTTATTATTCAACTAGCTGTCCATACCACCAAAATTGATGAGAACTATTCCAGCAGAATGAACTGTATTAGATTTGTACATTGTACAAATTCCCAGGAAAATTATTGTTATATGTGAAAGTTGTGCGTTTGAATCTTGAAGTCGGTAGAAATTTTCTGTAAGATTACAACCAATCATCCATTTTACAAAGTTCAAGTCTTCATTCTTTCATTAATTAAAATATTTCAATATCTTAATTATTAATAAAACATTCCAATTCAAGTGAAAAGCTGAGTTTAAGAAGATACGTTAAGATTTGCAAAGTAAATATACTTATAATATATTTATTTATTATATGATGTAACTTTAGTGGATATTCAGGTTCAGGTGTTTTCAGTGGAACTAAAATCTGCTTAATATATCATCATATGATTGCATTAATATCTCCAAAACCTGTTTGTGGTTTAATTGAATATCAAAAATTAATTTTTCTTTATAGGTCAGCCAAGTGATGGGCCAATGGGAATCAGTGTTGCACTATCACCAGCAACTCCTGTTTCTGGCACAACTCCTGTTTCAAAGTCCATGATAACAAATGCATCATTCAGGACAAAAAAACTTCCAGGTAAGTCTGAAATAACTCAAAGCTGTACTTTCATGGGAGTATTAGGACTGAAGCTCATTCTCTGCACCTATCCATATTAAAAAATAGAAAGACCTAATTTTCACATAAGAAATATATCATGAATAGGTCATTTACCTTCATAGTATTTGTAAATAAATATACCATAAAATCTGTTGAAAGTGCTCAGAATTGATATGATGATGCTCTTTTATGCTGCATCTCAATTAAAGGTAAATACTTATATATGCATGTGCCACTAATTGGCCATAGTTGAAAATAATTTTAGCTCAGTCCTATCTGGAAATTTTAATGTTCTCCAACTAGTAAAAACTAGTTAGAGAATATTAAACTTTTAGTTTATCCTGATCATTCACTCTGATAGGGAAAATACTATATTCTGCAAATAATTTAAGATATCATTGTGAAAATGTAGGTAGCTATCTGAATTAAGAGGCAGCGAGATGGATGTAACTCAGTCATTGAAATATGGGGTTGGAATTATTGATTGTCTAAACACATGTTCCAACATTAGTGGTTTAAAAGTCCCGAAAATCCTGTATGATCATTTTAGGTGAGACCCTTGGTGGAAATAAAGGATTTATTTAAAAAAGATTGATAGAGCATGTAAAGTCAGTATGTCATTTGTAATATTTATTTCATAGAAAGAGGAAATTCAAAGTATCACTCAACTTTAGAGGCATATTTTTTGTACTGATATTTAACAAATGATGAGAATTTCACCAGCAATAATGAAAGAGGTGCAATTGAAAGTAACTGCTGAAGCAATTGAAATGTATCTATTATTCTTCAATTAGGTCATGGTGTGTTTTGTCAGTGATTTGTTTTTGTTATTCTTAAATCACTGAGATTATTAGAAGCTTTTTGTGAACATTTCCTATTCAATGTAAGGTATTTTATTGCCACCCTTATCAGAAATTAGTTTCAAACTTGCTCTTCTTTCTGTTCCATTTAGATTTGTCTTATTTTACCGACATTTCTTCCCCTTATTTGTAGTCTCATATCTCTAATTTTAAAATGAATAGAATTTGTGAAAGTATTTTCTCTGATATCTTTTCTGCTAAAGCATAATGAGAAACTTGACCAAGAAATAACTTTATAAGTTTAACTCTTAAAAAGTTCATTTGCTTTGAGTATTCAGTTTTACTTGGAAATTTTAGGAATGAAAAAGTAAATTCATGATCCTTAGTCAGTGTGGAAAACAGTCTATGCTATCTGGTTCAGTTTGTGTGATAAAAAGGGATGTTGACTGAATGTTAAATTGAATTATTGTGGAAAACAGTCTATGCTATCTGGTTCAGTTTGTGTGATAAAAAGGGATGTTGACTGAATGTTAAATTGAATTATTAAAGCTACGTGTATATATGTAGCTCCACTTATGGACCTCATAAGTTGGAGATACAAGTATCCTTTCATAGGCCAGGTTGCAACATTGTGTCTCTAGTAAATTATGCATTTTATGTTGTATATGAAAGTAAAATATTGATTATTTTGTAATCCTGATAAAAAGTTAAAAATATCTTAAGTTATTTCCTGAATAACTTTTTGTGAATGAATGTTTGAAGTTTTTAAAATAATTGTTTTCCTTCCTTCAGAATTTAATTTAATTTCCATAAAATCTTGGGCCTGATTAGACTTGATTTATTTTCAACTTTTTTTCAATTCAGTGGGGATTTTATGAAATAGCAGAAATCTTGATTAAATACATTCTTTTTAAATCTATGGTAAGCAAATTATAATAGCAGTCCAAGCTGAAATGTATTAAATTTTATCATGTTTTATTAGTTTAAGTCAGAATTCTCTTTCTATCAATTTCATTCTAAACTAGTAAAATAGCAATAGATACAAAATCTGCGATAAAAAATTACATTGCAAGCAATAGTTTGATTACATAAAAGTCTCAGAAAATATTTCCAAAAAACATCCTTTGATAGATGGACAATAAAATCTACATGTGATGGTGGATTAGAAGTTTGTGATTGAGCAAACCTTTTTTACATGAAAAAACAAACAGTGAGAGCAATGACTGATTATCAAATCACCAGATTATCAACTGTATGCTACCTCTGCTGAGATTATTTTTAGAAAGCATCCTATATGATATTTTGTCATCTTTCTGATAAATGAATCATAGCTGCAGATACTGGAATATCAATGCATTGCACCATTCTTGTTCCTCAAAGAATGTACTACAAAAAATTTATGTATTTTTCAAAAATATTACTCTCCATATAAATTTTTCTATGTATTATATGAGGGCCTACAATGAATAAACTTAGTCTAAATGCATTGAGAGTGATAAATTTGTTTTTCCTTTGTTATCCATCATGTCTTCAAGGTATTTATCCAGTGTTGAAAATAGGATTTCTCTGAATATAAAAACCATGTACATGTACTAAATGAAATTAATGCAATGCTTTAATGTGTTCAGTAGCAATGGAAGGAACTACTTGGTGAACTGCTGATTCTGTGACAACACTGTTATTAGTAGTACATGGTTAAATGCAGAGCTCAATATTTCTGCATCTTTCTGCCTAAAAAAATCCTTAAAAATGGATGGGAAGAACTCAATAAACAAGAATCTTAGGTGGAATGAACTTTCAAGCTTATTGGTGACAACTATATGTGTAATTCAATCAATCTTTTGAAAGTAAAAATTTATTTTCTTAAAATTACACAAGTAAGCAATAGCAAAAGTAAGGCTGTAGATGTAGTTCTAGATAATTTATGATGAGATACAATTGTCAATAAAAAGTAATGCTATTTGTAACTTAAAAGTTAATTCTCTAGATAGATCCTGATATGGTTTGTCTCCTTAATCAAAGTCAAATCAAAAATTTCTGATACAGAGATGGAAGATTACTTAATTATCTAAGTGGGTATAGAGGTTTAAAGCCACTTGCTCAGACCAATAGTGGTGTTCGTTGATGATAATCCCAAGATTTCCTATTGATTGTAGGTCTCTTAACTTTGAAGTTTATCTCAGATATCCTGCAAATTATTTTTTACATATTCAGCACTACTTTTCCTTAAGATAGAGGTTACTTTATTTATGACTAGATCTAGGGCTTTACAGTAATCTAGAATTTTAATAACACCTTGTATTCAGAAAAGTTCTTACTCTCATTTAGCATTTTCCGTAGTGTATCTTGATGATTCATGAAAATGCTGTCTGTAAAATTTCTTTTAATGCTTCTTTTCTGTATGAAAATGAAATTTGCTGTAATAGAGCCAATAAAAAACTATTATTCTTGCATGAATGGCTGATATTATTTTCTTAAAGCAAGCTCTTGTTGTAAAAGATGTTGATATTGTCAGAATCATCCTAGAACACGATTTCTTTCATTTCCATGCGTTTAATAACTTTCTTAAGTCACATATTGTTGTCTTGCTTCTGTACATAGATAAATATTATAAATCATTTGAAGTCATATTAAAATGTTAAGTTGAAAGAAAGAAGAAAACTTTTTCCTAAGGACACTGTTTTGATCATTATTTTTAATTTACTTTTTTTTAAGAGAAAAGTACTGCCAGTGATCAAAGTAACTTGAAATGCATTTCTTATGACATTTAATTTGAATTAAATGAAATCGAAAATTGTGCTGAATGTTGCTTACTCTCTGAAGTAGTAGTAGTGGTATTGTGAAAGGTGCTTCGACAGCTGAGGTCATTTTGCACGTGGGATCCCACCAGGAATCGAAACCCCGTACCACTTTCAATGAAGTCGAACATGCTGCCCACTCGGCTATCTGGGAGCCCATCTTACTCTCTGAAATGTTTGACTTTGTGCCAAGTTTGAAAGTTGTACAACTGAGCATGTAAATATTGCAGTGGCTAAAATGAGTGTAGACCAGCAGAGGCACATAACTCAATAAATAAATTTATTTAGGGTATAAAATTTTACTTTTAATTCCCCAAAATAATAACACCCAGTAATTTTCCGTATTAGAAAATTAGTATGAAAGAATGGGAGAGCATTAGACTGATAGGAGAGGTGGTTGTGCTGTGAAACTATGATAGAATACAAGAGGAAGATTTAGAATTTGTCAAAGAAATTAGGGTTTGAAATACCCCTTATATTTAGTAAAAAATGAAAAGTAATTGCTGAAAGAAATCTCAGATTTTTTCTGGAATATGAAGTTTGAAAACTGTACTTCTATTTTCTTTTAAATGCCTCCCAAGAAGTGCAAGCTTATTTTCCTTTTAATGTAATGTTTTTGAGGTTCTATTCCTCTGCAAACAAAAGTTGTTCCTACAGACTCTAAAAAATATTCGTATGTATATATTTTCTCTATAATGATTTTGACTATTGTTAATGTCATTTGATTTATGGAATTGAAAAGCATAGTTATCTGACCTCTACTACAGGTATTTTAAAGAATGTACATTATCATAATACATAATCAGAATCCTGATTATATATTTAATCATCTTTTCATTATTGTAATTGGAATGTATAAATGTGGAAAAGTATGAAAATTTGTAAGAAATCACATGAAGTATCATATGAATAATCATGTATTCTTTCAAATTAGTATAGTACTCAAAGTATCATATTCCTAGCTTATTCCAGATTGTATTTTAAATTCATGTATTATTGAAGATACTATTACATAGCCTTGCTTAATGAATATAGTGGCTTGATGTATACATGACTTTTGTAGCATAAAAATCCATAGAGACAGTCATTTCTTGGTTTCAATTTCATCCTATAGAATAGACTTTCTGTTTGATTACTTTAAGAAATATTTTACTGATAATCTATTTCTTATTTAATTGACTATTGTGGCAATTAACTCTAACTCTTCTCTTATGATTAGTTAGTGTTAACTTTGTAGTTTAACACAGTAAGTAAACTAGAAATGTGTATAATATAATACAGTCAGAATTTTTTCTCTTTTATAGTAAATGTATCTCTTCTATTTTAATTTTTCAAAATTTAACAATATCAAGAATTGGATCAAAGTTCTTTCAGATGATATTTGTAGCTTACAACTTACCCAAAAAATGAGGGACTCTTTCTTAAATACAATAACTTCCTTGCATATAAAGAGATTGTTCTGATCACTTGTTCATAAGTGTGATTGTTGATTAAGAACCCATTTGTGAGTCGTTTGTCGATCTTTGAGGCTAAACATAGTTCACCAGAAATACTGCGATCCATTTGCAGTTCTCTACTTCAAGTACCAGATTTAATGATTATAACTTAAATATGTTGACTTTAGGTAATGCAAATTCTTTTTGTTCTCTATTCACTAATAATTATTTCTCAAGCTGACTGTTGTTCCTGCTTGATCATGTGCTCATCACTAAGGTTAATTTCGTTTATGTATTAAGCCTTCATTTATTTCATAAGATATCATTTCTTAGAATATCATTTTGAATGGTAGATGATATTTATGGACATATATGTCTGTAGAAGAGCTATGATTCTCTTTTTTATTGTCTCTAGACTTATTTATCAAGGTATGCTTAATGAAAGAATTTCATTCTGAAAATTAGTGTGCAGAGTGAGAAGTGCAGTAGGAGGTCACTTTCTTGATTCATTCTCATAATGTAATGGAGTTCTGGCAATTGTCACCTCTTCTATTATGTTTGGACACTTACTCGTTACATTCAGGCATTTTTATACCCATCCTTCCCCTCTGCAATAATAGAATATCACCTTAGGATATCAGTAAATTGATAGACGCTTGAATTTATCAATTCATGCTCCTATGAATTTTAGCATTTTTTGATTACATTGTTATATTCTATTTTCGTTGATTTTCAGATGACATCCCAATCCAGAGTGTGGGTCGTGATGGATCAGGAGAAGGGAGTGGAGGTGGGGTTGCAGCATCTGATGGCACTGAACCTAAGAGCCTTGTTGCTATTGCTGAGGAAGGAGATGAAATACAGGCTCCTCCGCCAGGTAGGCCAATGTCTGATTTTGAATTCATATTTAAGTCTGTTAATAAAATATCTGTTTTATCTTTTTCTAGATTTCCTATAGATCTGCAATCACTGTCAAAAAATATAATTTATGGTGGCATTTGACTGGTTTGCTCTGTTATTGAGCATTATTTCTCTCAAATCTTTCTCTTACGTCAGAAATATTCTGATCTTTTTCTATAGATATTAAACTTTGAAGGTAATCAGTGCAGAATTCATTCCTGATCTAGCTAGACCATCTTACTAAACTTGTTTCTGAAAATTCTTTTTAATATCATGTAAATTGATAGTATTAATGCAGTGGAATATTTTAACCAACTTTCTAAGATGTTAAGGATTCTATTCGATCTGCAAGATACCTGTCGATATTACTTGCCATTTTAAATTATTGCTGAAGGTGATTCCTAGATATCTTTTGGTACACAGCGTCTCATATTTTGTCGTTGAATTTAAATTTATTTCGGTTGAAGCTGATTAGTGTGGTGTTGTTTGGGTTGCATCTTAATTTACTCATGGTAAGCCATATGTTTAATTTGCTTTGATCCATCTTTATTACAGTGATCTCCGAAATTTCTTACTGTTCAATAGATACAAGGAAATCTTCAGCAAACAAACGAAAGTTAGATTTAAGAATTTTTGGCGTGTCATTAAAGCCACTGCTCTTATACCGTTGTCAAACAATTCTTGATATTCGAACGTATTTTCTAAGTTTGCTTCTATTTATTTTATATTTTCTAAAAATGAGTGTTATTTTATCGAAGAGAGTGGTTAACATAATTTAAGTAGAAGTAATTTTGAGCTTTTCTATCTCATTATTTAGAAGTTAACTAATCTTTTTGTTTTGAATGGTATTTTGTCGCGTGCTCGTGTTACTTTCACCTCACGTGCTTTAACTTTAGGTTTTTTAAATTTTTCATAATATTTAGGATTCTATTTCCTTTTAAAGTACTGGTATTTTACTGGCACGCAATCATTGAGTTCAGAAGCTAGGATCGACTTAAGATTATTTCCACTTTTTCGATGGTTTTCCCTTTATTCACCCACCCATATCTCTTCTCTAAAAATCCCGAAAGGCAGAAACATTAGCCTTGTTAATGCGAAGATTTCCGCGTCGTTGATTGCAATGTGTTTCCATTGAGTTTTCCTGGTTCTCAAGGCGATAAGATTAACAGTAGTTTTTCCTAGTTGTCCTAGACCTGAATTCTGCATCGCGGTCAGATCCCGGAAATCTCAATGGAATCATAATTAGCCTATGTAGGTACTGTAACGTTATACCAGCATAAAACCATGGTGGAAGAAGTTGTAACAGACATAAAAATATTTCCCTATACATACATCCCCTGATGGTCACTGATTCCGGAATCGCCTCAAGACCGAAAAATATCTCAGGTCTCCCGAGAAAAACACCCATTAAATTAACATTACGAGTTTGAATATTGTTCTTAAGCAATTGTGTACAGATTCCCTCTCCCACAATTCTATTCAGTAATTGTGAACAGTGCTTAAGGACCCCTTGTGGCCTGACTACTTAACCTCTGATTAAATCAAGATTGCCTGCAGCGAGAGCAGGCTTCCGAACTTCCCAGGTCATTTCCACGTTCCTTTGTAATATTCTGAGTTGCTCACTGGGAGGTCTCCCACGAACTTCCCTTTCTAACCTTTTAGGTCCACAACAACAATACAAGACAACGCTCGTATATATACGATGACACATACGAGCGTATGTGTCATCGTATTCATTTAGAATACGAATACGATGAATACGATGACACATACGAGCGTTAGGCTGTCCCAAAAATGACGAGTTTGTTGCTTTCTATTTTATTTCTCAAGAGAAAGCAGGTGACTGTAGATTTCTATAGCTTTCGTTTTTAAAGTAGAATGCAGCAGAACCGTCACTGAGTTTCTGAGACGCAAATAAATACTCCCACACGCCCTTCCCTCACCCGTTTTTGTCAAATTGCTTGAAAAGATTTCCATTTATTTTTACAATATATTTTCACAGCTTTATCATTACAAACTTCGCACATGTCTAATGTCTGACATTTGTGCTTTAAATAACATCTTAATGATTACATCTTTAAACATTTCAATGCCTCTTTCAAAGTAGTCTCTGAAGGAACTCTTAAAAACTCTCTCACAAGTTAACATCATATTGGTTTACCCCTTTTTGGTTTCCCTTGAATTAATCATCAATTTTTAGTAATATAGCAAACTTATAATTCCGCCTTTTGTTTATATGAAGAGCACCTCGGCCCAATTTTCCTCTATCCAGCCATTTGGCTTCATAAAATAAGAACCCTCCTTCCCTCACTCACA
Organism: Pachydiplax longipennis; assembly: GCA_036926295.1. NCBI lineage: Eukaryota > Metazoa > Arthropoda > Insecta > Odonata > Libellulidae > Pachydiplax > Pachydiplax longipennis. The sequence continues at coordinate 18,806,787 of JAVFKF010000024.1, read as the reverse complement.
ATCCAGCCCTCAGTTTATATTATCAATCCATTCATATCCCTTTTCCTGCCTATCCCACCCCACCGCAATCCATTACTGATAGTATGGGCATCCAATTCCTTCAAGTCAATCATACCCACATGGAGTATTACAACTCTTTCGTCCCTAATTAAATCAATATTGGCGAACATGACTATTCAGATAGTTATTTCTGGTCGTTCTTCCCGCGAGCTATTAGAGAAGCTAATAGGGTCGATTAGAATACTAAGATGGTGTCATTAAACCCCCTGCCATACGCCACTGGCGGCTTGCGGGGTACTCATCTAAATGACTTCGTGGAAAGCCATTGCAGAATGAGACACTTGGTAATTCTGTGTGGAAAATTTACCAAGTGTCTCATTCTGCTTTCATTCCTGGTTTCAACGATTTTTGATAAAAAATATTCTAAAAATTCGCAATTTATAGCAAACCAGGTGTGGAGTAATATTGTTGGGGATGTGGGGATTTACAGCCTTGAATTCAGGTTCACCTGCACCATATCACAAATTACATAGATAATATGTGATTTAAGATTCATCAATGAAGTATAGGAGTGACATCTCTGTTATTCTAGTAAAGTAGTGAGGCATTCCAAAGTGTGGTGTGCCCAAGCTAATGATTTAATAAAATGTTTGAAGGATGTGTGATTGCAAAGTCCCATCCTTGAGAATAAAACAACCAGCTTAAGGCCTAAGTCGAAATTTCCTGTGCTGCTTCCATTTGTTTTAGACAACCATATCTAGTTACAAGACATCAAATTAGATCCATCATTCAATTGGATTTACAAATTTTGAAAGAAGAAATTTTGTAATAAAAAATCTCTTTATCTTATATTTTTAAGACAATTTCTTTATGCATAAATTAAATTATAAATGTATGTTATGGGGATAGTGAATTTTTCAATATTTTAAAGCCTTAATATGTTATGTACTCTTCATTGTGAATACTTATGAGTTATTATTCTCATAATTTCCAGCTATTTTGTACAGATCTTCCCAAATAATATCTTTATAATTTTCACATGTATTTCTCAAACTTATTACTGAAGTGCACATCATGTTATTCTGGACTTTCAATCCTTTTAGTTCTCTTCACTTTCTAAGTCTTCTTTTTCAGACGGCACTATAAAGGAGTTTATGATTTATTTTGTCATATTGTTTTAAGATTGATGGCAGAGTAAATTCAGAAGTTATTGTCTCTAAAAATTAACACTTTATCATTTCTATTTCTTCAAAGTTGAAGGAAATGCTACTCCATCATCCAGCAAAACATCTGTTGGGTTGAGAGCAAGTTCTCTTCGAGCAGCGAGAGACAAAGCATTACCAAAACTTCAGACAGCATTTGGAGGAAGGAAGAAAGGAGAGAAGAGACAGGGGGTATGCCATTTTTCATTGGCTACTGAATATATCTTAAAGTATTACAATACTACCCTTTCCCATGACCAAAAGAATTACGTATCTTTTAGGCAAATAGCCATTCTTCTTGCTCTGCTTGCATTCTAATGTGCACAAACTGTAACTCTTCATCATCACCCAGTGAGAGTGAAATTTCCAGCATTATGTCATTGAATCTGTAAACCATTTTATTTTTACAAAAAGGATTTAAAATAATTCAAGGCTTTTGAAATCCATTTATCACTTCAATGGTATTAGAAATATTTATTATTTTACACCTATTTCTAATGTATTGTAAATAGCTCTATATTTGGCAATAATATGCAGTGGAAACATGTTAACAAGAGACCATTCAATGGTCCACAGGATAAATATTATCAAAATTTTCGTTAGACATTATTAAATGGTATTAATGATGAGATTTTTAATCAAAATACGAATTATCAATCTGTACTTTCAATTGAATTCAAATTTTATCATAGAATGAGTATATACAAAAATCTGAATTTACCAGTTTTATTTGTTGAGTTCATTGGTTAAATATTTATTTAATATCTATAACTTAGGATTTTTGGAAGGTTCAGACAATAAGTACTCCTATCTGTGGAACTGAAAAAGGCAGCATGTGTTACGAAGAATTTGGCTAAGCAATTTGTATAGCATGGTTTCCTTATGTGTTAACAGATTTCCAATGTATGTTATTTAGTATGAGGCTGAATTTTCAGAGCTACAATTAATGACATTTCTTTCATTTCAATGGAGCAGACGGAAAAACCTTCTACAGCAAATACTGAAGAAACCGTAGTGGAAGATAATTACGCAGAAACAGTAGTGGACAAGTTCATGTCTGTTCTCCCTCCGATTCCTGTAACAAATGATTCAATATCATCAAGTGGCATAGCTGCCATTAGCACTGCAAATGCCAGTCAGGTAGCAGCAGCAAGCATATTAACCAATGGTGTAGGGGCTTCTCAATCAAATATCTTACCAGACGAAGGAAAGAGTGATCCAAATAACATTTTACGGTCAATAGCCAATGGTAACGGCTATTCAGATGAAATAGGTGAACAAGAAGAGTTAGTAGGTCTGCAGGTCAGCACTGTATAATCACATCCAAGGAGTTGACCAAGACCAGTTGTTTACCTTGGAGGAGAAGCATTGTTATCATTGTAAATTAACTTTTGGTTTTGAAGGAGCATGTGTAATGATGGTAAAAGACTTGCATTTTACTTGTAAATTTCAATCGTTAGTATCAGTAGGCTTACAAACTGAACTTAAGTCACTATGATAAAATAATTAGACTCATAAGCCAAGAAACTTAAACATGAATGTTATTTTGATGATTATTCAAATAAATTATGACAATAACATAAAAAGTCAACATTTAAAATATGAAATGAGTTAAATAATTTTTCTAAATTATTTTTGAAGGAAGTTGTGTTTGTATTTTGTTGTATAGTTATCAACACTAATCCAATTTAAGGATGTAAAGTCACATCTCTTACCTTGACGTAAATATCTTTTGCATTACAAATAGTTCTTAAAAATTTCTTCACTGTTATAACCTAATACTTAAGCATGATCATATGCCATACATTCCTCCTCTGCATGGATATACTCCCAGCTTCTTAAGCCAAATTGAGAACTTTGTTCCTCTAAGTGAAGTGCATGCATGTGATTTCATAACTGTATGGAAATTATATGAATTTATTGTAACTGATTTTGAATTTTAGGGTACTTATGAATTTAGATATGACCATTAAGATTTCCTTTGTAAGTCTTTTAATGCAGGAAATTATTTATTGATTCTAAACTCAGGTCACTGCTTGTATAATATTGTATAATATTTTAATATGATGTGTTAATTTCTGGTTACTTGTTCTCTGGTGTCAGTATTTGATTGTACATACTTAATGTAAAATAAATTATTTTTGTTGATTTTATCCATGTATATAACAATTATGCTATGTCCTATTAAAATTTAATCTTCTATGTTTTTTTCTTATTGGTAATTCCTATCTATAATTTTCAAGACATCTGTGAGTAAGAGTTTCAATACATTCAAAAGTAAGCAAGAGATGACGCAGCTAAGGAAAAAATTTTAGTCAATATTCTCAGAATAGTATTTAGTTATTAATTCTGTATCCCTCCAATTCTCAATCAGTTTGCTAATTGAAGTAATCAGCAATATTTTTCAAGCAGTTTCGATTGGGGTTTTCCAGTATGCATCTACTCGTAGGGAATTATCAAAGAAAGGAATTTTTTTCCATCTGTGTAATATTAAGAAATCCACATACAACAGAACAGAGGTCACTAACCTACAGTGCTTCCATCAATCATGTATGACCCACATCTACCCAAGAAATATCTTTTCTACACCATTTCTTCTTATGATGCATAGCTGCAGTGCAGAAATTTAAAGGAAGTAAAGTTGTCATACTACGTTTCAAAGCCTCCAATACCTTTGGCTATCATTTCAAGGATATACTTTGTCCTGGAGTATGTTAAATTTATATGAATTTTTCCTCTTTAACCTTTGCCTTCATTGCAAAAGGATCTTATGACTGATAAAGAAGCTATACTGAAAAAAGTGCTTCCACAATTGAGAACATTTTGCTCGTATAGGTCCCCACTGGGAACTGATTTCACCAAAGGCATATTGAACTTAGAGAAAATAGTTTAATAAGCAGAATATTTGATAGGTATGCATTTAGAATGTAAAGCATGTTCTGAAGATGAATAAGCAAGTACTCAGAATAAGCAAGTACATCATGGAAAGAATAGTGGATAAGTAAGGAATCCTTTTCCTCTAATCGAATTGAAAATGATTGATCTAATCCAAGTATTAAAATAGCACATCGAAAAGGCTTTTACTTTCTTTATATACATTTTATCTCCATCTTTATCCTAAGTAGTTTAACTCCCATTACAATTCTTAATGAGAAAGAAAATTAAAATCAGAATAAACAGATAAGATTAGCCAATCTCATAAAAGAATGAAAACATTAATTTTGTGTATGGATTTATTGGAATATTTTGTCATTCCATTGATGATCAGTTACCTAATAACAACTTGCAATTACTCATTATTTCTTAATGAGCAATAACTTATTCTGACACACAGAGCTTACTGAATGTTATCCAAACTATAAAATCAATATATTTCAAGTCACAATTGATTGGAACACTTGCAGGTGATCATCATGCCAAACAGTCATATTAAAAAAACATGTTTTGCAGAAGTATTAGTACAACAAAGAATTGATTTAAATTTCAAATGAATACATAATAATACCTCAAATGATAAAAAAACACACAAGATGAAAATTCAAAAGTTGCTGTTAACTTTAAATCAGTGGTTCACACCTCAAGTTGTGCCATATGGGAGTCATGCTCCCTGCTTAGTTACATTTTCATTGTCAACCCAACTCAATGCTTTCTCAATGGTCTTCTGTTCAGATCATGTAATCTGGATTGATGAAGATCTCAATCAGAGATATAGTACTTGTTTAGTATATGTAATACGACAGAGGTGAAATCATACTTGTATTGATAGTACATAAGCAACTATAAAAATATTCCTCAGATGTGCAAATGATACAAGCAAAGTGAATGAAATTAAAAGCTGTAAATTAACTGTCACCTCTGACATCTTCAGATTCACATTTACAACAAGTCTAAGAGAAATAATCTGAATAAAACTACAGAATAAAATAATCAAGATACACCTTATTCATCATTAAATTTCATCATTGAGAAACGATGCATACATCTGAGAAATCATAATTATCAAGCCAAGATAATCAGACGAATACAAAGAAAAGAAGCAGAATCATATAAAATCACAATGTGTTTTGACAGCTTAGACAAGAAAAGAGTCAGTGACACCAACTAAAAATTATAATTCATTCTTTGCCAAATGGATACAGAAAATACTCCAAATCCAGAGCATTGTACTATTACTGACACTCCTACCAAATTCCTTGCCTATTGAACATTCACTTAAACAAAAAAATCAAGTCTGTAGCACTCACCCCCTTTTGTCACTCATTATCTATGAATATTTATCTTTAACAAAACAGATTGCAGGACCTGTTTCAATTATCACGGTGCCAAATATATGGCCCTGAGATATCCAAAACTTTCACATAACTTTTTTTACTATCCTGTCGATCTGCTGTTAAAGGTGACTCCCCTACATACACGATGTTTATGCAGCATCACTTTCAATCAAGCAACTTGGAGAAAAGGCTTTTCCAAAGTCGCCTCAAGTCCAAAAATCATCAAACTGCTGCTTCGTGGAATAAGGGAATTCCAGCAATGTCTTACATAATTATTGGCACATTTATTACTTCACAGCATTTATGTATGCTTCAAGCTCCTCATCAAGCTCTGCAGCAGTTGGAACTCTCTTATTTCCACCTCCTCGCCCACCACCACCTCTCCTGCCTCCTTGAGCGCCTCTACCGCCACCTCCACCCCCACGACCTGCCACAAGAGAAATAATCAAACCATTGATCAAAACATATTCAGGATTTTGAACTCAGCTTCTTAACAGGGTCAACTTTCAACAGAACAACTTTTAAGTTAGATGAATCTTTTGAGAGTAGTATTAATTACAATTTCAATTACTGCAGTGTCAATAAACTTATACATTTAAGTTCCAAACTACCTCAATCAAAAAGTTATGATTGAATTTGAATGTAGGGCAACATGCTTATATTCAAATAAAGTATGCAAGGAACATATTACTGGTATAATAGGGGGTTAGGCAATCATTTAAACTGCTAACATCACTAACTTGTTTAGATCTTCCAATTTACACTAAGAGAAACACTTGCATGAAAGCATGAAACTTAGAAACAAATTGATAAAATTAGAGATGGAAATACTTCAGCCAGCAGTACACAAGCATCCTGATAGAACTAAACTGAACAAAAGATTAATATGCCTAATGCATGAAATCCTCAGAAATATAATAATAATACAAATCAAAATGCATTATTATGTTTATTCTATACCAAATTTTGATTTACACAGATGCTAGAGATTCCATATTTTTAAGAAGCCAAATGATACAATATTTTTTGGAGAAGATAAGGTCTTAACTTTAGCTCAATAAGAAATAACTCAAATAAGAAATTTTCATTTAGATGCCACCTATTGAAAATGTTGAATGTTTACCATAACTTGAATATCGCAGTTAAGATGAAAGGGGGGGAAGAAAAATACTATAAGAAAATCATCATTCCCTCTGGCTGCACCAGAATGGGATAAAATCACTCACCTCCAAAATTTCCTCTACCACCACCCCCACGATTTCCACCTCTACCCATGCCACCTCTAGATCCTCCACTTCCTCCTAGTCGACCTGCATCTCTAACATTCTGTGAAGGAATTTCTGACGTTGCCAGCTGAATGTTCATAGGTCGACCTGCAAAAAATCATGATTCTCACATAAGATTACACAGCAAAACAAGGAAACTGGAAAATTGATTTCAAAATTCTTTTCTATTGATAAATTAAGTTATACTCCACATGATCACCAGTAATCATTGAAACAAAACAACAGGAGAATGTGAGAGGAAAAAATATGGAGAAGAACCAGGCAAACTATTTCATTAAAATCATTTTTGCAAATAGAAGGTATTATACAATGTAAATAAACATACTCATAAACCAAGTACGACAACTTATGATACAAGCAGTAAAATAAATCCTCAAAACTTTCCCAGAGCCACTACCTCTTCTCTACCCACAAAGAGAACATTTTTTTAAGCTTAAATATGGCATTTCCAAATATACTCAAAACTTTCAGTCAGTCTGTCTTCATTTGGAAAGTTACCATTCAACTAAGAAGGTGATTCCATTTGAGAAACATACTCATAAATGATTTAATTTAGGATCCCAGTAGGTTTCAATTACTTTTCCATAATTCATGAAATTTGAAAAACAGTACAATCATGGATAAAATATGATGAAAATATACATAAATATAGAACTAACCATCTAGAGGAACACCATTGTATTGCTTCATGGCTTTGATAGCATCTGTTCTTCTTTCAAAAACGACATCAGCTGTGCCAAGTGATCTTCCAGAACGATCATAATGAACACATGCCATCTTCAGTAGCCCAAATTCTGCAAAGAGTTCCTAGAAAAAATTCAAAAACCATGTCATTTTCAAGCATCTTTAAATTTTTAAGTTGATATGTTGAGCGGTATGACACCGATCAGTTTCTAAAAGCAAGATTATTAAAAAATAAAGCATTCGGGGTAGTTTATACATATTACTCTCCCTATTACAAATATTTCCTTGTATGTATGCTATTTGAATACATATAGACAAAAATCTCCTAATTTGCAGTTAAAATATACACACCATCATCACAGTAAAAAAGAAATTATGATCGAGATATGGCCAAAAATTTAGATCTAACAAAAGGATTACGTTGAATTGCTCCATACCTTTGATATAATCTACTTATAAAAAAAGCATCACCTGATCCAGTGATCTGCTACAACGATCATAATCAACAATGTATATTGTTTCAATAGTCATCTCCCTGTAGTACTCAATGATAGAAAAATTGCCACAAAAGTTTCAGTCATGTACAGCTTGAACCCAAATGTTTACAAATTTCCGTTCCTGGAGTACTTACATTCAACTATTTTTAAAGCGACTGACAATCAATAATTTACGCAAGGAAAATAAAATAAAGAACACTCATTTTAAGTGCTAAACAAGAGCTACATAGAATAAATACAATGAGCCGTGAAACATTCAAAAGTTGTACAAAAGTAAAAACGGAAAACCAGCCCCAAAAAATTATTAAAAAGTATAGGTGTCTTTGGTTTCATACAAAAATAAAAGCATATTCTTTCAATATTGCTCCATAACAATGGTAATCCTAAATGTCATTCGCCTCCGACAAGATTTTCGATTAAGATCAATCCTTGATCCGCACTGTGTAAAATTCATTCATAGATGCGAACTTACCTGGATGTCGGAGTCGGAAACTCCAAAATCCAAATTCGATACAAGGAGCTTAGTAGGCCCAGAGACAATGGAATTAGACTGTAATCCCATGCTTCTAAGACCCCCACCTCCCTTTTTCGCGCCTCCTCTTCCGTCATATAGATCATGCTGCCATCTACTGTTTATATCACCACCCTGAAATAAATATGAATACAGGTGATGAGATCGCATAAACTAAATATATCAACCATACTCAAAGAAATATGCATAACGTCAACGATACCGAGGAATAACATACATAGAGAGTAGGAAAATATTAATAAATCTCTTTCGTCTTATTTCCTTGATGCTCCAATGTCAAAAATACAAGTTACTCGATAAGATATCTTTCAATTACACATTTGCTAATGGTCATTAGATATGAGCATGTGAGACCGTTAATGTCATAAGGATTTCCTAAACGCCAGGCTGTTTACTGAAGCAAGCCCGAAAATGTTTCCAAGTAAAATTGTAAATGAGACTGTTTCAATCTCTCTAGATATTATGATTCTAATTTAGATAGAATATTATAAGCATAAAAACAAGTAACACATAGGAAACAATGCGTATTCCTATTTTGCGTTGTATCGTCCTGAAGATATTGCGTTCAAATGATATCTTATTAGGATCAAGTACGAAGAACTTACCCTGGTATAAGGTGCTGGTGGACGTCCACCTCCACGTCTATTGCGAATCGGACCAGCACTTCCTCGTGAACCTCTGTTGCCTCTTGGACCAGTTCCGCGTCTACTAGTTTTACTTTGCTTAATTATATCCTCCAGGCTCATTTCCAGCTTGTCCACCATATTGCTGTTAAATTATTTCTTCCAATAGCAGCAACGAATATAATAAATGCCAAAACCGAAGTTTAATACTACAGTTCCCGATTGCCGGACTCAAACAGCTTTCAAGGATACCAACACCTCAACGATGGCGGACAGAGTAGCATCAGTAAGGGGCAATGGCATGATGGGAAATTAAAACAAATGAATCACGAAATTCGGATTGCGCGCATTAACAAATTCTAATCGAAATAGCGGAATATTTCGTCGGGTTGGTATCGTTTTTGCCACAGTCCATGCGTGAATTGTTGGCGGTGTGCGAACTGGTGCTAGATTGAAAAATAAATTAAATTACAAGCAACATGCCGAATGTTGTATTAAGTAGAAGTAAATTATTTAAAGAAATCGGAAAATCATTTGGTAATTTTTTCTAAGGATAAAAAAGTATGTTTAGGCTTGTTCTTCTGGAAGTTTTACTAACTAAATTATTTTTTCAGAGGACGATGAATTCATTGACATATGTTTCGACTTCGGCTTGGAGGTGGAATTGGTACGGAAAATTATTTCTATATAAATACTAACAGTTTGGAAACTAAATGAATTGATATTATTTAAAAATTGCAGTTAAGTCATGATGAAAATGAAGAACCTGTCCAACTACAAGTTGGCGATGTGAACTATGTCCTGGAAGTTCCTGCCAATCGCCCTGATCTTCTTAGCATCGAAGGCATTGCCTTTGCTCTCAGATCATATTTGAAAATGTATGTAATGAAGTTTAAATATTTCTTCGTTACCTACGTAGATGACACCAATTTAATCAAAGTTTAAATTAATGATATAATTCAAAGCAATTTTCCATCAATTTTAAAGAATAATAATTATTAAAATTAGATTGCAAATATTCAGTCCGTTGCTGTTAAACTTTTATGATGCTTAGTTAAACTTTTTCAACGTATATTTATATTTTGGCTATATTATCATGATGTTATTTTTGTTAGTATTTGCGCACCCGCAGTTTCTCTATATCAGTTACATCACTATTTTGTATGGATACTTATAGATCTGTTTTAAAAATTCTTACGTTCAGTTTGGTGTTTCTTAATACAAAATTTGAGAACGTTGATGCTGCAAACGCAATTAATTTATAAATAAAAATTTTAACCAATCCAATCATCTTTTTTTAGTGAGGAATATCCAGTGTTTAAAAGCATTAACCCCAAACAGAAAATACAAATGTTAGCTCAAGAAAAGGTAAGGATAAATTCTTCCATTTTACATTCAGTTCAATCAATCAATATTCTAAACATTATTACCCCGGTATCTCTCCTTTAAGTGATGTACCTCTAAGTGTAATTCCATGAAAAGCTAAAATCCTGTTTGAAAATTTGGAAATGATTATCAAATTGAGAATGACTGCAAGCATGACGTAGAAATAGTATCAATGTAATGGGAAATGGATGGGTACTTACTCTAACATTAATGTCATTCACCTCTCTATTTTTCTCCTAATTACCATTTCTTTTAGTTAAGTAATAGCTTCTGTCAGTGTTCTGTCCTTGTTAGGCCCCTAGCCTGCCAATGGGGTTTTAAGTGTTTTTTTATAGATATTTGTAAGATTTCAATTCCATCTTCCTTATATTTCATTAAAATCTCAATCTTTATGAATGATGGGATTGCTAAGTCTATTTAAAATAGTTAATTTGGGAAAAAAATTTCAGAGGAAGGCATAGTTTTGTAGAAATCCAATATATATAGATAATTCATAGATAGAAATTGTACTTTTTCCACTGTTTATAAAAAATTTGTGTATATGGGAGTTGTTGATTAATAATCAAGAAATTTTTCAATCTCAATAAGCTGAGGAAAAAATCAACTTCTTTATATTTGTTTTGAAGATAATCATAAAGTTGTAATTTGTATCCTTCCTAGGCAAAAATTGCTCATCTGTCTAAACTCTGGTAGCTATTTTATGTCCAAAATTGAATAATTAATGTGAAACTTTGGTTAACTGCAGAATTCAAATGAGCAGTGGTGAAAAATGAAATGATTTTCTCCTTTATACCTAATCTGCTTATAACTATTATTATACTAATTACATCATTATTTCTTATTTTTCCGATTCAAAGACTCAAGAAGTTCGACCTTATGTAGTTGGAGTAATCTTTCGGAATGTGACCTTTACTCCTGATAATTATGCAAGTTTTATTGATCTGCAAGAGAAGTTAAGTGCAAGTGTTGGCAAAAAGAGATCCCTTGTGGCCATTGGAGCTCATGACTTGGACACCATTCAACCTCCATTTTATTACAATGCTTTGCCTCCAGAAGAAGTTAAGTTTTGTCCTCTAAATCAAGAGAAAGTAATGACTGGACCAGAAATTATGGAATTCTATTCGGTAATGGATACAGTCTACTACATGAACCTTTTTCTATAGTATCCATTAGAAAAACTTGAGACTTAGTTAGCATGTTTTCTTTACATTTTTCACTTCTATGATCCTATTACAGATTAGGAAAATTTTACACAGATAGTCATAGGATAGAATTACTTCTGTATTGCCATATCTTCAAATCATCCTCCATTATGGTTGCCATACATCCCAGTTTAGGTAGGGTTTTCCTGACTTTGAGTGTTAATTGCATCCCAACTCATTCTTTGAATATCCTGCTTTTAATGTCTTACTTTTCAATACACGAGTACAGCAGTTGATAAATTATTTAGCTTTATTGCAGCTGTGCAGAGATCATTCAAATTTAGAAGCAAACCTTTTAGTTAAAGGAAAATTTTCAAAAAGTATTTTTCGCTGAAAATTTCACGCCTGTATTATGAATGCTCATAGAATATTATGTAAAAGGCCCGTTCAAAACTCGGGCAGGAATGATAATTTCATTTTATTCATAAAGCATTTGCAAAAGAATTGACTAATATGTCCTTGAACAGTAATAAAATGTATTTGATAGAAATTTCTTTGGTATAATTTGATTTTTTAAATATCTATTAATTATACATAATGTCAATTTTTTTATCAAAATACTGCCGTTTCCTTACTTCAACTTTAATTTGTAAATCCATATAAACATTCCGATTTGTACTTTCAAACATGTGACAACTTTATTCTAATGAACTTGTGTGGTAGTAGTAGTCTGTTCATTCTTTCTATTATCTCACCTGCATTAATGATTAAATAAAAACCTTTAAGATGCTTTCATAATGTAGGCCCAGTAAGTGATAATATTCCATATTTTTTATTAGCAAAGATGATTTTCTTAATATATAGCTGAAAAAATTAATGAATTAATTAAGTAATTAGTAATAGAAAAGAGCTTTCTGATAGCCAAGTGGGTACTACGTTTGCCATAGGTGAAAGTGGTCCCGAGTTCCATTCCTGGTGGAAGCACGTCCCAAATAATCTCAGCTGTTAGACTACTTTTAGCAATACTAATATTACTTAAGTATTTCTAGACATAATTTTACATGCTTAACTTTTATTTCAGCATCATGCTCAACTGAAGCAGTATGTAAGCCTTTTGAAGGACCTTACTCATTATCCAATTATTAAGGACAAGAATGGGGTGGTATTATCCCTTCCTCCCCTTATAAATGGCAATCACACCAAAATTACATTGAATACAAAGAATGTTTTTGTGGAATGCACAGCACTATGCAAAACAAAGGTAAGTTTAAAGCTGGTAAACAAAGTCTGATAATCTCAGCTACTATATCCTATGTATTCAAACCCACATGGCTGAGAACTCTTTACATGAGCTCAATGTTTTGATTTTCTTTCACGCTATCACAACTCACTACTAAGTGTTTATTCTTTCTTCCTCTTTAACATTGATGTATCCTCATAATGCTTACATGTCCAGCTAGCTACTTGAAGTGATTTTTGCTCTTGCGATTACATACCAGTTACCTTACTTTCAGCACGTACCTTGTTTCTTACATATAAAATCATTCTTAAAAGAATTCTTACACTTAATATTGATAGCATTCTAATGATAAAAATCTTGTTTTTTTTTCTGACCTCTAGGCATTTAAGTTAAATGTTTGAGAATTTTACTCTATGTCTATTAAGCATATATAAAATTAAATAAAAACATAAATTGAAAAGAGTGGTAAAGAATGAATGTTTGTAGATTCACTTCCTAAATATAATATGTTCTAATTTAACTTTATGGAAAGGAGCCATAATAATTGAAACAATACATAATTAATATCTTCCATATGTATGTTCAAGGCAACTAGTTTGGTCAATGAATTGACATCTTTAGGCCTAAAGAAGCTACTATTTTAGTTATTTGTATGTAAAATAGGGTATTGTATTCTGAAGGTATATTTTTCAACTATCTGATATATTTTTTGTTCTTAAGAAACTGATTCTGTAACAAGTCTTTATTCGTATAATTTGACCTATTAGGTTAAGTGTAATTTGTCTTCCATTCCATCCAATGCCATGACACATGACTACTATACCTATAAATCAAAAGATCTACACAAATTTCTTAACTAACCAAAAAGTAGTTCAACATAGTCCTGATGCTCTAGGGGTTAAATAGTACAAATCATCACAGGAAGCAAAAGACGTAAATAACTCAAATACCTTTAAAAAGAAATTATGTAATCGCTTTATTGCTGTGTGTCTCTATTCAGTGTATGAATTTTAATTCTATCAATTTATTTTTTTTTCTGACATTTGTCAATGTATTCAAATCCTCTGGGTGAATATAAAATTATTATTTCTAATAAAATCTATTGTTATCCAATACATTTAACTTGATTCATCCTGATTAATGCCTTAGCAAAAATTCTCCTAGAGTAAAGCTTAGGAGAGTTTTAGCTGTAAAACTGACATATTGTTGACCAATGTCATCATCACTTAATAATGATTAATTTGCTTGCGGGGATTTCAATCCATTAATTGAGTCTAACTGTACTTGATCTTTTAATTGATCAATCATTTCAAACTTGTCATGATTTTTCTTTTTAATTCCCATACTCATTTGTAGGCTTTGATCATCTTGGAAACTTTATCATGCTTATTCAGCCGGTACTGTGCACAAAAGTATGAGGTTGAAAAGGTTGAAATAGTATATGTCAATGGTGAATCCAAGTTGTATCCTGAACTTGTGTACAAAAGGAAAAGCCTTCACATGGATGATATTTATTCTCATGTTGGACCATGGTAAGTATTATAACATATTCTCTGTATTGGGAAAAAGATATACTATACAGAAAAACTTAATTGAAGCAAATTTTAGGGAACTGTCCTTTTATTTCATTATAAACAGGATTTTTTTACATCCAAACAAGTATTTTTTGCTGTTTTCATAATAAGATTGCATGCATTTTTATAAATAGATGTCTGTATTTATGCAACAGAACCATTTTTACCATTGTCTCAAAGCCTTTTTATATATCTCAATATTGCTTACATGCATGTAATTATGTTTATCGATACTAGTTTATCATTCATTAGACATTGCTTTAATCTGTTCCTGAGTTAGGCATCTTAATGATTAAATATTCAAAATAACCTCAACATCTTTTGTTACAAGAGTACAATCAAACCTCACAATAGCGGACATGTTAGGGAACAGAAATATTGTCCTCTAATGAGAGGTATTTCGGAGGGGGCAGGAATCCGACACACTTTTCTATGCATTAACTACTTTCGTAAATTAAGATATAAATACTTTTAATATGTAACATAAAATATTATTTAAAAATATTGCTTAATATATAAATTTTCATAAAATTTATGGTATGAAGAAAGAAAAGATTTCATCCATAGGAAAATCCCAGATCCCATGCAAAAATAGAAAGCTGCCCATGCTATAGGGGCCCACTTATAATTCCAACGGCAGTGTGTTTTCTAACTTGTAAGAGACTCCACAAGAAATGATGTTTTACTCACTTAGAAAATAGTTTTTCCATGGTTAAGAGAGTTGAGAATCTGCTCCTGGAAGTAATTAGCCTTTCTTTCATTTCCATTAAGGCACCTATTGTTTGGGGGAATATCCATAACCCATTGCTATATCTTTTATTGTCCACTGTTCTTTGATGAACCCATCCCGGAAAAGAGGAATGTGCTGTTTTCAGAATTTGTAACTTGTTAAGTGTCCCTTAATGGCGGTGTTTGAAGGAAAAATCTTTATTTTCTGTTGTCCTCATCCATTATTGAGAGTTTCCGCTATTTGGAGGTGTTATTTCCATAAGTTTCCATGTTCTGCTGCCAGAAATTGAGGAACAGTCCGTCAATAGGAGGTTTCTGCTATTTGAAGGTTTCCATAAGGGAGGTTTGACTGTACTATGATTTGTTTAGTTTTAGATATTTACTATGCAGCCCCAGAGGCTGTGAAACACCTATCAAAAATTGACTCATTTTGCTTTAAAGTTTAAATTAGATGAACTGTGTAGTTGTAAATCTTCTGTGAGTTGTATAATTTATTATACAGAATTTTGTATTGTAGGTTGATTGTATTTACTGTGTGCTTTTTGTTATGTTTGGCTTTTAGTTATTTGTTGAGTTATTTAATAGCACAAAACCAATTTGTGATTTTTTAAATGAATAAAAATTTTGCTCAAAGGTTTTTTTTGTGTTACTGTTAGTTTTATTTAGATTCTGTGTAAAGTCACATATAGAGCATCAAGTGAAAATGCTCAAGTTGGAATTTAAAAGTGTGTTTATAAAATCAGTAGCGTCAGTATAGAGTTATCTAGAAAAATTTACTTTTTTGTTTTAAAATCTTTTTAAGTTTTATGTAAGACAATTAAAAATTTGTTGCTGCTTGTTTTGAATCTATGGGCAGTTAAGCATTGTTGTTTTTTTTGCTTTTCTAGTGGATCTGCTCAAGATGTTGCTAAAAATTTAAGTCGAATGGGTTTGAAGACAAGTGTGAGCTCATCAGATAGCAAGACCTTGGATATCATCATTCCTCCAACTCGTCAAGACATATTGCATGCTGTTGACCTGTATGAGGATATTGCTATAAGTCATGGCTATGGAAATTTGGTCATAAATGTTCCAAAAACCGTAGGTTTCGGGAAACAGGTAGGATCATGATCTTGAGGCAGATTTTATATTTCTATCCCTTTTTTCTACTTATAGTGAGAAATTTGTATGTATTTAATGGTGAAAACTCTGGGAGAAGGTAGTTAAGTGGATATCAGCTCCAGGGGGCCAAGAAGGGCAATTAATATTGAGCGAGGCCAAGGCATTTGTCTGATGAACCAATGTTATTTGCTTTTTTACTAAAACAGTGAGTTCCTTATCTAACTTTCTATCTTCATTTTGTGTAAAATTTGGGGTCTCAGCCAGGGATAAATGATCAAAATATTTTTATTTCCAAAGAGTAATATAAAGCTATAAAACCAGTACACTTCCACAAGATAAAAACTACTAAAAACAATGACTCGTTTTGGCATATTTGGCCATCATTAGGTAATGTATACCTTTATCTGCTTTTCAGGCTTGTTTGTAGTGTTCTTCCTTATCTTAAAATTAGCATTTCAAGTCTGCATCTAAAATTATATTCTTTTATTCATTGTTTTAAGTATGAGGTGTAAAATTAAGATTCTTAGTTAAATTAATGAATAATATCTCCATTGCCACATCCTCAAGTTTTTTTGCATTTTATCTCAATGTCACTGAGTCCAGCAACAAAATTGTATAGGAAAAATAGGAAGGATCAGGTTCTTTGTACCTGACAATAGGGCCATATTTGGAGGGGAAGGAGGAAATATATTCACAATTAAGGATGAAATTAATTCAAAATTCCAATTTGAAAATTTAAGGTTTTAAATGTATGCAAATTCAACATAGGGAAGCTCAGAGTAGATAAAAACATAAGTAGCCGATTGCTCTTCTTTAGTTAAATTTCTGCTTCTGTATGAATATTTGTGTTACTTTCTCATAATATCTATTGGTTTTATATGTGAAAATTAATGATAAATAATATCAGTTACACTCAAACTAACATTAGTTATTCAACAGGTGTTCTCTAGGGGTGTTCAGAGCTAACGTGAATCTAAATGGGAATTACATGATATTTCTCTTTTTTCTATGCATTGATGTTCACTTACACTACCTCTGATTATCCTTTGTCCTAATTTGGTTAAGATGTCATTTACAAGACAGACCAATCACAAACATGAAATACTTGATGAACATTGATACTTGATACATTGAGCATTTGTTCATTCTTTTTAATTTATGGCCTCATTCGAGCGCCAGTTTTTCTAATTCTTTTTGGTGTTACTTATTTTAAAGGAGCTCTCATATCAGTCAGCCAAAGAATGGTTGTCATATTCTATTTTTTCCTACTTGAAATCAAAGACATTATTGAAAGAACTAAGGAGTTAAGCATTCACATCACATTTATTTGATAATTTTCTGGTTCATCTATTCAGTTCTCTATTTAATTGTTTTCATAATATTAAGAAGTATTTCATTCATAACATATATTCTAGTATATATTCTTTGGAAAGCCTTCATTATCTGATCCATAATCTTTCATAATTTTCAGCTTCCTCTGAATAAATTAACTGACCAGCTTCGAGAAGAGATTGCCTATGCTGGTTTCACCGAAGCTCTTACATTCTCATTGGTAAGTGTTCTTTAGGACAGCATTTCACAAAGCATGATGAACAGTGTGGTACTGGAACTGAATTTTCAGTTCAACCCTAAGTTCATTTTTAATAAACTGCTCCTGAATAATGAAATCTGGGATGTATTTATTTAATGATTTATAAAGTAGGAAAAGAATCAGGGCAAAAAAAGAAAACTTTTGCATTCTGGTTTCATTTGTATAAAGAATTAACTTTATTCATCTGAGTATTTAAATTCATTTTTATGAATTATTTTATGATTGATTGATAAAGATAATTGATAAGGATTCTAACACCCAACTTGCTTTTCTTTTCAGTGCTCCAGAGATGATGTATCACAAAAGCTTGGTCTCAATATAGCAGATATTCCTGCTGTCCACATATCGAATCCAAAGACTCTGGAGTTCCAGGTTGGCAGAACATCCCTAATACCTGGTCTTCTTAAAACAATTGCATCAAACAAGCAGATGCCTCTGCCAATGAAACTATTTGAAGTCAGTGACGTCATTCTCTTAGATAAATCTGCAGGTTTGTCATTTGATTTCACAAGTAACCAACATTTAAGCATCCTAAGGTTATATATTTGTAAGTTTATTTCTGTAATTATTGTTATTTTTGCATGTTTCCGAGGTAACTTAAATAGACATAATAACCAGGAAATATTTAATTCTTTAATTTTAGACATTGATCTATTCAGAAATGACAAGCTGTTTGCATGACATCCATCTTCTATTTCAATTCAGTGTTTTGTAATAATACCCTTTGATTCTGTCTGTATTTCTAAAAAAAAAACATCCCTATACGATTGAATTAAGGATTTACATCCTTTCAATTTTCAACTCTTGGCAAGAAGTTTTGATAAAGTAATTTTGCTGTTTGGAAAATTTCTGTGCTGTTCAGGAACATGCTGGCTCCAGCAACCTTCTGAATATTAGGCAGATTTGCTGGGCTATTTTCCCTTCTTTTATCAATTTTTGTATGTTGTTACTTCTTACAATATCTCCAATTCATTTTGCCTTCCTCTTTTTGGAAGAATTCTCTTATAATACTTCTTTCCTTTCCCATCCTCCTCAGCACCTGCTGCTCCTCCTACTTTATCTTTTCATCCAATCTTCTCCATTTGTCGCCATAGCCATAATTCAGAGCTTTACTAGTATTTTTCTTCTCCGTTTGTTTATATGATGGAAATGATGGATGGATAATATGATGGAAAGTGCTATCCAAGCATAAATAAAATGCTCTTCCATCAAAATTGAGGATGTAGAATGTAAATTATCATCCTATTAATTTTTTTATGCTCATACATGTCAACATTATTTAAATTATTTCTCTGATGCATGTTTACTGTAGTCTTTGTGTGTTGAGAAATTGCCTCAATGCAGATAAGCTCAGTTGCAAAATTTACTTCTTTTATGGAAGCTTGCTATATTTTTCTTTTACTTCTTTGATGTTATGCCATTCTTTGAAAGATTCTGTTTTACTCTTCTAATTATATTTCACATTGCTTTTTAGAGTTTCAAAGGTATTATGAGATGGATAATCATGTATTTTTCTCTCTGCCAGATATTTTAAATTTCTTAAAAAGGGTCAAAGAACATTGTTAGTCATTTCAACAATAGTCATTTGAGTAGGGATTGGGCCTCTTCTATGCAGACCTCCTATCTCAATTCAAACAAACCTCCACCTCATCCTTTACTTAGTTATTGCATACTCCTTAAAAGTAAAAATTAGAGCTCCACATTCAATACATTATGAAATGTTCAGTTAAACTCACAAAATCTGTCCTAAAGCAATATCTTTCCGTTTGGTTTTCAAAATTCCTTTGTGACTTTTTTCCATCACTTTTAGAGAAATGCATACACTGAACATCCCTCCTCTTTTAATATCTCCTCCTTTAATGATGCATCTAATCCTGCATCTTTGGCCTAATGATGACAAAGTTACACAAAACAGCCCATCAACATATCTATCTCTATTGTAATTAATATTTTATAATTTATTTCACTATTTTTTATTGATATTTCATTCCTTTGGCCATATTTTGTTCAATTCATGATTGCAGATTGTTGACGATTGAGATAAATTATCAAAATTTCTTCTTTATTGTTGGTGTATTTATTGTGATTAGAGTTAGTATATCTAGTTTCTCTCTTAGTGTAGAAGACATAAAATACTTATAGTTATTTTAATGAGATGGTTTTTAATATTTCAGAGGTTGGTTCTCGAAATGAAAGAAGATTATGTGCAGTTGTATATGATAAAACTTCAGGTTTTGAAGTAATTCATGGCTTATTAGATCGAGTCATGCTTGCTTTGGAAGTTCCTCGTTCTTTCAATCCAGACAAGGAATTTGGATATTATCTTAAGGGATTTGAAGGTAAATATTTATGAAGAATCATAAATGTGTATAAATTATAAATAAATTACTTTCCATAAATTTATCAAGTTAATTAATACTATACATAGTATATTATACTAATGTTATACTTATATGAGTATATTATATTTACATATAAATATATATTATATAAATATTATACTTATATAAGTTAAAGCTTTAGTGTGATGCTTTCTCTTTTAATCATGAAAATATGGTAATTTTTGTTTCAATTATGCAGCATTGCTCTTTCTTATTCAGCTTTCAAAATGTCAATTTATCAAGTTAATTAATACTATACATAGTATATTATACTAATGTTATACTTATATGAGTATATTATATTTACTTATAAATATATATTATATAAATATTATACTTATATAATATATATATATAATACTATACATAGTATATTATACTAATGTTATACTTATATGAGTATATTATATTTACATATAAATATATATTATATAAATATTATACTTATATAAGTTAAAGCTTTAGTGTGATGCTTTCTCTTTTAATCATGAAAATATGGTAATTTTTGTTTCAATTATGCAGCATTGCTCTTTCTTATTCAGCTTTCAAAATGTCAAATTGTGCTCTTTTATTAATCATTTATTAGCTATACTTGGATCAAATAGAGATAAACCAAGATTAATTTTCTAAATTACAGTAGTTACACAGGTTCCATGATTTTGAAATGTGTACACCAGCCAGTGCTGTATCTTTTCATACTGTGGTGAAATTTTACTAACTTTTGTACTTTTAGCAATTGATGATGAAGTCGTTTTTGCTGGTCATCCTTCGTATTCTCAAAATTTCTAAGGCATTTAATCTCCAGAAATTATTTCTTAATTTAGTATGAAATTCTTTTCAGATCCTACATTCTTTCCAAAGAGATGTGCCCAGGTACTTGTGAATGGCGAAGTGATTGGAAAAGTAGGAATTTTACATCCAAATGTCATTAAAAATTTTGCTCTTGTTAATCCTTGTTCATTGTTTGAGATAAATATTGAAAATTTTGTATGAACCAGAAACTAAATTTATTGTGAATAAATGATTTTATTTAATGATTATGTTATTATTTTACTTCATATAAAATTTGTTTTGTCCATCCATCACCACAACCATTATTGCTCTAATCCTATTGAGCAGGCCCTGCTCTATAAAAGGAAGGAACAACTGTGTGGATATTATAGATGAACCAAATTTTAGTTTCTGTCTTGATATTCAGCCAATTTCTGGTATTCAGCCGTGCATTTGGCCTTTGAATAGCCAAATAACTTCAAATGGTCAAATGTTGTATAAATCATGACAGCCCATTCAAAATTGTCTTCATCATTAGCTGAGGCCTTAACTGTTACTCCCATCCACACATACATAGCTAGGCTTTAGCTTACAATAATTGTCTAATTTCAGTTTGAGAAAATTAGGTGGTTAACATGAAGCTGTCATAACTACATGTTATTTGAAGGAGTGTTTAAGACAAAATATGGTGATTGATGGTAGATAAAATTAAAATATTGAACTGTAAACTTTTAAGAACTTGTATAATAAAATTCAGAGAATTATTATTAAGAAAAATTTTAAATTTCCACCAAATATGAAGGTTATTCAAAGGGAGGAACTTATAGACAGAGACACAGCCTTGTGATGTCATTGTTCTTATGCCTATAATGAAATTCCACCAGTCTGTCTATATTTAGACAATATTTACAATTTGCTGGAAGTAAATTACAAGCATCAGTTTTGCCCCATTCAATTTTATCTTCTTAATGTTCAGGGACAGAAAAAATGCTAACACTTACTATTTCCACTAAATCTTACATTTTGTACAAATTCTTTACAATTTTCAGATTGTTAAGCCTTTGTTGATTGACTCCCTTAAAGTAAGTATATTTGTTATGAATAAAAGATGTAATATTTCTTTTAGTATTTATTTACAAGCAGAGAGAGTTGGCTTGTGAGAGGAAACCTATGAAATTTTTAAATTAACCAACATAAGGGACTCCGGGTAAACAAAGTGAATATTGTTCACATTCCTTCAAAAATGTGAATTGTGATAAGTCAAGTGATGTCAGCATACTAATTGAGTGTCTTTCCTGTTCTCCCTTTCTTGCTTTCTACACGTTTTACTTGGATTTCTTGTCTCATTTGGTGATGATAACTTTCTCTAATGAAACTCCTTTTAGGTGAGGTAAAAAACTATAAGTATCTTTTACAAAATTATTTCATTCTTTCTTCATGAAAGTATTCTATAATATTACCCCTTAAATCATGAAGGTGAAAAAAGTGTTACATCATCAAGGAAAATTTCCAGTCCACTGAAAATATGTTAGAGCAATATGCATCACTAAATTGTCGCTTTCCACATGGAAATTGAAGCTATCCTGAGGACATTTACATAATTACATAGTCACATGTGGTGTATGGTAGGGGGTGCATTGACATCATCATCTAACTAGCCTGCTAACTCTCTAATGCTCCATGAGAAAAATGATCAGCAGCAACTACTTGGAGATAATATTCTATTTTGCTAAATGCAGATTTAAACATTCAGCATTTGGCCATAATGTGTATTCAGAACATCACAAGTGGAACAAAAACTGATAAAAGGCTATAGATGAAGAATGGAGTGCAAATGGAGTGTTTTATACTATACTAAGAAAATGGATATAAGTCAATTAAAAGAATATAAATGTAAAAATCAAAATACTGAAAAATAATTGATGTGATACATTTCATGATACACCCAATAATGATGAATATGGGATAAAGATAGTGTGTTCCAAGTATATATTTAAGTGGGAACAGATAGCAGTGAATAACTTATTTTTCAGCGCATTTCATACTAATAATTAACTGTGATGGGAACAACATTGAACCTTAAGAAGTGCTGTTATTGAGGGTTAAATCTGAGGCAGGAAACCTGAAGCCTACAAGTCACGAAGCCTTTTGGTTTACTTACTCCCTCCTTAAAAAGTTACCTTATTAAAATTGCAGTCAAATCTAGTTAAGATATTTTCAGGGGACCAATCGAAAACCCTATCTTAAGCAAGATAAAGTCTCAACCAGGTTGTATAATAGTGGTTGTTCAACATCATATTCTTAAAGAGTGGTATGCTTATCACATGAAAAGCATCTTAGTTACATAATTTTGGTCACATCTCTTAACGATGAAATTGTTTTCAAAAGACAATTTGGGAAGAATAACTCATTTTTTTAGCAGCAGTAGTGAGAAGGCATCAGATAGCACAATCTCTCCAAAACTATCCTTAACATTCGACAAAACATTGTGCTACCTTTCTGCTTTATTTAGTATGTTATAAAACTTGAGATTGCTACAAAAGGAAACTCTGATAAGCAAATTTTTTTAATCTATTTGCTTTGTTCATGAGACAAAAGTAATAAAGATGATCTCACTCTTTTTCAGAGTTCATATAAGCTCTAACAGTTGGATAGAGATTAGTCATTCCAAGGAAGAAATTCACAAAGAACCATTCTAGAGATTAAACTGAGTGTGAGAGGATGACACAGATGATGCGAAAATGTTGCCCTTATGAATGAGGTAATTTACCCAAATTGGGTTATAGTGCATGTGGATAGGAATGATCTATATCTTCAGCATGAAACAGGGCTACTTTAGTGGTATTTTTACAATGTGTTTCACATAAGAGGTACTGGTAGAAAGCTTGTATTATGGGGAATTGAGTCTTCAGCAGAATTTACTTTATTTTTTCACAATTTTAATTATCACAATAAAGGAAAATGAAATGGGACATATTATCTTACAGTTCCCATAGCAAACAAATGCCTTTCATCATTACAATTTTCAATGTTAAACTATATGAATGTGGGCTATTTGGTAGAGATATACTTCATTTTTTTGCAACAGAATGACAATTGCAGTTTTCTGGTGGATGAAGGTTCCTCACCACTGGTCTAAATGAAAAACCTACTTTACTTGGCACATTTAAACATTATTTGCTAATATCTTTAGTCTGAAAAAATGTTTGGAACGGGTAACAGAGAAGAGATATGCAACACTTTACAATGATAAGATAGGACTTCATTTTTCACCAGATACAAAATTTATTTTCAACATAAACCAATCTCTGACAAAAATAAATACAATCCAGAGCAATCAACTTAAATAATTTGTAAATAGTTCAGCAATGGATAAAAATTTTCAAAAATCATCTATTAATTAGTAGAATTTCTATGAATGCAACTTATGCCGTGCAAATGTAATCAAAATTTTAAATATAGTCAAAAAGTATTCAGCATAGCAGGCTACATGCTAAAGTAATCCTCTATAAGCTACTAATTTCTAGTCCAGTGGATGTACGCCCAAATACACTATGTTGACAGTTTAAAAAATTACACTAAAATGTGATCTATATGATCAGTTTGGACACAATAGGTAGTTATTGGTGAATAATACTTTCAATTATTACCAACTTTCTTGAACAATGATTGCACAAACTCATCGTCTCAAAATATCAATCAAATGAAAAATTAATGGTGGTGTTGAGTCTCATCACAGATTTCCCACTTCATAGTTTCAAAGCAAGTAACCAAATTTTGTGTTATTGTGACCCTCCTCACCCGGAATACCACCTCTTAAGGGTGTATTTCAGCCATAATAAGACAGTATATACAGCAAATAGTGTTTACAAAGTTTACAAAATAAATAAGGAACTAGCAGAAGGGATAAATACTAACACTAGGAACAAAACAACAAAATCATGCAGGGTATAGAAAGTGGGGCTAAGAAAATGTACAGTAACCGGAAGGACGATTGAGAACAGAAAGAATGTTCTTTGCCTGAATCTTGATATAAAAAGATTTCACTCTCCACCAGTAGTGTTTCTTTCATATGGACACTTCACTGCAACCTATCATTCAGGCACACAGATGCTCTGGAAAGAAGATACTTTGCAGAGAGTAAGGAATGTTTTGTCACCGATACTCTCTGCCAAACGCAAATGTTTTCTTGAGGGAAGGTGAAGTTGATAAAGGCGCTGAAAGGAGGACTTTAAACCTCCTGCTTTCCGTCCCTCACAGCCTCTTGAGGGTTCTTTTTCTCTCTTTGATCAGCCGTCGTTTCTCTGCTGCCACTTTCTTGTCACCAGCATGCTTTTTCGTAGGCCCTCCGCCAACACTTTCTGCACAGCCCTCAGCTGACTCTACACCAGCTTTTGAAAGTTTAACAGACTGAAATATTCGGAAAAAGTCATTAAACACTTAGAAAAAACACTAAACCACAGGCTAATTAACAATTACTCATTCATTGTGTACTGTGCAATGTGGACTGATATCTCTTAAAATAAAGCAACCTCTACATTAGTCATAAGTGTGCTGTCCTAGAAAAAAATCAACCCAAACTTTCCAACCCCCTACAGTCTGGGAATTTACAGCATACAAATCATTTAATCACTTCACAATTTCTCACAAATAAAGCTTTTTTTGTTATGGTCACCATTTCACTGCCCAACTAGAGTCATAGCCACAATACTTGTTTTCCTCAACAAAGATATATTAATCACTTTTTCATCAGAAAAGCTATAATAAATTTCACTATCCTTGAAATAGTAATTAATAAAAAGATTAATAATTAATTCAAATTTACGCAATTCTTAGTCATAATGAAAAATAAGTTCTTCTCTGGAAACACAGTAACCGACTTTAAAAATTTGTGCCCGTGGATTTGACATGAAATCTAACTTTCAAAACACTTTGTAGCTGTATGGTGGTTATGATTGCCTTCCTTTTCAACCTCAATTTAAATTATCATGCAATCGTTACAAAGTGTACTAATGAGGGTGTAATGGCTAACACTCTTAAAGCAGAATGCATAGTGACAGAATAAGAAAGTGGCTTGACCATTGCTATGCAGTCACTGCTATAAAATACTAAGTATTTTATCATAAAAGAGGAGATGATTTGGTCATTCCTGCCACTTATTTAATTGGTCCCAATTCTATGCCATTTTCTAAATTCTAACTAGAGGCTGACAATAAGAGGGTTGAGGTACTGAATCATAGTAACTGCAAGGCTAATGATGAACTGATATATGGTAGAAATATATATATAGTGCCTAAGTGTACTGGGCAAGAATTTTACTTATATAAATGAATAAATATTGACATACAAACTTTAGAAAACAAGATAAAAACTTAAGTAAAACATGTAAAAACATTTAAATTATAATTCATGTTTTGTAAAATCTATATATATCAAAATCATCCCCTTTAATGATATCCCTGCATTGCAAAAATGACCAAGAGTAACAGAAGTTTATGCTACTGAGTGATTGTGTACATGGTGCCAACTACTGCAAATATCACAAAAACAATGGGTGTTTACAAATAGTTAAAACTAATAAAAATCATTACAGCAAAAGTCTTACTAAGAAATCAAGAAATATCATTTTATATTATTACCTGTGCATGGATTTCTGTCATCATTCTTGCTCTCTGTGCATAGTCGTCATAACGTTCTAAAAGTAATTTTCCTGCTTCTTCATTCAAGGCAGATTCTGGATTGGGCACAATCAGCAGGCACTTAATTGTCTGGAAAAGAACATTAATTTAATTAATAGGTATTAGGCACATATATAGTAGAACCTCTAATCTATTGTTTTCCTGGATCAATCAACCATTCTCTACAGTCCTGAGAGCTGCCCATGAGAAGCAAAGTATCACATAAAATAATACTTAATAATACTTAGTTTTCCTGTTTCTATTGCTCAGATACTTTGGTTCCCACATTTCACTAATCTTCTTTAAAAAATCAAATCCTTTTTCTATGTTCATGAAATTGAAGAAAGTGACAAATAAAAAACAAAATAATATACAAACAACTAAATATAGAAGAATAACTTTCTGATTTAAAACAAAAATCAAGAATAATACAAATAAGGATTGCCAGTTGCTTAAAGAATTATTAAATAACCTTTAAGGTACAAAATTAAATAAATATTTTACTTCTATTATTTTTCTTATTCAATATTTTAGGGCTATTTTAAAATTATGCAATCAATAAGCTTATGATTTACTATTGGTTTAATAATATCAGCAGGGTCCTCCTTTCCTACATACATCATTTTGTCCCTTCAAAAACTACAAATTGAGGTTCTACTGCGGAGCAAATACAGTTCTACAGGCACGCCTTTTAAATGTCAGGCTACACCTTCAGAAATATCCGAAGACTTGTTAAAGTAAAATAAGGTATTGAGATAATAATGAATGTAATGAAGAACTTTCTTAAGTTAACCCACTCAATGTTGAGGAAACATGAGTTCTCAACATCAAATGCCTGAAGCTAATGAAAGCTTGGCAATGGCACATTTGAAACTAACTTCCAGACGAATTTCAGATTTGTTCAGGAATCTCTGAGCTTTTTTAATGACACATACTGGGAATTTGCAGGAATAAAGTGAAAAAAATTATGATAGGAAAAATTCATTACCATATGAATATTTAGAGAAAAAAATCAACCATCCTTAAGTGAATCTCCCCAAGAGGACTTCTTAAACATATTCTTCATATATCTAGGTAAAATTAAATCCGGAGAGATCCCCAGACTGTATGGTATGAACCCAAATGTTATCAATAATCCTTTTTACCATTATTTCTACTTCTTACTTAAATCTGAATAGCACAGGATTACCAAAAGAAAGTATGGTTGATTCAATAATAATAAAATGTTGTCATCAGATCATTGCATTCAACTATGTTAAATGATCTACTAACATATGAGAAATGGTATCTCACCGCAAATTTACTTTTATAATCCCAAGACTTAATGAATAACTAACTATATTCTTAAAAAAATGGCTTACCAAAAGAATATGCTTGATGCCATAATCAGACTTCCAGTCCCTTTTCAAAGTGTCCACACAGATTTCTCCTGAAGCTGCTACATTAGGGTGAAACAGGCGTGTGAGAAAGAAGGCTCGAAGGGGTGCTGTGGGAAAGTCCTTGCCCAGAGCTAACTTCACTCTGAACACTCCACCAGCATAAGGAGTGCCCGCTGTTTAAAAAATGTAAAAGGTGTTAAGTAACTTAGTAAATATCATGCTGAAGATATCTGATACCCTAGCTACAACACTCTTAAGACCTGGAAAGAATATCTTGCTTCAAGTAAGTATTAAGTAGATTTTCTTCTATCATCATCTTATCAAAGTCATGGAAAAGGTACATCGGGCTTCATAAAATAGTGACTGAATGTAATCATAGTTTCAATATTTATGAGACTAAATTTTCACAAAATATTCCTTACGTAGGGATAAAATTGAGGGAGCTGACGGTGAATACTGATATTGTAATAGCTGTTGTGATATGAAAGCTGTTTCTCTCTAACAAATGAGAATTCCATTATTGTTTACAATTACTCACAGCATTTAATCCTTTAATAGAATAGAAAAATAAGTACCAGTTAAACATCAATTAAGTACAATTTATAAGAGGACAATGATCAAAGAGGAGCATAAATATGGGAATTTCATTTCCATAGGTGAAGAAATAACTAATATAGAACGAAAATTACGTACAATACAGCAAATTCCTTCCTAAAACAGCAAGGTATGTTAATTTTCATTTCATAAACAATAAAATCACAGATAAAACCTGCGCAATAATTCGGCACCCCAAAAAGTTTATCGTGGCACAACAGTATGCAGCTGTACACCGGTTGAGAATTTACGACCCAATCAATTTATTCAGTCCGTAAATAGTTTTAAAATGTAATAAAAAGTATGAGACACCAATCTGGTTGAAGGCATTCGTTTCGCCCATTGCTACATGATGTTCCTCACGATATGGTTGAGGAGAAACATACATAACCATTCTACATATAGGATGGTAAAAAAGACCTGGAATAACAAAGGATTATTCTTCACTCACCAGGACCTTCAATGTAAGCCTGAATATCTGTTACATCGTGCTCATTTAGAATCACTTTAATGCCTTCTGGAGGATCATTAGCCAAGTCATGCATCTCTTTCACTATTCTTCTAATAATTTGGGGGGAAAGATTTTCAACATTTGAAGCCTGGAATATAATTGAAAATAAAGATAATTTTGATGGAAAATTAGGCATTCTTTAAAATACAGGCTAGAATATAAAACAAGCTTCGGTCGACCGTTACTGCAAAAAGTAATTCTTCGAGGATTTCAACGATTGTGACAGCAAATCACCCAACATATACTTCACTTTTCCGTACCGAAGTCATGATGGACATGTCTTCTTAAACTAATTTACTCTTATGACCTTCAAAAGAAAACTGAATAGGCGATAAATTCACCAGTTAAACACGTATAACGTAACAAGCCCACTATCCAGCTCACACAGCAGCTATGGCAACCGTTTTCAAATCGACCAATCATGTAGCACTCAATTTAGCCTCAAACCCAATACAAAGTTAACCAGTAAACATCATAAAATTTTGAGTAATATTCATTATTCTTTGCATTCTATTGCGTAATTAAATCTATAGTAATTTATTGCGTTATTTATTTGTATTGGTATTGGATATCCAATACTTTACTCGATTTGTCAATAATAAAAAAAATTTGAAGGCAGTAAACGTTACTCTTTAAATCTAGGATATTTGCTGAATCAAACGACTTTTCGAAATAGCGTTCGCACCTACATAGGAAGGTAGTCTAAAAAATATTCTGTCATCTCAATGAGCGATTACATGTACACATACCTGAAAATTGTATCCAATCATGTGAACGTTTTGTAAATTTACTGTGGATTTTTCCTTCTGGGATCCATAGGTGTCTGCAGACTTCAGTGCAGATACTAAGAGAATCAGCGAATTCTAGATACTGTTAGCTGGATTTCAATATATTTTTATTAAAAATACGCTGAAACTCTCTTCAGTTTAGATAAAACTTATTATGGGCGACCTGCCAGCGCAGTTCAATCAGGTTGTTGCCTTAGTTAAGAAAATTATTGTCCATATAATACCATTGTTTAATTTTACTATTTGTGCTCTTTCTGTATTAAACAATAAAATATACGTCCATTACGTTAGGAGCAGATGGTGACAAGTCTTAAGCATCGTTTAGAAGGATGGCGTGAGCTAATTCTACCTCTGCATTCTATTCTTCTTTGGCAAAATCCTTGGCATACGGCCATTCTCTTCGAGGGAATTTTCTTCATCTTCTTGTAAGTGTTGTTTTGTTAGGTTTTAATTCCTAGAGTTTTGGTGGCATTCAAAGTCAATTTAATTTCATTCATAAAACTTAGGTTGTTCTGTCGTTCATTAGCTTATGTGAAAAATATGTAATTTGCAGATGCATAGAATAATATAAAGTAGAGTTAATTTTTATAAAGGTTTTTCGATTGTAATTAGTATAATTTCGTTGTGATAAGTCACCATCTTCTATGTGAAACATCCCTATAGTAAGGATTAAAGGAAATTTTTATCTCATTACTGATAACCTTTATTTGTGTTTATTTGTTCGGTTTCCTTAACTTTCTTTTCAAAACCTGATAAATTTTTTCAACAATGATATTCGTATTTAAAAATGAATGGTAAATATCTTTAGACCAGTTACTTTACAAAAAATTTCCATTATTATAAAACTGATTTTCCAAATACATAAGACTTTATAAATTTTCTTTTGCATAGTGTTAAAATAAATTTATGTTTTTCATGTGTTTAAATGATCTCATTTTCAGAGTCATTTGGTGGTGCGACCTTTCATTGATTTCACTATTTGCTATAATTGGAGCTATCATTACCTCATTAGATTATATTGGTCCAATTGCAATTCGAACAATATCTGATCCATCACAATGGAACAACAAGAAAGAGAAGAACTTTGAAGATATTTGTAAGTCCATTGTGTCTACACAGATCACATGGAATCATCTACTTCAGAGGATATATGATGTAAAAGCTAATCAACCTCTTCTGGTATGTCATAAATATTGAAAAGTATAATATTAAGTTGGAAATTGGCAAAAACTACTATTATTTTAGTTAAAATTTATCAAAATTATCCCCTCATGGGATATTAGTAACTCATTCTCAATTAAGTTCCTCTCAGCCATCAGCTAGAGGGGGTTTTTTCATGGATTCCAATGTATGGAAGAGGAATTCAGACCCATTCTCAACTGCAAAAAGGATAATCTTTGTCTTCCAATAAAATTCTTGTCGTTCTCTTTATTTGCTAGAATGTGTAGTTTCTTGTGTTGATACTTTTAAGAAATTGGGAGCAACAAAATGATCTCGAATGATTTCATCCTTTAAAATTTTGTAATTTAAGATGATGTTGGTTGATTTACTGAGGAAGTTCATTTAGGCATATGAATTATTTTGGTTTGGTGAATTTGCTTTGGTCTTCATATTTAGAATTGCTCTCTCTCTTTCAATGGCATTAAAGCCCATGTTGAGCTTTTCAATCATCAATTTTCTATAAAATATTATTCTACATAGCTTCTAGTACAGTATCTGTCTCTAGATAACTCTCTGCACTTTCCAATTCCCAGCAGGTCTCTTGCATCCCTGGTTACATTGACTTCCTTTGCCCTTTCTTTGGCAATTGCTTTTCTTGAGAGCTTTAATTTTTTGTGAATTTCATACAGTTCACTTTGCCTTTAAAGTGGCTTTTTTGCTGTTGATTGGTTTATTGATTATCTGTACCATTATTCTCTTAAGGCTGTGCAGTAATGTGGCAGGTTTGACAGTCATTGTCCATGTTCCCATATGGTAAGACTACATAGGATGCACTGGTGTCAATTCCCGTGTTTCTTATGATATGTTCTAAGGCCAGATTGAAAATCATGGGTGTGTCCATCCCCCTTGTTCAAGTCCTTGGGTTACTTCGAAATTGCTAGTTTGGCACTACTTTCAGTAGGCATTGAGTGTTCATAATTGTTGCCTTGAGGCTTTTAGATATCCATATGGGTATTGCATCACTTTTGGTGAAAGCAGTCCTAGGTTCATCACCTGATGGGAGTCCACATGTAAAGCTGTTGCTTTAAGAATATCTCTACTTTATGCTCCTCTCTAATAATTTATTCCTGTCATATCATATTATTGTTTGAAGGCTAAAAATACTTGGTGTACAATATTCTGGTTAAACTCCCAGAATTTTCTCTGATAATTGCCTTACCATGTGAATTCGATACCAGATCTGAATACTACCTGGTATTGCCCAATGATATTTTCAGCATAAGTTTTCAATTCATCGTTGACATTCATTGTGAAAATCTTATAGGCTGTGCAGAGTAGGGCTGTCCTTCTATAGTTTCCTCCTTTCTTGTAAACTGAGTAGGTCCATGGATATCTATTATATGTAGAT
The DNA here is from genome assembly GCA_036926295.1 of Pachydiplax longipennis. Classification (NCBI taxonomy): domain Eukaryota; kingdom Metazoa; phylum Arthropoda; class Insecta; order Odonata; family Libellulidae; genus Pachydiplax; species Pachydiplax longipennis. The sequence continues at coordinate 18,774,258 of JAVFKF010000024.1, read as the reverse complement.
GCTTCTATAGACATATATATATAGAGATAAAGGATAACAATAACCATCCTAAATCAAAGAGACCTCAGGGCTCCCTATATCTTAATGTAGGGACCCAGATTGTCTCACTACAGGAGAAAAGAAAAATCGCTCCTTGTGATCCTGAGTTTGATATTTGAAGACCTGAAGAATCTGAATTTTCCCATAATCATACATTATACAGGTTTTTGAAAAATTTCAAGATACTTTCCAGTAAGATAGAGAATTCAAGATTGCAGAGGTGGTAGAAGGTGCGGTTTTCTATAGAAATTTCTCCAAATGAGCTTGATGCTATGTAGATGCAAAATTTTCCCATTTAAAATATATTGCAGCTATTTTTAATGATTCATTGCAGCACTTCCGGTGATGATAACCCAGGAGTTAAACAGAGTTCACAAATATATTTTATATATGTGGATAACCACTTCCCTAATGATCCTTAGTTCAATGCCAGAGCTCTGTTTGAATTTTGCCATGCATTTTAAATGAGAATTGCAGAATCTTATTTTAGGGCCTTCCCTATGTGATATTGATGTGAACCTTTTAAAACAAAGTTGTCCCTACCAAACAGTTATATGCAATCTCATCCCACAAAAAGGTTCTGGGTTTGGATCAAGGCAGACTTCATTCTCTATTTTGCAATATATAGTGGGAATGTCAAATATAATTATGAATCATTTCCAGAGAAGATAGAAATCCTTAACCTAGGATGTTTAGTCAGTAGAAGTTGTATTATGTTTTACATGTGCAGTTTTCTGTTTGCCTAAAGTTCCTTGACACTAGGGCACCATTTGCATTCTTCTTACATTTTAAATGGGGATAAGGAATTGTGTTTGAGGACCTTCCTGATATCATATTGGCTTTAAGTTTTACATACAGATAAAGGAGTCTTTCTGCAACATGATGTGCAATGGCATTTTCCTATACAATACTGGGTTCAATTCCTGGCTGGTTATATTTTATTTTAGAAATGCTTTAAGATGAACAGGAATTAATCTTTTAATCACTTCCAAAAGTAATGGAGTATTTGAGTGAATTCCTGATAATTCTCACTATTCATTTCTAATTATCAGAACAAACTAATAGAAAGACACATCCTATGAATAAACAATTCATATATAATAATGTTGTTATGATTTAAAAAGAAATTTTTCAGTATAAATTTGGTGTCAATTTTTCAAGTCATTATAAGCTACTAGTTGACCATAAGCAGTCTGTAAACTGAATGACCGCAGCTTGAAAACCTCAGTTTTTTAATGATGAGTGATGGAATTCAGTATTCCAAAATCACAATGTTTGAGTTGAATTAAGGAATTATAGTATGACATTTTTGACAGTGTATTTCTTTCCATGTATATCCCTTCACCTGCTGCAAATAAACGTGTGGATGCAGTACTACTTGGCTGCTGTTATCTCTCTACTTGCACTTGCTTTTTTCGGGCAGGTTGTTGATAATCTTCTCCTGACGTATCTCTTGGGTGAGCATAATTTTCGTATAAAAAAGTATCTGGCATGCCTTTATTTAATTGTAGTTTTCCATTCATAACATTCAACAAATTAACGTATGCATCACTATATGATATACAGTTGATATTATTATGCATGCAAAATAATATCACTACTCGAATTCTTAGTATGGTATCACTGGGTTTAAGTAAATTTAATAAATTTCAAAATTCTGACGTTATGATTATATTTATGCAGCATATAAGATACAAATTTTAAATTTTACTGAAAAATTTGCTCAAATCTTTTGACTGAGCATAGTCTTTTTCCTAAAATCTGTATTTTCTTTTGAAAAAATAAATACATCTGCAAATGCTGTATAGAATTAGCTTACAGTTGTATTTCTCACATTAGCACTCAGTTTAGCATTCTGAGATAGCTACTCTTATATTTTCTAGGTAGAATATTTGGTTATTTGAACTATATTTTTATCAAGTTGGTTTTAGCTTCTGATATCTTGAATTAGTGTTACTTAAGATACACATATTTTTGGAGACGTTAGAATAACCTTGGTTATACTTTTAATATGATTGCTTAAACTAATGAAAAACATAGGTCAGTAAGCTTGTAAACTTAGATTTTTGTTCCTGTTTGTGTCTTTTCAGTAAATATCTTACTTCTTATACCTGGTCTACGCCATAACAATCCTTTGAAAAATTATCTACCTTCTCTCTTTGGGGCAAATGAAAATCCCTCTGGAAAGAAAGGTAAAAATAAAGTCAACTGATGTCGTTCACTCCTGCACAGAGCTTTTGTCAAGAAGTGACCATATGGAAGATTGGATGGAAATTCTTTGGAAAAAATGGCTGAGGAATAAGTGTATAGCAGATGAAGCTTAGAAAGGTGCAAAAGATGAATGTGCTCTCTTATTTTGTAACAATTCAGCTTTCCATTTTTTCCCAAAATTTTGTACTGTAATTTGGCAGCTGTTGGATATTGTTAATTTTGTGAATATATGGTGAACTAGAGGCAATGTTATTTAGGTAAAGCATTCATTTGCTTATTTATAACATTCTTCGGGTTTTCATATTTATCATATAATTGAAAATATTTTTTTAATTATCTAAGGATAATCTGTATCCTCTTCTATCTTCATTTTTATCTCTGAATATCGATGTTTGTAACAAATGCAACTTCTATAATTACAATGGAAACTTTGCAATCTTCTTTCATAAATTAAACTATCCTAAAATAAATGCTAGTCATAAACTTGTCAATGTAATTAACTTATAGAGAACTATATACAAATCTTAATATTACGAAATATTAACTCATATTTTATGAAGCACAATAAATAAATACTATATGTAACTGGATATTATTACCAATATTTATTCAGAATTCATGTATAGGAATTATGCAGCATGCTAATTTATTTCCGCAGAAATTTTTCATTAGTGAAACAAGTAAACTATTCAAAGAATTTTTAAGGGTGCATTTTCTTTCAAATCCGTCATTCAATCCTTTGTAAGTGCTTTGCAGTTTTGTATCAGAATGCTGCTAATTTTTTTAGAACTCCAATTATTATTATATTTCATAAGCAGATAAGAAACAGTGGATACTGCAATGAATTTCTATGGCACATTATTTTCAAAATTTCCATAATATTGATCTCAATTTTATATATGAATTTGTACCTTGTGTTGCATGACTCATCTTATTGTTTGAGTTGAGTTTGTCAATGCTCTTGATCCTTCTGTAAGTTTTCATTCAGAAAAACTTTTTATGATATATTTAATTATATCTCTATTTAATTCAAATGAAAAGGATGTAAACAGCTATTCTATAATGGAAAATCATGGGCTGCTCTGTAATAAAGTTGCATTTTTTTCTCAGTAGTGAAGCAATCATCTTTATAGTTGGTTTTTATGGAAATTATTTAATATGTTTATAATATTGAGGCTAATGATTCTTCTTGGTAATTTTTAATGAAGGTAATTTTATATTAACATGTTTCTGATTGTTACTACTTTTATTTTGTTCAAAGACCTGGTTAAAACTGACATGGTTTACTGCAGGAAAGAGGAAATGTCAGAAAAAAATTAAACATGAAATAACAATTAGAACCATGCAATCATTATTATTTATATGAAAGTATTTTATCTATATTCATGACACTCCTTGGAGTGTAAATTGAATCCTTGAGGTATTGATTTTAAAATTTTTCTCTGTTCAAAGTTTATTAGGTATTCCCTATTTTATCTAATTTTCTGCAGAGGTGGAAAATATGTTCCGAATCAGACAGTAGAAGAAAGAAAAATTTGGAAAAATTAAGGTGGAGATTATCCAGAACCACGTGTTCTTCTGAACTAAAGCATTCACCTTTATAACCATAATTTTATTTCAGTGAAACTCTTTAAATCTGTCAAAAAATCAGTCTTCATAGTGGAATGTTGTTTATTTTATTGAAAATTTTGACAAATAATGGGTTTGTCATGCAAGATTGATGAAAAATAAAGATTATAAATATGTTAGAGTTATTGCTTGCTTGAATTTACTGTTAAATTCTGAACTAAAAAATATTATTTTAAGCATTGGAAAAACCTCTCAAGAATGTAACTGATATGATACTAAGCTGGTTGCCGAGTCCTTGTATGAATATATAAAAATGTTTATATGCACTTATACCTGCCTTGTACCATTTTCTAGCTTGCAATTGATTCAAAGAATTATTTTTGTCATTGCTGCATTGTGATATTAAAAAGTAGTTAGTAGTACTTAGTATTATTATCACTTTAAATATTTGTAATTAGCCAAAGATTCAAGCTTTCTGAGGCATTAGAGGAATAATGTGAAACATTCGCTATGCTAAAAATCAATAGAGGATGGAACCTCCCTAATAGAGTAAATGTTTAGCCATCTGTATAATTTATTTAGTCCAGCTTTTATCTGCATTTGAGGTGCTATTACTGCATTTCTATCAGTTGAAATGTAATTACTTAAACTTTTGAACACCTGCTATTAGTGCAGTTGGAACTGAGACCCTCTTAAAAATTTTGCTTCCTGAAGATTCTAGTTGGAACATGATTTATGTTAGAATTTTGGGAATATTTATCCTTTAATTTGATTTTCCACAATAATGGATTTCTCTTCTGGTAGCTGTGTACCATATCTTAATATATTTAATGACTTTTTAAAATCTTATCATTGATATATCTTAATTTATTTCAGATTGTACATTTTCATGTTCTGGTGTAACGTTCATAATCTAGCAAGAGTGCTTTGTGTAATGTAATGAGAAAATTTTGCTCCATTAGAAATTTTTCTACATTTGTACAAAAGATTGATATGTTTTTTACAGTTTTGATGAATGACTTTATGAAGGTTCCTATGAATAAAATACTCATGCTGATAAAATGATTTTTTTTTTTTAAGAATCACTCTCTTTTTATATATATATAGATCTCTCTTATTATGTAGTTATTCTATTTATTTATAGAAATCCCATATTATACATTTATTCTATAAGAAAATTTCTTTTACAGATCATAATGACCAAACTTTTAAAATAGTTGAAATAATAGTCAATATAAAATGTTATTTAACCACGGTTATTTAATACGTCAGTGTAAAAATGTAAATTTTAAGTTAAAATTTGGAGATTAACTTGTCATTGAGATTGGTGTATACACAAGCATATATGGTAATAATCTATGGATAAAGTTATTGAAAATGAATCATGGGGAAAGGAAGTGAGAATACAAAGTATAACATAACTAATGCATTTATTTATTAAGTATAAAGATTTTCATGACAAAGTCGTGTTAGAAAAGTATTGATGTTTTTTTGTGTTGTATTTTTGTAGATATTCCGGTTGACATAATTCTAATAATACACGGCTTAAATTTGATACCATTTTGGGATAGGTAAGATTACCATTTTAATTTTTATACATTAAGTGAAATAATGAAAAGATTAAAGGTGGTGAAATTGTTGTAAAAGTCGTTTACTTGAAGTAAGGATGTGATACTTGGGATATCAGTGACCAGATGTAAGTCTAACTTTTGTTTTTAATTAAAATACTGAGTCTGAAAAGACAAGGGTAGTGTAGGGGTTTTAGGAATCTGGAACTCATGTTGGAGTTTAGAATCCATTGAGAAAGAGAGAAGGGACTAATTTTATATTTCAACCATACTATTACCCTAAAACATGTAGATTATGAAATTTGTTAATTTCAAGGGTACTCAAGGGCACCTTATATTTGCAAGATTTTTTAAAAACTATTTTTTATAAATGTGTTTGTTATTGATTTCTAAAAAATGATCATTAAAAAATATTTTAGTTAGTTTTGATTTTTCAGGTAAAAAAGTTAAAAGGTTTAAGATTAGTCATTAAAAATTATCAAAAGAGAATATAGCAATGATTATGACAAAGAACACTTGCAAAGCAGTGGGATATTTTTAACCATAATTGCAGCAGATGGTTTTATCAAGTTTGAGTATTTATCTTGTAAATTATTAGATCTACAAATTCGGCACTGCAATTTTCTTGTATCTTACATTTGAAAATTAATATCAGTACTTTTAAATACCCAAGAATATATTCATTGAAAAAATCAGACAATCCCTTTACTTGTTGATATATCATACTTTGGAGCACTATGTATTTCCCATTCTTAGTGGGTTTAATTTTTTTATGCGATACTGTTGATGTTGCATGACGTGTACTTCTCTATGGCCGCTGTCTTGTAGATCGCTGTATAGTGCATCCTTTGAAAGAATTCAGTCGTACATCAATTTCACCCTCTTCCAACTAGAATAATACAAGAGTAATCAAATTATTTTCTTTCTCAAAAACAATGCTCTTCAGGAAGAACTAACATAAGCAAACTTTTGTGATGACTCAGGCTATCAACTACTCTCTTTCACTAGTATATATCTAGGTATATATAAAGCCTATCTATCTAGCTGAAAAAAGTCGTATTCTGTGATTACAGGTATTTCAAAAGATTGAGGGAAAAAATTGTGAGGTGATAATTGCAACTTTCTTTTGATATTGAAATAATCAATAAATTATTTGTAGTAAACCCAATACAAATCATTGCAAGTTCAATTCAAAGGTTGGATTTGAGGGGGACTCAGATAAATTACTCAGAACCCCATTTTTCTTTAAGCACCAGATGTATGAAAAGTATGATTTAATTGTGTAACAATTTTATCATGGATGTCTGCATAGTTATAATTATAAATCTCAAATGTAGGCAGCTCTGCATCTAAAATAATCAAAAATCACTGTTGATTACATTTTTTGAAGTGAGATTTGAATTTGATGAAAATTTCCACTGCCTAGAAACAGTTTATAGATAATTGATTCTGTTTTCCATTAAATACCATGAATCAAATGTCAACACCTGCCAAGAAAATACAGTGAAACTATTGAAATTTTTTAAAAATGAAATATAACCAACCTCATCTGCTTCATATATCTCCTTATAGCAAGATGGTGACAGACATTGTCTGGCACATCTTGTTCGAGCGATTCTTGAGTCAGCTATTGTGGAACAAAGGCTGCTTTCTTCACAAGATGCCTCTTGCTCCCTGAACCATGCCTCCTGTTCAAGAAAAATTCGCTACATTCAGTTAGAAGCGTTAATTGCCTTGCTATAGGGATGAAACTTCTCAAAAGGTTGCCAATATCTGTCATTGAAAAGAAAGTGCACAGTTCGTTAATTTGCTTTTTAAAGTATTTACTATTGTTTAAAACACTATATTTAGCAGTAATATCTACAGGACGAATTGCAAATCTTAAAAAATTTTAAGATTGTGGCTAAAATACATTATCATTGAAGATCTATAGCCAAAATATTTTTCAAGAAAATACAAAATATTGATCTAAAAGATAAGAATTGATGTAGCATACAATGAATATATTCATGAAAAAAGCACACTAAGTCTGAGATTAACTCAATCGTAGAACATTTAGGCAACATTAATTTCCACAATGCAATACAAACTACTGAAAAAATTAAAGGTTGATATGACGAAAATGATATAGAATATAACTAAGAATATTTTGCTAGTTCACCGTTTCCATTAATCTTATTTTGATAATTCGGACGTAAATGAAGCTCAGTGCTGCCGGCATTAAAGAAAGGTTGGATGAAAAGAATTATAATACCTTTAGCTTAACGACATGATAAGTATATTCGGGTGATTGCTGAGGTATATCCTAAGGAAACGAAGTCGTGCTGGCTGCATAAGATTGAGGATACTGAGATGCAGCATAGCGTAGAAAGATACGTAGAAAATTAAAATGGACAGATAGAGGGTAAAGCAGGTTATTTAATCTAAGATAACCGTATTTTAATTTCGAAATCTTGAAGACATGAAGAACATTGTTTAAGAAGTTAGAAAAGACTTCGATTGATAAGATTAACTTGGGTTTCAATATCCACAAGCGAGTTCTCGTGGTCAGTCATTTTGTCCTAAGCGATTGGTCTTTTCAGTCTTTTAAAATTATGCATAAAGGCTCGTAAAATCATGACATTTTAAAAGTAAGGAATACGTTGAATCAAATTAGGTGAAGTAAAACTTTGATCACAAAAGTCTCCACCACTTGAAATTTAGATCATTGTATTTAAAATTTTCTTTCCGTGTTTATTAAATTCATCATTATCATCTGTACAAGCGTTCAGAGGGAAAATATGTAAAATAAAATTGTTATGAATACCGGTTATATATTTGGTTATATTTGCAGAATATTTTTTGAATCGCTCAGAAAATTATTAGTGCTTTAAGGGATACATTACTTACATTATGAGTGGCACAATGCCATTCGACTAGGGTAACGATAGTTTTTCATTCAATGGGAATACGGTTACCACGAGTTCATCTTTGTTTATATTTACGGCGAGAAAAAAATATACGTAATAACACAGAAATTAATGTCTCAACCAGAATTCGAATCCGTTAAAATCATTTGAATCTATACGGACTTACGTTCTTTGCCGTTTCCTTGTACGGAAATTCTGGGAAAGAGAAAGTGGCTGCCCGATTCTCGAGATTTGAATCGGAAAAGGCCAAATCTACTAAGTATAAGTCGAGGATAGCTAGAAGTAACTGTACAGAAGACGCCATTTCTGATGTCTCCCAACCCTGCCATTTTTCCGCCCCTCTACTCCCCTCTCCACTAAGCACTTTCACTACAGAGAGCTGTGGGAGGAATCAATAGACGTTTGATTTCCGAGCAAACCCAGTCCGAACTTCTAAATTTTATAACGTCAGAGTTATATTTTTTAACTTAGCTTTCCCCAATTTTCCTTCTAACGGAGCGCTTCAACAATTTGAGATTTCAACTGTACAAAAAGACTTCTTTGCGGTGTCCGAAAATATAAATGATAAATAGTTCATTTAAGTAAAATTCAGTGAAAGTACAGTATAGATGTAAAGTAGGCGGTCTCTGGCTTACACACATATTCTAACTTCTTCTATCTTTGAAAATTATACAAAAATTTTAAATTCTCTTAATATATCGCAAAATACTTTCATGGCTTTCAACAGTATTTCCTTTTTAAAGCAAAAATCAGCTATACGTCCTGTCAGCTGATATTCAAGGCGTTAAATGAGGTTCACCTAGAAATGCTACTATAAGTTTTAAATGGAGTGCAAGAAGTCTGAAAAAAAATTGTTCACGCTGGAGTGACATCTCGGTCAGGTTTCCGTAATAATCAATGTCATAACTGACGTGAAATTTGATATCTGGATTTGAAAAATGTACAAACAATATTTACCGCGCTCTATCTGTGAACACAGCATTAATTACCTCCAATGATTATACTTCAGCATGTTTTCCAGGTATATTTTTCTTTTAATATACTAGGAAAACAGGCTCTGTTGCCACTGATCGACTTTAATTTCTTCATGACTTAGCCCAAAGAGTTTGAAAAATGTTCGGAAATTACTAAGATAATGAATAAAAGTCACAAAATATAAAATATTTCAAGTTTAAAAGTTCTATTTCGAAATTATGATTATGTGCGAGGTTATATGTTTATTAGAACTCTGTTATTGTCATAGGAGTGCATTAAATTAGTTCGAGCAATCATTCAATCATTAATAAGATTAATATTAAAGGGAATGGAGTTATTGCGACGTATATGTATTGTCATGAAAATTGATGTACAGAAATTAAGAGGTTTTCTAAAAATAATCTTCACCGATTAGTTGCAAATAAGCTTCACTATGGTATACATACAATTGCTTACAAAACAGTATATTTATTTGAATATTTTATTATCAATCGCGCATATTCTGAGGTGAATTTATATGGGAAGTTAAATTGAAAAACAAAAGAAATAACTATCTTCATGTAATCACAATAGCCAAGTAGAAGCATTTTATTTAATTTACTTTGCTCTGCTTGTAAAAGAGAAAGCAATTGTTTACTTTAAGTTGCAAATTACAGCAATTTTTTCGCATGCGCAATTTATAGAGTGATTTACAAAATGTGCTTGAACGCCTTGAAGTTTTAAATAAAATCTGACTGTCGAAATTTTTAGCCAATAAATTGAGTCTTTACAATTCCACCACCATTCCTTTTCCAATTCGAACCGCTTCTTTCGAATGGATTATATCTGACAATAAAACTATTTGGGATCTATCTACGGAAATATTGGAGAAAAGTTTTCGAGTCTGAACAAAAGATGGATTAAATAGGTATATTTAATCTAGTTTTTAAAGCCCACCGTTTTATAAAATTATGTAATTTTTTTTCACTTTGATAATGAAAGTTTCACTTCATCGTTTCCTTAAACGATGTGCTCAAGAATTGCATAAGAGGTTTTGGTAAAAATCCTTCAGATACATTGAACCTGTTCGCACCACATCTTCTAAAATAACGCAACAGCTTCTAAAATAATTTATGTTAAAATTGGACTTAATAAACAAAATTTCATAGAAAAATTCCTATTAGAATTTTTGGATCAACTGGAAAGAGAAAATTGATTCTTTTGAAATTTTAAAATCCACTGCATGCTATTCTATTTTCCCCTTTATCCATCAAGAAACGTCTTACATAAAATTATTCTTGTAAAAATTATTATATTTATTTAATTATTATTAGTTTTGTGGTACTGCATGCATTCTGTGATTCTCATTTCATTTCTTGTGCTTGCAATATCATCTTCAATTCAAAGAAAAATGCAAGAATATGATTACTTACATTGTACTTTCATTGATTTTTTATTTATTATATCATTTAATGATCATTTCATTTATGTAATGTCATCATCAGTAGTAACTATCTCTCTATTAAACTTACACAACAATTATTCTTTTATTACAACAAATTATAATGGCATTTCATACTTCATACATAAGTATTTCAAAACCCTTAATTTCTTGATCTCCTTTTGAGCTTGATTAACCCTACCCTCACATTAATTGTTATCTGGCAAAAATGTTTCTAAATATATCAATATATAATATACCAACTGTGTCATTTCTTTGTTATCAATTTTCATTCATATTGAGAAAACTCTTTTTTTTAAATATTTTATTGTATTAAATATGTATGTATAAATTTTCTTTCTACCACATTTTGAAGTACCTTAACCTCAATTTTATATATCATTCTTGGAGCACTATAAAATAATGCACAACACTAACGGGACTAAATGACTCCTGTTAAAAGCTATAGCTTCAGCATAGAGTAAGCTTTGCGTAGGGAAATGTCATGTTTGTTTTTTATCTTCCCAGGACTCAAACTTTGAGTAGATGGAATTAGCTGCATTTTTTCCATTATAAGCCTCTTTGAATTTCAAGTTGAGATGGAATATTTCAGCAGATTGTATTATGAATATTATGGAATTGCTCCTCAGCCTGGAATAACCATGGATCATTGTGAGTTTCTTGCCACAGTTTTCCCTGCTGACTACTCTGCTTCAGGTCAAGCTAAACAAATATATCTGGAAAACTATGCCTATGCCCTAAACACTAATAGTGCTATCTACAGAAGAGTTTTGAAGACATTGATGATAGCAGAACTGGATTTAGAATGGGATGAGCTATCAAATGAAATATGGGTGAGATTTTTTATCACCTATTATAGATATCCCCTTTATATGTTATATCCCCTTTTACCCAATTTTTTAATAGTAAAAATCATTATTTTATTAATGATGATTTTTTAACTATTACCATATTTATCAATTATGGTTTCACTAGTTTAACTCTAATACCTGCATCTTAATACAAGTATATAATTTATAGAATCCAGCTGATAAATGGAGAAGAAATGGAAATTGAATGTTAAACAGAAAGGGATCTTATGCAGATATTATATATATATAAGTTATATAAATTATTATTGCTAAAAATATTCAGTTAGAGCTAAAACCACATTATTGCTTTCACCATTTATCTATATAATTTAAAGGCTTCTTATTTATAAGCTTTATCTGATTCTTTCAAAAAGCCTTGTGTTCCATAATATTTTTATTAAATCTCATTCATTTGTATGCATTTGTGTTGTCTCTGGCAACTCTCATCAATGACATGATTTTAAAATGTGAAGAATCTTCTCATTTTCACATACCATTTTGTTCTTTATTTTTAAATTTCCCTTATTCAACTTCATGAACAAAGATCATAACTTTCAAATATAATATTCTTCCCTGGTGCCCATAGCTATATACCATTAATAATTATTCATGTTATTTATATCTTTAGAGCTGAAAGAAATCCATCAATATCAGATGATTTCCATGTTTTAACTTGATTTTCCAATATAAGATGGGTATGAAAATGGTGGATACATTAAAAATGACTTTAGGAACTATGTGCTGGGGATGAGTTATAGAATCAGAGCTGACATTAAACCAAAAAAGAAATAATTGATGAGAATTATTTACAAGCATTACACACATTAATATATCTATTTTACCTGTATCTCTAATCTTCATTGGTAAACATGGCTCCTTCTGCTTTTAGAAAATACTGTAACAAAAGGGAACCTTTCTTTTCTTTGATGTTCCATATTTAAAAAGTCGTGAACTACCAATATGGAAAAAGCTATTTTTGTCTATAGCAGGAGAATATAGAGTATGCTACAAACCTTAAATTCAGCAATAATACATTTTTTAATACTCTTAATAATTAACTTATCGGTTGATGGATTATCTGCAGAACATACATTTAATGATGGTATATGCCTCAGAAATTATGAAAGTGCCAGTGAAAGTCTTCTTAAGGCTGAAAATACAAAAGAGGTTTGTTTGAATAGAGCAATTGAATTTTATTTTTTGGGTGAGTTTCATAGCAGTGAAACACAGAAACTATATAGTTATCTGATCTATGTATGTATAAATCAAGAGTGAATTAAGCATAAAAAACAAATAATATTAAGGAAATCCTGTAATTATACATTCCTATTATTTCTCAGGGAGTTGGATGTTTTTTGATAAATGCCAAGATATGTCATTTAAAATTGTTACCCAATCAACTTATATGTAATTACTCTAAACAGAAGTATTAGTTGATAGTAAATATACACTGATCAGCCAAAACATTAAGATCAATGGCCTATGCAAGAATGAATCAGCATTGGTGATGTGGGAAGAACATGACATGGTAAGAAAAGTTAATAATTACAGCAGAGGTTACCAGGGGAAACATTTGATTAATGATGTATGACAAAGCCTCTGAATAAAGTGACTTTGAAAAAGGGCAGATTTTGATAGTATCATGGTGGGCTGTTCACATACTGCTGTTGCGAGCATCTATGAAATGTGGTTGAAGGACACAGCTAAGCAATAAGGCATTGGATGTCCATGCCACATCCAAGAACATGGATGTCGGAGGATGCTTGTTCTGCCACCAGGCAAGAATGGTACCACAGTAGTTGGATGAGGAAGATGCTGAATTAGAATTGATGAGTAGGCCACCAAATTTGGCTGATCTCTACCCATTCAAACATATCTGGGACATTTGCACCATTGTGTGCCAGCTCCACACCCAAAAACCACAGTTACATATTTTAAAGGAATTGCATGACATGTCCATGGACCTTTGGTGCCATACCTTGGGAAATATACCAAGAACTTGCCAAATCCATTACATTCTGAATTGTTAATTTATTGTGCTTGAAAGGGGATACCAACATGATATGAAATGTGTGCTCATAATGTTTTGGCTGAACATTGTAGGTGGTTATGACTATTGACACAGGAAAGATAAAGTTCTAGTGCCACCAACCAACTGTTAGGGTTTTTAATAATTTTATTTCAAATGGTTCCAAGGAAATGGATCTCAGAAACAGAAATATTTTTAATTTTTCTTTCTAGGTTTTCTTTCTGGACAATAGATGTTATTTTATTCTTGTTTGATCTTTCTTATATAGCTTAATTAGGATTTATTTCTTTACATTTACCAAAAATTTCATCAATGCTTTATTTCTCAAGTATTTACGAACATTTTATAAATCCAAGGAAGTTTAAAATCACGAACAAATATTATGTTGTAATTGTAACTCTTCAAGAGATTTTAGAAAAGGGACTATTCTCCTACTATCTCCTTATGTGAAAAATATAAGTAAAACAAATTTATTCACTGGGTTTTGGTGGCCAATATACATGCTAGATAGACTAAAATTTCTGCATACATAAGAAATAGGCTAAATTTAATTTTTTTATTTCATAAACTTTATAGAAATTTTGAGAGAGAAATTTCAGTAGAAGTTAATATAAAGTTGGAATTTTAAATTAAATTTAGTTTAATTCATCATAAATGTGATAAATTACATACGTGAGGAGTTTATCAATATATATACTTATTATATGATTGCAAAATGTAAATCATAACAGAAAAGATTTAATGTCAATCAGAAAATATCTCTTTTAATTCACTTGAAATGAAAAACAACATTAAAAATTGTCAGATTTATGATATCTTTAGATTTTTACTTTATTATCAAAGCTATTGTGGTCTATATTGACTGATATAGCTTTAATAATTTTTTAATGCTGCAATATTTCAACTACTATATTTAGTATATCACATTTATGTGGAAGTTATCTATTGAAAATATTTCATATATTAAGATGTAAATGAAAATTTTCAAGCAATTGATGAAGGAAAAAATTTAATTGATGGGGAGGCAAAATGATAATCGACAGAATTCTGGTGATTTTTTCTATCTTAAAAAACAAAATTCCAATAAATTGGGCAGGGTAGGCAGTATTGATATTTTATTGTAAGAAAATGAAATAATATTTATATAAAACAAGGAATAATTCACACCAGATTATTTACCATAATTAGTTGACTTCTTTCTCATAAACATTTATAAAAATGTCAATATATAAATCACATGCTTCTGTTTGGGAATTCATTGGTACATTCATCAACTATCATTCGTGAATATGCATATATGTAGTTTTTGGACGATTGATTTAAGGATAGTGGACTAATATGTCAAATGTAATTATTAAATTTATGCTAAATCTGAGTTTCATCATTGTTTAATCGTCTCAATCTCTTGAAATCTCCATTATAAACCTTGTGACCTCGCGAAAATTCCTCCATTCTAAGAAGGTTCTGGAGACTGCAGGAATTTTAGGAAACATCTAGATAACGGGTAGTAATCATCTCATCAGATTGATCGTCTTCTATGAAAATGTAATCCTTTCATTAATGCATCATTGACTGGTGGCTTTTGTGGTCTGTAAGTAATTTAATCTCTCAGTTTACCGCTATTTTGATTGGATGCAGTATTTTACCTAAGGAGCTCTTCCAGTCGCCGACGTCAGTTAGGGTTCGAAGTTTGTGGACCGGATTGATTCGGGGGAGCGCTCACTGCGGACCAGGAAAGTGAACTTTTTATAAGGTGACGTAAGACGTTAGGGCTGGTACTCGAGGGGAGGCGGGCTGCAGGTGTATGGACGTGCAGGAAGACGAGGTGTAGTGGCGGGGCTAGGAAGGGGTTTGATGCCGGGAAGAGGGAGAGAGCGAGGAATGGCGCAGTAACCATGGAAACAGCATCATTGATCCGGGGCGAAATACGGGAGTCTGCCCTTGGAGGGGAGGCGGTGAGAGCGAAGGCATATCAAATGTCGACATTTATTTAGAGGACTTTCAGAGTTCAAGAACCTCATTTGAAATTAAAATTAAAATTCTTAGAGAGAATCATCTTCGGGCATATCCTATCCTAATCATGAATGATGACTTGACATCATCTTTGAGATTGTCCTTTTAATTTCGCTGGAGAAAGAATTACCGAGAAATCACCACAATATTGACCAAATACTTTGTTAATTAGACTAACGTTTATAATCTTACACCTAATAGTTCTATTATCCACTACCTGTTTCTGAATGACGTCCAATGGATCCAATCGATCTCATTTTTGGATCTTTACTCCGAGACATAAAGTAAGAATAACCGTCTTGGGTTTCCCTGCTTTGGATACTTGGTTTTTGCATTTATCAGCTGTAAATCATGTTTGTTAATGTAACATGATCTGATACTGATTTTTAGCCAAAAATTTTGAAAAACCATTACGATTGTTATCATCAATGAAAGAATGTTTGGCTTTTACCGAAAATATTTTTTCAAACCGTTGCTTTTGGAAAGGTTTCATTGTATGAACATCGATCGACTATTTGCAGCCATAATGTATAGCTGAAATGAGGAAATCAATATTTTATTGAAATCATCTCGGCTCCACAGTCTCTTCAATTTTACCCATCCATTCATTCCCACCAATGAATGTACTTTTGATATGATGAAACACTTATGATTCCGGAGCAGTTTTCATGTGCAAAATTGTCAACATACTTGATTGATTGCGGATTTCAATGAAATAGCATGGATTAAGAGATACCATACCGTCAGACATTTTTCAGTTAAAGCCTGATGATTCCTCGTATAGGCACGATTTTTTAGCATTCGATTCACATAAAAAATGAAAAATCTAAAGCACATTTTTTTAGAAATTGGCACGTATCTTACTATTTGATTTTAAATTATGTATAAAAATTATATCTTGATGACGATGTAGTAATCACCTTAACTGTTAAGAGATGTGTAATGTCTCATCTGGCAGTTCTTTTGGAATTTCTCGCTTTAATAAATGTTTCTTGTGCGAAAATTTTACTCGCCAATGCTCTTTAACAAGAGACATTTTAGTCTATCACAGGAAATCATGTGAAAAGTTCGCGATACATTCATTTTTACTGAGAGAGGTCTCCTAATTGCTCAGGAGTTCCTCTTGATGTCCCTCTGATCTGTTGAATGTGTCTTAGATTAACTACTCTTTTGGCAGTCTTAATCCTAAATGTAAATAAGTAACTAATATAAACATATATAGCCTAGATATACTTATGTTTGCATAGATCAATGGTCATACTGAAATTAGAATTGATTGATTGCATCATTACTTGTCATCATAACTGTTTCAATTATAAAAATGTCATTTTATTTTATTATACTGACTTAATTTATACAGAGTTATATTATATGAATATGCTCATTTGCATAAAATTCTTCACATAAAAATTCCAAGTCAAGTGAATATTTAAGGCGGAGGCTCAGTAAAGAAATTTGCCCATCCTTAAAGTAACGGTGTACGTAATTTTTATTATCTCCGATAACAATTTTAGAGGCTTAACTACCTACCAGTTTGCTGAAGAATTCAGAATTCATAATCTTCCAGATAAAAAAATTTAATAAATTATAGTTGACTAGCATAAAATTGTCTGGATTAAACCACGAAACCAGCGTCGGGAAATTTTAAAAATCCTCTATTGCTAATATCCGCTAATTTGAAAATTTCTCCGTATGAGGTAGTTTCACTTTTTAAAGGGGATGTTACTTCGTTTATGTTGCCCATAACCTGCGTTCAATTCTAATAAAGTATTGTATCATGACCTCAATGGCGTAGAAACGTAATGAAGTCCAGATGTGTGGCATATGACGGACCCACATCCTTTTATTTACTTTTCGCAATTTTTATTCACTACCTATAGGGTTTTGTGTTTGGATTAGATATCAAGAGTTAAAACACAATGAAATCGAGTAGCAAAACATATTTATAACTTTATCAGTCACAGTTATGATAACGATGTTATGCTAAGGTCTCATCTTGACCCTAAGAGTGGACTCGGGTATATTCCTTTATTCCCAGGTCTCGTCGGCTCTGCGAGGCCTAAATGGCTCTGCATGCATCGCAAATGTTTTTGGCGTATATGTTTTTTTTATCAATAAATTCAAATTAAGCGTTTATATGACTAATCTGGAAATTCTTATTGTGATGCATCCCTGTTTTCTCAAATAACGGATTTTGTTAATTCAATCAATCGTCTCACGTATTTTCAACTTTCTGTTTCCAAATATTCTCTATATAACTACTTTATCTATTTGACCGATTGTAACTAAATTTCTACAGAAAATAAATCGTCAGCGAAAAAAATAATTTATATCTTACTTTTCACGCTTTCAATTTCTTAATAACAATTCTGAATAATCGGAGGTGAAATCATCACATTTAACTTTTTTGCTATATTACGAATATTTAATCAACATCTTTTACGCAAAATGGTTATTTCCCTTCAGGAATAGGCATGAGGGTTAAACCTGTTTAACCAAGTATGCGGGGCTCCATACATTCACGATCCCGGGATAAAGGTTACCTGTCCGGGGCGGATCCAAGAATTTTAACGAGAAAATTTTATCTGCGGGAGTAACATGGATAGTGGAACCTATATACACTGTGGCTGAAAGGATGATGGTACTCTCCTGTGCCACAGATTTATATTTTCCGCTGGTTTAACATATGTTGACATTACAGATATTTTATTCACGCCAGATTACATGGTAAATGTATATTAAATTAGATCAATCCATTAACCTAACATATATTTTAGAATTTTCAAATGTTTTGTGGTTTATTCATTGTAATCTCTACCCCAGCTGAGTGCGCTTCCTCTGGTGGTGATTCAGCAACTGCAAACACTTTCGGAGTTTTCTTGGATAAAGACATTTGTAAATTTCAAAGCGAGATGCTTTTAATTACTGTACTATTATGATCTGATCAACTGGTTTCATCTGAAAATTTTGTGAATAACAATAATAATATTAATCATATTTATATGTGAAAACACTTGTGCAAAATACTAAAACATACGACTATCTGAAAAGGAAAGACGAAAAAATCTGAAACCATTTGAAGGAATAGGATTGCCAATTTACAAACTATACATACTTCTTTAAATTGCGGAAGTATTTTCCAAAAATTAGAAATTTTCTTATCCTCTGCCAAACAATGACTGCATCACAGATTATATTTTCAAGTATGTATTTTGTTCAATTTATCGTGGAGAAATGTACTATAACTCCGCTCCGGTATTTGCAAAATAAATTAATTATATTCAATTTCAGCCTGAAAATAGATAATACTCCGAACTGTATACCATCATGCGAATAAGCCACCAAATATTTTAAAGAAAATCTTAACAGAAAATTTAATGTCAAGTTTTTTAACTCTGCTTAACATACTCTTAGTTCTCCTCTGCAGTGTAATTTTTATGCTTGAAATTTGGTTTCAATGTTAAAATTCAAAAGGTTAATATTTCTATTCAGGTAATGAGCAATATTATGCATATTTTCCCAGATTTTTTTTCTACCGGTACTACGAATCATGAGGTGATGAATGAGAATGTCAAACTGACTTCGTAGAGAAGATAAAATTTGAGAATGCTGCAGGATTGGGTTGGAGGTTGTTATGATATGATTATAACATGTTACTAACCTCTGATCGAGTGTTGATTTTTGATATAATATATTTTCTACAACTAATATCTGCTCAGCATTTCTAACTCCCGCTCATATTTAGTTGACGTTAATCCCGCAGCTATGACGACGCCGTCTTTACCTGGACGATTCAGAGAGCGTAAACTCTTCGGTTAATTTGGGATTGTGACTATGGAGAGGGGGGAGTAGAGGGGCATATACAACAGCAGAGGTTGGCTTACAGGATACACCACCAACCAATCGAATCTGACGGCGTTCTTCTTGAAGTTCTTTGGTTAGCTCCGATTTAAAATTACACTTCAAGATCATGATGCCACTATTATATTTGCCACTCTTTATTGAAAGAATTCCACTTTGAAAGGTAAAAACGTTACGATTAGATAAATCGTTTTATAAGCAATATTTGGACACCTTGTATTCTCCAACAGGGAGAATATCTCTGTTTCTAGTCATCTCTTTGTAACAGTTAAATCTTGCAACGAGATTAGATTAAATTATTTATGTACACTCATTGAAAGGGTCGGAAATTAGTCACATGTTTCTATATGTCTTACTATTTGAAGTAATTTGTAGTTTAAATACTCAGAAACTACCGAATCACTCTACTAAATTTTCCTGATTGTTCAATTTATACTAAATATAATTACATCGATTCACATAATTAACTAAAGCCATTTCTCCTAAAATTACAATGAATAATAATTGTTACAAGAGGAATTATCATCTGAACGTTAAAGATTAAAAAATCTTGCAACATTCTATCTGCTGGGTAAACTTTTTTGCCAAAATGTCACCTAATATTTATCAATGGGGTCTTGCAAAATTCTTTTCAGTAATGAATGTGCCTTCCGTTGATAATTACGATGTAAATTTGGCCATCTAACTTTCACCCTGTATTATTTTCGTAGGTATTTTACAATTTGCATGTTATTTGGATCCGCAAATTCCTTTAGCGCTCCATGTGAAATCAGCTTCGAATAATCATACAAAAATTCGCTGAAGCAGCGCCATCAAAGAAATGACGGCCACTAAGGCAAATGGATGGAGGATGAGGCGACGGAGCGAAAACCGCTCTGCTCTCTCGACTGTGGCTCCCTCAGCCAAATCTGCCCGACAGTTGTGTCGCATCACTCGAAACGGGAGGGTGCGTGATTTGGAGTAGCGTTGAAGTTGCTGTAGTGTATTGAATTTATTGGCAGACCTTTACCTTCGTAGGGTTATACACCCTAACTGGACTTTATACTTTACTAATCATAAAGGATTTTTGGAAGACTTTACTTTTCGGTTGACCATTGGAGATCAATTATTCCATGGTTTCATCCGGGTTACTGCTTTGTGTTTGGCTCTCTGCATGCCGCGGAGATCCATAGTGAAACGGATTCTGTGCAACCTTTCTGAAGCACATACAGGGAAGTTTCGCCGATTGTGCTTTGTGTGGTCCTTATTCTGACTCATATCGTAAGCATCGGGAGTCCATCAAAATTTTCGAAAGCATCTTCGGCTGATTATTTCGAAAGAAGATTTGAAAATTTCGGATTATTGAGGCATATCTGGAGTGTGTGCGTTTCTCATCGAGATCATTGGAAGTGTTATTGGTGCTTTGTCGACAATAGAAGATTATTCGCACAATCATTTGTCATCACAATCTAACGGCTCCCTTTTTTGTAATTTGGATACCATATTTTTGAGGGAGGGATTTTTTGAGGAGTGTATAAGATTGGTGCCTTCCATTTCGTCAGTGGAGGTTGGCACGACTGATTCTACTACTCTCCCCTGGCGTTCCAGTTTCGTGCGCACTGAGGGCATGTGCTGCGCCCTGGTGGTTTCGGAAGGCTGAGTTTATTCTTTCGCCAAGACGCTGCTCAATTGTTCAGGAACTCCACCACAAAATCTTCTTCCTTAAAAAAGCTCCGTATTATTTATTTTTTCTACTCGCGTCGTGGTCTACAAGCTGCCAAGCTGTGGGGATCGGGGCCTTATTTTCTTCCCACCCAGGGAGTATACTATCCAGTAAGTGTCTGATCTTTTAGTAGTAGCATTATTGCTATTTTTCGTGGGAAATTTTGGTACCATGGCGGAATAAGGAGTCGATTGCACAGATTTTTTTGACAGTAGAATTAACCTTGAGTCTATGTATCTGATGTGATTTTCAATTGATTAATCATTCAGTTGAATTTTTTTCTATGGCGACGTGAGTCTCGTTACATTCCGTTTAGAACGCTTGGGTCTGAACAGATTTGACGATGTTAAATTTTAAGAGTTGCTAACATCAGTTATGACTATCTTCTCGATTTGACATAAGTAATCGGTATTGATTGCAGTGTAGTGGATAGGAATAGATCTTCAGTGGGATACTTTAGAGCTGTTGGTGTTGACCGTCGTTGGGGAATACTCGTGTGTTTTAGTATCCTTATTTTTGATATATTTTGCAATATGATATAGGCTTTCCTCAGTTTTGTCGTCAACTTTTTCGTCTTATCCATGGTCAATTAGGAGTAGAATTGCTGTATGGAAGTATTTGGAGTATTTGTCGTTAACTGTACGCCCTTCGAGTACTTAACAGATATTCTATATAGTATAGGCATACTAGTATACCATAAGGAAAACGGACTGTAAGGTAGATATAAATCTACTTTGTTTCTAATCTTCCCTAGTCGAACAGAAACAACATATTGCACATATATCTTCAATTTTGCAATGTCTTTAAGGTTTTTATGAGTTCTTGTTTTACATTCGGAATATGTCAAATTATGCTATTAAACTATTAGATTCTTTGTCACTCTATGAGAGCTTATTTTTTCCATTATTTATATGCTTAAATTGGTGATGTCAATTGAATGCTTTACAATACCGTATCCTTCTGAAATCTTATGCTAAAGTCCGTAGTTTTGGAAAGCTAATTAAGAAATTATTGTGAAAAGGAAAAGTCTTAACTTGATTTTTATTTTGATTGCTTCCTTAGTTCAGAAATAGCGCCTGCTTTCTATGCTCGAATTATTGACAGCAATATTTTGGAATGTTATTGTAGGAACTGAACCAGCCTAAGAATTTATATTTACATGTGTAATTATCCCTGTAATGAAATACCTGCTATAGAATGAATCCGATGACTTCTTGAACGAATTTTAAAGCGGTGGACCATAAGCTCCTAAAATTAATTAGTTACTAAACATCCTATGTGATATTTATTTATAAGCCATTTTTCTTGTGTAAGGAAACAGGTGCCTTGATGTCCTCGTTGATTGATTTTAGAGAAACTTATCCAACATTATCGTTTTTCCATTTCTCTTATCCATTTAAAAATTAAATATAAACAGTATTCGTGATCGTGTGGTCCAGCTCTATAACGATAAGAATTTAATTTAATGAGATGTCTGTCAAAGACAACAACTTCACTGGTCAGCGACTTAAAGCGGTTAATACCGTTGGAGCATCATCATTATTAATTACTGAGCCAACATCTTTAAGAAAGCTTTTATTGCTTCTCAATTCTTACGGGAGCGTTCTTCGATGCAGTTCATCGGTGGAAGATAAAAATTTATATTTTTCTACACATATCGATGGCATTCTTCAACAAGTTGAGTATGTTCAAAGGAAGTTACCCTATTCGTGTTATTTTTTAATGAGCTCTAAAATATGCGAAAGTATGGTCGGAAGAACGCTTTAAAAATTTCAGGTTTCATTTTCTGGTAATATCTTCAAAAAATATTTACAGTTTGAGTCACGCTCCTCTAATTTCTACTAATACTCGTAATTCCAAGAATTGCGTAAGTTTGCTATAGTGTTTTTTCTCACCGGAGTTGTTCTCAATATGTAGCTAGAGACGATTTTCTGAGCGTGGGAGTGATTAGGGAGAGCAGTTGGGAGGAGATCAGTGTTGTGGGGAAATGCTAGTGAAGGTTAATCTGGAGTTACAGGGAGTAAGTGAATGGAGTGGAAGACTGAATGAGGGGTGGAGCTGGCAGTCTTACAGAATTTTCCGCTTTACGTGAAAATATCTCGTAATAATTGTGTCGTCTCCAATTTTTCCTTCGATATTTTGG
The DNA here is from genome assembly GCA_036926295.1 of Pachydiplax longipennis. Classification (NCBI taxonomy): domain Eukaryota; kingdom Metazoa; phylum Arthropoda; class Insecta; order Odonata; family Libellulidae; genus Pachydiplax; species Pachydiplax longipennis. The sequence goes on along the minus strand of JAVFKF010000024.1, from coordinate 18,750,947 downwards.
CCGTTTTCGTATCGCGTTTAATCATGATTTATAGCAGTTTCATAAGTTTCGTTTTTTTCATTCTAACCACCTATTTGGATAGATGTAAGAAGAGGCTATTCAGTCCAAATCTCGCCCGAATAAAGACTTTTATTATTATTTGCATCAAACGTGTCTTTTATGCATTTAGACGTTGCAAGGTATAAACGCATACGGAGACCGTATAAACTATCATAGAGCGCATTAGTATTTTTGCGTTTTGCGCTGTAGTTGATCAAAGTTACCTAACAGTTAAATAAAAGAGATCGTTTAGCAAGGTTAGGATCTCTTCTATTTATATTGCCATAAATAATCCTATTTTACAACCCCAGATACACTCGCGAATTATGTTTAACGAGATCAATTCATCTTGTTATCCTGATGATTCTATGAAGAAATACTACTCGCGCATGATGGCTGATGATAATCTCATCTCATTCCCGTACTTTTTTATGCTACTTTTTATTTACCCCCTGCTAGGTAGGGTTACAAGAATACGTTTCCGATACCTCTAATTACTGACAACTGTTTTTAGGCTTAAGTCCCCCGGAGCTTACGTGTTCTATTTTTTTTCTTTCGGCGAAAAACGGCCCTATAATCAGGCCCCGAAAGTCATGATAAAAACTTTTAAAGCTATAAAAGACACATGCTTATCAATTTTACTGTTGATATCAATATTGTATCGATGGTTTTCGTTCATTCATCGTACGCCGGAAATGGTAATCAGTAATGCTTGGTATCTTCGGTAAAAATATGTCGTTCCGACGGTTATCACCAAGTATCCTCGCTGTACCACTCATATTACTGCCGAAGATTTCTGTCATTTTTTTCATTTTCTATCCGAATTTCTGTATCAGTTTCTATCGGAATTCTTTTCCATAAAGACTTATAAAATTTTCCCCTATTAACTCGATTTTGTTCGTGGAATAAATTAATCCTAATTGGTGATATCAAGTGAATTTTGGTAAGCCGTCATTCTTAACGGATTGAATTATACTAAGCAATTATACTCTACCCAGATGAGAAAAATAAATAACGCGATTTTTATATTGATCCTTGATATTGTGTATTCCCGCCAATTCGATGTAGCCGAAGCCCACATCGGGAAATGTGGTTGATTGAACGAAGTTTCTGAAAATAATTATTGACGCTCCATTACTTTTCAAGCAGGAATTTTATCCGGGAAATCCCTCATTATTTTTTATATCTAGCCTTATCGGTGTAATATATAAGCGACACTAGCAGACTTTATAGATTTTTATTAGTCTGTGCTTAAAAATTGATCCCAATTTTAGTTTGAGGTAATAGTTGCCTTCAGTAATTAAGGATTTAATTTTTGTTCAGTCTTCTGTTAAATGAACATAATATTCTTGGAGTGGAACGAACGAGTCTACCTAGCGTATCCGAGTTGCTCACGATATCCGGTTGTTGTGAAGAAGCCTCTTCGTCTGTCAACCATAAGCCGGATATGATCCATGATAAAGATTTAGGCACGTGTTTTCCTTCACAGCTTTTAAACAATAGGGGTGCATTCCGAAGTGTGGGTCTTACGCGACTTGGAAAGATTTGAGGAAGTCAGGCACCACGTTGGCATCTTATCGTTGGGAGAGGAATCCAGCAGCTCATTATAATATTTCGAATTGATTTAGTTAGTTGCGGTCAAAATTGTGGTGGTACTAAACTAGCAATTCGTTGGTTAACTCTTATCTAGGGCCATTATCATTTTGTCGATTTTATTATAGAAATCGGCCTCATCTCCTAGAATATTCTCCATTATAAATATTTTTTATTATAGTAATTCAATCGAATGAATTTTCAATTTGGAAATTGTCCAGGAATCCAGTTTCATGGTAGTGTAATTATTCATTGATATTGTTTAGAAATTTGTTTCGATTTCGTTTTCAAATTTTAATCATTTTTCTTGCGTTAGCTGTAAACGTGGAGGATGTATTAATGTTCTGCGCGAATTTTCGATTTTCTTGACGATGTATCTCACGTCACAGTGACTATGCTTATCCATAAAGAAATTATCATGAAATGCACCGTTAACGCCCCTCTCCTGTGTTTGCATATGTGCTCTATGACCCTTTACAAACGGACAATTTAGAAATGTTTGACAAAAAATTGGGAGATTTTGTGTTTCATGAAAAATATTTAATGCGACACTCTTATTTTAGAGTGATTAGTAAATTGTAGAACCCGTAGCAAATTAAATCTATATTGCGGAATAACTGATGGAGGCACGCAGAAGATAAATTTTAAATGCAATCCCTTGTTACTATTTGCCAATAAAGTATTTAATATTTTGTTCACAATTTGATTCCGGAGTTTTCTCAGCCGTTTCAATGGGGTGGCGTGGCGCTGCGCTCCATAGTGACGTAATCGTTCACAGTTTCATCCGTGACCTTCCTCCTCGCATGATGCGACAGCATCTCACACTGACTTTGTTTTGTTTTCAGCCGCATACATTACATGATGATCGAGACATTCTTTTCATCCATAGGCTACTAAGAGTAACTTAGAAGTCGTGTCTATCGTTTAAATGCCAATACATCCTATAACTATTCATTTTAGCTCGGGGTAAGGGGATACATAGAAAATGTAGCAAAATACTTTTTTTCGGCGAAAATTGTTTCTTTCCGCGCCAGAAAATTCCTCTACAAAGTGAGGTTTCGGAGCCGCCTTCCTGATTAGTCCATTTTCCATTTTTTCTCTCTGTAGCATTTCGTGCCAGAGCTATGACATTTTCAAAAGACTGTAAGGGACCGCACAGCTTTTTGTGTTTTCTTTAATGAGAATGAGCTGTTAGTATTCAATGACAATAATTATTAAAAAATAACCGTTGGTTGATTAATAGAAGACGTAAGTTAGTTTCAATCTCCCCTGTATTTCAGGGCAGTAAATGGTTTACATATTTATATTTTGAGTAGATATGTAATACATCGAAAAATATTGAGGCGGTCTTTTGTATGCTAATATTCGCAACTTCTTCGAGTTCGTAATGGAAATCTTTTCAATCATATTTAGCAATGAGAAGTTTTTTTCAGGGAAACTAGCTTTCTCTGTGTTTATTGTAAACATTATCAAAGGATCAGAAAGATGTATTATAAGTATGTTCTATTTGAGCGATTATTCCTCTAGAATGTTCTTCGTCATTTTCATCATAATCGGGAGTACTTAATCAAATCTGTAAATGTAAATTCAATTCCTCTCTTTTGTGTTGTTATAACGAGAAGGAAGGAACTCTTCTCTGGAATTAAAAGTGGAAAAAGTCATTCAATGGCTATGAATATTTTCGACGAATAGAGGCTCATGTATCTTTGACCTCTCTTATCGCTCGCTGCCGGCTTCTTTTCATAGATCTCTTAATATCTTGCATGGGTCACTTTTTCAGCTTTGGTTTCAAACAGATAGTTGTTACTATGTTAAGGATATCATTTCTTCATGTTGTCATAATTAATGAGGAATTGAACAGTCGGATCGGAGTTATTTTTCCACTATTTTATGCAATGATACTCTTGATACGAGAGCATTGAGGAGCTTGGAGATAATTTTCTTTGAAAAGATTGCGTGTTAGGTGGAAAGCTTATAAGAAGAGAACGTGTGCCTATCATTTACGTTCATTGCAGAAAGTATCTAGTAGCTGGGAAAAGACCTTGCTTGTTCGTCACCAGCTCATAGAGCAACTACTTGTGGACATGGAATGTCTGAATTATGGTAACGTAACACACTCAGGCGAAGAATTGCGAGAGTAACTTCATAGGCTGCGGGATTGTAAGCATTTAGGAAAAACATCTAAGGAAATAGTTTATTCTCTCGGTTCCCAAAACTAAGCCAGTACTCAACGTTTTGCCGTCTATGGGAGAGGTGCGAGTTTGAGAACCACACTTTCACCCATCCCTTCTAGAACCGTTGATGATTTTCTAATATTGGATTAAGAAAATACCAAAAATATATTTCCAGCGTCGTTTTCTTTTGGATATTCACGCTTCTCCTACAACGAGATAGTTTCAGACTCAACAGTCAAATCTGATCGAGAAATAGATGGTCTTTTTCATAGGATTCCCTGTGTACTTCTTTAAGATAAATCGCTCTAACTTTTTCCAATTATAATGCGGTTTTTCATTATTCTACACAAGTAGAACTTGCATTTCTAGGAATACAGTATCGGAAGAATTTTTATGGCTTCGTGGCGGGAATTTCAATTTGAAAAGATGCAATCAGTACTTTCCGGTGGCTTAAGATGTGTATTTCTTCTTACTGTATCTGAAACATACCGTTTCCGAATCGAACCTTGGTATATCCCATCCATCCAGCGGATGATGCAACTCAGGTCGGATCCCTATTCGAAATATATTTCCAAAAAAGTGACGACATCGGCTTCATCGTCGTAAAATTAATATTTACGGGGAAAATGAAGGATTTGATCGCAAAAAATGTTAAACCTTGTGGCATCAAATACCGGAGATAACTTTTTTTGTGTCGACCTTTTTCTCATTTCTTTGGAGGTTGGATTTTTGTTTACGCTCGCGAAAACAAATGAAATTGTGTATTTACCGGAAGCAAAGAGGAGGAAATTGCGAGATCGACCTAGCTTTCAATCTCTTTTTTGTGAACGTTTCAGCGGCTTGAGCAATCTTCCCCATGTATGAAAACAGCATTATTTTGCGTGTAACGATTACACGAGGCTTAGCATAAACGGTGTGTGGAATTAAGTATTGCGTGAAGAGATGATGAAAATTAAAATATCAGATTTGATTTCGCTCTTGTTATTCTGGCAACTTGTTTCTGGTAATTTCTAACGTCGAAATTTTTTTCCTCACGTTCAGAAAGAACAACGAAAGGATATACTTTCGAAGGTTGGCGAAGTTGCCTTTCGTCTCTGTAGCACTTTCCAAGAATCTTGCTCCGGACTTCTCGCTCCAAATTCATGTTTTTGAAATAAATAAATAAGAACTCTTCGCAGGAATGCTCGAGTATGAGGAAGCGAGGGAAGGAGCCGTTTCGCTCTTTCCTCGCTTGGGAGCCGAGCTATGGAATTTTTAATAACCGCTAGAGCTTTCAAGGATCCCGAGACGCCGTTCATCCTTTGCCTCACCCGTAGCCTCAAACTTTCGGACGCTCGGCTAGCAGCAGCCCTCCCCCTCCCCACAGCACCAAGTGTATGCTACCAGGGGCGTAAATTGAGGGAGAATGGGAGATCGAGGAGCCCGTCCTTTTCAGGCCGCTCCCAGGCCGGCCAACTTCGGAACAGCCGAATCATACAGCCTGTTTAAAGGGAAGTTTGTAGGAAAAAATCTGGTGGAAGCGGTTCACGAGTGCGGCAGCGGAGTCCATGGCGAGTCAGAGTTCTTGCCCTCTCACCCGCCGGAGCCATTGCGCCGCCTCACGAAGGGGGTGAGAAAGAACTCCCGAGAGACCTTTCGGAATTTTTTAAAGCGACAGGGACAGTTTCTGTCTCTCGCGTCGCACAACGCTTGAGTCGGGAGCAGCGGATGTCGCATCCCGCATTTTTGCCGTTGTGATTTCGACCTGGAAGAGAGGATGATGTCGGAAAAATGGCGACAGTTTTTTTTTCGAAACCTCTCCCTCTCGGCAGCTGCCTCGTCTCCCTCCGCAGCCTGCCCTTTCCCTTTCTTCCCCCGAGGGGAGGTCGGGGCGTGGAATGGTGATTGAACGTTCTGGTGCACAATGGAGGCGGAGGGAGGGCAGCCAGTCCCTTTCCCGGTTCATAGCGAGTCTGCTGCTACTGCGGCTCTTGCCTGCATTTTGGGGAAGGAAAAGCCTTTCAACTAGCAAATTTTCGTTCCTGCAGGTTTTAGTACTGGTTTCTAACATCGATCAGGCGTTAGCCAATATTCAGATTTGTCCATCCATGAGAACAAATCAGCACTATGTTATATTTCTCTGTACTCAAAACTTCAAGTCTCTCTTTGCATTCGGAACTCTCCTAACATTTTCACGAATCGTTGTTTTTCGGAGAATTGTTCTTTAGCAGCGATAGTTTAAAACACTTCACGATTATTTATTATTAAAGAATTAATTGATGTAACAAAAACCTCACTGCAAATATAAAACTCTGAGAATTATTCCTGCACCGACTGATGGTGTTTTCCTTCCAAACATTCTTTTTTTCGAAGGAATCCCTTCGGCTTTAAATTTTCTACTTTTCGGTTCCTGGAAATCGATTTCTGGGGTCTGCTTTGCCTCTCTCAACGGGAGACTCATGAAGTTGTGGTGTGCACTCGAGAGCTCTGAAATGCAAATTCCGAGTCGTAATTAGAAGTGATGAAGCAAGAGTTTTCATATCGCAACTCACTCAAAAAAAGTCAATTGGCCTGGAAATTATTTGAGTTGATAAGGCGAAGGAAAGAAATCCAACTCGGCGGAAGATATTCTCACGATTTAACAGAGGCATTAACTGTGGTGAGAGGGGTTGATTAAGGGTAGTTTACTGGGAATTACCGTTTGACCGTTGCTTGAGGACGTTTCCGGTGCTCACGATACAAATCAACTCTTATATTTGAGCGATGCTCTCCAAACAGTTTATGCGAATGAGTATATTATTCCATTCGATTAAACATTCTCCAACCCACTCCTGGACCAACGTCTATCGTTTATTTAAGCATTTTTTTAACGGTATTCTTCTTATTTCTCCATATCTCTATAAACTACCATACATAGGTTTACAAATTATCAATTTGTCTCCTGCTCATGACTTGGTGTATCGTTAAACTATCAGATTGACAGTTTTTCCGGATTAAAATCGAAAAAGGAATTTTAACGGAAAATTTTAAGATTGTCATTGCGAAATTCCGGTCAACAATTAAGTATTTCGTATAAATATTAGGTGTTTAATGAATACTATTATAAACATTTGTTTATCTCTGGAATAGTGTTTCATACCGGCTTGGGATCTTACGAAAGGTATGCAAGATAAGGGTTTCCACATCCACTATCCAATCCGTAAGCTTCCATAGTTTACCTTTTATTACTTTTACCTTTATGCGAAAGTAAGATCAGCGCTAAGTTCCTGGAGCTGCGCGGTGATTACTGAATAAATTACATTTTATATTTTCAACGGCTAAATGCCAAAAATGGACTATGTAATCCAGTAACAGAATTCACAAACGGTATGAAAGAGACATTTATGAAATCAAATTTTTCAAATCATTCTAGCGCTAAAAAAAATCTTTTGTCGCGCCAGGGAAAGCATTAGGCAGCTGCCCAGGCGCCCTGCTCCCTACCAGAGCAACAAAGATGCAGTTATTCGAGCTTTGACCAAAATAGTCCCTTTATGTAAACAAATGTGTAACAATGAAGTCAAGATGTTATCGTAAAACGAAATTTTTGAAAGAAAATTACTAAATGAACCTTCAACAACCTCTAGTTACACTTTTTACCAACCTATGGACACAAATACGATGTTTGATATATTATCAAAAATTTTCGTAATGTTTCTCCTATGTTTCTAATGGGTTAAATTAGTCGAATTTCTAACAACGTGTCCGTGTAATCACCTGCTGGTTTCTTGCGTAAAATAATTTCTCTTGCGTGCTAATTTTCCGCTGTTACGGGATTTATTGCTGCTAATGATTATTTTTCACCCATAAAGACTTCTTTAGTCGGAGGCGTTTCACTTTCATTCCGTTTGCTGATTTTGTAAAACTAATTATAGCGTCGTTTCGGATCGCTGAAGAAGAGAAAATTTCTTTAATTAGAGTCGGAAGATTGTGTGTACGTTTGGTGTCGGAGTCCACTACTTCGGCCTCACTTTTGCGGTACTTCTCCTCGATTAGGGAGGAATAAAAGACGCTTAATCCACGTGGTTACTTTAGTTTTACTGAGAACCATTTTATATATGTTCCTTCTCTTGCATTGGATCCCCATTATGCATTGTCCGAGTCCTTTTTTTGTTCTTATGCGGCTTGGAATTGCGAATTCGGTGACTTCAGTATACGCTAAACTCAACCTTAGGTACTTGAAAGTAATTGGAAGCTAATCGAATGTTTCCCCATAATCTCATGATATTTTACTTCTCACAACTTTTTGGGAGCCATCGATCTTGTTTTGGTAGCCATTTGAGTGAGATGGCAATCGATGTAGCGTTGTGGGCTATTGACTCTCCCAAAATCTTCTATTTTGAATTTAAAGAATAGGCGTGAGTACTCTTGTTTCAAGGATTTCAAAATATAGGGAGATTTCACCTTTAAAAGTCTCAAGCACCTATGTTGCTGTCATCTTCCAAGTCTACTGACTAATATTCATCACTCAACTATGATATTTTGATTTACGACTTCAGTGAACGGTTCATTTAGTTAACATTTTTTTGTAGATTCATCTTTAGCATGTTTCAGATTCTCGCAGCTCTGCTCGGGAACGTTTCCATTGAATACCCTAAATCTTCCTGCATATTGATAATATTCTCTCCAAATTAGCACATAGCTTTTTATGAAGTTCTTTTAGTCGACACTAAATAACGAATTCTAAGTATTCAACTCAAATAATAATAAATATTAATAAATGCCTAGTGCTCCGCCTACTAGACGGTAATAAATTCACAGCGAAGTCGCATATACATAAAAAACGGCTTTAAGACGCATACGTCAGCAGAGGAGAGGAAGGATGGTGCTAAAGATGCGTGAATCAAGATTTCAACGAAGTGAAGATAACGCAATTTAGGAGATGACTTACATACTTCTCGGAGTTTTAAGTCTCCTGAGAAAATAAGGATGCTGGGATCAATTAACGACTCTTTCTAATGTATGCCGGAATAGCTACTGTTTATGGACAGATTCCGATTGGAAATAAAAATCTAAAAGATGACTTCGGTCTCAATTGAAAAAATTGAAACGGATACGATATTCTTAATGAGGAAATAATGAATTCAATCTTACGATAAAGAAAGAAAAGTATGATGACTGAAATTTTCGAATTATAAACGTTGATTTCCTTTGGTTATATTGTATTTTTAACAGTTGTTAGAAATTTGTGTCTATTTGTCTGATGTTGTTTCTCTGGGTGTAGCGAAAAGCATCTGTGTGTCAGGACTATGAGATTCTCTCAAAACCCATTTGTTTTGTTTCATTAGCTATCCAGCAATTGATTATTGCCAGTGGTGATTTCGAGGAGCAAATTACAATGCTTGAACGCAGGAGGGAATTCTTTTTCTCTAGTTTCAATGTCTATTTAGCTGTTGGAACGGTTCGTTAGTTCGTTTCTACTTCAAACAACTCTTTTGGTTACCCATTTCTATTTCCATTTTCATAATCATGGGAAAAGAAACAAGATGACCAACTGCTACATTTGAAAAGCTATGTTCATTTTTTAAATGCATTAGCAGATCGGCGCGTGGGAGATATTACATTGATGTTACTCATTCCTTTGAAAGCTATTTGATTACCGTCGTCCAAGTTATAATCCTCGTCAACAACCCTCTATATTGTACAACTAAAACATTAAATCTTCAGATATTTCTTTAGTCGCGTATATAGAGAGAATTAATAGACGTTTATGCTTACCTACCGTAGAAGTGACTGAAAAGGAAGGACAGCTTTACCAAAGAATTACCTCACCTTCGAAGATTACATATCTATTTCCAGTTTCTCTAGACTTTCTGCTGAACTTCTTACAGAGGTAATCAGAATAAATGAGGTATCTTCGTTTTTGCATGTTGCTGGTTTAGAGGGATTGAAAAAAAGACGCAATGGAGATTTCTTAATTGCGAAACGGATTGAGTCGTTGCTCATTATCCTTTCTTTTTTACATCATAATAATTATCGAAGTTGTCGTTTCTGAGTTAACTCATTTAATCCGCAGAAACGTCATGAAATCCCCCATTTCAATGCTCTTTACGACTTCTCCCTTCCATATTCATTTCAATCTGATCATCTTATTGCCTCTTTGACAGATATGTCGAGAAAAAAGAATTCCCAACGATGAAACTCAACTCCCGGGATTTTGTAATTCCTTTTTCTGTTTGTTTCTGAGCGCCAAAAAAGCTTTCTCATGTCTCTATCAGACTTCTTGTCGTAGATTCTTTAGCCTAAACCAGGGTTTTTTCATTACATCTTCATCTATATCTTCTTACATAAGGAGAATCTTTCATTATCAGTCTATTGGTGATGTTAAATTCGCTCTCTTGCACTCCGTTTCGGTTTTGAAAATTTCATGATTTAATCTATTAATAATTGTGAGAATCGTAAAGAATATCTCCGATAGAGAATTGGAAATGACGAAGGAAAATGGCAAAGAGTTCTGAAATTTTATAGCAGTTTAATAAAAAGAACTTTTCTTATAGAGAACTACAGTTATTTTTTATGGAGAGGATAAATCCGAAATAGAGAACAAATTTCTTTGATTGCGTTCGTATCTCTGAAGAGGATATGTCCATTTTATTTGTCGAGTAGCAAATTTTTTTTAATGTTACGTAAGCGACGGTCCATAAGCCAAGCGATGCGTCAAAGATAACATTTACGTAAAATAAAAAGGTCATTGATAAGTTTAAGAATTTAGATAGGCGATGCTACCATGAAAGAGTCAGCCGTAACTCTGGAGCCAGAGGTTGCGGACCTTAGGCCTCTGTGGATAGAGGAAATAAAATGTTACGATATTTGTGGTTGTTCTCAGAAAAACCATCGACCTTTTATTTTTTTGTATTTTCAGTTTAGGACGGAAAAATGTTTAATATAATCCGAATTTCGATTTAACGCCATCTCTCAATTTTAAATAGTTAATTTTAAGCTCCTTTGTGCTTGTTTGGTTTACTGTTGAAAAACATGAAGTCTTTATATGGGTTAAATGATAGAAGATTCTAATAAGTATCTACCTCGGCCACAAAGGAATAAGTGCTCGTTATTATTATAGCTATTAACGTGTTTGTATATCATCACGATACAAACTCATAGAATAAGAATCCAAATGTACATGTTTAAAATCCAGATACACAGATCCATCGAAAGTGAGAATTCTTGAACGCTTATTACCACCATGTCGATGCAACTTTTGTTTGTTGAAGTTATAACTTGAAGTAATTTATTTCAAATTTTTTAGTTCCTAATATACTATTATGTTATTGTTATTATTATTTAACCCTTTATTTGGCGAGGTTAGTCGACCTTAAAAGGAAAAATAATGACGATTGGAAAGTGTAATGTCGACTTGTACACGCAAGAGGAATTAACGGTGATTTAGTAAATTAAAATGTTCTATTTTGGTTGCGAGTAGAACTTCTATTCACCTACATAGGTTATAACGGTCAATACTGAGTTCATAGATAGTAATAACCATTATGGAAAGGTCAGACCAGCGTCATTGTAAGGAATGAATGTAAAACGCGCGTAAAAATTAAATAGGAATGTTTGTGGTTTCAATCCGAACATGAATGCACACTGAATAGCTGCTTAATCATACTTCTCAAATATTAGCTTTTTTGTGTTTTATTACTGTAAAATTAGAGCCTCCCTGTCTGCCTGACGAGAGGAACTTTAATTTCAATTACTGGTTCCAGATCATCTGAAAAAGCTATGTTAGTTAGCGCACGCGCGTTAACCAATCACTCGAAGGAAATCAAAAGGATGTTTGCTTTACCCACACGTACATCCGGAGATATACCGAGCCTCAAACAGTTCAAGGGATGCTGTTAAAAGTCAGTTTGACGTCATGCATCGAGATGATTTGCGGGAGATCCTACAAGAGAAACAGCAGGCCCCACCTTTCGCACCTCAATGCCCTGTATCGGCTCTCTTCAATCCTTTTGCTTCCTCCTCGTCCCTCTGCAAGGCATTTCTATTTCTGGCGCCCCCACTGAAAGGGGCGGAACACATGGCCGATTGACGGCCCCCAGTGTGAAAAACCTAAGCGCTTTTGGTGTTCTTGCCTCTTTTAATACGCACCCCACACGCGCCTCGTATCGCGTGCAACCTATGCACAGATGGCGCTGACCAGTGACGCTTATTATTCAGATTTCACGTATCGATCTGGAAACATTCGGGACATTAAAGATTATTCCGAGCTATGAAATTCTCCCTGCTGCAGTTGTGGGTTATTTTTTCATTCTTTGGGCCTATGGGACCCCCTAATTTATGTAAAATCGTATCATTCTTTGATCGCTCTATTTAGCACCACTTATCGGAAGCTCATGTTTGGGTCAGCGGTCTTGTGGAGCGTAAGTGTCTAAATTTTCAATGAACTGACGTTTTTATCATTGCAAACGGATAGTAGCTGAGGAACGGCGTAAAGAAATTTGGAAATATAGGAATGTCTATTATTAACTAGAGCAGGATTTCTAAAACGGTAGGAAGGGTAGCATTTGTGGTTTTGTGGTACTTAGAAAAAGACTTAATGGCTCAAGGTAGTGTTAATTTTGATTGAAACATAAAAAAAAATTTCAAAATCGTTCAACAGTAATCTGACATGAGAAAAATAACTGAACCCTTTGAAAAATTGCAATTGTATAATAATTTAACTTAGTTCGTTTTTATATTTTGTGATGATCTTATTTAGATAGATTAAATCGTATTAAACATAAAAAGATAATCATCACTTTGGAGATGTTTTTTTATTATTTACGATTTATTGATTAAAATTAATAGTTTGAGAATAGCTCTAAATTTTTGTCCTTGATACGCATCTTGTAAATAGTTAAGAATCCCTTATCTAGAATATACTTGCGTCATCCACAAGTGTCCCTTCTCGATCCAAATACAGCCTTAGATATCTTGGCAATTCAGTTAACGATGTGCGGTATCTGTCCCACTGAAATTAGCTAGTTAAGGATTTCTTGGATGAATGTATACGCGTGTAGCGCCAGAACATCTCAACGTCACGAAGTCTCGAATGAAAAAGTCAATATCATGGCTATTTACACGAGGTTGAGATCGAATCTTTTGGAATCTCTCAGCCTTAGAACGATGCTCAAGTCGACATCACTATCCTTATCGTGGAGTGCAAGTATATTAGCATTTCTATATGTATTTGGGAATCGACTCCCGAATAAAACTTATTATAGCAAAATAGTAAAATGTGTTCTTATATTTATAGTTTGTTTTAACTCCTTCATTTTAGGGTTTGTGAGTTGGATCCCTTGAAAGTTTAATTAGATGAATATTTTTTATATATTTAATTTAGTTCTAAGATCTTGATAATTTGTAAGTGGTCCCTTTGTTGCATTTACGCTGAATTCACACAAAATAAGTATTCATAATAAATTCGACATATTGTAGTTTGAAACTTAGTTTGTAACATTATTATGTTGTTGTAAGCTTTGTTTATTGCTAGTGCATAAATTTCGAACTTCTCATAAACCCTAAGATTTTAAAATTAATTCAAATCGAGTTAAATCCGTTTCAATTATTCAAGAAAAGTTTTTCTTTTTCGTGTTTTGAGGTTGTTTAAGAGGTAAATGAATGCGATCAATTTTGCGATGCAATTCATTATACGTGGATTGTGTAAAGAAAGCAAAGTACGCAGTAAATTGCTCCAAAGTATCGTCCTTTTAGATATTTTGCAATTTTCCATCTCTCTCATCGATAGAATAATTTGAGTGAAGGCCGCACGATCCATTCTATTGGAAGCAACCGTCTTTACATACCGTTCAGGATGGTAGTTTTTACTACTTAAATGATTTCATGTGGAACATTTCTCGTGGCTCCCCAAGACTTTCTTGGCTTCAATTTGCATCGGTCTCTTTCTTTCGAGTCTTGAACACTGTTCGAGTACAGGAGAGGAATGAATATGAATGAATACGAATTTATGTGTTAATATTTCACGGTGGTGAGTGGCCTCATTCGTCAGATACTGTTCCATTATTTCACCACTTCTACCCGAAATCCTCCCTCTCGAGGTTTCCTCTCCCTTCGGTATCTCCATCTTTGCGATTCGAATATTTCATCAGGCTCTTTAAAGAGTCTGCTGCGTCGGCGTTTTCCTTGAATGAAGTCTGAATTCCTGGGGCAAGTTTAGAACCATGCTCACTGTACATTTTTCAGGCATTATATGCTGCTATACTTCCGCATTTGGTTGACCACGCCTCTAAAATAATGCATTAATATTTGCCTCTGGTATATGTTCGAGGAATGATAAGTATTTTCAAAGTTGTCGGTAATTTTCTTCTTTGTAAATTTTCTGCATTTGTTTAAAATTCACCTTTATTTCTATCGCACATGATGAAAAAGTAGATGCAGTGCACATTCTCTGTGTGCGGTGTACATTTCCTTATTATTTCAATATTAATTGTTGACTTTAAATTTCAGTTATTTTGGTATTTCATGACTTTAAATTTTGGTTTTTAAACTACGGATCGCATTATTCTGCAGATTCCAGTCGAAGTAAAATTACTTAAAACCGTCATTTTAAGGAGTGTATTTCTTTATCTTATTTTGCACTAAGTAACTATTTATCCGTAATCACTTGACGTCTGTGTTTGGAAGATTGACTGTAAATTCTGAGTCGTTGATGATGAACCGCAGGAGATTTTTGTATACTCCTGGTGTTTGAAAATACTAAGCATTAGCTGACAGCATTGATGTAAAGAGAATTTGAATAATATGCGCACCTAATATTAGGAGCGAAATCGCATTCATCAGAAGTTAGCGTTCATCTTGCGGATGGACGCTAGGGAAGGAAGATGTCTCGCCACAAGGACGCATTCAGATAAAATTTGCTCATTATATCAATTGAAGCGAACACTTCTCTATGCTGGATGTCTCTATCTCTCTATTTTCTTAAGAAATTGATAGAGATAGACATGCATTCGTACACCCGTGCTTTTATCTCACGTTCCTCGCTTGACTTCTTTGGCAACCCCCTCATTCGTTGAGAAATAGCCCCAGTCTCTCCTTCCGTGATCTCCTCACGTAATCTGAAATTCTACTTTCTCTTCCTACGTTCTTCTCTTAGATTTACTCAATCACACTTGCCCACACGCCTTCCCGCGCTTCTCTTCCTCTGCTTCGGGTCCAATTGATACCAAATTCCTCCATCCCTACTTCATCCGAATTCGAAAATCACGCGGGGGCGGTCTCCCATCCAGTATTTTTGGCATCAATGAGGCATTTCAAATGAATACTGCCCTCTAAGTCGCCGCCGTTCTTGATTGTTTTAGCCGAGTGATTTAAATTTAGCTGGGCTGATCGGTTTTATTGGCATCGATCCCGATTCGAATTTCCTCACGCTCTTTGTTCTCTCAAGTTCGTAAATCTTCTCTTCCGTTCATTATTCCTCCATCAGTTGGGCAATGTGTGGTTGCACCGAATTCGACCATCAAGGAGAACCTAGGCATTTTTAGTTGGACCATACCTACGGTCTCGTGCGACGCTCGGTTTCTTCGTTTTTCATCAGATCTTTGAAAGAATAGGAACTCACTCATTTTCATCTTTTATCGCACGCACTGGTTGTTTTCGCAACTAAATACGTTTCCTCAATTTCCCCTCGCGTGAACCAAAGGGATTCTGACGGAATGGATGGATTTTATCGGTGATGTGCGAGGCACGGTGGTCGTTACGTACCCTAAGCTCCCTCTCTGCGGTGACCTCGTCACGGATATTAAATTTCTTCATTCTGAAACTTATCATGGCAAAGGTGTTCACTTCTCGCTTGTTACTTGCCATCGTTTCTTGTGCTGACTGCTGGAATAACAATAATAGAATTTTATACCTTGAAATTCATGATGCCCCGTCGCTCTTCTTGTTTTAATTCCTTATGCCCTGTGACCTCTATTAGCACATCTGACCTTCGTCCGCATTTGTAGCTCGAGTGAGATTTTAGTTCGTTTGTAATCGCTAATATGCCTATCTTGCCAACGCGATCGTCATTTCATTACGCTGTTGGGTTTTTGTTGACTTTTTTGATGAAAAGTCCTTTCTTACATTATCAGAATAGAGAAAAAATATATGCTTTGTAGCCCTTGTCTTGAAGTAGAAACGGGAACCAGAACAGAATCATTTCGTGTCGAGAAATGTAGAAGAATTGCTTTAAAATCTCTCTGGGCGGAGTTTTTTTCCAAATTTGTCTATTTATCATCCTACTGCGTTTTTACTCGGAAAATTTTAAAGACTCAAAAATTATTTGAATCTCTCTAATGTTTAAATGACTTAATGTTGAGGGGAAAAATCCAGAAGAGTTGTAACTTAATGTTGAAATTGGTTTACTACAGTTGCAAAATTAACTCTTATATACTATTCGTATTCTATTATTATTATATCAGTATACCTTTCGCCCCGATCATAGGGAGCTAGTGATCTAGTTTACACTCACGCTTGATTTTATGAAAACTTCTTCTCAGTCGTATGTACAGAGTACTAAAAGGTGAAATACAGCATCATTTTTGCTTATCGTACCCCTTTTCATTATTGCGGAGCATAATAATTCTATCTTTATTGTCCAAGAAATGCGCTATAACTCAGAGCACCAATTTCAAATATCGAGGTTACGAGTTCCCAATATAGACTCTTAGTCGGTTTTTGGATGGCCGTTTTAAGCACCAGGGCGCTGTTTTTCTGCTCAACTACGCCCTACATCAAAACACTAACGTTACTTCGGCCTTGGTATTTTCAATATAATAAGTTGATTTCGTAAGTAGTCTTTATTCGAGTGCTTCAATATTATCTATTTTCGGTCGCATGACACAATTCAAAACTATTTCAGGCTATTTCACTAATGCGCACTGAAAACATTCTTATCTGTGAGTGATTTGGAGATAATCCTGTGATCACAGTTGTCTGGGCATGTCTGTCTGGGTTATCCTCTGGAGCTCCATATCGCATTCGTGATAAACTGCCGTCGTTTGTTCGTTAGGAAGTGGGTGTCGGAATTTAATTTTCTCATCTGCAGAGCATCTCTGAAAACAGCAGTTGTGTCGCAGGAGTGCTATCCAAGTAAATTTTTCTATGGCTCCCGGAAGATAAAGGGATATAAATAATTTGGGTCGTTTTATTTTATTGGCAAGATCGGCTTTTTGAGAGACCGGCCAACGTTGCTTAAAAATAAGCAGGAAATTTTTTATTTAGGGAGAATTTAGTTCGTCCCCTTTTCTCGTTCGCCATAATGAAGACCCATTGTTTCCCAATTCGAGAAAAATCAGAGATTATCCGTTTAATACGTCTTTGTTCGGGATGCTAAACGTTTAGTTTTCTAATTTCCTTTGTTTTCGTGAATGTTTTGATAGTATTCGTGGGGAAGCCCGACTATATTTTTCTGTTTTCTCTCGATTGACTCTTACTCGGTTTAGTCACTTTTACGGCTTCACTCGTTCTTTTATCTTGTTATTTTTTACGTTTCCTTTGACGGATGTTTTTAGTGTGTTTTCTTTCAGTCCTCTTTTCCGACAGAGGTGAAATTATCGAGTTCTATTCTGAAGTCATCCAAATTGAAAATGATTCTTCATAATTGAGAGCTTTGAATCTCCTACTGCATTGGTATGATACGTAATTATGGGTCGTAATCATTATGGAGTTCCCTAGGAGAAAAGCACATGATAAATGTCCAATAGGAGCCGGTACCCGAATCCTGATCTCTTGATTGCCAGTTTGTTTCTCTAACCATTAAGCTATCTTTTCAGAGCATCCTAACATGGAAATACCTTTGGAATTTTTTTAGATGCACGTCTTTACATGCAAAGTCACCTTTTTCCTTGCATTCAGGTGTAATTCTCTCACAGGAGTCTTGATCATCCCCACCTTTCTGCTTCCAGCGGATTCTTTTCATTTTCCGCTATTTATTTCTCAGTTTTTTTGGTACTCATCCATCAAACCGCCGCTGTCGCATTCCAACTATCCGCTTCGTTTCACTTCACCAGTCACAAAGTCATTCTCCTCTCCATCATTCAGTTATGCTCGAGTTCTGGCCCATGAAACTGATCGCTTTGGGGAGTTTGCGTTGTAAGTCTTCAGTTACCTCGAAAATACGACCCTTGACTTGTTGCTCTGGAGCTAATAGTTCCTTTTGCTCCTGAATCCATAGTGGTGGCATAGCGATGGTTTGTGGCAGTTGAAGTTGAGAATGATTGGTAATGAAAATTAATTTTAATTTTAGGGTTTATAGTGTTACGGCATGTCTTATCATTGAAGGTATTGGCGGTTAACAAGAGCAAAGGCGTGACATGGAAATTAACTACGATTCTGGTAGTTTTTTGTGTAGTATTATAGAATCTAATTGCAGTAAATGTGTAGTGACCGAAATCTGTAGATAGAGGTAGACTAGAGAGATAGACTAACGGGGTGAAATAGTTTTTTTCATTTAGAAAAATAGGAAAATCCAGCTGCCGCAGTTAATTAGGATAATTTTTTACTCAAGTATGTAGTTACAGTAGCGTCAGCAAATCGTGAAAATGCCAATTTAAAGGATCGTGTCGTTATAATTCTCCAAGTTTACCTGCGTATAATTAATTTCTCTACCGTTTATTCCTCTCTAATTCGACAATGAACCTACTTAAAGCTAGAACACTTATATATAATATTCGATGATAGAGATGATGTTTTTATAACTCGCAATCTCAACCAATCACCTTTTGTTTAACTATTACCGAATGCAGTTAGTAAGGGTGAGAGTTTGTTTGGAGTTACTCACAGGAAAAAACGGACCTACAGCGTGACTTTTCTTGATGCCCGTTCTTTGCTAACGCGTACGTGATTACCTCGTTAATTAACTTAATTAGCAATTATCTTGCGCTAACTTGGATTCCATTTACGGTTTTAAGAAAAATATCCATTGGAATTCGCAGGCTCATAAGAAGTATATTTCAAATGCTTTTCTGATCATAAAGTATAACTGTCAGCTATGTATAGTTTTTCTCCACCTTCTCTTTCGCTGTCACCGATTATAATTTATGCCATCTGTTTTACATCCTTTCTTGGCTTTGTCTTATTCGTAAGACAAACGATTATTCGTTTACATACTATATCTCAAATAGATTTGAAAGGAAATAGAATACCGTTATAGTGAATATTTTTTGTTCTTTTATGAGAAATTGAGAGAGGAGATTTGAGAGAGCCATTAACTTGCAAAACAATGTGAACTAATCCGTAACGTATTCGAGTCTTATCCTTTGGTACAGTTGGTTTTAAGATATAAATGAATCTAAATTACCTTATAAGTTGACTATTTCAAATTCATTTCCTAGATTAGTCATGGTTTTAGCAATGATGTTCTCAAGTATTCACATGGATTTTTAAGAAGTCTTTGGACCTATGCTCTGAAGATCTTTGTTTCCAAGGGTATTAATATCTGCGATACCCATGTGGTCTGCAGTTCGTTTTGCTATCACCTTCATCCGGTCTCCGTAGGGTCCTTTCTTATGCGAACATTGACCTTGCCTCTCGCGGATCTCCAAGGTTAATAACAATAGAACAAGTGAATGGATAACTGTGAATTTCTGTGGCTCACCACTGGTATTCTATTCTTTTTGGAGACTAATCCTACCGTCGAGCTAGGCATTCAATTTCCTGGTAATACCTGAAAATGCTGAAAGTGATAAAATTCAATAGTGGCGGATCACTCTGGATGTGCCCTGCGCGGCGCCGGACGTCCCTCGATTCCTAATGCAACCGCCGTTCTATGACAGCAGTGTCTACATTCGCAATTGGTCATCCGGTGTTTTTATGAATGACGATGTTCTTCTGAGCCTGCTATAAATGGCCCAATGTATCCACCCATCCTCTCCATCTTTACGATTGCCGTATCCTTTCTCGTTGCCACGTCTGCTTCCAGTTCCCTTTCTCTCCTTGGACTCGTGCTGTGGCCTTAAGTCGACCCTCTCACTAGCCCCCTCCACAACGTTCCGTTAAAG
Source organism: Pachydiplax longipennis (assembly GCA_036926295.1). NCBI lineage: Eukaryota > Metazoa > Arthropoda > Insecta > Odonata > Libellulidae > Pachydiplax > Pachydiplax longipennis. The sequence goes on along the minus strand of JAVFKF010000024.1, from coordinate 18,731,146 downwards.
GCTCCATATCGAAATACCTTTTCTTGCCCATCTCCTCGAGGATTGACCAGGTATTCTCTCCCGCACAGTTTTTTCTTCCCCGTCCCTCGTAAAAGAATTCCTTCCTCGGGTGGGTGCGTAGAGCCGTATATTAGTGAAAGCAAGGGTCAACGAAACTTGTTAACGATGTCTTGTGTTCAGTAAAAGCTAAAAAAATCTTTGTAGTTTTCGTGGGAAAACCCCAGGGAAGCAACGTACATTAACTAGGGACTCCAAAAGTAACCAAAACTTGTAGTTATGTTTCGTAGCCTTGCCATTTCTAATATTTAAACTGAGTTGCTGTTAGATTTTTTTCTTGTGTGGTTAAGTATACTGGTCGGGTCAAGGTTCTTTGCGTGCGTAAATAAAAGGATGAATTCTAAAAATTGTCTCAACAGATTAAAATTCGCCCATGAAGATGTTATTGCTAAATATTAAAAAGCTTCGTGTTGAATTACTTTAATTTTTAAAGAACTGTGCCAAGATCGAATTCATTTAAATTTTATCACGCATCATAATTATTTTTCATGCATTAAAGAACGCCTTTATAGTTTTATTAAATGCTTCTTATATCGCATGATTGATTCATTCACAATCATGGGGCCTTTTGTGATAATAACTGTTGCTAAACCTTGTTTATGGATAATTTGAAATATATTTATAGAAGTGTTAAACATCTGACGTAAATATTTGCGTTGCAGGGGAAAATGCACTAGAATAGAATGTAGGAAGGTAATGTAAATGGGATCCTGTTTTAAACAAAGTTGAATTTAAATCTTCTAATGGAGAAGAAAAACTTTCGAGAAAGCGTCGCTAATATCTTTTTCTGGTAACTCCCTCTTAGGGGATGAGATTTTTGGCTTCCTGTTCTTCAATAAACAACGGCTCCCTCAGTTGTGTTATTTACGGAATATATGTAATATATGGGATCTGTATTACTCCTTCGGGGACTAGCGGGATTTCTACAAATGAGTGATAATATTTGTGTATCAGATACAGCATGCACAGAAGCGATAATGTGAAGCCTACGGAACTGGTAGCGTTTATTGGAAATGCCTGCGTTGGCAAATCAAATAGTTGAATATTCACATGTCTCATCTTCATGGTAATCCCTAATTACAGTCATGGTGCAGAAAATCATTTACCGATGCCGTTTGAAGAGATTCGTTGGGATTCTCTGCACCTTCTTCAGCATCTTTCCAGCGCCAAGAAGATTAAGAGAATTAAGTTTGCGTTTGCATTAAGTCGAGTGATTAAAACGAAGGAGATTTTTTTCTTCTCTTGATCGAAGTAAGGGTGCAGATGGAATGGAGGGAGAGACTGACACATGTGTACGTCGTGAATGGCCGAACCGGAAGAAGGATAACCACGTGACTCCGACGCTGTATACAATTCAATTGATGAGAGAGTTGCGCTATGAATACCGGATTGCGAGGGGCGAAACGGAAGGAGGCGACAGGGATTGTTCTCTGCCGAGGACAAAGGAGAGTGAAAAAGGGAGAGTTTTCAGCGAAGGACGTGAGGGAGTCGCTCTCAAATGTTCTAACTTTTCTATGCGAGAATGTCGGTGCATACGTTTGATTTATGCAATCGATGGAAAGATTGGCTTCCGAAAATAATCGAATAATAAGTAATTTTGTGTAATATCCTCTGTCGCGTGGAATCTTGACGTCGTAGAAGTTGTCGAATGTAGAATTTTTTTAGGCATTTATTTCCTTGAAACAAGATTATTGGTTGAAAATCAAGTACGTTAGTGTATTTTTTCATTTTAGCTGACCTGCCACTTACGGACCACGGATCCACCCGGAGAAAAGTGAAAATTCCGCCTTGTCAGAGATTATGTACTACCTTACGCATTTCGAGTTTATTTTCTCGTTATCATATCTTTGGAGTCCTTGCTTCTGCGAGAAAATTAAGGGAAAGCATAGTGAATAGCTGATAATAAAATTCCAAAGAGCATAATATTCATGGAGAAATGTTTTCATTCCTCTATGGCTATTCCCATAGTTCTCTTTGAATACCGCTCTGCACTGCAGTGGTTTAATTTTTCTAACTCGATTGTGAATAATCATCGTTAGAAAAAGTTGTTGGGAAAAAAATCAGTGAAGAAACAACGTTTCCTGAGTGGTTGCTTCTTCTCAGATAGAGCTCGATTTTACCAGAATGTCCATGCTCTTCTATTGATCTGTCTCGACTTCTGCAGCGTAATAATTATCGATGCAGAGATTGTTGAAATTTGGATAGGAAGGGACAGACCCTACAATTTAAGCTGCTGGACAGATTACTTCTTTCAATTTCCTCATAATTTTCTTAAAGATGCATTAAAAGAGAGGTAGGACGAGACCTAACTTTGTCTATTTCCTTCATTTAATTTCAAGAGACTAACGTACCTCCGAATATTTGGTCTCATAATATGTTGTAGGTTCTTGCTTTTTGTACTAGAGCGTATCAGGTTTTTTTGCTTAGGCGTGATGTTTTACTTTGATAATTAAACATTGGTTTACATTTTCACATATTTTATCATTCCCCTCATGAATTGGAAGCCCAATAGTGTTGGAGTCGTTCGGCATACTCCAGATTCTTACGAAGTTGGACCAGTTCCTCAAGAAGGTCGCCTACTTGTGGTTGAGAGAACCAGTATTTCGTAACATATATTGGTTCTTTTTGCGTGGTTAATTTTGTCCCTATGCCATCTTTTAATTCATTCTGTCGCCTATTTTTGTCGACCACACCAGCTTCTCAAACTGGTAGCGAATTATCTTGGAAATTACCAGCCTTGCACTTTTCAATTGCACGAGATATACTTTGTTCGTGGTGGGACATCCCTGCTACCTCCTTGAAAAGAAATTAAACAGTCCTTAAAAGATGCATCTTACGAAGACGTAATAGAAATATCTTATGAAAGAAAACTTCTACAGCAAGACTCCATGCAATGCTCTTCAATTCAAGGAGACCTTTCGATCATTTCTTAAATCATTTATTTACTCGTTGGAATCGGTGATGATAATAGTGATCGTGTGGTTTAATTTCCATGAGAAAAGTTTTTCGAAAGCTTGCAAAACGCCAATATCGCTCAAAAATAAGGAAAATACTTTTCGAGGTACATTTTCGGAAGAGGTGCCCGCGAATCAAATTTTTCCTGGTACATATTTCGGATTCTCCGTTATTCGATATATATACTACACTTTTGAATATTCAAATATATTCTAACTCGGTGGATTCATGCGTGTTGAAATTCCTTCCTTACGCCTTTTCCGTTACTTTTCATGTCGTACCCCGCCCCTTATTTCATCCAACCTTTTCCTTTGACTCTTTTAACTGATTTGGGAGTATCTGATACGGGCAGGTAAGCAGTTACCCAAATAATTTTTTCGTATCAGATACGGGCACTGCATATCAACCTCAAGAAATCTTTTTTGAAAACCTTAATATTTACTTAATTTCAAAATTAATTCTATAATCACTTAATGAAATAAGATGTAATAGTTTTTGAATTTTTAAAAATATCTTAACCCACAACAGATCAAGTATTGCAAATGATTATTTATGATTATACCTGTTGTTATTGATGATTTATTCCTTAGTCTCCGTCAGCACCAAATACTTATTCATTCCAGGGATTCACCGTTATTTCCTCCATCTCTTCGTCATTATCATTGCAGATCAGAGGCAGTAGTTCTCTTTTACTTTCGACCGTGAAATTAATACGTTGGCCATACCTCACATTTTCTTTAGTTTATGTGCAGAAAAATAATTCTTTAAAAAAGTTAAATTAAAGAAAAAAATGAATATCACATCGTCCTATTACCGTTTGAAATGCTCTACCATTTTTTTTCCTCTTTCGCGATACACACATTCTTAGAGTTATGTGGCATTTCTCTTTGTAGTTAATCCGGCGTTACATCTTATTGTTCGCGGTTTTCAGTCGAGCATTTCTCTCGGTTGGCATTGTCCACGTAGCTGGAGGCGGTAGTTCTTTCGAAGATAGCCACTTTCCATTGCCTCATTATGCAATCTGTATCACTTACCTTGCCCGAAGAGGTTGCCCCGACCTACATAAACAGGTGGTTTAGTGATACGGCCTACTTCCTTGAACACGCCTCATTTCTGCCTCATGTAGACTCAATCTCTAACCTTGGTGCTCATTTCTCCAAAAATTCGCGCCCAAAATACTAATTCTCGGCGAAGCTGCTCGATGCGGCCATTTTAGTGTTGGGAGTTTTGGCGACACATAATTATGCAATGAATCAATCTCTGGCGTACCTTCCAGAATATGGCAGTGGTAATTTTCGTATGTCTGAAGGTCATGTTTTGCGGCTGGCTGGAAGCGGGAGACAGCGGAGAAAACTGATTAGCACCCTTTTAAGCCAAGGCACCTTCAAACTAATACTAATGGTGTAGTTATGCAGAATTTATGCGTTTTTGGGTCTATGTTTGTTTATTCTAGATAGCGTCCTCGGACGGACTGCTAACGTTTTCCTTTCTCAAAGCTCCGAATAAGGGAAAGGAATCTTAACGGGATAGGAAATGGAAAAAGTAACATTCACACTGCTCTTTATATGCTATTCTGGAAAGTAAGAAAGCTTTAGGTGTTTGCTCTGTTCCTTCTGTTTTCCTGTTACTATATTCGGTAGTGTTTATTATGTGACGTCGGAGTTTTTCATTTCCATGTATAAATGTAAGACATGATGGAAAGAATTTTGTGTGTAGAGAATGTTGGTATTGGATGCTGCAGTAGTAAAATGAGTATTTTTAGTATTTAACGTAGTTTCTTATTAAAATAAAGCAAGATATGTCAAACTTTCGAATATCACAAACTTTTGCAATGCTGTAGTTTGTAATAGCGTAGCTTTCTCAATGTAAATAGCTCTGAAGATCATTTCTACTTATTGTAATCGCTGAATTTTGTTCCTCCATGGGATTGCAACGGAGCAGTTATCCTTTCATCGTGAATTTTTTGGAAAGTCAAAACCAGGAAACATAATTAGCTGCAAAGAACGCGAACAACTAATTAATCTCATGGAATATTTCATACAAAACTAATAGATTATTAATCTATTGGATATTACGAGGGAGTTTACTCGCGTTAGGACTCGATTATCATCATTACCAAATTAAATATCCATCCAACGGTTGTTTTTGAAAGGAGCTAAAATAATTCTTCTTGTTAAACTGAGTCACCCATATCCTGTTTCCCTCCCTCACAGCGATTAAAATGACCTACGGAATAGAGCAGTCGCGGCTGTTACCATACGGCAACGGAAGTGGCACCAATCAATTAAGGGTTTTTCGAAACACATCCTGTTTGTTTTTTCTCTCTCACTAAGTTCAGCATCGACGCTGATCGTGGATGTCATCGTTTTATTTAAACGTTGCTAACCTTGCACTGCGTTGTCATAAAACACACAACGCTTTTATATTTTCTCATTCATGGCGGTACTAATCCACAGGGCTAAAGTGGTACGAACACGTGATTTCGATCATAGTAATCGGGGAATCTTCTAGAAGTTCGTGGATAGACGTAGCAGAATGCACGTAAAGAGAAAGCATTGGATGAATTTGTGTACCCTTTAAATGTTCTTAAAACTATCGAAGATGGAATGATCGTATAACTGTAGAAACCTGTGAAGACAAACATACTACCAAAGATGTGGAAGAGTAAATTCATTACTAGCTACGGACTAAATGTTCTTCCTTTTATATGAGAAAGGCGTTCAATCTCCCACTCTCTCCATACGTATGAAAGAAAGGCTGATGAGAGATAACTAAAGTTGAAATTAATTTTCATCGTGCTTTCAGAATGTCACACTATCGTAGTTATTCTTCTCGGTGGAACGTGGAGCATAACCCTCCGAATGACGATGCTCTCATGTTTTCAGCTGGCCTTCGGAGGCACTTGTTTCATTTATGCTCTTAATTACATCTTCGGTTCTTTCGAGCTGTATAACATGAGCCTCGGACATACATTTCTATTCTCTTTTAATGTAGTGCTTTGAATGTTGATCTTGCATCAAGCCGCTACTTGCAGTTTAGTCAAGATACCCTTCTATCGATCCTCTGGATTCTTAGGATAAATAGTCGAGAAGCGCTCTTCTTGGTCATGTCCTCTAAGAGCAACTGAACGGAGGATACAGATCGGTATTGTTGTATAGCGTTGGCGCCCGGATGTGCCACATGAGGCTCTCTTTTCCTTCCCCTTCGGAAATCGTTTAGCGGACTTTGGATTCGCAGAGTGAACAAAGGTCAGCGTATTTGATCGAAGACATTTCTTCTTGGAATTTGAGCCCCGCTTGAATCGGTAGTTATAAATTCGTTATGGACGTTTTTTGATAGACTCCAGATGGACGTTGTCATTCGTCCGGAATAATTAATTACCTTTTGAGCTTTTTTATATTTTAATAAATTGAATCAGATATTTCGCTGCGAGCGACAAGACTATTATTGGCGATTAAAATTTACGCTGTAATGAGAAACGAAATGGTGATATTGTTTATAGAGGCAATTCAAGGTATTTTTTTAGACTAAAAATGGGAAAGCAATTAGTATTTTTGGTGCTTAAATTGGTTTGCACACACGTTTTGATAAAAAATAGTTTTATTTTAGTTTTTATTGTTGTTAATTTAATATTTTAATCCGAAGCTCATACCTAGGAAACATATTTATCATTGCCTTCCCACAGGCTATAATCAAATTATGTAATGTTATCATCTTTTTTTATGAATTTCACACCAAGTCTATCAATATTACCGGATTAGCAGGATATCAAATTGCCAAGATGATTTTGTACAAAATCTTTAATTACCTCCTCCAATCGCTAGTACGTTAAGTAGTGAGACTCACGTGGTATTTTTGTTCATTTTCTCATTTAAAGATTGAACTACAACAATTCTCTATGCATCTCTTTATGATATCAATGTACTCAGGATTGATTTTATTTTGTCTTCTTGCAGCACATGGTCCAGACAGGAGTGTCTGGAACAGCGGCCGGCGGGGGCTCGCCCTACGCGGCTGCGGCCGCTGCTGCCGCGGCCGCCGCCGCCGCGGCCGCGTACTCGCAGAACGGCGCCGCGGCACCCGCACCGACGCCAACGGCAGCCCCAAGTGCCACGGCGGGTCAAACGGCTGCGGTGGGTGGCGGTGGGGACGGAGGGGGAGGGGGGTTAAAACAAGATGTGAAGGAGGCTGGGGGGCAGCAACAACAGGCGACGGCCGGTGGGGGTGCGGGAAGCACCTTCACGACCCCTGTAGTCACCGTATCCTCAGCACCGGTAACGACGTCAGCGCCCAATGCAACCCCCACTGCCAATGGTGTGGAACAACAGACTGTTAGCATAGTAAGTGATAGTATCATTTCGTAGAAAAGGGGTGATTCCCCAGAAGCTCCAGAACTATCTCCTAGTGAGAAGCTAAGTTACATTAATCTGAGGAATTCACCGAAAGGATGCTGCCTCACAGTGGGGATCCCCAAACTACGGACTGCAGGACAATCCTTATAAAACCGTGAAAGGGTTCACACGCCCGCTAAAGTATTGGAGGCTATATCCATGATGAGATCTTTTATATTCCTTTCTCCAGCTACGACTTTTTTGTAGAGTTAAGCCCATTTTAAGTATTTTCTCCACTTGCATTTTTTTTATTATGATCAAAATCTCAAGTTGTAATATATCAATCTGCATAAAATTTCATATCTATGGTCGTTAATTCGAGCACTGCTCGAGATTTTACTGCCAACCATTAACGAATTATATCTTCAACAATATTAAGTCAAACGAAAAACAAAGTCCTACCAAAAATGAGTAGGAGAACATTCATGTTGCGCAAGACTACACCATGGACAATTTACCCTTCTCTAGAATTTTAACTATTAAGATCACCTCGATTAATTAACCGGCTGAAACAGTAAAATATTGTCTTTTATAACACAAATTTTGGAGCGAATTTCTGGATATCCAAGAAAATATAATTATTCAGCTGCTCTTGCGGTTGACGACATCAAGAATGATATCAGTCAGATCAAGTAGGTAATATGTCTACTAACAAAACTTCCGTATATACCTAAAGGAGGAAATGTCTAACAGATCAAACGAAAGAGTCCTGGAATAATTGAATTACTGTATCAGGTGTAATATATCTTCGACTTGGGAACTATGCATATACCTTCCAACGATCAGTTTTTCCAAGGGCAGCAGATTGGCGCAGCGAGGCTACGACTTTCCTTTTCTCGGTTTTTAATTTTTACTTTGAATCCTTCAAAGTTATGATTCTATTTTTCCAAAAAATGTTATTTTTATACCAAAATACCTTCGAGCGGTTTATCGGACTGACAACGGAAAACAGCCACTTTCGGTTACAAAACCATGAGCTTCTTTAAACGATATCAAAGATGAATAATTTAATGCTCCGTTACTAGAGATCCATCCATAACTTTTTCTTTTCAGTAAATAAAAGGATAAAAGCAATCGATAAAGATATTCATCGAAAATACTTAAAACTATCGGAGAGAGGTACTGATTATCCAAAGGGCACCTGAGGTTCTACGAATCGACGTATTTGGCCTAGACCTTGTGGAGAAACATTCCTAGTTAAGATCTGAATGGAAACAACTTTCACACCACTCAATACAGTTTACGTCGTTCCCATTTTAACTTGAGACAAGTTTCCTTCAGAATTGTTTCATCAATTTACGATACGTATACGATAGAGGTCCCCAAACTTTTTTCAGGGCCGTATAAGCCGATGGAAAAAGTTGGGCGAGTCGTATCTAAGATAACATTGGTTTCGAGTCTTTGAATGTATAATATAACTTGCTTAAAAATGAATGTGAATAGTTTTCAATTTCAATAATATATAGAATTTGTCATCATCTTTCTTTAATTTATTTTTTAATCTTCTCTCACACCTTATCGCAACATTACACTGGTCAATAGCTGACATGAGCTGTTTAAAGGTTTTATGTAATATTTGGCCAATAATGCGTACTCGCGACTCTTAATCTCCTCTGCTTCAGCGAAGTTTATTCAATAGTCAGATTTAAGATAAGTGCGCTTGTTTATTCGATTACGCTATTTATTGATCCCCCTTGACGAAATTCATTTAGCGACTAAAAGATGCAAAGCAACGTATTTTAATAAGGCTTTTGTCGAGTGGACAGCTTTCATTTTTAATGAAAGCGTTTTCATGTTGTCCTCTCTGCTGTAACCCGTTGGGTGATGAGATGGTGGTTCAAAGCTCTCGAAAGAACGAGGGGAGGATTTGTTCCACTCCTATAATGAGGAAGTGATGTGAGGAGGGGAGAGAATGCTTGCTGTTCTGCCTTAGCGTGTTCCACTCTATTTACCATCCTTAGCTACTTGTGTCCTCTGTCCCACGGCCGAGTCTTTGGCCCTTTTAATAACTCCCTCGGTGTGCTATTCTTTGGGATGTTTTGAAATAGCTGCCTTGAGCTGCCTTATACGTGATACTCTCCCAGTTTCGTCAGGAGTCTGTTAGTTGGTTCAGTGGTAGGATTGCTCGTCATCATTTTTTTCCCCCCCTGCCACACGCCGAAAGGCGGCTTGCAGGGTATTAATGTAGATGTAGATCATTTTATCGGTCAATATTCATGAATCTGAATGAATGAAATCACGCCCATGTTCAACTTTTTTCTTTCCTTGCTCCTCAGATATTAATAGTCTTGCCTTGGTATGAAATTCTCTGTGTTAATGTTTTCACTAATTCCGAAAATTATTTACTTGTCGTGTTAATTATGTTTCCTTGATAATTCCGTCGGTCCTGAAGGCTCATGGCGATAAGCTGAATCCCATAGTGTTATTTTCCTTTAACTTTGCTTTTAGGGACTCTTGTGGCTGTTTTTCATCTATCAATTACAACAATATATATGGAAAGACGTACAAAAGGGGATTTTAGTAGCTTTTGAATCTTAGTTATTCACATATTAGTTGAAGGCGTTTAATTTGCAGAATACTCTCAAGATATGTTATTTTGTTTGGGAGCATCTTTTATTGATTTTTTACTTTGGCGTTGTTAGCTCCGAGAATAAATTATTTTGCCTTAGAAGATTTTTTTTAATTCCTGAGAAACCATTTGTCCCGGCGATTATTTTCATGTAGAGCCACGTCGTACTTTTTGTCATCCTAATCCAGATGTGAGGAACGTGCGGCCTTAACATGATTTCTTGAAACAGATGCATGCATTAAATTATTATTTTTCCTTCTTGTTTATTACTGAAAGTGAAACTGGAAAATATTTACTTGTGTTAGCAATTATTTTTTCCCTCCCTTTTTAGTTTCGACAACCTCTGTGAATATATCGAGGAAATTCATCTCGGGTTAGTTACGCACGTTAACTCAGAACATTGCCGCCTCTGACTTTACGATGACATGCTCTGTCATCATCCTCTGGGTAGGAATATGGGCAACATTCATGTACGACCTTATGGTATCTTATGCTGCCGAATGATACAAGCGGCCCATGGAAGATAAAGATTCCCGATCCCTCCTAAAGTCTCCACGATTTTCTTCCTCTTCCTGATTATGCTGTCAGATAGGCGTACATGTCCTGACCGTTATCCCGAGCTTTCATCCGAAGTGCGTATGAATTTTACAATTCGATGGGTAATTTCATTCCCTCTGAATAACGATGTGGTAATTGATTCGTTTGTCTTCGGAAGGAAATCCATTGGTATAATATTTTTTCTTATTTTTTATTCGTTTCTAATAGTGATAAGATCAATAAGTTAAGCGACTATTTTTCTGTATTCGGAGTGTAAAATCTTTGACTCATTTTTGCATAGAAGATTTTTAGTTCGAAACTTCATCACGTTTTTAATTTTCCATGCCTGAATATTTTCACCATAATAATTGTTGAGTTACCTGATTGTTAATGAACCAAATGATAGGTGAACTTTTACTTCAAAAGTATTTTAAGTCGAAGCTCAAAGTTGAATGATATGTCGTTGGGTTCGTTGAAGTCGGAGCTGCTGTTGCGACTGTCAGAAGAATTTGCTAGTATTTATGGGAATTATCACCGTATTCTCATCCTGAAGAAGTCGGTCGGCTAAAACTTTGGCTGTAAAATTAGTTTTTGACGTTATCAGGGATTCTAGAAGATTCGAAGAGCCCTCGGATGGCCAAGTGGGTAACTTGTTTGGCAAAATATTCCCGGTTTCGATTCCCTATTAGTGCCAAATCTCCAAAATGACCACAGTTGTCGAAGCACCTTGATAAATAGTAAGATGCCACGAGGAAAGCTTGGCGGTTCTCAGTCTTTGGATTTATTTCAAATAATACTCAGAATTACAAGTGAAACAGACTATAATCGGCCTCAACTTCCAACTTGAGTCATGAATTGGACAAAGGATTCATTTTATATTGAATCATCCCTTGCTTATCGTATATTCGATTGATTAATAAACATTTCCCCCTTAAAATGTACTGAGGCATCTTTGTGCAAGATTCGAAAGGTACGAAACGTCTTATAAAAGACTTAGACAAGTTAGACAGTCCAAAACTAGTTTATTAGATGAAAAGATTGATTTGGTCTAGAAAAGTCTGATCAACCTGCTTACGGCTTATAGAGAAAACAGGTTCATTAACGACACGAAAAACTTTTTACTCTTCGATGATCATGACAGCGAACGATTTCTTTCCTGTCATTAAAATCCGCTGGAACTGTTACTATAAGGTGGAATTAGGTCGTTAGATATCTTTTTCTCGTCCCACAACTTGCGCTCAATCTAGTATTTAGGGAGCGTTGAGTGAAAATAGTTTCTTCCTAGCTTAAATTAAGTGAATTATCACGAAGTTACCATAAGGTATTTACGTATTTTTTCATTGCTGAATGAAAAGCTCATTCAATAACAGATCTGCCATTTGATGATTCAGCCATCTTAGAGATTTCATATTAGTGATTCTTCTTCCACAATGTAACTAATTTCTTATGTACTAAATTTATTGCTCGCCTTTTTTCTTATATCTTTGTTCAGAAATAATTCTAAGTAAATTTTATGTTTTTGTGGAGAACAGTTGTGTGTCTCCGAATAATTATGCAAAAATATGCAACAGATTGCTGACGAAGTTAAAATTAATTCCCATTGAGCGAAGAACATCAACGTTGTAGCAGCGACTTTCTGTACTCTATAAGTGACACGTTTCCTTATGCTGCTGATAGTTAATTGCTGGGTAGGCTGTTCCGTTACAAATTTGGAATGGGAATTAAGAGCGGTTAAGGAAATTGACACAAAAAAAGAAAATACAACGAAATTATGATATGATAAATATATATAGAATTACTCAATTAAAATCGTTAAAGTTGAAATGTGCTGCCGAACTTAAGTGTTGGTGGACTAAAATTCTCTACCCTGAATCTTCGATGGGATTAGCGTGAAGCAGTGGATCTTTCGCTTTCTAAATCTTTCTACTTTTTTGATTCTTGTAAATCACTGCTGGAGAAGTTCTTAATTTTCTCTTTCTCTCTCTCTCTTTTGACCACCTCGAAGCAAACCGAGCCAGAGGCAGCTGCTGCAGCCGCGGCAGCGGCCGCCGCGGCGGTATCGAGTCAGCAGCAGCAGCAGGCGAGTGCGGGTTCGGTGGCGTCCGGAGGACCTGCCGCGGGCACTTCCCCCAAGGAGAACAGCTCGTCAGCCATCAAGGACGAGCCGCAGACCCCTCCTGCAGTGGCGGGTACTCCTGCGGTCGGCGGAGGAGCCGCGGGCGGTGGTGCCGGCTCTGAAACGTCTAATGCCCTGGTGCCTGTTTCGGCGGCTTCTGCGGGGAAGAATCAACCCAAGAGGTTACATGTTTCGAACATCCCCTTCAGATTCAGAGACCCGGACCTTAGGGCCATGTTTGGGGTGAGTCTCTTTTGCCGCCCTCATCGTCTATGCATGTGTTATGAGAGCTGCTTCTAATTCATGACGAAACGTGTTCTTATGCTTATTTTACTAAACGCCTGTTGGTTGATTTTTTAAAAAATAATTTAGCTTTAAATACAATATCAATTTTTTGCTAGGAGCCTTGAAGTTTTTCATTAATTTCATATTCACAGCTCGGTTACCGCGTAGCGATGGAGTTTGCGTTTGGGTAACCTGCTAGTCAGAAGTTAATTATTCTTTTTAAAGGAGTATTACATTCACTCGCTTATATTTTATTTGACGAAAGTGATTATTTGTGGTTGCTGTGGCGCCTAAATACTGTTATTTTTATTATGTACAATTTTACTTCTTCGGAAAAAAATTGACGAGGAAGTGTAGGGGTCGACGGTGCTGAAGATGTTGAAACCAAAAATAACCTTGATGAATGTCTTATGAAATATTATATTGAGTATTCTTTTTCCCTATTTCTTTTAATTGGAATAATAGTGTTTAAAAAAAGTTATATCTAATTTGTCAATCTTTTCTCCTTGTATGGTCTGTATCTTGGCCGATGTTCGTCCCTACCCCGTGATTGTATTGCAGCAATTCGGCCCTATTTTAGATGTGGAAATTATTTTTAATGAGCGTGGTTCTAAGGTAAGCTATTTAAACATAATATTAATTGTAATGAAAAGAAAAATGTGTTAATTTTTGATAAGTTATATCAATTTCAATGGATAAATTACACGAAAATAGTCGCGATCGTGATAGGTTCGGAGAATATCTCTCTTCTTGAAATATAATTGCTCGAGAATGAAGATATCTTGTGAAAAATTCATGTATGTCTTTTTTGTGAGTTTTTCGTTTTAACCGAGTTAATCTTTTGAATGTGGTCAGTGTAACTCCTGTGTTTAGTAAAGAAAAGAATTGATGCCTTGGCACAGCGAGCGTGTGATAATGAGAAATTCTCCCACAGTATATCTTTGAAGTTTTGCTTTCAGCGAGATTTGGATTTTTAATACTACCGTAAATACTGAGTGCGATTTAAAACGTTAAGAATCTAAAAATAAACCACACCTTTCCTTTTACGGATATCGATCGCTTAGGAACGGAATCGGGAATAGACGCCTACTTGTGGCGCCAACTCATGGGAAGCTGGATAACCTCGAATCAAGGAACGAGATGGATATTTTTTTATTTACGTCTGAATCTAACGCTTTGAAATGAATTCTATCGAAAAAACCATTGGAAAATTCATCAAATTTAGTACTTCGCATCTCTAGTTGCGTTATGATTATTTCAACTATTTTGTGTTCGATTCAATATTTTTTGGAGGCGGCCTTTTTAAAATTGTACGGGAAATTCTAAGTGAAATTTCATCATTTTTTTTTTAGTTTCGCGGGTGGTTTTACGATTTTATGTGAACTCTTCCGTAAACTAGCTGATGTTACAGCTCTGCATGCGATTTTTCAGTGGACAGAATTGAATAAAATTCTCGCTATTAAGGGTTTTTAAAAGCTATCTCAAATTAAAAACATGTATAACTTACCTATGAGCAATGGGCTTTCTCAGTAGTATGAGAAATTGGTTTTTAAACTTTCTTTGCCTTATTTTAGTGTTAGTGAAATTTATCCATTGAAGTTGGCCTGGCCATTTAAGTCAAAAATGCTCTCCTACTTCTCAGAATGAGAATTGAGCATCTTTACTTTCAATTTAATAATTACTCTGAGTGTTAATTTTAATGGCTAATTTCCGTCAGTGAATGACTTGCTTTGTTCTCTATGGATAGGGTATTTTTCAAATTTCTTTAGACACAGTGCACCCATGCCAATATGTAGTTCACATTGTAAATAAAACTGTGATTAAGCATTTATTACGACAGCTACGAGCATGGAATGTCACATATTTGACTTTTTCTACAATATTCATGTGAAATTAGATATCAATTTAATACAAATCTTTTAGCTGCAACTTTGCATCAGAATAAATGAATGGAAACTATAGATTTTTGAGAGGGTCCCTTAAGATGTTTAATTTGCTGTAGGATAGACATATTAAGTGACTTTTATTCAAAACTGGGTAATACATTTATATTGAGATTTAATTAGTAATATTTTAGTGAAATGTCTACTTAATTGTCATGGTGAACGATTCTCTTTCTTTTCAAGCATTTTATCTCTCTAAGCCAGGATAGTTATAGTCTGTGCAAATTTTGATTCAAAAGATAGTGTCAGTGGGTTAAAAATAAAATTTTTAAATTTCTTTTGGTGAATTTCTTTTTGTAGAGTTGATAATGTTTATCTTCATTTTAAAGTTACTCTGCTACTTCGTGGTTCTTTACATAATATATTTATAAGTAAGTAAATTTTAGAATTTAAGAGCTTTTTATGAAGACTATTTTGCATGTATATGAAAGCTAAAAATGTTTTTACTAAAATGCAATGAGTTCATTAGCTAATCATCCATCAACATTTCACTTTCTGTGCTTGTTTTGATGATATGGCTGCCTACTAATTTTTGGAATGTGCTTTGGCCCTATATTTGAAGCTTAATTCAACTCACATTACCAACAGTTGCTGATGAAGCTTCTTTTCATGTTGTAATTTTTGAGTTAATGTGTAAATTGGCATTGGTGCATTGTAATTGACCGATACCATATTTTTCTTTTTGTCGCATTTCATTCACTGATGATAATTTCTTTGGGACAAGGATTCACTCTGGTTTGTTGAGAGAAGATATGATAGTTCACACAATTTTCAGGAGTATGTTGTGAAGGAAAATGATGCAGAACTGCTTTTTAGTTCTCATATTATCATATCTTCTCTCCAACATTGTGCTAATCTGATTATTTTCTTCTCCAGCATTCTCCTAGCAGTAGTTCTACTCTCTTTGCTTGATAATTTTGGAATGTTATTAAAATCACACTAAATATTTAAATTTGTTGTTTGGAAAATCTTGAAAGTCATTTTTAAACTTGAATGAAAATAATAAACATTTTAAATATTTAAATTTGGTCACATGTCATTGATATCAATAGAAAGAAAAATATTTGCCAATTTCTTGAATGTATATATGAATTGATCATTAATCACCAAATTACAAAAGGTTTATTATTAGTGTTATTTTTTATCTTATTTAAATGTTAAAGTTTGGTCTTATTTATAAAGTGTTCTTATACAGAATATAAACAGAATCCTTGTACCCAATGGCCATGTCATGTTATATCTTATGCCTTCAATACTTACCCTCTGTTTACACATAGATATATTTTAAAACCCTTTTTATTTCAAAGTAAGCATATATGTTGTTTTAATACACCTCTCATTTACTATCCTCTGTTATATTAGTTACCCTAAAATTTAGCCAAAAACATTATATGTATTTGCAGATTTTGACCCATAATACATTAGTATTTGCCTCACTTTTAATAACAGAAGAATTATCATAATTTGCTTCACTGCTTTCTTATTGTGAAGGCTATATGATTTCTCTTCTTTCTTTTTCTTGTCCGTTTAAGTTTTACTGAAATCATTAATGTGGTAAATTTTCCATACTGCATTCATCTCTGTTGTTACAAATACTCATACATGACCTTCTTCCCCATGTTCATATATTTTTTTGAAACCAAGGTAATTCAAAAGGCTCTTCTTAAAATTCCTCAATAGTTAGTATTTGATTATTTGTTTTTATTGTAACTTGAGTTATGTAAGCATATGTTCCTGAAGATTTATATTATATATATTTCCCTTCTATCATTTATTTCTACTATTCAAGCTATGACTCATGATTAGCATAGTATTATTCTTATATGTTTATATTGAAGCCATATAGCCTACACATACAATTCTTTCGATAATCTAAATTCGAAAACTCCTATAGGGATTATGAATGTACTAAAACCAATAATTTCTTTCATCACCCTTGTCTGTATGTTCCAATCTTTCTACACATTTATCTCAGAGATTTATTTTATCAGATTGTTTACCTTTTCCATCTCATTCTCCCTCTCCTTTCCTTGTCATTCCTTTCCAGTTGATTGCAGATGTTGATGATTGTAACTGGTGGAATGTAGACTGTTTGACCTCTGACCCTTATATGATGACATTTGTTTGATATTGCATTAATTCACCTATTATTTATTCCTAATATTTGAATATTACTTTGGACTGATCATTTTATTAGAGTATTACCTTTGGGTAAAATGTGTAATTTTAATAGGATATTTGGTATCCAGTTAGTCCTGTGCTCTTACTTGGAAGAACTCATCCTACCCCCTTTGTACCTTTTCTTTCTTAAATTTTCTCTTGAACCCTTTTTCATTTTCATTTCTTTCCAAGGCATCTGCATTTGCTCATATTATACTCATGCTACTTACTGCATTCATTACTTTTTACTACAATCAATGTCATTTGGAAATGTATATTTTATACTTCTTGTGATTCTATCTTTCTTGTAATTAGAACATGAACGTTGCGTTCGACATTCTTCTGTCTGTGATGAAGGAGTGAACATTTTATTTTTCATCACTTTGTTTGAAAAAGCAATTCCATCGACTTCCTTACCCTCAATCCTCAATGTACTATTCCAATCTGAAACCTTTATGTGTGGACCTCCACACATTGATATTTTCCTGATCGTTTGCTGCCACGGTCGCGTTTTACTGGATTCATCACCTCTGCTGCAATGCAATTGGCCTGCCTCTCATACAAGCCTGTCTGCCCCTTTGCTAGGTCCATGGTTGCCTAAGATCTTGCATGAAAGTAGAGAGATTGAAGATAAACTTCTTAACCGTTGTCATGGCTGATTTAGTATTCAAGGTGCATATGTAGAGAATATAGTGAATGTTACACTAATATTTTATATCTCTTAGCCACATGGAAATGCTTGCTGGTTGTGAAGTAAGTGCCAGAGAATTTTTCACTTATACCTTATTTAATGAGGATTTTTTTACAAGAAAGTAAGTGTGAAATGTGAAAATATAACACTTGTTGCTTTAGAATTCTGAATTATTCATTGAGATAACAATGCAAGCAGTTGGTTAAAAAGTTTGTGGAAAATTAATTTCTTATAAAATCATATTTTTCTATGAACATAAATTTTTCTATAAGTATCCTAAACTTTGAAATGGTAAATTTCTTTGTCTAAATATGGGTTACGATTATATATCCATATTACTTAATACTGAGTAAATAGTGATATTTTATCCCCTCATTTATGTACTGTTGCTGATAATAATTGGAGTGGTCTTATTCGTTACTATACTTGAAGGAAATTGCAAAATTTAGCTAAAAAAATATGATAGAAAATTCAGGAATAAGATTTGTATTTTATCGAGGTATTTTTGTCTAGTCATGAGTTGAAATGGAATAGCTATGATTCTTCTTGTCCAAAGATTGGCTAGTAATTTTATTATCAAATTTATAATTCTCAGTTTTTCCACTTTTTCGTTATCAGGTATATTTTTACATTACCAAACCTTGTATCAGTATTCCTTATATTATCATCTCAACAAACATATTTAATATGTATTATATTCCTGTTGTCACTGGTATGATTTTAGGAGTTCAGTTTTCATGAATACATCTTGAAATTTTCATTGTTAAGGCTTTTAAGATATTCAGTGGCATTTGATAATCACAGTAAATGAATATACTTTTGGGGTCAGTGAAAGATGGTTAATTTGCTGGAATATTTGGAAATCTTTCTATCAAATTGCTGGCTTTTCTAAACGTAATTTTTTGTTAAGATCGCTTCCCCGTGGCAGCAACACCAACCAAAACTTCCTAATCGGTGGATGAAGAGTGATATACCCTCCTAGTATCCAGTCCTCTGTTATTGCAGCCATTTTTGCATTACTTCACATGGAAGAGTTATTCAGAATGGTTACAGGTGGCTTTCTTGGAATCCAGAATCATGGTTTTTCATATTTCTCCAGTAGAAAGGAAATAGCCGCATTGCAAGAAGAATGCCCTTGACAGGAACCCATCAGTTTTGCTTATAAACTCTACATCTGCAAGGAAACCTGTCAAGTTCCTTTTCCTTTGTTGGTAATTTTGGTAACTGGAACAAGATGGAAGAAAGGTTAAGCATGAGATCCCTTTTTATCCATTTTAAGTCTTTTCCATAAATCCGTCTGCAAACCTATTTCTGGCACTCACTTGTAAATAATTTTGGGCCTTGTTCTGCATCTGAGCATTGTTTCCTTTTCATGAAAAGAATTATGAAAGCATTCAGATGTTTTGTTTTCAGTAATTCAAGCTTCTTTTGTTCGTACATTAATCTATCTTCAAGTACATCTACATTGTGGTTTTTAAATTTACTCAAAGAACATTTTTTGCAATATTTACTGTGTGTCGTGTTTGTCTGAGTGGTTTGTTGTACATCTCAGTTTTTGTACTTTTTTACTTGAATCGTTTTTTAGTTTGTCATTTCCAGTGCCACTGCTGAGTAATGTATGTTTGGATCTAATTATGTATGTGCTCCACTCGTTTATTATTTTCTGTTTTTAGTTGTGCTCTTTGGGCGTGAAGGGCACTCAGCTTCTTTGTAGCTTCTTCCCTCTGTAGAATGTCTTGTGGGAAGTGTTTTGTAATAGGCCTTGAGCAATGCCTCTTGCCTGGAGGCTGCCATGTGGTGCTCTGAAGATAGTCACTGCCTGTGCGTTCTACCAATCACAAACTCACTACACAACCACCTCCTCTTCCCCCAAGTCAAGTGATTCATGCCATCCCTGGTTATTATCTAAGATGGCTTGTAGTAAGTGGTAGGTACTACACACTTAATGGAATGCCTTTGCTTATTAGTTCATTGAACAAATAGGATATGTATTTGCAAAACTGGTCTTCTACAAGGTTATGCTTTGGTGAATCTTTTTCAATTAGTAGCAAATTTGATAAACTGAAAATTTGATAGAATTTCCAAATTTACTCTGAATAATTGATGATTGTTCTCTGCTGTGTTTCTATATCTTCACAATACCTCCTTGGCTTGTATATTATCATTTTGCATTTTTATTCTGCTTTGTATATCTAATTCATTTCATAAGTCATTGCTCAAGAGGATCCACTAAGAGAGTTGGATTTCAGCTTACTGGTTGGCATTATTTTAGAAAATCTTCACATGTGATTTTCTCTGAAAGTCACCTTCGGCCTTTGATAAATTTCCGTTTTTGTTAGTTCTGTGTTTTTTGTCTGATCTAAAGTCAATATTTTTATCTTTTAGTATTCCTTCTCAGGAATTTACTTATTGCACCACTTGGAATGCTAACCCATTCAGATTAATGTTTTGCAATTATCAGAGAGGTGATTCTCTTCACTTGTTAAGGTTATGATAAATTCTAGATTTACTGGTCATCCTAAAAAATTAGAAGTTCCATTCAATATTTATTTTATTTGGTGAACATGAAGGTTTATTAAATTTTTAAAAGATAGAAGTATTTTGTTACTTTAATGGTTGGAATTATTTTTATAATTCTCAATCTGTTAGATTGAGAATTATAAAAATATGATATCATTGAATATGATAGCATTGAAGTGTTTATATTTTACCTTGGATCTTTGTTGAATATAAGCAAAATATATTTAGTTGGAATAGATATACCAGTTGACAGAATAATAAAATGTGATAGAGATCTGTAAATTCCATCCGTTATATTACAATTCATCCTCTACATCATAATTTTGGTCAATATTACTACTTTTCTGTGATAAATTGAAAGGCATCTAGAGATCTGCATTTTTAGATTTTTATGGGCTCTGTTGATTTTGTGGTTGCTGCCATTGGTTTACTTGATTGATTTAGGTCTTTCATTTAACATACTCTTCAGAGATTTTAGTGAAACATACGTAAAAGTATCCATTCAAGGAAATTGCTGCCATTGCCTTGCAGTTATTCCCATTTAAAGATTTATTACTGAAAGTTCATTTTCAAGGTGAAGGCAGTGCATAATTTATATTATGAAGTAGGTAATTATTTTTCCTCTTTTGAACTAACAAAATATAATCAGTTTTACCCTCATTCAGTCACTTATGATTTCAGCCTGTTGCTCAATTTTCAGTTATAAATATTTTCTTATCATTGAAACATCTGCTAATGTTGTATTTGTGTATTTTATTTTACTGGATGCATCATTGACATCCGTTGTACATGGAAAATATGTCAAAATACATTTGTTTCCTATATTATTGAAGCAATATTTTTACTCTTTCATCACAGCGCAAAATTACCAATTCAATAAGTCATTTCAGTACATTGAATATTTATAATTCCTTAAAAGAATTTCATTATTTTCTTAACTTACAGAAAGAAAAATTTGCTTATATGTTCCTGTGAAAGTCTCACTTTTTACTGTTTGCAAAATTTAATCTTATTCTGTTTCTCAGTGATATCTCCATTAAACATTTTGTTGATATTAGACAGCTTAATCTCTTTTTCTTACAAATTATATATCTTATTGTTAGTGTGTTTCTAATAATTCAGGAAACCTACTGATGGCACCCCTTTTATTTAAGAAAGAAGTGAAACATTCTCAAATTCTTACATATCCTAAGAAATGAGTACCAAGTTCTGTTTTTCATTTCTAATGGAACAGTTTATTTCTTATTTCATCAGCTTTCAATTTCCAATCGGTCTTTAGATATTAGTGAGAGATTATAATGGAAGAAAAGCCTTGACCCTTGACTCAAGCTTCAGAAGTATTGGTCTCAAAAGAATTTT
Organism: Pachydiplax longipennis; assembly: GCA_036926295.1. Taxonomy (NCBI): domain Eukaryota; kingdom Metazoa; phylum Arthropoda; class Insecta; order Odonata; family Libellulidae; genus Pachydiplax; species Pachydiplax longipennis. Next base: position 18,709,563 of record JAVFKF010000024.1, on the reverse strand, counting down.
TTGTACATTTTTCTTAAAAGAGATACCTGACAAATGCTTTGTGTATCACATACAATTTTTATACTATTCAAGCATTTAAAAATACTACTTTACTCTGTTGTCAATCTTAAAGATATTTTTTAAAATTTTCTCTTTAAGTTGCTATTGAAATCTTACGTAAATAGGAATTGGCTTCAAAGGTTCTCCTTGGGCCTCTTTAATTCATTTATTTATTTAGAGAAAATATAAAATTGTTCATTTTGATGTTATGGCATTGCAGCTTTTAATCTGTGGCACTAGTAGATTCAGTCAGTCTCTCATATGTATTGCATTGTTGAATGTAGATAGTTCATTATTAATTCATGATTAAACATTTTGTCTTAGGAAAAAATTTTGATTTTGTCAAATCAAAATTCTCACAACTTTGATTATCCATTTTAAGATCTTAATGAGGAGTATGTTTTAGTCTTCTTTAACTGATCATAACTACAGTTTTGTTCTTGTGGTTTACTGGTATTTAAATGAGTACACACATTTAAGCATAAATAAGAGTCTCTTGATATTTTTCATTTAATTATTACATGTAGATATTAACTCAACCAAAAAATATTTGTGAAGTACCCAAGAAAATTTATTATGATGTAGCCCTCTCCCATATTTTGATGGAATTAAGGTTTTGAAAATTACTAGTATTGGATGAGGAAGACTCGTAAAGTGGAGAAATTCCAACAGCATAACTTTATTTGCTATAAATCCTATTCACAAATAAACTTTTGAAGTGATTAGTAACTCAATATATTCTTCTTTTTACTTTACATTACTTCTTATAAAAAGTATTTGTTTGAGTTACCAGAATTTTTTTCGTTATTTTGCTGATCCAAATGTTACTTGATGATATATTTCCCCCTATTTACCATACTTTTCTACGAAGTGATGCAATAAATTTCTTCTCATGATTCAGTTTTGTTTGTAAAATTTTTGTCTATATTAGTTGTTGTCTATTTATTTTTGTTGGATAATTGACTTTCTTGTCACATTTCTGAGCAAACTTAGATGAAGCCATAATTTTCATTGGTAGGAATGATAAATGTTGCCACTGTCTTCATTATTGATGTTCCTCAAAAAATTGGTGTTTTTTCCTGTTGTCATATATTCCTGTGTTGTCATTTAGTATTGCAGGATAATAGCATTCACATTATGTATTCAGGGTTCATCATCCTCCTCAACATCTTTTTGCACTAACTATATACTACTTACATTCAAGGAGAGTTTTTCTTAGCAATAAGATCATATGTGTAAATTCTTTTAAAGATGAATAGATTTATGAACAGTTTGAAATAGATCAATCTATTATGTACAACTGATTTTGGAGTTTGCTTTTTATAAATTACTCCAAGTTGAAATCACTAGGAACCATACTTAATTAGGTGCTCACCTCTCACAGTGAATGGAATAGATTTCATCACGTACATGAAACCTCTTTTTACAAATCCCTTCCTATCCTTCCTTAAGAAACAGAACACTTTGCCTTTCTTTCTTTCTCTCTCTTTTAGCCTGCTTTAAATATTGCCTATGTACTTCCTTGATTAATTGATTGATTAATACCACAGCTGATGCCATGTATATCCTATACATATATATATAATTATCTATAATTATGTATACTTTTGTTGCCGTGTATTGCAAGAGGGAATGGCACGTGGTGCATTAGACAGTAGCTCGGTTCAAACAATCATCTAAGGAAATCAAACAGAATACTATAATGTGGTGGCCATTGTAGATTGCAGACCAAACTATTATATTATTTTAACCGTTATCTGCATAAATACTCCTATAAGCTTCTTTGTATTCCTATTTGTTATTTAACTAGGAGTGAGTTTTAATCAACTGCAAGAAAGAATTGCACTTTTGAAATTGGTCTGGTTAAGTTAAATAATCTAAATTTGGGATTCATCATCATTTACATTGTTCCATGTTAGATATTTTTTGGAAAGAGTTCTTTTCATAGTTGAATTTTATGGCATGCTAAAAATCAAATATGTGCTTTCAAATTGCATAAAGCTGTAGTTCCTCTGTAGTTACATAAAATATTTTACTCTCATTGTATAAATGTTTTAATTACATCACTGATTTCTATGAGCGTATACATTTGACTGGTTAAGTTAAAACTTTTCTAAACAGTACTCCAGTGGCCATAACATGCATATTACCTTCCTGCTTTTGCAAAGCAACTTGATGTGAAATGCTTTATGTTTGATTATAAGAAGGATGTTACCATTGTATCTATTTTGTAATGCAGCCAAGTGTCACGCCCACTTGAAAGTCCTCTTATTTCACCCAAAAGTACACCCTTATCTCCTTTGAACCCACTCCTTTCCCAGTCCATTACTGATATCCTCCCTCTGTATGTCGTTTGTTCTTCTCTGCATGCAGGGGTTCGGTTTTGTAACGTTCGCAAGTAGTGGTGATGCGGACCGAGCACGAGAGAGGCTCCACGGCACCGTGGTTGAGGGCAGAAAGATTGAGGTGTGGCCAATGCTGTTTTCCAATGTCTTTGTATTGTTTTTATTTATTGCGTGTTTGTGTGAAATCTTTTTTTTCTCATGGTGTGGCTGTTGTGTGGAGGGTGTGAGGGTTGGGGCCTGCTTCCTCTCCCTCTCCCCTCAGTCCACTCCCTTTTATCCTTTTCCCTCTTGCTGCAACCTTCCTCTCCACCTTCAGTATTGTCTGATGCTCTCTTGCATTAGACTAACCCATCCCTCCTAATGTTTACCTATCTGTTCCTTACCCATTACTAATACTACATACATAGAGTACATCTCATCTAATTCAGTCAGATATCTTCTCTCTTTGGAAACAAGAGTTTAAATGTAAGTTGCTGTCCAGATGGGATAAAGAGCTGTAGAATGTAAGAGTTAAAGAAATTTAATACAAAATGAATTGACTGTCTCACAACACAACTCAAGTTGGATTTTTTAATTGGTCATAACTTTCCTACTGTCTACTCGTTACTGAATAACTATTCACATGTAAATTTCCTGAAATTAGCTGTTTGTTTTCAAAGTTAAAACTATGAACTAGTCATTGACATATATCTTGTTTTTAAATAAACACTTTTTTAACACCTTAAAGAAGCTGTTGATTGCTGTTAATAGCATTTCAATAATTTCTTATTCTCTTTAATATGTTAAATTTATTAACTTGAGGCCAATGAGAGGAGGCTGGTATGGCTATTGTTTTCCTTAAATTTACAAGCCAACTTAGATTATAAGATGTTCATTTTCCTTTGTTCAAATTCAATCAAAATAATTTTCATGCAAGTGAAGCCATTCAAATTTTTACTTGTCTTATTTATTCACAAGGCATTTGAAGTGATTATTCTCTTTAACTCAGTTTACTTTAAGAGACAGTTTTTTATTTAAATATCATCATTTTTCATAACGTAGAGATGGAGCAACAAACATCCTATTCCATACAAATCAGAAAATTTCCAATTATCTGGACAGAACTTACATACTAAACGTTATGGATAATTACACTATCCTTCCATATTAATCATACTGTGCTTCACCCTCCTACAGTCCTCCTGCCCTCTTTAGGTAGATTAATGAAGCTGGTGTGCCTTGAGAATGACATGGGTTTTGTTTGATGATATGAGGCCTTAAAGCCATTATCCACTGCCTGCTCTTTGAAACCCATTACCACAAGCAAGCAAGATATACATTAGTAAGAAGTAAAAATATGCTTTTATTGACACTTAATTTCATGTCTTGATGTGGGGCAATTGAGGTAATGCATCATGCAAAATGATTAATATAGTCACCATATAATTTGATATGTAATTCTTATGATTATTTCACTATCCAACTGTTTGATGTTTGTAAAATTCCAATTATTTTTTCACTCTGTTTGTTAATGTGAAAAAGACACCTGCTGCCAGTCTTGCTGCCACAGTAACTAAGCCTCTCTCGCCAGTAGATGGCTCTTGTTCGTATCTTCTTGTTTTTAATCTCAACTGCAAGTAAGCAAGCTCATCATTTTTTCCATTCATAATTTATAACTTATACAGATCTTCACAAGGTGGTTGGTTGGGTTTTAATGCATTTTATTAATAGACTGATTTGATAGACATTTATTTTAAATTTGATTTCATTTTAGTATTTTTAATAAGAACACGTTTGGGAATCAGGAAAATATGTTTTAGCTTGCATATGTGAGTAATGGAACAACATATCTTTTATTTTTATTACATTCTTCATTAAAATAATTTGGAATGCCTCACAATTAATTGATACTCCTACTTAACTTGAACTACTTTATAGTTATTAATTTTTACACTGCTTGTCTATTAAGGCCTAATAGTCAATTCCTCTTACCTTCTTTCAATTTCTCCCAATCCTGTTCCTTGCCACAGCTGGTTCTCTTCTTGAACCAATGCTGTTTCACTGCCTTTCATCTCCCCAAGACTTATCAGATAACTCTCAGGTATTATTTACAAAGAGGGTCCAGATGTCACCATTTTTTCACCAAGATACCTTCACATCTGCACTGAGCTGTCGTACAAGTGGACAGTTCTATGTATTTATCTTCTCTCTTTCCTCATTATTTGCCTGATGTGATCCTTTTTCTCTTACTCATTGCCTTTACCTTTATCCTAATCTCCATCATGTCTTTCTAAGCAAATTCTCTTTAGATTTTTCTACCCTTCCCTTACCCTGGCCAATTTCCTACCTTATCAGTGCTACAGATATCTTTAGTTGATCAAATGCAAATTATACCAGTTATTGTAATTTCTCTAAAAGCTGCTCAGTGATAAACCAGACTTCCTGTCTAGTTGATGGGAAGTATGTAGACATTTGCATCCAAGCTTTCTCTGTTGCTTTATTATGATTGTTTGCCCTTGAAATAAAGGTTACGAATGGCATGAAATTATTTCTGTAACTTTCAAGAAGACTTTTATGCTCCTTTTCACCAAACCTCCACTTACCCATCACTGTGCAGCATAAATATTTTTATTTATGAAATCTCAGGAAGTTTTTTTCATATATTGTCTGTAGCTCTGATTACTCATTACGAATGTTGCCTCCCCTCCTTTTCAATCATAGCTTACATGTTTCTCCCTGAGTGTAGTGGAATATCTTTCAGCTCAGTTCATTTTCCTGTGTGATTTCCCATCCTTAAGTAGCTGGAAGATTATTCCCTGTAAGAGTGTTCAATAGCTGAGTTAGTTGAGAAGAACATTGCAGTGTATTTAAACAATTTCTTTAAAGCTTATTTTTACAATGCTCTTCCAACTAACTGAGTGTGCAGGGAAGTTCACTTCTCTATAAATATTTATAAATTATGTGTTTGGTATTGAAGTATTTAGTGAGAAATTTGAATACATTCTGGATGTGGAATACATGAGCAAACAAGTATTTATTTCTCTTTATTCATATGGAATCAAAAATTATTGAGTTACTTTACTATCTTTAAATTACATCTAAATGTTACTCAATGTATTCCTATTTCAGTTTGCATTCACCCATATATTTATGTTCTTTAGCTCTTACAAGCAAAGTTGTATTTATTTAAGATAAGCTAATGGTAATTAGTTGTTAGATATGTGTTAAGATAATCTAGTGTTTTATGTATGGTATAATTTTAAGTTATAGTCCTGTCAAGTGAGTTAATTATTAGTTCTTTATGCCTCAACTGTGATTTTCAGAGAGGGTATAATGCCAATAATTTGGTAAATGAGTGAACGTTCGTTTTTCCCATTTTTGACAACTCTGATCTTGAGTAACGCTGGGGCCCCTCTACCTCTTCTCCAGATGAAAGTGGTTAAGGCCCCAGGGTAAACGAGGGGACACATACAGGTAAGGATGGGCAGAGAGGAAGAAGAGACACCAATAGGGTGGGGGGATGGGTTGGGATAGCACGATCCTGTGAGGGACGGGTGGGGAGGGAGGGAAGAGTGAATGGGGACCTAATTCTTGTTCATTTGAGTTCTTGACAGCATTGATGGTGCTATTATATTCTGTTTATAAATTGAGATCAAATTTTAGATCTAATTCTGTGAAAGAGATCCAGTGATTCATTATATTCTTAGAGTGAAAAAAAATCAATATCAGTCCCTTTAAACTTCAAATTATTAATACTTTCTTTTATCCTATATATACTGATCCTTTAATTCATCCCAAGAATATGAAAATTCAACATGACTTTTCCATTTAATCCTTATATCAATTCAAAATAATATTTGAATGTCATAATACTATTGGAATGGAAAGAGTTTCAATTTAATAATATAAATGATTCAATAATTGTATCATTGAATATTTGGTTTGGTCCCTTATGTCATTGTTCACCTCATTTTCAGTAACTTGCCAAAAGAAACAGTGAGGAATGAGTAGGAAAAAATATTTCCTTAAGCTTAAAAACAATTTTTTAACTTGTCATGGGAATATACTGTTCATTTTTGTGCAACACACAAATTAATTTATTTGAGGAAAGATAGAAAACATCGAAGTGACTTTATGAACATGATAAAAATTCGCCATGGCTGTTGAGAACTTTTTGAGCAGTATTGCTGTCCCTTGTGAAGGAGTGGGTGGGGTAAAGGGAGGGTTTGGGGGGAGTATCTGCATGGGGTGTGGCATGCACGCAGCAGAAGTGAGTGAGTTTTCTGGGAGAAGGGATAGCGTCTGCCTCTAAAAGGGAGCATCATTTCTGCTTACCTCATTAAATTCACTGAGTTTTATCCAAGCAGTAACTTTTTACCATCTTATATTCTTGTAATGTATCATTAGAATAATCCTATCCTAGGTAACCTGCTGTTAAATTTTGATACTTTGCCTCTTTTACCTCCAAAACAATTAGTTTGAACAAGAATTTCAGATTAGCCAATAACTAATTCTATAATCTCATTACTGTCAATTTTTTCATGCTAAATTTTCTTGAACTTAGCAGTTTATTATTTCAAAGTAGCTGCTGAAATGTTTGCCTTGTGGTGAATCATTTTCTCTTTTCTTCTAAGTCTTCTGTATTTATTGTTAAATAATCAATTGCAGATGAATATGAGGAAGTAGAATGATGTTTGTGTATGAGGTTTATGTGTCCCCTTTTCCTGGAATCTCACTGCGACGGCATGGCAAGAATGTCGAGGGCCTCAACCACACCCTGAACCTCCCATATAGTATGTACGCAATTGCTCGTGTGCCTGCGTTGGCTCCTCGAGGCAATCTTTCGGCCCGTATAGCGTGGGGCCCTTTTTTCTTTCTCCACGCAAAGTGAGAGGGAGAGCATGCGTCTATGTGTGTGTGTGTGGCTCCTCTTCTCGCATCTCAGTTTATGCGTTCGCGTCCACATACCACTTGTTTATTCTCTTCCTATTTCACCTCCTCACTCAATTCATTGCATTTTGGAGGATTTGTTGTGGCCAACCTCATTCCCCTTTGAAAATTTTAAGATTATATTCGGCACGCCATTAAAAAATGTAGTGCACCTCCAGTTTTAAAAAGTAGCGGCATCTGTGAAAGGTCGAGAAACTATTGATTCTTATTCAGTGATATGGTGGCCTAGTGTTTTATTCTTTGCATCCAGGGAGTGCAATATCCCTTCCTCAGTTACCCATCTCATCCTTCTCTCACTGCTTTGTTTGGTGAGAAATCCATCGCTACCTTTGTAATTGCAAGTTAGATATGTGTGCAAGGAAGAATTTAGTTGCATATCTCAAGAAACAGATTTGCCAGAGGTATGGAACATGTACAGGCTGAAGGACTTGTAGACTTGCCACGTTTGATGCAACTTACTGTCAAAGTTATCTTACCCGTTTTGAGTCTTTGTTTGTAATCGTTTTCCAGTAAATGTAACTTGCGATTGCATTTTCCAAGGCATGATTTGCTGGCTCATTTAATATGTATTTCCATATACTTATAAACATATATATAATATAAATATATATTATATATATTTGAAAGGCCACCCTGAACATTGTAGTGCACCATCTCTTTACAACTGCTTTATCGTTGAGTATATACCAATTAGAGTTTGAATAGCGCACTATCATCTGTTTACCACTGTTATTTTTTGTTGTGGAATGCCTCTCCGATTGATGCCTCGAGGCCAACAAAATGCATGCGCTGAGTAATCGCCAGGTGGTGTGAGGGTTCCTCTTGCAAAACTTTGGGCTTGATCGATTTAAAAGAAAGGAAGTGGTCAAAGTAATTGTGGTAGATTCATTCCAGGGTAATTCTCTATATTTCACTTTGAAGTATGAATATAATTTATGGAGAAAATTTATGGAAGTTTAAATAAACTGAGCTTGTGGAATGAGTACAACTGTTAACTGTTTGAGAGTGATAAATTACTCTAGGGAAGAGAATTGGTGACTCTCCATTACCTTACACTTATTATTACATTATATGCATTTTGTATCTAGAAAAGTTTGTGTTATGTACAGAAGGAACTGGAGGACAACCAATATCTTCCTTTAAATTTAGTTCTGGAGCTATTGCTCCTACAATAGTGGTATCATAATCAAGAAGCCCAAATCTAGAGGAATTTTCATAACTGCAATGTCCATTTTAAAACATTATTATATTATTATTTATTAATATATTAATTTGGATATGGGTGCTGGAACTCTATATGGGCTACTATCTTCTAGTTACTTTGTGTATGGAATTTTATTACTCATTGGTGTGATCTTAGCATGCCAGAGAAGGTGACAGGTTCTAGTTACCACAAATAACAAACGCATGGAGCAATTAAAGAGATTTTGACTCCTATGCATTCCATTCTACAAAAAATTTGAATGTTCTCGCCAACTTAACTTTTAGATTTAAATTGCTTGATTAATTTTATCAGGAATTTCAGTATTCTGTGCAGTTAAAAATGGAATTTTATTATCTTCATTTGCAAGTTTGTGCAAAGAAATCCTTAAGAGAAATCATGTTCTTCTTAAAACATGTTTCTTACTAATGTAAATCATTTTGTGAAGCCATTTTAAGGCACCTTTTTAGTGTTGAGTATAGATTATTTAGTGGAAGTGCTCCAACTTTTGCATTTTTCCTCATTAGATCTTAAAAATTGTGGTACAGCCTTCAGCTTTTTCTGGCAGGCCTGTTTATGATATCTGGTGCTTGCGAGTGATGTCTGAGAATGCCATTGCAAAAGTAATGTAATGGATGGGTAGGCCCAATGCAATAAATACTCTTTTAGTACTTCAGGGAATTTGGCTCTATTGATTTTTTCAAGCATATTTTACGTGTTAATATTAAAGTATGGCATCCTATCTCCTGTAGTGACTGCACAGCTATAATGTTTGAAATTCTGTGAAATTGTCAATTTTTCATCCAAGTTTTGATCTTTGCAGTTGGATAATATGCCAGCTGATATTGACTGGTCTATTTTTGTATATTTTTGTCTTATAGCTCATTCAGTTATGTATTGGAACAGTTAAAATTGGTAAAATTGCATCTTGTGGCTTTCTCGAGCTTTTTAGTAACATGATTCTTTGTAGTTGTTATTACTAAAACTAAATCTTTTCCTGCATCCTCTGCAATGTTTCTTTAGAGGGTAGTCTGTGTCCTAATGTTGGAAGCAAGCTACCTCAGGAAACAAATAACTTGAAGTCATGTGTGAGAGGAAAAGAATGTTAGAGTAGCAAGCACTTTCTCAACAATTAATTTCTCAAGTTTAATGGATGCCTCTGAAAGCAGAATGTTCTCAGAGTAATTATTGCATTTGGGACTCACTCTTCCTGACCCGCGTAGACCCTGGTTGTGGCGCGGCTGTCTTTTGTTCAGTTCCATTCTCTCCCAAACCCCGGTATGCTTTAATGCGGTGCCCCTCCTCCTTCCCCTTGCCCACTGGGCCAACTTCTACTCTGACTTCATCCGGCTTGGCCAACATCATCGCCATCTTCACTGACCGGTTTGCCATCCATTAGGTCAACAATGCTACAGCCCGTGTGCAGACTAAGAAGCCCCCTACAGTTCCCAATGGTGAGTTCATATATTTTTATGCTTATCTTTTCACATAATTTTTGCAGAAAGAATTGTTACTTATTCACTTTCTCATGTATTAATTTTACTAAAACTTCCTTGTGACTTTTTTTTCATGGCAATGAAAATGTAAGTCAAGTTTTTCCAAACTATTTTTTAGAAGTTGTCTAAATTTGTGAAAGACTTTCTTTAAGAATCTTATGAGGTATTTGCATGAAGATCTGATGCCATTGTGGCCAGCAGGACTTCAAAAGAGGCCATAGATAGTATTTCTAGAATTTTCTCAAATTATACTATGGTTGATACCAAAGTATGATATTACCTTTAGTTAACCTGCAAAGTAGATCTTAGACATCAGAATCCTTTATCTTGTCATGCACTCTTGATACTCATGTCATATCACAGTGGTTGTGCTCTAAGGATGTGCATAATAGTTTCCCCCTTTTTATCTATGATTAGTCCATCCCTCTCTAGAATACTGATATGTAGGTGGGTAAATGGAGAGGCATTTACAGTTAGCATTGTATCACAATCTCTTACAAATTGAGCAGCTAGTGACAAGGAGCTACCCCTTACCTACTTCTTCCACTTTCCTCTTCCCTTAACTTTTGCACATTTGGGTACATCCTTATAGTGCAACCACTGTGTAATTTTATTACATGAGATTTGATTTTATTACTATAGAACTGTTATATGAATGGTTTCTGCTATAGGGAGTACAGATTCCCATCCAATGCAGAAAGTATTACGGTTCTCTTACTAATTACATTTTGGAATTTGATTGATTACCAAATGGTGATCTACAATTATGTTTGAGGATCATGTTAATGTTCTCCATCTGTGAGGACTTTCTTGGAATCCAAAAATTAGAAGATAAATGCATAATATTTTATGGCTAATTAGCCATAAAATTTTGGAACATTACTAACAATAGAGTTTTAACAATAGAACTTTTAACATTCTTTCATTTTTACTATTCAGAATTTGGTAGTATTTCTGGTGCCAGGTCTTCATGATGTGTCTTTGTAATTTGCTGCTTATAGTGCAAATGCAGAGGGAAAGGTTTTTTTTACTCCTTATCTAAGAAAGCTAGTAAATAAGTATGTCTAAATCAGATGAAATATACTCATAACTCTGAGGTATATTAGTAATAGTCAAATTAATAATCTGATGTCTTTCATTATATTTTCATCTATTCGATAAATAAATGCGTGATAAATAAGTAGTAAATAAATATAAAAATACATGATAGTAATTAACTCAACTCCTGCTATTATTTGCCCAATCAGGACAAGAATCTCTTCTTTCTTTTATAAAATATTTTGTCTCTCCTTTTTGTGAAAGGTATGGGATCCTTATAGAATTACCTGTTTGACTTATTTCTTAGGTTTAGTGTTCAGTGTTGGACTGGGAATGAAGTAGAATAAGTTTTTCCTGAATGATATGGAATTATCTGATCTGAACACACTCCTGATTGTCTCTCAAAATTTCAATACTGATATTGTTACCCATCAAATTTTTAAATTTTGATTTCCCTTTTACCTTAATTTATTCCTACAGATAATTTTATGTTTTCTTACTTTCAATTTCTCTCCCGGGTAAATTAAATTTATTTAATAAAAAAGTTTTCGTAGTTTTTCCATCTTTTATAATGTTAGTTCAAATTTCAGCTATGTATCTTTATTATCCATCTGGAATAATATAATCATATAATAATATAATAAATAATATAATAATCTGGAATTTTGTTTAATTGACAATTCTTTCTTTGATGTTTTTATACATGGTAACATCTCTGATATGGTTGTGACTATATTTATTAGCATATATTGGAGCATCTCATCCTTATTGCATTACTTAGTAGTAAACTTGTATGCTTTTATCACCTTAAGAAATATTAACATGGGATAAAGGATCTCAGAACATTTCTTTTTGCCTTTTAATCATTCTTTAAATGCTTCCATTACTGTTTGATTCTTGTCATTAGATTTGACCTTCACTTATGAGTAATGGTGTAGTTAGTTCATACATTGTAAGGAATAGCTTAATTATTTGCTCTGCTTCTCTTTTTCTCATTCCTCACCTTTCACCTTATTCCATTAACCTCTCCTAACTCCTTATCATAACCTTAACTTCACTCTGCTCCTAACTGCTGCTAGTGTTCCTGACTCGGAATGGAGGGGTTGTGCCAACATTAGGAGAGGAGTTGTCCTTACTTCAGGGGCAAGGTGAGAATAAAGTATATCTGCTGTAAAGTATAGAGCTTCTTCTCATGCCTTGACTGTGAAAGCTTGCTTATCTATCACTCATCCTATCACATTTCCATGCTTTGGAATATAATTAAATTATTGTTCTCCCTATTCTGATTTTGAGGATCAAAAACATAATAAATAGCATAATTATTCTTACTAAGTCCATTAGATTTCAATGATAGAATGCAAGTTAATATGCTAGAGCCAATTTAATAACATTTCAATTATAATATCGTGTTATATATGAAACATGTTATACTCTTCTAATTTGTATAGAGAGAATGTTTGAATTCTTTCGGAAATAAATTTTTTGGTATGTTTTCTGGTAAGGACAGTAACCATTATTTATCATATCCACTTAGTTTGTTGAGAATATAGCAAATGTGATATTTGCTAGCAATGTAAATTGCTTCAGTATCTGAGATGTTGATAAAGAAGCTTTCATTTTGCTGAATATCATCTATGAATTCCAGGTTCTAATTCTAAAAACTTATATTAACCTATTCATCTAAAATAAACAGATATTTAGTAATACAGTACTAGTAGTTTTTGTACTGTTGGAGAATTCATTATTCTCTCTGGTAAGGTACTGGTACATCAATTAAAGATTAGGCAAGTTTTAAAAATGTAACAATTTAGTCAATTAAATTCCATTATTGTTTTAGTTGATTAATTTATTAATCTGCTATAATGTGTGTTTCCCATTGTTACTGCTTTATACTAATTTACCCAAAATTTAAAGTTACCCTAGTCAGTTTAGTATAGGGGGTATTTTAATGTATTAGTCTCCTCTAAATGTATTTGATTTACACTCCAGCAGCCATTTATTTTGAAATGAATCTGTTTATGAAAAGTTTAAAGATCTCAAAGCAATATGATAATTCATTATATTGTCCACATTATTGATTGAAATGGTTTCAGTATATTTAAAAATTGTTATACCTGTGCAATAGTATTCAAAAATTTATGGTATTCATTTTTATAATGTAATAATAAAAAAATGTCAGCCTACTGTAGTAAGTAGGATAACTAATCATTGCTGAGTTTTATTGTCTTTGTTTGAACATTTGTAAGGCTGTACATATGGTGTAATATTTAAAACCAGAATGAATATTATTTATTTAGAGGTTAAAGAGTATGTTGACAGAGGGAATCTTTTAGCTCAAGTTGAATTTGGAATTAATACTCTGCATACTTTGAAAATGGGGTATGTTATACATATAGAATGTGTTCTTAGAAATAACTACAAAGTTAAGCTCTTAATTATGAATGAATGAGTAATTCAGTTGTGGATTAAGATTTTTTTGTGACCCCAGATTCTGAAGAAAAGATTGGGCCTATCGCAAAAAATCAAACTTGGAGTCAGTAGAAAAAGAAATAAATTTAAGGTTTGTGGGCCCAGGGCACACACCCTGTGCTCCCACCATTAAATCAGTCTCTGGAGGAATTAATTTTGTGTAGCAGTTGAGACATCTTAGAAAGTTATAAATCAGTGGAATAATTGTAACGTGCAAGAAAAGTGAAAATCAATATTTACCAGAGAAAATTTTCATTTTGAATTTCATGATCAAATTTATAATTTGATCACTGGAAGACCCCGAGAAAGTCTTAAACTTTGGGCTAAATAATGCAACCTTTTTGTAAAATGGCAAATGCTTATGCAAGTTTGTACGTTAATGCAAATTCAGTATAGAAAGGTTTTTAGCTTCAGGTGTAATCTAATGATGAATACTATACATCCTGGCATAGAATTTTACTGATTTTATAATTACAGGAAAATTTTATATTTAAAAGCCCAGCATATTTTCTTGAACTATGATTGGAGCCAGATAATATAGCCCAGATGTGAAATACTAGTCTTGAGGTAAAAATGTCTAGGAACCATCACAGGATTACCTCTATAAATTTAACTATGTAGAAAATATGTAATAAAATTATGTGGATTTTTATCATTCCTCATGTTATGTAGTTCTAATATTTTACAGTTAAAAATAATGAGTGTTAACTGAAGTGTATGTATTATTTGGTATTAATTTGATGGTTATTTGAATAGAATTTAGTGACTGAAGGAATATTTAGTTTCGCCAAGAGATTTTCTCCAAACTTTGTGAAGGATTGATGAACATGTTGTCAGTATGAATAGCTCTTAGCTCAGAAAGGGATGAATGATTATGAAGTATTAATTATATACTTGCATATATGAAAGAAACTACTCATTATAAATTTTTACAAGGATAATTAAGAGGATTAAGGAGGAGAATAAGAGAATTAAAAGAAATTCTTAGATCTTTATTTGATTTAACTTTGTTTCTATTATAATATATATGTATTACAGATTATTTATATTAGTTCATCCACATGGTGCTGAAAAAAATACATAAACCACTTTTAATTTTATTGGTCATTATATCATCTTTCATTTTGTTTACTTATAAATATACTATCAGATAAACTAATTATTCGTTTTGAAGATGAAAAGTGTTTGAATGATCTTCTATGGCTTGTTTATAACTTGAGCATGATTTGAATTATAAAATGGGGCTCAGGTGTTACGGTTGTTTCTATAGATCTTTTTCTTTTAACTTTTTATTGTTTTATATTGTTTTTTGTGTTGTTTTATCACTTGACTTAGCTCTAGCATAGTTTGCTTTAAAATAATGCATGCTGAATTTTGGAATGTTATGAAATGATGCCTTTAGTTGCAATTATATCACAATAATTAGAATGAAACTTACACAGAAGATCACTATGATTTTTCAAGGTTAATTATGTCTAATAATAATTGAGACATGAATGTATTCTTCCTCAAATTGAAGTATTGCAGAGTACAATTGTTTCCTTATTACTTTGGTGTAATATACCCATACTATATACTATTTTTCTTGTTGAAGACCAAGCAGTAAAATTTCAAAGTTCTAATTAACATGTTGTATCAGTGAAATTTTCTGAGGCTTGTAATTTATAATTTAAAATAATTTGTTCCTAATAGAGCTCTAATCTATGGGTTATTAATGTGTAAGATCGCCTTTTTTAGGATGAAATTCAGTGCGTTAAAGGACTCTATCTGCATATTATCAATAATATTAATATTAAGGATGTCCTAATATATTTAAAGCTAAATTATAAATATATATTCTCATCACTGTTAACCTTTTCTATAAGAATCACTTACCCTTGCCTATAGTTTTCATTGCTTGTATATCAAGCTGGATTCAAAGGGAATAGATATAATAAAAAGATGTAGATCAATAGATCACCTTCTTGGAGGAATTTATTCTTCTCTAATCAACAAATTTGGTGATATAAGTCAAGTAGTAAGTGCTATCTTCAGAACACATTACAGAGATACTATCATGATTTATTCTCGATTAAGGAAATAATTTATGGTTAGGCCTTAGTGCTTGAGCATTTATATAATTAAACATTTTGGTTTTGATAGGGAAATGTTGTAATTATCATATAGTTGTAGTTAAGAGAACCAAAGTAATGTAGTTAATTTACTTAATTTTAAAGCTGATTTTCGTTAAAATTTATAGTTTTATATTGAAAATGTTTGTTTCCAATTGGAGTACATAGTCATTGGGTAATGAAGAAATTGAGCTCTAAGTACCATAAACTATTTATCTTGAAAGTTAAATCATCTTAAAATTCTATCAGATATTTTTTAATCTGTTATATTTATCACATATTATAAATGTGATTTAGTAACACAATATGTTACGCCATTATCTGTCCTCTAAAATTTTGTTTTTAACCATGATTCTGATAACCAAATTCCCAGTTGTGTATTAAAGTTTTAGAGTCAAATTAGTCATGATGCTTCACAATTTTTATAAAATATTTGTATTTCAGTACTCTCTGTAGTAAACTTAAATAAGTATTTCTTTTAGTGCTTTTATTAAGATACAAGACAAAAGATGTAGAAGTACTTTATTTATAAATTTAACATCTTCTAAGGCAAGCTTTTCAATGTTTTTGGAGGATCTTGGATTTCTATCATCTTCGCTTGGTAGAATTGCATATCAAAACCTGCTTTATATAATGTAGTGTATGGATCAATAACTCACATTATTCATATACTTATTTTTGAAATAATACTTGTCCTAATGACGGTATGTTTCATAGTTTGAAGAAAATATTCATAATTAGTCTTGAAGGTGATACTTTAATATGAAATCGGTTCTTCCTGGAAATTGGATTAATATCTCATAGAGCTATTTATAGTAATTTTTATTTTTGCATAAACACAGTTTGTCCAAGATCTGTTATTTCCTTTTAGGGTTTATTATTGCACATTAAGAACTGCCCTAACATCTGTTTTCTTTTCCCCTTCACCTTCCTTTTATACTTTTCAGTTTGTCTACAATGGCCAGATGGTAAACCTCATTTTACTTAATCATCTTCTCTCCCCATAATTAAACCTGCTTTCTGCCTTATTGCCTAGATATTATCATGCTTTAAATGTGATTTTTTTCACAACAATGCATGATTGAAATAAAACGTGTTGTATGGTGCTGCACTTCTTTAGTAGACTAACCTAATTAAACTTTTAAGAAGTCTTTGCATGAGCCTATATGAAAAATTATCATTTCTATGGATACCAGGTAGTTTTCACTTATTATATTGTAACACATTAAAATTCACTATATATCTCATGAGCCATAGTTTTAATCTTAGCTGATATTAAAGAAATAAATTTCATTGGAGGTGTTTTTGCTTCTCATGATGATGTGATTATGTATACAAAATTCATTGGTCCAATTTTAATCACCTGAAATCATTTAACTTTTATTACAACTTAATTGTCATGGAAATTAATTACATGTGTTTATTAATAAAAAAAAATTGTGAGTTGTAAGTTGGGACATTCAAAAAATATATACTTTACATATTCATGAGTAACCTGCCATTTTCAGTAACAACCTTTGATTGCTAAGATTTGTATCATATGTTCTAATTTAAAATTCATCCTAATGTATAAAAACAATTCTTTTATATACTGTTAAGTCTCTTTGTGCAAATAGACGCATTCCTTTGAAAATTACTGAATTATTATTAACAACTTAAAAAATTATATCTAATTTCCATAATCTTTATCAAATAATACCATAACAGCCAATGTATGTAAATTTAAAATTATCAAATTTCAGGAAACAAAGAATCTTTGTGTTTGTTTTAAAGACTTGCATTGATATGTACAGAAATTTCGGTACTGCTGTGAAATCTTCTTTCTTCACAATTGCAGTTCATCATATCTCTGTTCTTTTTTAATCTTTGCCTTGAAAAAGTTATCCGTGACTAAACTGCGATAATGATTTAAATGATCTTTTATAAATTTTGCTGAATCCAGATATACTCCGTTATTTTCATTAAAAATATCAGTTTATGTCGACAGTAAACATTTGACAGCATCCTGCATCTTTGTTTGCTTTGTTGCACTTTTCAGGATATTTTTTGGTTGTTTTCAATCTGTTGGTGTAATTTTCCTTTTAATCTTAACGTCAAATGATGCATTCTTTTTCAAGAGTTTAATGTAATCATCTTTTCTTCTTTATCAGAACAAAACTTAGTTTTTCCTAAATCTTTGAAAAAGTTGTCCCCAGCGTTATCTGCTCATTGAATCAAAATCATTTTGTTTAATTAAATAACAACTGATAGGATTTTTTCATTGATTGATACATCATCCCAAATTTTGAGTGCTCATTCTATTTTTCTTATAACAAATCTCTTCAGTAGAATTATCATCAGGCTCACAATCTTATACATGAAAGGGTAGATTTTCATAAAATTCATAAATTGATTTACTCTCATGAAGAATCAAAATTAGAAGTAACATAATCAATATCATGGAAATAAATCGAGCCCTTATGTGTTTTTGTGCGTCAGGAAAGGAAGTTTGAAATTGTAGCAAATGAATAGTAAATATTCCTATCACATTTGTGTAGGGTACCTTTTCTATTAAAAACTTAAATGTAAAATGTGAAGTAAATTGATGATAAAATGTCTTTATTCAGTCTAGATTGAGACAAGAAGTCTCTTCTTACACCTAACCCTTAAGTAAATGAAGTTCCAAATCGCCACACTTATCTAAGCTACTCATTGACTCACCTATGGTTTCTCTGACCTCACTGCAGCTCTGCACCAATGTGTGTTATGGGGAAAGTCTGATTTAGCATGAAATATGCACCTTATGTCTTTTAAATTTGCATAAAAGAATTTCGCATTCTAAGTGGCTGTGTGTGTTAAAAAGTTATTTCATTATTACTTGCTCTTCTTCTTTCTTTATTTAAATGTTCATGGACTTATAATATTCATTCCCATTCAATGAAGAAACAGCTATCATTGCCTTTAATTTCTATATCTTCAAAGATCTTGCTTGTTTAATACTTAGCCCAAAATAAATGTATATAGTTTTTGTAGAGTTGAATCTTAAATGGTCAGTAGCTCTCTTTAACTCTTAATTGTATTTATGCTTGTGGTTAAATGTTATAATGTCTTCAAGTAGGTAATATATCCCTTCCTAAAGAAGCAGTATCCTTGCAATTATTTCTGGTGAAGTATTAACATTAAGCTTAACAAAATTGATCCCTAGCATAGCTTGTTACCAGAAGTATACTGCAATGGTCACATTAGAGATGGTGCTTCGCAATTGTTGCTTTTGACTTTTTCATGTTGAAATATAGTAAATGTAATCATGTAGGGAATGTGTTGTCAAAATATTGTATAATTTGTGGGCTGCTTACATATGGTAACAATATATGCTAACATACTGAAAGATCAGAAAAAGTTTTTGTACTATATATCTCCATAATTTTCTTTGAAAGTTATTGTTAGGAATTCCATCACTATGCCAATGAAAAATATATTTTTTGATGTATGAATTAGCATTCTTATTAAAGTCCATAAGTTATTTTCTTACTCTATCTTGGGTATACTCAATTACTTCAATATCATTTTTATGTTTATCTAACTTTTTTTATTAAATATGTACTCTGTACAGGACTACAATGATTCAAAGTTGGTATTTCTTAGGATATGGTTGACAATTACATTTATTTATATGCATGATTTCCTCATTTTTTATTTAATTCATTATTATTGATTTTAAGTCGATATAAAGGAACTATATTGAGTAACATCTCGAAGTTTCATCTTTTTGACATAATTTTTGATTATTCTGTTTCTAATCAATTAAAGGATTGAAGGAGTTAGGTAGGTTTAAAATAAAAGCTATCAAAGTTCTGATTGATGATATAACAGTATACAACCAGTGTTCATCAGAAATAAATGGTGAATTGATATACATTAAGAAATTGGTGCTTAATAAAAGTGAAAACTAAAGAAAGGAAAGAATCATATTGGAATGAGATATTGTTATAATATTATTGTTTTATCGATGGCTTGTGTTTTTCATTTGCTACCACCATATTTTTTTGCTGTAAAATATTTCTTTTAAACTGAGGTAATTTAATGAATTTTTATAGAAGTACATCTCTTTGCAGATTTGAAGAATCAGGCAGACTAGGAAGTAGTTTTTGGTACTTAAGTGTATAACAAATGAGATTTAGCTTATTTGAGGATAATTTTATCAATAGCATTGCTGATTTGTTTGTATGTTGGGAGTTGAATATGTGACATGGGTTTATATAAATTGTGTAGACTAATTTTCAGTCATCGGAGTGATTACGTTAAAGTAAATGTTTGACATATGAAAGATAATATGAAATTTGTTAATGTCTATGTAATTATAAATATTGAGGAATGTTTTATGTTGGATTTTACATCTTCTTAGATTTCTTCGTTTACTAATCTTGTTAAAAGGAGAATAGCCATGTGCATGAAGTATTGACTGGTGGAGTGGAATCAGTCAAAGTTAGAAGTGCTGGGAAGAACTCTTTTATACAAGGCTTAGATCAGTGCTGCTTAAGTTAAAGAAAAGATGAAGGATTTTCAGCAGTAATTTGGGCTCATTTTATGTAATTTATTTGAAATCTTATGTCCCACATCCCTGTGTGTGTTATTGTATATTAATCTCGAGGCAGTTGATGAATATCATTTAATTTCCACTGTATGTGCTCCTAACCTGAATAGTCTTCTGTTTCAATTGTAACATTTTCCCATGCCTCATTATTTGAAATTGTCAGCATGTATGCTACAAGTATTGAGACTCTGGATCACACTTGCACTGTAGGTGAAGTAGTCTTTCCTGGTCATTTTAATTTTAAAATCTGATGTGCAAGGAGAAGCATTAACCGTATGATTCCTAGTTTCTTAGTTTCCATGTGATGGTACTTGAACTCTAATACCTTCTTGACCATGCATGGTTTAATTCTATCAATAAATAAATGCTCCCAATATTTAAAAAGAAACTGATCACATTTAAATATTTTACTTTTAAGATTGCCCTATCTCTTACATTCATGAAATGGGAACATCATTTTTGTTCCCTAAATAGTTTTAAATATAAGTATATTATTTTGCATGCTTAAGACTTTTCATGCAGTTAAATGCGCTGCATTCTTCCTCAAAAACTGTGAGGAGAAATATCCTGCCTTGCAATCCATGCATGGGCTTTCCCCAAATATTCCCTTAAACCTCACTTCCTGCACTCCCCTCTCTTCCTCTCTCTGTCATGCATTGCCCACTCCCGATGGTCCACTACAGCTGCAGCAGCTCTGCGAGGCGTGGCAATACAGCGTGGACGGGCATCCCGAGCATATCCCACAACAGCCGCAGCAGCTGCTGCTGCAGCCGCTTTTGCACGTCAGCACCAAGCTCCATTGACGGCTGCGGCAGCAGCAACAGCCCTTCATGGATACGCACCGTAAGTCTACTGTTTGATATATTTATAGTTTCATTAGTAACATTTCTTTCTTAGTCTGAAAGCAGTTATCGAACAATCCAAAAAGTATGCTACTTGTCTCTGGATTAGGGATACTAGACATCCTAAGTAGTAACAATTATCCAGCATCCTGCATGATTCTTTCATTTTTCTCATCAAGTTATTTCAAGAATATATAGTTATGATATTAATAAACATGATAAAGATTGGTCTTATCACTAAATACATAGAAAAATCTTGCAATATAATTACTATAATAAATCTGTCGTGGAATTGTACTAAAATTTTATTTCTTCTCCAGCATGTGTGTTGAATTCCACGAACTTACACTTGAGCACATCAGTTTTAATTTAGTTTTTAAGTAGTTTGAAAAGCAGTTCTGAAAACATTATTCTGTTTGATGGTCTACATACATAAGATATGTAATTTTGCTGGAAATTGGTTTACATGTTTTCATAGATATCATCTCTTTGGAAAAACTACTTTGATTCAAAGGTTAGTATACTTTTAATATTTGGAATTCTCTTTTGAAGTTGACTTCTGACTTTTTACCTTGAAAGGTTTTAACCAATTGATAATCTATTTCTGAAACCATTCTATCAGGTAATAAATCATCTTTAACTGATGTCACACTCTAGGGGGAAGGGAGGGAATCTTTAACACTGTATCACATGTAGTATGCAGCTCCATGGAACACTTTTTGACAAATGGATGGTTCAGAAATCTTAAAAATCCCTTGATATCCTTTATGGATGATGTTAATTTGATTTTTAATTTAAAATTTAAAATTTTCTTCATATAAAAGATGTATAAAAAGTCCATTTATTTTTCAGAAATGTCTACTACGACCCCTTCTTGGCAGCCCATGCAGCCACAGCAGCAGACCCTAATTATAGGCTTCAGGTAAGCTGATAAAATAAGTTGTTTGTTAGATGTGTGTCATGAGTAATCTAAATTGCCTATTTAAGCAGATTATTACCGTTTTACAAAGTGATCTCCAAAACTGGATCATCATTCTTTGGAATATTGTACTAATTTATCTTGTGCTTTCTACCCTTCCTTTGCCCACTCCTTTTTGTCTGTGGAATGTTCTCACTACCCTTCCCAATCCCTGATTTTGTTTTCCTCGCCCAAAACCCTTTATCCTTTTCCCACTTATAGCAGGCACTCTCAATGCTGCCCATTACATCAGCGCTTTCACCTGCTGCAGCTGCTGCAGCAGCAGCTTCCCCCCAGCACCATCATCCTCATCATCCCCATCACCCACATCACCAGGTAAGTTAGATTAGTGGTAACATTAAAATGGTTGCCCCCCCCCCAAAGTAGATCTATGAAATTGTTATAAATGTTTTTAATTAATATCTCTTTCTCCTAGCGATAAACCTAATTGAGAGATAAATAAAGTAGATGATACTTATTTCATTAATTACATAGGCCTACAGTATAAACTGCTAACATGACCTCATGCATTGTATAATTAGTTTTTACCTGATCTCACAGAATTTCCTCTTTACCTGTCGATAAATATATTTCAAATTTAGAGGATTTATTTCTCTTTAAACTGTATGTTTGCTAATTTTCCTTAAACCATGGAAGCTCTGAAAGTATGGTATTTTCTTTAAGAACTGAATATTTATTAATCATCGGATATGGATTAGAAGTGTTTAATGTTTTTTATATAGATTATAGCACAAAGAATTACTTTGAGATAAACTCAATGCCTGTCCTTTGTTGTATGATAAAATGTGTCTGTGAAATATGAAGTGTCTAACAGTCTAAATAAAGACAAAATAATTAAATTTTAAATATTCTATCTACCTCCATTAATGATGTGGCATTTTACTTCTAATTTAATCTTACTTTTAATATCATCAATATTTTTATCCCATTAAATATAGTGTTCATAAAATTCTGACTACTTTCCTGTTTAGTTTAAATTCCATGCCGAAATATTTTATATATCATTAGAAAATGTTATTCACATTTATCAAGAGGAGGAAATACATTTACTGAATTAAATGTAAACAATAAACACTTACTTAGAACATCCAGTATGTTACAGTTACTAGCAGATAAGAATAGTATCAAGTGACACCATACATCAGAATATAATATCTTGATGACCAGAGATAATTTTTTGTTGATGTATGTGTAGATCATAGTGAATTTTTCTTTCACCTGTTAGTTTGGTGTTATTGCTTTAAACCTCTCTTTCAAGAGCTTCCTAGATTGTATAACTATTCTATTTAGCTAAATGAGGAACTATGTGAGTGAACCCAGTTTTATTTCAGAACCTTTAAAAATTTACCCATACTTAATTTTCTGTTTCTTTTTATTATTGTTATTATTATCATTATATAGTTATCCACATGAGAATATTACTTTTCTTTCTGAATTTTTATTTTTGTCTTTTTATTTTATGCACTCTAAGTGGGTACACAATCCTGTTCAGGTTATTGTGTGAAATAATAAGAATAATAAATAGTATTGTTGAGTTTTACTTCAGTGCTTAAATTTATTTGTTATCTTAACCAGAAAATATTGTTGATATTACAGAATAATTAGTCATTTCTTTACTTCTATGATTTCCTAATTTTTGCTCATGGTGAATAAATTTATTTGAAGTATAAATTAATGATTATTTTAACTTAATTCAGCATTGTCTTGTTATTATTTTTATAATTTAACTGATTGGGGTTCAGAATTGCAAGGATTGTGTTCTCACTGGCAAGTTTTTTTGAATGTATAACAACCTTGTCTCCCGATCCAACCCAATTCGTCGGTCTCCAGGTCGGGGTGGAAACTCTAACGGAGAACGACTTCCCTCTACAGTCAGCATATGCGGCTGCTGCATCATACTCCGCTGCTGCAGCTCAGGCTGCCAGAGCATACGGTGCTGCAGCAGCGCATGCGGCAGCAACGGCCTCCTCTGCAACAGCAGCAGCCGCACATGCAGCTGCTGCACATCATGCTGCACATCATCCTCTGGCAGTAGCAGCGGGGAGTCCTGCTGGTGCTGCTGCACCTCCGGGACCGAGCCCACAGGCTCAGCCTCCCCCACACCCGCATCATCCTGCTTCACCAGCATCACAAGCTGCTCATGCTGCACAAGCAGCTGCAAATGCAGCTGTAGCCGCAGCAGGTGCTGCTGCAGGAGCAGCAGCTCCTCAACCTCCAGTACCTCCTCCCCCTCCACCTCCACCCCCTCCCCCTACACCTGCTTCAGTGGCTGGTTATGCTGCTGCGGTGGCTAGGTAAGCAATCCTCACTTGTGTTTCTCTATTGATATCCCTCAAGAATTTCATCTTCCCATGTCTTCCTGATTTCTATGAATGGATAGCTGCTTGTGTTTGTGACAATAATTCAATGCCCCAAATATATAGTGTTATTTTGGTTGTGGAAATTTCCATAGAAATTATTAACCCTGAAACTTATGATGTTTTGTTGTATTTTCCCTTTCTGTTAGATTTGGAAAGTTTGATGAAGCATCTTAAAATGTAGATCCTTCGTAGGAGAGTTTGTCCTCATCTATTTTAATAATTGCTTGGTTATAATTTCTGTTGTGCTCTGAGGTAATATGCTAAACTCTACTACTGTTTTATTTAAGGAATATTTTCTATTTAAAGAACTATCTTTCTATCCATTCCCTTTTATGAAACATATTAGATAACAGATTCGTTCGAGTAAGGATTTTTAGATGATTTCATAAGAATAAGTTTGGGACAAATAGCTCTCCAACAAATTTCATTGTACATACCAGCCGTTCTCATTAAAGTTATTTTCCAGACTTAAAAATGTTGGCCCTTGCTATGGAACCTCCTTTGAAGCTCTCATCAAAGAAAATTTATCTTTAAGATGAAATGAAGGGACAGATGTCAGTCATCTAGAGATTTTTAAGCGCTTCTCTGTATTTCTCTTCATTTTTTCTAGGCTATGGACTTATTTTCACAGATTTGTTTTCCTTCACAGAAATTCAATGATTATTATTTCTAAAATTGCAAAGTGACTTTATGCTGACTTATATAAATTAATATCTCTGTTTAAAAACTATCTCAGGAGATTTCTCATAATATACTAATTATTTATATCTCCTATCCTGCAGATTCCTACTTGATCCTGCTGTATTGAAAATACTAATCACAGCTCTAATTCCCCTTGTTTCTTTTGTGTGTATAGTTGTTACCCAAGTTTACCTATATATTTTTTAGAGTTGTTGACTCATACTAAATTATTTCCTTCTAAGCTGAAGTTATTTTAGGTAGAATATCATGTGTTTCATTTCAGTTAATAGAATTGATATCCTCACGTTTTCTGCAATGAATATAGTTTTTCTTCATTGTTTCTCTTTCTGTATATGGCAATTTAAATTTTTAAGAAACTGTTTAGGTAGATAAGTTTTGATGGAGGTTATTAATGGTTACCAATCTTAAAAAATACTTTGAAAACAATTATAATATGTACTGATAGTGAAATTTGCATTCTTGTATTTTTATTATTTTATTATGCTTAGTATAGTAGTTTATACACTAATTTTGCTATACACTAGAAATTATCTGTAGATGTTTGTGCATTTATAAAGCATATGCAGGTATAGAGTGAATGCCCAAGAGTAGTGCCATATTCAATGCCTACATTCCCATAAATATTTAAAATTCACTGAGAAGAGTTCTCTGGAATAGGTTTCTTATGATTTTCTTTATATCATTAAATCATTGACTCATAGTATTCTTTAAGTCTCCATCATTTCAGCTGTAGACTCTTATGTTACTTTGATGTTTTCTACTTATTTTCTATGTAAATAAAAATGCTGAAAATTGGTTTCAGTTCATTTTAATTTAATATCATATTATAGCAGGTATTCATTACTTCATCCTAGTTTTCATTATCTACTTTCTGAGGGTTAAAATATTATTTCATGTTTAATGATATGTTTTCTTCATTAAAAATATTTTGAGTAATTTTATAGCTTTGCTAGAATTGTTGAAGATCTAATAGATTTAATTGGTAGCTGATTATTCTTATGTATTTTGCTCACAATATTTTTCTTTTTATATTCTTGAATCTGCTGTGAATGCAGTTACGGCCGTGAATATGCAGATCCTTACCTTGGTCACTCCATAGGACCCATGTCTGGATATGGGGTAAGTCATGAAATAGTAATTTTTCTCTGCTATAAATATTTTGTCAACTCCTCTTGGTTTAAGTAGAAATTTAAAAGTTCAAAGGGTAACTCTGGTACACTTGCTAATTTTGTATTTTCTCGTAACAGAACTGAGTATCGACATCCACACTTTGTAAACAAGGCTTCCACTCTGACTCCATTTATTTTAAATTATGTTCAGACCTGGTTACAAATAACTATTGGATACACTTAGGATAGAACAGAATTTTAATTTGCTTGCTAATGTGGTGTATATGTTGGTGTTCCAACACAAAGATTCCAGATTTGAGTCTTGAGCTAATTTTGTTTTCTCTGATTAGAAAGTGGTTGTGTGTGATATTCAACAATAGTAATTATTAAATGGATGTAATGATGGTTATGATCAACTAATGATAAAGTGCTTTTTGTGGAAATATATAACTTAAATGAACAAATATCTCTCAGATTTAAAGGATTGTTTCTACAAAAAAGGGTTTAAAAGATTATCCTACACTTAAATCTTCTCAAAATTAAATTATTTTGATTTAGAAATTAATATGGTCTTAGAAGTGTTTTGTGTTAATTTTTCAATAACAAACTCTCATTGTAATACCACAAATGCATCTTTTCCATTTTTATTTTAAATATTTGTTAAACATTTGACATCCAAAGTTAAATTTAGGCTATTATTACTTAACATCATCAAAATTTTCATCATATAATGAGGTAGAATTTGACATTTTATAACCTGTTTTATTTAAAAATTTATCCAAAATATATCATTAAGTCAATTTTCATAAGTTAATTTATTGACATGCAGTACCTAAATTATGTTAATTGTTATAATGTATCCCTTTTGCATCCTGATGGTGAGATTTTTCCATCATTGCCTTAAAATGTTTGAATAACTATTTGTACATTACACTATTTGAGGCAGCTAAGCATAAACAACACAAAAGAAAGGAAAGAATATAAAATTTTTATTTATAATAAATCAAGATAGTGAGATTCATCTAATTTCAGTTGAATGTCAAGGCTAAAGATTCAGTTATGAATACATTTAGACTTTGAAATTGATATTTCTTGAAAAATACAAAACCAAGGATTAATTTACTATTGTTAATATTCTATTATAAAATTTTAGTTGACTTTCAATGATGCCGTGAATTTACACTGGATAGAGGATGGTAATTATGTAAGTAATTTTTTTTTCAGGCCGCAGTGTACAGAGGCAGCTACAATCGATTTGCACCATATTAGACCTCTGAGAGGGAATGAGATTTTAACTGGTGGGAAAATAAGGTCTGAGGTAACTTGTGGAAGAGAGAAGATTAGGTGATTGTTAAGTAAAAGAAGATTACAAGAGTACCAGTTCATATTTAACCTTGAAAATCTCACCTATATAACTCCATCACCAATTGCTCATGCCTACCAAATATTTTGACTGTTACTCATCCATCTATGGTATGAGTGGATAAGAAGAAAGATAATCATTTAAAAGTCAGCCCTTTTTACTACTATTCATGAGATTACTGTGTATTTTATGTTTGCGGTACAGTTGCCATAATTGGTTTTAAATCATGATTGATGTTGATAGTCTGTTCACTTTTTTAAGAACTTCTTAGTGTAAATCTCCCCCTACCTCTCAAGTCCTTTTCGTATGTTGTGAGGGTGAGACTCGGTGAGCACTGTCAGGTGTTAAAATGAGGAAGTGTGCTAAAGTGGCTAAGGTACCCCTTATGTGGTCAAACCCATTTTACTTGAAATGGATTAGTTTGGCTCTAGTTCTCTGTCTAAATGAAGCACTGCTCTTCCTCATTTCCTATTCATTGCGTTATGATTACCTCATTCAGGATTCTCTCTTTTGGAAGTCAAAAGAGTTGGTAATTTGACAAATCCACTGTATTGTGTTTTGATTTATTTGAAGTCACATAATTTTTTACTATATTTTTACGTCCCCTTAACCTATTGCTTGTAATAGTACATATCATCATTTATTTATACTAGATCTAAGTGCAACTATGTCTTATATCTGGAAGGCTTTCAATAAAGCTGAAAAGGTGTAGTGAATGTGATGGATACATATCCATCTCTACAGAATAAGAAATTACCCTGTAAGTAGTGTCACAAGGCGCTGTGGTTTTGAAATTTGCCTCACAGTGATTATGCATCATCTCCCATATGAGCAATATGGGTAAATTCATCCCATCATTAGAAAGAATCTCAAGCCTTTTTTATGGTTATTAGAAGTTTAAGGATAGTGATAATATTTCATGTAGATATTAGACTTTTATCTCAATGAGTCAAAACTTTTGAGACCATGGCTGGGAGCCAAGGCAGCTACATAATCTTCTGTAATTTTGTTTCCGAGGCACGTTATTTTTGTTAATTTTGCCAATCATGACAATTGATCATCCCAGTCCTTAAGAATTTTTGGATTGAGAAGACCAGAAACTGGATGGGATGGTAAGATATAAGCTGAGCATTTGCTAGAGTTAATTTCAGCTCTATTTTGGTGTTCTTTTATTTTTTGTCATTCTTTCACAGTTTCCTTTATCTTTGAACTTGATAATTAATGCTATGGTTGACCTCAGGACACACAACATTTTGGTAAAGGAAATTTGCCAACATGTTTCCTCTCCCCAGTTTCTTTGGAAGGATCTGCCATACCCATAAAACATCCATTATCAGCAGCAATTCGCAATTCTCTTTTAGTAAATATTTAGGACTAAAGATCTGATTGGAGAGCAATAACAAGAAAAATTTTGGAACTCTGAAGTAGCAAATCTAAAAAAAATTAGGTTTAATATATTTTGATCTGTCTTAACAAGCTGATAAATTTGTATGCAATCTCATTGGTTTATTTACTATAATAGTTTATCAGTCAAAATTTGAAGGGAAACAAATTCGTTTTTTGTTTATTTTAATTCTTCAAGGTAAGAGTTGTTTTACTTAATGAAATATTTGAGAGTAAACATGACTTTTTATAAGGGTTATGCATCTAAAGATGTCACCAGAATATATTTACTAAGTATAACTGTAAAATGTGATGCAGTCATGAATCCTACTTACAGTAATTCTTGTATAATACCAGGTTTTACGTAAGCTTTTTCTCTATTAGTAAAAATTGTATTAGAAAACTAAATCATCAAAGTCAGTCAATAGTGAGTCATCATTAATTACCAGTACATTCTCAGTTGTTCATACTGGATAATATCTCTTGCAATATTTTGCCCTGATATTTTGTCCTCATCCTGCATGGGCATGACTAACGAGCCATTGCCATGGGAATTGTGTGTGGGTGTTTTGGGGCAGACTTGTAGCCTATTTGAACCTGACATGTAGTTATTATTTTGCTTTTTATGTAGAATTTCTTTTTAATTCACCTTTTTGTGTTTGTGTTGTGCCTGGATGAATGAATGGAAGGCGTGATATGATTATATATATAAAAAATTTATATATATACATATTTTTCTGTAATCAAGTGAATCCAAAAGTGAGTATGAGAAATCCTGATGATACAGGAAAGCATCTATGGTGGAAGCGCAGCAATCATATCTTTAAAAAAAAAACAAAACACAAGCGCCTTTACCATATATAAAGTGTTTATGTATTTTCTTCTGTGCACGGTGCACATGTGAAAGAGTGATTGAAGTTGTTCGTCTTTAGTTCCTCATGTGACAATTTTCTCACTGTATGTCCCATTGTAAGTATTTGCAAACTTATGGAAAAACAATAATTTTGATTATTAATGTTGTAACTTTGTGTGGATAAGAGTTTGAAAGAATCTTATTGCTCTTTCTGATTTTTATTATTTCTTGCTCATTATTGGTTTCTTTTTGCCTGTATTTTTGTCATGTTTTATAAAGGACATAAAATGTTGTATTGAAATCATTCAAGTTTGTTTTTTTTTTGTTTGTATTTTTAATATTTTTTAGATGCTGCATCCCAATTAATTGTGTCATTATTTTAAATTCTGCATGTCAGTATTTTGCATGCAAAACCCCTGACAGCTTTTTTTTCTTAATTCTGCTTCCTGCCCGAAAACATGATGTTTGATGCTACGAACACTATGTCAGCCCAATTACATATCCTATGAGGTAAGCGGTCTGCCACTGGAAGATGCTTCCATCTTTTATTTCAAATTTTATTTTACTTCTTATTTTGCATGTCTAGCCTAAATTTAGCTAATTGATGCTCTCTTTCTATCTAGTCTGATTGAGGTACTTACCTTAAAAACCGTGGGCATTTATCTGCCAGTCGACCCTAAGAATTCCTTCATAACTGTCCTTGCATAGTTAACGCAACAATTATTAACTGAGTTTTAACTTGGCAACTACTTAATAATTAGGGATGGGAATCATGTATATACGTAGCAAATAATGAGAGAGATAAGGAGTAGTAGGCTGGTTGGACTTTAAAAGAACCATGACATTTTTCAAAGATATGTTACTATTTTAGTGAGGTTTACTATATTTTGCATCTACTCATCAAAGAAGTTAAGGTGAATTCTCAACCTGGCACCAACTTCTATCCAAGCTCAGCATTCTGGGTTTTCAACCATTTTATTACAACTTAGTACTCATTTTAACGTTAGTTACTCATTGGAAGGGTGGTGCCTAAATTCTAGTCTTTCTTATATGTGTTTTAGAAGTTTTATATAGTAATCCAAAGAGTGAAGGTGAGGATACCTGACAGACAATCAGTTTTATTTTACTGGTTAATTGTGAAAGCAAGCACAGTTTACCTTTTATATGGTTTTATTACACCATTCAGGATCATTTTAAATTTTTAGGGTTAGCTGTTAATTGCTCATTTGTGTCGCATGTTTTTAAATAATTGTTGATACTTGAAGATATGTTTACTGTAGTAGGTACTTGATTAGTATTCTTCAGTGATATAAGTGCCAATCATCATTAATTGTAAATTAAGGTGTTAAAATTTGTACAACTGTCAATGTTTTAAAACTGAAGTGAGACTTCCATCTTATGACTACTCGGTTCTCTTTTTAATGAAAATACTAATGTTGTGAATGGTTGTGACTTATATATGCACATCAGCATTGTTCTATCTCTAGTTGGAGAAAACGTTATGATTGGTGTTGTATTATAATTAGTTTTGTGTTTTACTTTCTATTGTTGGTAGCTAATTTTATGATGTCACTACTATGTATTTCTATAAAAATTTAACAGTGAGTTATTTCTGGTGCATTTGAATGATTTCCTCATAAAGTATGGAGAACAATTTAAATTTCCATTTCCAAAGTTGTACTAAATTTTTAACTGAAGCTCCATTGTATACATATATTTTTTAAAACAATTTCCCAGACCAAAGATTGAATGGTTTTATAATATTCAAGGAAAAGCACAAAATATTTGACAACCATATGCAGTATCATGTGAAGTACGTTAACTTGGGAGAAATACTTGCTGTATACTAAGGATATTAATTCATGACCTACCATTTTAATAGTTACCAAAATAATGTGATGTGTAATACCAGTTGGCACAAAAGGTTTCATTCTCATTAAAATTTTGATTATGTCTCTTTCATTGTCACCATCTCATTTCTAAGATAACAACTGTAGATCTTGTAAATACTGCCAAATGCTTGGTGAATTATTATTATTATTACAAATTAGAGTTAGTTGTGCTTGATTGGTATTTTAATATCTGACAAAAATGTAAAGCACAATTAATAGCAGCTAGTTGAAATAACTAATGCATTTGGTACAAAATAGGATAAAATTTGATGGATCATGCTTTTCAGAATGTCCTCAAGATTCTGGTTTATAAAGTGTCATATTCCAAGCTGCCTCCCGAATGAAGCCAAAGCTTGTGACTGTATAATATTTTCCAAATATTATTTATTTGCACATTTATTATGTCCCCACCGAGATTTAACAGCTATAACCATCCGCACAAGTATTGGTTGTCACAAGTGAAAAATCTTAATTCAAATGATATTTCCTCCCATTATTTGCACAAATGGACCTCAAGTTATTAAAGAGTGAGAAAATCTGTATGTTTGTGTGTATCTATGTGGATGATGGTAGACTTGAGTTCAGTGAGACAGCCATGGGCAAGCAACTGTATGGGAATCCTTCCATAAGGTAAATTTTTAATTTTTGTATAAGAGAATAAATTGAGCTTGACGATTTTGAATGGAGTGAAAATTTGATTCTCATACAAAAGGTACTCATACAACAAGATATTTATTATAAATATATCACTGTATTGGAATAGAGATATGAATTGTAAAATATTATGACTATTGTCTAATTGTGAGGTGTAACAAGGTTTGTGCTAATTGTACCTCAAAATTAAATTTTCTTTCATTGCCTGTCTCAGTTATATTTTGGTCCAACTCAGAATCCTTATTTTTTTCTGCTGGGAGCAAAACTCGACAAGATTGACTTCCAGGAGAAGTGTTGAATGAAGAAGAAATGAAGAGTGTGAATGATATTATAAAAATACTTAGTTTTAATATTAGTGTATTGCTCCCTTGTTCTTTATGTGTACATTTTGTCTTGTGTAAGAGAAAGTAGAAGAGGAATGGATATCATGACAACAAATACATTTTAAAACAGTCTAATTATTTTCATTTTACTTACTGCTTTATTTACTCAGGGTTTTTAGACTAATGATTCAATAAAATATCATTGGGCGTTATAATATTATGCTAATTTATCTGGAGCGAAAATTATATCTAATGTGAGAGCTTTCATCATTAATCAATTCTAATAGACACAAAGCCTCAAATGAACTCAACTTCTTTATAATGATATTATAAATATTGATATTTTAAAAGCTTATAGCTGAATTGTCGATAGAAGAATTACAGTCCCAATATTGCCCAGTAATGAGGTTTGTATAATCAAATAAAGAAGCTTGTTGTGTCAAGGGCAAAACCTTGAGCTTTAATATGATCTTCACTCTGCAGTATCACAGAAACTAGTTCCTTATTGAGGAGGATGATGTTTTTTCTTTCAATAAATTCCATCATAAAAATATTGGATTATACCACGAAAAAGCAAATACAATGTAATTAGGGTATTCAGGTTTCTCAAAGGAATGGAGCTACCTGATATTACCAAGATATGCCAATGCATTTAAATGGTCTTGATTGAATCCTCCATAGATGCAGTCTTGAATAGAAAGCACTTGCTTTATCAGAATTAATTTTCCTCTAAATTTAGTTTTAAAAGTTGTAGATTGATATGGCCTAAAGGTAGAATTACTATGCTCTGATTAAGAAACTGAGACAACAAATTATGAATAAGGTTAACATGGGGGGGTTTTCTTGAAACTTCATCTGAGTTAATTTCTTTGTCTTTTAACACACACATTAGTGTGTCCAATGTAACTGCCTTGTGAAAAATTTCAGTTCATTTATTCCTATTTTTTAAATCTCCATGTATATTATTATATTCTTACTCCAAAATTTTTATCAAATTGGAGCAACAGAAAAATTTACCAAAATCTGGGACAAGTGGTAAGCCTATTACTGAAGTAGATAAATACATGGTAAAGTTTAACAAATAAGTGTCCTGTTTTCAGGCAGGAGAATCATTTGTTTGATTTAAACTAATCACCAAATCATTCATTAGTTCTCTAGAAATGAAAACTATATTTACTTGCATATCCTTGAATGATCTGGAAATAATTATCATTATTGGAACCATCTTTTTAACATGTCCATGATTTCATTAAATTTTCACAATTTTCTATTATCTGCTTTCCTCTGGAGATTCCTTTCATCCTTCATTGATATTTCAGTTATGTGAAATCTTTACATACCCATAGCTTCTAAACTGCCATGTGATAATCTCATTATATTCATCATCTCAGTTCATAACCTAACTGGTTGACTTTTCTCCCATGTCATTACTCTCAATGTTCTACTATTTCCACTTCTCGGTTATACCTCAGCAATTCTGGTCTTGTCTGTTCAATTAATTTTCTCCTTTCTTATTCATGTTTATATCAAAAACCATTATACGCGGAGTGTTCAAATGAAAAGGAACGACAAGCCACTGCGGGTATTATTGAAGCCTTATTCAAAAGTAATCCACCCCTTGTAGATTCTGGATGTCATTTTCTGTAGTTTCTTGGTCTCTGATCCTTTTGAGGTCAGACTCGCTAATACATGGCATAGCTGAAAATTTTTCAAAGTATTCATTTATTTCATCTGTTAATGGATCTCTTTTCATGTTGAAGACTTAAAGTTTTGACTATTCTAGGCCAAACTTCATCATGTTGTTACCACCTATTTTGATATCTTTCATGTCATTTATATTTCTTGCCATTATATATTCTATTGTTTAGATGTTATTAATTCCATGTACTATTTCTACGGTTTCCATTCTGACTTGGCTGTGATAGTTTCAAGATATTCGTTGGTAATGCCACAAGAAAGGTAATTATAAGTAATCATATCCATATCCCATATTTTATGGTTTGTTTTTATCCCTTTGGCTGCAAATTTTTGTTTTCTTCTTTAATTTTGGTGAAAATTTTGTATCATGATGGAAGATTGCAGTTTTTTTAATGATTAGTTTTATGAGAGCAACCATACAGTGTCACATTTATATACATATCTGTCAAGGCACCAATGGTATTCTGCAGTAGGTACATCAACACTAACATCCTTATCTAACTCAAGTCTATAGGCTTTTTTCTGCAGAAACATCCATGAGAAAGTCTGTGTTCAGGAATCATTTAACCATATATTTTGGACAGTATATTCTACAATTAATTAGGTATTTTAGTACAATTAATTAGGTATTAATTTATATTTTAACTTCTCAAGCAAACATTTTGGCATTGTCATCTACTTTTGCAAACTCTCCAATAATCATCGTGTTATGAAGCAGGTTATAAACTAAGCAGAGGCCATTATCACTTTCCTCAAATTCTTTATCGCCCTCTCAATTCAGTATTGAATTCAAACGCATAAAATGTGTTAAATCTTAAATTTACAGGGTCACTTACTTTTGTTACTAAATTTATAAAATGCTGAAGTCGTCTATTATTTACAAAGAAGTGAATATTTTGGCCACCCCGCCTCTCAACTTCCATTGTCTTCTCACCGTAAATTGTCTATTAATGCCCCTGTTTTGAAGTACATTCCTTTTATATTATGAAGTGCATTGGGTTTGTCATCCTTTGCTAGCTACACTTCCCTTCCCAATGTACACATCTGTCTTATCCCCAAATGTTTTCTCTTGGGAATCATGTAGTTGGTTCCAATTACTTCATCTGCTCTTTAAATCCAACAGCATCTATTCAATCGAATAATCATATGGGAATGTCTCTTGGAGTTGATTCTTTCATTGAAATAAAGATACTTTTTCCATTTTTCTAATGAATTATCTCTCGAGTAAAATCATGATGATGTACAGTTTTGTTCTAGAAATAATTAATATTCAAGTATTTTATGCCATAAACTTAACATAAATGTAGATAACTTAATATTTACTGATTGCCCTGGGTATGCTAAATGACATTAAATTAATCCACCTAAATAGTCATCAAAATGAAGAGTAGCTGGATCCTCATTCCCTCAACTAAAGGCTATCAAAATCTGTGGAGAGGGAATCAATCAATTAGGTAATATAAAGTGAGAGCTAATTTACCCTCTCTTTCATTAAAGAAGTGGCCCAGAGTGCTTCAGATCAGGAATGGGAAACCTTTTTTGGGTCCAGTGTCATGTTTGATAAAATAACGGACTTGCACGCCAATTTGGTGTCAGTGTGAAATGCTTACATGATATATATTTATATTATGACATTTCAATCATAGACTTAGATTAACAAAATTAATGACAAATGAGCATTAATAATTGACTTATTTATTTTTCTTCATAGATGTTTTAGCTAAGAATATATAAAAAAGATAGTGCAATCAGAGTTTTGCAAACCAAATAAATTCTATCACAGGCCCCTTAGGGCTCATATGCCATAGGTCTTTACTATAGAAGGAAAAATATCTTGTGAAGACTAATGCCCACCGTGGATAATTTTTAGAGCATTCGGCTTGGATTTCCCAAGTTGAATGTCATTATACAATACCTCTCTCTGGTCAGACCTCATTATCATAGCTATAAATTGGTCCTAGTACAAAGAAAATTAATGAACTAATTTTCTGCATTCTGTACCCTAAGTACGTACTAGTTTTCCCTAATCTCACAATGAATTGAAGCCGAACTGTGTAGCAAGTATGATTCGAATTACATCGAATGTAGTTTTGAAGTTGTGTGTTGTATTTTCATTCAATGAAACACAAAACTTAAAAACTACAATCGATTAAAATAAGATCCCTGCCGTACTGCAAAAGCCTCCACAATGCTAAATGGGCGTCCCGCTTACCTTTGGCGAAAGCGTTCCCGGTATGGGTCACGATGTAGACCCAGCATCGTGAAAAACTGATGAAAATCATCTGCAGTAAAATGTAGCGAGTCAAAACGGTCTAGGACCAAATACGGCGGTCTGGGGTTCGATGCGCTGAGCACGTCATCCACGGTGATTGCCGCACGGCTAGGTCTTATCACCTAAGGAATGCCGCGCAATGAGGGTTGATGAGGATTCCTCATTACTATATGATATTTTTCTTTAATTGCAAGCTCACTGCTGACAAAGTATCCAATCCTTACGCGATGGATTTCTTTATAATTATTGGTCACAACTAGTACAATTTTCGGACATGATGTGGTTAGTGAAAGTATCATCATTAAGTTTTCTTCAAATGTAAGTCAAGCAATGAATTGCGACCAAGGACAACATGTTTTTAATGCTTTGTTTTGCGATAAATTTTAGAATGATGAAGATTCAACCAACCATGAAGATCAACCTATTCTTGAAACACCTGGAAGTAATTTATAGATGTAAATCGAAAAATTTTGCGATGATGGATGAATTAAACATTCAAGTTCTCGCTATAGATCAATGTTCTATGATTTGATCATTTTCCTTAAGTTGAAAATTCTTAAATGTAAAGGGTGTTAAATTAGATAAGACGATATGATATATTCCTGGGCGCATTTGAAATCATGTCATACGAACTGTGGTGCAGATGCCAACAAAGATACTGATGAAGTGGGCATTAAAGGTCTGGTCTTTCTTCAATTTTATGCAAAAACATTCGTTACATCAAATCGTTAAGGAGCCAACTAGGGAATTAAGGATATTAGATCTTTTTCTAACTAACATCCCCGAGCGTGTAAGTAGCGCATCAGTATGCGATGGGTTATCCGACCATAGAGCAGTGATTATAGATATCGATATTATCTTGGCGAGGCACCAAAAACCCATCGCTATTCTAAAGCCGATTTTGAAGGATTCCGTAATAAACTCAATTCCTATTTTCCGTTTTACGAAACGCACGCGATGTGTTTAAATACCGAAGAAACTTGGAACTTTTTTGTACAGATAATGCGTAATCATATTGATTAATGTGTTCCCTCCAAATACTCTAAACAAAATGATGAACCTAGAGGGTTTAACAGAGAGACTAGGAAAGTATTAAAGAAACAAAGACGATTGCATTTGAAATTAAAAACTGCTAAGAGGCTTTCAAACAACATAATCGCGGATCAGGTAAAGGGCGAATATAAACGAGTCATGCAACGAAACGAATCATGCGTGTTGACCACCGTCAATTTAAAAAGAAAGTTCTATACGAATACTTAGACGAGGACCCAAAAGCTCTTTGGTCGTACGTGAGGTCCTAGGTAAAGTTCAAACCGTAAGTTCGTTAAAAGATAACAGCGGCAATTTAATTAACAATTCTAAGGAAAAAGCGAATATCTTAAATGAATATTTCCGCAGCGTGTTTACGTCCGATATTACATTAGGCACCCTACCAGAAGTTGATAAAGCAGAAACAATGTCGAAAGTCACATTCAGGGAAGACGGAATTATAAAACTTTTACGGCAGATTAAACCATATAAAATTTCCTGGTCCTGAGGATATACCAGCCCGGGTATTGAAACAATTAGCAGAGAGCGTAGGCCCTTTTCTAAAAGTAATATTTGAAAAATCTATGAGCGAAGGTATCCCGAAAGATTGGAAAATTGCGAATGTCGCCCCAATTTTTAAAAGCGGCGTAAAAGATGATCCATCGAATTATAGGCCTATTTCGTTAACTTCATTGTGTGGTAAAATAATGGAACATTTAATCACTAGTTCTTTAATGGGTTTTCTCGAAACCTCTAAATTCATATTTAAGAATCAACATGGTTTTCGTAAGAAACGATCCTGCGAGTCACAGTTAGCGTTATTAGTTCACGATATCTTGAAATCTGCCGAAAGTAAAAGACAAGTCGATGCAATATTTTTGGATTCTCGGTAAGCGTTCGATAAAGTCCCACATCATAATTTGTTATACAAACTAAAACTTGCGGGTATCAACGAAGAAGTAATAAGCTGGATAAAAGACTTCCTCTCCGATAAAGAACAACGAGTAGTATTGGATGGTATTAGTTCCAACATAGTGAAAGTGACCTCAGGCGTCCCACAAGGAAGCGTAATCGGACCATTATTATTTTTAATATACATCAACGACCTTAATAAACACATCGACAGTAACTTTAGAATATATGTGGACGACACGGTTATTTACAGAGAAATAAAAAGTAATGACGATAGATTAAGCTTGTCGAATGATTTAGATAAAATTGTTAAATGGTGCGACAATTGGCAATTGGAGCTCAACGTAGACAAACGTTCGGTAGTTAATTTTTTCGAAAGAAAATCCTTTGCCAATCATAATTCATAAAGCCTTCGAGGGAAAACATTATCAACTGTCGATTCGGTAAAATATCTAAAATATAACCCTCACGAATAACTGAACTTGGGGTACCCACATCCATAATATATGTGGGCGAGTTCTTAAAAAATTAGGCTTTGTCAAAAGAATAGTCGATAAAAGCGAAGAAAAAGTCCGCGAGCGATGTTACTTTGCGCTAGTTAGGCCTCACCTCGAGTATGCATGCAGCGTATGGTACTCTGCATAAAAGTGTTGTATTCGCGAAAAAGAAAAGATACAACGAAAGGCAATACGTTTTGTAAAAAATTGCTATAATAAATCGGTAAGTATTACTCAGATGCTTCAGGAGGCAGGATGGGAATCTTTAGAAGAAAGAAGGCTCAATCAGAGATTTAAATAACTAGATAAATTCAGACAGAGTACGTTCATAGAAGATGTAGCCGATATTATGCGCCCTCCTTGTTATATAGGCCGTTCTGATACCGTACCGTTCTGCCGTTCTGATTCTGAGAAAGATCAGAGAAATAGATGTTAGAACCAGTCGATTCAAGAATTCATTTTTTCCGAGAACGATACGCGAAAATAATTGACTAGGAAAGTTGTCATGGTGCTTGCACCCCCTGCCACACGCCGAAAGGCGGCTTGCAGGGTACGTATGTAGATGTATTTTCCTATTTAACTCTGTTATGTTTAAGAACGCAAATTTTAGTAAAAATCTGACGCTAATAAAAGATTACCCAAAAAATATACTCTTGTTCCCATGTTGGCGCTCCCAAAGATCAACGAAAGCCACGCCCGATGGGATCATTTAATTCACTGTCAGAGGTGGCCAACCTAAAAATGGCCTCTGATGTGGTCCCTACCGCTCACTAGTGGGCAGTTAGGTGATAAAAAGGGATAAAGGCAAAGATATAACTGTGAAAATTTTCGAATAACTGCATTTAAAGAAATAAGGTCTATATTATGTAAATTCATTCCGGGACTCCGATAGCTTGCCCATTAGAGGTTTAAATGACTTGGATCCGAAATAATGCGTCTGTGGAAAAACGTATTAGGAAAGTATGAGAGAATATCCGGGGGGAACCGTTTTGGGTTCTTAGATTTGGAAAAAAAAAATCCCTAGCGAATGAGTGATAACGTTCAGTTTACCTTATAGAGCATCATTAACTATTGCTATACAAATGGAGTGATGTGTGAAGAGTGGATCAGATTAGAGGTGTCAAAGTGGCTGTCTGCGAGGCGGATGCGACCTTTCAACTCTTCTATTACGGGCCAAGATATCAAGACTAATGACATAAGACATTATATATACATTTTATTTTCATAAGACGTTGAGGCGTAATCAGGCTTTTCATGTTTGATTTTTTTGGGTTTGCACACTAGTGCCACCCTGTTTTGTTTTTCCTGTTCTTGTCCTGTATTGTACTTTCGGTAATAAATCTGTCTGTGTGGCTTGATGCCATGCGGTTGAAGTCTGAGCACGTGTTTTCATTTGGTCCTGCGTTGATTATTGGCGATGTGAAATACTACCGTATTTAACAATATAAGGTACCAAATTAGTATCAGCTGTTCTGCTTGAAACCTCTTTTTTCATACATTTTTATATGGAAAAATATCCCGTGATTAAAAATTTTGCCGCGCAATTTTTATACTCCTTCCGAAGCACATACATAGACACATACTTATGCGAACAGTTATTTTCGTCCTTGAAACTTGATGAATTCTACTCACGAGTCAATCAACCGGTAAAAATCTTTTCACCATGAAGTACGCTCACAATCATAAATCATCTCTAAATCTTAGAAACCTTGCTGGAGGCAAACGATAACAAATTTCCTACAAGAAATTATAAAAAAAAACAAGAAATATTTTAAATTTATTGGTACATTTCATAAACTCTGTAATAAAATTTTGATGATCAACGAAAAAAATTATATCAGTAATTACATTTAGTATGTCAATTATCACCTCTATATATTTCCTTTCGATTATACTTTGAGTATAATTTTTCATCATCTTAATTATGGTTTCTCATCAGCGGGACTCAACAAAATTTTTATATCTAAAATTTTCTACAAGTTTTATCTCTTTAAATAAACCTAAAATATTCTGTAAAATTTGAAATGCAGAATTAGTAACACCACGACCTATCATAACTACATTTATTTTGGCCCGCGTGAATTTAACTTGTTAGCAGTGAATGGCCCGCAACAGCGAGGTGTTTGACCACCCTGGGTTTGGGTAATTCGGGTCAGATATCGTTTCTTAATAAAATTACTTCAAATTTTTAAGTCATGTAATTTAGAAAAAACCTTATTACTCATGAAACATTATGATCAGAGATTTAAATTTATTTAAGTCAAGCTTTCTGCTCTTATTCTTATGCAAAATAATAATAATAATAAACTCTTTATTCGGCGAAGTTAGGCCTATTAGGACCTCTCTTACACCTAACCATTATGGGTACATATGTTAATTACAAACGAGGTTAGAAAGAAAAAAAAATGAAATACAAATATATCTATAAAAAGAAGATAAAAAAAGAGGTAAAAATAAAGATTTGTGATGTGGGGAAAAACTCCTCGGCTGAAGGCTTTCAGAGAAAAACCCACGGTGCGGGAAAACGCTCACACAAGAAGGGGAGCGAAAAAAACCCGCGAAAACACAGATGTAAATAAATAAAAGCAGGTAAATCACTAGCTGCATAGTTGTAGTCGTGTAAATTTGTAGGTGGTAGACTATGGATGTCATTTACCTGAAAAGAAAAAAGGAGAAGAGTAGACGGAAAATAAAGAGCTTTCGAAAGTGCGATTTAAGTAATGCAGGCCTTGAAGATTAAGATAAACATTATAAAGTAGTTATGCTGGTAAGGATAATTTAAGTTATATTGATAGATATGTATTAAGTATGATTTTCCTGCTGTACAAATATTAATAAATTTAATAAAATAATAAGGTCTTTGGAAAATGTACCTACTGATGGGCATTGTTGTTGCTGTTCCGCGTAAATTGCTGAAGAATTTAATTGATTTGAATTTTTAAAATAATTCATTTTATGCCTAACCGCCTGCAGTATGGTTTTCGGTTTGTCAAAATCCTTAACGAAGCATAAATATTTGTGAATTAGTTATATCCCTCCCGGACGCTATCTTAAGATAGCAAGAGGTGTATGAATTCATTCACTTTTTCTGGCGTTCCTTATCCATCGCTATTTTTTGTGATTGAAGACGACAAATTTTGCCAAAAGATAAGCACTTCGAAACCTAAAAAAAGAAATTCGTGATCAGTTGAACTTAAGGAGAAGAAAAAATAAGTGCATAATTTTCAAAAAGCTTTGAATGCTACATATTGAATTCGGAGCACTGTTAGCAAATAATGGAGTGTTTTCTGTTCTCATAAATCTATCGTGTTATCTTTTCTAAAACGTCGCTAGAAGTTCGGATCCACCCGTTGCCGATGTGTCGCACTGATTGAGTCTGTATTATCATTCAATTCTGAGGAAGTCTATCTACTGTTACTACCTACTAGTGAATTATGAAGTTTTATGATGACGAACGCTCAAAGTGGATTCCTGAGATTTAGTGCATAAAATGTTATTGTGTATGGTGAAGTTCCGATTCCACCCCACAGGGAATGGGATATTTTTGTTTACAATCATAACCTAGAACAAGACAGCCTCCCGCTTAGTCGAAACAGTTGGAGTCTGGAAAAGAAACTCCTTAGTTTTATCACCCTGTTTTAAGAAAATGTAAACTTTTTATCCATTTGCCTCTTTTATCTAACGTCTCTTCATCTTTTTCATTTAACATAATCTCTTTAATTAAAATTTAGGTCACGATGAAGAACATTACAAGTTTTATAAATTACTGCAAAGAAAAGGTGGACTTCTTGGAAGGAAAAGAGACTTCGGCGGAGATTGACGATCCTTATGTATCAGAAGCGAACTTCGAGCCTTGGAAGACCAGGTATATAATTAACTTATAGGAAAATCAATCCATGGACAGGATAGGTGAAATCAGCTTCCTTCATCCATGATTTGATCTATTTATTTTTTGAAGCATACTTTTTAATAATTCATGACAAATTGTTCTCTTAAAAGAACTGTCGGAAAGAAATAAAAGAATTAATTGGAGAAAGATATATAAGTTTCAAACTCCATGAACTATGTTTCAGCTGCACATGCTGAAAAATAAGTGCGGTAAATTAAATCACGAAAATTCAGGCTCCATCAGCAGAATAGGGTAGAACTGAAATAAGAGATTTTGAAATATATTTCGAGAATGGCTTTATTGACGATAATTGTTTACATGCTTGCAAATGTGACTTTCTCGCTAGCGAAAATCGTTCTCAGATTGCTGTATTTTATCGATCAATCACATTGGCTTGAGATAAGAACTTAACTGAAATAATAAAGCAAGTTCAATATCAACCAAAGAACAGTGAAAGTACAAGGAAGTATACGAGGAAATAGAGACATGCAGAAAGCAAGTTGAGCAAAAAGTATAAATCCAAAGTTTCCGGTTGACCGAGAAACACCTAATGCATATCATACAAGAAAATTGGCGCAAAGTAATAGTCCTTCAAAAGCCTATCACGGTTAAGTGACTTTGAATCCTCCTGTCCTCTATGTAATGCCTTTACGATAACGAACTGGAACGCGCGATCGACTCCTTCCCATGATATCGAAGTACTTTTTCGAGTGTTCGATTGTACATGTTAAAATGATTATGGTATGGAATACAGCTGTCTGCATTGTTTCGGTGTTTTGCCGAAAGAAATAATCTGTGTTACCGTTTATGAGGAATTACTTTGCAAATTTTGAAATCTCTGCGAAGGTCTTATTAGTAGCAAATATACTTCATGTAAGTGCAAATTTAATTTTTTGTTATGAGAATTCCTTTTGTTGTTGATTTTGTTAATTAAGATCAAATTATATGATGTTCCTTAATGGAAAATCATATTTGAAACCTTATATTGAAAATATCATGAAGTCTATATCCTTATTTCGAACGCATTTTTTGATTCGTAATCATTTTTCCACCTTTCAG
This sequence comes from Pachydiplax longipennis, assembly GCA_036926295.1. NCBI lineage: Eukaryota > Metazoa > Arthropoda > Insecta > Odonata > Libellulidae > Pachydiplax > Pachydiplax longipennis. The sequence continues at coordinate 18,665,546 of JAVFKF010000024.1, read as the reverse complement.
CGTTGATTTGTAACAGCTGAATATATTCACTATGGTTTTTCTTTAGTTATTTAATTTCATAATGTGTTTCTCTGCCATTAGTTTGTTTCTGGAAAAGCTATATTCACTATGGATAGGCTTAAGGATAAATCACAATGTTTCTAAGCGTAGGAAGAAAATAGTCGAAAGATCGTCATCCATAAACACACATCTGCTAATTTTCAGATTAAATAATTCAGTTATCATAAATCAATATGATATGTTTATTTATAGAGGAGTCTAATATGAACGCAGAAATTTCAAATTACCTCTACAACCATGAGTCAAAGAGATTGATTTGTCAATGCGCTTTCTTGCAGAGAAAAAGGAATGGTATTCCAGAGGAGGGATACCTCTACAGATCCAAGTGCATCTCCGCGGGATAGCCGTGCATCCCAGAGGCGGCGTGAGGGTGTTCGGATTCTTCTGGTTGGTGAACGTGGTGTGGGTAAAACATCTTTAATCCTTTCTCTTGTGAGTGAAGAATTCCCTGAAGATGAGGATGGTGGCGAAGATGGATCTGAAGATGGTATGCGAGTGAGTTCTGTTCTTCCTGCAAAGGCTGAAGAAATCACCATCCCAGCCGATGTCACCCCTGAAAATGTTCCAACTCACATAGTAGACTTTTCTGGTAAGTTGTTGATTCTAAATATCCTCTCAGACACTTGAAGTTCTTTTTTGGTTGAAATGTATAAAATCATGTATCACACTGTTTATAGTTTTATGTAGAATTCCTTTTACAGAGTTGCTGGTAGAGAAGTTAGTAACTTTCGCATAGTTTTCAAGGACAGCAACTCAACTTGCCTTAATGAAATTTTCTTTATTATAACAGGTGAATTTTCAGAAAGATTAGAAATTCTGATGCTAAGATATTAGGAAAACTATAAAATTTGTATTGTATCATGCTTTGCTCAAATTTGTTTTGCTGGCTCTCTATTACTATGTAGAAGAGCAGGGGAATCATCAGAGACTGTGTTAATTACAGAAAAGTGCAAAATGAGAGGTGTGCCATCCTTTTCATCACAACATTTTTCTTCATTTATCAGTTACCATAAACATCTTTACATCCTTATTTCAAATTCTGTATTAACTTGAAATTAATTAATTATACAGCAAGGACAACTGACTCATTTAGACTTGTAGATCTTAATACCTCTCATAATGATTTACAAACACATTCTCAGGATGATGAATTGCAGTCATTCTCTTGATTTTTTCATTAAGAACTCTGTTCCATTGTTATTATATATACCTGTATTATATTTACATGGTACTAATCTGCTCTAGATGTATTAAATTTTTAAATAATATAAATGGGAAAGTAAACCAGCATTACATGTAGAGTTCTCTCATAGCTTTTAAATTCTGAATGATAGAACGGCAGTAAAATCCTTGCAAATGATAACATGATGCTGAAACAAATCAGAGTTTTTTTCACTTCATTTTACCTTGTTTCATGAAGTGCAGTTTGTTACTTTGTTGAAACTTGCTGTCATATAGTATCTTAAATTTTACTCATATGTTTTGTTCTTTGTTGATTGTTGCCAGAGGTGATTAGGGAGACTAAGAAATGGCTTCATAATTTTATAGATATTGCTATATATATTGTGCTTACACTAAGTGAATTTTTCTGCTTTTTATGCATAATTAATCAGTCTTGTATTTACATGAAGCACATTTTTGCATTCCATGTTTGTTATAGTCAGAGATGGGCAGTATCAAAAATACATGTATTTGAAATACATACTTTCGATACTTTTGTATTTTGAAAATACATTAAAATACAAAACACATACATAGGAGCTTTTGCAGACCCCATACACATGAAAAAATGCAGAAATGCTTGAAGATATTCACTTTTCATTTGGTCTCTCTCCTGGAAAGATTGTTTCCACAATAACTGATAATGGTGCAAATTTTTCTGAACCTTTTAAAATGCCGTGCTGTGACAATGAGAATGATTTCGATGAAGAAAGTGATGAAAACTCCTCTATCTCTCTTATATCTCAGCACATGAATGACGTAGTTGAAGAAAATAGTTTACCTCATCACATTAGGTGTGCTTCACACATATTAAATTTGTTAGCAACCTCTGATGCTACCAAAATAATAATGGCATCTCCATAATTGTAATGTGTGCATCGTACAGCCTTGGGGAAATGCACAATTTTGTGGAATGCATCTGGGTGGCCACATTCTGCTGAGAAGATATTTTCTGTTTTAGGACAGAAACTTAGTTATCCTGGTGTTACAAGATAGAACTCTTTGTATGATGCTATTAGTCAGCTATTGAAGCACAAAGATATGTTACCTGCTGTTTTTAATGTCCTTGAGGCCAAGGTCCAAATTAAAGAAGCTGAACTGAAGTACCTACTGGAATACTATGAAGTCATGACTTCTATTTCCTTGTGCATTGATAAACTTCAAGGAGATGAATGCTTCTTTGGTTTGCTGCTGCTTTCTTTGTTTGTAATCAAAGGAATGTTGGAGGATACGGAGAAAAAGGTTTCCACTATTGTGCTTTTTTGCTGACAGGTCTCAAGTTGAACCTTGAAAAGAGGTTTAAGAAATACTTCAGTTGTAGCTCTGAATTCAATGATGCCATTTTGAAATCTAGTACTCATCCTTTGTTTAAATTAAGGTGGTTTCCTAATGGCCAAGAGGGACTTTGAGCACATATGCAGTAGATTTTGGTAAATGCAGGAAAAAATGTTAACGGTGAAGCCTTCTGCTCTACTAGTGATATCGGTTCTTCCGATGATGATTTCTTTTCTTTTGCAGGTGATCAGTGTGACTCTTCATTCCTTGAAGTAAACAGGAATGAAATAGAAATTTTGAGATTTTTTGGTGGCAAATCAAAGTGCTTGTCAATCTTGAGTAAACATCCAACAGTTAAAAAATTGTTCATTCGGTTCAATACAAGCCTCACATCTTGTGCTCCTGGAGATGTTATTTTCATGGGCAGGTTTCATTCATAACTGCAAAAGGCATAATTTGTCTGACACAATGTTTGAGACCTTGTTGTTGTTAAAAGAAAATGAACCTTTTTTGTTAATGGAATCAAGGTAAAATAAAAACATCTAAATGAATTTAATGTGCTCTAATATTTATAGTTTTCAAATATTTCCTGCATGTAATCTTGCAGCCATAAGCTATATTTTATGCAAATATTTGGTAAAAATACTTGAGCTGCTCAATACCTATCAAAGAATTGAATTTGCAGCAATTTTCACTCAATAGAATTCAAGGGTTTTTAACTTTTTTGTAATGTATTTTGTATTTTAAACATGTATTTTGAAATTACTTTTGTATTTTTTATCCAAAATACTTTTTTAAGAGCATTTTGTACTTTGTATTTCAAATACAATTTTTGGAAGTAGTTTGTATTTTGTATCTAAAATACAATTGGAATATATGTTGCCCATCTCTGGTTATAGTTGGAACTGGAACTTATGTTACATATTCTTCTATTGAAATACATTTTCTTTATTTAGAATAAATGTATTTACCATTCATTCCTAAATTTTAGGCATTTTTCTATCTATAACTATTGAAGCTACAATTGTATAGTATATAATATGCAAGACAATTGTATGATCATGTATTTTATTATTTTCTATCCTAATCTTTGCAATATATTAAAGATAAATCCAATTACTTTAATTTCAGAGGCAGAACAGACTGAAGAAATGCTGTGTGCTGAATTGAGGAGGGCTCATGTAGTATGTGTGGTCTATGCTGCCAATGACAGTAATTCACTTCTTAAAGTCACCTCAAGGTTTGTTGAATAAGTTTTGAATTTCCACTTTCATCTTGGAGAGAATTTTCTTTTATAGTTTGTATTAGCATTGAAAAAAATGCGAATAGTCATGAGTATATGCTTTGAGTGGCTTTTAGGAATAAGATTTTATCTTCTTGCCATTATTTAGTTATTTTTATGGGCTATAAAAATTACATCTGTCTATTTATCTCAATTTACGGCACCATACTATGAAGCAAGTGGAATTGTTGTCAAGTTATCCTTGACGAATAAATTATGTTTAGTCTTGAATCAACGATTTTATTCCTGGTTACTTTTTATATTTTCCAAAGCTTTGTTCATAGCAATAGAATTATACATTAACTCCTCCATATTCCATTAATCTAAGATTAAATTCATATTTACATTTATTTCATGATACCACACTATTCTCAAGAAAATGACATGACTAGTGTACACAGTATCCACTGTTATATGATTTTTCTGATGAACTGTGCAATCCTTGACTATGTGTGATTGAATGTAATTGGGGTGATGTTGACTTATTCCTGTTTGACCAGTTTAAAAAAGACCTTTGTTCAAATTTTGAGAAAAGTTGAATATTTATTTTCAGGTAAAATTTTGCAATGGAGGTATCTAATTAGGGTTTTCAAAATACTTATACTAAGACTATAAACGCAGTTAAAAAACTATAGAATAAGTTTTATTTCCTGAAGTTGTTCTTTTTTGCTTTGATTCTTTAGTTTTTAGTGCCAAGTTCAGTTCACTTTTACCACTGTGCACATACATCTTCTGTAAGTTTTGTCTGTTTAAGAAATAAGTGAGCGAGTTCTGTACTTGCAGATGGCTTCCAATGATCCGTCGATGTTGCGATCCAGAATGGCCAGAGCCATGCCCTTGTTGGCAGTTAGATGAAGAAGCTGAAGTGGACATGGTTGGGGATGATGTTGAAGAGTTAGTCCAGCCACATATTCCTCCTCATCTGCCCCCTCCTCCTGTCATCCTCGTGGGAAACAAAGTAGACCTTGTGGATGAACCTTCTATAGATGTGAGAAAAACATACTTTCAAATCTTTCTGTACAGTTATTTTATCATGATTATGTTGGTCCAATAATCACAGTGTATGAGGAAAAATGAATGATAGAAAGGCCTGATAAGGGTCAAGTTAAATAAAGATATCAGCTAAAATCTTATGGTAGGTAACTTTATAATCAGTTTTGCTGATATATTTCTTATTGGGAGTGGTATAATATGATCATAAACAATATCAAAATTAAATAAAACATAAGTTACTCGTAGTTGTCAATTTAAGTTATTTATGTAATTGTTTTACATTGAGAGTTAGAAGCCTTTGTCTCAAGAGGATGAACTTAGAAAATTTCTCATGAAACATCTTAAGGTAAAACTTTCCTGTTTGAAAATTTCTTGAATTGATTCCTTCTTGCCATAGTTAATGAGCAAGATTTTAATGAGATACTTTAATAGTTACAGGAGAGTTAAAGTTTAACTGTTCTTAGTTTCTTGGTTAATAGTGCATTCAATGATAAAATTTCTGCATTTCCTAAGGAAGAATTTCTAATACGCCCAGAGTGAAGCCCGGAATGAAAAAAGGAGCTTAAGTTTTTATGGTTCCGTGTATGAGTTGTAGATTATTTTCTGGATACTCTATGCTTCCCAGGTATGAGTATGAGCAATTTTTACTACTTTTTATCAGGTAATTGTTATCTTGGACACTTTTTATTGGATCCTACGTGCTACATAGTCTCATTTTCAGGTTTGGGATTTAGTTATGATACTAATAGAATTTACATCCAGAGAATGCTGACTCAGTCATATTATTAGAAAGAGGTTATTCAAACATACATGAAAAGTTATTTTGAAGCTCTCTCAGTTATACTTCTAGTAGCCTAAGGATGTACCAATATGAGCACAAAGTAGGGTTATGGAAGGTGGAGTATGATATTGAAAAAATCAACTAAGTAAACTTAATCTTAAATGAGGAAGTTGAACTCCTTCTTTTAAGTCACACCCTTTTCTCTGATTTTATAGTAATGATAGACTTGTCCTGAGTGAAAACAAGGAACAAGTCATCCACATCCTTAGGCTTCTTGAAGTATACTCTTAATATCTTTCTTGTAGAGAATCTTGCAGTAGTTTAAAATTTGCTTGGTGATGACTATTACTAATATTATTTGAAGGTAAATAATGCAGTGTTTTATCATGTGAAGCTTTTGCTGATTATAATTTTTTCTGACCCTCTTACAATTTACAAAATCTATTATTTTTCATTACAATATCTTGTATGTATTTATTTCACAATGCTCTCTTAAATAAAATTTTCAGGAAATTACATTGAGGTGTGTAAGACTAAAACACAAACATGAGAAAACAAGCTTCCATTTCCGATTATTGGACATGGCCTCTCAGTGTTGCTAGTTTATCATACCAACCATTTCACTTCTGTAATCAGCAAAGAATTCTCTTGTGCAAGATGCAACAATCAAGCTCCTGAATTGCTTATGCTGCTTTTCTGAAACTTAATCTTATTACTCAATGGTTTTGCTTTTGGTTCTTAGAATCTTCCTTTCTTGAAAGGTTCTATCTAACTTGTTTTGTTTGCACCCTTGAATTACAGTTTCATTATGCTCTTTGTAGATTAGGCTATTCTACAATATGTATGGTAATATCATTGAGGAAGAATGAGGCAGACTCTAGTTTTGGATAATCTTAGGAATAGTTTCCTGAAAGTTGGTGCTAGTAGGATATCCTTAGAATCATTGGTGTAAGGATCTGTATCAGCCCCTTGGAAAATATTGCTTAACCATTTATGACTTGGTGCACATAATTTTTGGTCTATCTTACTATTAGTGTATTTAAAAAGTTCTGATTGATTTCTTGAGTCTATTTGATACCTACTCAATTCTGAAATTAAAATGCTGAATATGGATGTGGAATTGTTCTGAATTTACAAATAGTTTCTGTAAGGTTTCATTGACATATTTTTACCGGTAAGATATCTTTTTATAACTGCTGTAGTATTTTTCCTGGGATTTGACACCATCTCTCTGGCTCTATATGAGTTATCCTATGTAAACTAGACCTTGATCTAAAGTTACACTCTGTACCAATCACTCAGAAAAATTCTTTTTGCTCAGATTGTTCGTTATATTCTAGGTGCATTCTCACAAAATCATTTATTAGTCCATAAAATCTACAATGCATGCACCTCCACTTTCCTTGGAAAATATTTTCACCTGTTGCAGTTTATCTCATCTTGTGAGCTGGGGTGGTGTTAGATTGAATTTCCCTTATATTTATTTACCAGATATATCAATAATTTAAAAGTCCTATCCATTGCAAAAATTAATCGATCTATGAATAAATACTATTATATTTTCTACATATCATGCTTCAAATTTTAAATGTGTTATTCCTATCCCCATGTAAGATTTTTCAATACAGTGATAGTATCTACACTGATTTTCCTTTTTGTTGCTCTGATATTTTTATTTCCCTTATTTCAGATGGTGTTGACAATTATGGAGCAATATCCAGAAATTGAGAGCTGTATTGAGGTAATTTTCTAATGAACAGCATTTAGCTGGTTTACTGCTATTGGATGCATGTAGTAATACAAAAATAATACTGTCAGACTTAGTCATGTAAAAAAATTGAAAATGTGGGTCTAAACTAAACTTGATATTGTGACCTTTTTACTTTCAATCGCTTTAATACTATTAATCTCTTATTGCATTTATGAAGACTACCTGGGAGTCAAATATATACATCAGGGGTGAACAAAGTGCAGATTGTGGGCCACATGTTATCTTTGGCTGTTGTTTGTTACTTGTGAGGTATCAAAGGATAAGACACTCCATGAAGTATGAATTTCTTGATGACTTTTGTCCCAATACTCAACGTAAATGGTTCTGCACCTTCCTATGAAATTTCTAGGTTTAAGTAAAGCAGTATTATTATCTGTTGGAGGATATTAAGCTCTAGGTAAATTTCTTTTGCTACCTTAAGCTAGGGATTTTTTTTATTTTTCTCATAATCTCTGATATTATTTGAAAAATGGTTTGCAACTCTTACTTTTGAAAGATATTCTTATGGCCCCTTTATTGGTCCACTAAGAGAAATGTTTGCCCTTATCTTCCTGGATGGTCATACTCCTTGTTTTGTGATATATCTGGCATATCATCTTATTCTTTTGATTTTTATTTCAGTGCTCTGCAAAAACATTGAAGAATATTTCAGAAATGTTTTACTATGCACAGAAGGCAGTATTACATCCTACAGCACCTTTGTATCTTATGGATGAGCAGGATGTAAGTAATCTATTGAGCTTACAATCATAGATAGTTGTGGACTAAATACATTAAGCTTAAGGATTGAATTATTGAATAATATACAGTAGCTCTTTTAGGAAAATATGGAGTTAATTTAAGGAGTTAAAAAAGTTTTAAGTTTTGAAAGTAGGCTTTTAGAACAGTAAACTGTATTGCTTACTTTCTTAAAATTTTAATGTATGATTATGTAGTGATATCTCTCTTTGAAAAGATGTCTTTATATTTTTAATTAATTATGTCACTGCCCATTTCAGCTGACAGACAAGTGCAAGGAGGCATTAATACGAATTTTTAAGGTAAGAGAAATTCAGTCAGACTTGAAAGTAAATGATTGTATTGGAATTTTATTGGTTGCATTTTTACTTTTAGATTAATATTATGCTGATGAATTACATGAGCTTTTTTCTGTCTGGTTTTTGTCCGTTCTTTGTTCAGCAGTAAATTTCCATTTTCTTGTACCTTATTGATATTTGGTTGCGTAAAGCTTCTCAATAATGTTACAATCTAATTTGTTTTATAGTGGTTATTTTATCCTAGTTAATCCAAGGATAAACAGAAGAGAAAAATATAACTCTGACAGGGATTCAATCCCTTTGAATCAACAGCCACTTAATTGTCACAAGGAGAGAAATCTCCTGTTTGTTGATTGTCTTGTGTAAAGTGAATGCCTCTACTCCGGAAGAGTGAAAAATTGACATATTCCAAAAATGAAAGTATAAATTATAGATTTGTAAGGGGTAAAGCACTAATGTGAATATCATTTTCTTGATTTAGATATGTGATGTTGACTGTGATGGTCTTCTGTCAGATGAAGAGTTGGATGGCTTCCAGAGATTATGTTTTCAGTCTCCCTTGCAGCCACATGTGCTAAGAGATCTTAAAACCTTACTTGCATCTTCAATACCTGATGGGATCCAGGATGATTCTGTCACACTTCCAGGTATCTTTGATGTTACAATTGTTGTAAATTAACTTTGAAACTTTTATTAATTCTTATAGAAAACTTTTTCTTAGTCCTAAAATTTCATCTTGGCTTTTATGGAAAGTTGCTTGCAAATATCTGTTTGATGTTTCTATTCTGAGGGCTGATTAAGAATGGGGTACATTTTTTTCAACAAAATATTACTTAATGCCCCTTTTTGAAGAGCTTTAGGTTTTCATTCTCAGAAAAATACTCCAGGGAAAGTTGAAATTTCAACACCATAAAGGAGTGGACTAACAAAGCTTCAATATAGGATAAAGTATTAGTTGACAAGTTGAATATATCAATTTAGGATCTCTTAATGTGCTGCTTTGGACTGAGGCAAAGATATTGAGTGATTCTCTTGCTGCTATGCGTAGCTGAATCCTATGAGGTATGGAGGCAATGAGGTCCTTTATCATCTCTTTAGGAATGGTTGGTCATGTCTGGTGCACAGTGAAAGTTATTTGCATAGCTATGGAAAAGCTGATGGCAGTTATGTAGTTATCTATATATTATGTCTCATACCTAGACCTAGAGAGCTGTATCACCTGTGAAATGTGCCAAGATGTTTCTTGGAGGCAGCTGCATTGTGAGCTTATGTATTGTCTTGTTGAAATATTCTACTGTCAACATTTACCTTAGAAGGGACCACTATAGAATTAACAACACTGTCATCCACTTCATTTGATAGATAAAAAATTGTTTCATTATCTCTACACTTTTTCTGAGTACCATTCACTCCAATGGGGCTCTCCTCTTTGGATCTACTTGCTTGCAATGACATCAAGATCTTTCCCTATGGTACCCAGGTGAAAATGCCTTGAGCTGGCCTGAGGAATGGCTCTCAGTCACAGCTGTTTTTATTTTGTCATTTATCCCTTATATATCAGAAAAAAATTGCTGTATTGTAGAGTGAAAATGAAGTAACAAAGGGATGCACTTTCTTTGTCCAAAAAGCTGACCATTCTTCAAAAGTGTGTATGATGAGAAGGCCAACCATTCTTACATGGCATAAATTTGTTAACTCTGTAGATATCCCATCTTTAGATACAGTAAATTAAGCAAATTCAAGAAAATCTTTTATATATAAAAACACCCTTTTTATGTATAAAACAGGTACTTAAAATTTAAAGAGCCTGTTGTTTTCCAGTATTTAAGAAATGCAAAGGTGTCACATTCTTATTAAAATACCATCTCATTTATAATGTGGTATTCCTTCAGTCCCCTGAAAAGCTTCCAAAGCAAACTTTATTGTATTTTAATTTGTGGTTTTATCATCAACAGCCTCAGAGGAGTAAATTTTTTCATCATATTAAATTAAAGCAATTGAGAAAAGAATAGGAGGATAGAGAAGAAGATAAGAGATCTGCAAACCAGCAATTTGTCCTACACAGCCTGTAGATATTCACGGGAAAAGTTGAGGGTTGAACAGTATACAATCTTTTGTAGATTTAGGTCAATAGCAGATTTGTTGCCTGAGGATATGGTTTATGAGGAGACAAAAAATCCATATCATTGCAGATCACTAATGTACAATGATAGTATATTAAGGTTACACAGAAATGTGTGGAAGTTAAAGGAAGATGGAAGTGGAAGGGGTGGATGAGGGGAAACTAATGATCACTAGCCTAGAGATTTTACAGGCAAGAAGGAGAAAGTTGGTCCTGTTTATCCCCCTCTGTTCTCCTTCTTTCTGCTGGATGAGTTTGTCAAGGATAAAAACACGGAAATGATTAAGTACATCCTTAATGTGCAACCACTATACTCAATGATATTCTTACAGGTGCATCCTCAGTTTTTGTCTTTGTTTTGTTAGAAAAATTCTTCACTGTTTAAGACTTAAATCAGCATTATTGTTATCCACTGGGAGTGAGGTCCTCATAGGATTATAATATATGTCAGAGAGAAAAATGTCTATGTGGGTGCTAACTTGAGAAAAGTTTTATTCATACAGAATGTTCAATACAGAAAGCTGCTCATTATTCTAAATGTATTGTTTTGTTTTCTACATCAGGGTTTCTCTTCCTTCACTGCCTTTTTATCCAAAGAGGACGCAATGAAACAACATGGACAGTCCTTAGAAAGTTTGGTTATGATGATTCACTAGATGTATCTGAAGAGTATCTGAGACCAACGTAAGTTATTTGAAATAGCTACTTTTTGTAAAAATCTTCACATAGAAGAAGAAAAAGGTTTTTTATAAAAAGATAGAAAAATAATAGCTGCAGGGTACATTATTTTCAATAGTTTTTTGCACATTTCTGCAAAATATTTGTAATTTGTTTAATCATATAACATGATCAATTTATCATTACTGAATACAACTAAACAGGAACCATATTAGAAATTACCTGACAAAATAATAACTTTAAATTTATTCTTGGAAATATTAATTTTTTTTCATTTGATTCCCAGGAATTTGTGGTAAACAGCAAATGTAATTAATTTATTGTATCAAACCTTTTTTTATTCAAGAATGCTATGTTGAATGATCCTCAGTTCATGATTACTTGTGTAATTGTGATTGTTTTATCATAGTTTATTCAGAAAATTTTTCATTGGCAATGCTGATTCAATGAAAGTCGATGCAAAAGAAAAAGCAAATGAAATTTGAATATTCATCTCTATCTTAATTTGAAGGATTTCCTCAGATTTATGATTTAATTTTGTTTTATCTTTTTGTGGATTTATTTTTGTAGCAATTAATGACAATTAGTAATGGTAACGATAACGAGACATGCGACTTCAAACCTGTTATATAAGAAGTGAAAAAAATTAGGATCCATTAGAAAGGAACCCTGGCAAATCTCCTACTGAAACCACCTAAATTATTTTTCCCTAATCTGTTAAACTTTTGAAAGTTTTTATATATTTTACTTTAATAATTTGATTTACATAATACTTAATTAATTAACAGTAACTTTAATCTCCTGTTATATTATTCAGTTCTGATGAGCATAATTTTTTATTTGATTTTAATTTTAAAAATGTATTTTATTGTTGAGTTTTTTATTGTGGGGATGATAAAATGTTTATATGAATTTACAGTTTTCGAGTGGAAAATGGTTGCAGCACAGAACTTTCTCCAAAAGGCCAAGCATTCCTTACACGGCTTTTTGAGGGAGCTGATCGTGACCATGATGGTGCTCTTTCCCCATCAGAGCTGGAGGTTCTTCTTTCTCCTGTTCCGACTCATTCTCGCTCATGCCCATTTCAGAGGCCAAGCATCAAAGGCCACTGTGCTGCCTTAAAGGCTCTCTCTCCCACCAATTCTCTAGTAAGTTTTGCTGCATATGTTGCATATCAATTAAAAATACTATCATCAATACCTCTTAAGATTTTTTTTATCTTTGCAAACTTTTGACATGATTTTTTTTCTTTTTAAGGTCTACTGTAATGAATGGAAAGCATAATTCAAAATTTTCTTAAAGGGCATAGAATTAAGATTTTGGGATGAATCAGGCTTTTTTCAATGAGATGATAGTAAATTAATGAAAAGGATCCTGCTTACTTTTTCCTGTGTTATTTTCATACATAGCTTCAGTTCATAATATATATATATATATATATATATATATATATATATATATATATATATATATATATATATATATATATATATATGTATATGTGTGTGTGTGTGTGTGTGTGTGTGTGTGTGTGTGTGTGTTCTATCTCTTGGTAGGTTAATGTGCCGCCACCTCAATATTTGACCCACCCATTTCTTTTGTCGATTTCTAATTGCTTCAACTTATACCCACTTCTCCTGAACCATTTCTAGCATCTCTTCATTTGTTTTTCTATTGACCCAGCTCCATTCTATGTCATCCACATCTCAAAAGCCTCATCTTTTGATATTCTCTTTTCTTAATGTCTATGTTTCACACCCATACAACATTATACTCCAAACCAAGGATTTTACTAATCTTTTCCTAATTCCTTTATCAAGGCCCTTTGCCATCAGTTCCCTTTGCTTCATGAATGCTTCTTTCGCTAATGCTATCCTTTTTCTAGTCTCTGTTGAGCATCTTCCATCCTTAGAAAGATGGCTGCCTAATTAGGGGAAGCCTTCTTGGTCTTTCTTACATTTATTTTCATCCCAAATTCCTTTACTTTATTGTTAAGTGCATTTACTAGGATTTGCAAACCCCTTTCAGAATTGCACACAATAGCCGTGCCATCTTACTGACTTCACTACTTCCCCACCAACTTTTACTCCCGTATCTATTTCATCCCAAGCTTCTTTAACCATTATTTCTGCATATATGTTAAAAAGAGATGGTGATAAAGCCTTGTCTTACTCCCTCTCCTAATTCTGCCCATTCTGATTTCCCATTAGCAACTCTTACTCATGCAGTCTGGTTTAAGTACAAATTTTGCACTAAATGCCTATCTTTCCAGTCCAATCCAATTTTCTTTAGTATCATCATTAGTTTTGGCCGTTGGACTCTATCAAATGCCTTTTCAAAATCAACAAAACATACACAAATGTCCCTTTTAAATTCTCAGCTTCATTCTATTAATACCCTCATTACCCCAATTGCATCCATAGTCCCTTTCCCTTGATGAAATCCACTCTGGTCATTTCCTATGTGTTCATTAGTTTTCCATTGATTCTTCTATTCAAGACCCTTAACATTTTTTTTTCTGCATGAGGTATTTAAACTAATTGTGCAGTATTCCTGGTATTCCAAGGCATTACTCTTTTTCTGTAATGGAATCAGGATAGACTTTGTAAAATCCTTTGGCCACTTTCCTTCATCATAAATTTTCCTATATAAATTGTTAAGTGTTTCTTAACCTTTTCCCCCAGGTTCTTAAGAAATTCTACTGGAATCTCATCCATGCTAGTTGCTTTGTTCCCTTTCATATCCTGTAGTGCCCTATCAAGTTCACTATCCAATATACTTGGTCCAACATCATCTTCCTCTACTTCTTGGACACCTTCTATTGCTATGTGGGTAGGCTTCTTGTCTTTATCATATAATCCTTCAATAGATTCTTTCTACCGTCCTCTTATGCTGGCTCCCTGAAGATGTTTCACCTGCTATCTTTTACAATGCCCATTTTATTGTTAATTTTATTCTCCATCAAGTGTTTCATTTTCCTATGTAATAGGTCTATCCTTCCACTTTCTGCCATCTTTTCTATTTCATTACACTGTCCTCAGTTTATTATATGAAGTATAATATGAAGTATATAATAATAATGAAGTCCATTGATTCTAAATTTGATATCAATATTTTTATGATTGCTATTTTATTCTCAATGCTTGTGATAATGTTAACTCTAGATTTTCTGGTTTTCTTTTACTTTTTTATAATCACTCTATGTTTTTTAGAATTCTAAAATTCTTATTCTTGCCCTATTAATGCATCCTTGTAAAATTTCTGTTTAAAATTTAATTTATTTTTATTTATCCAAAACCTTAGCAAAGAAATATTAATCACAATAATTATTATAAACACACTAAGAAGTGTGTCTATACAGTCCACTATTATGTAGTATACAACCATGGTTTGGCATTGGATAATCTGATTATAGTATGATCCAACAACAACACCATGGTTGTCTAATTAATAACTGGAAAATACACTTATACTTATTTGTGTAATTTTTAAACAGAAAATATTTTTATCAATTAGTTGATGGTTAATTTCATAAAACTCATCAAAATCATATTTTCACTATATCTGTAATGAATAATATCTATAAAAATAACAGTAAATAAAATTAATTTTAATTATAAAGTTAATACTATTAAAATAAAAATTTAAGGCTTTAGATTCTAGCCTGATTTAAAATCATTTTGTGAGGAAAGATTTTACAAGTTTCCTTAATAAAAACTTTAAAAAGCTTCTTTCCTAATAATAATAAAACACAGATGGTGCTTTAATTTCTACTTGGTACAAGATTTATGGTTCTTGATTAAGATATTCATTTTTTATATGCTGTATTTGGAATTAACTCTATTGTGTTTCTTTTAATGTGAAATTTGTCTCAAAGATGTTTTAATATGATAATTTAGTAGAAATCAATGCTAAATTTTTTAAATTTTAATTATAAAGTTTTAATTTTTAGGGATGGCCAACATTGAATGGTTATCTTTGTCGCTGGTCTCTGCTTGCTTTGGTAGATTTGGGGTCAACTTTAGAATGTTTGGCTTACCTTGGTTACAATTCAACATCACCTGATGACAGTCAAACTTCTGCTATACAAGGTTGGTGTTCATTAGCTGGCTTATACATAACAGATTTTTGTCAGTGTTTTTCCAATAACAGCTCATTTTTGTAATAAAATTTTAATATTATGGCATTTTGGAAAGTTCATCTATTCAAATTATTTTTCAGGTTTTCCATTAGAAAGGAAATTTTCAGTTATTCAGTAAGCACGATTTAAAGAAACTAAATGAATCTGTTTGATTATAAATTAGGAAAAGAGTATCTCATTATGTAATTTTTATTTTTCTCAGTTGTGTTTAATTTCTTCAGATCAAAATGATGATCAGTTAACTTGGTTTCTTAGATGAAAATGTAGCAACAATTAGTTTAAATAAATTTAAATTGAGTTCAGATCTAGCCTATCTTTACTTCCTAAAATATAGATTTTAATAGCTTATCAGAAAATATAAATGTATTAGGAATGTTGCATTATGACAGTAGAGAATTAATTTTGAGAATTGTGTAAATTTGAATTTAATTTTATTACTTTGTTGACATGAATATTCATCTAAAATTAAGTTTTTTTAAATTCTACTTAAATTTTAATTTAAAAGTCTCTCTCTTAATTTCCTGTCTTTGGGCTCTAGAGAATGTAGTAATTTATTAATTATTTCTTTCAATTTTAAGCAAAAAGGATTTTTCCTATTAGAGAATGATAATAGGTCTGTAAATGAGCTGTCATCTTTTTGTACAATGACTTAACTGACTGAATTTACTATGTTCCATAGATTTCTGTTTTGTCAGTAAGTCTTGAAAATATTTATCTCTGAAACTCTTTGAATAAAAACCTCTGAAATTGTGTATATTTTCATTTTTCAGTTACAAGGGACAAAAAGATTGACTTGGCTAAGAAGCAGACTTACCGAAATGTTTTCAAATGCCATGTAATTGGACCAAAAGGATGTGGAAAATCAACTTTCTGTGGGTAAGAGAAGAGTCGCTACTTTACAATTTTCTTTTTAAAATTTGATGGTATAAATTTGTGTAAAGTTTTTATGTTGTTGGTGAAGCATATCACTTGCATATAAGAAGATTGGTGAATACAAGAATGGTATTTCAAATTAGCTCAGTCAGTTCAATTCATTTGCATTTGCACATCTGATTTTGATGACATTTGATTAGATGTCCTAAAAATATCTAGCATGAATTATTCTTTTTTGAATGTTTGAACATTTATCTTTTGTGCAAAAGCTATGCAACGTGATTCCTTTAATTTTTATCCCTAATTTTTTTATCAGTAAGTCATTGTGGACATATATCACATCACCTTTGTCAAATATGTGTAGGTCAAATATGCTTTTTGATTATATTCTCCTCTCTGAATTTTTCTTTCAGTTTTGCAAAATTTGAAATATCAGACAATTTCTAAGACATTTGTGCTCTTTTAATATTTAATTATCTTTATGTTGCCTTTTCCTTTTCATATTATTTTCTTATTAGCACTTTGTTGGCAATTTACACAGAAATTTCCCTGTTTCTAGACATTTTCCTGCTTATATAAGTATTTCAAAGTAATATTGGTAGATCAAGGGCATAATTGTTAATAAAATTGCTATTTGGTTGGATACTTTACAAACAGTATCTTATAAAAATAATAAAAAAGTAAAATAATTTGGATGTGACTTCATAGGAGCAATTCCAGGAGGGCATTCATTACAGGCTGGTATATAACACTGTTTTAGTATTTTATGTATGTACATTTGCCTTTGCCTCTTATGCTTCTGTTTGTTTCTGATTTTATTTCAGGTCCTTTCTTAGTCCCCAAGCATCCAATGATGATTCTTCCTTAGGAACAATACAGCAGATTCATCATCAATATGTTGTCAATACAGTCCAGGTTTGTGTCTTAGAATTATAAAATCCCTAAATTTGTAATTCTTGTTTTAAATGACCATTTTGCTTTCATATCTTTTCTTGAAGATTCTTGTGTCTCTAATGAAATTATTGAAATGAATAGTTGTCATTTGATGTATTTACTTTCTCAGATATATACACTCAATACATGACAGTAAATTTAAAATATATTTTCATATTTTATGGTATCTATTGATTATATTATGATCTATTTATAAACATAAACTCCTGAAATATAGTCATAAACTCTTGAAATATTTATTTCCATAGCACTTCTGTAATGGTCATGTGGGATCAGTTGTATTTACTTCTGTCTTATTTTATTTATGAACATTGCTGAATACTTGATACTCTATGAGTGGAAATATTACTCCTGACCGGAATGTTTACACCAATTTGATGTTTAGTACTTTGTAATTTTATTTTACAACAGCAAATGGTAGTTCTTTAGATATTTGTATGTGATATTCTTACAGATTTCAAAAATATTGCATAGTAATTATTGCAAATGACTTATATAATTATTGCAAATGAATTATAAGCTGTTAATATCTCCTGCAATTTATCTACAATTGCAGGATTTACATTAGAATAAATGATTTATGAGTAGTAACTGAATGTTATCAAGCTAGAACTCTTTAGCTCAATAGTTGCTAGAGATTGCATAATCTTAGCCATTACATTTTAAAACACTTTTCCTTGAACACATAATGAAAGATAAATCATCAAAAATAAAACAAATCAGACAGAAATAATATAATAATATATTTTCATATATTGTAATATCTTTATATATGAAATATATAAATATTTTTCTCATAAACACGGCCCATTGTTTATAGCTCATTTTTATCCAAAGGGAAGGCAGCATGTAACAAAACAGCAGTAAAATACTTTCATAAAAGTGTCTGTAAGGAATTTTGTAATTCTAAAATTTGTGAAAGCAATTTGCTACATCACATTTTCATCAATAAAATTCGCTCTCATAGGATTACTTGTGATATAAACAAAGGTCCTACCAGCCTTAGATATAATGTAAAAGTTAATTGATAATTGTTAATGGAAGCTATCAATCAATAATAAATAGTGCATCAGGATTTAGATTGCTGTACTAGCTCAGCTGATTAGCTGATTGCTAAGCTGTATTATCCCGAATATAGTTATGAAATAAGGAAGAGATTCCAATACATATCCTGATTTATATATTATTTACTTTCCGTTAATTAATTCATTTTCTTATCTCTTAATAATCAGATATTTTTGTCTGCAGAAACTGCTTTTACACATACCTTTATTGATGCACACAAACAACCCTGTCTTAAGCAGAATTTCAACTCAGGTCCTTGGTGTTGTTGGGCTAGTATACAAAATAATGCTGATGATTGTGGTATGATAAAGTAAAAACATCCTAAAACTATCAGAAATCAATTGATGGTGTTTTTGCTTTATTATTTGGCTAGCATGTTAACCTCCACACTATGGTGGTCAATAACTTTTATAGAAATTTATGCGGCATTTGCAGGTTTTGGGGTTAAGAGAAGCTATAAAGGCTTGAAGAATCTGATTGTTGTGTGTTTAACTTATATATGCAACCAGATGATAATTTTGCTGACAGAATACATTGCTGGATGCTTTGATAGTTATAACAAAATATCATATTTATTTGAAAATAGCATGCACCCTTTTGGGTCCTTTGGCTGAAACATCAGGGTGCTTATTACAATCGCTAGAACTTTATTTTTGAGTAAATATGTTAAATTGCCTCTTGCGATACTTTTTTATGATCGATTCTTATCCAAATTTTAAGTTTATTTATGTATCTTTGCTGCAGGTTTATGGCCAGGAGAAGTACTTGGTGCTTGAAGAGATAACATTGGAAAGCTCTAATGTGGCTCTCCTTCCTTCACAAGTAACCTGTGATGTGGCGTGCCTTATTTATAACTCTGCTGATCCGCATTCTTTCCAGTCAATTGCTCGGATATTCTTGGTGAGTTTATTCAAATTTTATTGTAGAGCTTAGTGTTTTTTAAATGATCTCAGTGCAGTTGTGGATGTTATTGAATTTTATATTTATTTGAACAAATGGCTGTTCCTAATCTTTTCTCACAAAGATACCAAATAAGTTCAATTAGTTAAACTTATTTTCAAACATGGTGATCTTTTCTTTTGCAAATTTAGATGAAAAGTATTTATATACTAGTGCAATATTCATACCACTTCCTTATAGGGTTATTTTTCCAACAAGCTCTTTTGATTGATGTATCTTTTCTCTGATAATGTCTTTTTTCCTTTCGCTATAAATGTACCCTAAATCATTTTTTTACCAATCATATTAATTGTGATCCTTTCCTTCAGGATCTCATCCATCCCTGTCAACCATGTTTTCTCAGCCTTCCTTTTTCTTTGCTGAACCCACCACACATTAATTCAGTGTTTGCCTTTGGGATCTCACCTATCCCTTTTTCACATTCAGACTAATATAACACTATACCCCTTGTCATGCTAATTATGCAGACTTCATTCCAGTTCTTTCAAAAATTG
Organism: Pachydiplax longipennis; assembly: GCA_036926295.1. NCBI lineage: Eukaryota > Metazoa > Arthropoda > Insecta > Odonata > Libellulidae > Pachydiplax > Pachydiplax longipennis. The sequence continues at coordinate 18,645,839 of JAVFKF010000024.1, read as the reverse complement.
TATACAAGCCTAAAATTAACTAAAACCTAGTAGCATTTACATAAATAATATATTTGAGTTTCTAATTGTTTTGCTATATTAAGTATTAAGTATCTGAAATATGCTTTACTTGTGCTTTTTTTTGTTGGTTTCTGAACATCTTTATCAACTTCAATGCTTCTATTTATATCTTGTTTGTGGGTTTGTTTAATGAAAGAAATTTTTCAATGTTCCTTGTTGGAACTTCATTTTCTTTGTAGAAATATTATGCAGAGGCACCCATTCCAGTTCTTATTGTTGGCACTCATGCTGAGAATTGTGGAAATAATCTTGATGATGCCATACGGCAGGTTAGTAGTAGCACAGAATTAAAGTAAAAAGTAGAGATAATTCTAATAAATATTTATATATGTACCACAATTTAATTGAGATTATCATGATGTAATACAAATATTATACAATAAAAATTTGAATAAATTTATTTGAGCATATCTTTTGTAAAGTTTATTGTACAATGATTATAATTTAGTAGAAAATTTCAGCTTTAAATCAAGTGCATGATAGATGGTGTCAGACTTTCAAAATTCTAATGGAGGGATCATTTTATTTACTACAAGTTTTATTTTTTATCCTCAATTTTATTGAATTCAACATTGTATTTCATAAATTTGGTTTTAAATCAACCCATGATTCAAGCAATATAAATTTGCTGCTTTTATGTTTGTTAATCCTAATATTATCTCTTTAAAATTAAAGGAGTATTTGGTGCAGCCGGCTCAGTTCTGCTCTGAAAATCGCCTCCCTCCCCCTCAGCCATTTTCTGCAAAACTTCATCTCATCAGGTCTGAGGAGCAGTTGTTACTCGTAGCTCCATTGGGTAGCAGCAGCTGCACCAAAGATGTGTTTGTGAAACTTGGAACAATGGCAGCTTTTCCGTAAGTTCCAATTTAGATAGTAATGCCAATGATTGAGGACTCAGGGCCAGGCCAGCCATGGCATTAGCCAAGTGGGTGCCAGGGTTTATAGGGTGCCTATCTACTTTGAAATTTACTAAGAATGTTTTGTATATTTCATGCAAAATTTTCTATAGCATTCAGGGCAAGTTTGCCTGAGACAGAATCATTGTTCTGAGATAAAGTATGCAAGATTTTTTAGATCATAGTTTTAACAGTTTAGATGATTGTATGTTTGGAATTACTCTAATCCATCCTGTTTGTTTTCCCAAAATCTCTTTTCTCACTAATAACCTCTTTTTTGTTTTGTTAAATGCCTTGTTCTCAAAGCTGCATACTTTCTTTGGTCAATAAAAATAAATAAAACATAATTAAAACATATTTTTAAAGAATGTAAAATTGATGATACATTAATTTGGAAGATTTTTTTTTTGATAATGAACTCTGCCAGCCAAGGCCAAAGGCTGCCTTTACCCCAATTACCTCAGAGCATAGATATATATATCTAGGTACAGAAGGTTATCAGCAAATTTTGAAAATGATGTGTATGAGCAAATGAAATGAAAGAGACGAAAAATGAGTGAATGAAAGTCACAGTTCAGTTATGTAGTAAATGATCTGTGTATGACTTTTTGTGTAGCTCCTTCTTGGAGGAGATTACACAGCTTCTGCTTACTCATCCACTCATATGTGTTCCTTTACCCAAGTTCTCCTACAAATTTCACTTTTATCTACTATGTTTCCCTTACCTGTGGATTGACGGGTCTTGGCTCTGAGGATTGCTGACATAAAGATGGTGTCTGCAGTGAATGATTAAAATGACTCCTATATGTTAGAATGAAAGTATTTGCTTTTCTGAATGTATTTTCATGTTCCTACTCCAGTCGTGTTCCTGATTTAGCTGCTTTACCTAATTTTCACCTTACACAAACTAACAAATCTATGCATAGATCATTGCATTATATTATGTACAACTGTATTTAAACTTCTAAAAATCTGTAACTATTATTCTAACATTTTAAGTGGACAATTGATATTCCCTGTCCTGCATTAATGGGTGCTTTATAGTTCTACCAATTTTGGTTAGTAATTACCAAATATACTTTTATATAGATAAATCTTTGAATACAAAATAATAATGAAAAAATCCATTACTGATCAATACATGTGAGAGTTATATTACATTTATTACATAACTTTACTAAATAAAGACTGCAGTAATATTCTTATAAATTTGTATGCTTTGACACAAATGAAGTGAATTTATAACTGTAACATATATTTATACAACTGAGAGCTGTGTAAAAATCATAAAATTAGATGTATCTCTTAGCCCTTTTTGCTTGAGGAAATGTATTTAAAAAAGCATTTTGGAATTCTCAATCAACGCTTGAAATTAATACAATGAAACAAGTATTTAATAATGATGGAGAGGCAGCCCCCCATTATTATTAAATACATTTGTTTGTTTGTGTGTGTGTGTATATATATACACACATTATAGCCTTATGAAGATGCACCTACTTCAGGTGCTATACTGCTTAATACATATTATTATCCTGGTCTCTTTCACCTTAAACACCAGAAAAAAACACCAAAAAAGAAAGAAAAAAGGAGTGTTTCGTGGGCTGTTGAGTTTAGTCTTGGAGAGATCATGATGCCCTCTCAACACTGCTGTTAAGAATTTGTTATTCTTCCTCAATTATTTGTCTGATAAAAACTGCTTCATTGTTAGGTCAAAATGACCAAAATTAAATAACTAATATGCTCTCTTTGTGCAAAAAGCAAAACTTTCTTATAACTAACATTACACAAGCTGTTTACAATACTATACCACTTCAAGAGCAGTTTTCACTTGGTCCCCTGAAAAGTATCTTCACTGGGTTTTACTGTGTGTATATATAAGAAACAGAAAATTGCTCAGCATAAAATTCAGTAGATTGAAACTAATGAGGATAATATACTAGCAGTGAAATGTACTATCTGAATTTTTGTGTCTATTAGAATTAGAGGTTGATTTTCATGTACTAATACAATTTCTTCTCTTTAAACCTTAACTGGACCTTATTATTACCAAATTCTACCCATTCACCTTTGGAAATACCCGTTTCAAATTTTTGTTGACCTGATGCCTTCTTCATTTCTTTGTCTCCTTTATATCTCCCTTCCCCCATTCACACTCATGCCTGTCTGGGACGTCAGCCGTTTTCAAGCAGCCTGGGTACTCTTCTACAAGCACAGGTCTGTCGGTGCATCGATCTTGCATAACAGCTCCTCGTTTGCCATACGGTAAAATAAAAGATGTTTCTGATGGACAATGATTTTATATTTCAAATATTAGAGTCTTTCAATGGCGTAAGCTATTCATATGGAAGTTTTTATTCCTCAGAATTCACAGCTAATTTGCTACGTACACTATCCCTTTGAATTCAATATCCTGTCATCATTAGAAGTTATAATTTGACAACTATTTAAAAAATTTTAAGTCTCAGATAATAGTCCATCATCCAAATCACAGCCTTGCTTTTACAGTGGCTGATCCAGAGAATCAGCTGAGATAGAATACCCTGTGGCTATCATTATTTTTAAAATCTCTTTCTATATTTAAATTTTCATGTAATGGAATTAGTTAGCAGCTGTGATGAAAATAGTGCAGCTAGTGCTATTACTTTAGGAAGAAGTGCTTATTTGCATAGCCTAATTCCATCTTTCTCATGCTCATTTCCTACTTTAGTTTTTTATTAGGCAAAATATTAAAATTTTTATAATATTTTCATTAATTCACTTCATGTGAGCACTTCCATGTTGCTTTTTGTGTTTATATACCATAACTAATAATAATTGTACAGTACAATGCAAAATTAGCAAATAATCTTAAATGATGAAATTTTATATATAATATTTATATAACATTTTTATATATAATATTTATAATTAGACCTCATGAGTTGCTCGTGAAAAATAATGTTAGTTTATTTTTGTTGATTAATCTATTACTTACAAGCTCAGGGAATCAACATTACTAGAGGAGTCTTTATCCCAAATTTACCAACTTTAGGAATTGCCCTGGAAACAAATTGGAAATTACTTAATTAATAAATTTGAGCTCTATTAAAAAAATGGATCCTTGTCTTAAATGGACTGTGAAATTCTACAAAATTAGTGTCTCATTTGTGAAGTTCAATCGATCATGAAGGAAGCCTTCTCAGGTTGCCAGCCATGTCATTACTGTGCCGTTCTTTGATATTTCAGCTACTATCTCTGAAGCCTTCTTCAGGATGAATTGGCTCTTGAAATAGAAGAGTTTCTTCATCCTGAAGATGATTTCAGAGATAGGAGCTGAAACATTGTTGTACATTGCAGCATTGACTCAGCTGGAAATCCAAGAAGTCTTCATTCATGAAATATTCTGGGAGAGCACCAGATCCTTTCAATCTGTAATTTTATTCTTCATGCCTCTTTTGTATAAGTCATGGATAAATTTACCTATTATGAATGTGTTGCATTTTTATTTATCTTGAATTATGTGCCTTTTTGTGTACTTTTGCTAACCTTTGCTGTTTACTGTAGCTTTACTGTGTCTTTTTATTTGTCCCCTGTTGGCTGGAGGGTTTCGATGTGTCTTGATAACTTATTTTGAACCTTGCTTTTGATTTTTGCATGAAGTACATTTTTCTTCAACTTCACTTTTTAGCATACATTTCACAATTATATTATTTTACATTTTTGCTTCTTTTTTGTATTAAATGGAAAGTAAAGATAAGTAAATATTTCATGTACATGTTTTATTTCCCTGAAAATGGCTATGTATATAATGTAAAGTATATGTGATTGCACTTCATTTTTTTATGGTAGTTAAAGTTGAGCATGTCTGAATAAACATTTGGGATAATTTAATGCAGTTAAAATAGATTATATTAGGAGTATATGTCGCAAAAACAGGATATGGAGTCAATAATGGATGGGTTATGGATAAATGTGGACTAAAAGACTGATACCAGTTTAGAAGGTTTTCTTATGATGGTTTGGACATATAGAAAGGTAGGATGGAAGCAGAATGCATAAATTGCTGTATGAGAAGAAATAGGATGATACTGTATTAGAGGAAGGCTGAGAAAAACTTGGAATTGTTGAAACTGTTGAATGTGGTGATTTAGATGTTGAATATATGTATGTATGAGCAATGAGAGTTTATGAGAAGGTATGTGCTTATGTGTTAAGGAAAAGTTGTTAGGAGGGGAAGCATGAAGAAGTAAAATAAATGAAGCAAATGATGTCCTCAAAATAAATTATTGAAAAGTAAATGGCTCAAGTGGTATGTTTTAATCTTTACATTTGTTATTATTATTTCCTACAAACTGTACATTAGAAAATCTTCATGCTCGTTGTGCTACTAAAGGATAAAAAACAAGATTTTTTGTTACAGAAAGTGCATGAGAAAGACAAAATTGTTGGCAGGAGTGAGAGAGGTTTCATTCATTCATAAGTTGAGAGGAGGGGGATAGTTTGAAAACGTAAGGGAAATTTATTAGAAGAAGTGAATTATAAAAGTGGTGAAAGGCATGAAAACCCATATGTGTATCCATAATAAGTCTTTATGGGCATACAAGACAAAGTTACTTGAATCATTCTTTTCAGGATGACATAAGGCTATCTAGCATATCATTTGAACCATAGTAAAACTTCTCTATTGGTCGTAGCATCTTATATTTTTCTTCTCCTTCACCTTTGCATTTGCTGTGCAATCAATATAGTGAATCCTCAAAACTCTGGATTACATTCAAATCTGCTTTCTCCTCACCATTGCTTTGTAAAACACCATACATGTAAAACAGACATGTGAATCATTAAATTCGCCATCAGTTATATTGGTTTGTCAAATTAAGAATTTGATGTTTGGGCATGAAAATACTAAGAGAACTCATGAGAAATCATACAAGGGAGACTAAACAGTGGAGAAGTGAGAGTTTTCTCTTTTTGTGCCCTATAAATTTGTTTCTTAATGTTGGAGGATGATAATATCCAAGTGATTTGATTGAGTGAATGTGTATGTTAGTCTTAACTTGACTGAATTGCTATTTTAATGAATTTTATTTATTTGTACAATTAATTCCAAAATTGTTTTTGGAATGTAGGTTTGGTTTATTGTCTGTGAATAAGGAAATGTAAAGAAAGTCTGTGATGGGTGATGATTAGTGAGAGTGAGATTATTTTGATTCATTGAAATAGCCTATCATAAATAGAAAGGCTGTCTTTGCTATAGTAGAAATTTAAATGATAAACAATTTTTGAATGATAATAGAAAGGTTTAAGAAAACATAGATTTTGTTTTTATTACTTTGGAAGAATAAGAGGTGGAGTTGAATAATTGCAAGGATAAGAAAGTAAAAGAAAGCATATTTATGAAATTAAAATTGTATATACCATTTACAAAATGATATAATTGATGGTGTTAAGAAAAGTATGAGAGGAGCTAGCTAACTGAGTTTATAGAGTTTATTTTCAAAATAAATCTTATTGTCCTTCGGGCAGGATTTTCATTATGCAGAATCTAGTCAATTCTCATATAATTTTTTTATAGCATGCATGAGTTTTATTCTTTTGGTTTTAGAGCCTAGTCTTTTAGAGATTTCCTGTGACTTATGTGAAATTAAGCTACGTTTTATGCAAATAATAGCAGAAAGTAGTGATACATATCAATATATTGTATAGGCAAAATTTCTAATATTTTAGATACAAATAAGTGAGATTGCAATCTTTTCCTTATAGATTTTAAAAATAATTTCATAAGCCCATGAAACTTTATGCTATTCTTGCATATTAGATCATGTAATCAAATGTTAAAAGAAAATATCATTTAAAAAACTATTACACTTTGGTATTAGGTGAATTGTAGAATTTTAATGAATTTTAAAAATATTTTTCTCTCCATGATTTGAATCCTCCCTCATCTTAACACGTGTTAATGAAATATTATGACTTCCTATGAAATATTGATATGCATCATTTAGATAAGAATTTTTGCTTTTTATTGAAGTGAAGATTCCATGCACTAATTAGTTGAAGCTAGTGGTAATTCTTTGAATATTAATTTGCATTTTTCTCTGCTTTAGTTTAGCTTTGGTTTCTCTCCTGTTAAAATATCTTCTTAGAAAAAATTAGACTGTTGGCCTGCTTAAATCTTTGATGCTTTCAATTACTCATGTAAGTCAAAGTTAGAGTCTTACATAAAAATCATTTCCTTTTCAGGCATTTGAAGCAGCTTGGCATATTTCCAGGAGACAATCAGAGTTGGTGGAAAGCAGGTCTCTGCATTGCAGCAGCTACAGCTGTGGGCTTCCTCTTGGCCAAAGTTTTCAAGTCAGATAGTAGACGATAGTTTTATCTCAGGAAGATATTGTGATATAATTGTATGCAAGAAAAGTACCTTTCAGGTACTTAATCTTGTTATCTAACCAGCTCATCTCCTGATCATTAGGTAATTTGTAGTGGTGAATGCATGAAAAACTTATTATAGCAGGCCTTTGAGTCATTGTTGTTGGCAAGTACATGAAACTGTCGTTGAAGACTGATTGCAGGCATTTTATGCATAGAATTGCAGTTGCCTTTTCTTTATTGTTATTTCAATTATTATTGATCTTTGGCCAGTTTATCACTTATAAAGTGGTTATAGCATATCCCTCCTTTAATGGCTATACAACCTTTGTCATTAATCAAATGTGTTAATTTTCTTCTATTAGAAAGATATAAGAAAATCCATAAATACTCAGTTCTTTGTCAAAATATATTTCACAGTTATTGCTATAATTTGATGACATTTTTTGCTAATAACCTCCCAGAAACCCAAAATTGATAATGATAAATTTTTACTGTGCACAGTAGGCTAAATAAAGTTTTTTATTAAATGATTTGATTTAGTTATAACATATCTGAAATTGAAAATGAGGATAGAAATGTGACATGAATGAGAGAATTGGAGAAATTCTTAGTCATGCGTTGAAGTATTCAAATGCATATTTACAGAATAAAATTACATGTCCATCCAAGCTCCATAACATAATTGATATGATCATTGATTGTAGCTGCACTTTAATTGTATAGATACTGAAAGCATACCAGTCCCTGCAGATGATATTGGAATGGCACTGGTATGTCATTGAGCTGGTTCAACATCCTTACAGAAAATTTATCATTCACACAAAAGCTGAGGGAACAAACAAAAGCGCAATGAACCATTGTGAATATTGTTTTATAAATTTAGTATTTAATGAGGGTATTCATCGTAAAATGTTTATGGAAATATCTCTGCTGGAAATTTGTGATTCAAGCCAAATTGGTATTAATTTTATACAATGAAACATCAAATTTTGTTGCTGAAATTAGATTTCCAAGTAGACTGTTTCCATTCCAAGTCAGAAGTCCAAAGTGTTGATATGGTGCTTGTCATGATTGCATCATTTGTGTGTATGCATGTTCTTCAGTCAATACTAAAGTCCAAGGGTATGTTGTTTTTAGAATTCTTAACTTTTTGTAAGAAAATCGGAAATAATAAACTAAATCCTCCATGTGTAATTTCATGTACATATTTTAAATTATATTACATTTTTATTTACTGTAGCATTAATAGTGAGCTGATGTTTATTGTAATGTGTAGATAAGTATTAACAGCAGTATTAAATTTCTCATTTCCTTAAAAATTCAAAGCCCTCCACAGAAATTTTTTATTAGCCTAACATAAACTTTTATAGCGCTCATTCTGTACTTGCTTTTATTCTGTTCAGAGGCCATGAGAAATGTCTCACTGTTCTTTTTAAATATTATATATATACACATTAAATGGAAAATTTCAAATTTATTAGAATTTTTATTACAATTTATTTCCTGGTGCATGGATTGATCTTATTGTTGATCAATCCCAACATTTTGTTTGAAATTTTCATTTTTTTGTTCATATATATTTTGCTTTTTACAAATTATGGTGGTTATCAAGTTAAATATGTTTGATATATATTTTTAGTTGATTTCAATTGATGGACCAATATTTTCTGCTTCGCATATTTTGTTGAAGTTTTACTCATTCACCAAGTAATGTTTATTTTAATTGAATATAAATATCACTCTTGTGGGCTCTCATTTGGCCTAGTTGATACCATGCCCAGGGTTCGATCCCATTGTAAGCCCAGTTTTATTAATATAGGTTGTTGGTGGTATGATTCTATTTGGTCGTTAAAAATAGAGCTAGAACCTTTATTTCATCATATGGGTGAACATCATCTTCCATATCATCAGTCTATTCCATAATTTATGGGAATAATAAAGATAAGAAAACGAAGACATTTTTTTCTTCTGTATTGGTTATCTTTGTAAATTTTGAGTTTCTATACTTAAAATTTGACTTGTATGAAGGTGTATATGATATACTATTTATTTCCTTTATAATTATTCCCTTAGAGGTTTAGTGGTACTTGATGTACGAAATTAACTTGTTCTAATCCAAAATTCACATCTGGAAAAGTTTGTATCTCAAAACCCTGTTTTCCATTATATCTGATGATAAAACCCATTCTCAGACTTGTAATCGAAAAAGGCATTGGTCTTAAAAATTATTGTTTATATAAATACTTTTATTTAAGAGTTTTTGGTTTCATGAGGATTTGAAAAATATTTTCCATAATAGCTTTCTATGATGATTTCTTTCATCTATTCAGGGAAAAAGACGAGGAATCTGTCAAGTATTGATTGACTATGGATTGGTCAATACCATCCTAAAATTATCAATGACATTTAATTAAAATTATTGGTGGTTTTAAAGACAATCTCTAGGCAAGGATGCAATCTAACAACCATTTTTCTTAAATTGCTTCAGTTGTTGAGATTTTCTTACCTCATTTTTTAATAGCTTCTACTTAGTTCTGTCTTTGTTGTCCTTTGAAAGCATTTTATTTTCTTCCTCATGCTTTTCTTTTCAATGCTCTCTTCTGAACTCTTGTTGCTCATCAAGTCAGATTAATCTTGTGTTCTTTATCCAATGTTTCACTCATTAACTTCCAAGTGCCTTGGCTATGGTAAAAATCATTTCTTCAATGTCTTCTTTCAGGTCTTTCAAACTCAGTTTCTCAAGTGAAGTCAGGTTATAGTATTTTCCTGGCTGATTTTTAGTGTTCTCACAGAAAAGCCTTTTCACTTTGATGAATAAGTCACAAACATATCACAGTCTACCCTCTGCCTCACCAAAAGGCTTGCAGTTTATTAATTTAGATTTAGAAACAATGAAGAATATTTAAGTGATCCTTAAGAGTTATGAATTATGTGTTGGTGGTAATTTCAAAACATTGGTTGAGTTCTTAGAAGTTGGTAATAATACATTTATAGACGTTATAATTTTAAAAGTGCTTTAACATCTGAGGTAATCTTGCACATGATTTCCCACTGTGAAATGAGACCAGGACCACTTTCATCAAAGTTGAATTTGTTATCCACTGGACTACGTGGAAGCCCAACAAATTATCCATTTGCTGTAAGAGTGATGTGCCATTCAAAGACAAGAACTTCATATTGATAAAATGAAACTCTTTATTCAAGTCCTCTTCAGAGTGTGGTGGATGTGCAGAAGCATTATTCATTACAAGAAGAAATTTTTCAAGTAAACTTTTCTGTTTTAGATGCTGTTTTATGTTGAAAGAAAAAACCTCTCTTATCCATTCAGTGAAAACTTGCCTAATCATCCTGGCTCTACTGCTAAAACTCCACATAACACTAGTTAAAATATATTAAAATTCTTTTTTTAAAATACTCAAGGGTTTTCAGAATGACAAACCAACAAAGGAGGATAAACCTCATCACCACTGGCATCAACACAAAGAAGTAAATTTAGCCTATCTTTCATTGGTTTGTGTCCTGAAAATGCCATTTCCCATTAGTAATGAGTGTTTCAGGAAATTTTTTCCAAAAAACTTCATTCTCATCACTGTGGTCAATTTGCTCAGGTCCATAGTATTCTGATTCCATCAATTCCGTAATGTATTCCTTGGCGGCTTTTCTACAGCACTATCACCAAACTTTATACCATAATGGATTCCAGCTCTATTTTAAAATTTTTCAAATCATACTTTAGTTGCTTTATATTTATTCTTCATTGATATTGCTGCTGCTAGAGGATGACAACTTCTATGTATGACCTCAATAAATATTTACAGCTTGTAAACACGTCATGTTCGAGATATATCATCTCTTTTAAATTAAATGTCATCATTCAAGATGAGCAATAAAGTTTCTAGTTCTTCCACAACTTTACTTCTGAGTGATGAAATGATCGATTATTTTTTGGGCAACTACTAGTTTCTAGTAGAAGTCTATTTTCTAGATAGTGGTAGCCATCCTGGATTTGAATGAATTATATAGTTTGCTCGGATCAATTTTTCTTATCCTTTTCTTGTATTTTTCTGTGATTTCTCTATTTTTCTATTTCTGTTTTCTTCTTTCCTTTGTAGAGTATATTTATAGAGAGCGATCACAAAATTAATAATGTTGTGAAAGTTAGAGGAATCTACTCTGAAATATTTTGTTAATAATGTATAATTTTTAATAAGATTTAAGCATATGAATTCAAACCATTTGAAAGTGAGATGACTTCAAATAAATTACAACTGGAAAATGTAAATACAATGCACTCAATTTAAATTCGATGCGAAGTTGCTGCTGGAAAATTTTATTTCATAGTTAACCACATATACTATAAATGCCAGGTAATTCAGGATTATGAAAGTATCATGGTTTGCTTCTAGAAATTAAGTTTGTATTTAGAGGTCAAAATAGTAAGTGAAAAAGTTTGTAAATCAAAGGTGTGTTGCAGGAAAAAATGCAATCACTTTGTAAACTTCTAGATAGCAAGGAAAGTCACTCAAATTCAGTAGAACTTTACAAAGTGTTTGTATTTTTTCCTGTAATGGAGTTCTGCAAAGTTACGGCTAACTCAATTGATCAAAAGTGTATTGGTAAAGCAATTCATATATCAAGGTACCACTTTATTTATAAACTTGTTTAGAAGTTAATTGATATTATTATATTACCTAGAAATTTGTCAGTTAAAATGAATCAATGATTTCATTGACTCATTTCCTTTATCTTTGTAAGGTGGTTGGTAAAATCAAGTGTAAACATAGTTAATTTAACTTCAAATATGTTTCTTTTGTCTATCATCATTACTTTCATTATCTTTAATACTCAGCGAACTTATGTAAAAGTTGTTCTGGTTGGGTGTATTTTGCCTTAAAAATTTACTTTCCTTATTTCTCTTTTTGAGGTATAATATACATTAATCATTTATGATGTAAATTTGAAACTTGCTAAAAAATATGAAACCAAAAAAGGTAATGAAAATATCTAATAAATGCTTGGATTTTTGAATTCAAGGATTATTCTACTGCTTGCATTGAAAATTTGTTTTGCTATTTTAAAAATGTATTTAGAAAGATGAGTTTTGCATCTTATATAAAAATTTCATTTGCTTTTAGTGCACTTTCTTAAAGAATTCAAGATAGATTAAAAATTTAATTTATCAATTAATTCTATTGAATATTTATTGTTCACATCAGCTTACATTTACTTTAATTATTTTGATATATGTAAGAAATGTGAATTAATGTTTACCTAAATTTAATTTATGAAATTTCCCATCTGCATTGAAATTCTTGAAAATTTTGAAGCTTTCCATTTTCGCTGTTCTATGGATTCAGTTATAACATGGGTTCTGATCTTTAAAAGGTCACTTAAGAATACAGTAAAAATTAATGGATAAAAGAATAATAACAAGAAACCTTCCTTGTCTCTTTAACTTGTATTTTATAATTAATTACCCCATTTTTCTGTCAGCCCCCTTCAAGGAAATGGGAAAGTTGGCTTAAGTTTGTTTCTGCTATTTTTATCATCGAAACAATATATCCAGCTAGTATATACTTCTTGTTACAAAAATTAATCTGTGGTTACTCCCACTTATGCAATCTTACTTATTTTTCTAATAAAATTTGATGAATATAGTTTAATCTCCCAATCTTTTGATGACATGGAACCCTTTGACTGAAACTGGAACTTTTCTGATGTAAAATTCGAATATTTTTGAAAAATCAATTTAATCCAGTAACGACCTATTCCAATCTCAGAACGATGGTTTTATAACAGAAACTTTAGATATAGAAATGCTCACAACTAAGGACAGTGGAGTTTAAATTTGAGGTCACTGGACTATGGTCACCTTTGCATCATGAGTTCAAAGATTCAAATTATTTTTTTCTTGACTCTATTTTAGAAGGACACATATGTAAACTCGAAAATCAATTTTATTGCTTACATGTTTTTACATTATTTTAAAACTGAAATTGAAAAGTATAATACTTAAGAATCGGGGTTGAACATGAGCCGAAAATGATGAGTAATTTAGACGTTTTATGGCTCGAATAAGAAAAAGTGTATCTTGACATTTTTAAGTGAATGACGCTGGCCATTAAGCGTCATTTCGATTTTTTAAGGCATTTACATTTTAGGTAATATCCAATTCCCTTCCCTCCTCTTTTCTTTTTGTCCTTTTTTCCTTTTCCGTCAGCATTATCGGCATCTTCATCTGGCATGTCCACGACACTCACGTCAGCAGGAACATCATCTTCCGTGGACATGTTTGCAGGAGTTTCGCTTGTTAGAAGATAGTCGAATCACTTCTTGTTTAACTTTAAAACATGAATACACATTACTGACTGTTATATCGTACTTTTTGTTAATATTTTCCGTATTTTTTAAATTTTTTGGTAATTAACATTTTACAACAAGAGGAGAAATTCGCGCTAATGAGAGAGAGAGAGTTACTCGAATATTTTTATTATTTAGAGTCAAAAGGTAAAACTTCATCTAATGCTTGTATTAATAAATGCACTTCGTTTTTACTATAATCATACCTTTAACTAGCAGAAATATTTAAAGAAATGTAGGCGAAGTATTTATGCGTATTTTATCACTAAGGATTATTTATTTTTTTAAGAGAAGATCGTTTTATTGTTGCTAATAGGATGTTACTGGAAATCAATGCGCAATTTGAGCAATCGAAAAGATTTTCAAATTAGTATTTCAAATTAAATAATAATATTTGCCGCGTATTGTCTATAATTAATAACAACATACTTATATTCTAGATGAGAAATAAATAGAAATCAAAAGGGGTTGAAATCGTACCCAAAGTAAATACAAGGATTTACTATTTATTTAAATTTATTGTTTGATTCGCTAGAATGTTTTCTAAGGAAATTATTTCTTGCGGCTAAATCAGTTTTCTCAGAAGCATTTTTCTCGGAAACATTTTTACGGTAAGGTACTCAATGAAATGTTTACATTCCTTACGTATGAGAATGGCATAAGAAAGTAGCTCTTTCCCTGGATTTACTTCTGATGAGCTTATTATGTTGTAAATATTCATGACAACGATCGAGATAAACTTTATTAAGACTTTAGCTCGTATACGTTAAAACATTATCCGTAGTACAGAAAAGAATGTTCTTTCGCCAATAGTTTTAAAGCAGATAAAAACTACGAATTCTGTTGTTTAGTTAACTTTAGAAATCTTTTTGCTTCAAGGTTATTATTTTCGCATTGTAGTCGACTGAATTAGCCTTTTGAGCTTACTCATCCTCTTTGTGGTTAGTGTGATTGTAATGTATACGTTTGTCTCAAAACAATACTTAAGTATTCTTACGCAAATTTAAGTATCCAAAGTTATGGGAAGTATTTTTTTTAAAATCGTATCACCTTGAAATTTCAGTTCCTTTGTTAAAAAAAGTAGATTCTCGCCCTATCAATTATGAAAATAGCCTCTTTATCCCCTCTATTAAATTTTCATTTATCTTGAATAAGTAGAGTACCTATCATTTCTCTCCCCCTATTTGCTCACCTCTTGTGTCATCATGCTGTAGGGTCACTTTAACATCCTCTACAGAATTTTATAGTCTAGTATGGTTAATTGTACACCTCGTTTAGTTTAATGGATGACTTTTATTTAGATATAGGAATACCAATCCTGAATGTTGCTGATAATTCTTCCTGTAAAGATACTTATCATCTCCTATTTCTTCTGAGTGTGTGAAGGGGTCTTTTATGATATTTTATTCAATCTTATTCTTCCTTCCTTAGTAATATATAATAGTTATTTTTTGTAAGATTATTTTAGAGGTGCAAGATGGTAAGTTAATCATCTAGTCGTGTTTACAGTATTGTATTTATTGGTGTTGAATTGTACAAGGGTAAATCAAGAAATGCTGAGAATATTATTTTCATATAATACAACAAAGATATACTTTTCAACAACAAAGCAGTGTGGTCTAGCTACCTTAGAGGATAATTAACTAAGCTGTTCTTATATCCTGGAAGATCAACAAATATTTATTTATGTTGCTAGTAGAATTGCTTCTGGTGGCAACCCCAACCATCATCAATAGGTAACTTAATAAAACCCCCAAATCCCTACATCGGACGTTACACAGATAAATATTCCACAATTAACATTATTACCCACACAGTATTCAAACACAATACACTTAATCAAATACCACTACACTACAGCAAGACTTAATTTACACACAAACATTGTCACCCCCCACCATAACATTCACACCACATATATCCTCTAATTACAAAAACTACAGTTCACTGTCACAATCCACGATGCTTTTCAGTCCAAATTGTCAATCGTTTTCACATCTTCACTTTTACAAACAACCAAATAATGCAAAAGATAACAATTCTCACTTCACTTATTTAATTAATCTACGACATCTGCTTTTGAACACTTTTATATTTATAGGTAAGGGTTTGAGGACCTCTTCAGGCAACATATTCCATTCTTTGACCCCTCTTATTATAAAGGAATACTTTGCGACGTCAGTTCTTTGTTTCCTCAGTTTTAACTTCTGTAAATGATACCCTCTCACTATAGTGTGGTTCCTCTATTCTGCTCTTTAACTCCATCGATGCCTCTCCTCCGTTTCGGACCTGAAAGATGCCTACCAGTTGATTTATCCTCAGTCTTTTTTCTAATGTTTCCCAACCTAGCATATATAAAATTTTTGTAACTGTATGTATGTAATATCAGACAGGCTGGAAGGTATGACAAAGATTGACTATGGTCATGCCTTTACTATTCTACATGCTTACTTGCAGATGAGCTGTATTTGTGTTAATTGTACCCGAGATTGTTTTAAGGTGTGAATGGATGTGTCAGGAGCTTTAGCATCTGGGGAACTTAGCAATTCATATCTCTGACAATGAGAAACAACTTCACCATTAGAATCTTGAAAGCTTTTTGGTTCAGAAGTGGCTATGGTGAAGATGATGCCAAGAGAAATTTACGTACGATAGCAGACATGTTGGGCCAAGTGCAGACAACTTTATTACTACTGTGAAATAGGCCATAACAAGCTGGAGAATGAATTACAGTATCATTCCCAGCCTAAATTCATTACTCTTATGGTTGATACAGCTACTGATGTTACTTTCTTTTTCACTAGCACCTTCTGACTGATTAATATGGTGATTCTGTTGTTTACTGTGTTAAGCAATCTGGTCAAAGTAAGACAATAAGCTCAAATTAATGGCTCAAAGATTTTCTATAGCCAACTTATACCTATTGAATTTTAATTAAACGTTTTAATTGTTGATTACGGAGGATAGCACCAAGATTATTGTACTTCAAGGGCAGTTTATAAGGAAGTTTTCTAGAAAAACCCTCTACTAGGCAAGCTTTAAGATATTTCCCAGATCTGGACTCCAGAGAAATTCTCTGGTATTCTTTCAATTACCATTAGCTTAGGTTATCTTCTTAAACATATTCATATTTGGAAGATTTCTACTGGAATTTATAGTTTCATTAATTTAGTAATTAGATCCTGCATGTTATTCTCTAAAACTATTATTTCTTTGAAATTGATGGGTATATTGCTCAACAACAACTGATAAAATCAATTTATTGCTTAAGCATATGCCCTCTAAATACCTTTATAACATTTCAATTATACTAATGTTCAAAAGTTTCTAGTGAAACAAGTTCTTTCTACCATTGTTTCTCTTTAGATCCTCATGAATGTTACCCTTTATAAATAAGCCAATAAGTAAATCTTACCTTAATTTTCATGGTGGAAGTACGATACAACAGCTGATATTCAAGAGATTTAAGTCTTAGTGGAGAGCTCATCTTTACATAAAATGACTGTTGAAAGAATCTGTAATCTTCAGATGCAAACTACTACTAACTATGCAAATAGTATACATATTTTCTAATATAACTCATTAGTGTGACTGCAGACTTCTAAAAATACATCACAAATGTTATACCATCAATGCAGCTACAAATTCGTAGCTAACGTTTTCTTGCAAGTGATAGAAAATGCATTACAATATCAGACCAATATTATGACAAATGTCAACGCATTTTTGTGGTTTCGAGGTTTCAGATTTTGAAATTGAAAAACGAATTTATGAAAATAATTCATCTTTATTCCAAATTTTAATAAAAAAGTATGTTTGAAAGATAAACATCATCAACAAAGTTAACAAAAGAAAATGAAAATTTCTCTGAGAGAATTATTTTAAAAGGAGGCTGGAAAATTGAATACTAACAGGAATTCTGAGCAGGCATTTTGAGTCTCCTTAGGTGTATAACATTTCTTCTAGTTTACCTGAAATTCACAATATGGATCATGATTCATGTACACAAAAGACATGGAAATAGAATTGACAATACGATGTACAGTTATATAATAGTAGCAATTTTGTATTCCATCACATTGGCACAGCAAATGTCGCATCAACAGTTTGCTGCTTCCTTGAGGAAAGTTTAATGTCACCCAGTTCTTTATTACTGGCACTTTGACACCCACATAGAATGACAAGCGTGGCTCTGGGTTAAGAATAAATTCACATCAAGTGAAACTTACATGATCTTATCTGATAGTATTGGAAAAGAGATGCTGCAAACATTTTCTTCCTTTGGGCCTGAAATATGAAGAAAAGGCACAACATATAGAGGAGAGCATCAGCTGAGGAAAGATGATGATTACAGAGTATAATATCATTTGTATTCCTTCACATTGGCACAGCAAATGTGATATCAACACTTTGCTGCTTCCTTGAGGAAAGTTTAATATCACCCAGTTCATTAATACTGGCACTTGGGCATCCATTTAGGATGACAAGCGTGGCTCTGGGTTAAATGAATTTATATCAAAACTAACTTACATTATCTTCTTTCAGCTCCACAGATATCAAGGAAATCTTCCATTCTGCACTACTCCTCACCAGTAATTAATGAGGACTTAGGGAAGTTTTAAGTCCCATCATTCATCTAAAACACAAAACAAATACTAAAGAGTTACTTCATGTAAAAATAGAAAATGTGCACTATAAGACATTGACATAAATATAAGATAATAATGTAAAACAAAGTGTATTTAAAAGGCAACTGTATTCCATCACATTGGCACAGTAAATGTCATGTCAATACTTTACTGCTTCCTTGAGGAAAGTTTAATGTCACCCAGTTCATTAATACTGGCACTTGGGCATCCATTTAGGATGACAAGCGTGGCTCTGGGTCAAGAGTAAATTAATGTTAAACTTACATTATACTCTTTCAGCAGTAATGAGAGATCTCTAGGAGTTTCATTTTCATTCTAGTCACCTGTAAATAAATAACAATAATCAGGATTAAGACTTATATTTAACTTTTATCCAATCAGTAACATCCATTGCAAACGGATGGAAAAGTTAGACAAAGCTTTGTTGGAGTTACACAAGAAGCATAATATATCGTACATACAAAAGCAAGTTTTTAGAAAATTTTTCATACAAAGATGTATTCCTTCACATTGGCACAGCAAACGTTACAACAACTTTTTGCTGCTTCCTAGAGGAATGCTTAATGTCACCCAGTTCTTTGTTACTGGCACTTTGGCATCCATTTAGGATGAAAAGCGTGGCTCTGGGTTAATTGTAAATATATACCTAATCAAACTTACATGATCTTATCTTTCATTTCTGCAGAGGGGGGTCTCTCGGCAAGGTTCATTATTACCCTCACCTGTAAATGATTAATTCTCATTAGGAGATATTGAAAGTTAGACGCAACTTTTTGTCAAACACGTGAACTCTATGTATATGGCCCAAAACTTAATGGAATAATTCAAGTGGCAGCTGAATATACTGACAAAAACATGAATTTGCAAAATCATATTACAGGCACAATTGTATTCCATCACATTGGCACAGCAAATGTGATATCAACACTTTGCTGCTTCCTTGAGGAAACTTTAATGTCACCCAGTTCTTTATTACTGGCACTTGGACATCCATTTGGGATGACAAGCGTGGCTCTGGGTTACGAGTGAATCAAGCGATGGAAGCTTACCTGACCACCTCCACAGCCAAATCTTCCATAGAGTCTTCCTTCATTCCTGAAATAGAAGGATTTGGTCATCAAGAAGGATATGTTTGGAATTAAGAAATTGTAAATGTAATCAATGGCACCAGAGTTAAAGTTTGTATTCCTTCACATTGGCACAGCAAACGTTACAACAACACTTGCTGCTTCCTTGAGGAATGTTTAATGTCACCCAGTTCATTATTACTGGCACTTGCACATCCACATTGGATGCAAAGCGTGGCTCTGGGTCTTGAATGAATCGATACCAAAATATCATTTCCAGCCTTAATTCTGGAATTTATATAGGAATATGACTCATTAAATAGGTAAAAATGTATGAATTTAAGGCAGGATGTAATACGTGCTAACAGCCATGCCACCTTCGGAGTAAGGCGAATTAAACACATGTAAAATGTGTTTTACTCGATTTTATATCAAACACCGAGAAGGTGAGAGAATGCGCGAGTTTCAGTCACATCATCGGGAGTAAGGTAGGTCACCCAACACGTGTTACTAGATTAAATAATTTCGAGAAGATAAATTATAAGACTTTTACAGTTTGTGTTAGGTTTAGAGCAAATATGCGGAGTCTCATAGAAAACTATAGGCTCTATAACAATTAAGGTTTCGATAATACCGATGAATTTTGATCAAATCTTTCTATCGTTACTACTAACCTTCAAAAACTCATTTAAGTCATAAACTAACATTATTCATCTAGTAGAGGTACTTATATACTTATAATATCAATACTCTAGCAGCACGAGAATCATAGAAGAATTCAAGAAATTTCTGCATTGTTAACTCAACGTGGGCGAAGTGCGACTGCTAAAAGTTCTTCTCTACTGCCACAAACTACTCTACTTTTATGGTATACATCTGGATAATGTATACTTCAAATATCAATGAGCAATACTGAACCTTGACAATATCCAATTTGCTAAAGGATTAAACACATTCTTCACAAACCTCTTACCTGTACACGTGGTCCACCGGAGACGTTCGGCCACGCTACTCTTTTAACTTCTTCAACGGCTTCAACTTCAACCACTCGATGTGATATATATCGATAAGAAGAACTATCGACCCTCTCGAATACTTCGGTGTTTATGTAGCGCTCCGTTCGGATTGACAACGGACCGATACTTCACGATTACAACAAAGACATCTTTTTTGTTTTTAAAAGCGAGCAACTAACATCAGTCAACATTCAATTAATTTGGCAAGAAGTAGTCTGGTTCTGTCATGGTAAGTGAATCTTATCAATATTGTCTCTCATTTCCCCCAGCGGCTCTTTCACTCCGACTGAGACCCAAGGTGGTGCAATGGAGAATCTCACTTCCACAACGAAGGTCACGTATGTGTATGTGTGAGTGGCTCTTGTTCAGTGCATGAATGTAGCGATCATGGATTTTATGAAACTCCAAACAGAAAATTCTTTGCGTGAACGAAAGAATTAAAGGATTTTCTATCCTATTTACTATTAGAGTTTTTAAAAAATGGAAAATTAGTTCTTATTCCAGATTAATGTTTACTATTCTATCTTTTGTTTGTTTATAATTATGTCTTTTCATTTGACTATAAACAATCTTCTGATAAACATGCACTGCATTTCTCCACTATGCCACGATTTTCCAAGCATAACACATTTTGACTCGATGGAAAAATAGGCCACTCACAGCTTTAGAGCATTTTAAATTCGTCCTCATCCTCTTACCCTCCCTAAAAAACTGATTAGTCCAGAATTTTCTTTGCAATGAAAATTTTTATTTCAGGTATGACAGGAAAGAATCTACTTTGTTAGCAACACACGGTAAAGATAATGCTCTGCTACCCACTTAAGACGCTACAGATGCACTATAACCCATAATAGTTTAAAGCTCGCGTCATTCGATCGGCCAAAATTTTTTACATCATCTATGTTACCGTCCCCTCACCTCTCTAAAAAGATTCCTTATGTTTCTTCTTTTTAATTACTAATTTTGTGATAATAACATCCCACTGTCGGAGCTGATACGAACTCAGAGATAAAGTGAGATCTTCTTTATCTATTGTCTCAGGGCAAAACGTTAGATTGAAAATTCACTTGGCGGTGTTTCCTTTCAGCCTTAATCGAATAAACCAGAAAGGGAGTGGTATATTTTTTGAGCGTACTCATGATCATGATGGACAGATCATGCTTTGTGATGCCCTCTCACCACTGCTGTTAAAAATACTCTATTCTTCCCTTTAGTTTAATTGCTTATCTGGTAAAAAAAATTTCATTGTAGAATGAACTATAGCCAAAAACAAATAATTAAAGAAGACGTTCTGGGTATGTGAAAAGTGGATCATTCTTAAAAAATATGACAAAAATGCAGAGAGTATTGCACGACCTGGTTATAACGCTATCCCTCTTGTAACGCGGTTTTCGCTTTGTACCCTAAAAGCGTCTTAATCGAGTTTTACTGTAGTTTGTTTTCGTTACATTTCTTCAGTTTTATGTTAAATCTATATCAATGCCATAGTTGTCATCAGCTCTGCAATCTGCTCCAGACATTGCTCTACTCTTGTAGTAGCGATATTGTTAACAATACATCTAACCTAAGTTATTTGGTCACCTTGTATATATGGGAATCCACTGGGAATCAAACTTTTGACGACGCAGTTCATAGGAGCTCTAAAGGTTAGAGTATTAATTTAGAAAGCAATGAAACAGCTGTTAGGAGAGGTAAAGGTGAAGGGGAAGGAAAATGAACAGGAAAGAAAACAGTCCCTGACAAAGAGGGAAACTTGCGGCATTTCCGGGAGTTTTATTCTTTTTCCTTCTTGAAAAGAATGTCCATGTTTAAATAAATTTACCCCCTAAATTGGTTCATTACCCCAGGAAAAATGAAATGCATTTGACTTAAATTTACATCACCACCTCACCCCCTCTCAATTTCCCCTCCGCCTGCTGCATGAATTTGAACATAGTGGTACATTTCCGGTCGGAAGACGCAACATATTGGGGCAAAAAGCAATTTTTACGTCAGTCGAGCTCGTATACCATCATAGTGTCACATTTAATTAAAATCCGTCGGGTAGTTTTTGTGTGATGTTGTAACAGACCGACAGACAGAAAATGGGTGTTTTTGACTCAGGGTTACTCATAATCACCAAAAATTCCTTCAATGTACTGACATGGCCCACTTTACAGATTTATTATATCTATTTCTGGAGGTGAAAAGGTCATTCTTCTTGTTGAAGGCACACTTCGCCAGGTTAATCCTACTTATTTATTTCACTCAACTATATTTCTTAAAAAGCATGATATTGAAATTCTTTTATTTTATGGTTTAATTCTGCGTAAGATGAGTACCTTGAATGAGCTAAAACAGAAGTATTCTCTCTGTTTTGTAAGATCTAAAACATTATCGATGCTAGAATGCAAGTATGTTTTTTCGAATAAATGAGCTTGCAAGGGCGTCAGAAGTTTATTCGATCTTCGGAGTCTACGATATATTTCCGCAAGATTACCTACAACTTTCCATTTTCAGGGGTGCTAGGCTAATTCTTTAACTCATCAAATACGGAAACGTGAATCAAATTGTACCGATTGTGGTTTATTTGATCGCCAAACTAGTATTTTAATTCTATTATTACAATAATTTTTCATTTTTCCGTCGAGTGTGGCATTAATTTATCATCTATTTCGAAAATTTCGGTAATCTCCTCTTCACAGTGATTGAATAATTACAGTCGCCATTTAGCACTACAGCAGATAAACTTCCACATATTATTTTCATCTGAGACTGAAACGCTAGTTAGTGACCGATGTGAATGAAGTTTGGAACTGTCCAGGTGTCGGTACTACTGTTGTGGGTGTTGATAATAACGTAAAGTCTTAATAAATTGCCATGGTGCTAATACATTTACGGTAGTGTATCTTATCTAAGTTTTCACAATTTCGAACCGACAAAAATATTCTAAGATAAAAACGAGAATATCGATTTAATTTTTTTCTTTGTAGGTATTCCTCCCGATTTTGTCCGACGATCATTGCCGACTAAATTTAAAAAAAGAAAAAAGCCTTCTTCGGAACGAAAAACCAACTTAACGTTTATTCCTATATGAGTGAAATGAGTACTTATATGTTAAGTTAAGAAACGTTGTTATTGTTATAGACGAGGTGCTATGAATAGCAGTTGTTTCATAAGAGACTGAGGTGCTTTGAGAGCAGATGAAATGAATCTTTGAAAATTAAACGAGGTTAAGTAGCATTTGGAATAAACCAAGGAAAACTGCGGAAATGCGTAGTGATATTTCTTAAAACAATTTACTATTTAAATTAGTATGAAGAATTATTGATTTTGGAGAGAGTTTAAAGTTTTCGTCATGTGCTAATCTATTTTTGCTAGACTGAATGCTCATTATGTACCATATACTCCAGAGGAAAGGAAGGCATCATCCTGCGGTGAAATTCTTTATAGCGACGGATATTATGAAAAGTATATTATTTACATTGTTCTTTCTATCGAAAATAATTCGAGCTTAAAGATGCGCAACAAGAATTGGTTACTTATCGCTTATTGCTTTCTTTTAAAAGTGAGTCACTTGAATGACCTCAAGGGGATAATGCGATTTATTAGTAATACCGAAGGAGCCTCCTAACTTTCCTTCAACCTCAAGGTCATCTCCAGGCCATGTCATATCCTTAGTTTGAATTTCGAGTCGAACAGCGAATCGCATTATTCAAATCAAGTTAACCATTTGGGAGGTAGGATTTAGCGTCATAGAAGGAAATTGCGCCGCTAGATTAAGGCAATATGCTAAATTTCCGTTATGCACATTGTATTGGAAACATCAGCGAGTTTTACATAATAGGATCGTTCTCTCTTGTGAAAAATTTCAATATGCTTTGTGTGCCACAGCAAAACTTACCCTCAAGGCATTTATCAATTACTCGAAAAATTGTAGACGACATTTCATGGAATATGGTCGATAGTCATGTTTCTATCAGTCACTAAGTTCTTTGAGAAAAGGAGCGATAGAATATAAGGCTTACTCGCTTCAGAGAAAGAGATATGCATCGGCTGTGATTAAGGAACAATAAATGTCCACGAAAAATGTATATACTATCATATTATCAACGGTGAAGTCCATGTTAAAATAATCAGGAGAGTATTCATGCGGGCTTGGCTTCAATTACTGAAATCGAACTAATGATCAAATGTGTAAGAAGCAAATCCTCGCTGTTTCTTACATTGATAAAATCTCGTTATGTTAAGAATGTTTATCAAAAGACATATGTTTCTTTTAGTTTCACAAAATGAGCGGATAGATCAGAGTAGAAATGCGATTTGGCAGAACAATATTTACAATGAACTAAGTTATACAAAAAATTAAAAAATGTGTTGGAATGTATAGGCACTAAATTCTATTTATTACACATCGAAATATCCAAGTAAGATATTGACAATTTATTTAGAACATATGGAAACCATATTGCAAAATTAGCTATGGTTATTATGAGCAAGCTCAGTTCGAGGAAGAATCGAAAGCGAGGAAGTCTGTCTTAGCCAAGACTGTCTGGCTAACTTAAGGCGGCCTATAATTATAACTTATTCAACGCCCTCATGTGTTGACCGTATCAACGATTCCGACATCGATTTTTGTCTCGAAATGCTTCGTTATCCGCAAAACGTTCGTCATGCGATTACTTATCTATTGTTTAAGTAATTAACATAAGAAAGGAAATGCTTAAGTAGCTTTTTGGCAAAGTTATTGCTAATCTTTCTCTTATGTGTAAAGGAGATAGTTTGTGTGTTTGTATGTTCGCTAAAGGCTCTGGAAACAAAAGTCGCACAACTTTTAAACTTCAAAAATTCTTAAATGCACTCCCTTTGCGGATAAATTGCTACTTTTTATTTACCTAAGTGTCCTCAGTTCGACCTAAGTCAAGAAAAAGCATTCTCATACGAAATGCACGTAAATTTCACTTTGTCGGTTTCCGGCTACATTAATTTTGCAAAATTAAATTAGAAATAATAGTCATATGACATCGAGATACGCATCAAAGGAAAAGAAATTAAATAATGGTTCTTATTTTGGTCGTGAAATATTGTAATTAGGTCGAATCTTTAAGAATTTTGATGAAAAACAACATAAATTTTGTGAAATTTTGAGGAGCCTCATGAGTTCACATGACAACCGGTCCCCTTTGCGTCAAATACTGTTGAAGCCGAGTTTATGCATTTTCCGGTAAGAATACACGGGAATTTTGGTCAGTATTAAAGAAATGGTTAGAATTAACGATAGGCTATATGAATAAGAGGCAATAATCTGAAATTTATGCAGTTGCAGTTGCGAACAACTTGCAGTGTCGATTTGCCGGAAACTTCAAGGAACCACCATTAAGGAGTTTCTCTGAATCAGCTCGATTTTGCTATTTTAATATAATCTAACTACAAAGTGTACTTTTCGTTGGGTAAATCTTTAAGGAAATATGTGTCCTGCGAGTCGTCTTTCGGCGTAAGAAGTGAAGAAATCTTTTATTTGTAATATTGGTCCCCAGTTCGACCCGTGACTAGTCAAGGCGTAATATAACGTACTAAACGCAAATGGGGTTGATTCAAACATTTTCAGGTTCTATTTCTATAGCTAATTTTGATTTAAAAGAATCTTCGTGCGAACTTGAGACAAATTTCATAGAAAGTATATTCTATCAAGACACATTCTTATCGTCGGCTTTACAATTTTCTTGGTTGAGTGTTCAGGACACTTCAGATAAAAATGTTTTAAAAACTCGAATGAATATTTTGAGAAACTCAACTCTCTCTCAAACTCAGTTTGTCGTAAACACGACACATCTTCTGTATGTCTCTTATTTGATCAATTTTTATTTTATTGTGTTGAACATTTATTTGAATTTTAAAATGAAAAGCGCTGTATGTGGTTTACCAAATTTTTATATTGAAACAGCAACAGAACAATAAGTGAGAGTTACATGAATTTTTTCCACTTTTAAATGTGATAAAAACTATATTATTAAATTAACGATGGTTCTTGAAATTTACTCAGCAATTAATGTAAATAATAATGGTGATAATGGTAGCCTGAGGTTATTGAAAAGAGCGAGGAAAGTCATTTTATTACCGTCTTTGAAATATTTTTCTTTCATATCTCTGGATCTACCGTAAATTACACAGCATAACCTCTTAAGGCGAATCGTGCCTGAATTAGTTCCAAGAAAATCTCCCACGTGGCAGCACCAAAATGAGCCAAATTTATTTTCCTTCTTATTCGTGAATTATTCGTTCAATTTTTAATCAAAAAGTGGATTTTAACTGTAAATAACCATAGAAATCGAGGATACCCAAGAAGAAATTTATTCTTTTAAAATTGCGATTTTTTTTGACAATTTTTGTCTTATGAAAACTTTTTTCAAAAATTAGCGGTAGTCAAAGTGTAGAGCATTTTTTAAAAAACACATTGCAATTTTTATATTAATAAATTAATATATCGTTTGTTCAGGAGAGTGTTTTAAAGAAGTACTAGAAAACAATTCTACGTTGCAACGCTGCCTCTGGAAGTGCATTTGACGGGAGAGCGCGCTAAACCCCTCTCATTCGAAATCGTTTCTCCCAAGAGGATAATATGAACTTCTAAACGAAAACAAATCAGAGGTGTCTGGTTTCTGAGAACATATGCTTATCACGTTTTCGACCACCTAACCTAGTCTGAAGAATATTCGGTAATGAGCTCGAGATATTCTACCAAAGGCTCCAAAATTCTCCGTATGTCAGCGAAGAAAAAGCGACGTAGAGGAATAATTACGGAATTAAAAAAAGCAAGGTAACATATTAATATATTAATGTAAATAAGAAGTTTAGAGCGGTCATATAATAGACAGTTCTGAAATATTATCTAGCGATAATGAATGACAGTTTTAATTATTTTGACATTTAGGCGCCGTAGAAAGAAACTTATATCTAAATTTGCATTCATTCTTTCAAGACCGTGTTCCATAGTTTTTTATATTTTTTGTTTCCAAGTTAACAGATGAAGTTATTATTTTGCTGCCACAAATTATTCATAAAGTCAGTGAAAAGGTTTAATCGAATGAAACATCAGTTGCGAATTCTTCGATTTGTCGCATTTCGTAAAACAACATTTAAAATTTCAAGAAATTAAGCATTTTAATTTTTACTTTACATGATTTACTACATTTTAATTTGGCAGAATTTTTCAGCTATCGGTAACGACCTGTACGTTTGATAGAACAATATTTAATGTATCTTACAACTTCTTTTTTGACAGATGTGAGGAGGAAAATCCGTCCTTACTTTGAATTCCTTAATGTTAATTGAGCAAGAAAATTTATTTGCACTACATATAGTTAATATATTTATGGAAAGTACATTTCAATTAAGCGAATTGGCAAAATTTTCATTGCAGGCAAGATGAAAATCTTATTGTTAAATCTGACGGTAGGTATACCGAGAAAGATTTCGATGATATTGTAGGAGATCATTACAAATTTAATCCTACAAAAATATATCTGCAATCGATCAAAATGAAATTTACGTGCATTATGATACGTGATAATGAGAGATATTTGTGCGTTCAAAGTTCCAGCGAAGAGTTTCAATTTCTGTAATTATTCTATAATATAAAAAATATTCCCCTCTCAATACTCAGCACATTTTAGGGTGCCTGAGGAAAACTTCCAAGCACAATATACCAAGGCTTCCGAGGGAAGACCCCGGTGGCAAAGGACGGTTATCAGTTAACATGAGATTACGCAGGTATCGCATGGCATTTAACTCTGCTTACCCTCACATCCAGAGAGTCCGTATTTTTAGGCGGTGTGCTGCGGCATTGCCGTTTTACAATTTTCTTTAATGCATGCTAATGCAAGAACTATACATCCAATTTTAGGAATAAAAGTTGCTACGTGTTTTAAAAAATTAGCTCCTCAGACTGACTACACCAAAAAATTTTATTACATCTTTATAAGAACCTTTCTTGTCAAAAAGATGGTTAAAAAAGGAATGTAAATTTTGATTTTTGGTCTGCGAATATTTTATTATTATTTAGTTTATTTAACCGTTCACTAAACGAAAATCGGGTTAACCGTTATCAACTGAGAAGGAAAACAAATTTGACGCTAGCGGTGCTGCCATCTCTTGAAATTAAATAGTAACTTTTTCTGGGATGATTCGCCTTAATTCAGGAAGGGAAAAATTAAAAGTTGACCAGGAACATACCCCTAAATCAGGATTGTTCCGGTCAAAGCGGTACATAGGGTAAGCTTACTCATTCGGATGTGAACCGTCAATGTGACTTCAAAACGATGAATGAATACACGCGCTTAGTTATGTAAAGAGTTTCTTGTTCCGTGGATTATCTATTGTTCTCTATCGAGTCCAGTAATTCGCAATTAGTGCGCTATTCTTTTATCCTCATTGAAGATCAGCGGGTATTTCAGCCAGTATCGAAATAAGGAAGATCTTAACGTTAATTGAGTCATTCATTTTCGTCAAACACGTAAAATATACTATGGTATAGACGATGCTATAATTATGATTTAAGTCAGAAGACAAAATTGAAAACGTCCACAACTTAGAATGTTGTATACACAATATCTCTTGAATTCAGACAGGAAATTACAGGTTACGCTTTTATATCAGAATCATTTTATTTCACGAAAACGTCCCTAAGCACTCACGTAGCTACAAGGTAACATCTCAAAAGATATGATCAATTGAGTTTGCCGTAACTTTGTAGAGTTCCATTATAAGAAAAAATATACACTCCTTTTGTAAAATTCTTCTATTTTTCGTCTCTCTACGACATCATCTTGCATAATAAGAAACATGTTGCATGTATAATAAAAATAGTAGAATTTTACAATGTGAGTGTATATTTTTTCCTATCTCAAAAGATTGCCTCATGTTCTAGGAGATCATCATATTATTGTCTTGATTTCTTAATGGCTCTAAATTTTCAACGTATTCTTACGTGACATTGCTTGAGATCGTATTCAACAATCTCATTTATCGTCAGGGGGACGGGTTATCTACAATCTCAGAATTTCGCAAATCATTCCCGTTTTTATCGAGATTCTCGCAATTCTGAATGGAAAACAACATCTACGCCCAAAATAATAATTTCAATTTTCGGTGCTTGTATGAAATTTTTACGACTATTCTATCTAATTTAATTTTGCAAAAGAAATTCTGTAAAATTCAGGTCTGTAAACGATAAAAATGACGTTTACGTGCGTATCTTAAGGCGAATCATCCCAGAAAAAGTTACGATTTAATTTCAAGAGATGGCAGCACCGCTAGCGTCAAATTTGTTTTCCTTCTCATTTGATAACGGTTAACCCGATTTTCGTTTAGTGAACGGTTAAATAAACTAAATAATAATAAAATATACGCAGACCAAAAATCAACATTTACATTCCTTTTTTAACCATCTTTTTGACAAGAAAGGTTCTTATAAAGATGTAATAAAAATTTTTGGTGTAGTCAGTCTGAGGAGCTAATTTTTTAAAACACGTAGCAACTTTTATTTCTAAAATTGGATGTATAGTTCTTGCATTAGCATGCATTAAAGAAAATTGTAAAACGGCAATGCCGCAGCACACCGCCTAAAAATACGGACTCTCTGGATGTGAGGGTAAGCAGAGTTAAATGCCATGCGATACCTGCGTAATCTCATGTTAACTGATAACCGTCCTTTGCCACCGGGGTCTTCCCTCGGAAGCCTTGGTATATTGTGCTTGGATGTTTTCCTCAGGCACCCTAAAATGTGCTGAGTATTGAGAGGGGAATATTTTTTATATTATAGAATAATTACAGAAATTGGAACTCTTCGCTGGAAGTTTGAACGCACAAATATTATCACGTATCATAATGCACGTAAATTTCATTTTGATCGATTGCAGATATATTTTTGTAGGATTAAATTTGTAATGATCTCCTACAATATCATCGAAATCTTTCTCGGTATACCTACCGTCAGATTTAACAATAAGATTTTCATCTTGCCTGCAATGAAAATTTTGCCAATTCGCTTAATTGAAATGTACTTTCCATAAATATATTAACTATATGTAGTGCAAATAAATTTTCTTGCTCAATTAACATTAAGGAATTCAAAGTAAGGACGGATTTTCCTCCTCACATCTGTCAAAAAAGAAGTTGTAAGATACATTAAATATTGTTCTATCAAACGTACAGGTCGTTACCGATAGCTGAAAAATTCTGCCAAATTAAAATGTAGTAAATAATGTAAAGTAAAAATTAAAATGCTTAATTTCTTGAAATTTTAAATGTTGTTTTACGAAATGCGACAAATCGAAGAATTCGCAACTGATGTTTCATTCGATTAAATCTTTTCACTGACTTTATGAATAATTTGTGGCAGCTAAATAATAACTTCATCTGTTAACTTGGAAACAAAAAATATAAAAAACTATGGAACACGGTCTTGAAAGAATGAATGCAAATTTAGATACAAATTTCTTTCTACGGCACCTAAATGTCAAAATAATTAAAACTGTCAATCATTATCGCTAGATAATATTTCAGAACTGTCTATTATATGACCGCTCTACACTTCTTATTTACATTAATATATTAATATGTTACCTTGCATTTTTTAATTTCGTAATTATTCCTCTACGTCGCTTTTTCTTCGCTGACATACGGAGAATTTTGGAGCCTTTGGTAGAATATCTCGAGCTCATTACCGAATATTCTTCAGACTAGGTTAGGTGGTCGAAAACGTGATAAGCATATGTTCTCAGAAACCAGACACCTCTGATTTGTTTTCGTTTAGAAGTTCATATTATCCTCTTGGGAGAAACGAATTCGAATGAGAGGGGTTTAGCGCGCGCTCCCGTCAAATGCACTTCCAGAGGCAGCGTTGCAACGTAGAATTGTTTTCTAGTACTTCTTTAAAACACTCTCCTGAACAAACGATATATTAATTTATTAATATAAAAATTGCAATGTGTTTTTTAAAAAATGCTCTACACTTTGACTACCGCTAATTTTTGAAAAAAGTTTTGATAAGAAAAAAATTGTTACTAAAAATCGCAATTTCAAAAGAATAAATTTTTTCTTGGGTATCCTCGATTTTTATGGTTATTTACAGTTAAAATCCTATTTTTGATTAAAAATTGAACGAACCATTCACGAATAAGAAGGAAAATAAATTTGGCTCATTTTGGTGCTGCCACGTGGGAGATTTTCTTGGAACTAATTCAGGCACGATTCGCCTTAAGTTAAGATTCTGGGGTCGAGCCGAGGCCTTGAAGGTCAACAAAACTTATTCTTTTATCTGCACAGGGAGGATATTTAACTCTCTTAGAGTTCTGGTTCTCGTGTTTTAGGCATACACACAAATACCCGCATACAAACTTTCTAATTTATTTATAAGACTAGCTGAACTAGTTGATTCCAAATAGGGAAAGAAAAATTTATGTCTATCATACTAATTGCGTTTTGAGTGTTGATGCGATTCATTTTTAAAACTTTTAAGATTAGTTAGAATATGATCATTGGATGAATTCCTTATTGTAATGTAGAAAATATCTTCCCTCATAGTTCCATTATGTGCTTTTGGACCATGATGTTTCAGGTAAAGATTCTCAATCGTTGCTACAATCCTCAATTTGAAGATTCTTCAAAAGTAGTTTAACAAATTTAAATAATTAAAACATTTCCAATCACCTGTTTATTTTATAAAACACAAATCTATATGTGCAATAAATTATTCTTTAATCTATGAAAGTTATGGCATAACTCTATGAAAAGAATATTCATATATCTTCAAAATGCAATTTATAACTAAATAAACTAAATTAATTTTAGCTAACAAAATATATGTTCTAAAATGTGTTTTCGAAAGATTTTTTATACATTATATTTATTTATGAATAAGATATTTGCCTTAAAATGGATAAAGATATTTGGTTGAAATGCTCGTTTATTCTCAAAGGGGAAAATAAATGTATTATGAAACAGAACAGTTAATCTCATTAAATTAAAAATTCTTTTTTGGAGTTCTAGATGTCGAGCTAATGGCCAGTAAATTACGTACGTATTTTATATGTAAATTTTTAACTTATATGTAGCTGTGTAACTTTATATGTAGTTGTGTAACTTTTTTAGTCTATGAAGGAGCCATTAATGCGCCTATGCCTCTTTCCTTACGCTGCAAGTATTTGACAGGCTTTTGCGTCTTCTTTACAGGAATCAATACCACCGAAATCTTCCTTTTGATTCGTAATTAATGATAGGCAGAAAATGGCCGGAAAATTGAAGACCCGGGCTCGAGTTCAAGTATGGTAATTCATTTTTCACACCCGTTTCCTTAGGGAAAACAAAAAAAATGACTTCTCTAAACATTTCACCTAATGGATTTACTATGGCTTTTATGATGTGACTCCAATGGAATGCTTTATTTATCAAGGGAATCTGATGACAATTTTTAATCGCAAACATTCGTAGTTTTCTAATCCGAAGTAAGATAATGTTAAACCCGAATATTATTTATAACAGTAACGAGAGAGGAATCGACTGAGGTTGTACTAATTAATTAAATAATTCTAGCAATAACTGGAATCAAGTTTTGTGTTTCATTTTTCTCCACGTAATACGTATTTTGTGATTCTACTTTCACCAAAATTACTAACATTTAAATATCATACAGTGAGCCACCAAATTTTATAGAGTATGAGATTAGGTTGAACAGAAAAAGTGAAAATGGTTCTTATCCTCAACTTTAAATTATTTGACCAAACTTATTATAAGCAGGATAGCACATACAAGATCTATTTATACGTGAATTTTGTTATCACACATTCATTTATCGCACAATTAGCTTTATGTCTCTTTAAACAGTGATAAATAGTGCTACTTTCGACGTTTGAACAAATGAAATTAAGGATAATCTTATTCCTTTTCGAAAAACGGACGAAAATTTGAATTCCACACGCCAAAAACGTTATAAGCCATTGAATAATTTGATCGTTGATTTTATGAGACTCTACGGTTACTTTGCGTGTGGCATTGCATCGAATGCTTTCCCAAAACTCAGGAAAATGGCATTTGTCGTAAAGCCTTCGTCGGCCGCTTGTATTACGTCCTGTTGAAGGAATGCGAATTAGCTCTCACAGAAGCGACATTCTCGGTCACCATGTTGACTAAGCACGGCTGAAATGTTTTTACGTCTGCGAGTGAACTTAAGCGAAGTGGAGGTTTGGATAGAGAGGAAGAGGTGTGACAATACCCATCTGCGAAACACGTTATCTTCCCACTTGTAAGACGATTACTCAGTTTGAATCCGGAATTTTGAACTCGTAACCTACGTAAATAACTATGTAGGCCTAGTTAAATAATTGTGATAAGCTCAAATAATACGAACTAGAAAATAAAATAACGCAAAAACTATTACTGTTGACATCCATATCGTGGTGGTCAGCCTAGACTATCGTAACAGTTGTCCAAATAAATCAACGACAACTTAATAAGACACGCCGTGCTTATACACCCGAAATCATTCGAATCTTATAAACCAAGAAACATGGTGCTTCGGTATCACATATATAGCTGATTTATTTTATGATTACAGCCTTCGATGGCGATATATATGTTAGAATACGAACTACATACATTAAACCACGGAACCTGTTCTCTATAATAAACTGTAATAGCATAATCAATTATTTGAAAGGTGTTTTTAATAGTAGTGTTATTGTTAAAATTGCTTCGACAACAGAGGTCATTTGTATGTGGGCTCTCATCGGGAATCAAACACGGGTCCGCTTTCAGCAAAGTCGGATTTAATTTCTATACGAAAGGGAAAATGACCGTATGAAGAACTCTGATGTAAGCACGGCAAATTTACTTGCAGCAAGCTTTTACTTCCCTAAAAATTTATTTGTGGACTCTGTGCTTCACTTTTAAACGCGTTGCGAATGATAAGCATGTGAAAATCCAATGAAAGGTTAATGGACAGACTAGAGGAGAAACAAGGATAATGATGAATATAACGTTCCCTTTTTTGTTTACGAAAACTAGAAGGAATATGAACTTCAGGATAGACTCGAAGGCCAGAATAAACAAAGCTATCATAGTTGATGATATCTTAATAGTGAAAGCAATGGAGATCTGCCCTTGAGATAAAAACGAACTCATTTCCCTAAATTATCAATTTACAGCTTGATATCCTCTCATTTTCTTTGAATGTAAACAAAGGCGAAAATGAAAGTGCATCGTGTGTAGGAGGAAGTAAATAAGAGGATAAGTGAATACCGCCTCGTATGCATTTATACATTTAAAAATTGCAATATGAAGCCATCTCGTGATTTTATTATCAAAGAAATGATTAGTTTAAATGGGCACATTCCTTGCATTTACGCAGACTTTAAATTTTCACATCATTTTAATTATTAATAATGGTCGTGCGAAAAGAGGATAGGATCGGTTACTGCGGGCCTTATGCTGTTTAGATAAAAAAATATAGCTGTGATCAAAGTTATGCATTTTTTAGAAATCGAAGACGAATATGATGTGAATTGTTCAATAACTTTCGCATATTGATTGCTGTGGCAGGTGCTCCGAATCTATAAGTGCATCAGGATTTATTAACACAAATTACAGATTCATTGGCTTCGATAACGGTCTCCCAAATAATAGCAAAATAGAGATTGAAAATTGGTTAATTGGTTAACGCACAATCTAGTGGACTAATATAAAAAGATCGCAGTAACAGAATTACGTACTCAGTGATAAACTTGGTAACGCGATTTTAGTACCTTAGGAATGTCTAAGTACTTCGTGATGAAGAGGATCGTAAGCTGATATTCATTAAATGATTTGAAAGATGAAATTATAAATTATGAACATAAAATAATTGGAAAAGAATAAATAATTAAAGACAATAATGACATGGAGTGATAAATGACTTTTTGTGAAATTCCCATGACTTGTGCAGTTTCCTTTGTGTTGCCAAATTAAGTTAAATCAATTATTTAATATTTCTAACACAAACAGTACGATTTGAGCTGCATCTCAATTATATCGTCTTTCATATGATAAATTATTAGAATATTGGTTATATGCTATGATTATATTTTTCTTCAGAGAAATGATTATTCATCATAACTCTTCTTCCTGAGAAAGTATCGTTAAATAAAATTTTATAAGTTATATCTCCAACTGATCATTTTAAATTTGGATTGAATGGAAATGCCGTCTTATGCTATTCGATATGGCTTCGCGGGAATATTTCCATGTGGGACAAAAATATTTCCATCTTAACCGTTGCTTTGTGCTTAAAACGAATTATTATACTACGGAACCGTAAAATTTTATTTCAACGAAATTCCATGACCAAGCTAACCTTTGCGATCCATGAAGGAGTATTTATGGTCTTAAATAGAGAAAAGATAAAATAATCACGTATGTGTAATGTAAATATAACAAATGAAGTCATTGAAGGTCATGAGTAAGCTAATTAAAGATAAGTACAGAAATGTTCGAAATTTTAACGCCATATGAAATATGGAATAACAATTATGTGTGAGTTGACATCGAACTTTTTCTTGCAACCGGAAGAATTTAGTTGGAATATATTTACTGTGGAAAGAATGTTTACCAATGAATCACTCATTCATATTAAGTGTTTTTCTCTAAAACA
The DNA here is from genome assembly GCA_036926295.1 of Pachydiplax longipennis. Classification (NCBI taxonomy): domain Eukaryota; kingdom Metazoa; phylum Arthropoda; class Insecta; order Odonata; family Libellulidae; genus Pachydiplax; species Pachydiplax longipennis. The sequence continues at coordinate 18,609,776 of JAVFKF010000024.1, read as the reverse complement.
ATTCAATATACATATACTGTTGTAGGAGAAGGAGCGGACCAGTAATGCATCTCGCGTAAGCAGAGATTTCGTACAATCCATATCAATATCGGTCAGTGTCAACTGTATTTTTCACTAAATAAACAACCAAAAATAGAACGAGCCAAATAATAAGTATCAGCAATAACACTGTTCCCTCGAAGGAGGAAGTACATACAAAAAAGAAAACTTCTCACCACTTGCGGTCCTCTGGGTTGCCTTGGACCTGCTTACTCCTCCTTCGTGCCCTTCCACGATCACACGGGAGAAACCCCCAATTCTGGAAAATAGAAACATCAAATTAATTCATTGGAGATTAGCGAAAATAATCTAAGATAATTTGTTAATGGATATATCACGGCAAGCAGTTGCCTATGATAATAATTCAAACTATGATCCTGGTTACTATCATATTAAAAATCTCTTAACTTATTTCGTTAATTTTTTAGCAGGATCATTTTGAAATTTTATTAATATAATTAAATTCAACACGAAGGGCATAAAGAAGGAATTGTAATTATTACTCTAGATCTAACAATGAGAAACAAAAAATATATCCAGGCTAAATAAGTCTTGTTCAGTTTGTATTTAACGTTACCTCCGACCTCAGAAGAGTCTGCTCTGTCACCATAAATAAAATAATATGTATAAGAATCTAATAAATAATAAAATGGATATATATGGAAAGGAACTAAACGTAAGATTATATTTCTGGAAAGAAACACGAAAAAATCAATTTCCACATATATAGCCTGATTTTTTAACCTTTATTTTAAATCAGTACAACTAAGTTACATCAATATCACTGAATAATTTTATATCCATTGTATTTTATAAAGAATTATGCTATGTTAGTTTAATACTAAATGTATTGAAGTGAAATATAATAAATCCTAATTAGCTGTTATTGATTAATGCTAGAAACTTCAGATAAAACTGAAAAATGTATTATTCAATACAAAATAGGACCTTGGGTTTTGAAGAACAGAATAATTGGCTACAGCAACAGCCTTCTAAACAAATGAGAGTATGGAAATTGATAAAGCATAATTTAAAGAGATAGCGGTAACTGAAGTTCGTATACAGCGAATAATTTGATAACGCGTTTGAGTCCCTTAAATAGTTATACTCTTAACGTAATAAGAGGATCTTCAGTTGATATTCATGACATGCATTTGAAAATATAAACATAATATACTTATATACATTAAATGAGAAATGATGAAAAAATGAAACGCTATTCAAATTACTTCGTTTTATTTGATTTATGGTCAATCTTCCTGCAGCACTTAGATTTTCTGAATTTTATGTAAGGTAGACAGAACAAATATTATTTATAGTAAAATGAATTATTATTAATTGTGTTTGAACAACTCACCACTTTTTGCTCTCCGGTTATCCTTGACCTCTTCAGCGTCCTTTTGCAATGATCCAGTGAAAAAAGTGCCGTGGTGTGGGAAGAAAGTCGAATCCTTGAAAAATAAAAACACCAAATTAATTCATTGATAAATAGAGAATATAATCCGGAGTAATATTGTATGGAACATATATAAATGCAAGCAGTTGCCAATGTTGATGATTCAAATTAGGGTTTTGGTTTCGATTAGGTTAAAAATATAGTATTTCTTGTCATAAAACTTATAGGAGGTTTTTTATTTTATTAAATTGGTTTAATTCAACGAGAAAGACATAATGAAGTCATAGTAATACTTCTAATACACGATAGAGTTAACGGACATTTTGTACTGAAACGAGAATGGAAACTCGATGCAAGATTATTTGAAGATTATATAGGGACTTGTTAACGAAATAATTGTAGATTTTTAAATTAATGAATATATTATTAAAGTTTTATTTTACTGCCCAACTTCCGTTACGAGAGACGTAAATTTTATAAATTATGCCTTGAACATTCCATTACATGATCGTCGGGGAAAGAAATTTTCTATTGTATTTACATCGGATATCAGTTATGAGAAACTTCTTACTGACTTCCTACAGATAGACAACCACTGATAGTAATCGCATTTATTGAGAATAAAAATAAGTGAGAACTAAAATATAAAAAATCAGATATACATATCGATGTATGACCTAATGTATGAATCGATAATTAAAAATAGGATTAGGATGCTATAGACGGATCCAAAATTTAATTTTCAAATCAAAATGCCGACTCGTTTGGTTTAATGATCAACTCATAATCTAAAAAATGTCGCTGAAATATTATTCAAGCAATACTTTCTACAAGAAATTAGCTTAATTTTTTTCACATTTTTGGATTGACGATATATTGTGGTAACTCTTCCTGATCGGTCAAGTAATGTTTGATTAAAATAAACGAACGAAGGCGAATAAAACGAATGAAGAATGAAAGGACGTGTTCAATAAAAACGAGTTCCCAATCGGAATTAGATCTAAAGTATAGATACAGCTGGAATTAAAATCGTATTTAAAACGAAGAAATAATGAAATTGATTTAATTAATAACAAATTGCCAAGTTAAATTTACAAGTTCAGATGATAATTTCCGTTAAAATAATGAAAGATATAGCTGCCAGCGGAAAAATATAACGAAAAATATATAATAATAAACCCTATGTTGGATCTATTCAGCCAATATTTGAAATTTAAAACCGGTCGCGGAAAAGTTACGAAACATTATTTTCCATAAAACTTTATTCTTAGGACTAAATCCATATGTTCTCTTCAGAACTAGAGACTCGAGGCTTCATATTTTAAATATCGTCATAGAAATCGAAGAAAATAGACGTACTTAGCTAGACTTCATTGCTCGTTAATAAGATTTTAAAAATCATATAAATGATGCGTTATTTCGAGGTATTACAAGCGGCATCTAAGAAGAATATCTAATTTCACGATTAAATATATTTAACTAAGAATACGCCTTGTAAATTGTTACATGTATAAAAAACAACTGCTCGTGATATTAACTATTGCCTTGAAACGCTGAATTATCTCAAGTAATTTTAATATACTTATTTTAAGTTACTTACCAAAACTCGAGAAATCTCCAAGAGGTCCTACGGACAACACAAAAGTTATCTTTTGTGTTGTTTAATTTAATTTCATGCAAGGGGTTTAAAATTTGCAAATTAATTGCGTTAAGAATTAATTATGCTTCACGATTGCTGAATTACGGATCTCCTTTACTCCAAGACATGTTTACTGCAATCAAAAAAATTCTTCAACTCGTTTACTGAAGGCTAAGTTTCCGAAATAACTGAAGATTTAGCCTAAAAAATTAACGGTTCAACAAACCGTGAGATCTGATTGGTTATCATTGGCCATTACTTTTTTGGTCACTCCCCTCTTTTGCCTCCTACCGGAGACAGTTGTAATTGTGCTTCTAATTATTAATTAGTAATAAATAATTTTTTTTATCTAAACATAGTCAAATTTTAATATGAAAATTATTATAAAAATTAACTTCTTTCAAAATTTCGTATTTAAACTCGATATAAAATTTCCGATTGTTCCGTGTGACGTAATGATGACGTATGACGTAATGTATATTCAAGGAATGGTACGCGGAAATGAAAAATTTTTAATAATTGATTTGTGAAACGATGTCATAGAGTTAATGTAATACAACAAATAATTAAAGCAAGAACTAATATATGAAGATTACTGCCTCATTGTATTTCAATATTTTCCTTCTTCTATGATAAGCATAATAGATAATGAGATTTACAAACGCCAGTGACATTCTAATTGTTAAATTTTCACTATTTATTAGGTAATTACGATAATATAGAATTTAAAATTATCTATCTTATAATTTTACACAATATTGCAGATGGGCCGTTTGAGATTAATTATCAATTTCTGACCATGTTATCGAACTCTTTCGATCTTTCTCATTGTTTTACTCTCATAATGATAAAAAATTTATCTGTTAAAATTGAAGTGGCAATAACAGTATTGCCATTGCCTTAAAGCCTAAACTGACAGCCCAAATGTAAAAGAAGAACTGAAGATAAATGAGTAAATGGAAGAGATTGAGCAGCAGCAGAGGAAAATGGGCATAAGATATTTTATTCCATAGAAATCATTTTGGTGTTAACATTGTATTGCACTGCACTGCCTATTCATATTAAAGGTTTGAAACAGATGTCTGAGTTTGCAAATAAAGTGAATGATTTGCCGCAATTTAATTCTCTTAATAGTAAGTTCAACGGTATCCGCCATGTTTTTATTAACATGTCATACGACAGTTTTTTTAACGAATTTTCCCAGGAACATTGAAACATAATTCTGACCATTAGAAATTCTCCTGGTCATTTCACATCATATTCGGAATATTACGTCTGGATACACCAATACTTTCTAGCTCACCTTTATACGCTCACAAAGCTAACGTTGATTGTCCAACTGAGAAGAAACACCATTGAAAAACATCTGCACGATTTCATGTTACCGTCGCCATTGCTAGTGCTCCAAACTGGGAAAAGGTAAATGCACTATAGACGCCGTAATCCATCGAATCCACCACACAATTTAATAATGGAAATCACTGAATGTAACGCTGATTTACGCTACACAAACTCAATTTCACTCTCGATTGTATTTGAAATTCACAGTACAGTGTAAATTGCGACATTTTGAACGAAATTTTCTTAGCGAGACGAAGAATTGAGGTAAACGAAGGTCACTTTACGCGGAAAATTAGTTTCGTTTGTCAGAAGTTTGTATACCATGATTCCTTTTCAAACGCGGGAACACGTCATTACCCCACGATATCCTCAAAAAGAGACATTCCAAGCTTCTACGAACTTCAGATCTGAAATATTCGCCATCGATAAGTCTTTTAGAAGTCTAAGGATAGCAGTGGAAAATCAATCGCAGCAAGTTTAGCATTTACTGTGAGTATGTGTGAAATAACATGGTAAAGGGGTGTTTTGTGCATTAGAAACTCAGTTTTACAACAGGTGACTTTTCGAAAAGTGCGACAGTGAAAATTGTCTTCGGATGAATACTTATTTCTTTATTAGAAGTTCTTGTGAATACAGGCGTTGTCACGGATTTGCAACCTTTAAGCGGGAGTTTTCGTCTGTAACTGAATACTGTTAAGATACGTTCGTAACCAAATTGGTTGGAATTCTGGTTGGAGACTAATGGATACGGGTTCTTCGTGTATGTTCACATATTAAGCCAGCATTACATGGAATGGGAAGGTAAGTGTGATTACTCTACTAAGGAGGTATACGAGTATTGTGATTTATTTCTCTTACAATCTGAGTTGGGTAATGTAAAATAATGGGCAGAGTATGTCGATATGAATTTAATTGTGCAACAATTGATTTTTCTCAAAATCTAAACTTCAACATGGAAATCGTTATTTATACGATTGTAAGATTTTAAAGACATAGAAGAATGAATAGTAATTTGTGAATATTTTGATTTCTCATTTCTTTCGGCTTATTGGTATTGGCATTGACGGCCCTCTATGACTTCGTTTGTTAAAAGGCTGAGAAGAACTTCCATCTTAAGGCATGCAATTCTTTGGATAGGACATGAGGCTTACCAAGCCAGACGAGGGTTGAGGCAGCTCTCTGTTGCTTTCCTCACCGAGTCAGAAAGCTATAAGCGGGAATTGACCATCAAAGTGCGTCTTAGCATAGAAAATTCCTTAATATCCATTGAGAAAGGGTTGAGATCATTATAATGATAAAGAATCACTGCTAACTTAGTGCATATCATATTTTCACTGCCACGACCAAAACTGGGGGGATATGATTAAAATATTTCTGTACTTGAAGATAAATGAAGAATCCTTAATTCCTCCATGTACTTTATGAAAAATTTCACATACTAACATTTATCATTAGATAAAATTTAAAATCATGCTATTTTCATGGTAGGTTTGCTTGCATATTGTCCCACATTATTCAAAGACTGGTCTTACTCAACGGGATTTATTTCGTAGAAACTTAGTGCTATTAATGCGTCTCAACATTAGTAAATATCTTTTTGACTTTCATAGAGAAAATTTATCCCCCATTTTCTATTATATATCACTTGTCTTTAGCAGCCTGTGACAAAATTTTGTCTCTGAACTACGAGTGATTTTGTATCTATGGTCTCTTTGAATGATATAAATAGTGTTTTTCATGCATTTATTGTTCTACTGAATGTTGAAACTCGTCACTCTCTGGCTCAGTGAAGATAGCAAAGATAAGGTACCTCATTACTCATGACGTTATTTATCAATTTCATTTGTCACTAATATTAAGGCCTATATATAATACATTCAGTATGTTCTACCGTGACATATTGTTACTGTAGTACCTAAGTCTTATTTCATTCATTATTATCTATCATTTAACAGTAATTTTAACAAAGTCTATATTTTTATCTTCGTATTCAATAAAATATTTTTAACTGTGACAATTCTCCAACAAACGCCGTATATTATGTAGACCAATTTCATATGGTCATACAAGGACGTTTTCCAACTAATTGAAGAAAGAAGGGAAATGCCTCCCTACTCATTTTGTCATGTAAACCTTACTCTATTTTCAAATAGGCCTTTTTCTGAAAAATCAAAAGACAGAAGTAAGGGGAGGAATAATGAATAATCTGTGAGAAAAGTGGTTTGTGGCTCATCATTTAAGGCGTCTGGATTATTCAATAGACGGGGTTCATTTTCGTTTCTATCGTTTAAAATAAGAAAGATAAATAATATGCATTTATACTTTATATCATTGAATGGGAGAATAGTGTTATACATATTTGTTTTTAGTCTTAAAGAAAATAATTCGTTTCCTACTTTCACGACGTAAATAATTATTTTAAGTTTCGGTTAAGAGACGTTCAAAATTCTGAAATAAGTAAGAAAGAGTCATTACTTATCCCGTACAAAATTGATAGTAATATTTGGTGTAACAGCTAAGATTTAAGGAGGTTTTTATTGAAGATTAAATTTTATTGGTTACCATAAGACGAAATGCACTCTTATGCTTATTCCCGTACCTACGTCATTCTCGTTACGTTTAGGATCTCCATAACCCGAAAAAATGATACGTGCATAACGTATTTAATAAATGAGAGCTATTATTATAATTAAGAGCTATTCTTAATAATAAATGGAAATAGATTGCAAGGTAATTCGTTATATTTATGATAATTTGATAGTAATTAAACAAGTGAGTTCGTGGAATCATACTGCATCTGTGGATTCGCGAAATATTTGTATAATGAAAACAATAAGCGTAAAGTGATTTATTTTCCAAATCTTTTCAAAATTAATTAAAATTATTTTATATCGATAAAATTCTGATTTAATTATTATTATTATATTGATTATATACTTACTATATTATATTAATAATTACGAAACTAATTACTAATTTCTCCGGTAGGGGGAGAAGAGGGGGTATGACGGAAACAGTAACGGCAGTAACCAATCAAATCTCACCGTCTTGTTGAACCGTTGATTTTTGAGGCGAAATCTTTAGTTGTTCGGGAAACTTCGACTGGTGTAAAAGACGTATTGCATAATTTTTCGAAAAAACCGTCAAACTTTTTTTCTTGAAGTTAAGTATATGTAAAATACAGAAATCGCGAAATATATTTCAAGTGTAACGTAATAAGTTCCAAAATTCGTAACATAATTAGAAAGTTCATGAACATAAGTAATTTTCTGGAAGCAAGACATCGGTGGCAGATATCGGGGATTTATTCAGTTTTGGTAAGCACATAAGTTAATAGTCTTTAATTTACTTGAAATATTTTAGAGTTACTATACAATGGTTAATATCGTTAGCCGTTATTTCTTATATATGTAACAATTGTCAGTACGAAATCTTAGTTAATATATTTTTCGTTACGCAAGACAATCATTAGCCGTGATATTGAGGTTTAGGAGTTTCATCATTTAAGAGATTATGTTACTATATTTTATTGTCTGATGATTTCCAGTTATTTACGTCCATTTGTTATCCCATTTCTGACCCATACTGATATTTACGAAATGAAACAGCGACTCTTAACTTTTGAAGACGTTATCAGACGAAACCTCCAAATAATGCTTCGAATCTCTTCCGATACCAATTTCACTATTTAGATATTCGCTTAATGTAGGTGCAGCACGATTTTCGGCAATATTCTTACAAGAATGGATAGAACATACTGTAGACAGTTTTCGTAACGGAAATTAACATTTGAATTGCAGATTAACTTCGCATTTATTAAGTTATTAAACCAATTTCAATATTCCTTTACCTAGATATTCGGTTCGAATTTGGTCGATAATCATTATTCGATTGTGAACTCATTATTATTCTGTCCTTTTATATTAAATACAGAATGTAATATAAAAGGACAGCCGGCTTAGAAATTTTGCTTTACTCTTTTTTATATCACCGATGAGTAATCTGTGATAGCGATTTTCGAAGTTATGAAAGAAATGGAAGGTAAGACAGACACAGGAAGGTCTTGAACCCGGAACTCCTATTTGCTGGGCGATTGAATGTCTCAATCGATCTCGGTATCGGTACATGTGCGATATCCATGACATGCTTTTTGGGTTCTCTCTGTTTTCAAGTTGAACTGAATTAGCGGTTTTACATAAAATTATTTCTAGTGATACTTCTGGTTGAATTCATTCCATAAAGCCAACTCATTTCGTATCGAATATTTGGAATTTGTACCGTCAGCACACTCGCTATATATAATTACTATTTCACATACGATAATTAAAAATTAGTCCATTTCTCTTATGAAATCAGCCCTTTATCGATTACTCATTTACTTGTAATTTTTCTGCTTTTTCATTTTATTATATCTTCGAAATTAATTTAAATTTTGATTTGTCTTTCTTGTTTTCTTGACTTCCAATCCCAAGGTCTTACTTTGCGTTAAATAAAACATTTTTCAATTTTAACCCTAGTTATTTTTATTGATTAATAACTGTCAATTAGAAATATTTTTAATATTTCAAAATAATAGTTTTAATATTGAACTTACATTTTTAACAACAATTTAAAACTAAACATGATTAATATAAAATTACTGAGTGCTATTGTTGTACTGTAAAGTAAACTGATTCTGTTTCGTCACAGAATCAGGCGATACCTTGTTGAAAATTCAATTTTTCGTGTTTCCTTCCATAATTATAATCTTGCGTTTAGTTCCTTTCCATGTATATCCATTTCATCATTCATTAGATTCTTATTTATATTCTATTCGGTCGAAGGTTACGTTAAATAAAAGCTGAACCCGACATAAAAAAATTCATCTTTTCCCATGCTTCAATTTTGAGACGATTTTGAGATTTTAAGCAAATAATATGAAGGGAAATATCACAGAAGTAGAGTTTCATTAAAGAATTAACTTTGGTGCATATACCTTTCTCTATCACTTTTACCTTCATTATTATTATTATTCCAAGTATAACTTGCATCTGATTTCTAAATACCGAATTCTAACTAGCCTGCAACTGAAAACTAACTGAAATATTTGGGTCTCTCAGTCTCGCTTTCAAAAAATTGGCATTCAGGAAATAATTCTAGAAAGTTACTGGTAAACAAGGAACGAATTAAATTGAATTGAAATTAAATTACACTCAGAATAATTTAATTTTTAAACACTATTTAGATGTACTATATTCAACATTAATTGTAAATGAAATTTAGATTACATTTTTCCATTATCACAACAGATGTTCATTTTCCAAAAAAATTTCAGATATTACTAGTATTTCTAGTCCTTATTTATTTAGCTTGGATCTCTTTCTTTTGATTGTTAGATCTAGAGGAAGAGTTACAATTTCTTCCTTATCCCCTTCCTGTTGAATTGAATCAAATCAATAAAATCTAAAAATGATTCTACTAAAAAATTAACGATATAGAATAGGATATTTTTCATATGATAGTAACCAGGATCATAATTTTAATCATTATCATAGGCAACTACTTGCCGTGATGTATCCATTAACAAATTATTCTAGATTAGTTTCGCTAATCTCCAATGAATTAATTTGATGTTTCTATTTTCCAGACTTGGGGATTTCTCCTGTGTGATCGTGGAAGGGCACGAAGGAGGGGTAAGCAGGTCCAAGGCAACCCAGAGGACCGCAAGTGGTGAGAAGTTTTCTTTTTTGTATGTACTTCCTCCTTCGAGGGAACAGTGTTATTGCTGATACTTATTATATGGCTCGTTCTATTTTCGGTTGTTTATTTAGTGAAAAATACAGTTGACACTGACCGATATGGATTTTACGAAATCTCTGCTTACACTAAATGCATTACTGGTCCGCTCCTTCTCCTACAACAGTATATGTATATTGAATTGTTTTAGAGAAAAACACTTAATATGAATGTACGATTCATAGGGAAACATTCTTTCCACAGGAAATATATTCACACTATATTCTCCCGATTACAAGAAAGGGTATTTATAGTTCGATGTCAACTCACACATAATCGTTATTCCGTATTTCATATGACATTAAAATTCCGAACAATTCTGTACTTATATTTAATTAGCTTATTCATGACCTCCAATGACTTCATTTGTTAAATGTCCATCATGCACAAATGATTATCTCATATTTTCTATGATATATATGTATGTCTTTGTAAACCGTAAATACTCCTTGATGGATCACAAAGGTTAGCTTAGTCATAGAATTTGGTTGAAAGAAATTGGACGGTTTCGAGGTATTTTGTTTTAAGAAAAAGGGTTAGCACGAAACAACGTTTTAAAGATGTTAAGATTGATTTATTTGGCCCACAGGGAAATATTCCCGTGGATCCATATAGAATAGCACAAGACGTGTTTCCCATTCATTGTACATACATTAAAAATTAAAGTTTGTTTTTGAGTAACTTGCGTATTATTTATTTAATTATCACTTTTTAGGAAGAAGAGTTATGACCATTTATCACTTCTCTAGATAAAATTTTAATCATAACATATACATAATATTCTAATACATTATCATTAGAAGAACAATGAAAACTCCTGATAATAAATATGCTGCACAAATTATATCGTTTGGGTTACTAACCCAAAATATTAATTAATTAATTTTAACTAAATTTGCCAATGAAATGAAAATTTCAAAAATAATGGGAATTGCACAAAAAGTTATTAACACTCAGTATATGAATCGCCTTTACTTTTTAAAATTCATTTTCAATCATTTTAAGTTCAGAAGTTATAATTTCAGTTTTAAAATGCATATATCAACTTACGATTCTCTTCATCACGAAGTACTTGGATATTCCTAAGGTATGTTACTAAAATCTACTAATTACTAAAATCGCGTTACCAAGTTATTCGCGGAGTATAAAATTCTGTTACTGCGATCTTTTTATATTATTCTATTAGATTGTGCGTTAACCAATTAACCAATTTTCAATCTCTATTTTGCTATTATTTGGGAGACCGTTATCGAATCCAATGAATCTGCAATTTGTGTGAATAAATCCCGAAGCACTTTTAGATTCGGAGCACCTGCTACAGCAATCAATATTCAAATGTTTTCAAAACATATTCGTCTTCGATTTCAGGAAAATTGCGTAACTTTTATTGAAATTCTTTGCTCTATTCTTTTGATCTAAACTCTAAATTGCACTGCAACTGACCCTATCCTATTGTCGCACGACTACCATTAGTGAATATGTTAAGGTGAACAATTAAACTCTGCGCCAATGCAAGGAGTCCGCCAATTTAAACTTATCATCTCTTTGATAATAAAATCACGAGATGGCTTCATATTGCAATTTTTAAATGTATAAATACATACGAGGCGGTATTCACTCATCCTCTTATTAACTTCCTCCTACACTCAATGCACTTTCATTTTCGCCTTTGTTTACATTCAAAGAAAATGAGAGGATATCGAGCTTTAAATTCATAATTTAGGGAAATGAGTTCGTTTTTATCTCAAGTGTAGATGGCTCTCCTTTGCTTTCACTGTTAAGATATCATCAACTGTGATAGCCCCATTAATTCTGGCCTTCGAGTCTATCCTGATGTTCAAATTCCTTCTTGTTTTCGTAAACAGAAAAAAGGAACTTTACATTCATCCTCATTATCTACACAATCATTATCCTTGTTCCTCCTCTAGTCTGTTCCTAAACCTTTCATTTGATTTAAAACTGGTTTCAGTCGCTTATCATTTGCAACGCGCTTAATAATGAAGGACTGAGATCGCAGATAAATTTTTAGGAAAGTAAAAAGTTTCTGCACGTAACTTTGCCGTGCATACATCGGACCTTTTCTTACCGCCGTTCCTCGTTTCGAATAGTCTCGAAATCAAATTCAACAATCTTCTATTTGAAAAAAAAAGAATTTCATTGCCCGTTTGTTACCTTTACATTCAGAAAAAAGAGTTGAGATTTTCCCCCTACCTTATCAACTTAATCTGCTATGTACATTTTCAAATTTCCTTTTCCTCTTATTCACTTTATCTTACACAAAATGTACTTTCATTTTTGACTTTGTTTAGGTTCTGTGTGAATGAGAAGATAGTGAATTGTATGTACATTGACGATTCAGGAAAACGACTTCGCTATTATTCCAAGGACAAATGGCTCTCCGTTGCTTTCATTGTTAAGATATTCACAACTGAAATAACCTTGTTTTCTCCGACTTTCGAGCCTATGCTTAAGTTCAAGCTCATTATGAACTTAATTCCTTATCGATGGCAATGTAATTGAGAATGGAATTACTATTTGTTTTGAGAAGAAAGAAAATAATATTTGTATGTGATAACAAAAGGCATTTATAAATAGATCTTGCATGTGCAACTATTCTGCTAACTGTAAGTTTGACTGAAATATTAAATGATGAGGATAAGAACCAGATTTATTAGTTGTGTTCAACCTAGTCACATAATATATATTATTGATATCGGATATGTGTATACTATTGAGAAAAGAAGGCCAATAACAGCTGTTGTTGATGAGTAAAGAACGAAGTCTTTCAACAGCTATTGTTTCTCGCTATATTTTTGCGAAATCTGTTTGGCCTCGATAATCGCTTTCGCTGAGTTTTACACTACCATATGCCATATAAGACGGCCTTTATCCGCCTATCAACAGATATAGACATCTTAGTTCGAGACCCTGGACCATCAGAACTTTTTCGTCCTCGGTTATTTATTTCGGTGTTTTTAAGGTATTTGATTTGATTTTCTAATATGGGATAAATATAATAGACTCTACTCATGTCAGTATAAGCAATTTAATACTTACCTATGTAGTGAATCTTCCTTAATGTCGCTGATATAAGATGGCTTAATGTCTGGCAATAAACATCGCTGTTGTATAGTTTTGTCGCAGGTTGAAAATTAGCAAAAAGGTCGCCAAACTAAAAAAAATGCTCGCTCAAAAAAGCGACTCCGGGTTCGAATCTCTGTGGGAGCCCATATGTTCAAAATGTCCTCAGCGGTAGGAACACTTCTCACAATAATATTAAAAGTACATACATAAAGGAGGATCGACGTAACAGCTTGGCCCATAGAGTGAAAAAAGTCTTTATAGCAGAAAAAAGGTGACTTAAAAATGGAAAATGTCGTTAGATCTAGCGACATGGCCGCTTAAGTGGTAACTATGCCTCATGAGCGGGGCCTTTTTGCGACTCAAACTGACGGTTTCGCATGAGAAGAGTTAACAGTCATATTCCGTGTGATCTAAAATGTTCCCATGAAATGCATTCAATTAGAGGCCTTGAGCGTACGCATCGAATGTGAATTTCAAGGCAGGAATGGATATTTACGATCGTCACACAGGTTTCCCTTCCCTTTTCCCCAACGAAAGTCATATGTTTCCCAAAAGTTGGAACTTAGTTTACGCTCGATTACTCGACGGGGATTCCGGAATGGAGAGTGATTGTTGCCGAGAGTGACGCCAGACTGCGATTCCAACTCTTTTAACGGAATGACTTCGGCATTATCGGAAAAATACTTTTGGTTGTATGCGTACTGAGAAAAACAAAAAAAAGCGCCACGGAAATGGCAGAGCTGATATGAAGGATGGTTCCTTTCACACGATTTTAAATTTCGAAATATACACTCACCACTAAGATAAAGTTCTTCCGCTTAAGTACATCCTAATAAATGATTTAATTATTGTATATACTTTATTTATTGAGGGCATATTTCCCAAAAAACCTGTAACTAAAAATAATGAATTTTAAGCATACTAGTCATTAGAATAGGAAATCGTACAGAAATCGAAAGAGAAGGATCGGAATTTCAGAATTAGTATTAATATGTTTGCTATCGTCCCATCACTAATAGCAGTAGTAGTTTTATGAATGTGCTTCTGCAGCTGAGGTCAGATGCACCTTCCCAACTGGCAATGTCACCAGAAGCGAACGCGTTGGCTCTCCGGAGGACCCGCAAAGGATAAGAGTCCGATAAAATAATAACAGTCTGTTATACAAGTCAGGCCATTCAACTGTTGATTTTGATATTTTTTACTACAAAATGTAATAAAATGACCGAGTGCTGGATAATCTATACCTTGCCATGGGAATGGATTATGAGAACTGAGAAACTCTATAACTTTCCTAATATCAATCGCATTTTGACCTTGAACTTGGGTAAAACAAATTTTCGACAACATCTGCTGTGAATATTTAAAGATGCATGGAAAAGGCCTGTTATGGTTTTACAATTTCTAAAATTACACAAAATGATGTTGCTTTTTTAGCGAATATGATTAACCTAAAGGCCTCGGTTTCTTTGTTCATAATGCTAATGCAGAGTGAAATCAATGTATGCCACGCCTAAATTCTAATCATAATTCAAGGGCAGCTTTTATGAAAGCCCCTAAGATAGCATCGACATTAGTCAACCATTGTGAGGGCATCCACAAAACGATTGAAGACAGGTTTTGCTTAAAAGATGCGACAAACTTTATTGCACTTTTAATCTTCACTGCCAATGAGATGAGATTCTTATAATTTCCCATTTCAGAACCTTTCAATATCGCTATACTCATGCATAAGGTTTTACATCGATCTTAGGTTAGATTTTCACCGTTGGCTGCTTCCCTCGGAGTAAATACATGCTTAAATATTTCGAAATTTTCTTTGTAATTGCAACATTGCTAATAAAAACATTAGCCTATAAAAATAATAAAATCCCTTTGAAATACGCTTCGAAAACTTTACTTTTTTAGATTTAGTGAAATATGTTTGCAAAAGAATGTGTAACGAATGATACACTGTAGGAGGAAATCAGGCACCTCTCTACTGATTATAAATTAGATTTTTTTGCAAAACTTACATCTTTGTTTATCTTCAATTTGGAAGAGTTTGTGTGATGTCGCTGATACTCATATCTTTCTGTGTCAGTACACGCTTTTATGTAGATGAAATTTCTGCTTTCATTTCACCAGATTCTACAAAAGATTTAGATCCCATCAAAGTTTATAAATTCACAAACAAGTTGGTACACACTAAACATTTTCATTTAAAGTGACAATCTTTTCTAAGTAATTTTATTTGTTGGATTATTTATAATGAGCCTCGTCATCATCTCATGATTATACTCAGCGAATGATAATCATATTTACTTGAATCGTCGCCATCAAAAACTATCCACTCTGTTGGAGGCAATTCATATTCATGTAAATATAATGAAATTAATATATAAACTCCAGAAGACTAAAACTTGTTATTGGATCATTGTAATCTATAATCGTAAAAACTAAGTGGTTGTATCATAGAACCTTTTCACCCCTACAATAAAAATTGACCACGGAAAAGAATTCTTCACGCTCATCTTGTCTTCTAAAAAGACTTATCGATTTTGGTATATTTTCTCTGTGTTGGTTCTTCATCATTCAGAATGTGTAGTAAATAATTTATTAATAAATAATGGCTAATAATTGAATGGTGATATTCTGCAAGCATCGAATTTCATAACGTATCGCGGCTATTAACGATTTATCCTTTGCGAATACACGCATTGATTATCTATTCATGAAACAAAAATTACCATTAATAATCATCTCTCTCGAATGAGTACATTCAACATTAGAAATTGCCAATCATTCTTAATAGAAACTCATCGCAGCTCTTTTGGATAGTCGCTCAGAACGATACGTTTCTCCAAATTATTTGTTTGTTTAAAGTTTCTGTCAGGGTTAGAGAAGGGCAAATAAGGAAGGATATATTTTGGGGGTGAATTTTCATCCCTATTCATTACTATTTGATGCGATATGCAAACCTGTTTACTTCACTTCGCAATGTTCATCGCGTCATTGAATAAGGCTCTCGAAAATGTTACGTTTAAACATGTAAATTTATATGCCAGATTGTCAGTAAATCTTAGAAGAGAGAACAATATGATATCGAATGAGAGATTGCGGGTACAGAATCTTCTGTGATTATCCTCTGCCATCCTGTGATTATACATGGGTGGTCATCTTTCGACATTTCGCCATTTCTCGACATGTTTTCTAAAAATAATCTGAAGATCTCTGAAAAATCTGGGGTCGGAAACTTTTTAGACCACCCTCGTAGAAGCCATCGTATAATTCACCAACTTTTTCATTGGCAACTTTGCTTTCCTAAAGTGGCATGACCAGTACCTTGATTAATTGGGTTACCTTGGTTATTTCTTCATGAAATTTTTAACTTCAGCAAAATCCGGTTACGAAGTTTTTCGGTGCGGGATAATGTAACAACCGGGTTGTGTTATACCTGTTGCCTTGCATCAGAATTTTAAGCAATGGTCTGCTTTTTGCTCCAAGAGAGCAACTTAGCTTCTTATATAATTATTAATTCCATTAAACCATGGAAAAGGGAAAGAATGGTACGTTTGAATTATGCTTATAGTTTATTTATTTGTTCTCTGATGAAATTCACAACACCTCGCCTTATACTGGGAATGTTATAATCTGGTCAGTTTGCAAAGGAGCCAAAATCACGTACTCGGTGCAACTAACTAGGAACGATTACGCACATTTTTCTTCATGTCAACAATTATATTTGTTATTATTATTGAATAGGAATTATATTTTGCATATAAATTCAGTGGAAGTCATTAATCCTAGTTTGCGGCGTCACCGTGGACCACGAAACTATGGCGGTATCCTCAAAACAGAACGTATCATATTTTTAAAGAATTATGGTTTTTATTAAAAAAAGAGAACGCCTTCTTTTGTAAATTAGTTTTTGGCATTTTGTTTTCCTCTAAGAAACTTGTTACCAAGTATAAAAAGAAAGATACCTACAAATTGTTCATCGGTGTTTGCCAATCTGCCATATTCGATATTTTTGGAATTCGATTTTGCTACCAAAGGAAACACCCCCATAACGCATTTTTATCTTTCTTTCCGCATGAGGCAAGACTGATAGGGAAATTTTCAGTTCATCTCAGAGCTAAAAACAGCTCCGAAGGTGGGATGCAGATTGCTCTGTTTTACCATACCTTCTTTCTCTTTTCACAAAATAAGTCATCGGAAAAATGAGGAATCTCCTTAGAGCAAGGCAGAAAAGTAGAGAGAACGATGATGCAGATAACATAAAAATATTTTGGTCTATAAAATGAGGCAGACATATGGTTAAATCGGGTGGTAGCGCATTTAGAGACGAGCAAAATTCGCGTCTTGAGCGAGAAGTTAGTTGAATTTTACCATGAAATTCGTTTGAGAGGGATCGGGAGAAATAGGGAGGGATGGAAATACGGCCGCAATAAAATTATCACCGTTAAAAAAAATTCGCTGCCGGGCGAAGAAAACTAATGAAACCCCATGTCTCCATGTAACAATCGTAAATAACGGACTATGTGTGCAGATGATAATGATTTGTTTATTTACGTAAATTATGAAAATAATAAGAAAATTATGAGATACACGAGTAATTGTCCTTGTATCCCCATCATTTACCCCGATAATCGAGCGTTCTCTTTCTATCATCAATTATACTTGTGCTTCCGATTGAGAATCTCTGTTCTACGAATTATCTAGAAGTAGAACATCTGCATGATGTTTCTTGGCCTGTAGATGGCTACGATTTGCTGAAACCACTCGCCAAAAAATATTTTGAGGAAGACGAGCTTGATTTGGTTTATTTAGCCAAAGCGAAGGTGGTTTTCTTTTCATCTCATAGTTAGGAAAGTATTAGATACTTCAGAGAATGCTTAGTTAGACATAAGAAAGCTACTAATGTAATAGAACTTGTAAAGTCCAAAAAAAGTGAAAGCTTTATCATAGTAGAATAATAGGCCCATGGTAATTACTCAGTGAATCTGTCCACCAATAATTACGAAGTATACTCTACAATATGTATTATAATGTACGTATTACGAAATATATCACATAAGTTGGTATAGGTATTAATCGATCATAGAAAAGGAATTTAAAGTTGATGTATTTCTGAAGATTTTCGGTCAACTCTTAAGTATTAATACATTTTATGTTACGTTCCATAAAAATCATGAATAAACTTTACTTCCAACAGTTCCTCTAACTGCCGCTTTTCATTAGCCAGTATTCGGGAGAGCTTTATTGTGTATCAAACGGCCCCCGAATGGAAGTTCGGAGCGTTATTGTTGGCTTTCCATGTCTTCAATTTTTTTAACTCAGATAATTCTGAAATTGGATCCGGGCTCCCGTTTAGCCTTATCAGTACCGCGTACGCCTTAGGTATAAACGGTCCCGGGTTCAATCCTGGAGGGAGATGAACATGGGTGTTGCTAATGTTGGAAATGACTAATGGTGGGGAAGTATCCGGTAGAGTTGGCGGCGAGAAAGGCATCCGGCCGAAGAATTCAACCCCAAAATCAAATTCATCTTCATCACTAATCAACATCATCATAACCCTCAGCCGACTCCAGAAGTGATGGAAATGATAAGGCTTTGAATGTTTTATCATCGGGAATGTGAATTATTCGTGTCGCTGATGATCTGCCTTTCATAACTTAAGAGCGATTCGTGAGGAAACAATGATTCATTTCAGTGTATGACTTAAGTTTGAAGAGCACAGATTTAATCGACAAAGAATAATCATAAAGTAATTTGGGTAACTCTGATATTTCACAACTTTAAAGTAAGAGCCTACTTAAACCCGTCTCATATCGGGGAAATAAACTATGCATTAGGTGCAATTGGCTCTTTTCCCCAGCTACTTTCCATTGTTGCGTATTCTTGCAGGAATAAAGAGACATCTTGATTCGTCCATTATACCTTTATAATTCATCACGTGTACAAATAAGAAATAGGTATCCGAGATGTCGGTCCACTTCCTACTACATGTAGCGTTTCTATTCGTTTGACATTCTCACGGAATCGAACTTCATTTTTATGGTCGGTTCGATAAGTTCGATTTACGTAGGAGTCCTCGGAATGATAATCGGTTTGGTAGACTGTGTTTGCTGACCATCAAAAAGCCATTCGGTTCTCTATATATAGGTGTGTGGATCAGAATCGTGGCGCAAACTCATTAATGCGGATCACTTTGTCGCTGCCACGGCGAATAGGGCAGTATGGGCGGAATCTCCAAGTGACCTTGACTTCGTAACAGAGGTCATGGATGAGGTTAGGGAATGCGTACGTGCTGAAGAATGAGCAGGTCGGAGGTACTCATTAAGAGGGCATTGAAACGGGAAATCTTGAATAATTACATCTGATTAAAGCCAAGCAAAAACAATGGTACGATTATATTTTCCTCGCGAGAAAATGCGGTCGGTTAGCGATTCCATTTCAACGAAGATTAACTTTAATCTAGAAGTAATGAAAAATGTATGAATTCGTCAATGTTTCTCGATAGAAACCGAGGAATGAAATAATTTTATGAGGTAATCGTTATCAATGCGAAATGAATAATTCCCTTCGTACTGTTCGCATAATAGTACCAACGTTTATAATAATATGCGAGGTTTAGAATGTTTTTATGTTTTCTGTATCTTGGAATGGGTTTAACGATAAAAGTGTAATTTTGCATTTTCCTAATAATTTCATGTACGAAAACAAATCAAGTAGTTCGCAAAATTTGACAAGATTAATATTACTTTTGTATACATTTATAAAAATCGATTGAATGCCTTTAAGAACTGAAGTACATACGTACTTTTATTTATAAATACCGTAGAAATATACTGGAAAAAGATCAGCAATCCGAAAGAACTTCTAGCTTCATTGATTCTACCTCATTATTTTATTCTACATTCTTATAATTAATTCTAAGAATTTACGATTTTCAAAATGAGACGAGCAAAAAAAACACAACCAAATTGAGGAAATAGAGAACTTCTCCAAGAATTGAAGGATATGATTGTGAATGGGGTGTACTTGTTAGTCGTGGACAGTCTAGGAATATTTTAACGGAAGATTTACTTAGAAAACAAGACGAAACGGTTGCTACAGCGGTTCACTGATTCAAAAATTAGTTTGCGACGAAGAAGTAAGTTCCGGAAATTCGAATTAACATGAATTCTCAGCGGATAGGAAAGATCTCAAGATAGAGCGACTCCTCAGGTGGAGCTCATATGAAATGTTTTCACGGAAAATAATCACTCTCTATGGCGATGGGAGAAGATCGGTCTCGTTTCCAGGGAAACGAATTCCTCGTCACCCACAGCAGGTTGTTTTATTACATAGCCCTCCCTGTTTACGATTTGGAGATCTAAGCAATAGAGATGAGAATTAAAGCTGAAGGCACCAATGTATAGCGTAGTTAATTTTATTTCGAGGGAAAATTTGCAACATATTAGGTACATTCTGCTACGTTATCACAAAGACCCGCTGAACTTGTTATTACAACAAATTTTAATCTTTGCTTAGTCTTAATAGACATTTCCGCCGGTACCCACATGATGTGGATGTAAGATATTGTTTATCGTGGGAAAGAGAGATTTCAGCGGACGGTAGCTCTCATTCAGTTTTCAGTAGGTCTTTCATCGGCGCCGTACTCAGATGTTTGTTTACACCTTTTTAAATTCAGAAACATATTGTATACCTCTAACGATAAGCAACCGATCGAAGGAATTTTGACAGAAATATAATGGAAATCTAAGAATGAATTTTATCACTTACGAGATATATCGGGTGATAATTATTGTGAAGATCACTTGAATGACATTTAGATTTCGCGTAAGAATCAACCAGGCGACATGTCCTTGACACTGTTCCCTCTTCCTTTCAAATTTCGTGATTAGAAATTAGTCTTGAGAGGTTCATTCCTGAACACGGCTTCGTGGTAAACAGAGTTTCATATCTATTTACCGACATTTACGTCTCGATTAACTCGAATTCTTGGCTGTGAAGAGTTCTCTTTGAGTGTTGGATAACGAATGGAAACGAAGACAGCTTCGAGCCACTCAAGAAAAGCGTTTTCCCAGTCACCTTCTGCCAACCATCTCAATTAATATTCCTAAGGAAGAGACGCGCGAAGGCTTTCAAAGCTTGATCCGGTAAGGCACGGTTTCCTTGTGGTAAAAAAGTTTAGTGTCGGGAGGAGGCGTTATTCAAATCAAACGGTATCCCGTCACTACTGCCAAAGACTTAGCATATGACGCCTTTCTTTGTGCGCGATAAGGAGTAAATGATATTCGATAGAATCCTATGGAGTGTTCCGATCTTCACCCTTTAATACCAAACTATTTCGAATTAAAATGATGAACTCCGTCAATTATAAATAATAATAGTAATTATACGTTTCTTAAATATTTTTGTTGCTAATCTCTGCCACGTCTTTTGGAACGATTCATTGACAGACGCCCAAATGAATGAATTAATTAATCAGTGGCAGTAATCGGCCGTTATCATCTTACATAAAAGATATTTAACTGTAAATAATCTTTCTACAGTAATCAGAATCTCATTAAGCATCGAACTCGTTTAAATTAATTGAATTTTATGGTGCCCGGGAGAGAATTCGGAAGAATACTAATTTCGAGAGGTTCTATGGTTTCTTACAAGATGGGAGAGCTTTTGTATTTCCTGTAAACAGATTTGGCCCGGAGCGTAACCGAATTGTGTCGCGGTTTTTCTTTTCATAAGGAACGGAACGGGCAAATCCAATTGCGGGACCCTCGCAATTTCTCGCCCAAGGAAAAGGACGATAACAGTGGCGCCTCGCCGCGGGATGCTTGAGAGTCTCCGCCCTCTTCGCCCTCACTCGCAGTGTTCTCCCGCTCTCGGCTCGAGCGCAACGTCTCTTTTCTCACCGAAGTCTCCGTCGTTCTCTTCTTCTTTTTCCCTCTTTCCCGTGTCTCCTTCCCTCCTTCCGGAGAGTCTTCCTTCGACTCCCGCACCATCCAATCTCATCTGCGAGGCTCTCTTCGCCGGTAAAGTATCTCCACTCTTTCCCGTTCCGCTTTTCCCTCATCTTTACGCTTTCGCCGCTAATAATTATTCCCGATTTTAATATGATACTGCCGCACACATCTTCCCTCAATCATTTTTTCCTTTTTCTTTTCCTCTAATTTTCTCGGATTTACGTTCGTGGTGCTCCGCATCCAATTTCAATTTACGGGAAAGTTTTCGCGCGGGCCGATTGCGCCCCGAAATCCTCCCCAAATTGAGTTTCTCCTTCCCCACCGATGTCGCGCTCCAAAGTAATCGAACTGTTTAATTCTTTCCGAATCCCTCTGATCTCGCCCGTTCAAGTTCTCTCCGAGGAGCGGCACATTTACTACGAATCGGGCCCAATCGAACTCGGTCCAAAATCGTTCCTCTGAGAGCGTTGACACTTGTTCTCCTTGTGAGACAGAATTTCAATCCCGCCAGACCCTTAAAAAGCCGACCCTTCGCGATCCCTATCTTCCTTTATTCTTCTTCCGACCCCTAACCTCCTTCAGCCGTCCGCAATCCTCTTTTTCCCCCTTCGCGTCGCGACCCCAAATTGCCTTGGGGAATCACTCAAATCCCCAGTTAGGCCAGCCACTGGTCACTATCGCCACTCCACTCGGCTCTGGGAATAACTTTTCCTGCCTTGTTATTCCATTTTTCCGATGCGGTTCTCGCCAACGCAACTAAACTCGACTTTCTCTCGCTGTGATGAATGCATTCCGTTGAAGTGATCACTAAACCCGACGATCGGGGTGGAATTTGAAATCCGGAAAGTGCCTAAGGAGTAATAAGGCGGAGAAATCCCCAAACTGTGATTTCGTAAAAAATTGTGCGGCGGGGAGAAGTTTTTGAGAGAGCGAGAACGTTTCCTTTCGTTTATAAATATTCATCCCGGCTTTTGGAGCAAAGAATCCATCCACCCGCTTTTTTACGACTTGTCATCTATTCGGAACCTCCCCATTTTTATTGCTCCTGTATTCAAATTTTAATATCTTGTTTGTTATCCGTCCCAGTTAGCCTAAAGAGTTTCAAAGTCTACCTTTCTTTTGGTTGATGGTAATAAGCTGATTCATGATAAGGGTGGTGCTATCATTGCTTTGCATCTCCGATCTGAACTTTAAAAATTACGAGTTTCCAAACACGATAAAAAATTCGAGATGATTAATTTGCTTCTCCTCGTTTTATTCAGCTTAAGGTTACTGAAATCGATCGCAAGAAAAAAAGGCGTTGATTATGGATTTTCGTTTCAACCTCATAAAAAAGAGTTCTTTGGAGATCATGTTTTGGAGAGGGGCTGCGGAAATTCAAAAGTAGGGAGCCTTGCCCAGTCATAGCAAATTGCGGTCTCCATGCTTACATTTTTAAGTGGCCTTCCAATTTGTCTTCCATTAAGTTTTTTAAGTATTGGATATGGATTGGATAAAATTCTCCATTCACCCAAATATTTATGAAAAAGTTCATGACGTTTAAACCATCATGATCCTAGCAAGTACGTATCTGAATCATAAAAGAAACCGTCTATCATTCTCTTCATTTTATTGCACGTAATATAGCCGAATTGCTTGCAAGTTCCTCTTCTCCAATGTATAAAATCAATGTATAAAGTCTCTCAACCAGTGGGAAAAACTGCGGCGTAAACTTCGTTGCTAACCCTGCTTAAAATTATCAGGTTTCAGATTTATTTCTGTTTTTGAGGAAAAACTAGTCGAAGTTCAAATGTCCGTTCTCAGCTTCTATAAACAGGAATCGATGCATTTTCTCCTCGTCTTAAATCCCATTCCGTCACATTTTAATACTCCATCGCTCTACAGTGAGGGTTTCTTTTTCCATAATGCTCCCTTTACTATTCCTTTCCAGCGAAAGCCGCTCAAGGACATGCAAGTCGTTTTCTCGGCGCCCTGAGAGCGTCCCCAAGTTAAGTGCTCTGGGAATAGCGCCACTTGTGCTAGTCGAGTGCCTCCGGAAGACCGCTTCGGCGGGACATCGGAAGACGATGAGGACGTGGCTCCGGAGAGCGATTTTGGAAGTATCGAGCGGTTAATAGGCGCCGAAGAGTATCGCTCCTCACCTGTTGATGCTCAGTTCACGGCGATTACTCCCCATTCATCCCTTTACAACTCTTTAAGTCGGGAATCCCATTGGTGCATCCCCATTGATCCCTCCCAGAGGGTGAGTGTGAGTGCGGGAGTCCGTGGCGACGGCGCCCACATGAGACTCCTGCCGCAAGGTCAATTGAAGGACGAAAGTGTTTTCCGAATGCTTGGACCAATTAGAAAGTGTGGCGGGAGGAGGGCCAAGGGACATCGGACGGGACTGAATGTGACCTGCGCGGAGATTCGCTTGGGATACCGCTATTGAGGAGGAGAAACGCAGCTCACGGTATGTGCAAGTCCTCTCAAGGAAAGATTCAAACGCCAGAAATTATATGTACTTCCACCGTAATATCCTTAGCAAAAGCGTTTCATCTGAAAGAAGGCGTGAGAGCTTGTGAGAATATATGGACTTAGGAGGAATGAAGTTCCCTTTCTATGCTTTGAAATGGAGGCCATATGCCCCCTTCTCCAGCCTCTGATTCACTGCGCTACATTGTCATCAGCACGCCTGAACTTTAAAAGCAGAAGCTCCCAACCCCTATCTTTACCCCCAGGGGACAGAGGAAGCTTGTCAGGGAATGTGGGTAAATAAATATCCTCCGCTATTGGAGTCCTTCAAAAGTATTTGTTTTTAGCAATATTTTCGGGCCATTTCACGTTGGTACTGTCTGCCAACCACATTAGTGAGGTTCACCATGCACAATCACATCAATGATTGTGCATGGTGAACTTTAGAAATTATTTCTCACAATGATGAATTTGGGTTACGGGACTTAAAACCAAGGGGCTGGGAACAATGAAGGTTGGAAACCCCTGTTTTAGAGAACAATCTCGAACGAGTTGATTGGAGTTGACATGTAAAGGAATAAAAGTCAGTTTAATTCTAAATAGTATCGACGCCATTGTTAGTCATCGGGAATGCGTTCGAGACTCATAAGCGGCGTATATCTCCCACGCTAAATTCATAATTTAATTCTCCATAACCGCAATCAATTTTCTCACTTTTAGTGGCTCTTTCTTGATTTTTCTGTACTCCGACTAAGTTTTTCTGTTCTTTCTACGATTACTCTTTTCCGAAAGCATGTTTCCATTTCGATTCTCATACTTTCCTTCGAACACAAAAATCCCGTCTCAACGGCCATCAAAATTAAGATGCTTCACAATTTAATTCCGTTTTATTACTGTGCATTTATCAGCTGTTAAGTAGGCTCCGCCCATAACTCCGTTTTTGTTTTGTTTTTCGGAAAAGAAAAAAATTCTGATTTGACGTCAATGTTCTCCATATGAAGCGACTCTTAAAATGGTGTCCGACATGTATCTTTTTAACGTCATTCCACATTGGAAAAATCCTTCTTGTTACAGTCGTTAGAATTCCTCTGACCCTTTTTTTCTGGTTATTCAAACGGATAATAACGCGTTGCTTTAGGAGTAACAAATTGCTTCGCTGCCATGTCTTCTTCACTTGGCAATGAGAAAAAGGTGATGAGAAAATCAGTAATTTTTGGAAATTTTTCGTAAGATGCGTATGAATCTCGATAATTGTAAGGCAGCACATAGCGCTTTATCTCACTACTAGTTTTTTAGGTGGAATCATTGAAAAATTGTCGCTTAGGTTCAATAATTTCTAATTTTTACTGCGTTAACCAATGTTTTCTTGCGGTTTAAGAAGAGTCTCGCTTTGATGTTGATCCCAAACGTTGATAAGCTCGCCACTGGAAGACGACAGTGTGTTTTCAAACGTACGTTATTTAAGCATCCACCAAAAGATCTTTTCGTGAGAAATACATACATAGCTACCTAAATTTTCCTTTATACCAAAGGATATTACTAAATCAACAACTTACTTTAATATTTGCGTGAGAGATCACGGAACGAGATCTTCGTAATGACACAAGTTTATTGATTTTCTTGGAAGAAACAGAACCCAGTCCATTTGTCGCTCTCCATTGAATCATCTACAAAGCGGCTTTCTTGGAAAAGGGAATTTCGACCTATAGTATCTAATGTTTCTATAAATAAGATGCACATTAACCCCTGTTTAGGAATATGAACTCTCTATTAGCTTTGTTTCGCCGTTTCTCTTGAAATTTTTTGAACCTTAACTTTTAATTTACTTTTGTTTTCAATCTTAGATTTATGTTCAAGCAAATTGTCGTTTTCTTAATGATATTATCTTTTTGCCACTATTGTCGGAGATTTTCTTGAAGTGGTCCATAAGGTTCTCCGCCAGATTTGCTAAGTACTTTGGAATCGAAGTCAGGCTACGTTAAACTCTATTGAACTGATGAGAGAAAATTAATCATCGGATTACTTTCCGTGATTTAGTCGTACTTTTAAGAGCGATTACTTGATAATTATTACCGTGAGTTTGAATCACTATATTTATGAGGGAATCGTCGAACTACGGATTATTTTTCTAATGAGACTCACCCATTATTTTCTATGAGTTAACCCCTTTCTCTTTTTGAAGTTTCACTCAGTGATAGCTGTTCCTGTTATTAGATAAGACTATCATAGATCACAACGAGAGTAGGGTTTATTTATACGATGAGATTCAATAAATGAAAATTATTATTTTAAAATACCTTAGCCAAAATCAATTTCAATATCACTGTTAAGCTCACGCCGGTGGAAAAATACGGCTCAACTACAGAAAAATAAAAATTTTTATTTTATTATTCTTAAATTGCATTCCTTGTAGCACGAAGGCCTGATGATAGAAATATATTATATTTAGTCTCTCGTGATATTCAGCCGTGTTTTTGGCTATCTTTATCACTTCTCCGCAGCTTTTTTTCTAAGTTGAAATCCTTTTAGCTGTCTTTTGACATTAATGTCCATGCTGGACTGCTGGACGGAGTTTTGGCATCCGAACCAAAGGAAAATTTGCGCCAGAAAAGCTATTGATTATACTTTCACTTCGGTATATTCATTGAAAACAAATAATGGAATAAGAAGAATTATAAGATCTTATCATGGATGTCTTTTTCTAAATTACGTAGGGAAAAAATAGGACTTCTGCTATGTAGCTCTAAGATGATGAAGGCAACATTAATTCAATTCGGAAGTTACCGAAGCCTGCTTTCAATAACATCTTAACAAAGCTAACGAAAGCGATCGCAAATATACTGCGGTGAAAGTTGTTCCGTTATCATTGGTGAGAAATGAGCGTCTCTCCTGAGTTACGCCTCCACTATTCTTCAGGACGTAAAGATACGCAGCCTCCACAAGGTTTATCGCTAACAAGTTATCACTGCATCAACAAATCATAGAAGGTCTTATTAGATTTATCATCCAATTATTCCACCAAAGATTTAGAAATTCATTGGAATGAATATTAATTATTTCTTACATAAGTAGAACAAACTTCAGAGGTTTCAAGGAAGATACGCTGAAAAGGGGAATGAAAAGGATGAATGAGTGAATATTATTAAGGATTATATGTAAGAAGAGATTATTTAGACTCGATCTCGCCTGAGTAAAGACGTATTATTTTTATTATAGTTCTAATGCACGAACTCGGATTGCATTTGCTGATACCGCCTTTCGGTAACCATGTATGAGATAACTCTCAAAGCTAATGAAAGCAAATAAGACTGCAATAATTAGATAACACACATAGGTGAATTGTCCTTGAAAATCCATTTTTATGTATTTTTACATACAAATCAACAAAGACTGCGAATTTGTAAACGGAGTACATTTCATCTCACGTTCAAATAGTTACAACCACAAATTGAATCAGAAAGATCAGAGAAAGAATGGCTGAGATAATTAACAAATATTTTAAATATCTATCTTATGAGGTCGCTTCTCTATTATATACAAATAAAATCTCGATCCTAGTTTCATGGGTTCGATCCCCAAGAAAGTCCCAAAATCGCTATTTTTCCACAAGGATTTAATTTTTCGGAATTATTTCTAAGCACTTCTCTAAACGATAGAGAATTGTGGCCCGAGGTAAAGTTCGCCCTTTAATAAATGGAAGAAACATCTTCGAAGATGATCCTGAATTCGATCCTAGACCGATGTAAATCTCTCCCATAAGAAATACGACGCGGCGAATATAGATTTCTTTAAAAGATTATCCCGGAAAGATTGACATGTTGATACAAGACGTGGTTTTTTATATAAAGTAGTAGAAATTTTCCAAATTTATACTACGGTCAACGCCAGTGGGCTTTAAATATTCCACCATAAGAAAAACATGGGAAACTCAGTGCTGGGAAAATGAGGTGTGCCAAGTTTCTTTTACCATATATACAAAGGGTATATGGGACCCGTTGAGGTTAGCAGGCCAAATGTTTTTTCATTCCATGAGGGCCCTTTCGAGGTCCTCCGTCGCGAAGTGGGAGGTCCTATTTAGGGTCCTAATAATGGATGGTTGGACATATGGTTTAAGAGGACATAATTTCGAATTACAGTTATTGTGTTCAATGGTCTTACCGTAGACCTTATAAGTGTGAATATCTATTTTAAGGGCAACATAAAATTCACAGTGTCCGGCGAGAAGTGGTAAATAATAAAATAAAATATCATAGGAAAAGAAAGAATAAATCGTACTTATTCCACGTTAATTTATGTGGAAAAAGTACTATTTATTCTTTCTTTTCCTATTTTAAGGTCATCCAGATTGGGCCCTAGATCTCATTTCTGTTATGAAAATGTTACGCATTTCCATCCACCAAAGTTTCTCTAGTTTTCCTTTTTCATTCCTTCTCAATGTTTGCAGAATACAAGCCATTTTTTATCTCGTATTTGTGCCTAGGTGTATTATTTTCTGTAAAATATCTCGCTTGATTGACGCTATCTTCCAAGTGAGCAGGGCGACCGTTTAATTCATCCCAAGTGGCAGTTAAATATTTTTGGCCAGCGGCGCTCTCTTATCTGCTTCATCTCTCGATTTTATTCTTCCGGCATTCTCAAGACGCGCTCTTGCGCATTCCGGGTGTCAAAGGGCAATCGTTGAACACGCACAATGAAATTCGTTTCTCTTGGAAAACTGAGTGGCTGAAAATCGAACTTCCCTTCGAAGAAGGAAAAAATATCTTTCCCCGAATCCAAGGAAACCCTAGTTTCACTCCAGGGTTATCCGTCTATTTTGAGGTAAATCGCTAAACTTCCAAGTTTAATTTAGACAAAAGCTTTTTCGCTAAAAAGCCTTACGGTTAATGATTCTGCTGGTCTTACTGGATATCTAAAGAAAACTAAACCAACCTTTTATCTCAACCATTTGAATTTTCTCCCGCTACTGAGAGCCTGGAAATATCTCAACTTTTCGTCCCATATTTTGCCTCGGTGTAGTTAGGAAATGTTTTCTGG
The DNA here is from genome assembly GCA_036926295.1 of Pachydiplax longipennis. Classification (NCBI taxonomy): domain Eukaryota; kingdom Metazoa; phylum Arthropoda; class Insecta; order Odonata; family Libellulidae; genus Pachydiplax; species Pachydiplax longipennis. The sequence continues at coordinate 18,580,063 of JAVFKF010000024.1, read as the reverse complement.
CAGTGCGTATTTGTTTCCCAAAATACAAATCCATTGTAATTTCTATCTTCCAAATTATTACTATTTTTGTAAAAAAATGTTTGATGCAGTTTTCTGAGAGCTCATATTTTTCACGCAATAATTTTACTATCTAAATTTGCTCATTGTATGATCGTTAGTGTATAGATATTGCCGGTCGTGAGTCTTTCATTGACTTGACTATCTCTGTCATAATAGACATTCAGCCTTCTTTCGTCAAAAGATTCTTTGAAACAAAGCAAATACTGCAGATGTAGATGTCATCGGGTTGCGCCTGCAGTTATGAAGAGGAGCCAAAGATGTGAGGCGCCAAAGAGATATATCTCCACGGCAACTGTGAAATTTGTTGACAAGAGAAAGGGAAACGTAGTCACATAGTTCTGACCTTAAAGTTTTATTCGGCAAAATCAAGTGAAAACGTACTTATTTGCCGATCTCGTGCACAATTCCAATATTAAAAAAAACCGTCCAACAACTATTTATGAATAGGTCGATCTACTTTCTTATCTGTATAAATTTATGAATCTGGTTGCTGCATTTTGGTTTAGTTGATTTCTCAATTATTTATGTAAGTACGACACTAGAATTAAAAAGATCGATATTTCCATATAAATCGTATAAGCTCGTAATATTAAATTTAAATAGTTAATTAAGTCGATGTAAGCTTGTCACATGTATGACGTAAATTGCGGAAAATTATTTTTATTTTACCCCAAAGATGGACGTTCGTCTATGCAAATACTATCAAATAACGACGAATGCTATTCTGAAATATTTCGCCCGTTCTAGGTTATATGTAAATTTCATTCATAGACGCTAGAAATTTAATTACTCAAGTCCTCACCGAGCGTTGAATTCCATTTTCATTAACTCATTAATTAAAAGGGCTGATGACGTATTCTAACGTCATCCATCGAACTTTCGTTTCTTCTTGGATCTATCAATCATAATTGTGCTGTTCAATTCATTTCAATTTAATAATATTGTTATTGGTTACTATGAACGACTTATACGATGGAGCAGAATGGATATATTTGTGTGATTTTTTCGCCCTTAATTTTTATAGCATTCCAATGAGCTTGATAATAACTAGGTTCGTTCCAGCATTAATTTTCCCTTGGCGCCATCCTTTTTCATTTGTCTCTTGAGATTATTCCGGACGCGCCGCTTTTTTTCATCTTCCTTTCTAACACGTCCCACAGATGGATGAATTTTTACCTTTTAAAGTGGTCTATAAAAAGTGTAAAATATGAAAGGGTTTTAGCTTTAAAAAGCTATCAAAGCCAAGTTTATGACCATCATTATTGGGGTCGGTTAATGGCTATTATAATGATAACTATTATAATGATTTTATCATTCGTTTGACAATCCATCTTACCCCTAACAAGTATCGGAAAACATGGGCTTCCACCGAAAACGAACCGTGAACTGATTCCAGCAAAAGTGACCGGATGAGATAATCATGAGTCTCCTCCTTAGTAAATGAATATAAAAATTGTAAAAATTTAAAGATTACGATGAATATTTTTGAGTTTATTAAGTTTTTTCTTGAATCTTCTGTTTAATTGTAAAATATATATCGGTATATTTTCCGAGAGGCAGGTATTAATTGTAAAGACGAGGTTTAAGTGAATGATTACTTTGCTTTTCCACACGTTTTTTTCCCTCTACTTCTTAAAATCTTAACGGCCTTCATCCGGAGACCGAATGACAGTTAAAGGCAAATTTTAAAGGCTCATGTGAAGTACTAGGGGAAGGTTTGGGAGAAGGAAGGCTTGGAGGAGCACGTTTCGTTTTTAAACGGCGAAGAAGCGGTTAGGATTCCTGGGATTTCTTAGTTTTCGAGTTTCTTTTGCTTGGGCTGCCGGTGTAGAAGTCACGAAGCGGAGCCTTGCCATTGCCAATCTCCAGATGTAGGTTGCGAACGTAAATTGGGGATTTTCAACCGATGAGACCACTGGTATTTCTCTGCACTACGCGGTTTCTGCTTCGTGGTTGGCTTTACAGTCGATACGAAGTAGGCCGTTTACCTTGGAGAATTCACCAGTATATCTCTATCTGCCATAAGGGGTTAATGATTTCCAAAGGATGCTAGGCTTGTGATGCCCGATATGACCGAAATAGGTCGAGACAAAACATTGAGCGAATATGACAGAGTTATAATTTATTCAGTTCAGTGGCTTTCCACAAAATACGAACGAGTCAAGTAAATTACATCATAGGTTTATATCTGTTTCCCTTTATTTTCGCTAGTCTTCTCTCTACGACACAACCCTTCTTTACATAAACAGTGAAACTCTCCCAAGAGAAAGGAAACAGTTTATGGATATTCCAGTACAGCGCTTGGAACCATTTTTGTTTCCGATCGAATGGCCGTGAAGACGGCGCCACTGAAATCGCAAGAGAGGTCGAATGCGTCCAATGGACGGAAGCGCATGTATTTCGCTGGAGTGTGCATTATATGGAATGGCCCCATGCAGCGGAATTTAAGGCCGAGGAAAAAGCGAATAAGTGTTGGCGCAAAGAGAATGGAGGGGCCGGGAGAAGAGATGAGGAGATAAAGAGGGGGGAGAATGAAATGGAGGAAGAATCAGGGAGAAAGATTGAAAAGGGGTAAAGAGAGAGGGAAAACAAGGAGGGAGTAAGAGGATTTCGGATCAGGAGATATAAGGAGGAGAAGGGTTTTATTAAGGAAAGAAGATGGAGATATTGGGGGATATAAAGGGGAGGAAATGAGATAGATAGAGAGAGAGAGAGAGGTAATAAAGAGAGGAGGTAGATAAGAGGGAAAGCCTTAAGCGATAGAGAGGTGAGACGAGACTGGGGGCCTCCGTGGCCCCAGACACGGCACTGGCATCGCCACTGGAATGCCGTGATATTCTTAGAGGATTCGACTAAGAAAACAGATGACATACGGTACCGTACATGATATTTAGTGAAAGAATTATGAATTAAGAATAGGAAAGTTATGATTGGGTTCCAATTATTCGGTCTTCTGAGTTTATGAGCTTCTCATACATCACTTTATCGATTAATCAGTTTATCTTCTTTTGATTTCATGATTGCTCTTGAGATCCCATGCTGGGAAGATATTAAATTTATGTCTTCTTCTCTGGGAGGCATCATAATTGAATTCTCTTTTATTTTGATAGCTTCACTTATTTCATAAGACGACCAGTAGTAAGACAGGAGTCTTTGACAGGCGTCTGTCGAGCTTCTTAAGGAGTACATCTACATCTACTTTAAAACCTTGGAAGCCGTCTTTTGGCCTTTGGCAGGGGGTGTGTACATCGAGCGTGGAAGCTATTTTTTTAGTTTGTTGTTATCGTGGAAAGAATGAGTCCTTAAAATGAGTGGTCCTAGCATCTATTTCTCTTATTTCATATTCGTTGTCGGATTACCCGAAGTAGCAAGGGGTCGCATATCATCGATTCTTCTGCAAACTTACTTTCTCTGAATTTATAAAGCAGTCACAACCTAGCTTCAAGTCTCCTTCCTTTCAAAAACTCCCAGTTTACGTCTGAGAGAATCATGGTAACAGTCACTCTTTTATCACAGCATATTTCAACACAACGTATCGCTTTACACTGCACTCTCTCCAGTTGGCGAATGTGCGTTTCATCCGCCGGCCATACACTTCCTGAGATGACTTGAAAGGTGAAGATATTTACTAGATGACCAAGGTATCATCGTTCTCTAACCTTTTCATCGCATCTACTGGAATACAATTTATTAATCCAAACTTGTTAATTGCCTTACGATAGATTTTTTTGGAGTATTTCAAATATTTAGATGTATATTGAATCTCCACGACCAGTAGAGCCGAAGTATTTCTGAACTTCAATTTAACTGCGATAAAAGATGAAAAGTTCTGTTGTGAGAAAATAGCCCCCAATCATATTTATTAATTTAATTTAGTAATCGAAATAATCCACACCGATGATCCGGAAATGTCATCGTGAAACCTTAGTGACATATGAAAAATTGGATCACTGTCAAAGGACAGCGGACACTCCAACGGCCGCACGTGGAGGGAATCTCAACGCTGCACTTGCCCCTGGATGCCATTCATTATTTCCTATTTACTTTGCGTGGCGCGAAAGTCCTGCTGAAGTAACTACAGAAGAGATCGTTTGTGAATAGCCGCGGCAATTATGATCGAATAGGAGCGTCCATTTGCCTTCATTTTCCGCCTCAATCGAGCAAAAGACCTTCACAACCGTCCCGCGAGCCACCTGCGGTTCCCCACTTCACCCCGCTACCCGACAAGCTCAAAAGAATTTATAATTAATTTCAGTTTCTTTACTCTCAATTTAAAAAAATGGATTTTTTAAAAGTCGAGAATAAAGAATTAAAGCACTGGGAAGAACTTGGAAGGCATTTTAACAATAAAATTTCTCTCTTTGATCCCTTATTTATTTCTGATAGCGCAAATATTTCCACTAAAAAAACCAAAAGTACCAAATTAGTTATTCGATTTCATATATTTATTTATAATAAAGTATATCTTTATTTATATATACTTCGTTTTGAAATAACTTCATTTTCTTAAAACTTACCATCTGCGGCCAGCAATTACTTTTTTGTCTTATGAATGCGGTCCATATCTTCATGTAAGCTGTGAAGACTTGCTCTGGAGTATCTTACTCCTCCATTTTCTCTTCAGTATCTCCCTGTGCGACTTCTTGGGAAATATATCATAAGTTGATGAAAATACCTAGGGTTAATATTTAGGTTGCTACCTATACGCTGTTCCCTGAGATCCCTGTTTTTGAGGCTCATTTCCAGTTTTATTAATCTCCGGTCGTAATTACTTCAAACAGAAAGTGTTATTTGAAAACTGTAATACAAACAATTTAAATAGACACAGGCCGAATCATACATTGTACGAGGGATATACTCACTGAGTGTAGGTTGTAGGTCTACGAGTATATATAAGTAAGGGTCTTCCTAAAATAATATCACAACTTTTTTTGTGGAATTCTTGACCCTCTCCCTAAAGAAGAGTCTCATACCTCCTGACACAAATTGTCGCGTATTTCATACTCCCTTTTCCCCCTTTCACAAGGGTTCTTTGTTCTTCCTACCCCTTGAAAGTGTCACAATTTCTCGTTTCCTTTAAAAGAGTGGCATTTTTTTAGACCAAGAGTATTCGAATTAGAATCGAGTTCCCTCCTGGAGAAGTTATTCCAATTCATACCGTGAATGAGAATTTTCGGCAATACATTAATGCTTCAGTTAGCAAGCCACCACTCATCTTTTAAGTTATTTTTTGTTAGTCAATACTTCTAATTATAATGATTTAAGCCATTAATTCGTGATTTTTATTTTTATGGGATAGCTACTTTGGGAAACATATTTTTCTGTTTTAGACCATGAAATTAAATCCTTTTAACGCAGATTCAACACGAGCTTCAAAGTGATCGGGATGGATATCGATGCTCTAATTTTGAACTCAGATGAAAGGAATCCAGAAGATTGATGAGGCATAGTGATTACTTCCTTGTAGGGCGTAGGAGGTTTCAAATAGTCACCTAAGAAAAATGCAAAATTAGACCTAGAAAGAAGCATATTCACTCAGCCTAGCACATCGAAGGCCAGTGTCTTATTTTAGCTTTCAGGGCCTTTGAAATCTTGGTTGGGACTTAAATGTACGAGGGGAAAATGAGTCGAAAATAATTCTCTTTCGAAGGAAGGACCTTCGGAATGTCGCAAAAGAACATCATTGCTTATTTTTTTTACTGAGAAGGTAAAAAATTGAATACCTAGCGTATAATTTAGAAATATGTGCTGTTAATTTCTTATACAACAGAAAGCGGGCTTGTTAAATCCACCCTAACCCACTTGTTAACAACCGTATCTCCACGTAGGGACCCCAAGCCTCATTACAGTGATGGGTATGCTAATGGAATGGGAAAACGGGCGAAAAAAAGCTTCCAGACGAGACCAGAGATTGGATTTTCAGGTTATAATTTTTCACAATAGCATTTATTCTTATTGCTGAGTCTTAAGTTAGGCAATAGGGTAGGTGATATTTATTAGCGAGAAGGAATGAAATATAAGAGAATATATTCAACCTACGATAGTATGGATGGAACGCATCAAAAATCTCTCTTGGGTACAGTGATAATTCAATTCAGTCACATAAACAACGTTGTCAGCGTCTATTTACAAGGTCAAAACATTAAAGTAAAACACAGTTTAGAAAAAAGATTGATTATTAAATGAATGATATAAATAATTACCATGTATAGTAATCGCATTATGATCAATTTGCAGAATCCTTTCAATTCCATGGAAAAGGCATTGCAGGAAGGGGAAAATTTGAAAACTTTTCCTTTACATTGTTCTTTTACGTTATCTTCGAAATCAGACGAGAATATTTGTAAATGTTCGTTCTCCGTTTAAGAGAGAAAACTTTATATTTATGATAATTTCTATCCAGTTACTTTTGATCTTTTAAGTCTTTTCAAAGATCCAGGTCTTGATAACGTCGAGGGTTTTGACCTTTACTTGGTGGCATTTCATGATAAATTAACACTTAATGAAAATAGATTTTACAAGAAATAGCAGGACCGGTTTGGATGCTTAGAATCAACTGATGATGGTACTATGGATTGGAACCGGTCGTATTATTTTTTGTATTTTGGTATTTTAAAACCAAAATATTTATTCATTGAGTGCTCACTTATCCACATCTTGAATGTAAGGCGCGTATTCACTTTGAGGGCGATAAGTTGAAAGCATGAAATAAAGGGTGGAGAGAGATACAAGTTCGCTACTTAGTTGATAGTCGTGCTCCTAAAATCGGTGCACGTGCCATAGCTTGGGGCGCGGGAGGAATGCGAGGAAAGGAGTACGCATACAACTGGAGACAAATGTTGGTATCAGAGGGTCAAATGAGCGGCGGAAGGGCAGATGTCATGCGATGCCCTCGGGGCTTTCTTTCTAGCAGCCGTCCTTGTCTATCAAGAACATGGATCCAGGCTCTACTGCGGGAATACTGCCAGCCGAGACATGCTATTCAGTCTATAAATGTTTCGGGGGATCTTGTATTCTCTCTCCTCATTCTTCTCCCCACTCCTGTCTTCATTCGCCTCCCACGCAATCGCATCTAATTTACTCTTTAATCCGTCTTTATGATTCGCCAATGTAAAACAATCTCGAGGCTCCATTTCATCCCTCACATCTTTCGCTTCATCTTCCGTTTTCCTAAGGGAATATTGTCGTGAAGAAAATTTGGTACCGGTTAGTGTGTGCCACAATGAAGGCGTCCTATGAAATATCTGGTTCCCTTTTGATGTGTGATTACGTTTTTGAGATCAAGTCTGCGTGAAGATATACTTTCCATCGATAAAAGGATTTTCTTATTAAAGGAGGTCGATGCCGTGAAACATCGATTTACTTAAGAGCTACCGCAGATTTACTTTGTAGTTATAAGGTACATTTCTTCGATAAGCATAATTTATTCTACGCAAAGTTGCTTTTACTTAGATAAGAAAATGATGTCCGCCCTCTTATGTACAGCGCTTGGGTTGGCGACCTTTTGTCATTGAAATGCACAGCGTTTAAATGGAGTTAAGCGCATATGAGATGCGCGATGCATATAGTGAATGACCCAATATTGGAAATCTAAGTGATTCGACGAGTATAATGACTTAGCAAAAAAAGGAGGGAAAATTTTAGGTCGTGTTCCACTTTTCGAGATCCAGTTGTTGGGGGAGCAAGGACTGTTTTTAAATGAGGAACCCTATGGCATACCAACTCGCAGTGATGCTGTACAGGTGGCCGAGGAACTAAATACGCTAAGTGAGGAAACATGTATACAGTAGCACCACGTCTAGCAAAGATAATTCGTTCCAATCTTCAGTAGCCTGAATTTCATAAGGTTTCCTTTCGTAAAATACATAACAGCTTTACCGAAACCTACAAATTCTTGTTGTTTATCACTTATAGGTAGATTGAACAGCGTAAATTTAATTTTTTTCATCTCGGTATTTTGATGAACTCAAGCATGCGCTTATCTATGAGGAGATCCTTAAGCCAAATCCAAATCCGCGGAAGCAGTCCGAAAAAAATTGCGTAAAAATATACTTTAGACGGAAAATTCGTTATCGCGGTCGCATCTTATCTAAAGTACCGCTGTATATGTATGAGGCCTCACTGGGCTCTTGAAAAAGTCGTGACCAGCCTCTAAACCACGACACCACTTCGCTGGCGTAACCTATGAGCTCATGTGACGCACATGTCTATTATGGTGACGTCGTTCCGGAAAATGACGTCATTACAGTCACCATTTCGTCGGTAGACCGTGCCAATCTCAAAATATCTGGGCGTGTGGGCGACACGGAGATAGATGTAATAATGAAGCTGAAACTAAGCGGAGCGTGTCATAGCATATGTGCGGGTTATGCGAAGTGTATATACTATATGTTGTGAGGGCGCTCCTAGTTCCAGAGTAAGGAAACCTAATTCCGAGTGTCGGCCAGAAAACGAATGCTCGGATCAAGATGTTTAGATGGTGGCGCAGGCGCACACCTCCTTGGGAATGATTCTCGAGGTCCATTTTCCCAACCCTTCGCGGCCTCCTTTAAATTCGTCCGGAGAATTTGTTTCGTGGGATTCCGAGCCGAGGATTCTCTGTGATTTGCTGGCAGACCAACTGATATTTCTTCTTCCCCAGCGATCCTCTCAATGCTTACTTTGCGATTTTCTTGTCATTCCTTAAATTGAAGTCATGATCCCACAGGCGAGATATTTCGCGCGTGGAAAGTTATTCTGCAACCTAAGCGGAATTAGGATCTCGTCGAGGGCATTTGCATTTCATCAGCGGAACTCGAAAGTTTTAAAAACAAAGTTTCAAATCTCTATAATGTGGGAGTCAGAGTTTCACTCGTGAAAAACGTGAAGCGTCGATCGACTTTCTTATCTTTTCTCCTCTCGCCAAGTGACAGACATGGGTTTGAGTCCCGATGGCGTGGGAATTTTTTATTTCTATTTACTTAGGTTCGTAAGCTAACGTCTAAAATTGAAAAGTTAAACAACTGCCTCCTTACCTGCCCCCTTGATCGTTTTTGTTCGACTGACGTTCGAAGTAAAGTACAAAAGAAATATAGATTAAATAGAAAGATAGATTCTCATCAGTCGAAAGCTATTCATCCATTTTTCTACTATATCCTGAGTGATTTAGATCCCTCTGAGTTGAAAATCTCCGCTTCTCAAGCTATGATAATTGCAACCGATATATCTGCAATTTAGCGTGTTGAATTATTTATTTAATTTTCTCGTATTTGACTTAGAAATAGCATCACATGTGGTATGTGATATTTCGTGAAAATCGCCTTTCCCTACTCGACCCATCACATTTTTTACCAGGTGCAATTCATTTATTATGTATGATACTGAGTTGGGTCGGGTCGATTTGGGATTGGCGGTTTCCTTCAAATATCACAGGGCTCACGTGCTGCCTTCTCCACACGAGTTTTAGGACTAACAACTTAACCTGGTAAAGCACAGGATTACACTTACAACAAAAAATAATCAACAGGAGAAATGAATCCGCTCGTAGCATGTCTAGTTTTACCACCTGTCGCAGAATCTTACACCTTAATTAATTTTCCTCTTCGAACTATATTTTTCTTATTTCATCAAAGGCGTCTTCCCGTACGATATCACAAGGGATTTGATTTCCAATGATTTCTCATGAGGGTCGAAATCGTCTCCATTGGCAAGGAACGAGATGACCTGAAATTGACGTGCTGTTAGAAAATTGTTCATTATTGATTGTGGCGTCGCTTGAAATTCAAAATAGTCCCCTTGCTCTCTGAGGAAGGGGAATATAAGGCAGTAATGAAGGTCTCCCCCATTCTCTCGCCCTAATATCCACTTCCCTTTCCTTCTCCGCGCCGTTTTTCCCCTTATTTTCCTTCCCATATCTTGGAGGATATTTCCCCTTTTCCGTTACTTTTCCTCTCCGCTGTCTTCCACCTTTAATTCCATCTCGTTCCGATCCCTTAGGTTTCCTATCGAATTAAGTCCCTGTAAAATGTCGAAGTTTTAATAGCCAACGAAATTAGAACTCGCAGCGCGACTTTATTGGGCCTTTTGAGGTTTGCTCGATGCCCTCTGGATGCCATGTTTCTTTAGCCGTGCAATCTGATCAACGTGAGGCCTCTTTCTTTTCCCATTCGCCACCTATTGGAGTAGAAAATTATTGACGCTCGCCTCTTCCAGTGCCGAGGAAAACGTTTTCTCTATAGTCCTTTTCCTCGAAAAGTCAATCTCACCGACATAATCGTCTCTTCTAACATTTGCTGCCAGGTCAAAATTTCCGTGCCTTGACATGTTTTCGTTTCTAATACACAATGTCTATCGAAATAATTATTTCAGGGCTTTGTGAGTACCGAGAGGAATAATCTCATTTAATTTGACCTCAGTATAAACCTTGATTTTTTGTACGTCGATATGTGTCAAATGTGGCTTTTACCTCCCAGAAGTTAAATGACTATTGATACCGAACACTGTACTGTTCTATAACTAGCCTCCATTTCTATTTTGCGCTATCTCGAATGAAAACGAGTTACATGTTTTAAAAATCAAACTACTTAATATGATAAATCTATATATGAATATTTCTCAGCTAAGAGCCATTAAAATTATAAAAGACATCTATCATTAAGCTACTTTGACTAATAAATACTAAATTTCAATATTTAATTTCTAAACTAGACTCCTATGAAAACATCATCATCCATCAAAACAGTAATGATAAATATCTTGGTGTTTCACCGCCTCCTTGATCAAAACAAAGCAAAATATTACTGTTCTTTGGAAATTGTGTTAATTAAGGAACACTAGTTCTTGGTCTTAAGTTCGTCCCTGCAATTCATTCATCGTCATTGTATATGCTTGAATCACAGAGAATTGCCCCTTCATAATACTATTATCTTCTTATCATCCATTCTATATGTGTCTCGATTCTCCGTGTGTTCATACGAAAAACGCTTGGGCTCGAAAGAAAGAAAGAACATTTCATGCATTTTATGGGAGTATTTTTGCGGCGCCTAGAGTCGAATCAACCAAGGATATCTTTAGTAAAAATTATCGATATGTAACTGCCCATTACCTCTCTAATGAACCCTTATCTTCCATATTTCTATCTGTTTGGAAGGAGAGTGATATTAATTTTCAAAAAAATCTTTGGTGCAATCCTTGCAGGAATCATTCAACTCATATAAATGAAGTAAAACCCTATGAAGACGCTGTTTAGGGAAGAGAGTGAAAACCGCGTTATAAGCGGCGTAGCGTTATTGCTGGGATCTTATAAATTTATATTGCTTTTGGATCAGAAAGCAAAAGGAAAGTACTTTATGGCACTTTAATTTTTAGTAAGTTATGATAAACAAAACGAAATCTAACAAAACCTTGAAAACGAAAAGGAATCTTCTTTGCATTACTTGCCACAGTTGTAGCTATCCAGAGATTCAGCGAATTATTGGTATGTAATATTGGTTACTTCTCTTCCTATTTTTTTTAAAGAATGGTCTACTTTACAAACTAAAGGAGTGTTTTCGTTTATCATACTTCAGTTTGGTCATCCTTCATTCTATTCTATTCTAGAATGAAGCAATTTTTACCAGATAGACAATTAGGGAAGAATAATGTAAATAGTTTTCGGTTTATCGAACGATTGGCTATATTTACTGTGCACCTGGAATCGGAAAAATCTGCCTTATAAGCAGAGCCTCTTATGCGGTATGTATGACTGAGGGAGAACCTCGTTTTAAGCGAGAGAACGTCTTAAGCGGGAGTGTTTGAACGGGTATTTGCGTAGATAATTTTATAAATATACAAGTATTTACGCGACGGTGATTGTTATATTAGATGTAAACGTATAATAATTTTCGTAACATATTTATAAGGTTCTCATTATAATGTGCACAGATTATTTATAGAAAGATGAATGAGGACCTCGCCAAAATGGCTTTTTACATCATGCTAAGGTTTCCTTACTTTCCGCTCTCAAAAGCTTATCTTCTGCATTTCTATTAAAACTTTGATGGTTTTGACCTTAAAGACCTATCCTTGCTCCAAGGAAATTTTGCTCTTCAAAGAAGGGCTCTTTACATCGTTCAGAAAATTTTCCATCCAATTTAAATTTCAACTGAAGTACATATTACTATCAATCTTGTGTTTGCCGTGCATATTCGTGATTTTCTACGGATACGAGTGAAATAAATGGATGAGGAAAGAATGTGGAATATGCATCCTTTAAGACAGCGTATTCCAGTTAATGTTTAATGAACGCATATTTTGGATCTCCCAGCTTAGTTTCTCAAAATTACAGCGAAAGATTAAAGCAGCCTAATGAAATGCTGAATACCATTCCCTGCTTTTTGACATACGTAGCAGGTCTTCTACACCACGAAAGGTTTCATCTATTCAGGAATGTGTAACCCAGTGGTGGTCGATCCTCCTCCAAGCTCCCTTTCTAAAGCCATAACATGGAGAAGAGCAGTTTCAGTGGACATTACATTCGAATCAAGACGCTTTCTTAGGCTGCTCAAGTCCCACATTGTTTCGCTTGACGTGTTTGTGAATGGTGTGCTTTTCCGTGACTAGCTTTCCGCCGCTTGCCCTTTTGACCCACGTAAGTTAAAGTGGGATTCACTCAAGTAAATTCAAGTGCCTAAAATGTCGCTTATTTTCTGTAAAATAGGTCTTTTCTCGAGAGGACGATGCCCTCAACTGTGTTTCACTTTAGTCTTCATAGAGATCAAAGCTGCAAAATCTGTTGAAAAGTTGCGAACTTGCTTGAAATATTTCCTATTTCTCTAATTGAATGTTCATTTTTATAATAATATATAGTTCTTGCAGAAACAAATTTTTTGTGAGGTTGATTTTAGAAAGGTAGGCAAAGATAAACACTATAGTATAAGCTAGAATATAATCTCGGTCATCCATCCTATACGTTTCTTTAGTATTATTGTTGTGTAGAATACAATTCAGTTTGCTCATATCCTAGTACTCGATAATGCAATTTTTAAATTCTTTAAAGTTCAGAGGTGACATTTTATAGAACATTTTATAATTTTAGATAAGGCTAGAATTATTTCGTTGGCTATTCTAATACAGTTCGTTCATTCAGAGTGGAACGAGAAATGTAGAATTGAAAAAAGGCTTCTTTCACAGCGTTCCACAGGAAAAAGATTTACTGTGAAAGAAGCACTTTACTTAATTACACTAAGGAATGCAGTAGCTATTTTCTTCAGTTCCATATTAACTTAACTTCCCCATAGATAACCATTACAACCTGCATTTTCCCCAATTTAATGAGTCTATTGTAAAAGTAATTAGTAAGAGCCGAATGAAATGCGTGCGAGAGAGCGAGAAATTGTTTATTAATGGAATTAAAAGTGAGTAAATCAGGAGAGGAATAAGTAGCGTTAAATACCTAGGAATAAGTGAATTTGAGGGCTTATGTATTTAGAATTAATTTCATTTGGATACTTTGATAAATTCTTGAACGACCTCAAATTTAAACTTCACCCCCACATCACTCTGCTGTCGACAGCTTAATTACCGAAAATTGAAAGGCGCGAAAATTTTCTTGGAAATGGAACAGATCTTCCACTTGTTTAACCCTTATCTTATGCTCCGTTCAGATTCGGAATATCGTATCCATCTTTTATGCGGATCGCAAGCTCTTAAATGCGAAACAATTTAACAAACCAGGAATCTGGAATTGACATTTCGTCATTAATATTCAGGAATCCTGGATTTTTCCGAAGTCGTTTCGTTTGTGGGTGATGAAGAACATTTTGGTAAATGTTGTCTTTAGTCATTATGTTTTTAATACCTTGAATATATTATACGCAGAGAATGTAAATTAAAATTTCCTAGTTCGTTGTAAATCAAAAATAGATCACTACCCAGGCTATCTTTTATCGAAAGCTTAAAAAATATGGAAATAAAATCTATTATGTGAAATCCCTTGATCGAACTACGGAAGAAAATAACGAATGATACATCCAAGAAAAAATTCTAGTGCAGTCAGTTGAGAATGATAAAATACCGTCAACCAGTCACCGATGGAGATAAGGTGGTTTTAATATGTGTGTCCACTATTGAGTACAAACGAAAGAATGGAAATAAATTGTCGAGAAACATTTCTTCAATCTCTCAAAGTAACCACCACCGAAGAGTTTTCTCGTGGATTCTTCTTGGCGAATCGATAATCAATTTTACTAGTATAAAGAATGAGCACTTTGTTTAGAGACCGATTCCTTCCTTTACAAAATGGTTTCGATTGGGAGTAAATACATTTTCAACCCAAGAACGCTCGGAACACGGGTACGTTTTTCCACTGGAGCGCAAAAAACAGGAAAAACGCTTATCCGCACAAGAAAGAGCATAGTACGCTAATCGGCTACAATTCGGTGGAATATCCAGGTTGTCCTCCTTTTAAGCCATCTCATCCGTTCGGACGAGCCAAGGAATCGCTTCTCGAATCAAAGCGTTCGCGGCAAATTGAATTCGACCGCTGCGTTTCGAGCGACCGAATTCAATTACTGCGTCCGATCGGAGGCACTTGTTTCGCTATGTCGGAATGCGATGGAGCAGAAGGAGAAAAGATCGCACAAAGGAACCTTTCGTGATCGAAAGTGAGTAGGACGGCGATTGGAAAGATTCGAGAGGAGCCAATGGCCGCCCACTTCGGATTTTTATCATCGGAATCCTTTTAATTTATCGCGCCCATGTGCGCCGACGCCTGCGGAATCTGCAACGGCCGTATCTTCCGGATCCTTCTTTTTTATCCTGAAATTGACGGGAAAAGGCGCCCGCAATTCCTTCGCGAATTGAACGCCAAATATGAAAATATGTGTGGAGGTTAAGTGGATGCAAATGGAATTTGAGTGTCACTATGAGGGAATATTTAGTGGCGCGCGCGGTGTTTGTCCTGATTGGGTGACTAATAGAATTGACTCGTGGACAGAATATCGATGCGGTGGGTCCTTTGAGAAGTGCCTTCCTCGACTCACTTCCCTTAAACGGCCTGGAATAATGTGTATTTGACAAGAATCGGAAGCCATCTCTTCAAACTTATCGGATTCTTTTGTTTAGAGTAATGTTTACAGTTAGAGGTTTTATGTTTTCGTTCGTGGAAGTCGTGATTCTTTCGCCACGTCCATCTTGATGGAGCCTGTGCTTTAAGAGTTTCTTTTATCGAATTTATCAGTTTATAGCTATCGTTTTGAATTTTAATTTGGGAATAGAATGATTTTCCGAAAAGGCACCAATCCATCAACTTTAATGATTGGTGAAAATTTTTAGTACTAGGTTCTACTAATCTCGGCTCGACTTTGTGGTAGTCAACCATAGTAACTATAAATGAAACTAAATACATAAATATGTTTTAGTGGTACGGTATGCGTATTTAGTTTCATTTATAGTTACTACTGTTAGTACTGTAAAATCGTTACATTTCTTGCTGGGTAACTCAGCCATTCTGCGCAAAAAAACTTCGTGTGTCACATTATTTTCATTTACTTAAGATATAAAGTTATGTATGTCCTTCAATTTGCTGCAAATGTGATCGTACATTTCTAACTCGGTGTTACACCATAAAAATTGTCGTTTTACTTCTCAAATAATCCGAGTTTCAACAGACAGGTAAACATAATTTGCTACGATTTGCGACAGTACAGTGGAGAAAACCCGGTTGGGAACGTGTTATGTGTTAGTAATCATGAATGAGGAGAAATGGATTAAAGGAGGCGCAATTTAAGTTTACTTATGAATTTCAGAAAGAGAATGATTATGTGTACGAGTAAGCAATGAATAAAAATTGAGCATACCCGACCTTTATGATCGTAGAATAGGCATTCACTTAGGTCCAAATGGAATGATTTAAATGAAAGTTAGAATTTCAAATAACATCAGGGAATCGTGAATGAAATTGAAAGGAGAATGTAATAAAGTAATTACAATAAACGCTTCTTCATTGCTGATATTTATCGCAATGACCTTTGACTGATTGCAAACGTAAAACATATTTATTTTCTGCGGTTACAATTGCGTATTCATGGCCAAGGGAGTAAAGTACAGCCCCAGTAAATCCTAGTAGGTGGAATAATGATGAAAATTTGAGTGGTTTCAGAAATCTTTCATCAACAAACAATGATGTGCAATTACCCGTGGTTTGTTTTTTGAATCGGTATTGGGAGCCGCGCTGTTTGTTGGGACTGGCTTCAGGCGAGAGGCCGAGATGGAGAGAAAACAAATAGATTAGATTTCTGGTAGTGGGAGATAAGCGGTAGTGAGTGTGAAATTCATTTAAGTTAAGTATGTAACTTGATTTTTCCTCATAGCGTGGAATTATTTTCAGTCCTTTCCCAAAAAGCAATCTCTCGAAACCTTTCACGAAAATTATAGTTTATTGCAGTCATGAAATAATCCTTTATAAGGTATTTTAAGACTCTTTTCCGTGTCTTTAAATAGGATCTCATTTTTCATAAATCCAATTTCTGTAAAATTTCATTGCTTCGATTGTTAATTTATAAATCTAAATTAGATTAATACCCTGCAAGCCGCTTTTCGGCGTGCGGCAGGGGATGTAAAAATCGAGATATAAATGGTGGACTATGCAGATAATCTTGAAAGAGATATTTCAAAGCCGAGTGGTGTTAAACCATGATTTTGCCAGATTTATTGTCCCATTGAATAGGGATGAAAAAATCTGGAAAAATCACCTCCCTCACTTCCTGAATGAATGTTTTCTCTTCCAAATATTTATCTCCTGACCTGTTCACCTGCTACCGCGTTGTAACTAATATCATCGTATCTCATTTCTCCAATTCCCATCGCGCTTCCTGCCCTTCATCCCTTGTTCCGTCCCTGCCATATTTCAATCTTCACTCAACTATTTGTTTCCCACCATGGCGAACATTGCGAGGGAAGTACTTTTATTTGACGGCGAAAAGTTCTTTGTAATAGGTCCTCTTCTACTTAAAATATTTAAGCAACGTTAAGAGTTATCTGATGTAAATTTTGTTTTTTCCTAAGGAGTACACCACCATGAATAAGATTAATGTTTTACTCATCTAGCTTACTCTAACGTTGAAGGTAATAAAATATCAGGGAAATGTAATTCACCTGAGAAATATCTTCCATGAACTTTACGAAAATTTATATTTCTAAATATGATTTTGATTCATTCATATCTCAAATGACTAGTCAAAGTGTTAAATGTGGCCTTTGCAATGCTATCTGTTTGTGAGGCTGTCCTATTTTCTTCCCCTCCCCTTAACTGTCTCCCATTCCCTTCCTTCAAACTTTTCTATTTATGATCTATTTATAACATAGAGAGCGTCGCTTTTTGAACTCAACTTCGTTTGCCAGTCAGGTGATTGCCGTGACCAAGATTGCCGCATAAATAAAGCACTACAAGATTGTTTTTCATGCTTTAACCTTCTGTGTTCTTTCTCATGTAGGAAATTGCTTTGCCTTGTGTTTGGCGACCTAATCTATGTTGTACGAGTATTTTTTGTGCAAGGCGTGCTACAGAAGCATTTTGGCCATTCAATTTCCATACGGTGCTTCTGCTCTTGGCGTCTGAAATTTATTTAATTTATATACACCTTCGCTGTGAGTCGGTGCTGGTGGTTAAAGAGCGTTGATAATATCAGATTCTTCGAGGAATTAAGGGCAGTTCATCTTACTTTAGAAATTGGACAATAGAAGAGGAGGATAGTAATACATTGTATGCATTCATGGGTGAAGTGGAAGGATAGAGATCCGTTAAATGTTCGAGATAGGTGAGTTTAATTACAATGAAGCACAGTGTGCTCATATTTATCGTGCGTTAATCTGTGATCTTGGATATCTTTAACAATAAAATGGACTGAGCCTGCCTACGTAGATGATATCTTAAGAGGCAAACGTGGTGAAATTGTAGCAGTTAGCTGTTTCTGCTACCTCATCTTGACGAATGAATAAATTTCGTTTATCTTTTCCTTAAGTGGAGAGGAAAAGAATATTTTTTAAAAATTTTGTGTGTTCTGTTCATGACAGTAGTAATAAGGATATTCCTGAAGTATGAATAATACTGAATCCTAAAGTTTTGATATATTCTCGAATTCGAGCTATTTTATTCTTTACGGTGAAATGTGACAAATAATTGCCTATTTGGTGTATGATTGAACAATTTCCTTGCAATCAACGTATGGTTTTGTAAACTTTGAATACATGGCGATCATAAGTAAAGAGCAAAACTCCCAACCTTATTATTTTAGTGACGCATTTATGAAAATCATTAGACAACTTTGTGACCACAGGTAATTCATATTCGTTTCACACACTAAAATTTCATCGTGAATTGCAGCTAATTAATATATTTAAAAAATATTTAGTTTTTATACCGGTCCTTATCCTCTGTCCTTGATGTTAATCAGAACATGGATTTCGGTTGTCAATCGAAAATGGTACAACGTGCATGAAAGGCAAAAGATCATTTTGGTTTATCGGACGCAGGAGTCACGATAGATTGATTGGCTCGCGGGCCTATGGCATGGAGTTTATTTAATTCCTGCCTTCCATTTCAATTGGAAATGTTTGTATTGGAAGAAATTCTCTCATCAATGATCGAAGTTGAAAAGCAAGTCTTTTAAGTGGGCCAGAGTTGATGATGGATACGAATCACCTTAAAGTAATGGAAATATTGCAGCTTAAATAATTCCCAGAAATAAGTGATTTGAAACACGTGTTGATCCCTGGAGAATTTACTCAATTTGAACGACACTCAAGTACGTTTATTTGCATTGCTAACTGTTAAATGGATCTCATTACACTCAGGAAGCACTTGTTGTAAAAGGTCTAACAAGTTTTAACAGAGAGGGATATTTTGCGCTTTGCGAATACATGAAAGAGATGTGTCTGAGGGCGTAAATATAATCCCTTGCAGCGGGCTGAGTCTGAACTAATATTCTCGAAAATTACGCTCGCCATATGCACAGGAAATGCATATTATATGCACTACATTTCTCTGTAAATTGAAATATTTACCGTGAGTTTTAAGCAGCTCAGAAAATAATACAGCCAAAATGGCGATACAGAGCGATAGTTATTTTCCCCCTTAAATCATAGAGAAAGAGGATAGAAGAACCGTGGATATAAAAAATTCCTTTCTGGGATATTCACGAGGTAATTTTACTGTTTTGCTGAAAATTTACTTCTGATTCTTCCTATTTCGCAACTTTTACACTACATTAGATTATATAAAAGGGACGAAGTTTGACAGAATGTAAACGGAATGATGTTTTGAAAAACCATGATTTGTACTCACCGCTCCCAATTACGGATGCCGTTTATTTCCTTTACCTTTAAACACTAATTGAATAGAATGCCAGTGGCGACACGGTAATTGGTCGGGGATTTGCCTGAAATAATGGATGCGTGACATTTTTGGTTGGCTTTCACGTTGGACACATTTACCTCTGAAATTTTATTCTCAATCGGCGGAATTTTCCATTTCAGTAGAGGTAAGCCCTGACATTTTTTACGCGCATCACTGAATTGCGAGCTTATTTTTTATTCTGCTGATTTCAGCAGAGCCGTCGCTGTCCAAACGATAGAAGACCTATATTCATCCATGAATTACAGTGTTTAAGATTTTCTGAAAATTAAAATTTGATATTTTATAAAAATAAGGAGCTTTAAGAGTTTTTTGCTTTTGAAATTAAAGATTTTGTTACTGTTCTTGAAATGTTTGGAGTAATGAGAGAGGAATAAAGGCACTAAATTTTATTCGATCACGAATCAGGTGTTTCGATGCTTCGCGACATCATCATCACTATACATTGTTGTACACACCTGATTATGATGCGAAACCTTGAAACCTAGGTCGTGATTGAATAAAAATTGTGATAACTGGTAAAAGTGGTGTCTTTATTTCTCTATTATATAGGGGATTTAGGCCGAAACAGTGAATTTTAATTTTTTGAAATAAGAATACATTCCTTCAAATATTATTTAGTGTTGGGGTGATGGCCGGTGCGGTGAGCTTTATGAAGAATTCACGATTCCTTACACTGGTGTTTATGTTATTTTATCCTCTAATGTGCACGCCCGTGTATGAATTTGTATGACGTTTTAAGATTGATTGATGTATCATATATCTTAAAGCATAGCACGACAGTGACAAGAATTGTGTTATTCTTAATGGAAACGTCATACTTAACTGCTTTTGTTTTAATATACAGAGGAAGAAATTGCTTTAAATTATATAAATAATTTAAATTTTTATGATTTGAAAGCCGTATTATACTGATACTTAGAGCCTCTGAAGAAACAAGGACCAAAAAAAGGTTATAATCGATAGTTCCTGTCGTTAACTATAGTATATCTTCTCTATATACTTCTTTGCAGCCAGCACTGAAGGTTTGAATCCTTTTGCTAAAAGGTTGGAATAAGTTATTTCTTCGCAAACATTGTAAGGAGAAGAAAATCAATCGATAATAGCATATTCTTTCATTTTGCTTGCTCACCATTTTCTTTCTGTGGAGTTTTCCCTCTCCCTTTGGGAAAATTGAAGAACATCCACCCTAAATGCCCTCTGTATATATCATCCTTTCCAATGCTCATCCATCCTCGGCAGCTTCTTCTTCCGTCCCTTTCCTTATCTTTCAACAGCTCACACTCTCTTATGTCCTGAACACACAATTCTCAAAGTATTTGTAATTCGGATACAAGTTCAGCCATTTTTCTAAATTGACCGTTTATTTGAAATTCCAATCTCCTAGATTGTATTAGTAACCATGGCACGCGATGAACTTTGTACCGATTACGTAGTTAAATAGTAGCATTGAAAAAAAGAAGGAAAGTGTAGATGGATACTCTCTGATCTAAAAATAGAATTATTTATATCATTTGTCTATTCTAATTAGTGAGACTGAAAATTCATTCTGTATTTTAAACTGATCTAAATCTTTATTCACAAAAATGATTATCAAGTTTGTCTATAAATTTAATTATATCTTAACAGAGTACAAAATTTATTTTAGGAATACAATTATTATTTTGAAGGAAACGTTGGAGAAAGATCTATTTCTGTATTTTAATAAAGAGGAGCCTCAAACAACATTTTCGAAGTTGATTACGACATCACTGTATGTTTTTATTAAAATAGAAATTATTTAAATAAATTAGTTAATTAAATTTCCGGTCGCTGGTTATTTTCACTCCTGAAGCCCGACGCTCTCTTATTAACTTTTTTCGAAAGGCGTTCTTATAAAAGCATGGGCGGAGCAATATCAAGGTAGCTATTAGCAACACAGGGATATTTCAATGCTTTGAAGTGGAGCATCAATTTTATTTTTATTCTTGGGAATGATTATACGGAAAATATTATTAAAAACCTGAAAAACTGAAAGTGTGTATATTTGATGGAGTTATGAGGCATCAAGCATAAGCCTTTAGAGAGCTTCAAAGCGTTTCCACAAGAGTGCCTTAATATCGCCTCATTTATATTAAACGGAATAGCAACTGCTGCTAAAGAAAGGACTTCTTTTGCCCTGATCTTTGGCTTGGTTGATTTAAGACTGGAAAAACTTTCCGAAACGTGTTCTGTATAGTAATGCAACTTCTGTTAGTACTACATTTATTGTTCTTTTGCTATTGTTGCACTTCTGTATAATAGACTCCGAGTAAGTCGAAAAATATTTTACCCATTTCTCCGCGTACCATATCATGGTGATTATTTCCAGCAAACCAAATCTTAATATAGTTTCATCGCTTTATTTGATAGAGCACATGCATCAGAAAGAGAAGTCTTATCTTTGTATTAACCTTCTCGAGAAGACTTTCTATTAATTGAGACATCAAAGCCCAATTATTGAGACAGTAATTAGATCCAGAGTGGCTTTATTACGGTTGTTATTACTAAATTAATGTTCATCTTTAAATAAATCCACTATTTCGGCTTTAGCTTTGAGGCAGCTTTTCATGATGAAATGAAATGAATGAAGTCACAGGAATGAAAACACACGTGAGTAAAATTGTTTTTATTTCTCTCCCTTCAGTTTTAACTTAAAGAAAAATATTCCTAATTTCGAGGTTCTATTCGTAAATTTAGTTCTTAGAATTCGTATTCGCAAATCCTATGATTATAAGAGTTTCATCAAAATTATATACTTTGATAGAGCTCACCTAAAGAGGTTCCAAAGAGTAAAGAAATGACATGTTTTGAATTACAATGACCACGATTAGAGCTCCCTCAAAAGGGGATACATTCAGTCATTGTAGTGAATACAAATGTGAATTGATGTAAATGTTGAACAATTGATAAAAATATCACTCAATCTTTGAATATGCTATGCCATTAATATATCATTCAAGCTTAGAGAAACATTCAAATACAGCTCAAAATTAGATTATTACATTAGATTTGGTAACGATGTAGAAAATGTAGCAAATACTTTTTCATGATTGTGAGGTCTAGTTAATCGAAGAAAATGTTTTTGTTTAAAATAATTACATATACAGCTTGTCCGCTTTTCCCAGACGTGAATAATGGCCGATTGAGTTGGCTGAATCTGGACTGAAAGTAATGTTGTTCAACCAGTATGAAGTGAGTGTTTTACGTTAGTTTGGACACATAAAAAGGATGGATGGGTGCAGAATGACCAAGGTGACCTCTTCCCTCATTTTCTTTTCTAAAAGGGTTTTCCCTTAACGTCCTATCACCTCCCCTCCTTACCCTCCCCCGCTCTTCTTTGCTATTTATATTGTCCTCGTATTCTCTTTACCTGAATATGCTACTCCGGTAGCGAAACCGGCCGCAAAGAAAATTTGGGTGGCTAATTTACTAAGTTTCTTAATTCTGGACCTAGGTGTTACTTGAAGAGAATATTAGTGCAATGAAAGGGGAGGAAAACTTAAAATGACCGTTTGAATTTTTAATGAGGAGTAGAGATAATTTCAAGATGAAATGAATGTATGAGAAGCGAAAGATGGATGCATAGATACGGAAGTGTGGAGCATTCCGAGTGGAAGAGGGTAATGACCACAAAAGCGTATTTCTGTAAGGATGGCCTCATTTACTTTTAATCTTCCTCCATTCTCTTCTATTCTTTTAGGTTATTTAGGATATACTTATAGTTAATTTATTATTGACGTATATTTGTTAAGCAGTTGATTATGTCGAGGATTAAGTTACTCATAATCCCTTATGTCATTATGTTGCAACATAAAATAGCATGGGTATTCAAATAATTATCGACAATGCTTGAAATTAAATTATTTGCGAAATGTTGTCAAAAGAAACTTAGAGAAATGATTTTTTAATATCTCAAGTTATTGGAGTCTCACGATCTATTTATTTTTGCATTTGTCAAGGAATAAAAGGAAGGGATCGGTCTTTGTAAAGGTCGAAACTCGAAGATAACGCAATATCAGCGTTTCGAAGTCCCCAAATCCTTACTGATGAGGGCGTAATTAGAAGGAAAAGAGACCATTAAGGAAATTAAAGGCAGGGAATTCGGTTATGAGAGGGGCGATTAAATTAAGGCTACCGATGGAAGATAACGAGGAACAAATTGAAATAATGAAGTGAGAAGAATGAATCGCTTCCTCCTTCCGCCTGGTTTCATTTCCACGAGTGATCCGTGCTTTTGTCTGCCATCAAATACGGCCTCAGGATATGTGGGAGGGTTCATATCGACTGGACATTTTAGATTGGAGATCGATGGTGTCGACTACTGAAAAGTCACGACCTAGAGAGGGTCGGGGAAATCCTATAGGACTTTTATATTGAAAACCTTTAATCCTATTGGTGAAAATCAGTTTGGGCGGGGAGTGGGTTTGGTAAGAACTATCTATGTAATCGATCACTAATGGACCATAATTGATTATAAAAATATTTGGAACTCGTTATATACTATGCTTTATTATTCAATTACTTACATGCTGAGCCCCCGAAACCAAATGAGCAACGCCTTTAACGTTGGTAAAAGAGGTCACGCGTTCGACTCCCAGTATGCTATGCGTGGGAAGTGAACTTGGGCGTAGGAAAACTTTTAAAATTACTGGTAATTTGTTATTTCTACTAATTAAGGTTCACCTTACCATGACTATCATTACTTTCTTTGATATTTCTACAATTTATTTTCAATTGTATTATACTAACAATTTATCAGTGGTTTTGAAATACCGTAAGTTTCCTAAAATATGGAAGGGTTCTGTCCGAAAATGCCGTAACCGAAAAAGAAGATTGAATGGAAGAGCGATTTTGGTTTAGTGAGGGGGAAAAAGAATTGGGAGGACAGCGGAGGCAGTTGGGTTTGTTTGAGCAAAAGGTTAGCGATCGCGCTACATTGAATCGTTCCTTCTTTACTTTTTCCTTTGTAAACTAGTTATCCTATTTCAGATTTTGCTTTGCTTTGTAAATCGATAGTTTACTAATTTCTAACTAAAACTAAGGAAAGGAAAGGCTTTAACTAATGAAACTAGCTCGTTAAAGACTTTCCTTGAGTTTGGGCTTTTTCCACTTCCTCTCTAAAATAAATGTTGTCTGAAATTTGTCGATTTAATGTCGTATTTAACGAAAGCTGAGCTTAAAAACTTACGGTGTGTCTCCTTTCCCGTTATGGATGAATTTCTCGGAGTGTAGATTA
Organism: Pachydiplax longipennis; assembly: GCA_036926295.1. Taxonomy (NCBI): domain Eukaryota; kingdom Metazoa; phylum Arthropoda; class Insecta; order Odonata; family Libellulidae; genus Pachydiplax; species Pachydiplax longipennis. Next base: position 18,555,377 of record JAVFKF010000024.1, on the reverse strand, counting down.
ATACAATGACATCTCTGGACAATTTTCGAAATCTTTATTTCTCTTACTAAAGATTTATCTCATCGGAATTTCCCCAGATCCCCAGTAGGCATCACTCTCCGCAAAGCCCGAGACCTGCACAGCAACACTATCCAGATGGTACTCCTCTACTATTGATAGGTGCAAATTCGTAAGCCTTTGAGCTCCGTTCAGCTTAGACTGTAGACTCAGAGCTCCAGTTAATACATTCAGGTACACTTTAGGAAAGGGGTGGGGAACTTGTGTTTTTTTTTATCTCATTCTAAAACAAATGCGGGCATTTCAACTGTTTTGTTTCTTAATGTCGTTTATTACGTCAAGTGAATATAAATTGTATGGGATTTTACCTAGGTTTAGGTAGCAATTGTATTTGCTTTCCTTGGTTCAATTACGATGTTAATCTATTTGAATGTATGCGGTACGCCATCGCGTCTCATGATTCCGTATGCAGAATTATGCTATTGTGCCGCTAAATGGTACATACTACATACATGCGACCTTCATATAAAAAAAATGTTTCTCATCCCTATTTTAGAAACAGAGGTCTTTGGAGTTGGAATACCTTAAGCTTGTAAATAATGAACGTTGTTAATGATAAAAAATATTGACATTTTTTAAATTTTTCTCCATGTTATTTTATTTTCATATTTTATTTACGGTGGTCCTTTCTTTCCCACAATTTATTTTCAACTGCGTTAATTGAGAAACCTGTTCAACAGGTATGAAATTAATAATGAGATTCGGTCGCTGAAAAGCTTTGAATCCACTTAAATATATTTTTCAAATTCGAATAATCTGTTTGATAGCATTATGTTCCTCTCATTGTATGGGTATAAACAGTCAACTGAAAAATTTTGTGATCATTAAGCTTCCTCCGGAATTAATGAAGATAAATAATTTTAATCAGTTTTAATCCGTTTTCCTGTTTTAAGAGAGAGCATTCTTATGTACATGACATTTAAATGAATTTTAGCAAAATAATGCTAGATTTTATAGCTTCCATTGTTCTGCAATTTACCAAAGTCTGCTGTAGAGTGAAGGCAAGCGCTAAAATCGATTGTAGAAGAAGGAGCGTTTAGTTCGAGGAAAATCCTAATCCTATTATTATCAAATGAGAATCTTATTAATTTTATACTAACAATTATTCACGATCGTTTGAAAATGCTTCTACGAAAGCGACACCGTTCGTCAAGCTACCTTTGTGGAAAATTAGTAACATAAGGTTCATATTTAATACTATGAGTTTCCACCAAGTCACGCCTTCGCATATTGATATCATAATCCTATTAGGATGAATAACTGGTAGGGTCAAACACACTCCAAGTAAAATGTGATGAATATAAGGAGTAGTGATAGGAATACTTGGAGAAATTTTCTGTTCGTACGTTAAACATTTTTATATTCTATATTTTTTCTGTCATTTCCCTTTTTTCATTCATATAAATCGTCTGAACGCATGTAATTTAGAGACTATTTTTGTGGTTTACAGTTAGTTGAGTCGTATCTCCGGCCATACACTCATGACTCGCATGCTACCTTATTTATTTCGCTAACGTTTCCGTATTCGTTGAGAGTTTCTAAAAATTTTATACAAGTCCAAAATATAAGCAAGGTTTTTGACTAACATCTGAATTTAAAGCTAAGGAAAAATAATCATGATATATGATTCCGTTAATTTATTGAATAGGTCATCTATATCATTTCAACCATTCTCAACTGAAATATCTTACCGACCCGCATTGCAGCAAAATTATTTTATTCTTCAAAAGTCTAAATGTGTGTGATTTCGGTTTCGTTATTCTTTATCGTCTGATTTGAAATTCATTTAAATTTATCGTTCATTTTATTCCGTAGTTCCTTGTACGATTTATACGAATAAAGGTTCCTGCAACAAATCAAACTGATAGCGATTCATCCAATTCGATTGGAGGGTGAAAATTATCAAAGGCTCGAGAAATCTTTCGAATCCCAGGAAATATTAGAGGTAAGACGAAAATTCGTGGAGAAGAAATTTCCGGAACGGAAGGCAGACAGGGAAAGATTTATCATGGCAAGAGCGAGGGAGTGATTCATTAGGTTTATATAGAGATAAATCTCTCTCTTTCTTTAGAGGATTCGGTTGTTTTCACTATCTTCCAATCATATTTCAGTTGTCTTGATTTCAATACAAATGCAATTATGCGTTATAAAAGAATAAAAAGACTTGCTTTCGAGGGAAGGTATTAAAGGACATCGTACTTAAAGAAACTAACCATGAGTGAGATTTGTAAAATATTCATCAGACGGGAATCAGTAATATATTTTATGAATAAAAATTCCAACTAAATCGTAAAATAATACAGTTAAAGGATGGGAGATCTTGCGTACTCATGAAAAGTCGTCTTTCACTTTTAAAATTCGCCATAGTGATCAATAAATTATGAAGTTCACTTCTAAACCTTAATCTAATTTCAGTCGATCATTAAATGTGTAAAGAAGTAATCTTTCAAACGCAACCAAAGGGGATCCGTATTTTTAGTCGATCATACCATTCAGAAATGTTACTTAATGTTAATGTTACTGTAGCTCCACGTGAGAACATTTTATTCACATTTGTATCCGTCTTTTCATGGTGATCATCATCCTTATTTTGTGCTTCGATACTTCACAATCACTATGGATACGCTAGAGTTTTAGCAAATTTATTTACAAAGGTATTCCGCTGTGCCTAAGGTTTGAATAGAAAATAAACAGTTCTGAAATCAATCGACGTGAAAAGGGGAAAGGGTCTTAATTCTTACAGTCGACGAAAGAAAGGTAAAGGTTAAGTGATGATGCGTAAATGAACGGTAGACATCTCTTATTCACCTCAGTTACATTTTCAGATGTATTTTTGTAAAGTTAATCATTATAACCGGTCACTTTCGAAAGTTTTCTTGCAGGGCATTTATGTAGAAGTAGATGAATATAATATAGTATAATATTGAGATATCTGGAACACTTTTGAGGAAACGTTAGCTTAGAAGAAAAGAATATTGCTAAACATATTTATCTGAATCAATCGCCGAAATTCCCAGAAATATATACATTCGTCGATCATATTATTTTAAAGGCATTCATTGCTTAAAATATATACTTGAGTCCAGGATAAAAACAAACACGTGGGTCAGAAAATCATTAAAGTGGCGTTAAAAGATAGTAGTTATATTTCAGGAGAATGATAATCTTATATTAAAATTTACACGTTCAGATAAATACAGGCCAGACATTAACGAATGTGAAATGAAGTTGGCTGCAGAAGTAATGGCAAGCTTCAAGTTTCCGTATCAAATGACAATATTTTTGTGAATTTGTACTATCTACTTCCTTTAAAAGGCTGATTTTGTGGTAAAGTGAATGAAAAATTTCAGTATTTTCTAGGTGTTGAATAACGTCGCTGTATCGTGCTAATATAATTATGAATCTAAGTAATTTTCATTTGTTGTATATATTTTACTGGGAAGAGGAGTATTTTACCTATACATTTTAAGTAATTTACATGCGCATGACTTGAACACACAGGCCTTTCTCAGAAGTTTCTTTTCTTTGACCGTGAATTTAACAATTTCCGACGAATTAACCAAAAGAAGCTCCTAAATAACCTTTAGAATCGTAATCGGTTGATATAGCAACCGTGCATAATGTTAAATTTGAATTAATCGTAAATTAAGAATGTATACGCACCTTTGTCAGACAAATCTTTAATAGGAGTCACAGCCTTTCCATGCCACAGTGCCGTAGTTTTTTCCATCCACTAAATTTAAGGATTTTTTTCTTCGTTAATTATTTCATGGAAATGCGACCCTTTTCAAGCTGATTACTCGTACGGATTTATCTCTGACCTTTTTTTCGACAAAGTTTCAATTCCTTCAAGGGGAGAGGGAATTTTTCCGCGGGAAACGCGGTAATTATTATAATCTCTGCCCGAATTTTATCGTAAAGTAACAATTTACTGGAGGAGAAAATTGTAACTCACAGGAATTACATTGTATGATAAAAACAAGGAAAAAGTTTTGCAAGCGTTCATTCCGAAAAATTTTCCCAATTAAGATTAAAACAAGCTATTCATTATATTACTCTCCAATTATGGTAGAGGTTATTCGATGGAGACTAGTCATCTTTAATCCTATTTCATGCTATCTTGAATTTTCAGATCGGTTGGGGTGGGTTGGCTTCCCCTGTTTTGAAACCTTACCATTCTGTTGATAATTGTGACGGCATTTCGGAATACCTCATTAATCATACTGGAATACCTCATTAACGCTAACGCAGTTATGTAAAACTTACAGAAAACAGGATATCCTAATGGAATTTTCTGAGTGTAATTTCGAAAGGTTACTCTAGCTCCCAGACAAGGAATGGAATCAGTGAGCAACTACCGGAGAGCAATTTCTTCATTCTTTATGTGCTTGTCTTTGTTCTGCGTACGACTGGCATCGTGAAATATTTCTTCTAAATATGAAAACGAAGTATTTAATTCGTTGGAGCATTGCAAACGTATTAATTTTTTTTGCACGCCACTAGCGAAAGATACTTGCGACATTTTTTTTGATTCGTATCGAAATGTTTTTTCCAAGAAAAAAGATTTATTTCTTGAAGATAAAGAAATCGTATTTGTTGATTGAATCCTATATAAATATCGTCGAAAATATTATTAGCTGAATGACACCGGAACAAACAGAGGGACGCTGAGCATTTTCAAGGGCGCTGACCAGAGATATGGAAGGAATGAACGCAAGGGTATTTCTTAGGATTCTGGAAAATCTTCGAATTCCGAAGAGAAATGATGAAAGGAGAAATGAGAGTTTTGAGAAATGATGGAATTTATCGATGGGGGAGGAAATTTTCCGGAGGGGATGAATTTGCCAAAGGAAAGGGAGTGGTTTAAGACAATTTTCTTATGAACCCATCTCCAATTGAATTCAAAATACAATTCCGTCAGAATAAATTAAGCAAATGTACAGTTATAGCGAAAAAATTTTGAAATCATAGGATCCTAGGAAAATTGCTAGCAATATTACTAAACTCATCGAGTAGGTACCTCTCCCCTACCTGGATCTGCAAAAAACTCAAAGGCAGCATCATTACGAAGGTCACCATTTTAAGTTTATTACAGATAATTTCTTAGGAAATATTTCCAGAAAGTCCCCTAGATCCGTTGCATTAATTTGGCACATCAGAATATAACACTTTAGAAAGTTGGAGGTTTAGCTAGCTTATATTAGTTAAACATATAAACTATATTTTAGTAATATATTAGACTCAAGCAAGTCCTGAAAAACTAAGCAAACATAGAAAATTTAACTAAAATTCTTATGGACAATTTAGGAATGCAATTTCGTCACTCATCATGTGATTGGAGATGTCAATTACTTGCACTTATTTCACAATCATAATTGTCTTATCTGATGAGTAGTTTCATAATTAGTTTTGAAAGAAACACCAAATCACTACTACTGGTATAATTTAATACTACTTTGATAATCAATTTTATTTTCTCATATTTTAGATCCGACCATCGGAATAGGGTCAGATCTAGACATTCTTTGAGTGAATATGTTTATTTATCCATCTAATGAATTGAATTGCCACCTCAAATTTTCTAATAACAATATTTAAAATTATTCTTTTCTACTACAGGATAAAGGAAAATGTATCGTTTGCTTACTCTTGTTTTGGTAATTATAATGGCAATGATAATACGGGAGCTGCTAATATTTGAATGAAGATCAGCATGGCAATAGAGGGAGAATTTTAGTATCTGTTAGTTAGCCTAGCTGTTGGTGGAGGTTTTGCAGTTGAAATTGTCCTTCGAGCTGAACAATTTACAGACATACCTAAATAATAAAATCTAAAATGCGCACCCGCTAAAGTTCGCATGCTCATGAATTCATGATATAGATAAAATATGAATATAATGAGAATGAAGAAGCACTTCGAGTATCTCCAATATTTCTTATAAAAATCTTACAATTCGAAAGGAAAACGGAGGTTTAAAATGTCTGACTGGGAAATGCGGCATCGTCCACGGCCAACATCTTTGAGGCACCGGCCTCAGTTGTCGAACGAATCTCTAGCTCTTGCGTACGAAGTATCACATAACAGCATATCTGATCTTTCTGGTTAACTAGCTTCTTTTGATAAAACATCCACTTAGAAATTGAAAGGTCCGGGTTCGTTTCCCTTATCAGACATATCACATCATATCAGCTGTTCTTTGGGAATTTTCCCTAGTGCACTCCTTAACGTGAAAACTAACCTTTCACACGATACCTTATGTATGTATGTACTTATAATGTGAGGTCACGCGAGTGTACCTTTTCGGTTTGAAAAACATTCCTCTTCTTTATCGATTGAACCGTTGGAAAATCATACACACTGTTGATGTCTCCAAATACTCCGGCGGTATTCACTGAGATTGAAATCGGGATCAAATAGCAGTCTTTCGGATCCCCAACATTTGGGTCTCCAAGCATTCGGATTCCAAGCATTCGGAGTGATGTGCTTCCGCAAAATTTTTGTCCTTTATTGGTTTTTTGATCCTGGCTGAGCAAACCAACACTGCATCTTGGTACCTAACAGTCGGATTTGGGAAAACATTCAGCGTTTCTGATCTATGGCAGATTTTTATCTGTTTTATTCCGGAAAAGAGAGATAAATATTGTACTTCTATACTAATCTCGTAAGATGTATGTTCTTTAGTAGAATTAATGGAATTTGAAGTTATTACAGAAATCTAGTTGGAAAAGAAATTATAGATGTGAAATAAATGCAAGTAATTGATATATTCAATCATATGAATGAATTACAAAACTGCATTCCTAAATTGTCTATAAGCAATTTAGTTGAATTGTCTATATTTGCACAGTTTCTCTTGAAAGGATATGCTTGAGTCTATAATGGCTAAACTAAATATTCTACCTTTTAATGTGCTATTTTCTACTAATACACTTCTACAATCTTTATGATGGTAATTTCGTGTATAGTTCTCTCCTGGTATTCCTTATACCTCATTCATTCAGTTACGTTTTATTCAAATCCGCAACTGGAATTGATTTAAACCTAAACTACTTAATCTCATGTATTTACCACTTATTCTAGCGTTCATATCTCTGAACGAAGCATCACTTTAATAGAGCTTAATTCGTAGATTTATCTCTGTTTGTCTCGTTAATTAAATCTTCCCCTGACGAAAATCCTCTTTAGCTAATGCACTACTAAACCCGAAGGGCTATAATATTTAATCCGAAGTGAAGTATCTCCACGGAAGTACGGACTCCACTCCACTCAAGCAAAAGGGGAAGGAAGGACTTCCTGCGGAAACAAGTTACGGAATTTATTATTTATTGATTCAAAGAAAGACATAATGAATCAAGTTGGAAGTTGAATTATTACATAATTTAAGAAATAAATAATTGAGACGATCGAAATGAGAAGACCTAAAAGTTCGTATACCTATAGGTTAATTGGGCTTAGGGTGTTTCTAAAGAACAATATTCGTCAATTGACAGACAAAAGGGATGGGTGAATTCATTCCTGTTCTTACCAATCAAGATTCTGCCTTTATATTGAGGTTTACGCCCTTGTTTTTTCTTAAATCCTCTCCTTTGATATCAAACGAAACTCTCGCAATGAAACGGTTAAAAAATTAAATTTTCTTTTGTTCTATTCAACATTTTCATTTATAAATCTAATTTGGGCCTTTCGTAATCCTTGAAGAGATTTAAAAATCCAACATTTTTCAACTAAAACTTAGAAAACTATTTATGTATCGCTTTTTGGAGATCATTTGAAAATAAAAATGAGTGCGGAGGTGTTATACATGGAGCCTTCAACATTTCGTGAGTGATAACATTGCAACCGAAACTTTATTTTAAGTATGATAAAAAGGATTGAATGATAAGGAAATTATCCTAAAATAACATCCATCCATTTTTTGATACTATTCAGATTTAACTTTAGTTAGCTTTATCATAATCAAATCGTATAAAATTCTTTATACGTAATTGCCTTTCAGATCAAGTCTTGGAAAATCTATTTTGAATTGTTTTTAAAAGATATAGTTGGCGCAAATTTCAAAGTAGATAATCGATTATTTCTTACATTTTGTTTCCTTGTTGTTCTTGCAAAAGAGTGTGACTTAAAAGGACTTTTGAAGTAAGTTTCAAAAGACTCTTAAGGACACGTTTTCAGTGGGCAGTTTCATTTTAGTAACATTCATCTTTTTGCCTTGGGAGGGATCGTAGGGAGTCTCACCCACAATACCCGATCCTATGATGTGAATGGGAATTTACGATGTACTTACTCGTTCCACTTGAAAGGAAGCGTATCAGGCAAGTGTCATAGGTCGTTTGGTGTTCTCGTTGGCTGAAATATGACCGAGCCATCGTGCATCTGCGATACAACAACAAGCATACATCGACCGCTTCCAATATCGGACATGGCCCTCCTGTAAAATTTTACATTTACCATTTCATAAAATTTACGAGTAATTGATGTGGTACGCCAAAGGAGGGTTCCTGATTAATTTTCGCGGAGATCGCTTATCTATTGGAATACCCCGACTACTACCATCATCTCCCGTGTACGAAAACCGCAGAAAGCGGGGTTTTGTTGGATGACCAAGAAAAATGTCGGTGACATCAGCGGAAGCTTGACAGGGGAAATCCTCTTAAACGTGTAGGTGTTTATCTGTGGAGGGGGAAGATGACTGCTGGGCGACAAATGCTTAGGATGTTATATTCAGGGATATACATTCCGCTTTGCGGATTTATGGGACGGTTAATCAATAAACTGGATGATTCCCGAGGGATAAACCAGCAAATGCCTCAAGGCCATGAAAAGGGTCGCAGCAACATTAACATAAAAGCAAAATGAATGAGAGAAAGAGTGATGGAGAAGAATTTGAGGAGGCGGAACCAGAAATTGCTCTCTTCGAAGTATTTCAGATAGCCGGAATGTGTGAATATGACTTAAATTTTTCCTACCGTAAAATACATACTGGCTTATAGGAAGATCTTTGAAAGTAGATATTACCATAATAAAAATTATAATAATACTTCATTTTGGAATAATATGGAACAAAAGTAACTTCCGTTCATTCATTCCGTCCATTTAACAAATTGGAAACTTTAATACTTAAAGAATTGAAAATTCGAAATGAGTAAAAACTAAAAAAAATTTTCGAAGAAGCCTCAAAATTTGTTCTATGAAAAAGAAAAAATAATCGAGGAAAAACATTGATGCAATAAACAATATCGGTCCATAAAGTTAAGAATAGAATTAATAAACAGCAAATCGTGTGAGGCGGTGTCTAAACCATAACAAGGATAGGATGCAGCCTTCTCTATGTAGGAGGCATCAAATATATATCTCCTTGAGTTTATATTTCTTTTTTTCGTAAAATATGAGGCAAATGTTCTTATTCGAGGATTATCCATCTATTATTAACTTAATTTAAAAATGTAAATGTATATATGATTATATATCATTATCTATGTTACTGAATCTAAATTACTCTGAATAAAAATTAATTTCACGAATATAAGCGCCTTTATTTAACTACTGAAATAAAATACTCTTCATTATTAGATATTCTATGAATTTCGTTCAGTTATGCGTATTATCTACTTATTTTTACAAAGTTATATTTGCCGTATTATTATGTATTTAATTGAATTATTTTCCTATTTATTTCGCTATAAATATATTCCTATTAATGTATTATATGAATATACTTGACTATACTTATTGAGGTACTACATTTATATACTTACATATACGTGTGAATTACATTTATATCATGTTCTTTCACATATTTGATTAATATCGATAGGCATGCGCAGATTTTTCAAATATCCCTTAATAGTGGATAATTTATTCCTAAAGATCTCTTAGATTTCTTATATTTCAATTTCTTCTAATTGTCCTCAAAATCCTTGTTAGAAAGCGAAACTACACAAGAACTAACATGAATGAAGATTGAGTTGAAGAGCAGACTTTTACTCCTAATCTCGCCCAGATAAAGACGGTTTATTAATATTATTAAGTTCTTCTTCCGTTCCATTAACTTACATCAATTTGAAATAGCAAGCTTGAAAATGGGTTTGAATTTTGAATCAGTGCAAAATAAAATAGGAATCCAATATGTATTAGCACCGGTGACACCATCCGACGTGTTTTTCCGCGCTTCTTTTGATAGATAACCTCATCGGGAAACTGAATACGTAAGCGGTCCCAATTTTATCATCGAGTCGCGGGTTTATTTTTATGAAGCGCGGCGTGAAGGGCTTTCCCTCGAAGACGCGGAAGGCCTCCCTTTCACGCCGTACGATAATCTGCGCATATCACATCCATCAACGTCGCTGGCGGAATTCCACGAATGAAAATGGCAGAATTCCGGATAATCCGTCCGAGGATCCGCGGGAGTTCCATTCTCACGTCCTCTCCCATTCGTTGAAGCGGGGCACAAAGACACCTTTCTACAGACCCTGGCTAAAGATGAGGTTAATCGGCAGAAGCCGCACGATTGAACTTGCTGTCGAGTGATTGGAGTCAAATTAAGGTTCGATCAGTCGAAGGCGTGTTGAAGGAGATTGCGTTATCAGCTTGCTCAATCGGAAAGTGTAACATCTTGGTGTGTCTCCTAGTGTGGCACCTTGCCATTCCCAACATTTATATTTAAATGAAGTCGTTGGCCACGAAAAGATGTTTGCGTCTCCGCTGCTGTTGTTCTTCTTAAATGGGGACGCCGTGATTTTGAATAGCCGAGCTTTAATGATTCAAGAAATTTTGTTTTCTTTCTTAAAGAGAGGGATGTTTAAAAAGCAAAGTTTTCCGTTCCAACGCCGGAATAATGAGATCAAAACAGAGCCTTCATTCTTTGATTTTTAAGCGAAGAGAATTGAGAATTAATCGCTACTGAAATTGAGAAATGTTGGCTCGTAAAAGAGGGCCAAAATTTTAAAGAGAATTTTTGGAGAAACTATTGCGATGCATTACTGAGGAAATCTCAAACTGTTTACCAAGTGTTATGAATATTTGAGAAATGACATGCTTTAAAATTGGCGAATATCATTTCTGTATCTTCCTCTGTTTTTTGGCAGATACGATGAAGATGGCGCGAGCGGACCAATTTTATCCTCCGTTCTTCTTTGTTTCTTCTTTCTCCTGTGACGAAAGAAACTATGCGAAGTCCACTCCGTCTTCTGAGTTGGACGGCCGTACTCTCCTAACATTTTGGTTACTGAAGTTCAATTTCCATGATATTGGCATAGGAGGATTCCATTGTATCTGATCCACTATTCCGTTGCGAAAATGCGGTTTTTAACAAGAAAAGACACAATATTACGAAGAAGAGGAGACTTTTTCAAGAGTTTTCGCCTCCAAAAGTCATTGAGGGGAAGCAAGGATTTCTATTTCTGATTTTGGCTTCCTCTGCTGGGAGACCCTCCCTTATTCTTTTCCTTCTCTCTATTCGCCCTTCGACTCCTTTTTCACGAGTCTCTTCTCTCTCCAATATTTCCTCTCTCACAATTCTCCCACTCTCGCACCCTTTACTTCTTCCAATCTTTTTTCTCGCCAGGCTTCCCAACCGCAAAAGTTTACTTTCGTAGATTATACCTAGAAGAGCACGTAAACCTTTCTGAGCTTCGTTGCAAAATAACGAAGAACTTCGATTCAGTCACATACGATATTGCAAGGAATTTTCTTCACGAGGTTACATCTCTTTGACCGATTGATTGGACTTTATGGGTTTTGGAAAGTTATTGCTTCGAAGTTTATGGGACTTACTTTCCGCTGGAATTCAAGGTTTTCAGTTAATCTAAATTTCCTGGTTTCTTGAACGTTGTAGACTCTCATTTGGCGATTCCGGCTGAGCTCATAATTTATTCAACATTAATGAAAATGTTATTCAATATTTTAAAACATATCATAAAGTTCTTAAGGAAATTTTCAGGTAATTATGAATTGATAAATTTCCGATTACAATAATTTATTTAAAAATGTGAAAAAACATGTAAAACTGTATAAATTATTAACAATTTAACATACTTTGATCATCAGTATAGATTAAATTAAGTTTTTTTCAAAGGAAGCGCCGAAAAAGGCTCAGTTATCAAAGGAGGCTATGATTGTAATATTAAGAATACCAGAGCGATTGTTTTAAATTTTTATTCGAATAAATATTACTTTACTTTAAATTAACGAAACTAAATGGAAATTTGGAGTAAATTTCGTAAGCTTCCAGGCTTCCTTGAAAAAACCTCAAATGCGAGGTCATGATGGGCAAGAGATGTAAGTTGAATGGGCGGCCAAACTCATTACCTTTGGGATTCCTTTCACCTTCCACAGCACTCTTCCCTCCAACATTTTCTTTTCATTCCCTTTTCTCTTTGTTCTTATCCTATGCTTGGAATCTCTAGTCACACCACAATATTTCCTTTTTAATCATTAATAGATTTTACGCCTAAGGAATCTATTCAGTTATTTCTTCTTTGCACTCAGTCCTCTTCACGATACGAAAATCATGCGTTCGTGCGATGCTTTTAAAAATCTTAATTTTGTATATCAGCAAATTCATCACCTACATTAATGTATCTTTAATGAAGAGAATCTAGACATTTAATAAATGAAAATAGAACTACTAATGATGTTGAAATGAATATTAAAATTCTTCTTCCATTAATAAAAAAATATGAAGTTATTCAGTATGAACTTTAAGTTCAAACAGTGTAGCATCGACTTCGCTTGGACTAAATTTTGTTTTCATTTTTTAATTTCGCAGCATTTAATAAAAGGGTATCATAAGGACCCTTGTGAATTCAACTAAGAATGGATTCGTATATTATCCCCAGAAGTTAATTCTTATCCTATCATGGAAAGCCACGTAGTTCTTACAGCTTTTTTAATATCACTTGTTGAATAGATGAAGATAGAAAATGTTTGTGATTAATTGATTGTGGTGAAATATCATTGGGAAATAAATTAAACAATGAATATGAAAATGTCTGGTAACATGATTAATAATATTCATATCTTCCGCTTAAATATAATTCCTTATTTTGACATACTGCCATAATTTAATCGATATTTTAAATTTTGATTTCAAATTTACGATTTATGATGAATTACATAAAATGGGAAAACGATACAATGATAATTTTAGAGGAACATCGAAGGTTCGCGACGCAAAAATTGGCTTCTCTCAAAGCTAAATTTTGACGTTAAGCAAGGCCTTTTACGATATCGTAACTTGAGGCTTAAATGCTTAAGTAGCATCGGAAGTTTTTTTATGAGATAGAAACGTTTATGAGTTGATGCTCTAATATTGCACGGCTGTTGGTAGATATCGTATTACCGGTAGGTTCGTAAACAGAGAGCTAAGAACTTGCCAATTTCAAAAACTGTAATCTTTAAAGAAGTTTATGGAGCTTATCTGGCGAAAAAGATAGATTTACGGCCGCAAAAATATTTGAGATGTAATATGTTTCGTTACCGTAAGAGGTCTATGCTCTTTTGGAACCTTTCTTTCTACGTCTCCCATTGAAGGCCACTTTGAACAATTTTCATGACTCGCGGAGACTAAAAGGAGAGTAGGAAACAGACATTCTTCTGTGTCTGTGACGCGTCTTTAAAAAAAAACTAATTTTCGCGTTCCCATTCACTTTCTTTGATTACATTGCGGTTGGCAATCCTGCCTCTCACTCCGCTTCACTTTTCTTTGAATCCTTCCCATTCCATTTGCACGAATGGAAAGTGATCACAGCTCTCCAAAGAATTTCCATTTCGGTTCCCTCCTAGAGAACCAACAATCGCCCTAGGGACAAACTCTCTCCGCGATCTTCACTCCCGGGTCTCTCCTCCTTTATTCTCTCCCGCAAAAAAATCCCCGCTCCTTTATGAGCTTACACGCTGAGGAATTCCCCCACGAATTGTTTCATCCCCTTCCTTCCGCGCCCCTTTATTTTCTCCTTAATGGTGTCCATGATGCGTCCCTCACCTCCTTTATAGAACGAACGCAAGTTCTAAAATAAGATTCCAGCTCTAAATAGCTCACCCGATACACTTCCTCCTCCCTCTCTGTCACACCTAATAACCGCGCTCCGGACTATCTTATATATTTTTGCGTTGAAACGAGCAAATCTATAAATATTTACGTGCGCATTTGAATCTATGCGAATAGTTTTCAAGCGTTTTTGATGTGAAATAAATGTTGGATGGAGCATAATCTTTATCTAAAATGTATAATTCCATACGATTTTGACATTATGCTCCACTTTTTAAAAAAAAAGAGTAATGGGTTATTTGAAACGATAAAAGAATCAAAGGAATGGATGAAGAGTATAAAACGATTAATTAATGAATTTCAGCTTCTTTTACATCATTTCTCGAATGATCAATTACATTTATATCCTAGGTTTAAACTATTTTTGAAATACGTAACAACTTTTTATAATAATTTTTAGCTTTAGAAAGAGAGTGATTGATTATAAAACTCTAATCCAGGTACGAGAGAATCATATTCAAAAACTTCCCACTAAGATCTTGATGAGTGATGAATGGAGCGGTTTGACGTAATGAAAGGAAATTCAATGGGAATTTGGCCAGTTTGAGTAAAATGTATTCTCATCTACAAGCGGATTGAATGGGTGTGGAAACAGTGGAAAGTGGGCTATCAAAGGTTTTTGCCAATCGAAAGATGAAGCCATTAATATTCTATCCTTAATAGCCAGAATCGTATAAGGCACCACCATCGGTTATTCAATTGCTATGGTCTAGCAATGTAAGAATTTTCTTCCAACCAGCATGAATTCAGATTAGAGAGAACTCGGGATACGTGTTTAATGGATAGTACGGCAATCGATGTAATCTATGACTTTTTTTACAACGTTTAAGCGTTACTTTGCACATTGGCTAGCATATCTAATGAGCGAATAGAGTGCCTGTTTAGAGGATGGTAAAAAAGCGGCTAAAATATCAGCGGCGGGCATTTGAGTCTGCGGCGAAAGAGGATGAAATTGGGATGATGAAGATTCGCAACAGTGAGCACGATGAAAAACGGGACTGGTGCGTATCTTCCATGGACGCGCAAACAGCATTCTATTGAATGAAACGCAAACTGGTTCGGCGTTTTTGCATGCGACTTGAGCTCCAGATGAAAAATGATGTCGAAAGCGCCTGATACAAAGCTCTCGTGAGAAGCAACAAATATGCGACATTCACACTACCATCCCACTCTAATAGATGAACAGATATTGAAGTAGAATGGCTAAGGAGGATGGTTCAGCTCATTATATGCAGGCATCCCTTTTGGAAGCCGACGAAAAAAAGATGAGGCGATGATTTGGCAAAGCAGCCAATGCTTTGGAAGCACTTAGAAGAAAAGATGTGATTTAAAGATGAAATAAATAACAGAAGCTGTCATCTGTCTAAATAATAAAAGAATAGGTTCATTGCATCTTTCGACATAAGCATTAACGGCCCAAGGTATTTTTGGTGCTCCAAGCGGGGAGTATTTCCAGCGCCCCCGTTTGTAATTTATTTTTAATTTTGACCAGTCAAATAGGTGATAGAACAGTGTCGTTGAATAAAATTGAAATTATAACATTATATTCTAACACAATTTTTTAATGGAAGGTTTATCAACAAATTTACAGAATTGTAAATTGGAAAAATCCTCGTTTTGCCTCGTAGCGGCTCTCTGCTAATTGATCGATAAGAAATGCTTGCGAGCTTTCCAAGACGGGAAAAGAAAATCCTTTCCTTGGTTTTTTCTCTTTTTAGGCTATAAAAACTCACATCCTTAAGTGTTTCGTACGTTGTCTTAATTTGAATTAATGAATAGTTTTTGTAAATGTCATTGTGTAAGGGTAAGAGAAGGCATGAGAAATGGAAATTTATCCTCCAAAATGTTGCCAATCCAGTAGCTGCTTATATCGTCGGTCGGCTCTAGATATAAGAGAAAGAGGAAAGAAAAGAATGTAAGGCTCAATTCGTCCCCAAATATGTATGAAATCTCCAGAAACAATAACCTTTCCAGGGGTTTTCTGGTAATATGAATTGAAGATCTAATAATTTCATGCGAAAGTTGACTATCGAAATATATGGAAAAGAAAATGTAATCAAAATGGAAATGTTGGTAGTAATATAAAATGGAACTAGCTTCCTGAAATCAATATTGGGTAATTGACCAGATAGCTTTACTTCCAAAGAATTTATGACCGAGAAATTAGAACGTTTTGATCAAGATTACAAAAGAAAAAGATCTCATCTACTGGAGTATCTATGCTCAAAATGTCTGTGAGGCATTTACGAAGTACAAGAAATTAAGCGTCTGACGAGGTCAAGGTTTCTATTCTGAGAAAAGATTCTTTTTCTTAAACCGGAATTGGAATCGGTTACGGAAATCGTTGGCGGTGATGATGAATGTTATAAAATCCTTCTTTTTACTTTTTTCGATTATCAAAACAAGAGATAACTCAATGACAGAAGAGGGGGTTTTCTTCTCTTATCAAACTCAAAGAGTAATGAGTTTGAAATGTAACCGCTTTTTTGCGCCGCAGATAAATCAACGCGTAAGAATTAAGGGCTCTTTGAAGTTTGGAGGCGAACTCATCAGAAATGTCTTGATGTATATCATCTCAATAATGAAATGGGGAAGGGAAAGACGGAGTGAGATGTTTTTAAAAGGAATTGGGAAAGGCATTTCGGAGTTGCAATAAGGGCTGGGAGGGCTATTAAAGATCGCGCAAATTTCAGTATTAGAGAAATGCTTCACAAGTTCAAATATGAAGTGTTTAGAGTTTGAGTGTTTGAGCGTAATCATCGTAAATTTTAAGATAGGATTTAGTGTCGGATAAAATATTTGTTTGCTCATTGGAAACAAAATGACCTTTGGATTCGACTACATTAGATCGCTGTACTTGATTAGCCCCTGATGTCTCCCTTCTGGCCTCGTTTGTCGCCTTAATGTTTAATAATGTTTAAAAGACAATGAAAAATTTAAAAAAGGTTGGTTCACTGGAATTACCGGTATCGAACCGTAATAATTTTCGTTCCGGTTTTCGCTCCGTTAAAGAAAACTTAATTTCGGTTCCGTTTCGGTTTTGCTCCTGCCAACGTCGAACTACTATAGTTCGAACACTTCCTCGGACAGTTCTTTCTTTGCTCAGACCATTTTATGTAACTGAAAATTTGTTTTATTATTTCTCGAGTTTTTCATGTACACTGCATTACACTAAATTTCTAAACAAAACATAGCAAAAGTTGGTTGCAAGTCGTAGTTACACGAGTTTAGAAAACCCTCCTACAATCACATTTAAGTAATTTGTGCATCGTTGGGAACCGAAAATCGGAACGATATGAATAAGGGTTTTCTCTTCGGGTTCAAGAATTTCCATCTTCTCGGTTCGGGTTTTCACTCTTCCAAAAATATCCGGTTTTTTCTGTTTTCAGTTCTGTTCCGGTTCGATGCCCTGCTACCTACGGAAAACAAAAATACTTTTGTTTCTGGAGGTACTCTTACAGAAGGTGGAAGGATAAAAATTGCAGTGGAAAATTGACGGATGCAAAAAATTAGAAAATTGACAAATCGTGCGGTGAAGATTTCTATACAAAATTGTAGTGAATCATGGTTCTAAGGGAAAGTATAAACGTAAATAATAACAGAAAAGTAGCTATCGAAGTTTTAGATGGATTGATTCATTGCAGCAGTATCTCCATCGCTTTGAAAATGCAGATGGTCTATGAGAGTGAGTGACACAATGACCTTGAGATGTAACGAGAGGTCACTCAAATCCTCCGCTGCGCGCGCACATATCTCTTATAGTGAGGAAAAATAATGAGGACATTTTTGGGAACGCTTTTATCTCTCGAAATAAAGTGACGGTACGTTCAGCGAAATTATACGAAAAGGCTATGCGATGGTTCTCTTAAAGAAGAACTGATTCTCTCAGCCCCTTCCAGCCACTCCTCAGGAGACCTGCATCTCCGTTTCACTTTCCCTGAAAGTGAGTGGCAAGAATAGATGCGGTGTTTGTACTGTATCATGAAGTTATATACAGGTGTTAGCTGTCGACTACTGCGCTTATTCATTTTACCGAGAGATGTGAAGAATGCCCTTCACTGAGCTGCTAAATTATGCCAACGATGTAATCAGCATGTTTTCCTTTACTTTATTGAAGGTGGAATGTTGAAAGGGGTTAATTTTATTTTCGCTCATTCCTCTCTCTCTCATATTAAAGCGGAATTTCCTCTTTTATTTTCGTTATATACTTAGAAGGAAGGGAAGTATCACTCAATTTGGAGGTAGAGAGAGGAATTTTTCTTAAAACGTCGTAAGCACTAGCAATCTAAAAGGGGCTCATGATAAAAAGAACCCGAGAGGTGCTTTTCATCAATAGCGTAAAGTGCACCCTTCATATTTCCCGGGAAGCGCTGGAGCAAATTTGTGAAATTTTGGAAAAAGTCGATTTATTTTTGCCAAGAAACGTTGAAGAGAAAAAGCAGGCACGAAATAAACAGCGCTAAAGACACTTTTGATTTCATCCTTTTTAGTGCCACTAAATGATAAACGTGCTTTAGTCTATAATTTAAAGATTTTTAATAATTTCGATATTTAATTTTAGCTACTATATCTTGGACTTTCTGCGAGTAGTTTATATGAAAATATCTATTTTTTTATATCAAACATCCTGGTTCATATCCATGAGAGGATGACTGGTCCATATGCTACTTTTCGATCAACATTGTTGCGTTGCGATGGGAATATTACGTTAGTTTTATTAGTCTGAAATGTTTGCGCTCAGCCTTCGAAATATTTAACTGAGACACAACTTCCTTAAGATAACGCAGTTGCGTATGAATAAACTTATCTATGTACCTTAAATTGTTGCTTTTGTTGCCCTAATTTTGTTCTCATTTATGTAATTTTTTTAATCATATTAATCACACACATTATTCATTTCGCCTTTTGATGGAGGAAAAGCAAAGGTTGTTCGTTTAATTTTCTATTAGTCTTCTTCATGACTGTGTTAAAGTGAAAGCTGCTGAGAAGAGAATGATGCTTTCTAATGACCTTCATCACTCCCAAATAAAGACCGAATACCGAATGTAATGAAAAGTAAAATTCATAAGAACATAGCGATATACTTTCTTGGACATTTACCACTAATAGATGAATGGCGAAAGCAAGGGCAATTATCTATAAGTCTTGCTTATTATACCCTATTTACCCTTCAGGGCTTTTTGTAGCTGATGGTGAAGGGATTGAGGCTCCAAACTGTTCCCTGGGATGAAAATTTTATAAACAAAGTACTGAACGTTTCCAAATACTGACATTTATTAGTTAACACGGACCCTACTGCCCTGTATGTGACATCGATAGGTACTAGTATATTATACTGGTGCAATCACCCCCTGCCACACGCTTAAAGGCGGCTTCAGGGTACACTCGTAGACTTCTACTGAATTTCTTTATATTCATTATTCTGATTTGATTTTCACTCATAATTACTCTCAATTACTTCAGGCAAGACTTTCTGGTAGGACTTCATAACGTAAATAATTAATTAATTAATAGTTTGAAAAAACAAACTTTTACCCGTACTACCATATATGTATTTGTTTTATCATTCTTCACGTTGGTCATTCTAAGGTCGAATACAAAAATAATCGACTTGGAGTTTAACAGATCAATTTTAGTCCGAACGACCGAATGACTTTCTGTTAGTTTTGAATCCAGAAGTTTCATCTCTTTTCTTTATTTTTCAAAATAGAACCAAATCACTCCTTATGTCTCCTTCCCTCTCCAAAGTTTTTGGTAGCTGATGTTGAAGAAGTTGAGGAACAAACTAGCTTTATGGCTGAATACTTTACCTACAGACAAGATATTTAGAAACTTCACAAGAATGATACATGGTAGGTATTTTACGCAGAGGAATTTCTGTGTCAGTCCATTAATATCATGAGGTCTAGGGAGGATGAAGGCAGTGAGTGAATTAAGTCATGGAAGATGTTCATCCAGAAGTGATGCTCATTAATTTACGTTTTCAAATGAGAGGTGAAATATTAATCTCTGTGATAGAATTATTTGAATGACGGTAGCAAATTAACCTAAACATCGACAAACCGATTTGGAAGTTGGTTTCATTTCTGGTGGTTTCGTTCACTCTCAAATCATATTTGATCGATTAGAAAATCAGAGCAGCCACCACGATTTAAGGATTTATAGTTGGAATTGGAAAAGATTGTTTTGTTTAATAAAATCATCACGAGTTGCCAGCCGGGTGATTTCTCCATTTTGATGGACCTCCGCCAAGTAAAGACTGACAGATTGAATTGATGCGTTTAAGTCGTTTGAGGTTTCTTTGGAGAGGTCAGCTTGAATTAGTTATCTTTTAACCTTATCGAGCGGCTATAGTTATCTTGAAGTAATTAAGTCGGATTATTGTCGGAAATGATGGAGAGAGAAGACGGCTGTAACCTCTTATAAACTAGTTGACCCTTGAGGCTCTCCGAGCGAGTGATATAGCCGTAAATGATGTCACTTAACTTTCTTGGGGAACCCTTCTTATGGTAACAATTTTCTTTATATTTATCGGTAGGGAGAGGCTATCAATTTTATGTTATGAAGTTTTTTTCCATCATCACTTTTTGAACTATTTTTCACGGGTACAAAGACTATTCTTCGAGACAATAGCATAAAAAAGCGATGATTTTGAGAAATTCCTCTACTATCGATTGGAATGTTAGGTTTCTTATCCATGAGTTCTGCAGTATCTTCTCTCCAAGAGAAAGTTTGGCAATAAATAATCGAGAGGAAGTTGTCCCTTACATTCTTCGGGCAGTCGCGGGAAATAATATCCATTATGATGTCATTATTTCCTGAAACAAGTTCCCATCCGCACATAACTGCATTATGAATAAGTCAAAAATTCAGAAAAACGAACGAGTAATTTAATGTATCGACTTAATCCTTCCCTTGTATTATTTCATATTTTACAGAAGGAACATTCCTCTAATCTGCTGCTTCTTAACTTGTTTGGCATATGTCCAGTTTCGTCGGGACCCCCCATTCCTGATACATTTATTTTGGCAGCGATATTTATTTATAAGTCTAAAGTTTAGCAATAGAATGTAAATATATATGCAGCTATTTGAAATGCACGCCAAGATTAATATTGATATTGTTGGTAAAAAATCGAATTCAGATTATGAATGACTCAAACTGGCAGACCCCTTAGAATAACCAACCACTACTCTAATCAATGAATTTCCTTCCTCATCCTCAGCAACTCTTGTTATTATATGTGTGTTGATTTTACTACTTTGAGTAAGGTTTTACGTGCTCGAAGGGCCCAAAGAACTCCTCAGGCTGAAGAATAAAATCTTAAAGGATCAATCTAATCAGAAAGAGTGAAATAGGTACTCCAAAGGTAGTCATCTCATCTGTGAGTTGTAAAAATATCGGTACTGCAATGACATTAGAAGGGGTAGTCGCGCTAAAGAAACCGGTCAGGAAAGTTAGGGAAGACCGCTTCGCCTTTTATATCCTTTTTAATGTAAACTTAAGATAGTACGGGAGAATAACCTCAGTCGCTTCGAAAAATACTTGTGTTGCTTAAAATAATGACGAGAAGTGGATTGAGATAGCTTAGAAAGTTAGGGAAGGGATATAGAATGTTGGTTAAGAAGGAGAATTTAAAGAAAGTAAATTCAGACATTTGTCACATAATCGGCCAGTGACATTTTAAGATGTGTCACTAATTGAGTAATAGCAGCATATTCTGCAGTTGATATGAGAAGGCTGTACTTCGTAGAACGCCGTAATAACTGGTAAAGAAGCACTAAAATTTGTAAGTTCCATAATTGTACAAGTTCCACTATGATGTAACTTACAAAGTTTAGTGTTTCTTTACCAGTATATTCTGCAGTTTTGAAGTACAAATGAAATAGGAGGTACTTCTAAATTTCAGTGACGACAGGGTAATGTTTACCGTGGTAAAGATAATCCAGATGGATGTTATGAAATTACGAAACAAGCCTGTTAGCGACGGTGTATGGTAGCGTATTTAAAAACTGAATTAGTAAACGTAATTATTGTTAAGATGCGTGTGATCACAGAGAACACCATGAGAAGGAATCACAGTATTATCAGAAAATTAAAAGTATGATTAGGGTAAGAGAAGGGAAGAACATAATGGGGAATTAAATTGTTGTGTTTGTTAAGCTAAAGGCGGAGCGGAAGCAAGGGAATTTTTCTGTTTTATAATTAGATATGATAAGGGACTGAAGATGGGAGAACACTCTGAGAGGACCATCTATGTATCAAGCACATTGTTATTAATATTATTATTTTTTTAAGCATTTCTACTTCTGAGGACATTTCGTAAAAATCAGACCCCACTGGAATTCGAACCCGAACAGCAAGTATCTCGGGAGTTATCAAATCTATTTTATTAATTTTGCTGATGTTTTGCTCGGAAAGAGATTCTGAAATAAATTCAAATCACTGGAACCGTTCGCTGATGTAAATAATGACCGCTACACGGAAATTATGAAAACGGAAGGGAATACTGATAAAAGATACGAGGATAAGAAAACCTTGAGTGGAAATTAAAAGGCTTCTGGCGTGTGGAAATTAATGAATTTCTGGAGAACATTAGCGATGCTTTGGGAAATTAAAGGGAAGAATTTTATAACGGAGGGGTTTTGGAAACTGTGTATATGTTTTCAATTAGCGTTACTGAAAACGCTGTTTGAAGAATCACGAAGAATCGAATTTCATGAGTGCTAAAAGGGATTGTTCACAAAATATATGAGTCGGCATCATTTAAGTAAGCTGAAAATGGAAGGGAAATGTACAGCAATTCGAATGCCGAGCTAATAGGAGAAATAAATAGGAAAAGAGAACGTGAGAGGGTCAATTCAATGGAGTGAAGAAGCTGCATGGAAATGGAAGGGCCGATCTAGTGTATATAAATGTGAAAAACTTGACTGCGAATAAAATGAATAAAACAATAGACGATATTGAGAGCAGTATGGGGTTTCATTTATATGATCCGAGGAGAAGAAAAGAGGGTAGAAAGAATATGTAGAGGTATTATTGGGGAAAGAAATGAAGCCTAAAAACATCAGGACAGAAAGGGGGCAGGAAATAGAAGACGATATTGGGTAAGGAATATTAGATAGCGAAATTGAAAGAGCACTACGTGACTTGAACACAAACAAAGTGAGAGTTGGTTGTATTCCAGCTGAATTTCTGAAGAACCAAAAAAAACAGAGTTAAAAATATGTCTAAGTATATCGCAGTAAAATTTCTGATGGCTGAATTATGCCGGAAGATTCGAACGAAGGCATTTTGTCATTATGGAGAAAACAATGAAAGGAAGTGCCTCAATTTTTAACTGATTTTCTTCCTGGCAGATATAAATTAAGCCACTGAAGGGTTTCAATAGAAAGGTATGTAAAGGATGTGTCGCTTTAGATCATCTTGGCTTCGGTAAGAAATAAAAATAAAGTTGGTAGCTTAGCGAATGAAATCTTTTCTTTGACGAAGATATGTTTTTACTAATTTGAAAAGATATTTGGCCTCTTGGCAATTTTCAGTGATGGTGGTTATGATATCAAAGCATTTTTGATACGTTATCAAATCGCATTTTCAACAAACTATGAAAGTTAGGAAATTGTGAAGGAGATTTAGCTATTTATGTCCTATGGATTGTTTGATTAGCTGTTAGCTGATTTAGCTTTCATATATTATTCCTCTGTTAAAGATTATTTTACAAAGGTAATAATATCTGTAACTATATCATCGCAATTTTACTCCTGCAGATGCCTAGGAGGAAAGGATTGTTTAAAATGATCCCTGTACTATTTTTAGGACTTAAAACTGATCAGAAAAATGCGAGCTATGGTATACGATGGCTATAGATACTTTTATTGCTTGCAATCTCGTTTGAATGTGGCCTTTAGGCTCATTCGTTTATATTCTTCATTCAGTTTTGGATATTGAAATGTTGTAGGAGACTGTGTAAATCATGGTCTCTACAAAGTAAACTATGCTCAGATCCAGGGTTAGTAATCAATATCTATATTTATCTGTCAAGTTAAGTACAGGGAGATTTGATATTATACGAAAGAAAGTTTTCAAGGCGTGAATCAATTTTAATAATCCACAATTTTAACATAAATTAACAGTCAACCGTAGAATTTTTACCAATACATTTTTTCTAATTGTATATCTCATTGCTTCGGGAATGTAGTTCCCACTTTTTTATTCAATCTGGAACATGGCACTAATGATTTCATCTACTTTTGTCAGCAGAATTGGCCATCATGAGCATCGAAAATAGCATTAAACTACATGACTTTCGCTAAGGAAGTGTTGTTTCTTTCTGCAAAAGTTAAAGGTACACATTGTGTGTTTTAAAACGCAGATATGCCATTCTGAGGCTGAACTTGCGAATTTTTACGTGGTATCTTTGCCATTCGACACTCACAAATCGCGAATCGTGTATCATTTCATCGTTTTAGAATCTTCCACGGAATGACGTGAGAGTTAACGGCGGTAACATTTTTGTCGCGCAGTAAACGACGAAGCAATATCTCTTTTATGCATCTTTCACCGTGTCGAGCGATAGGGAATTTAGCTTCCTCTATAAAAGAATATATTACGGCAACGAGAGGTCTCCCTCATCCCCTTTCCGCCATTTCCGCGTTCCACGCTCCATTCCACGTCCTCTTTTATGACCAATTGTTGCGTAATTTCAGTTATCTCTCGCCTCTTCACGCTCCAACTGCTTCCGAAAATTTGCTCTTCATAAATGACTCGTGAGTTTAAACGGATGTCAAAGCGTGGAAGCCGTTAACTGCTCTAAATTTGGATTCGAAAAGTTCACCCAAGGCGTGAAATGTTCTGGGTGAGATCGTCGAGGGTGGTAAACCTTTCTATCCACTTAAAACTGTGAAATTCTGGAGGCGGCACAAGTCTAACTCGATCAGATGAGGACGAGATTGAGCTCTTCATTCGATAATGGATGCGGAAACCTTCCGCTTGTTGTTCGAAGGTGGTGTTCTCCCGACTCAAGCGAGATTGCTGATTTTAGCTCCAAATTGCTCAGTTCAAAGGCAGCTTTTAAATCGCCTAAAGTATGACGCAACTGTAACAACACAGTGCAGAACGAGGAATATGACATAAACATCAATTATTCGCAAATAAAAGAGCTGATAATTTTAAGCACAAGATATTAATGCAGGTTTTGCGGAGAGAATTATCTGTTTCATCTTCGCTTCTGACTCGGAAAGTATAGCTGACCTTACATTACTTAATTCCAGGACGTTGAATCGTTTTTGTTCTGGTTTTCATTACGGTCTAGGGAAAAAAACTAAAATATCGCTGCGGGATAGGACAGGGAGCACAGTGCCTGGTGGTTGAAGGCGGCTTTCTCTTGACATTAGGGTCTCGCTTAGGCACGCGTCATTATATACTCAGGCATCGATCACTTAACTCACACATTTTTACATTATTGCAATTTTTGCTTTCTAATTATCGATATTTTATGCCTATATATCAGCCATTACCTATACATAATTTTTTAACCTGTTTAGGACTGCCGTAAACGATGAATTTTTAATAAGTGAAAAATCATGCCTAGTGTCGATTTTTTTGTTATTTTATATATATTTTTAAATATTTATTTTGACCCTTTTCTTAATTTTGTACGTATTTTTATATATTGCCAATGTAATTTTATGCTTAATTTATTCCTGTTTCTTCAATTTTTATATCAATATTAACTAAAGAGAAAGTATCAGTGCAATTAAGAATTATTATCTTAACTTTATGCATTAATTCATATAAAAATGTACAAGATTGCGACATGTACGGATGAAAATGGCCTCAAAATTCTAAAAAGGTCAAAGCTAAAAATTGTTCTGAAACCCTTTTCAGATTGCCACTACACTCCTTTTGTGTAGCGTTGAGTCTTTCTTTATTAAATACCAGCCATAATCTCCAATCATCTCTGTGCCCCATCTTTCCTCGTTGTGTTCTTCCATAACAAGAATGCTAGAAGGAATCTCTTGCTCTGTTCGTCACTGACTTCACTCAAGTTCTGTGGGAATAAATTCAGGGGTGAATGAAAAAAATGGATCTTTAGCGACACTTGATATCCAAAATTACTCTAATTTTCAAAAATATGTGTTGTTATGTTATTTTTTGCCTCCATATGCTTTCCAAGGAAACCTTTTACGATAAATATGAGACATATCTTTGTTGTAAGTTCTTAGTCAGAAAAATAGTCTTCAAAATTTTCAATGCTCGTAATTCTGTTATTTCAAGGCTCTCAAAACTTTAGCACTTTTTACTTCAGCATCACTAAGTCGTAAATAATTTTCCTTAGATAGTTAGACTCTCTTGTTCCTTGTCATTTACTTTATCAAAAAGGTCTTTGCCATAGGTTCAAGTTTAATGTAAAGTGAAAGTAAGAGAATTCCTTTCTTTGCGACCAATATCAAGTTAAACCAAAGGCTTAAACTTGATATTGTATCACGTTATACCAAAGGCTTTAACTTGATAATGTTTCGTAGTCCCTTTCTATTTCTCTGCTGCTGAAAACAGTAGTATTTAGTGAACCCGCATTGGAAGCAAAATAACAACGTTATTAAGATAAATAATTACATACAGCTATTTACCTTACTCATAAATATGCTATTAAGCATTTTTCTTATGTTTTCGTTAGATTCTTTTAAGCCTGTAGAGTGTGCAACGGCAATCAATAGTTTTCATTTCTATTAACGTAATAAAACAGCTTTCAAGCTGACCCACAATTAATCAAAAAACGGGTATTATTCATTTTGATTGTTTATGGATTTGAAGTCTTTCACCAGGGAATATTATTGCAATAAAACATAAATTCACTCTATTAATCGACCCTTTAATTTAGTCGACCCTTTATTAGGCGAGGAGGGGAAATGTATCATTTAAATTCTTTTTCTAAGTACTGAGACTTTACTGTTTTTTCCAGTAGATTCCATTCTTGCTTATAAGGCATTAAAAGTTTGGAGAAGGGTAACTCCTGTCTTCAAATGACTGAGACCTAGATTTAAGATGATATATCCCATCGAAGAAAAATTTTGGAATAAACCTATTATTATGATAACTGACACTATTTACCGAAACTCCGTAAAGTGAAGTTCAAACTCGCATCAAAATGGCAAGCTTGCGTGTTAGTGCTCTTCCGAGGCCGTGAAACATAAAATTTTGATGAATTTGCTGATAGCTATATATCTATGATTTAGATGCTATACTAATTCAAATGTAGTGAATTCAATGTGCAATTCGGGCATAATAAATAGTTTTTGATAAATAACTATAGTGTTCCATATATAGAAATAAGGTAGGATCGTCATTTTTAAGGCTTATTAAGCAGTAATAACAAAAATAATGATTGAGCACCCGTGACTAGAGTGAAAAATTCAGTGCAGGAGTAAATAATTTGTTAACGAGCATAAAGTTTGGGTGTAACTTTACAGTATTATCATCCTATAAGGGGAAAATCCAAAGAAATGTATAAATTCCTTTATTTCGTACCGTTAGGCAAAATAACTAAAAACTGTACGCGGTGTAGAATTTTTTCATATATTACTGAATTCAGTGTGAAAAATACAATGAGAAAAACTCCATAACTTCGCTTCAATGTTACCTAGCCCTTGTTGGCCCTGTGTAATTAAATGTTATGAGAAAACTCGCAGTATTAAAAAATAAGAGGAGTATGAGGTTTGTTATTAGGTTATAAATGTCAATTAGCGTATTAACAGATACCTTTTCACATGTTTAGTTAATATTAGTGTAAGGTAAAGAAAGTATTTTATAAGTAGTAATATACCAAGAATCCGTGATTAGTTTACATTGAAAAGAGGAAAATTACACTTAATTAAACCATATTTAACTGTTTTCAAGCACCCATTTTTTAATATGAGCCCTAATATTATTAGAATGTTACTTCAAAATGAAAAAGTGTGAAATGTTGGAAAAAGTTTTTCGACTGGCCGAGTTTTGGCTTCTGACTAACGAGGAAAAAGGCAGTTTTTTTTCCTTCATATAGAGGGCACTTTATTTTTATCCCTTTTATCTCTTTAATGTTTTTTGAATTGATTCATATATTATCTGAAAAAATTTTTTTTTGCAATGCTCATATTTCCTTAGAACTGTTGCCTAGGCACTGACTTACTTAAGAGGGAACCTAAGCTTTCAACGTGAAAGAAGTAGAAGTAAGTTGTATAGAAAGAATTTTAATGAATGCATATATATCCATCCGTCTATATAACTACTTAATTCTTAATTACATACGGAGTTAGAACTGAAAATTGGATCAGAACAGATAATGGTTTCCACTTTCGGTTCAGATTCGACGCTCCGATATAGCTTAGTAAAGAATACTAGCCGGAATTTTGCACACAACAAACTTTTTTGATTCCTATGAATCCTTGATATATTCATTTAAAGGGTTAAGTATCGCTGAATTGCGAACTGATGTCACGAGTGGCTTACTTATTAAAATATGAGGTTGGGATAGGACGTAGTGTGCCAAACATTGGCTTAAGTACAAAATCAAGGGCTGGTGTAAATAGGAGCCTTACGTAATTGCTCGCAGCTGTGTTGGCATTAGAGTACCACGTTCGCTTGTTAGAGGTCCAGATGGTGCTTTATCCTCATTATATTCTTATCTATTCATTGATGTTTTAAGTCCTAAAACCTTGTTTCGTTCGACAAAAAGAATTTAAAAATATAATATGCGATGAAATAAAAAATTGGGATTTAGAAAATTTTGATGGAGATTACTAACTGGTAGTATATATTTCATCATAGATTTAAAGATAAAAGTTCGTATTCTATGTTTATTCACATGAATATTATAATATACGTTTAAATAGAAAAACTCACAGTCATCTTCAAAATTGGGGATGTAATAAAAGATCTCCTGCTCAAGAGGGGGGAGTGACGAGAAAAAATAATCAAACGTTTGAAAAGTTTAGTTTACTCTGGAAAGTGCTGATTTTTAGAACTCTACAGAGTTAGCAATTCCACCTGAAAATATTTGGATGATGATTGATCAGTAATAGAAAATGTAGATTAAATTCTTTGAATAGAAGTGCATTTTTCGGTTATTTCTCCACAGCCTGGTTTTAACATGTCATATTGTCTTCTCTCTTGCAGGTACGTTCTATCCAGATTTCCGCTTGGTTCAAATAAAACCCCATTAAGTCAGCTTCAATCCAACATCTGTCCAGGAGGTAACTCTTTAAAAAGAGTCTGGGATTTGAATCCATGGATGGGATGAAAAAGAGAGCGTTTGTGACATGTGTACCTAAGGAATCGATAATCGCTTTTGAACACTCTTCTCTCAAAGTAAGCAGAATTTCCATTGACAATTCCTTCCTGATCCCTTGCATATTTTCTTTTGAAACAATATTCTCTGTGGAACACTGAGGATCTGAGCTACACGAGATATCTATTCTTTTATTCGGGTTCATGATCATATTTATAGAAATGAGAGAATCCATTTAATGAAAAATGGGACATGTTTACGGAAAACGTAATTAAATAACTCTATATGAAATAATATTAGTTGTATTCCATTCTCTCTATCGCGTTTCAGCCTTCTGTTTTACATTCAAATTTAATAATTTAAAGCGATCAACTTAACTTTATTTGGCTATTATCATTAATCAACTCGGAAAGATGACGTAAGCATTGAAGGGAAGGATGTATTACGTGGATTAAATGAGATATTCTTGTAGAAAAAGCTATCCAAAGATATGAAACATGGAAATATATTTGTGTACCGAAGATTACAAGTATTAGTTTTTCATAACTCACAACGTTTAATAGAGTTTTAGAAAATCAGATTGTTAACTACTTAAACTCTTAGGCGCCTGAAAGAGAGTTATCGAGGCAAATAATGTTTAAAATTGTTTAGTTTTTTTCAATAAAACTAATACTACAGCCGAGTGTATTCATTCAATATTTTTTTGTTCTTTATTGCAGATTTTTGGTAAAGCTCGTTCAGTTAATAATTCTGCAGTTATTGATTGCTATTATCAGGTTGCCAGCATGAGGATGATAAAACAGCTATAATTTATCATTACTACGCTTTGATTAAATTTTACGCAATTTTAACACTTTGATGTTTTTCGTTTTTTATACAATTTTTTGCTCAAATATGAGGAGAGTATTTTATCCCGTAAATTTTCGAAATTAGGGACGAAATTTTACGCTCATGTGAAATTTAGAGATACAATTGATTTCGTGTGAAATATATATCATACGGTTGAAATCCTAACAAAGCCCAAATCTAGGAGTAATCCAAGCAATTTTGTTTTAACAGTAGTCATGCGACCTAAAAGTATTTAATTTCGTTTTTCTCTGCTGATATATCGTGGATATCTAAATATTAAAATATACTCCTGTAATTTAAACGTATTTGATAATATTGATCGTGAATGAGAACACGATCTTCCTTTCGCTAAATATATTTATGGATGAGAATGCGTTTTCTCATTATTCTTTTCTTTTCATATAATCTGATATACATTTGAAATATGGTCCTGCAAGAAGCCTTAGGAATTATAATTATTAGTTATTTCCACATCAGCCATCAGCAACAGTGCTTCAGAATATTCCCCTAGAATTAACGATTAGTGGTTTGAAAACGCTCCTTTAGTGTGCGTTTGTACAAGTGTCGATACCAGAAGCTAGAAAATACAGAAATTACAGGATTACTGATAGATTTAACAAGGCTTGAATCTTATGCTATAAAACCCCTTCTGACAGAGCGTATTATTTTACTTCGAAAGTATAAGAAACTTAAGAACAAAGTAATATCTCCCTGCATTGAAAGATAAAGTGACATCTATTACTGAAGACTGTACTGTAGACTGGCAACCATAGACATAAGTGAGAGACCGATACTTGATGAGTTTCCATAAGAAGGTGAGCACTTGAAGATTTCAATCCGTTGACGACACCGTCAAGTTAAAATCTCGTATTGATGCTAATCTCGTATTGATTGAGTTTTTCTTTACGAAAGGTGCTTATTAGTTCCAAAAGGCTACGCTTGTACATATAAGTGTAATAAGAGAGAGATTTTATAGGTTTTAATGAAAACAATTTATGCTTCAAATTAAAATCGCAATGGTAGTTTTCACACGCGCATCTTGATGTGCTGAACATTCTCATGGTTGACCCTTGTTTTGGACGAAATTGCTAATTCGATGGTGAAGCATTTCTTGATTTCCGGCCACAGCTTGATTTCTCTTTCCCGAAGTCAATATGAGGTTCGTTGACTGTAGTTTAAGTTTTAGTAACGTACGGCTTCTATAGCCCAGTTAGTTTCTATTCTACTCTTGGTCCTTCGCCTGCATTGAAATGCTTCCTTTGAAAGTAATTATTCTTCCTAGAATACATACACGGTTGGTAAGAAAAAACAAAGCTGCCCTAATGAGAATAGACGATGCGAATCGAATCTTTCGTCTTGAGAGAAATTTCACACGTCCTCTTATTTAGAGGCCAAACCGTCTTCCCTTCTCTTTTGTAACTCTAACAAAAGTTACAGCCTGTGCCAAATTAGAAAAGTTTCGGGAACACTTAAATTATGGGAATTTGTCCGAAAAATCTTACCTTGAATCTTTCGCTTCGAAGTCTAGGAAAAATATCACCGAAAAGGCGGAGCGAGTGATTGAGTGTTGCGGATAAAGCTCAGCAATCAACTTCAGTGACAGATCGCAGATTTAACCCGTTTTGGATATTTTCCAAGCATTGAGTTCATTTGGCTGCGAATTTCTCTTAAGGAGAACAACTAAGTAATTCTATTCCTGAAAAACACTTCGTAACTTCTAGAAGAAGTTGAGAAAGTTATTTAGCTGAACTCAACAATTAATTGGAATGACATGTTTTTGTGTAATTCAAACTAACAACCAATCTATCATTTTGGGTATATTTCGTAGAAATACACTATAAAGAAGTGAGAGCTGATGATGAGAGCTTTTCGAGAGCTTTAAGGAAATTCTTCAAAACAATTTTTATTAGAGAAGCTATGAAATGAAAGAACAATTTGATGTACTCAAATCAGTTTTGATGCTGGTGAAATAATTTCTTTCTGAAATCCTGTATAACTATTAATTTGGGAATGAATCGAATTAAGGGTGTAAAATTTCCTCCAAGAATTTCTTAAGATACATGTTTTACATCCGTACATTAGCAGCAGAGGAGGCAAGAATGCTGTCGAAATTTATTCTGATTAAGATATTCGTCAATGTATAAGAGAGATGCTGTCATTGAATAGAGTTATGAATCAAATTCAAAACCTTGTGAGAAAAATATGTGGATATGAATTTTAAAGCTAGTAAATTTCTACTTTTTAAAGTTTACCTTTAGTCTCGATGATCTCAATTAGAACACTGCGAGTGTTCTTACAGATAGACGTTTACATGCAAAATATTTCAGTCGAAGTTTAGTTTTCGGAATGTTTAAAGAAAGAATTTCACGCGATAGCAAGATATTGATTCATGTATCATTTAACGGATCGGCATTAATTCATGTTCGATAGATAGGAGTTTACCATGTAAATTTGTGTATGAGTTCGAATTAATTTGAAGGATTTGCATTATTGAGGAAGAGCTCGATTCAAAGTAAACAGAATATTGATTGTATTCTCATTGGCAAAATTTATCTTGATTTCGTTCTGTATTACTTTTCTGTACGAAGAAAATTACGTTATCAAAATTAAAACGTCCAAAGACGTCTATTTTAATAACTAAAAAATCGTAGGATGAAAATTACCGTAGAAGAAAGGTACTTCATTCTGTAAAAGGAAGATACTACTGTAAAGTGCCTGAAACGCCAGTTTTATTGCGTATCTGCAGGAAATCGCCCGACATAAAAGATCGGTGTGTACCAAAAGAAACGAGAGGAATATTCTGCTCGGGAGAGGGTTGGAAATTAGTCGAAGCACGGACGAGCACATTTCGTGATGCACTTTTTTGAGGAGGGCGTGGAAATGAGTCGCAGAGTATCATTACGATTAGCGAAGAGGAAAAAGTGGCAAAAACAAAGGGGATCACAAAGTGGCGGTAAAGAGAAGAACGGGCGATTGATGAAGGAAAGGATAAGTGTCGCGTCCTTTATCGATGACCCCGTTAGGGTGAGACAGGGGGAGCAGGAATTAAATTAGGATTCCTAACTCGAAATTCTCTCCGAGAGAGGAGAAGAGGGGATAAGGAGGGGGAGAGGGAGACAGAGCGTGTGCGTCTAGAAGGAGTAAAGATCCGCATTGGGCTAAGGAATTGGGTCTCCCAAGTTTGTTCCGTCGAGAAAGCTGCGGTAATTCGCGTCAGAATTTTTCGCGGAGGCATGTATCGGGAAAGTTCGCTGCCATCGTTTTGTATTCGTATTTTCTTGGAAACGGAAAACGATATTACAAAGCCGTAAGTTATGGCTTCAGTGGGTTGATGACGAATGAGAAGAAATGATGCTTTGAAAGAAGACTGCATCGCTTCATTTTAGGAAAGGCCAATTTTTCATCTAGTAGTTGTCAAAAGATGATTCATGGGTTAAAATCCTGGAGAATATAATGAAAGAATTGAGAAACCGAAAATTCTGTTGCTGAAATAACAAGTGATTACTGTACGCTCAAAATTTCGTTATCATCTCTCCCAAAATATAAAACGCAACGGATAATCCTTTTTGGCCTTGCCTTCTTCGTCTTAATTAAGAATGGAACACAAGTATTTTAACGTACTTTTCTTCCTCCTCCCCTGAAATAGCTATCTGCATCTATTAATTTATACGGATTAATAAATTATTATCATAATTACAGCTACAATTTACAATAACCATCCATAAACCATCGAGTTCTGCTCTTTAATCAAGTCGTCCGTCAAGAATTTAATCCGTATTTTATCCGTAAAATATCGACTCTGATCTAGCATCTCTCTCACTACCTCATATGTCATTCTGGTGTGTGGCTGTTCCACCCTTTCTCCTGCGTGATCTATCGCAGTGAGGTGAATCAATCCAAGTGAGAGATTCATCCCTGAGGTGTGACGGACCGCGGCTGTTAGGCTAAACGCGACTTTTTTGGGCGTCAGTGAGACATATCCTATCTATCGATGGATAATTTAAATAACTCTCAATATTTTGTCTCATTTTCTGCAGCGATTAAGTTCGTTTTTCTTTATATAATCTCGTTGTTAAAGTTCCAGAATGTGTGTGATACCCTCTCCAGAGCGGTAAGATGATTTCATATGTGGCCAAATGGTACGTTCGGCATACTCCAATGAAAAATGTTCCCCATGTTATTACTCACTGAAGTTGAATGATTCGTAAATATGCAGATAATATGATGCTCTTTAAGGCTTTTTTGTAATTTCTTTCTCCTAAACGTCTCTTTTTCATTAAAGTAATAGATAAGTTCGTAATTTGCGAATGGATATGTTTTCGCTTTTTATGCAGTTACTTTTACTTTATTTGAAAGAATTTTCGAGGATACAAGTTCATCTTTTACAATGCCATACTTATTCATTTTGTGTAGCAAAATATTTTGAAGACTGTCTACATCGGATGTCTCTGATGACTAGTATTGTCATTCTTAAAAAGAAAGAAATCCTGCATCTTTCAAGCGACAAAAGATAACGAGAATCGTAATCTAAGCGATTCTGCATCCAGTGACAGAAAGCGCATAAAACTCGAGATATTTGTGAAAAATCGAATCGTGTAACTTTGGCTGAATCGGTGGCAAAATGAGAGTTGTTGCGTAGAAAGATATCCTCCAAAATCTTTTCCATTATTGATTCATTCTACCAAACAAAAGGAAACCAATCTGAGAGATCAGAAGAGAATTCCTTCAAGTTTTTATTTCTGCCACTCTGCAATGAAACTCGGTCCCTAACATTCCCTTTCGGATGAAAAACTAACCAGGGGCCCCGTTTTTCCTTTTTCCATGCGCCATCAGGAATAGAAGAAAATTGCAGCCAAGAGAAACGTTTCAACTAACGTTCTCATCTTTCTCAAAGTATGCATTAGTTCCTAAAAGCATTTTGCTGTAAGTTTCTCGATTACTTCCGTTCATGTCTGTGATGACACAGGGCTCTTGAACTCTGACTCCCATACTATATACTTGCCAAAATCAATAACTATGATTTTAATATTATCCTAAGACTCGAATTTTCTCAAGCGTTAACGCAAGGTTCAATGTTATTACAAATTAGATTCAGTTTCTCATATTGTTTACATTAACAATGGTTGGGGAAAATAAATTACAAATGTAACCTAGAGGTGAAGTTACATCAAAGTTACCATCAAAAGCTATTTGTACCGTCAATTCTTTGGAAGAGTTTCTCAGTCACCTCTCAGCAGTTATATCTTAAAGGGCGTATAGAAACTATATATTATCACTTCGTTTCAAAAAAGTTAAATTTAATGATTCCAGCAGATGTGGTGGTTGTACGTACTACATTCAATATTATTATTATTACCTTGAGAAAAAGTCTTTGCTTTTTAAATATGGCTGAATTATGGTAAAGATTATTCTCGTAGATAGATAATATTCTAGCATTCATTTTCTATTATCTAAATCAATTGCTTTTCCTTACCTTCAGAAATGTGATATTATAAGGTGGATAATTTCTAAACAATATTTTAAGAGTAAAAACGCCTTTGTATGTGTGAGATGTACTTATAGTTTGACTTTTGAATTTAGGAAATAATGGTTGACAGATATAAATATTTTGAAACTGTAAGTGAAATAAAGATCGATAAGTTGTGGGAATTGGGAAAACTTATTACCACATCAGATTCTAAATTTAATAGAGGAGACTTCTGACTTACCCGGTAAATTTCTTCTGAGAAATATCTGTAAGGCTTTCCGTAAATTTCTCCGCGGGTTGGGTGGAACGTGTTTCAAAAGCTATCGGTGGGAATTTTAAGTGAACACATTCCCGTTTCATAAATTCGTTTTTTTACGCCGCAGACGCAAGTAGCAAAATTAGATATGCTTTCCTTCTAGAATTTTCTTGTCAGGCCCCGCTTAACCCTTCCAAATATCACCTCTTTGAGCTATTATACTGGGATTATACTGGGATTAGAGAAACAAATTAGTTGTTGTAAAAATATACGGGAAACATTTCCCGTGTGCTGACTGACCTCTTGGTAAATTCTCAATCGGAATCAGTTAAATATATATAAGGGAAAGGGTTAAAGGTGATTTTTTTACTTAAATGCATACATCTAGGTAATTTCCTATAGAAGATGTACCGTCAAGATAGTTCAATGGTGAGAGCATCAATCGGAAGATCCGGGCTCGAGTCCTGGTACTGTCAAACTTTTTAATATTCTACCCGTTGTGTATCTTAAATGACGCTCTCAGCACTTTGATAGATATTATTTCATCTCACAATGGTAAGAAAGTGGGTTTTCTCCTGGTCACATTATTAATAACCTTATGAATAAAATATTATTCACCGAAGAGTGGCCGAAAACAATTTAGTAATTCAGCAAAAATCCCCGTCACTAATAAGATACAAATAAAAAAACAGTAGAATGATACATCGTAGATGTAATCATTCCGTGGTATCAAATAAAAGTATTTTATATAAAAGTATTGATGTTGGCTAAAACATTTTCTGTGAAAATGTTTTAGCCAACATCAATTTTTTCAGAAAATGTTTTAGCCAACAAACAAACAGTTACAAATTCTAGATGATATTTTAATTAAAATATGATAATTTACGTAATTTGATACGCTATTTCCAGATTGTACAATTATCATCTTCTGCTTTTAGTCGTAATGCTTGTTATTTGCCGCTCAGGAATTGGTAATAATTGAATCAAGCATGAACTTAGATATATTAAAATTAAATTTTCACGAAGTTGCATATCAATGAATTCGTTTAAAGCGATACCTAATTCCGATTTCATTTCGGATCCCAATTGCCGTTTTCATCAACCAATGAGTCATGAATGTGCTCCGGCGAACATTTTAACGACATCGCTTGGGAAATTAAAATGAGCTGAAGATGAGAAATCGTCGAGAGTAAGAGGGAGATATACTCACGGAGGAAAGGAAAATAGCCGAATATAGCCTCATACATGAGAAATTGAGGTGATTCGATCAAGCGCAGAGAACGCAAGACGGATGATAGCAACGATCGTGAAAATTGTCGTTAATTTAATCTCTGAAAGGAAGACTCAGCTAGGGGATTCATTGATCGGTGCTGCCAATGTGAAGAACTTCATGAAGTTATAAATGAGATTTGCTTTGGTGATTGCTTTGCCGAACTAGTTCTGATGTGTTCCACTCATAGCTTAAAGAAGAGAGTTCTTCGCTTGCCATTTGAAGAGCATATGCCTCATTTTGACTATTTCACTCAAAATCAAAATACCCAGCGACTCTCCGGCTGAATTTTGCTGCTGAATATTTCTAAATTTTGAAATTAGTTATTTAATTTTTTTTTTGGCTCAAGGTCGACTTCTAAACTTATTGCTCTGAACTGATTGAAACTGAGTGAAGGAAATTGGTTTATTCTGAAACATTTCCAAGGGAATATATCTAGCTTTTGTTGATATATTAACGATATAGTTAGGTTTTTCATAGACCTGCTGTTTCCTGTAGCAAATGAGAGGGAAAAGTGTTTAAGGAAAACTGAAATTAAGAAAACTTTTACTTAAAAGGGTAGCACCGAACTGCTAAATGACGGTGACCCTTGATTATATTGTGAGTAATCCTTACATCCATTCTTTGTGGGCGTCTTTGGAGTCAAACAAGGAAAGAATATTGCTTAAAAAGTTATTGCTGATTAGAGTTACATCTATAAAACAAATCCAAAGAATTAATAATCATATCGATACAACTATGCATTTAATCTACATTCAAACTCTCATATTTTCCCGGAAGAAAAACCATATTTAATTTATTGCAGCAACGCTAATGTAGTATTATTTAGTCCAAAATTTTCCTCAGGGAATAAAACAAAATGTTACTGATGATATACTGCCAGTTAGACCCATCTCTGGTTTCTGTGAAGATAAATTATTGTATGATTAGTGTGAGGGTAGTTTATAATATAAGGGAAGATTGTAAAGAGATATGCGTGTATGTACTTTAAGGCACAAGAGTATAATTTTTCCGAGCTAAGTTTCCCTCGCACAAAGTTGAGCACGAAGGAAATTGTGTCGGAGAGGTAGTTGAAGTTATCTCTGTGATGAGACATTTGGTCCAACATGACGAAAGCAAGGTGATTGCGCAATCATTTTCTCGATAGCACTTCCATAGTACTGGAGAGAGTAATCCCACGCATCTGCAGATAGACCTCTGCATTCATTACCGCCCCCGCAGTATACCCCACCGCAGTACGCTTTGCGTCCTTATTCCGGTGACAAATGTCATGTTTCCCTTCGCCTCCCCTTGGCCGAGGAAATATGAAGCGGATGCAGTGCCAGATTTTGAAGCGACGAAGAGAACTGGGTAAAAAAAGCATTAGTTAGGTTTCCCGGCATTTAATTTTGACATTGACTCAATTCCAGCGATGCGACCTAATGAAAACCTACTAATGAAATATTTGTCTTTTTTTTGTAAAAAAGGGCTTTCAATCGAGACAGCTCTGTTACACTCATGGAACATCAATCATCAATATAATTTGCCTTTCCCTCATATTGCTATGGAGGGAAATAAAAGTGAAAAGGTAGGAAACCATTTAAAATTTTTTAGGAAGTTGCTCGATTCTTAAGAGAATTATTTACGGACTTATGTGAAGGTTCAATTGTTCTCTCGTAGTGAACTTTCACTTTTTGTCAGTAGACTATCTTAATTAGCTTTAATTCTTATATTAGTCAAATTCCTGGACCCAACTAAAGATACCCCAGAACCATCCTTTCATCTAGAAATGTCTCCTTTAAATTCTTAAACTTTGATATAGGTTCGATTTCTATAGAATTTAATTTTAATGTACTTTTAAAATTTTAGGCTTCATTTCCTCTTCTTTAGAAAGCCTTTCAAAATCTCATCACTCTAATTCTTGTTTCCGAAGAAACAAAAAGATATTAGACGAGATGTGTTCAGTGAAATCAGAGCTCATGCTACAAGAGATATTACATTCCCTTTTATAAAGATGAAAAAAACATTTCTAAGAATTAAGTTACTGCGTAGGTTTCCGCAGCGCTGGCTCCTAAAAAACTGCATGCTGTTCTGGATTTCACCGCGATAATTCTTCTTAATGATGACAGCTTTCCCGCGGGCGTCTTTAGGTCAATGTAGTGGGAGTGTGACTTTTGTCACCTTTATTAACATTGTCTGTGGGTAGTTTCACTTTTCCATAACTAGTTCCTTCCCTCCCCTATTTATTATAAAATGTTATGTGATATTCTCCATTCTTTGATGTCTCCTTTATACAGCTCATATATGAGGAGTATCAGTTAAAATTTTTATGTGTTGTAATTTCATTATTTAATTCATTTCCATTATCACGAGACTATCTCTTCTGGAAGGGTCGCTCAAAATATTTTAAATCATTTATCTTTCATTCTTCATGGAAGAATTTCCATTGCATCCCTTCAGTAGCTTCTAAATGGATCGTTCTTTATCATATAGGCAACTCTGTTTCCTCAAACCAACATTGTCAGACGTGGTAATGTCACTTTTTCATACCTCTTTTTTGCCCCCCGTAAACGCTCTGTTATATTCTGCATTCGCTCTCCAGAGTCCGTATAAGCATGTTCCGTGAGCTCTAAAAACTACTTTATTGGAGTATTTTCCCTTATGTTTATGTCACTCGACTCCAAAAGCTTTTGAATCATCTGCCGTTCATTCAGATTTCAACTGATGGATTTTTTCTTTCACATAGGGACGGTGTTTACTTTTCATCTCCATTCTCCCTCCGATATTCATTTCTGAGTGATAGCTCGAACGCGTTAAAATGGTATTTCACCGGTATAGTTTTTTATTTTTCTCGTGTTTTTATTCGAAGGGGGATTTATTATGATACGGTATTCGTTCACTTTCTCATTTGTCACAGTATGGAAAAGGGATTTAGCGCCTCAAACACTCTCCTAAGGTATTAACCTACACAGAGATGAGTAATTTTTCATGAAAAGGAAAAGGAAAAAGTGGGGAATGAGACAAATGAAGTAGTATTAGGGCGATTGAGTGGTTCTCATTACTGGGTCTCATACTAAGAGGAGCCATCGGGGGAATAATCTTAACGATCGATTTACAAGACCATTGAATCCCATTGCTGGTGTCATTCAGTTTCTCTTCACTGAGAGAATTTCATTACAAAAATCTTATCGAATCCCATCAATGATTCCAATCTCCTTTAATGACTTAGGAAACGCAGGGATACCCCTAGCACTGATGAATGTGGGATTGAATACGTACGAATTTCTGAGAGGCTCAGATAATCTCCTTCTGAATAGGGATATTTTCTTGAATTTGGGTTCTAATTATAATAAGTAGAGCTGGACTGGAAGACCGAGAACAGTCCATGCTGGCGTAAAAGCTCAAATTCTATATTCAGATATAGAGATTTTTCAATCTCTTTAGCTAAACAATTTATCATTTTGAAGCAATAGCATATACACGTAATACCATGAGTGGGGCATGAAGAAAAAGCTTTTGAGATTTTTTTACGAACATAGACTAAGGAAAACTTGAAAGTATATGTATAAGAACTGCCTTAATGATGTAAATTTCAGAAAACCTTCTGAAAATAATTGTAACAATCCCGTTATTACAAAATAAAAATTGTCATCAAATCATTTACAAAATTGAAAAAGTTAGAGAGAAAGCTATCTCGAAAGACTTCGTAGGTTATAAAACACTTTTCTGCTACCCGTCTGTATTGTACACAATTGTAGAAGGGCATAAAGATCTCAATACGAGTTCAAATTTTCGGATCCTTATTTTGCATCCATTCGTCTTTACAGTTTCTCGTGTTGCTTTATAGCTTCGTGAGACTTAATATTTATCGCAACTCCCATGCTTCATTAGCATTATCCGGCTGTAAACTTTGAAAGTTACCTCAGGCGTCCCTCAAGGCAGCGTAATTGGACCTCTTACTTTTCTTAATATACATGAACGACTTGAGCGACGAGATAGATAGCAATGTAAGGATATTTGAAGATGATTCGGTATAAAGGAATATCAAATGGGAAAGACGAAATTTCCCTATCAAGGGAATTTGTTCTCACTCAAAGGCTGTGCTGAACCTTGAACTTAATGTAAAGTGCTCCGTAGTTAATTTCTTCAAAACGAAGCAAATGCGTCATAATTACTCGCATAAAATCGGAATGAGTACAAACAGAGTCGATTAAGTTGAATATCTCGGGATTATTCTCACAAACTTCTTACACTTAAGCAGGCGCGTGCGAAAGATATGCGGTAAAGCGATTAAATAGTACGGCTTTGTATAGAGAATTGTAAGTAGACGTGATAGATAGGTTAGAAAACGATGGTATTTCAATTTGGTCATTTGGAATATGCGGCAAGTATTTGGGATCCGGCAGATGAAATGTGCACCCCCGCATTCGAGGAGGTCCAGCGCAAGGCGATTCGTTTTACAAAAAAATTAAATGATAAAAAGTAGGAATTAAGAAATGGCTCTCAGATACTTGAATCATTAAAAGAAAGGATATCTAAAGATATGAAGCAATTTATTAATAAATTCAGAGTAAATACGTTTGGGAAGCACGTAATTGTTATTATGCGTTTGGGAAGAACATAATTGGAATTACCCCCATGCTTCTTCGATCTATTTTAAAAATGAGCGTAAAAGTAGAGAAATGGGCACTGGAGCAAGTTGTTTTTAAAAACTCTTTCTTTTCTCTAATGAAACGCGACGACAACAAGTATATCGATCGAACTTTTGGTGTTTACATTTCCCTTCGCCACACGCCGAATGGTGGTTTGCAGGGTATAAGTGTAGAAGTAGATATGCACTCGTGGTGTAACATTGTTTGCAACATCATCAGCGCTTTGTTAGATGAAATTTAGAGTTTTGAATAACCCTATTCTTAAGGAAAAAGCGCAATTTTCACTTCCCGGAGGGTTATATTACCCAGGTTTTCTCCATCGAAGTCATCTGGAGGAGAAGAGGAGACAATTACGGAAAGAAGATATTTATGCCAACGTATTCATTGATAACGTCAAGTCTGAAGAAGACGTAAAGCGTCACTGAAAGCGAATTTATCTATTCTGCAGTTATCAAAGCCATTGGGACGTAAGAGGCTATTCGCGGGGAAAGAAATGTATCGATTACAAGCATTATAGAGCGCATAAAAGCAGCCCTGGCTCGCGCATGTTTAAAGTTGGGCGAGAGCTATCGGAGTGCGTAAGATCGCCATCGCGTTTGCGACACATTCTGGGCCCCATAATGTATTCCGCTCCATTTCTCACCACCCTCTTCTGCTTTCTCTCTCCTAACTTTCGATCTTTCTCGGCCCTGCTTCAGCTCTCAAATGCGATGCGCTTTTGCTGCGTTTTGATAAACTAATGCCGCTGATGACTTTTCTGTTAAGCGATTCGAAAATTACCTTATCTTCGCGTACGTTATGACGGTAGCGTATGGCAAATGCTTTACAGAGACAATTTTCTCGTAATGCGTACTACACTTTCACACTCGGCTGACGTCTGTTGATGTTTCTGAAGATTGCGGTATGTTGTGGAAAGAGATTAATTTTCTGAAAATGTATCAGTTTAAATCACGCTCTCTCTCAATCAAATTGGGTTCTATTAACTCTGACAGGCAATCGGAGAGAAGCGAGAGGATATCTCTCACCCCAGTCTCCGAATTGCCTCTGTCTTGCTGTAAACAGCATTATATGCGCAGTTTTCGATAGCAGGTGAAAAGAACTGTTGCAAATTTTCGCTGCAATTTTCATTGGTTGCTTGTAGTCCATGTTGTTTCCTGAAATTCATTCAAAACTTGTAACGAATTTTACCTTAGGATTTCTTGTGCGGAAATAGTAAGTACTGAGGTCATTGGTAGTGTATTACCCGATATTCTTTCCTGAGAAGGTTTATCGATAATATACTTAAAAATAAAATCAGGCATGCCGTTCAGTATAAGCAATATGGCCGCCTTATTTATTCATAGCATTCTTGAATTATTTATTTTGAATGCTTGCTGCTGTCTTTTTGGATATTTATACTTACTTCACATTTTTATTTG
This sequence comes from Pachydiplax longipennis, assembly GCA_036926295.1. NCBI lineage: Eukaryota > Metazoa > Arthropoda > Insecta > Odonata > Libellulidae > Pachydiplax > Pachydiplax longipennis. The sequence continues at coordinate 18,512,117 of JAVFKF010000024.1, read as the reverse complement.
CAACTACCTAAACTCAAAACATTAGGATAAAATTACATATTAATTTTTACTTGGTGATGGTTGTGGAAAAATTTTAAAATTCTCTCTTAGTATTCTTATTCTAGGTAGCAAGGATATAAAAGAATTTGAATGAGATAGAGGTTGATTAAGTTTTTTTTTTACCAGAGTTGTCGCATCTTCATACACTCCAATTGTTTACTTAAAAGTCCAAGAAACTCAGGCGTATATTGAAAGTCATATCCTACGACATATGTCACCTTCAACTTCGTTGCGGTCGCAAGGAGAAATTTCGTTATCTCAGAAATGCTGACGGGGGAAAAGTCCTTTTACAATGATATAGGAGATCGTTTTCCAAACCTTTTACTGGTTTCATTCGGATCCAAGATAGATTGGCGTGCGCACTGCCTTTTTCCGCCGCCTGGCCTTTGTCCCACGATCGCCGCCTCTAATGGCACTTCCCTCTGCCACTTCTCTCCTTTCCTCATCTCACGACTTTTTCAAAATCAAGAAGAGTTTTCACGGCACTTCCACCGTATGTCTTGTTCTAGATTTTTCTCATATCATATGCGTAAGACAAGAAGTCCAACTCGACTGAAATGTCTTCTTAAACGTATACTTTCTAACATTTCAGAAGCCCATATATGTATTACAGTAAAGCGAACCTCTGAAAGAAAAGCTACCCTCCGTCATTGTGTCACCTGCTTTTTATCTTAGTCATGTTATTGTCGTCCACAAACAGAAATGAATTAGTACAGTTTGGTTTCGGAAGTGAGTAGATGCATTAAAATGTGGTTAGAGCGGTTTGAATGCTTTGGTAAAAGGGAGGAATCAAGGCAATATTTGCTGTATTTGGTTTAATGTATCTTCAATATTGTCATCGTTTTCGGTATTAGGCTAAATTTCTATCTCATTATATCTTCATCCAACCATACATATGTATCACTTTCTCATTCTTTCTCCACCAAACCATCTCACTTCACCGTTTTGGCAAAACGCTCGTTTCTGATGCTTACAGTTTTTTTATATCTTCCTTATCTTCCACATTTCAAACCAATGCAGTGGAATAATTCAAACCAAGAGTTTCATCAAACTTTCGGTGATAATTTTCAAAGACTTTATGTACCAATATTTCTCCCAGCATGGAATGCGTCGAAATAAATTTTGTAGGTTTCAATTCACACGGAACTGAGAGCCTATGTTTTCAGTGCTATTCTTCCATGTCTTGGGAGTCCCAAATTCGATCATTGGTTGGAGACAAACTGTCGAAGGATCTTAGCGGTTAGCGCAAGACTGTTAGGGGATTTATTTGGGATTAACCCACATCAGATTTAAAATTGAATCAAATCTAAAAAAAGATTGAGGAGTGTAAGGTCAACTTATACGATATAGGCAAAAATAGGTAGATAAATATCCATTCGATTAGCAATAATAGGCCCAAATAGGCCGCAAAATTCCGAGTTTTATCATAACTAGATGCTGTGAAGCGTAAATTATCTCCATTCAGTGATACTATAGCCGATTATAAAGATCCATAAGTATCCATTACCTTCAGAGTCATTTCAGTTGATTGGCTGGACACGTCGGGGATAAACGGAAAAGTTTACATTGTGTGTAAAGAACCGAAATGCGTCCAAATATTAGCAATGAACCAAGTTAACGTTTGGTTTGGGTAATGCTGTTTAATTGGCCTTTTGTGCTCGTGGGCGGTTTCTCCATTGAACTCCTGCCTTCGTATTCCTCAGAGACATACAGCCCACACAATTCCACTCGCTTATCCACCCACGCCAATGCAAGCACTATTAATAGTTAGAGGGTATTGATGAGTATATGATAACAAAAGGAGAGCAACGACAACTTCACTTTGTATTTGACGCCAATAATGGTATTCGAGGGGGAGAGGCAATCAACGTGGAGATCATAGAACATAATCTAGGCTCCAAGTGATAACGCATTGACAGATTGTGGCGTTGCGGGAATCGATCATCCTGGATATCAATTAACATACCTTCTACAGCAAGTCAAGAAGACGGATATTACGGATGGCAGTCAATGCCGTTCGGTATCACCTAGGTCCACAGAAGAAATAATATAGAACCGCTAAGATCTTAAATTTTAAAAATTTCGATATATTTTCAATGAAGGGGATTTTTGAGATTTATTTATTTAATTGTAAATAATTCATCTTTTGAAATTAATCAACGACGCAATGAATACACATATGAGGGTTAATCGGGATTATTTAGTAGTGAGCCATTTATATTCAGTGATATACTTCAAGGAAGTTATTAAATACATTGCCTCTTTTAATTTGCTATATTACTGCCTAAATACACGAATATAGAACTGTGACCCATTGACATTCTTTTATTTATTAATATGTCACTGAGAATCGCCTAAATCCTCTTGTATAACTTTAAGATTATACGTGGAAATACTTCGCTATTAATGGGTCACAGAAAATAGAAAGTAATCAGAAAATGGGAAAATATTTATTTTCTATAATCATGCTGGAAGCAATTATCAAAAATTCTAAATACTACCCGGTTCATACATACAATTAGAATTAGTTTAATGAAATTTGGTTTGGATATTATTCCCCAGTATAGGAGATTTATTCGGGAATTATTTTATCCCTAATTCTGTACGGCAAAGTCGCCTACCCATGTCAATCCAAAGCTTAAGCCGCCAAGTTACAACGAGCTAGGAATGCATAATTCAGATTTATATTTTATAATTCTTGAGTCACAATAGTAAGTGATTATAATAATTAATAGTAAGTTCCCCTGTTGGCTCTTAATTTCATTATTTCTGTTTCATTTATAAACGGTTACCAACAATAATATAAAAGAGATTTTATAATTCTCATTTTGTAGATTAAGGGTTCCCTATTTATTTGGATAATGTATTTTGAAAATCGTGCGAAATGTTATTATTTAATTTCAAATTGGTACTTATATTGTGTTCTATATATGGAAACATTTGCACAGATGAGGAGGAAGAGGAAGAATTGAAATATGGAGCACTAGGTGGAATATTCTCAATTATGGCAACCGCTTGATTGTTATAGCATACCAATCTTCCATTACAACTTTTTATATTTTTGAACGTCATTTTCATTAGAATCATGGTCCAAAATTTTTGTATCACTGATGATATGTGTACTAAAACGCTGCAACCTAGTAGTTAACCAATATCCAATGTAAATGTATAAATAATAATAATAATATTAAAAATCGTCTTTTTTGTTACTCGAGTAAAAATATCTTCCGCAAATCTTTTCTTATCGTGAGAAATCCTTGGTACAGATTTCTCTGTTCCTTGCCCGTTAAAATTGGAACCTTGGATAAAAGTATTATGCATACTACTGTTAGATTCAGCCGAATTTAAATGGAATGGAAGAGAGAATGTTCATTACGACCTTAAATCGTTCGGTTGAAGAATCAGAGGTTTATCAAAGTACGGCGCTTCTGGCCGATGGAGTAATTATGACACGTCGATGGAGAAGTGGGAATCCTTTCAGCTACGCTCACGATTTTATCAAAGGGAAATAAAAAAGTTTCGGTGGAGGCCATCGATGGGACGACCCTGACTCTCGAATCCTCTTAATGCCTCTATCGAAAACCAGATTCAAGACCATTGAATCCGCCCACTGCGATGAAATCTCCAACTCCAATGGCCTACTTCTAAAATTTTGGAAAAAACCACCCTCCGAAGGCAGGATATTAAGTTCTATTTATATAGCTTTACTTTTTGTCAGTACCTCTCAAATTTACTTGTAGATGATTGTAAAGAGTTCATCAGAAGAATTATTATTCAGAAATTATTGGATTAATTTATTACAGTTTGCTCACGAAAACGATTTGAAAATGACCAAGAGGCTATTAACTCAGTCATACATTATTAAATTGAAATTAAATTAATTTACGTTATGATATGCGTCAGTGCTTCCTGATGGCAGGAAGAGAAAGGGAAGCCATCTGATTCATTAAAATTTCCTGGGAATTATTAACAAAAATAGCCACTTTATACATAAGGAGCTTATGAGGAGAAAATCGAATAATTTAGTCATTATATATCAATACACAATCTTGTCCTACGAATCGGTGCATGATTTTTCATTTCTTGGGGAAGTAGGTTGGAAACTCAATAAACGACGGCGGCAGAAGAGCCTGCAGCCATCCTCCTTGCAATTTCGCAATACGGTTCGGTAATTTCAGCACCCGCTGAGGGAGCACGGAGAAAGGAACGATGTTAATGAGGATTTGCACGTACACATGACGCACTCTTACACTGGCTCACATCTGCTGCGTAAGCTCAAAGTAGGTTCTAAGTCTATTAAACGCCGCTTTCACAGAACAGATGACATCCCGAATTGTTTTAATTTGGAGTTTTCGTGGGCAGAACCTTAAGAAAAAGGATTCCCATTATTCTCAGCAGGAGAAGTATTCTATTTCCATTTACTTTGTTTGGCGACTTTGCATGAGATCATGAAGTGCTGATGAAAAGAGACCGTGGCTTCGAAATCTGCCTTAGACGTTGCAGCTTCAATCAGTCTCCTTCCTTCTTCTCTAATTCTCACTAATTTTGAATAATCAGGTGGTATTTCAAATACTTAAGATGTACTAGCATATTTTTAAAGGTACTGCTCTTAAGATGATCAGTTTTTTGGTTATTATATCCTCAACTCGTTAAACTATTGATGGTGGGAGAAATCACCATAGTGTGAATAACTGCCGACCTTGAACCTCGCGTTCATTCTGCTATATTAAAAGTATGAGGAAATACGACCGAGGCTTAAATTTCAGATAAAACGTATTGATTCATTAATTAAATAACGTTGTTTCATACTTGACTTATTCAAGTATTCAAGGATATCTCTATGTCGGTGTTGGAAAACCTGCGACCTTCAGGCAAAATGTAGCCTTAAATGCAGTTTCCGAAGCAAATCCTATTTTAAATAATTTTGTTTCAGAGTCTTACTAATGCCATATAAAAATTAAGCACTGAAGGAACTTGTAGCCTAAAAAAGGGCAAGTTTGAAAAACAGCGTCTCTAAAAAGAAAGTAATGAATGAAATATAGTGTATGAAATTGATGAAAGAATATAGAGAATGAAACTCATAGATACCTTTTTCGACATTTTTGCTTCCGAATCTCCTGGATTTTCCCACCTTTCAACGTTTAAGAAATCTATTAATTAAACCTGTGAAACCTTTCATCCAGCTGAGCAGTTTCCTTTACCTCAATTCCCTCAATTTCCTGAGTCGTAATCCCCAGTTTGGCGAATGCTCTCTGCTTTTCCACTGAAATGAATTGAGCGTCTTTATAGATCGTGTGCATGCAATATCGTGTTCAAAATATTGTAATAACCAACAAAATTATTCGATAAACATCGTTATATAAAGGAAACTAATCTTCTACGCTCTATGGATTAGACTGTTATTTCTTCAAAAGCACATCCTTGCTCTGCCTACATTTCCTTTCCCTATGTGTCTATACTCCCTAGTTTTCTATATTATTACTTTTATATTATTCTAATATGCAATTTAGGATATGAGATTATGGTTCATATATCCTTTTCTTGATTGTAGCATTTCATATTCTCTTTTTACATGTTTGTAATTGAAAGGATTCTGGAAAGAGTTGTAACTCAACATAGTTATAGCCACAGTTGTATAAGTATGCCGAAGAAAAGCCTGTAGAATTACAAATAATTTTTGCAAAAGTTTCATGTTCGAATTTGAAAACTTAACGTTTACATCGCGCACCCATTTGAGAAAATAATTTCCACCACACCTTCACATATTTACCACAAATAATTGAATTACCACCCTTTGCACCTAAGTGCTCCAACATGAGTGTGTGTGGACATTATGGGTATTGTGTATGGGTATAATGAATGTACATAAATAATATCGGAAAGGATCGAAGATCAGTATGAATCAATGAAGTATGTGAAAGAAGATAGCTTTACGTCTTTTAATTAATATTTGCTCTATTCGTAATCATGTTGATATTTCAACTATCAGTCGTAGATTTCTGTTAAGTTTCCTGATTTTTTTAAAATTCCAAGGAAAAAGCAAGAGAAATAGCGCGAATTGAAGGTGATAGCGATATATTAAAAGTAGGAATATTCTGAGATTGAAATACAGGGAGAGAAACATAACTTGAATAATTGAACCTTGAGTTTATAATGTATCGATAGAAAGGAAACAGATCGAGGGAAGATTTATAGGAGAGGGCGATAGAAGTGCAGATGAGAGGGAAAACGCGATAGAAGTGCAGAAATGCTGGAATGAGAGTATGATTAGATTGGCAACCGCGATTCAGAGAGTAGTCCATTCAGATCGAAAGGATGTTATCCTGCTGTTCTCCAGAGATATGCCCACCTCTTTGCCAAGTCTGTGATCCCTAAATGTAAGTGGTTTGGACGGCTGTTCCAAACTCAAAGGGAGACGATACTGATATCATTTTTTAGATAAGAGGTTTCAGTTTCAGAGGTTTCTACTTATGACCCGTTTTCCTTATTTCTCGCAAAAAACGCGATTTGTATCTGTTTATTTCAACGATGTATAGAAATATTATGCAGGTATAAAAATTAAAGTTGCTATATTTGCTAAGTAAAAATTTTGTAACGACGCAGTAAATGCAAGGGTATCATATCAAGGTCTACTTTTACAGTTTTACATTTTTTCCTGTATGTTAAAATCATAATATATGTATTATATAGAAATTTACTCCATTTTTCCAAATATATTAACTAAAAGCAGTAATGCACTCATCAGTTAATGCGCACAAAGTACGTATAATATCCGTAATGAGTTGAACATTTTCACATCTAAAAAGATTTTTTGTTATGTAGCTGGTTTACGCAGCTTTTTTTACTTCAATAATCGATTTTTATTTATATGAGTTCCTAATAACCATTTGGTATTCTTTAGGAAAGCCCTTTGCATTTCCTTAGTATCCCAGAAAATGTTTTTTATTTCTTTAATATATCTATCCCTATGGAATGTCCTACGCTGCTTTCAATGCTCCAAATTCCAGTAATACGCAATCACATAAGCTTGGGCTCCAATCGGCCGGAAAGAGGCTTTTTCCTTTGTGTCTCACTTCCCGGTGGCTCATATGACCAGCAGACCGTGGCGTTTTTAACTCATGATTTATGGATCGTTAATTTAAATATCGCAGCTGGAAAGAATATTTATGACTAGTAAAATTCTGAATAAGCTTTTTCTATTTGGAATAATCAAAAGCCAAATTTGGTAATAAAACTTTTACCATGTTAAATTTTACCGAGTAGGGTTTCTGCAGAGATATGCTCGAATTACACGTATTTCGAGTATTCATTGTCCTTTGTTTCGAATGAATTCGAGAATGTTCTCGGAATTATTTTAAATTGGGCTCAGTGGATTCAAAGTATTAAAAATGTGCCCAAAAATAGCATTACATTCCACATAATTAATTAATGATTAAAGTTTTTAATTTCCGTTACTTTATTTTCATCGTAATTTTTCGTTCTGATCCATTTTTCAACCTAAATGTTGTATTATGTAATGTATTTTGAAATTTTTATTCATGCGTCTATCATTTGCATTGCATGCATCTCTATTTATATTATCTTTGTAAAGTATATCTTTATTGTTCAAATAAAGGATCAGTTTAAGCTTGCCGACTTCCTTTAAGTCAGTTCGTTATCTGTAGCTTTCGTACGTTTTTCACACGCCCCTCCTTGCAGATGTTTTCCTGTTGTGGTGTACTTTTGCAAGTGCAAACTTTGCTTTTAAACCCACAAAGAAGTTTTCTTCTATGCTCTTTTTTCAAGCTATCTCTTTCTTATACACATTATTAGACGAAGGGTAAGATGTAAAAAGATACCACCAGCCTTAATCTTGCTCGAATAAAACCAACTTACCAGTTGGTTTTACACGAGTTTGACGCTTTACTGCCATATTATTGATTAATGCCATCCAAATTTTATGCCAGATTATTATACATTCTTCTTTTGATATTTTCACTGGTAAAAATCATATCGTTCTACCTAATTTTTGGAAAATCATAAAACTCGTATATATACGTATACATTAAACTCGTTATTATAAAATTTATTTTTCGAATAGGACAGAAAAGACCCCGTAAGAAATTTAATAACTTTTATATAAAATTTTTAATGGAATCTTATTGAAGCTTTTTACTCATAAATGTCCGTGTATCTAATCTCTTATAATATGGTGATTTAAACAGAAATCCGTGTATAAAGGAAAACGTATGTTACAATTTGGAGTTAATATCATTGCAGGATTTAGCTTGATTTTATCGCTCTACTTATCATACAAAATAGACTACAATGTTGCAGTGTGTGATGAACGATAAGGCTGAATGGGAACTGCGAGGTTCATTACGTCCATTGATATATTAAGTTTGCTACAGTTCATACATTCTTTGTCCTTTCTAATAATCAAGGGAAATCTTTTCACTCACCAAGCCACTGCTTACTCGGACTCTACCGATATTTAACTATGAACGCAAATAAACTGAATTCATTTGTGATTATTTCAACTAATCCTTGAAATGAATCATAGTTGCCATTCACACAGTATTAATATGCAAGGATTAACTTGAGTCAAATTTTATGTGAGAGCACACATATCTGGATGACATCAGCATATGCCATTAGCAATTAAAATATTCCTAAAGAATCAAATTATCTATGCGCGCTATGAAATTTAGCATTGGGCCAGGATGGAACGCAAATAATTTAAGCTCTAAATTAAATATGACTTCTATGGCTTATTTTTCGTATGGTTTCAGAATCAATTCGGATAAAGTGGCAAACTGACATTTTTATGTGCGTTATAAATCTAGAAAAAAATATTAACAAGAAATATTTAATTTCAGGGCTATACGAAAACTAAAAATATTACGAAAGTTGATCAGTCATTATCATAAAACGAGGAAGCTGTCACATGGTGACACTCCACCTCAGGAATGGAAACTAAGTAAATTTGTTGTATTTACCAAAATTCCTCTCATTGGAGCGAGTAGTTTTCACTCTCAGAGTTATCATCGGGCTGTAAAGTGATCACATATGGAATATTAATCATATTATGGATGATATCGATGAACATCAGAAAGTGTAAATTCCGTTTATTGATTCCAAAGCCATAAATCAATCTTCCAGTTTATCGATTTACGTAATATCTTGAAGAGTAGAGACACAGGCGAACGTTAATTTTATTTTCAAGAATATTAAAAGTTTCGACCTGTCATTTTCTCTTGCATCGTCTTTCTCTTCGATATTTCTAAGCTTAATTAAATATTTTACGAACTTTTTGCAGGATTTTTTCCTGCTACATATTAAGGTTATTCAACTATGAAAAATTTTGGCGCCTTTCAGTTAACTTTCATGTCTGAGTACATACTAACATTCCTTTTTTGAAAGCATTAGCTTCCATTTTAGATATTTGTTGTTCCTCTTTTGATTTTTTCGATCTCCTCTAATATTATGTTGCTGTTACTGAACCTTTTTAATATAGTTAATGGATATTACTGATATCTGAATTCCAAATAATTAATCGATGTAATCAATTATAAATAGCTATCATTTAGCCTAATATGGGGCAACACTTTATTCCTAAAACTTGCTCTTTTGGACAGAGCGATTCATGACCGCCACTCAGGACAGAATTGATGCATAGACCCGCTATAATTTACGTCATTGCGACGTCCGAATGCATTTTATTTCCGATGCTTCTTTTTCTTTTGCGATAAAGGCTTGTACGGGGAACGGAGAAACGAGAAACGGTTAATTTTTGCAATAAATAGCACAAACTGGCCGCATAAAGTTTATGAAAAGAGGCATACGGTTTTTGTGATTACGAATTATGTTTACGCAGCTCATTATAGGATGCTAAGTGGTTACTTTATTTTTTAGGAAATTTAAAAGTGTGGCTATCTTTTCGTATTTTTTTTACCACCTTCGTCTTTCCAAGAAACGCCATTTTGGCAAGTTGCTTACTAATATACTTTTAATCCTTAGCCTTCGAAAATAAATATACAATCGTTAGAATGGTTGAATCACTTACCTAAATTTCTCAAATTACCTCTCTGATGTTTGACGAGGTATATGCAACAATGGGGCTCCCTGATAACAATGAGGACAGCGCGTTAGACTAGCGAAAGCGGTCCCGGGTTCGACTCTCGGTGGGAGCCCATGTGCGAAATCACTGCTGCTGTCGAAGCACTTTTAGCAGTACTATGATCTTTGCTGCCGAAGCACTTCAAGCCCTTAATTAGAATAGCTAAAGGAAATAAGCAGTATCCATAAATCACGATTAATTTCATTTTTATTAATTCATGAGGGTTGATGAATAGCGCGGCTCATTCTTTTATAACCGACTTGGCGTCGCATTTTGTAATCAATCCTATCGGAGATTGTGGTTTCGGGTTAAAGCCAAACCGAATAAATTATCCTCTTCTGCCAAAATTATTCATATAGAAATCTATTTCATGAAGGGGGTATATACATATATATGCACATACAATTCTAGCCGTTCAATATTTGTGTTTTTATCCAGTGAAGTCTGTCTAGCGGGTATATAAATATATATGTACATACAATTCTAGCCGTTGAATATTTGTGTTTTTATCCAATGAAGTCGATCTAGGTTCTTTTTCAAATAAATTCTATTAATATTTACGAACCCGCAAATTAAAGTTTCAACAATAAGATAATTGCTATCGTATTTTTGTAAACTCAAAAGAGACTTGAACAGCGCAAATAATTATATTGATTTTCGGCTCTCTCTTAAGGATGTTCGGACCTACGAGCAGCTATTATCTGAAGAAAAACAAATCATGAATTACTTTTCAGTCATTACTTCTAAATATAATACCAGAGAAGTTATTCAATTTTAATAAGTAATTATTTGAAAGGATCACAGAATCCAATACAGTTGAAGTGTTGCTCGTTAAGCAAATTCTGGAAGTAATTTAAAAGGAAGCCTAAATGCATTTTTTTACCTCTTAAGATCTCATCGTAATTTTTCTGTGTTCAGACGTCTGATGCAGATTCCATTCTTCAACGAACGAAATGGTCGAGCTTTAACTGAATAAACTTAATAGTTTTCAAATTACTGCAAAGTGACACTTTATATTATTACTAAGTGAATTTCTGGAGATATCGACTATCTGCTCTAATGCTTCGTTGCAACAAACGGAAGTTCCTAATATTTTTCCGGGTTTTGTTTCCGACATTCCTTTTGAGAAATGGATGAAATGCCCGAGGCAGATTCCTCCCAACGTATTCATTAAGAAATTCCATACTAAAGATAAACGAAAGGGAGTTTTAAAACGTTTTGCTGGAATAGCTTTTAAAATTATTGCTTGCGAAGGAGGTTCTGCCTTCAGGTCACATGCTGCCTTTTAGTCACTTCCTTTACCAAATGTTCGGATTTTAAATATTACTCACGAATCGTGCTAATGACGCCAATTGACATTGGAGTGGACAATGTTCTCTTTTACTTCTCTTAGTGATAGCATCTCTTTACTCATATCTCAATGTAATATAATAATAATAATATTTATAATTTCAACGTTTGTGCTTAAAAGTAGCCCATACATAACTCAAGAGCAGCCTATCTTATGCGATAGAATGGTAAACAAGGCCCCTCCGACATCAAAAGATTCCCTCTCCTGGATTTGGAAATAATAAAATATCTAATTCATGAAACATATGCCAAAGTCAATTTTTTATTTCGCAATAAATGTAATATCCCTCTCTAAGCCCTAATTTACTGAAGACTTTCATTTCAGAATCATTTCTTCCCCCTTTCCGCCTGTGGTCGAACTGTTACATTATGAACTCCAGCATATCCAATTTATTGCTATATGCTTAGTCTCAGTTCTATTTCAATGGCAGTCTTTATTTTTTGAAAATTTGAAATTAAGCTCCACCAAAAACGAGGATGTATAAATTTGTTTCTTGTTGGTGTATAATGAAAGCAGCAATCGTCCTTTAAACCTATAGTGATGAAATATACTCACATTAATTCCGCCAGCATTGAAATAAACGTAGATGATTAAAACACATTACCGTATATTACGTCAGGTTTTGTTCCCGTAAATCTCGCAGAAAATTATTGTTTTTCCCCTTTAATGACCACTTCCCAGTTGATATATATCGTGGATTGGCATTTCATTCACAGCTCATTAGGGATCCGCAGTCAATTGGAAACCGTAAATAGCTCCAAAATAGGTGGGAGGACATCCGAGATCGTTAACTACCTTCTCCTGGCGAAATTTTCTTTATTATCTAAATGCATATCTCAAATGGTCTCTTTTCTTAATAAACCATTTCCTCTCTTTTATATCCCTTCCTTTCTTTTCCATCACGCGACATGGGTTTCGTGACTGAAGCCACGCGGCGCAGTTAATTCGGGAACAAAAGTATCATCTGAGGCAGCGGTGAAACACGCGCCGAATTAAGACCAAATGTAAACGCTCCAAAGAGAGGCAGTCACTTTCCTCTTTTCCGCGCATCCAATCCATAATCCTTTCCATAAGGCTTATGCCGCCGTAATTTAAAATTCCGATCAGGAGAACGCGAAAGAGAAAACAAGGAGCGTATTACAGATTGCTCCCTTGACGAGGTGACGTAGATTCATAGCGATTCCGCCCCAAACCGAATTAATCGATGAGCGCGAAAGAAAGAATGTTGCGAAGAGGTCGTCGACTAATTGAAAAGAGTTAGACTAACATTTGCGTCATCTCTTTCATTCCTTTTAATTGCCCACGCATTCACTCTCTTTTCTTTAATGAGTGGACCGAACGGGGTGAGAAACAGAAGCGTAGGGAAAAAGGGAAAGGAGGCGGAGAAATAGACTGGAGACAAAACGCGCCCTAACTGTGACGTCAAAGGTGGTAAACGTGACCCACGAGATCTCATCGGAGGAGATCTTCCGCTCCAAGTAATCCCTCCCTCCCTATTGTCCCTTACTCCTGATTTCCGACCGCTAACCCAAGGACCTCTTTCTCCCTTATTACCTCCTCCTTTTTAGTTTCACTCCGTTGCCCTCGCTTCCCTTTTCCCAGCCTTTTTTCTTTTACTTCCGCCTTCGTATTTACGAGAGTTTATTTATAAAAATTCCTCCCAAATAAGAAGCAACGCTCAAACTTTCTCTGATATATTAAAAGTATCTGCGTCACTCGCCCTTGAGGAAAAATTTGATTGGGGAGTCGTGAGAAAACCATCATGAATTTCGCCTGAAAATGAAAAGTATTCATTAACGTAGAGCGAAAAAAATCCCGCTATCGCAATAGCAATTTATTGATAGATGTTATGGTTTATTCTGTTTTTATCTTTAATTATTATCTCCGTGAAATCAATGAAATTTTTAACGATGATAATTTATTGCTCTAATCACAGAGATTGATCATAAGGTGAATTATTTAACGGAATTTCCGAAAATTTTCATATTATAGTGTTTCTTTTGAAAATTTAAAATCGGAAATATTAATAATAAAAGTTTAATAAAAGGGCGGCCGGATGAATTCGTACCTGCCTGCCTCCTAAGATAACTTGGGGAGGCACTCCTTACTTCATTCCGTGAAAGATTAACTTCAAATATTAACATTAATGATGTATTTTATCAAGGATTCTTTTCGCATAGTTTCTTCGCATCTTCAAATTTGCTATAAATCAAGCATCAATTGTTAACGTTTATTGGAAGAAGAACTATCTTTCTTCAAAGGTTGGTGGAATTATGAAGCAAATGAAGTATTATATGTATCATTTTCGATTTCAAACACATTTTGATGCGGATTTACTAATCATCAACGTGATTTCCTTACTCATTTTGCATTTCATTTTCTTTATAATTTCTTAGAATTGAAATTTATATGCGATTATTTCTTTCTCTTTTTGGACTACTTTAACAAAAAGTGGGTCTAAAAACTCGAAAGAATTCTTCATGTAAGCGTTTTTCCGTTATCTTGATTATCAGTTAGATAATTTAAAATTAAAATTTACAACCAGTAATGTTCTTCAGAATGTTGCAGCTTCGTTAGATCCTCACAGAATGTCTTTGTGAAACATTGAAATGTTAATTCTTGATGAGTTATGGGAAGCAGCGCAATTAAGATGCTGAAGGCATGAGCGTCGTCAACAAAATGGCCAAATCGTGCTCGGAAAGAATGAATCCATAATGAATTTTTCAACATTGAAGGAAAAACGGTTCAGTTTTGCATTCGAGACTGTAAACGGAATCATTCATTAGCAACGGTGTTAAAGTACTTACGGGCCACTTATGCCATTACTATCGCAACTCCGCTTTAAAACCATGTCAATTCTTTCTTTCTTCTCCTCCGCTATAGCTTTTTCTCTCTCATCGCAACTTCACCTTGACTTTTATGGATGAACATTAATTTTCAACGATTTTCATTGTTATCACAGCTTCTCTGATCCAATGATCGACCAAATGATGACAGTAATGAAAAGCGGCCGTGACAAGCAATAAAATCAGCGTAACCTTCACAGCAAATCAATCGATTTTTCTGTATCTACAGGAAACGTTTTGAGTATTACGTGCCGAAGGCGATACACAAGCTGATTTCTCACACTTCAATTCTTTCCTTTATTTCACATTTTATAGGAAGCAAATCTAAGCTTAATAACTTTACCCGAACTTTATTTCTGACGATGGCCTTGTTTTAAGAAATCAAGTTAGTGTATAAGGAAGATTAAAAGTTCTTAAAGCGAAAAGAATAAGAATTTGAAATATTACCCCTTTTTTCTCAGAGTCCATTAAGCTATTACAGCTCTTCGTTGATAATCTTACTGCACTTACTGCTTCTGATACTTGAATAACAAGGAAGATAAAGTATATTAGAATTTTGTGTTTTCGTAACACGATAAATATTTAAAATATTTATTCATAATCGATATCCTTATTTTTAAATCATATATTTAACCTTATTATCTACATGCATATTAAAATCACTTGCACATGTGGCCTGACGGTTTATTGCATTCCATTGTTTTGTTAATACCATTTCTATGTAGGATAATGTAAATCAATTGTTTTATATTTATTTTCTGTATTCTAGTGCACATCTCTTGATCAAGGCATGCTTTGTTACTAGGGTTTGGGATAGTTTATTGGAGTCTTTCAGTTACAATAATTTGCTTATTAAAGCTTATATAAATTATCATATTCAATTAAAAAATTCAGAAATATTATTTAAGTTTACAAAACTGATTTTATCAATAATTAGTTTTCATTAGAATTACAAATTAAGTGCTGATTAAATGCTGATGTATGTTAAAATATCTCATCTTTGGTCTATCTAAGCATTAACAACTTTTCAGCATGTTCCATTCAAAAGCCATTCAGATAGCATCAAATATTTAGTATAATTTATGAATAATAAAATATAGAGTATAGAAATACAGTAAAGAGATAAAATAAAGAGAAAACGGAACGGAAATGCATACGCTCTTGAAATAGCCAATTTCTAATTTCCAGAATTTGATTAACGAGCAATACTTCAACTATATTGGACTCTGTGATTCCTTAATTACTTTTAAACGTTGAATAACTTCTCTGGTGTAAAATTTAGAACTAATGACTGAAAATTAGTCTATAATCTCCTCTTGAATATAAAAATTCATGAATTCTTTTTCTTAAAATAATAGCTGCTCGTGTATCTTTAAAAACAAGCCGAAAATCAATCTAATTATTTGCGCTGTTGACTTTTTCAATTAATATAATTATTTGCGCTTTTTTGAGTTTATAAAATACGATAGCAATTATCTTACTGACGAAACATTAACTTGCAGATTCGAAAATAAGAGTAGAATTTATTTGAAGGAAAACCTATACTTCACTGGATCAAAACACTAACAATATTGAACAGCTAGAATCGTATGTACATATCCTGTACCCCCTTCATGAAATAGTTTTCTGTATGAATGATTTTGGCAGAAGAGGATAATTATTTTTCTTGACCTCAGATAGGTTGGGTTATGCAGCTCTAATGGTAGTTCATTGAATAATTTTATCATAACTATTCATTACCATTAAGCAATTCGAAATTTCTTTAGCCTATTGCAGAATTTATGTAATGAAGAAACTTGCAGTTAATAAAATAGCATATTAATTCTTCCTAACATTTGCCGTCGTAATCAATTTGCAAGATTTTTGACGAATAACTTATTCAGCGCCCGTGCAAGTACTTAAGTAATCGGTGGAAGGTGATTGATAACGGAATTTGATTGATGTCAGTTTTTTTGTCATTCCACTTCAACCGCAGACTCTCAAGAAGACCGAGATCTAACGCAACTTTTTACCAACTCTCTTATATAATATTGACAGCAACTCCTTGAAAAATTAAATATATTTTTCACAAATTATAACTCGAAAATATAAAGTGAAATATTTGAGCCCATACTATTCTCTGGATTCTTCCTGCTAAAATTCATATTGAAATTTAAAACTTGGCATAAACTGTGAAAAATTTCCTTAACCTTTGTCGTGGAATCTTTGACAACATGCGATTTGGTACAAGATTTGTTTTAGTGAAGCGAAATTCTGTTACTATAACATCGCATTTGAGGAAACATCATTTCAAAAATAGTATCATCACTCATATTTCAAAATGGGTACATATTTCTAAGGAAGACTCGACATTGAACTTCTTCTAATGCGAAGTGGAATACTTTATCATGAAGACAGATACAAAATTTATTGTAGTCCACGAATGTCGTTTCTCCTACCACTACTCTCTGCCGCCATCTGTCTTTCCCGCTATTTACTGTTTTCCAACACAATTACACCTTTCCAAAACTGCTGCTGGCCTTTCTTGAGAAAGATGTTTCCTCAGTAAGATTCACCTCTTCTCACGCTTTGAATCTATTGTCACCCCACCTTTATCCCCACCCCACCGTGTACCCTAAAGGCCTCTTCAAGCCACGCCTCCACTTCCGTACTCTAACTTAAACCATTTGAAATTCCAAATTATTTTTTGAATGAATCCTTTACATAGTTGAAACGTCGTTAGTCGTGGATAAATGTATTCATAGAAAGGAAGATCTTCAACCTATTGAAATGGAGTTTTACGTCATTTCATTCAAATAGCTTTTACACACTTCGTGTATTTAGTAATTACTGGTGAAAGTAAAGTATTTCAGGAACAAGGAGGATCGATTATTAAAGAAAGACACTTTTAAGATTTAATACTACATTTTTAATAGCTAAGAGTACTCAAGTTCATATGCTGTCGTGTGAAAACTATTATTACATTCGATCGTGAATGTGTGAATGAACGATAGCGAATCTATCCATTCACTATATGAAGCATAAGCGTTGTCTCTCCATCCTGTATTCTGCCTCTATCTTGAAATGGAATTCCTCTCATTTTCATCTTTGTCTGGATGTTTCTTTCTGGGTCATCTCCTTCCTTTATTCTGGAACAATATTCCGTCTAATATTATTCTAATTAGACTCTCTTCATTAAATTCTTTTAGTTCTTCGACATTTGTTCTTCTCTTAGTTCAACTAATTTCTAACATTCTTCTCCATATCCACATTTCTACTATTTATAGAAGACCTTTTTCTATCTTTTCTAAAGTCTAATATTCAGTGCTGGTGTGCAGAGGGTTCCAAACCAAATCAATCTAGAAATCAGGTTTCAAATCAGAGGGTTCCAATTCCAATAAGAGGGTTTAATAATGTTCTTCCTTACATCCTAATCTATACATCTGAATATTTCGTATGGAGGATTTCTCTTGCTTCGAAGAATTTGTTATGTTAGAGCAATCCTTTTCACTTCAGGTACGAATCCGTTTTCATGCGTCTGTAAACAACCTGAATAAAAATTTTCTATTTCGTATTCAATTTTCTATATGGTTTATTATTTTTCCTATTGATATCACCAGTCTTCACTTCTGTTTTTGACATTTATGCTTTATTTATGTTTTCTTTAGACATAATTTCTAACATTCATTTTTTTTCTTTTCCTGAGTCTGATACTATCACAATGTCATCAGCAAGTCTCATAAATAAAGAATCCTAGTCCATAAATTGCAGTAGGATAGTCATTTACAATTGAATAGTTTAAGAAAAACAGCTTTAATTTCTGTGAATTCCTAATACTAAGATCCCTAATACTAAGGTCCCTAATACTAAGGTTCAAAAGTCATTGTTCTGTTTTTTTTTGTTTTCTGTTTTTATAAAAGTCGAAAGAAGACTGAAACACGTAGAAATATAAAATCGCATATCTACCGTATTTCAGTTTGAACCCGAGAAACATCCATCGATCCCGAGGCGTGAGCTGTCTTGAAGTGATTTCATATTATTCGGGTTTATAGATAAGTTTGTTATGGCTAATGGCATGCTAGTACGTAATCTCATAAGAGGTGCCATTTTCTCTCCCGTGGTGATGCCCAAGTAAATCCCCTGTTAATTATGCAGCACAACAACCGAAGTGTGATGCCTGCAGCATAACATGCAAGGGGAGATAATGCGATTCTGCGTGGAACAATGGATTGGGCTTCTTTGGCTCGGATGCTGTTTGGCTCGGATCGCGACCTCGTATCCGATCCGGGACTCTTTTACGCCCCTTCTTAAAGCTTCCAGAAAATTCCCCCGATATGGAAATGAGATGGAGATTATTCTTTCCTCACATCTCTCGATTTTTAATTCTGCATTTTGGAGCTCTACCCAACGTTCGCGATCATGCTTGCGAGAGGCCTCTCTGTTTACTTTAAAGCCACTGGGACACCATTTGCAGCTTAATTTATGCGTCTAAACGGCCTGGTTTATCCTACCAAGTCCTTCAATGAATTTCATATACCTGTTCCCTCCGTTTAACTTTCACTTTCCTTGTCCCACTTATTCATCGAAGAAAGAAAATTGGAGAAATTTCGAGCAAGCAGAAATTTTTTGCCGGAAAGCGTGTTGTGAAAAACTGTCGATTGCATATTATCGTAAAAAATCTGCTTCGTATGAATATATTTTTATAGAATATCTATTTGGGTATTGGATGTAACTGATAATTAAAAAAACCTAATGGAGAAAGGATTTATACATGGCTAAAACAAAATTGTTAAATTACAGATAATTATTCTAATTTACCAAATGCTAGTTCTCGTTATGGACTGAGAATCATGAAATGGATACTTTTTTAATTTATGGTTTTTTATAAGACGAAAGAGAAAGAAATTCCGGTGTCCTAATAGACCGTTTTTACTTACAATGTTAATTCTTCAAACTGTGGTTTAGTACCTCGTATGTACGGAAGAGGGAAATAAAACAACCTTTACTCGTTATCAGAACTCTATTTTCTTACAACTTAGGTTTCCACGCTTAGCGTCATCACCAGACGCATAAAAACTGGAATTAATGACATATATAGAGTTTCCCTTCTCCCCCTTCTCATTTCTACATCTATAAAAGTCACTGATTCCATGTTTTATGTATCTGATGATGACGCTAAACGTGGAATGCTAGGTCATAAGAATAAAGCCCTTTGGTAACGAATAAAAGTTAGGTTTCATTTTTCTCTTATCATGGAGAGCTACGACAAAGCTGAAGCCGAAACAATCGATTACGTAATCTCTTAGGGTTTTTTCTGTAATCTCTGTTCCAATTCTTTGTGTGTATAACTTTTGTAGACATAGGTAAAACGAGTTAGTATATAAATGCCTTGCTTTTGCCTTTTTACGGAATTTTCCAGTGTAATTTATGACTAATTTCATCCCCAAGTCACATTTTGGTGTAATTCTCATTACTGGCGATATGGCTTGAAATCTTGTAACGATTTCCTATACTTCTGAAAGATCCCTACAACTCCTCCATTTTAGTCTCATCTTTTTATATTTCCCTAAACGCATTTTCACAAACATCCTTTCTAATTTTCACTCTCACCCTCTCTTTTGTCTTCATTCATTCAGACCGAAAGGATGTACCGATTACCTCTTCCCTTGAAAGGAACCTCTGCTCCAATAGAATCGTGTCTTCGCTCATTTGGAAATCGTGTTCTGCGATTCGGTATTTTCTCGTCGCCCATGATGATAGATTTTACTCTCCTGTGAAGTTCAAAATCGAAAAATTCTCATTCCCTCTCATTCTCGAGTTATCTCTCACTACATCATCTTCATTATCACTAATAATCTTTATAATTCAAATATATGTATAGGTCTAACCTGCTATATAACCATTTAAGACTCCAAGCGCTATAATACCATTATATTAGTAATTTATTATAGGTATATTATTATCTTATATTACTATTAGTCTATTATACAAATTATACGAATGTCATTTTCCATCGACCCTCATCCAACGTTTCCATCCTTCGCTTTACGTTGAACCCCTGCACATCCCAATCGATCCCTAGGGGTCCACTTGGATCCCTTTGAGAACCCCTGATCTATAGGAACTGAATAAGGGCACTCTTTTTCAAGGTCTTCTGTCGGGAAATCTTACTCAGACGAAAGTTTTAGTTCTTAATGTATGCACGAAAATGTTGTCCCTTAAATAATTTAAAATTTGAAATCATCAATATGAGGTACTAGTAACGTATTATTAAGCGATTTATGACTTTTTGATGAATACTAGAGTAACGCCATATGCTTAGAAAACATCCAAATGAAATGAACTAAAGATCTCGTTTTGATTAAAGAAGATTCTACTATATGAAGGATTGGAGGGAAAATATTCAGAATGTTATTATATGATATTATCATAAATAAGAATTTAATGCATATTAATAATTCATATCTTTATCTGGAAACGGGACAAAAAGGGAAGCAAGACAGGGAAAGAAGAGTATTAATGAGAAAAGGGTCTCATCTCGTCTCGCCTTCGAAGTAGGCAAATGGAAGCAAGAGGAAGTAGAATAGGGAAAATATAAGCTGCTGAGACTGTAATTAGGTTTCTGTTGTATAAATTCCATTCGCTACAGATAATCTAGCCTGCGCTTTTTTGTTGCCAATCTCTGTGAGTAGTTTCAAAGTTTGAACTGTGTTCATGCTTGAGCATATGAGTAGCAAAAACAAGGCGTGAACATTAAAAAAGAAAACCTTGCGCAGGCTCTTCGATTCTAATCCGAAATTCCTTGCAACTATCCAAATAAAATTAAATCGAAAAATTCAATACAGTATGTATGTGTCTGATTTATTATCTTCATTGCTCTATTAATTGGTTGTTAGACCCTTTCTTGTAGTTTACAAAAAAGGTTGCAGTTAGATGACGCAGTGAGACTAGAAGACGGATTACTTCCCTGTAGTCGAGATTTCGCTTTCGAGATTTCGCTTTCTACCTTCACAACTTCTCCGTAAACTTCTCCTCCCACTCTATTCATCTCCACTGATTTTCTGTTTTGCTTCTAGTTAAATATTTTAATACTTCCGTGAATTGATTTCCATAATGGATAACCTGAAGCTACGATACAGTTGTTAATAAAAATTCTAAATTGAATAACACCAAGTAATGTTGCACCAGGATTGCCTCAAGGATTCATTTTGTTCATTATTTTTTTCCATTTAATTTCTACCTCTGTTCGTTTTTGAAAATTTTCATATTTTAATTTTCTTTTCGTTTTCTTCTGTGTAGAAATGCGTCCGTAAAATTGAATTGCCTTCAAGCAGAAATTTCCTTTAGCGCAAAAAATATATGAGCTCTTTTGTTCTTACTAATGCATCGAAATGCCTCAGGACATACAAACTTTTCCTTTCCATTCTAAAACCACATTTTCAAGCATTCAAAACACATTTCATCTTATTAATGCATATATCTCTCTCCTTAAAGTGAATATTCTCAACCAATCTTCCGTCAAATTCTTTTTCAGGGCCTTTTTTGCTGTACTTAATCTTCTCTCGTTTAGTCGTAAAGTATTAAAACCACAAAGAAGCATTCGCACTAATAATAACTGCTAATTCGTGCGGAAGTTGTCTTTCTCCGTCTTTGGAGGAAGGAAAAGGGTCGGTGTGGAAGGCGTCGTTCGCTGGGCGCCTTGTTTCGCCGCTGCCCTTAATCGTCTTAACGATTCTTTATTTCCTCCACCACGTTGACACTTCCGCAGTGAAAGGCGCCCGATTTCAATTTGTGCGTACAAGTCTTGGTCGCTGAATGAACCCGTCGGGCGGGCGGTACTAATTAGAATGTCATAATTCTCTACTAACTGCGTGTATGTGACTCGCTCTTGGCGCACATCTGAATCTCCTCTTTTGCATCGATCTGCGCTTTCCGTGTCACTCGCCCCCTGCACCACTTTGTGCTTAACCATTTTGTTTTAGTGCCCCACAACAAAAAGCAACGCGTACCCTCGGGCCTTTCGAATATTACATTTCCACTCTCTGTCCTCAAACAGTCTGTCACATTGCGCATAAATTAGCAGTTATGATTATAGCTACGCTTCCGTGTGGTGATTACATTTTACGACTGTGCTCTTGAGAAGAAAGTTTTTGGCGATGGAATAAAACGAATAAAGCTTTGGAAATAGGTTTTGAGAGAAATTTTGCTAAGAATGGTATACTTTAAGCTCAAAGGTCTAGCGTCAGAGATGAGGGTTCTCCAACCTTTGAGAGGCGGGCCGCATAAGTTAATAAATAGAGCTAGGTGTGCTGGATCAAAATAATCTTCTTTTCGCTTTCAAATATATATATATATATATATATATATATATATATATATATATATATATATATATATATATATATATATATATATATATATATATATATAAATAATGTATGGAGCTTAAAAATAATCACTGATATATGATTTATACGCAAGATGGCATGTAATTAAAATGCATCAGAATATTTTGGAAACAGCCAAGTAGTAAGAATATTGAACGTCTCATCATGACGCTAATTGTGTTGTGCTGATTATAACGTCCTTTGATTTAGATCAACAGAAAGAGAAGAGTGTACTTGAAAATATAATTGGTTAAGTCATATTGTCCATGTTATGGGATCTCATAACTTTTTGAAAGGCAATGATGTAAGCAGGTCGGATCTAGAGGTTTCGCATTTTTTTAGTCTTAAACTTGGTATTAACATTCTTAAAAAGGAGTTAGTGAAATAGATTTTACAAGTAGGAATAGATATAATTTCAATTCTCAGAAATATAAAGGTTAGAATAGTAAACGTCTCACTGTGGAAGTGTCCTGAGTATAACATCATTGTCACATGAAAACATTGCGTAGGCTGTAGTTTGGGGACCCCTGTACTAACATGTGAATGAACAGGCTGACCTAAAATATATAGCTCCAGAAATCCAATTCGACTTGACCTAAAAATAAAAGAGGGGAAAGAGAAAATGCCGACTCCTGTCCATAAGGAAATTAATAAGTACTTTGTCCCGTTACAAAAATGACTTTGGTTTCGAAGATTGCGTGATAATATCCTGGACATTTATGGAGGTTTATGGATCACTCTTAAGGAGGTCACTGAGCACGTTTGCAATTTGTCGGTCTCTCCCAAATACCTGCTCTGGATATTCCATATGGTGTTTGTATAGTGTCCTATCACTCTATCGCTATTGAATGAGGATTTCTACGCTACTGACGGCCAATCTACGTGAGAGACACCTTTCTGAGGCCGTAAAGAGAACGTTACGCAACTCAAGCACGCACACGTGCTGGAGTGGTACATGTAGTGCGATGACAGCATCTCTTTCCTTCTGTAAGGTTCTCTTAAGTGGTTCTTTAATATCCTAAGAGTAATAACGGAGACAGGAGTAATCGGTTCCTTTCATCGGATAAACTTCAGTTAAGTTGAATTATTTTTGTGTGCTGAGGACACTTACTGGTTTTATATTGCAACGTACCCTCGAAAGGAAAAGTAAACACGCTGTAAATTTTTCTTCGTGGTGAGGAAGTAGATACGCGTGTTGTTTACTTACTGTTCTTGATTCTACCCCGCCAATGTTGGCAAACTTCCGGTATTTTTTTCTTTGAATCTCTTTTATTTGAGCCATTCTCTCGATGATCGCGAAGCAATGCAGGCGCCCACATCATGGCGAAACGAAAATTAGAAAAATTTTTCTTTTCCCTTTCGGTGTTTGATAAGTGAACGTAATTAAATTTAGGCGGTTCATAGTATACATGAAGTAATAATTTCGTTACAATTCATCAGTATCTCAATCAATCGATGGAAATGCAACAGCAACACTCCTCAGGTTGGGCTTGAAATTTAGGGTAAAGATTGTCTGGAGAAATCACTTTGGGGATGAAATTTCCCGCGGTTGATTTTTTTTGTAATAAGAATTTCAATATTTAATGTTGAATCGAATTGGCAGATTGAGATATATCGGCAGAGTCCAAATTCCATCATACAAAATACCGGTTTGATCTAAAATGAGGGAATCAGTTGTTTTCAATAGGCTACTAGTTGTTATAAAAAAAGAGGGAAGGAAAAATTTAATTAGGTTACAGAGAATTCTTCTGAGATGATTATACTTAATTACAACAATTTAGTTCAAAATTTTCTCAGCATTACTTACGGTTACTATTTACATAAACATGTGAAGTCATTTACAGATATTAATAATTTTATTGTTATTTTCTTTAATTATGAATCATTTAACTTTTAAGAAATAGAGATTCTCGTAGATAGATAGTCGTTTCACTACATATCTATTTAACAACGATGTTGATTGGTTACTTGGTTATCTTGTATGTATCTCAAAAAGCATGGATATGCTTTTTCTGAGAATTCTGGTGTTTGTATAATTTACATGGGATGGCTAAAATATCTTCTACTACAATCAACGAATTATTCGGCCGTAATTAACCTATGAATCATAAAATATGAGACGAATCGACATAAATCAATATAAAATGGGATTTAATTTCACGGGAATGATTTTCGACCGTATTTCAGTTATGGGAGGAATTTTGCAGTTAAAATACGTCTTAATTTTTCTCAATCGACAGATTTTTCTCATCAATCGATGGATAGATCGTGACCGACTAGAGGGAATCATTTTTCTTTTATGAATTTAGTTCGTCAATTCTTTAAAACAAAATTATGGAATAGCGTACACTAATGACACATCCCACAATTCTTTCTAGCTGCTACATAGCTTTGTTTTCTTCATACTATTTGGTATTATATTTTGCATCGCAGCATAAAAAGGTAACATAAATAATAATACCAGGAGTATAAATCAGATGGAATCTCTAATCTTGCTTCTGGAGGCCTTGGTCGTAATACCCCAGAGTCTAAAGCCCGTCCTTCCCATATGATTCGGGCACACTAATCCTTTTGCGGTGTCACGAAGGCTCTTCGTTTGGAGACGTGATCCCTCCCTCTTCTTCTCATACGCAATGCAACATTACTGCGTCGAAACAAAAATTGGACACACTCTATCCACCTATCTTAATTTAATCCTTACTCACTCGAGAATTCCACCGCTTATTTCGAATTGCTTCTCGGAGCTTATCTAGAGATTTAATTTCTCTCGCTAGGTACCCATTTCAAATGCATGGAATTCAAGTCGGGATTTTGTTCGTTAACTATTTTAAATGCTGAAGACCTAACCACTAATTGAGTCATTTTCCAAATTAGCGAAGCGAAAGATAAACTTAAGTTGGTTTTTTTACGGTAATGGAAGAGAATTAGATGAAATAGATTGTAATCTGAATGGAAAATGTGAGATCAACGCATGATTATCCATATTAAATCAAACAGTAATGTGATTCATATCTTTACATTAAAGAAGGAAAAGGCTGTAAGATATTTGAAATTGTAAGGAAAAGTTTTTTGATCTTTTGTACATGCTTATTTAAATAATTGATAGTTTCCAATTAAGATCTAATTAGTACAAAATGAGTCAATGCAGCAGTATTGTTAAAAGCACTTCAACAGATGAAGTTATGTTGCACATACGGACTCTCATCGGGAATCGAACCCGGGACAGCTTTCACCGAAGCCGCCGCCGCCCACTTGGCTATGCAAGAGGTCAAAATGTGACGGTTTAACGATATCGTTTGAAATGAATGAAATGGAAATGAAAAGTTAAAGGTTTACCATTTCATAAAATTTTAAAATATTTCAATCCAGTTATTATTATCATGTCTCGAAAGTTTGTACTCAGACTTGATGTCAAAATCATACTTTTATTGGTATCGTTTCGTTTAAATCCTCAAAATTTGTTATTCTTTCTCATTTAGAAATATTTTACAAAAATATTTTAACTGGCAGGTTACTTACCGAGGAGATGGAGACGTCCAAGGAGTTAATTACACCATTATTTTTTACTCAGTTAACTAAATCCGCAGATGGAGACTATTTAAATATTCGAGAATGTCAAAGTATCAGTTTAAATGCTAATCCAAACGCAGAAA
Source organism: Pachydiplax longipennis (assembly GCA_036926295.1). Classification (NCBI taxonomy): domain Eukaryota; kingdom Metazoa; phylum Arthropoda; class Insecta; order Odonata; family Libellulidae; genus Pachydiplax; species Pachydiplax longipennis. Next base: position 18,485,763 of record JAVFKF010000024.1, on the reverse strand, counting down.
ACTAAATCAAAATATCTAAATTTGCATATTATGTACTCAGAAAGCCGCCTTTCGACGTGTGACGGATGCATGACCATCATTCTATTTCCCTAATCGATTACTTTCGCGTATCGTTCTCCGAAAAAATGAATTGTTGAAGCGACTAGTGCTGATGTCTGTAAAATGTCTGTACCATAAACCAATATTATGAACAAAATCTCCATTGTCGGTTTGCATTTTCTTATCAAAATATTCCATATATAACTCCGCCTAGCTCCGCCTAAGAACCTATTAAGAGGAAGCTTCCTTCTGCTGGTAAAATTTAGAATTTAATGTAAAATAATTTTGCGAAAATACAAAGGGAAGACAAAGTACCTTAGGTTTCTTGTCTTTTTGTAGAGCACAAAATTCTAGTGTATTCGTTCAAACGTTTAAGGATTCTTTGACAATTACGGCGGGATATTGAGTCTTTACGTCGAATGCAACCAATATCTTGCTTATCGGTAAAACACAAAAGACGCTAAAGATCAGTGACTCGCAGAATTTTTTAAATAAAAGAAATACAAAGGCACGGAAGTGCAGCTGGAGATGTGCGAAAAATGAACAACTTCTTTTCGCTCTTTTTGAACATGCATGGTGAGAAAAAGAGGAACATGGGATAAATAATTGGGCAGTGGCCTGTAACGTGGAGTGGAATTGAAGGTCGGAACGTGACTCTCGGCGATTGCTCGTCCCAATACTCAGACCACTGTCACAACCTGTGGCTGCGGTGCAATGCGTCCTCACGACGGAGTGCAAGCCCGTGTGTTCGTGAATGCTTGTGTGCGTAACTGTGGCTTGCATCATCGATCCCCATTTGACTCGCCCACTCTTACGCTCCTCACTAAATTCTTCCTCTGCGAACACAATATTGAAACTTCGCTTGTCAGCGCCTCTTTCACTTCTAATTAGCCTAACCGCTGCTCCTCTCAGACTCGTAATATCCAGAGAAACACGTTTTCTTGGATGCCCCTGCGGTTAGCAATGGCCTTAGTTCCATGCCGAGAAGCTATCTTCTGCATTTTAATTACGCCAAATTAAATATTTTGGGTTGTCCCGAATTGGGGATGAAAGAGAATTAAGGTTACTTCGCGGAACATAAGGGAAGAAGAATAGCTTCCCGAGAAATTTATTGCGACGTTTGATAAAAAAACTCGTAATTGCAAAATGATCATTAAGGAACTTTTATTCACCTAGAAATGAACCGTTTACAAACTTGGAAGCGTTCCCAGTTCGTTATTGCTTACATCTTTTTGCACCAGTTTTCAGCTTAATGGCTTACCGTTTCACTACTTGCATCAATTTACAGCATTTGTGACCGTACTCCAGGCTATACTCATCGAATAGAATGACCTTAATCTATAAACACATTTCGTGTACCATGCTGCTCACCAAATGAAAATCGATTCATCCGTAGCTCGTCATGAATTTTAATCCTTTTGTTACCTTCTTCTCATTTACCTCCGGAATGAGATCCTTGAAGCGAAGTTCAATTTGTTTTTCATCGCGTATCCGTTCGCTGAGACAGGATAATTTACGTTTTCAAAACTTGATAAGCAAATCAAAATTCTAATGTGGATCATTTCAAAAACTTAAATTAACTTTAACAATTAGGAAGAATCACAAAACAGCTTGTAATACGTTTAATGAATAAATTTAATATAGACGAATATTATTAAACTTTGTCTACATAATGGAAAACTACCCCAAGGTTGAGGACAAGCTATTGGATTCTATCAATGAGTTTTATCAAATTAGGCCTAGGGACGGATATGTTACCGCGCTAGCCTCACTAAGCTGGGGTTTTGGGACCCTTTCTAACTCTTGATATGTGTGTTTGAAAGGGTCAGGTGAAAGTATGGACTTAAGTCTAACACCTTGCTAATAAGGTCCTGAAATTTAACATTCTTCAATCGCATTTTGAGGCGTAATGAAAATTGCTTCAGTAAAAACAGGATAAGAATCTTTTCTTTATACGATTAATACTTCATGATTGAAAATTTATTAAATTTATATTTTCGCCAACTCAGTATTGCTGTTTATAAGCAAAACCAATCATAATTTTATGAACCGCTCATGTTGATATCTCTTTAGAAGTTTCATCATTGGCAATGATACTAGTATATTTTAACCGTTATCCATTATAAGTGAAACTTTATTTCCAAAACTTTAGGTGTCACATCCCAATATTCTATTCAGTAAAAACGAGCAGATGGAAAAACTGTCGATAGGAAAAGATGCGGAGTGGGGAGACACTTTGGCCATTTGACATCCATAATATCTTAGTGGCTTCCCTTCTTCCCTTTGCGGTCTTTTGGCAAACCGTCGCCAACTGTGTCCCTGATAATCCTCTGGAAATTTTAGCCTTTTCATCTTCTCCAAACTGTTGTTCTTCGTTCTTTCTCATTCCAACGTATCCCTTAAAATCCTCTTACCTCTTTCACCTTTTTTCTCTTCTATATTTAATGCTCCAATTTATCATCTCTCTTTTTCTTCTATTTTGGGATCAAGAATATTGCCCTCCAAATACCTTATCTTCGAAATCTCTTCTACTTTAATTACAGGTACCTCTCGTATAAAAGATCATAGAAGAAGATGATCCGGTAATTTTTCAAATTAGAAGATTTAAGATCCTTACTGGCTTTTGCTGCCCCTGATTATGTCCCAAGAAAACTGGCGTTGAGTGTCAGTGCAAATGTTGCATACATTTTTTGTTGTTTTCAGAGTAAAGTGATGGCAAAAAAGCTATTAGAAAATTTTCAAAAGTTTGTAGTCCTTAGCTTAGATTCACAAGCTGGATAATCAGACCGTATCAGATATCTTTTATTTGATAAATTTTTGCGGAAAATATCAGATACGTTTGTTGAATCCATCCGAAAAATCTGCCAATCTCGAGCTAAAAAGTAACGCTAAGTTTCGCAGTCATTTAAAGCGTTTTTGGCTTAATTATTAAATTAATTTTCATATAAGTCAATAGTCCATTTTACTGATTAAATTTTTAAAAAATGAGTCAATGAAAAAAAATATTGGTCAAATACGTATTAAGACATCCAAATTACAAATACATCGTTGTAATGTAATTAATGAAAAATTATAACAATGTAAAGGCATATTTCAAATTAGCCTCAAAGGCGCATTAATAATCCTACATTTTAGTTTTTGTAAAGAATATAAGTAATTAATTATAAATAATTATCGATGGACGAAATATTCATGGTGTAAAAGAACTGATGTCATTTGTTTATAGGCCAAACATGTGTGAGCAATGCTCAGTGAGCATAACTGCAATACATATGGCGCCAAAAAAGGATCAAGAGAATATTTTGAAAGCAAAAGGAACAGATCCCATTCAATGTCCTTTTCGCTGTTTTTTTTATTTAGATAACTTTTTTCGACGAGATTGGCGTGAAAAAGAGAAATGCTTTGTTTTGAATGTATTAAAATTCCACTTCCTATATTGGCTTCCATTTGTTCCGCCTCAGGATTCGGCACGTTTTCTTTTCTGCCGTCAAATGTATATCGAGCGTATCACTGCGAACTAATACCGTCTCACATCTCAAGAGAGAAGGGGTTCTCTCTTTCATTCTTCTCCAATCTTCCTTTCTTTCTTCTCTTGTTATCGCTCGGATTGAAAATCTCTCCGACGTTTTCCATTCAAAATAGGAAAAATACATTAATCAATGCATTGACATCTCACAAATGTGTTTTTTTCCCTCTAGAATAAATCGTCGATTAGATGGCGCAGTGCTGAGGCGCTTAAGAAAGGGTTGATGCGGACATGGCCTCGATTGGTTTCCTTTAATTTTCTATAGAAAGCTGCCATTAAATTTTTTCACATTTCGATCAATGAAATACTTTAAATCCGGTTTTTGGATACCATTATTGTTGGTTACGCTTGCAAAAAAATAGTTTGTAATTCGGTCACCGAATTTTGCAGAGAAAAGTATGTAAAGTGACTGTTACCTATGCCGTAATTTGTAATCAATCTGGAAAAATTTGATAGATAGATAAAGTTTATTATTTCAGTCTTTGAAAATGGATAATCTCAGTCAATTCCCTGAGATTTTGTCATCTTTATGTTAAAGGGATGATAGGCTTAACTTAAGGTTCATTAAATATTTTGTTATAATGAGGTTTGAAATTACTCAAAATTTCTTTCCGGAATGTTCCGGAACACCTTGATTCTACTTTTGAGTAATTCATTACCCTGTTTACACAAATCAAACAATTCATTAAACCTGCATTACTGATGAACATCGACGGGAATTCAGTAGTCATAGCACGCAATCTCTTACTCATTATCGTGAAAATGTTAGGCACTGATATTTGGAAAGTACAATACCTATTTCTACCTAAAAATGAAAATGATTTGGTTTCTAAGAATCTCTCAAGATCTTGGATATTATTGGCCTCCTCACTAGAAAATATTAGAAAGTTATTATGAGCTTTCTTCGACTACGCTTTAGAGTGATATTTTCTAATGTGTTATTACTTGGCGTCTTTTCGTGTTAATAAATAAATCGCTTACCCCCAACGCTTTTCTTATCGTAGAGATGGCCGTTGTGCTGATATCCGTACTAAATAAGTAATTAAAACTACAAATCTAATCCACTTCAAAAGCCGTAATTTGGTAGTAAATATGCAAGGACGAAGTCGGAACTCTTCAACTGTTTTCACACTGAACAAGAGATATAGAAAAGTAAGCATTGCTTCTACGCTATTTCATCAGGTGAAAATACAGAAGAAAAACAAGGGATATTTGGGGGAAGAAAGAATGGAATGGGGAGGGGACGTTAAGTGATGGGACCATGAGAGAGCTCTCGTAAAAAAAGGAAAGGATTGGAAGGGAAGGGAAGTGTTCGTTAACGATATGGAAGTTGTGCTTGGAAAGGTTGATAAAAATCTTTTACTCTTCCAACGAGCTCAGGGAAATCTCTTTCTCGATTGTACTAATTTTCAGTAGTTATCATTGTTTATTTATCATAGGGTCTTATTAATGGGTATAATTTGCAATCAGAACTTGAGCTATGAATTATTCGGTCTAGTCAGAGATAGCGGAAATCTGAACTCAGCCCTTTTGCTTTCGAAATTCCGGATTTTGATTCTTATTCTCATGACACATTTCTTAGATTACCGTTCTTCCTTTTACAACTGAAGCCAAAAAAGTAATTAATCTATTTTTACGTTGCAATAGGGCTTTCTGGACAGGTGGTAATGCTCAAGGGGAGCCTAATTTATTTAATTATTTTTAAAATTGCCCGGCATTCACCCAAAGACGAGAGAGAAACCATTCCTAAAACCCCCATAGGAAGTGCGTTACATATTAAAAAGTTATGCATAAGTCATTGCATAAAATTTTGACAATAATCAATTGCCTTTTAAGTCTACGTTAAGTTGGCATATACATAAAAATACATTCCTTGATACATAAGTAGTACATACATTTTTATGAAGCCAAATTTTATAAAATATAATAATATTATTTTGCAGATCAGAAATATATCCAAAGTAAGAAATAAAAAACATGATACATTATCCACATCCAGTCGCATGGATAAGGAGTATATTTCATTTAAGAATAAAAAATGTATTATAAGACTTTTTAGTGTATTACAATTACAACTAGGTTTAGAGTTTTCTACATCTAGAATCAAGAATTGTAATTAAATATTAATAGTAACAGTAATAACTAATGATTTAACCAAATGAAAATGGCTACCATTGTTCTTCCACTCTTTTTTGTAAGAGAATAAGTGAATCAATGTTAGCTCCTTTAGGAGAGAGAAAAGAAAAGAATTCCCTAAAATCCGAAGGTATAGGACGTCTATCTTATTAACTAACTTACACAGTATTTGGTGCGTACATAATTTGGTTTTAATCTCCCTCGTGTAAAGCATTAGCTCTCGCTTCTAATATTTCACAAACTCTAATTAAGTTTTTTAAGATTCCAAGACTCGAGATTTCGCCTTCTTTCACTAATTACCCTTCTCGAATCCTTCAGGTAAGCTAACCGTAGTGTCCTCTAAATCCTATACCTTTTCTTTGCTCTAATGAATAATTGAAACTGGAGTCGAAGAATGCTCACGGCTTTGATGTGACGATTTTAGCAAAACGCATTATCCTAATTGTGACCTTTGGGACTTCTCAACTACTAATTGTATTCGGCGGGTCCCTTAATCCGTTAGTGCCCCTTTGGCAAATCTCATATCATGCAGTTTAACTGCTCATCTTTCTTGACGCATCGCCTAACAAAACGTGCAAATCCCCGTTATACGCTTCCTTTACCGCGAGTTACGCTACTTTGGATTTATTTATCAGCTTGTGAGTGCATATCCGAGATTACTATTCAGATTCTCTTGCTTCATTCCTAATTGTTCTATGCTTGGTGATTGGAAGATGAGTATTATGGCTGACCATAACGCATCAACATTTCCCATCAGTATAAAGAAACAAAACGAGAGAAATATTTTTCATTCAATTTTTTATGAGCGATGTTTTTACTAATCAATGCAGATGTTATCGGAAGGAATTCTTGAGCATTTTTTGATGGAAATTTTATCTTCAGCAGAGAAAAAGTAGTTCATAGTTTCTACTAGAAAACGAGTTATAAATCATAGGTAATTAGTTAATTTTAAAGGTTTAACGACTCTACATTTGGAAGCTAGTGTATTTTACCGCAAACACAGAAAAGATTTTTAAAAGTTAACAATGTTTGTGATGATAGCATTTATTACGGAAATTTTTGATTATTTACCAGATTTCAATTTTACTGTGTAATCGTACTCTTTCCGTTCGGCTGTCACCAAAAATTTCAATTCTCTGTATTTGGCTATGCATTTTATTAAACGTCACAATTTTTGATTGATGAGAAAGGGTTTTACTGGACAAATAACATTTTTTAATCATATGGATGGGAAGGATGGGTAGAAAATAGGACTGTCATGCCAAAAACGGGAAGTATGGTCAATCTATCAACTGGTTATTCCCTGAAATCACTATTTCAGCTTCATTTTATCGGAACGTTTTAACTTTAAACGATGGATGTTGATCGCTGAATTTTATCATCCACATTTAATTTGCGTTGAAATGTTGGATATTTCGGGCGAAGTTTGTATGAATCCGTTATATGTTCTTTGATTACACAGGAAAGTAAATATATTTTGGTTTTACTATACATAAAAGAATGCGTGAATATTTGCCTTTCACAATCAATTCGAATTCGAATCGAGATTATCAGAAACAATCGTGAATATTAGATTTTTAAATTGAAACATAGCATTTACATAGCAGCATCGAATGCCAAGATTATTTCACGTTTTTTATAGATTCCTCGGGAAAATGAAACTCCAATTCGATGTGAGCGGTCGTGCGGACTTTATTAATATCTGAAAGCCTGTATAAATACAAGCACGTACCGTCATATTTGGATTTTGGGAGTTTTATTACTGAGCATTAATTCATGGTCAGGAGGAAAGATACAGGCCTATACATTTTATGACTGATATCATTCCATTACAATCGTTTGATAAGAAATAGTGATAACTTTATTTGAAAAATCCTCTCAAAGTTAATATTAAATTTTGGTCAGATCAATGTCACTTCTGATCTTCATCTTGTTATTTTCGAAATAAACATCAGAGGGAATGAGAAGTCCGAAAGAGCTCAATGTAGTTTTCTTTCTATCATTCGACTAATAAAAATCAAAGAGTAATATTTGTAGTTACTGTATTCTTATATTTCAAATTTTTTAGAAGTTTATAGTTCTTGAGGGCACTTATCAGCAGCGGGATATTTCCATATCAAAAACAATTTTCCGCTTCATATTTATCATAAAACCCGATAGGAGTCGATCACGTTTTAAAGAGCACACAAATGAAAAATAGGAATTTATCAATGTAGCTTTCTACATCGAATTACCTAGTATGTACTATATTTTTCTGCTTATTCTTTCATGGAATCATCAACTTTCTAATTTTGTTAAATGAATGATTACGATTCTCCTGTTAACTCCCATTAAACTCGTTATGTGATAGTATAAACTCGGGGAAAGGATCGGGAATTCACTTTTTCACTTCCCACATTATCCATCGCTAATATCGTTTTCATCGACGTAATTTCTGTGCTGCGATGAATCAACGGGCATATCCATAAATTTCGTGTTTCAGTTTTTCAATTCAGTTTCAATTTTTCATTTATTCCAGCTAATCCGGTATCGGAGTTTTTCTGAAAATACTTGAGTGATGTTTGTTCTTCTAACTTGTAATTATCTTTACTGGATATAGAGCGGAAAACCGTGCGAAATATTTTGAGGTACCTTCTTATTTCATGTACAGCAGAACGTAATGGAATATGTTTAGCAAACTTATTCGCTCAAATTAGAGTTAATATTTTCTCCTGTTACCTGTAAAATTCCATTTATAATTTAATGGTGTCTGAGACTTAAATCTAGCGAGGTATCTCGTTCGTACCAGTTGCGGTGAAATGAACGCTCTAGGGTATGTTCTCTAAGGAGAACAAAACTTCTTCCTCCGAAAGTCTGAATTTCCAGTTTTTCTTCGGACGCCAAGTCCACGCTTGCTCTAGGGAACAATGCTGCAGATGGACAGCTTCACCTTGTGATCCTACACCATAGTTAAGGTCTTTAAAAGAGCCGCAACTCTCAGAGAACAAGTGTCGTTGACACCGACAAAGGCAGCATTCATCAACCACCCCTATATGCATTGCTTTTGTAGTCTCGTCTGCTGACGAATGATTACATGGCCCGTATATTAAACCACGAGAAGAGATTCCTTTATACTTTTAATATTTAATGAAAGAAATAAGATTACACTTCACTTCATTCTTTATCTCTAATCGTGTAATTTCAATTCGACGACAAGGATGTCATTTCATGTAAACTCAGCTTCATTTTAACAAATATTAAGATGTCAACTTTCATTAAATTCATTGTACTTGCTTTAATAACTTGCTAAGATCATAATCCTTTCACTGTCGTGAGCTATTTTTAACCTGCGGTCCCGTTAAAACTTTTCTGAATGCTGTAAACCCTTTTCCCTCGCTTTTGCTAATGTAGCTCTTTAACCCGCCGAGCCAGCCCATGTCATGAAGGTCCTTTTAATCTCGCTCCATTCTTCTTCATTTCTGAATCCTTTTTTATGAGATTCTCACGATCCATATCCCGAGAGTTTCTTAGGTAATGCTAATACATGCATGTATATAAACCTCACAAAAGCTAAGCATAGGATTTCATATTTAAATCAAAATTTTCTTCGATACTTTCTCCATACTAATTAATGCAAATGATTAACGATTAAGAGTTCTTATTGATCTGTCTTACTTAACAGGGTATCGGCACCAAATATGGAATACTTTTTGAAAATACCTTATATTGCCCACTTAATCTGTTCAAAATCGTATCTCGTATATATTTTCTAAATCTTTATTTTCTCGGATATTGTGTCATTAAGGAGATTTATGGATCTATTACATTTATGTAAACTTTCAAGAATATAATAGATGTTCACATTAGGTGAAAGAGGTCCCAAAATAGTTGCAGGTATTACTACGAAGTATATTAAAATAGTTATTTAAGAAAGCCTATGAATTACTTGTACTTTGAAATTGAGATTAAGTTTCAGTGGGTGAAGAGAGTCATTCCTGATTTTTTTACGATTTTAGGCAACATTTTCTGATATTACACATAGAAAAACTTACTCTTATTTATGGACAATAGACTTTATACCACATCACTGTCTTTGATGCTTGGTGATAGGTTGAAAATATCTTTCCAAAAACTAGTTAAAGCATAAAGAATTGAAAGCGTTACCAAATTATATGTAATCTTTCTGTACAAGTGACAACTCACATGAATATTGACAGGAGCATTTTCATCGACTTCGATAATTAGCTGACATTCTGCAGGACTTGTCCTGATACTGTGGTATTCTATATAAGGAGTATATTCTAAATTAGATTCACCCACCCTACCTTTACTCTCATTCAAAACAAATTGTAGAATATAATCATGTAGTTTAATCCCACATATCAGAATTAATTTCTGGTTTATTGAAGGATATATTTTCTCTTAATCGGTTACATAATTTTTAACGAATCATTTCTTAACTCTCAGCCTCACAGTTCTCAAGAATTAAACATTTCTGCTGACAGTTACCATTAGAGCTACAAATTACATGGAGTAGATGCATCCGATCTCCCTTTTTAAGTGTTCCCTAGCAATTTTGTGATATTTCCTCTGGTAATGTGAAAACCCTCTTTTACCTCATCCCTTAACGGTGAAACGTGACTAGGCTTAAGGACTGGTTAAGGTTTAGACTTAGACAAGCTTTTATAAAAAGTAGAATACATTTTAAAGCCCTTTTATATGTCTTTTAAGGGTTATATTGATGACCCAAACAGATTATAGAGCACAAACGGAATTAGAAGCGTGAGCAGATCAAAGAAGAGACGGCTGGAAAGTTTTTAAGACGGATCAGGCAAATAATCTAATCCACAAAGCGAAGTTCTCTTGCAGATTTATATAAAAGATATCTCCTCAGTCAAAACAGCCTTTACAGATCTGCTATTAGATACTATCATATCCATCCTTTAAACTCCTCTCTTATTAATGAGATAAGGGATGAATTAACATTTGCATTTGTGTGCATATGTTTCCCATTAGCAATCGAAAACATGCGAAACGCGGCGAACGTTTAAACAGTTGAGAATGGGGAAAGGCCATCATATTGATTATGTGCAATTAGGCTTCCACGCGTCTCGAAACGAGAGAACCCTTTTAGGGACCACTTAACCGTCCCATGGTCGCGTAAATCTCATCGTTGGCACAGTTTCGACTCCACCGAATTTCCTGTCAAATTATATCATGCAATTATGACACCTATGTTCTCAGTTAATGCCTGAAATTTTACTATATCGTTTTAATTGATTTCTTCATCCAATAGAGAAATTAATATGATTTATTTTCCTTAACGAGAAGAATATGTTTTAAAGAAATAGTTTTAGATGTCGTAAACGGGTCTAGATCATATCATAAAATGTTATCAGAATTTCGCATACTCAAACTTCAAATGAACTTTTCATACCATTGGTAAAGCCAGCTTATTATCTTTTAGTAACTTCAAAAAGACTCGATTAGCATTCCAGCGATGGTAATTAACTAGAGTTGAAGTTTACTCGAAATTAAAATCCTTTTTGGAGCAGCATTTCCGCTAATGGATGCAGTTTGTTGACATGAGTAAAGGCTGTCAGCACCTCCTTTGGCATCAAAGACTTGACTTTCATTGCATAGAAACTATTTACATTAAGAGTGGGACCCAATCTTTCTTTTCCGCAAAGTGGCTTCGAGGAAAGAAATTATGGCAATAAAAGTAGACCCAATAGGACAAGAAATCTACAAAAATGTCATATGGCAAACGATTCCTTACCATTCCTCTATGGAGTAATAAGGAATTCCTGGAGCTAGGTTTTCTCTCCGAAACTGTATCTTTTATCGTTTGGCATTCCCTCGGTAAATAATTAATCTCCAGGTTCAAACTACTTGGTCCTGCGTCGTTCTATTAAAAGTTACGGAAAATTAGCATCTTGAAGCACTAAAGATAGCACACTTCCGGGTCTGTCTTCATTTTCTTTTCTCTTGCGAAATACTTCCTGTAATCTTCACTTGATATCTAGAATTTGTTAAAATTGAAATTGAATTAGAAATTTGTTCCGACTTTCATCTTCGCAGATCTTTACCGCAGACTTAGCTATGCCCCAATGCATATATTTTCTCTTCTAATAATGTATATATAATATAATCTACAATCTTCTATAATTATTCGTTCTGATGATTTTTGCCTTCAATTACAAATTTCTAGAAGAGTAGAATTTAAATCTTTTGTGTTCGATAAGCAGTTCTATTGTGAGTTATTTTGATGGCACCATCAGAAATTTTGACTACCACAGTCACATTGTTCTCTTATATTTTCCGTCCGTTCTCCAGCTCACTTGCGTACGTTCTCATCATGCATTAATCCGTTTTCCTATTAACTTAATTTTCGAATTCTTTACAAGTTATACCTTACAGAACTCCTCAAAATCTTCGAAAGGAACTCAGGGATGTTATTAAGTTCCACTAGTATGCGCACTTTCCGTTGGGATGATTCACATCTAGCACATACTTCAAACCTGAGTTGATTTCCTCGAAGGAAATATTCTTATTCTATAATAACTAACTTTTTATTCAAAGCTGCATCATGTCTCTGCCGCGTTAATTATTCCGCGGATATAGTCTTGGAATCCTTGACCAATGTGTTGGGTACGAAATTTGCCGAACCTATCGTCGTTAAATCAGCAAGCAGTCGTATTTATAAGAGAGGAGACCTCCCTAAACTATTCACAAATAAAATTATCTCTGCAGTATTCAGGACCTAAATATACAAAATCTGAATTTCTTTTCCTACGATACGTAATACAACAATAAATTTTAAATACGTTTATAAACCAATCTCTAGGTAACGGTAACTTTTACGTGCACTTTTTTTTTAAGCTGGAGCTATATGCATTTTATGCATTAATCGCATAGAAAAAATAACGAATATTACAGGAGAAAAAATATGTTCTATTTAAAACAGCTTAAGTGAGAGTTCATTTAATTTCATGAAAATTTCATGGTGTCCCCATAAATTTTCACTTAACACTTATTCAAAGCCGTCCAGCCTATATTAATGCTTTCCCTTGCGGTTAAATGTCTTCGTTTCCATCTAAAGCGGCACAGCTGCACCCGACAGACTCCCCAGATGAGATTAATGAAAATTCGCTAAGGCGATACATGACGGGGCATTTTATTTCTGCAAATGTTTCTCTCTTTCGGGGCAGATGACGGGAGGGAAAGAGAATAAGCGCTGCAATCAATTAAAAAGATTGTTCCCTCATGACATCTACCTTGTAAAATAATCCAGAATATTGGTTTCTGATGAATATAAATCGATCATAGTTTAGGTTGAAGCAAATGGAATTTCGCAAGCTTCCCATTATATTTATCGATTTCTCGTGATAGAGCCTCCCACATGTTCTGCTTGGAAATTAATACGAGCTTCAATTAGTGGTAGTGAGTTAGTACTCGCTTCAAATTTTCGTTGATGATAGAATTGTAGAAATCCAATGAATACAAATCATACCTGTGGTGTACTTTGTCGACCCGAGTCAAGAGGAGAGGTGAAAATTTGCATAAGTATTTGAAAGTGTTCAAGGTGATGCAACAGATCAAAAATAAAAAGATGAGAGTAAACATATTTATGTGAAGAGCGTCGTGAAAGCACAGGGGGTCAAGCGATGCGAGAAAAAGTTGTTATATAATAAACTTAGAAATACGCGTCAAAATTTATGCGGGCTTTGATAATTCTTTTTTGGTGTTTTCTACTTTCTTTTCATTTCACCGATGTTTCATTCGTCGTTTGTTCTATGAAGTTTTCTTTTTTTAGACAAATTTTGGAATTATTACATTCACTAAACGATGGAATATATTCCAGTATTTCAACCGAAAAGGGAAAAAATGTACCAATCTAGTATCACAACTTTTCCAAGAAAAGGAAGATTCTCAGTAAAACTTGGGACTGAATGTGTCGATTCTTTCATGCTCTCCAAAAGCATTAATGTATAAATTTAAATTATCTATACAAAACAGTACATTTTATATATACCTGAATGAATGTTTCGAATTACATCAAAATATGACGCTAGTTGCAAATATACCTAAAAAGTGGATATTGATCAGAAAAAGCTCGTAAGGATTTTATTGATTATATTTTAGTAAAATTCTACAAATTTACCCCTTTGTGTTATCTATAATAAGTTGAAAAGTGACGAAGGATGGGTCAGCTAATTTAAAATTTCGAGTTTGTATTTCTTTGTATTCAATCGACCCATAAATGTCAGTTGTGTTTACTGGAGGAAAAGTTTCCTTTATTTCTGCTTTTCCCTTCGGAGGGTACTTGCCCTCGCAAACAATCAACGGGGAAATAAAGTAGTCCTTTAGCATAAGAAAAGGGCTTGCTGCATATCTGAAAGTTAATCTAGGGCACTCTCGAATCCGAAATCTGCAATTCGCAGAGATGGAAAGAGCCTAGTAGCTACAGGGGGGAAGTATGTTTGTTTTCCTACGAATCTCTTCTCAGGATATAGAGAAGCAGAAGACGTTCTATTTCTCTTCATGCTGATATCGAACGATTGAGGAGTTATTTTGAATTCATCAGAATTATATTATATTAGGTTGTATGTTCAACCAGGAGCAAATAGGAATAATATAAAAAATTCAAATAATAAACGAATTGAAGGATGGGCAACGGAATAATCTCTTGCGTGAAGAATTTGAAAGGTTGTCAAAACACGGAAAATGTTTCGGATGTTCTCTATAACTCATTCAGATGTTCTAGTTTTGTAGCATTTGTCATGCTAGATACTCCTCGACAATAACATAAACGAAAGTACTTGTGGAGACAAAGAGACGGTTTTGCGTACAGGGACTTTCCAGTAGGTTCTGGGCTACCGAACCTTCGCTGGGATTTTTCGTCTTTTATCGAACACAACCCTACGGGCTGTTTGATTATTTGGAATTGTCTCAAAAAGTTGGTCCTCTGAGGATTCGCCTGCTTATTACGGCCTCTGCCGCTCAACTTTTCTTCCACTTCCGTAGTCCCGCATCTCTCCTGCGGCTGCCCCTATCGCCCTCATTGTCAATCCTCCCATCGATTCTTCCGCTCCTCTTCTTTTGCTTTTGACATGTCAACTCCCTCCCAACCCATGGATACACACCACTCAAATTTATTCAGACCGTGGACTGAATGGTACGCTTCGATACCATTCACCAACACCTCCTTCCTTAATGAAAATCATCAATTCCTTGAACCGAAAGAAAACATCTACAATTCTAAAGGAAAAGCGATGTTTCTATTCACTCTCTTTTACTATTGACCACGAATGGACCTTTTCATCGGAAGGCCAAGTTTAACATTCAATCTCATAAAGAATAGCAGCATGTGACGCTAACTCTTGTGTTGCGGGATGCCTACATTCAAATAGTTAAACATTGAAATTTTAGATAAAAAAGCGAATTAATTCGCTGATTAAACTAAAAGTAATCATATACAACTCTCTTTTTCATTTGGCGTAATTGGCAAGATTGGATGAGAAATGTTTTTAAATAAGGGCATTTGTTTCAAAAAAGGATTAAAAGCTATAGGATACAACCTAAATGGCCACATTTACTCGGAAGACCACAGTTTCCATAAAATTTGACCTGAATCAATGGCTGAATAATTCAAGTGTTTTAGGAATATCCTAGGAATATTCATTGCCTTATTGTGAACAAAATCAACAATATTCTTGCTGTAAAAGTAGTCGAGTGGCATATAGGAAAGGGCTCTTTCGTTCGATTAATCGCGAAAGTTCTCATGGTTTCCTTTCCAATTGTAAAATTTATATCAAATATTCATTACCGCTGAATTTTGAATAAACACGATGTTCAGATTCGAACAAATTATATTAACAAACGAAAAACTGCTACGACATAAGTAAGGTATAGATGATGGAATCTAGTCGTCTCTACTTTCACTGGATATGATAGGGAAAGACTGATTTGTTGCGAAATGCGGTTGCCTGAAATAGTGGAGAGTAAAGGACCAATGATATTTTTTCAAAGTTGAACGTAAATTAAAATGAATCAATGTTTTGTAAAGAGGAAACATGTCCTACACAAAACGAGGTGCACAAGTCATTGCGAGATTATCTGGGTAAGTTGGTTAATGAGGAACAGGCGCGAGAGAGTTTCTGTGGAAGAAAACTTTAGCAGTATTCCTGAGTTAGTTCTTAAGCTGTTCGAATCACGTGAATACGAAGTTTCAAATGCAAACAATGGAATCCAGTTAACTTTAAATGCAGGGGATCAACAGCAAATCTCATATTAACCAAAGTCCGTCGAACTTTAGTACATTCGACCGTATATTCTTCTCTTGAATCAGAAACTAATTATCAGTAACTGATACCAGTTGATAAAAGATCGATGTCATTTATTTTCCTACAATAATTACTGACATAATTTTTTTTCAATTTAACGTAAGGGAGAGGGATTGCTTTGTTGAAATAAAAAAGTGGCAACGCGTGATGTATGAAGAAATGAGACAAAATGATAACTAAATTCAACGTTATATGTGTATTTTAAAGTACGAAATATAAGAAAAATATGAAGTTATAATGAATACCCATACATCTATGTAATTTTGCGGCATTAAAATAAAAAATTGCGTTACCAGATAATGAATTGATTTATTGAAACAAACGAGCAAGCTATGGAAACTTCTTAGCTTCTTATGAAGCTTCTTAGCAAACCTGAAACTTGATTTTCTGGGAAAAATCTTCCCTGAACAGGCTTCGAACCACTGAGGATAAAGCTTTGGAATAAACTTAGGGAAATTTGGAAATTGGAACTAGACACTCTAACTACTCGGCCATTTTGATGATATTTATGTCATGTTATAATTCAAGAAAAAGAACGGGGAAGTAGATTACTGCATGCCAGATAATGACAGATTGTATGACATATACATTTAAATTAATCCTTGACATTTTCGACGGGGTAATTTGACATATATCAGATGAATGCGGCAATAGTAGTACATTATTCTATAAATTAAATTAACTCCCGTTATTTTTGATTCACTTGTTTTTTAATAAAAACAGTAATTAACATCTATTACAATACTCCGATTAGTGTAACCGTATTCCAGCTGCTCAGGCCAATCATGAACAATGAAACTAGAATGAGGTTATTTTATGTCCTTTGGCAATAATTACCACCACAAGTTTTCCGCAATAAAATCATGCTGATCGAGTCACAAATATCTTGTTTTATCCGCTTTCGAGTCCATCGAACTGTATAATAAAGCAAGGGAGTGAAATTCAATTTAAACGCGCTATCTGGTTGAGTTATTGAAAGGTATTCTGCGATTAACGAGCGCCACCAAATACCCTCGGCAATTTGACCCCCAAAACAATACGGAATGCGTTCTTATATCCATTTTCTGTACAAAGGGTCTTTTCTTCCACAACAAAAACAGCCGTTAAAGTGGCGGTGGACCCTTGGAAGCACTCGATAAAGGACACGCCCATCTTTCTTCTTCCTTCCCCCCCAACCGACCAACAAGTCGATGATACAGTGAGCACGCACTCATCGGCAATTACGACGCCTCACGCACAACTCTTCTCTTTTTGTTTCGTCGCCATTTTCTTCGACGACGCAATTAAGCTTTCGCGAAAGAACTCCCGAAAACGTCACGCGCAAAGTTTTCTAACTGTTAATTGGAAGGAATCGACTTCGACAGAAAAACCTTCCCAACTTTATCTGGTTTGGATTTTGCCACTCTGTAATACGTTTCTTTTGAGCCGCTTTCCCTCAGTAACTTTTGATCAATTGATGGAACTTTTCAATATGCATGAGATGAATGAAGATTCATATTAAATGAAAGGATTTTATTTGCCCTTACCCTGGTGTCTGATTTTCTTTATTTGACTTCTTAAGCATTTCTTTTTTCCTTCAATATCCCTTTAACTGCTACGCACGTCTTTATAACTAATTATTTTTCCGAATAACCTCTGATATGTATGGATTGTAGGATCCCAGGCTGCATGATAAAAATTATTTAATTCAATTTTATATCAGTATACTGTAAGCAGAAACAAGTATAAGGAATACATCAGAGAAAGATATTTTTATCCATTTAAAAGGCTGGAAAAGATGGCTCTTGTCTTTGCTTGGCCATAATATTACGGCATGCAGAGATATCACTCCTTATTCTACAGTTTTGACATATCCAACTATTCTTTAAGTAATCTTGAGGCCATGTGTTGACCCAGAATCTTGATAAATTTGGGAATCTTCCCGTATTACGGGGCAGCGAATGCGGTCGAGAAAACCCATTAATCAAGGGCGTGGGAGTAGATGATCTGACCACAGGCTTCTCTCTATGAATCCCTCTGTCTTGACCCTGTTAGGGTTCGGTTTATTAATATTGATTAAATTTGGATCATCGGAAGATATTTCATCGCTTGACTTTCAGTTCGAGTTTTGGTAAAGAAAGAAACAATAAACCCAAATCACTGAAAGAACTTCGGTAAAATTTTATCTCTAGATGTTTATAAATACAATTTTAAAAATCTCTTCGAGGGAAAATAGTTATTTTTCGAAGTTGGTAACATTACCTCTCCCATGTATTTTCTAGATTATTTTGTAATTTTGTGTTCTATTTTTACTCACATCCGCGTCGATGAAGATTTAAATTAATGTCTACACATAATATTCCTTGGAATATTATGAGTAGACATTGAGTGAGATTTTAGTCTTTTCAATTCCTCTCAGGTTTTCTTAATCTCATTTAATTCAAGAGCAAGAATTAATCATTGGCTAGCTGTGATTGAATTAATCATTGGCTAGCTGTGATTGAAATATTGCGGCCATTTCTTCTAAAATAGATTGAATTCATTATTTATACGAAACTTGAAACTGTGGTATTCCTTGGGCGTATTCCCAAGAAAAGCCTTCGTTCCAGTCATTTGCTCATAGCAGAGGAGGAGGATCGTTGTGGTTTTCTCTTCGGACATTTTCCTTCGATTTCTTTCCCACTCTCGCTGTATTCGTTACGCTTGGAAAACGTTACACGGAAACCGAAGGCGAGGCAATGCGGCAGTTATCTGGCACGCTCATGGGCTTTTCAGCCTGTTTGGATGTCATCCATCCGCTTCTGAATGTTTCTCGTTCCGCCCCTTTTGCCAACTCGGATTCTCCCGAAAACCATTTGTCAGAATCTCCGTTTGAACCCCTTAACCACTTGAGTGGATGCGGCGGCTATTGGCGTACGCATCCATCATAACTCTCGCCTCCGCAAACATATATTGGGTTGAAATACTCATCATGAACTTGCAAATGGATATCATCACGTGGTTGTTTAGTTTCTTGATATTAACACGAAATTGGATCATTAACCACGCCGAAAAGGATTCATCGCATCTTCCGAAGTGTTGAGTGTGTGGCTTTGACAAGATTGGCGTAGATTAAGCAACTAATGCAACAGAAATGACGATGGGGTGGTGAGTGTATAAAAGGAGCATCTGAGTGATAGATTATGGAGTGGTATGACGCAGGGAGGACAAACAAGAAGACGGAAAATTAGCTGAGATTTATTTCGAGATCAAAGAGTACGAGATGAAAGGGAAGTCGGAATGAATAAATGACTATTGTGAATGATACAATTTAATTTATTTGATGATAATTACAAGGCTATTACTGCTATTTTAAGTCTAAAACGATGGAATTTAACATTTGGAAAAGAGCGTTTCCAGGGGTTCATAATACGATATATGAACGATTTTGGAAATCTAGGTGTAGGAGAATACGTCGTTTCGCCTCAGCCCACACTTCGCCGACAGATACATACGTTTCGCTGCCGCCATTCTGCTGCGTACATACATTGGCTATTATACGCTTATCGATGAAGATAGTCCCAAATAGAAATCATGGTGTATTTAAACGCTTTCCGAAGAAATTCCCTCCACCAACCGATCACACCAACCTCAACCAAACTAAAGAATAGAAAATAGAGGAAATACAGGAAAAACTTTTTTTTTTTAATTTTCAACTTGAAAATGATGCTTACATATCGAGACATGTCGTGAGTTCTGCTCCTCTGTGTGGTTGTGCTTACTAAAATAGAGTAGGAAATAGTTTTCCATGAACAGTTTTTCCTGATTTTCCTATCGTCATGTACTTCTACAAAGTCACATTCAGTTCCGTTGATTTTATTTTATTAAAGAATAGATCCTTCCGTTCAAACAAACGTCACGTTCACGGCATCATCCGGCATTAATCTTCTACTAGATTACCTTTTACAAAAACATACACGTAACTGAAGGAAGAGTTCCGAATATTGTTTAAGCTCTAAAACTAGTAATATAATTATTCCCCAAAAATCGTACGATGAAACGGCGGTCAAAAAGTACCCCGTGGTGAAACGTTCTATTCCCAATTTAGAATCGCTCCAAATGGAGTAATAAAATGAAAGATGAAGTTCTGAGCTATTCGTGGCGATACTCTACTGCAGCGAGATTCTTTTATTTTATAGCCTTTAATTTTTATTACGTTGGCTCTGAACTTTGTGCGGAAATGTGGACAGATCGTTCCAACGGTTGCTAAGAAAAGTCTATGGCTGCGAAATTCATTATTTTCGGTTGGAAAACTTTACACATAAAAAGGGAAGTTTTATACTCCGATGGAGTTGTAGAATCAGTAAATATTTCACTTTAATCTACTACCTGGCACTTTGGTAAACTTTTCCACTCTTTACAATGCTTACTTAGTACATCTGTGGTTTCATATGTTAGCTCCGGTGGATTGATGTAATAAATCTTGTGGCAAATCTTTAACTCGTAACTGAAAGTAAAACACTAAAGTGATAGTTAGTAATCGTATCTCCTTATGGCATCACGAAGTTGGATTTTCATGTGAGTTTTGTCACATTGTTTGGCCTTTTTTTACATTTTCTTTCCTCAATGTTTTAGTTTTTTAAAGGTGAAGAGTGAGCGAGAAAATTTTTAAGAACTGTTCAGAAGGAACTTAAAGAAATGAGAATTTTCTACATTTCCTCATAATTGTTTTATTAAGAAGAACACTTAAACCCAGATATAATTCACAGCCTGGGCCGTGACTTACTTAGTGGGAGAACTCCACGTGACGAACTCTTGCCAATCAAAACAAATGTTGCGTCTGTAAAAGTTCGTCTTTTCATTATTTATTCGCTTTAACACAGGCCAATTTACTTAAATTTCCTTTTGTTATATATCTTGTGTATGTATGGACTAGTTTTTTCGTAATTAAAATTACTGTTTAGCTAAATCCATCGAATCTATCAATTTAAAATTCGAAGAAAATTGAATCGAAATCAGCTTTTAGAAATGCATTCTCCAATAACATATAGGATAAGAGATATATAATTTAACGATTTTAACTTACAGCTTTGAATTGTATAAGTTCAAAGAACCTTTATATGAGTTAAGTAATGTGAAATTATGATTATGTTGCTACAATTATTAGATTACAGGATGTCGGCTATATTCAACATCTATGAAAAGATTTATTATCTGTGTAGTTCATTATATCTGTCAGACACACCCACATGATATGTATTTATCTAATGGTGATTATGCTTTCATCTTCCAGGTTTATATTCGACTAGATATTTTCTACTGGAAGTTTTGTATTCAAAGGTCGACCTATACATGATTATCTTCAGTGCGCGTATATTTAAAGATATAGTAATTTGCCTTGCCTTTAAGAGTAAGGCTCCCTTAATAAGTATTCAATCAACTTATTACTCCAAATACTAGCTATTAGTAAGTAGCAGAAAAGAAATGGGACCTTACGTCCTGATTTTTTTCCTGTCATGATAATGGAGTAATTGAAAGGGAAGTTTTCTTCTGCCAATTCTCAGACACTCATCCAATTTTACTCTTCTATCTTTTGCTTCGCCGCATTTCATCGATCTCTAACACTAAGATCCAACCCCAAATATCCTCTAAGTTGGCAAATTCGATGACAATCTTCTTCCTTTCCTTTCTTTCTAATCTGATTTCACGTCTAATTTTTTTCTCCGCTCGGTTATGACAAGAAGAAACTTTGTTAACTCGATGAAATGATCTTGTACGAGAAAGGACAAGAAGAGACGCATGTATCTGAAGGGGTTATGAAACCGTAGTTCTTCTGTGTGTCTGAGGCAAGCTTGGAACATTTTTTGTGCTATAAGAATTATGGTGTTTCCCGACCGTTCATTTGCCCTAATTCTCACGAGTAGTTTCATAATCTTGATGAATGTCATTAGTGTTATATATATAGATCCATTAGGTCATTAGGTCACTTTATTTATCTATGATACTTCGGGAAATCTGTAAATAGTATTTTATGCTATTCATTTTTACAGAATCAAATATATATTTATCTCTTATCGAAATATTATCAGTCATATCTCAAGATTTTCTAGAAGAAAGGCATTTTTCGTTTTTTTTTACACCCTCTTTAAGCTTCGGAAAATTTTTGCTGAATACAGAGGATTGTCCAAAGTCCAGTCGATGACCCTCCCGAACCCCATTAATCTACATAATGGTCTTTGTTGACTTTACTTATCAATTGATGCATTTAATGATGATAGCATTCCCTCTCTCTTTTCCCTCGTCTTCTATGGAAAATTTTCAAATACTGTTTTAACTGGGAAACAGTTAAGATATTCTTTAGCACATAAGTGATTTGTACGGGAGCAGACTCAAAAAATCCCAATACGTGTATAGTAAGGTAACCACGCTGCCATCTTCAGGGGTTAAAGAGAACTGTTCGTGGAAACGACTGCCTTTGGCTTTGCCATGAAGCGACTTGCTAGCACGGTGATAGGAGTGTTTTAATGTATAATTTCTGAGTTTTGCCGTGTCTACGCTCCATATATATTTTAACAAGCCTCAAATCAAAGAAACATACACGCTCTTAAGCTCAACCGGACATGAACAAGTCCGCAAGTTCTCGTATTAACCGCTACATAAAACATCCGTTCTTAATGGGGTCGCGTTTCAATACTCATCAAAGATTTAATCTGCATCAAGATCAAGCATTAATTGGACGTACCTTAAAAGTTTCCTTTCTCAGACTTGCCTCGCTTAAATCACTTCAAAATGTTAATCCTTTTCATAATCACTTTCGAAGAACCTAAAGACGAGGAAATCGCCTTTTGTTGGCTTAAATTGGCTTTTTCAAACTTGGAAGACAAACATAACTTTCCTTAACAAGATCATGGCTTTAACAAAAAAATCCTTCTCAAAGAAGAAAGTTTTTCTTTTTTTTTAGCTCTGGATGAAAGTATTTCCGTCTCGTTGAAAGCAAGTACCTTTTTTGTAACTCACACCTCAAATTTTGAGAGAGAAATGTTTTTAATTGCGCGAGAAAATGAGCTCGCCGCCTAATTCTACTTCTAAACTGTAGTCATTTTAGAAAACAAGGTACACAAATTAGTTAAAAAGTAGCGCATATTTTGTTACATGCGCTCTCTTATTACCTTTTAAATCATCCACCGTATTTCTTCATTTGTATGAGAAGAAACGCCTTTGCTTTCAAAAATAAATAATTTGCAGAAACTGACATCATTTGCTTTTATATTTTTGATGCATTCCATAATATATTTATAATTTCTCCATGTGGAGTATAGTCATTAGAAAAATACTATAGATTCAGAGATTCTCTAAAGATTGACTTAAAATATCTTAATCTGATTACTACTCAGTGTAATTATGAGCACGATCGGGATTTATAAAAATAAATATAATAAAAATTCGCCCCCATTTCATGTTATGTGTGTGATAAGGAACACTCGTCATCTGCACATCTTTTTCCCTATAAGGAAGGGACGCCCCCGGAAAACCTTCCTTAGGCAGTAGTCGTAATTACAATGCTCATTTAGACACATTAAGGATGACAAATAGGTTACAAGAATATACTGCCAGAAAGATTAACGCTAAAAAAGACCGCCTGTCTAAATATACAGCATTTCCAGCTTGTCACCACTTCATCGCCGCGTCCCCACCATACTGTTCTCTTTCCCAAACACTTTCAGAATTCCAAATAAATACATACATAAATAATCATGTAGTACAGCACTATAAATACACAAAACATAAAGAAAAATATTTCTATTTTGGAATTTGAGAGATAATTTGTATGGCATCGATTGAGACGATTTATCAATAATTACACTTCTTTTGCTCTATCGGCATGTGAATTTTCTCTCCAAGGCATGAGGGGAAATGTAAATCAATTTTAACATGCTAATCAGCTTTCAGCTCCCATTTCTACTTCAAAGGTACAGTTAAGGTAATTCCGACTGTATTACTACTCGTAAATTTCCATGAAGCAAATTGACGAGTAGGGTAAGCAAGATTCTCTTACTGAATACCAGATAAATTATTTCCCAAACCCATTCCTTATAAGTATTTCAAAACAATTAAAATATTTTTCAATACTATTTTATTAATTAATTAACATTTTGGAAAATTAGATTCTAAGTATAGAAATGGCGTAAGCCTTTATTATACCTAGAGAAATTTAATTTAAATTTATTGTGACAGTGATCCCCCAATCTTATGAATGAATCTCTTTGCTGTCTTTATGTCACAGTAGACTGCATGATATAAACAGCATTTGTCGACAAAATCTAAAACTGCTATCTATACTTATGAAGATCCACACGCGTGGTGAGTTATTTAGTCTCTCTAGAGCCTTTGCCGATTCATAAACTCTTTGAAAGTTTTTTTTTGCTATTTTGAGTATGTGATTTGATGTCCTCGTGTAATTAGTCATCTATTCTTCTTTCAAATCGATTAAACAACGAAACGTTCTCTGAACGGAGTTATACCTTTGAGTACATTTCAAAGCTCCGTTTCATGATGAAGAGATTGTCTCTCATCCCTTTCCATATCTCTTCCATACTCACTCACTTCATAATCATAATCCTCATTAATTTGGCCCTCGTCTCTTCATGAGAGAGACTCGCCGATTTATTTTCTACACCCGCCGTCATTGTGAATGTCAAATGAAATTTTGAACTTTATCGCTCCAGTCGGTGCGATTCTTAATTTATCCACTTACATTTCTAAAACACTTCATTACTTTACAAATTCTTCGCTCCTTTACTTAATCCCTCTCACTCTCGTGTTACTCCAATGACGTAACTACTTCTATTTCAAGAGCCGAGCCTTTTGTCGAGAAACTTTTTGGCAGTTTAGCACGAAAGTTTAGCTATATTAGCAGAAACTGTTTCGAGATGATTTTTAGCTTGTTTCGCAGCAAAGTTTTCTCTCCATCCTACAGCTTTGCTAGACGATTATTGCACTCTGGAATAAAAAGCGAAATATGAGAGAAGAAGCGAAGTTCATCGTTTTATGGCGCATTTCGGGAAAATTCACTTAATATAAAGCAAAAAAATACACGACCGAGAGTACAGCTTAAAGATGCACACTAAATGAAAATTCACAAAAGCATATTTTTTGTTTATATCAGGGTCCTCTGAAGCTAGAAAATGCGAAATTTGGGATTTTAAAATACCTTAATACTATAGATAAATCGCGAATTCTCATTTAAATGGTCTGTGACAACTCGATTATTTTCTTCAGACTCGAAATACATTTTTTCCCATCTCTGTTTACACTCAAAGGATACATTCGTTCTCTAGATTCCCAGCCAAAGTGAAGTAATCATTGCCAGAGAATATAAGTTAAGGGAACTCACCTTAACACGACAAAGGCTATTTTTGTTGTTTTTCTACATAGGTGAGAATTTCGATAATAAATATATTTGTCAAATTTTCTTTTAAAACAATTGGAAAACGTCTTTTTGAGATGTAACAGAATTTTTTATGTGGGAAATATATGAAAAAAGATTTTATAACTGCGCCTGTGGTGTATGTAACCCGCTCATCATTTATGCTATTTCCATAGCATACATCCGCTTTCGTTATCAAAATTTGAACTTGATATCTAATAATGAAAAGTATTTAGATGAAAATTTAGGAATTTTAAGGCTGATATGAAAGTTTGACTTAATATTTACTCTATATCACATTAGTTTACGTTAGACCATCCAAGGATAATAATATTATAACGGGGCATATTTCCACCGGCAATGCGCACGGACGAGAGAAACATAAACTCGACGTGAGACTTAAACTTGACGATATGAAGGTACACTAACTCATCACCCTTCCAACGTGGCACCTTTTTGACATGTTTTTCTGCAAATATGACTTTGTAACAGACACTGCAGATTATACACTTAGAAGACAGCCGTAATATTACGGCGATGTAGTTTACTGTAACGTGAAGTTACGTACCAAAACACTTCTCAAAACCGTGGACAAGAATTTATATGCTTGCATCACTCGAATGCTTCATTGCATTTTGAATCCAGTTCCTTATATCGACCCCCAAACGCTCAGACACAAAGTTAATAACTCGGAAAGTTGGTTCATAGAAAAGAACGTTAGTTGAGAAACACCAAAGTTAATTGCTTTCACAGCATCATTTTCTAAATTCGTTATCCTCTCCTTAACGAGTTTTTCTTCGCTCACATTAAACACCAATCCCGCCAGCGGAGCTCTCGCATGTGCGGCGACGGTTAACCGAGAAAAGATTCCAGCCTGCTTATGCGCTTCTGTATGCATACTTCTAGTAGACTCGAACGCTAATAGCGTTTGCATCTGCGCGACTATTTCCCACTTTGATCGACGAAGCGTCGGAGATCTTCCACAGTGGCACCAACGACTCATTCTCCACGATCTGATTCTCCGAAGATCTCTTCAAAGGTAGAATCTCTTTGAACAAGCGATGCGATTTCAATCGGATGGAAGAATCGTTTTCCTTAAGTGTCCGTCGCTAGGAAGTGCGTGCTCTCTCTCTCTTTGCCCTTTGTTCCATTTCACGCTTCGAGAACAGCCGTCTTCGGACAAGTTTTCCATTTCGGCTCTGCTTTCTTGGCGCGGGGAAATGTTTCGTTCCGAAAAATGTGTTCGGGTAAAATGTTCATCTTGCCTTCGTTAAAATAACGACATTGATGTACTTGAAATGAGTTCATGTACTTTTGCATCTGCGTGTGAGCGGTCTGACTGACAGCCCACTCAGAAATCTTATCGATCAAATTTCGTTATATGCGAATGGTGCTTTTTCTCTTCGAATCTAAGTTGAGCGGAATCGACTAAATATTCAGTTCAATTCGATACACGATACTTTGTCCGTTTCTCGTAAAATTCCTAAACAGGAGCTCGGAGATTCTTCGTCTCCTGCTTATCGTCATTATCTGATTTAATGGCATTGCAAATCAATCATAAGAAATTATTTAAATCAGACGTGATTTCTTAACTTAAGTAATTTTGATTTATAAGATAGTTTCGGTTAGAAGTTAACTTATATAAAATGTCCTATACAAATTGCTTGTAGAGCATTGAAACGAAAACGACACAAAAATATAATTTTCCGCCAGAGTTCTCCGATGATCTGTAGATTTTAGGGGAATGAAGTTCCAAAGATGATCCCATGATCAAGAAGCTACTCTCTCGAAAACATTTCATTTTGACCTGTATTCTGGCCTGATTTATGATATCTCAACATTTATCTGCTAGTCACTGTGATTGGTTATTTTATAATTATTATTGTGAGGTTATAGTGTTGTGAGGTTTGGCTCTTATATCACGTGGCAACCTTATACCTTAGTTACAGAGTGAACATAAAAAACATGGATAGTTGCTACATGGCTGAGTAGAAAAAGTGTTAAGCCCTATTCATTTCCGCAGATGGCAATATCTCATCTGGAGAATAAATCTAGAGCTAATCCGGGTATTTGGTTCTTCAAGAAATACTTTCTGAAATTCAAACATTTTTCATAGCTTCTTCTTGAATATATTATTTACTAGAGGGATAATACGAGCCATACACTTTTGAAACTTCATTTTCGTTTATTGATGAAATGGGGAAACCTCTTGGTAAGGAATAAGACCGGAGATTAAAAATATTCAGAAAAGGCTTAAGCAGCCTGAAATTAAATCCAGTTCTTCGATTTCACAGGTGAACGCTGTAATCATCATGGCAGGGGATTTAGAGTTCGTGTCCCGGCCAAGTTAATTTTTTTTCCTATCTCAACCTCAATCGATTTTCGTTTGCAACTTCAAGCGTGAAATCCGAAAGCATTTCCTTCAAAGAAAATAACTCATTTGGAATGTAGGTGGAATCTTTAAAGGGAATATCTCAGAAGAGCATATGTTAAGCGAGGTCTTCTCCGAAAGCAATAAACTTCTCGTAGGGCTTCCGAAACATCGTGCACTTGTTCGAAACGGTGAGTTTGGAGATTCTTAGACCAGTATTTTAGAGCGGGGCTTCTTAAACTGCGTGTCGTTGAGAGGTGTTCCAAATTTTTGCTAATTATGCTTACAAGTTTCCCTCGCTCAAAACGAGTTCAGTTAACACGAAATTTGCATAAACAAGAGTAGCAATTTGTGAACGTATTCGCGTAACGCGAGCAAATTACCAATCTCTTACTAATTCACTTTCTTATGCAAAATAAGATTTATAATTCAAATATTCGTTTGACACGATTTATGCACGACATTTTATCAGAAGCTCTCGTGTTAAGCGCGAGAAAACTACATGAATTATTAAAAATATACGCGTAACGCCTCAACAATTTTGTAAAACCAGGTATCCAATGTATATGCTAGTCTATGCTGTGCTTTTATGCTTTAACATTTTTTGAACTTTAAACATTCCTATGATCTGCCGACATAGAAGTGTAGATTCTACTCTATATTAATGTTATTGAATATATTTTATAATATAGTATTTTTACATCGGAGATCTAACCCAAAGTCGTTGAAAATTTTGAAAAAGGGGGTCGTATTAAGTCACAAGAAAAGTTTAACTCTGTTTTAGAGGACAAGCTTATACATGTATAGACTGGATTATATCGCCATTACTAATTATAGTGATATATAATGACGGAAAACTTGGATAGTTTTAGAACATTTAGGTCACGATTAAATCTCTGGAAAAGATGCATCGATGATGAAAAATTGCAGAGAGACTATGGCAGCGAACTTTTGATTAATTTTTCTTAATTAAGTTCAACCAACCCACTGGAAATGTCAAGCTTCGGATATTTCTCCTCGGGAGTCTTGGACATTCACTCAGAAAGATGTCAGCCCCCTGTTGGATTTCAAAACGAGAATATCTGATCCGAATAAAATTCCTTTGCAGCCTAAACGCAATTACAGATTTAATTGTGTTTGCCGATTGTGGAATCCTTCTCTTTTAGTCCATCTTCACTTCAATTATAGCATTGTTTAGTAAACTTTCATCTTCATTCTCCACAACATTTAGAGTATCTTCTATCGAAGCTGCTGATTAGTTTTAAGATTAGCAATTGATGACAAAAAATTAGTTATTTTTCATTTCCCTTTGCAATTACAAAATACAATGATTTGAGTTTAAACAGGATCCTTCCTGCATTTTTTATTTTAAGTTTTGCTTGCTTCCGCAGATTGCCCTTGGAAGGGTCGGAGCTAGCAGATGGGGATGGCGGCAAAGGGACGGCCCTGGGCGGTCGAGGATCTTTGGTCAAAGGGGGGACGAGGAGAAGGTGAGCCTACAACTTGATCGTTCGTCCTGATTAAATATTAGCATGTTTCTATCTTCCTTTACAGAAGGGTTATTCCATTTCTAAAATGTAAATGAATTCGTTGAAACAGCTCCTTTCTCTGTATTTTATTTGTGCAGTTTTTTCTATCTCGAAATTCGTCTTTCATCTGGGAACGGGTTGAAATCTCCACATTAAAAAATTAAAATGCTCATTCGTCGATTTATGGTATATTATTGGCTTCTTGTAGGATTTACGATATTTTATCTATTTCACATAAGATTAAAGCTATAGTTTTTATAATTTATATCTGTCAAAGTTGGTAAACAAATATTTCTTGTCAATCAGCTATAATTTTTCAAAAATTAGTGAAAAGTATCCCTGTAACGTTTCTATCGAATTCCTCGTAAAGGGCGCGAGTAAGTCAGATCTGAGTAATTTTCATTCATGGAATCCAACTCTTTTCATGTCCAAGTCGTTAAAATTTCGACTGTTCGTGTCGTGAACTGCCTCCAAGGGGAAAAAATTTAATTCTGAACGATTCTTCGAATGAACATGAAATCGAGTTCCGCTCAATTTCTCTGGGAGAACGCGATGACGCGCCTCTGGCATCAATAATCTCTCCATAAATTTGGTATTCTCGTCAGTCTCACTGTCGATTCTATTCAAATTGTGTGTTGAACATTAAGAATACTAATCCTTTGGAAATATTATTCTTTTACTTAGTGGTTCAATTTGTAGACCAGATTTGGCCAACTCATCTCCTGCTGCGATTGATAGTGATTCTAATCTTTCAATCGCAACCGACAAAGGGAAACAAAATTTGGTATTAGTGGAAACAAAAATTATCGAAAGTCTTATTTCTCACGTTTTCAACACTTATTTTGTATTTTATCATAGATTGGTAACTTAAATGTCTATTGAATTTACCATAAATTTAATATGAAAATAAAAAATTGAAGTAATAAATCCCGAGTAGCCGAGTGAGTAATGCTCCTTTAGTGTAAGCCGTCCAGGGTTCGATTCCATATGTACCAAATTACATTAGCTACGAAAGCATCTTTAACACTACCACTACTACTAATCTGGAATCCTAGAGGAGCTGATAGTCTAGTAAACTAAACCTAAACTATCCTCAACTTTTCCGTTTCAAGGTTTTCTACTTAAAGAATCTCTCAGAAAAAACTTTTTATTGATTTTTATTTCCTGAATAGCCATTTTACTTATATAACTGTTCAAATAAACTATGGTGAGTAGAGTTAGCCACATAATAAAAGGAAACAAATCCATATTTGTAGAAGGTAAAAAGAAATGCGTGATTGAGGCTTCTGTTTACTTACCAGAGAGAACCTATTAAGATCTTATTACGTATGCATTGAAAAGCGAGAGATAATGTAAACTTATGTTAGAGGTCGGATGAAAGAAAATGATCTTCTCTCTCGATTTCAGCGTGCGTCGGTGGCGCTATGGAAGAGAAGGCGGACAGGAGAGGAACTACAGCACAGTCGCGGGAAGAAGAGTGAGAAAAGTAGTTCGAGATGACCCTGGCACCTTTACTCAATGTCAGCCAATTGGTTGTCTCCACATCTGTCGAGGTAAAAGGGAGGGGCGAACACCACAACATCGAGAAGGATTTCCATATCCATTGTAAATTCCATGGAAACCCTTAAGGCGAATCATCCCAGAAAAAGTTACGATTTAATTTCAAGAGATGGCAGCACCGCTAGCGTCAAATTTGTTTTCCTTCTCATTTGATAACTGTTAACCCGATTTTCGTTTAATGAACGGTTAAATAAACTAAATAATAATAAAATATACGCAGACCAAAAATCAAAATTTACATTCCTTTTTTAACCATCTTTTTGACAAGAAAGGTTCTTATAAAGATGTAATAAAATTTTTTGGTGTAGTCAGTCTGAGGAGCTAATTTTTTAAAACACGTAGCAACTTTTATTTCTAAAATTGGATGTATAGTTCTTGCATTAGCATGCATTAAAGAAAATTGTAAAACGGCAATGCCGCAGCACACCGCCTAAAAATACGGACTCTCTGGATGTGAGGGTAAGCAGAGTTAAATGCCATGCGATACCTGCGTAAGCTCATGTTAACTGATAACCGTCCTTTGCCACCGGGGTCTTCCCTCGGAAGCCTTGGTATATTGTGCTTGGATGTTTTCCTCAGGCACCCTAAAATGTGCTGAGTATTGAGAGGGGAATATTTTTTATATTATAGAATAATTACAGAAATTGAAACTCTTCGTTGGAACTTTAACGCACAAATATATCATTATCACGTATCACAATGCACGTAAATTTCATTTTGATCGATTGCAGATATTTTTTGTAGAATTAAATTTGTAATGATCTCCCACAATATCATCGAAATCTTTCTCGGTATACCTACCGTCGGATTTAACAATAAGATTTTCATCTTGCCTGCAATGAAAATTGTGCCAATTCGCTTAATTGAAATGTACTTTCCATAAATATATTAACTATATGTAATGCAAATAAATTTTCTTGCTCAATTAACATTAAGGAATTCAAAGTAAGGACGGATTTTCCTCCTCACATCTGTCAAAAAAGAAGTTGTAAGATACATTAAATATTGTTCTATCAAACGTACAGGTCGTTACCGATAGCTGAAAAATTCTGCCAAATTAAAATGTAGTAAATAATGTAAAATAAAAATAAAAATGCTTAATTTCTTGAAATTTTAAATGTTGTTTTACGAAATGCGACAAATCGAAGAATTCGCAACTGATGTTACATTCGATTAAACCTTTTCACTGACTTTATGAATAATTTGTGGCAGCTCAATAATAACTTCATCTGTTAACTTGGAAACAAAAAATATAAAAAACTATGGAACACGGTCTTGAAAGAATGAATGCAAATTTAGATATAAATTTCTTTCTACGGCGCCTAAATGTCAAAATAATTAAAACTGTCAATCATTATCGCTAGATAATATTTCAGAACTGTCTATTATATGACCGCTCTACACTTCTTATTTACATTAATATATTAATATGTTACCTTGCATTTTTTAATTTCGTAATTATTCCTCTACGTCGCTTTCTCTTCGCTGACATACGGAGAATTTTGGAGCCTTTGGTAGAATATCTCGAGCTCATTACCGAATATTCTTCAGACTAGGTTAGGTGGTCGAAAACGTGATAAGCATATGTTCTCAGAAACCAGACATCTCTGATTTGTTTTCGTTTAGAAGTTCATAATATCCTCTTGGGAGAAACGAATTCGAATGAGAGGGGTTTAGCGCGCGCTCCCGTCAAATGCACTTCCAGAGGCAGCGTTGCAACGTAGAATTGTTTTCTAGTACTTCTTTAAAACACTCTCCTGAACAAACGATACATTAATTTATTAATATAAAAATTGCAATGTGTTTTTTAAAAAATGCTCTACACTTTGACTACCGCTAATTTTTGAAAAAAGTTATGATAAGAAAAAAATTGTTAATAAAAATCGCAATTTCTAAAGAATAAATTTCTTCTTGGGTATCCTCGATTTCTATGGTTATTTACAGTTAAAATCCACTTTTTGATTAAAAATTGAACGAACCATTCACGAATAAGAAGGAAAATAAATTTGGCTAATTTTGGTGCTGCCACATGGGAGATTTTCTTGGAACTAATTAAGGCACGATTCGCCTTAATCCTCGGAAGCTAGAAAATGAAAATGTATGAATCAATGAAAAGGCTATTTCTCACCGCATGAGGAAGATGATCCGCGTAGAAAGCAATGCGATATTTATTGAGCGGATATTCAAACGGTGATAATTGTAACTGTTTTCTGTTGTCCGTTGTATGATGAAGGAACATCTATCTGGTAGTAGATATTTAAATCTACGGGTTCCTTTCCTTGAAATTTAGATGAAAGTCATGAACGAAAAAGCTTAGAATCCTACCACTTGTTTAGGCTAAGAAAAGGGACAGATGTAACAATTTCATAGAAATTGATGGGGTAAAAATTATCCACTATCTAATTAACGCAGCTCCCCGATAGTTGCAATTTTTGGTGTTAATGGTGATAATATGAAAACGATATCTCGATATTTACGATATTCGATAAATATACTACCCTTCTTCGTTTTACTGAGCTCATATTACCATGTAAGCTGTGCAATCTCTTACCTTTACCCTTACTGTTACCATTGTGATTAAACTAGTAAGTTCTCTGAGTGTTTGAGGACTTTACTTGTTTCTGGAAAAAAATGGAAAACAAATCCTCCTTCGAAATGAATTTGTAGTAATATCTTGAAAATGTTTCGTTAAAGTTGGATGATAGAAGAAAATGGAATCATAATTAGTTTTTTGTGCCAAATATGCCAATTACTGTTGTTAAAAGTAAACACATCGTACATCTAAGAAAAATATTATAAAAAATATCTTCGTTGTTTCTGAAGGCCTCGAAATTCCATCATTTAAACGATTATACTTTTGGTACTAAGTTTAAGTCATGACCTTAACTGGTAAGCCTCTACTAAGGACGTTGTTGGAAAAGGATTTTAAAGGGGGCACTTCACTATGCTCAGTTTGAAAGAAGTTGAATTTGAAAGCACGCCTGCAAAAGAGCTACCAAATTTACCCATAGTAAGATTCAGTACGGAATATTTTTTAGTGAGTAAGACCTTTAATAAAGAGGAAAGGCACGAGGAATTAAATGATTTATAAATCTGGATATTAATAATTTGCTTTAGAAGTTTCTCTCCTCGTAAAAATAAATATTTCCTGTCGTAAAAGTTATCTTGGCCGTATGATCCATCACCCAATATGTTACTGTTTCCTCCCCATCCCCTTTCGCTTTAGTTACTCTTAAACCGTGGAAAATATCTAACAAAGGGCGGCAGTCTCCTGAAACATAGGGCATCGGGTCGACCCTTCCGCGGTTCCCATTTAAGACCGCCGTCAACTTGCTGAGAAGACCATTAATCGAATCGCCGTTGACGAAATTTGCCTTACCCTAAGGCGACAGCTTCAATCTCAGTCAGCTGGTGTCGACTTTTTGTCGTTTATTTCCTATTCGTTAGTCCTTTGCCATTCTGTTTCATCAACGCAAACTCTTTGCATTTTATTGATTGATATTAAAATTTGATCTTACCACTCTGAGGGATTTTTATGCAGTAGTTGCATTTTAAAATGCCCCTGTTTTGAGTTCATGCCAATAGAGTGTTTTTACAGGAAGAGTTCATACAGCTACGGAGTCATCCTCTTGCCGTAAAGTGAAGGTTACGCTCTACAAATAATAAATCTGGTGCCTTGACATACGCGAGCTCCGTTTTCGTGAATTGAGGCATACGAGACCCGTTGTAATACAGTAATATCTAACAGAATACAATGCTATTCATTGAAAACATTATCTTAGGAAGGTCGAGAATCAGGTAGTCGCGAGAATCTTTAGCAAAAGTAAGGCCATTTTGAATTCCATTTAATATCATTACAACCAATGACCTGATTGTTAACAAATCTTACTGCTACGAAAAACAGAATAACAGAAATAGCAGAAAAGAGATTTCGGGAAATGTTATGTAAAAAATTACTGTACACTTAGTTGTGAATGAAAGTTTGGCGATCAATAGATTAATTAATATAAGTTAACCCCGTTTAGATGTCGAAAGTGGCTTTCAGGTAATTAATATAAATGAAGAAGATATGAATGAAATAGAAAATTAGAATGGAATGAGCACGTGAAGAGAATGAACGAACGAAGGGTTGTCAAAATTGCAATTGATGAATTGGCCAATAGAGAGTAGTAATGTGGATTTACGAAGACATAGATGAATGAATGAGTTGTATGTTGGGCGAGCGAAAAGGGTAGCAAAGGAAACAAGCCTAGGGGAAAGGAAGAAAATGAGGAAAGAATTTGTTACTAAGATAGAGATTTGCACCATGTGAAAGTGTGCATTAATCCTGAAATAAGAGAACATTTTTTCGCAAAGCATAAACTTTTTATGAGTATGTACATGTTGAATCAAACTGAATTTTTTAAATCAGCTGAGCGATCGATCCTATTCAGTGAAATTCTCCGTATAAATCTGCGTTTATATATCTTCTTCTTTTCTTAATATTCATGTGTTAATATTGAAACTATTATCTTTCTGGTTTTCCTATGACTCTTTAACTATTGATTATAACTCTTTAACTCTTTAACTATTTAACTATTTTATTATTAGAAATTGTTTTACTTATAAGGCCGTTTCATAGTCTAACACTAAGTTAAAGAATTTTAATGAAATAGATAACACTGAAATAGATAAAAAAGTAGATAAACTTTATCTTTTCATTGTAATGATTTATTGATAAACTTGTACTATTTATCCGCCAAAATAAATATTTAAATATTGGGGTACTGTCAAATTTCTGGCGCATTAATTCGACATTGAAGTTGAACATTATGTCAGGATTATAAACAGTTCCAAGTGGGCCTGCATATTCATCCTTAGGGTTGACGCCTTCGGTAAATCAGGCCCGATTCTTCAAGGATACATCACGTGCTACCACCGGATGACCTCATGCGACCCCCTTTCCATTTTCCTCCGGATATACCCCGTCTGTTTCCGATGAAACATGCCACACACCGCCAACGAAGTGTTGTCCCGTCCAACAGCCCCTTCTCAAACGATTGCGGAAATCCCGTTCGCTTGTCCGTTGCGGTCTGCCACTTTCCCTCCCTCTTTTAAAGTACGAAGACATCTCTAGTCCCATCGCAGATTTTCCACTCTTTTCTATTAAAGTCTCAGTACTTTGCCGCTGTTTCTAATCAACAGGTTTATAGAGCTCATCTATATTCCTCTCACGACGACCCAAGGGGCATATTGCTTTGAATAGAATTCCGAGTCACCTTTAATCGTAGGCGTTGGATGAGAAGTAATAATGCGTTTCGATGCACGGATCATGAGATCATCCAAGTACTTCTCATTCTTGTCCTCAAAAGGACAGTTCTCTCTCACAGAAGAGAGAAGTTCAAACCCAAAACGGCGGTTCAGAATGCTTTCAAACAGAGAATTGATGAAAGACTTCTTCATACAGTGATCCGCTACTCATACTGCATAAAAATATCTGACTTAGGAATTTTTCACTTCTTTCCTTTTCTAATTCTCGCTTTTAATCCATCATACTACGTTACAGTGGATATATTAATGCTCGAGTTTTTTTTCCATAGTAACCGTCCTGTAAACTGGGGATCCGTTTGTACAACTTAGTTATCAACAATAACTTAAAATAATATATGATCAATCAATGGTTGTAAAATTAATAGCGAATATCGAATTGCGAAAATTGCAAACTATTGTTTACATGCAGATAAGTTGAACTGAGCGAATATTTTGACATTGGTGAGAAAGTCTTTTTAAAAACCTAATTTTAAATTTCTGAGATTTTCACTTGCACAAAAGGCGTGATATGTTGTTATATGAGGCTAAGATAATAACATAAGATCTTTTCCTGCATCATGAAAGAATCTAATACTAGTGACCCCGTTTATACGATGATGGTGAAATATACTTTAAAGAAAGTGAGAGACGAGAAGACCATTCGTTTTTGGGACTCTTTTGTATTATTGAATGACGGGGAAAAATGTATAGTTTGATTAATGACACAAAATATAACTTTGTGGTAATTGTTAATACAAAAGAACTCCATGAGAAAACAGTTTTGTGGATCACAGAGTAATAATACATAGAAACAGATAAAGAACCGTGCAAAAGATTCCATTAAGCTGCAAAATTCATTTGGCTGTTTGGCGGTAATGGTTGACATTTCTCCGTAATTGGAGCTCGACTGTAGATGAGTATTACCTGTAATAATGTAGTTTTGAAATAACTCAGGACGCAAGTCTTCTTGCGAAGCTCGTCTCCTTTTGCCGGCATCATTTGACGTAGTCCTTAAAGGAGGTCTCTCGGGACAGAAGAGGAAGACTTTGGCGGATGGAGGTGTTTGAAGTGTAAAGGGAAGGGAAGTTGGAAACTATTTGCGGGTGAAGTTGCTCTCCTGGAGTAGGTTTTTATCGGGAGAGATAAGAGTGGAAATATGAGAGGTAGAAGGGAGGGTGGATGGAAATAGCAGTTATAAAACGGAGAGATGCAGAGGAAGGATGCTTGCCTTGTTGAGTCTAATTACAACAGTCTGATGCGAAGCTGAGGACGTCTGTGGTGCTCTTAACATCGGTCGATGGCCGTTGAAAACCTCTGCTTTGCTAAACGAACACAATTTCATCGCTCGAAATTGACCTATGGGTATACCGAAAATAGAGGATACTGACCTCTGATATTAATAGCGGAGAAAATAGGTTTTGGTAAAACTCGATCGTAGAAGGCTTGTCTGCATAGAAATGCATCACCATAACATTTCAACAGTTATTATTAAAGATGTCCATAAGAAATGGGATGAGCACAGATCCGGTTTCATCTATTTATCATAATAGGTCTAATGATTGTCGATCTGAGACAGGCTCATTTTCATCCTTTCTCTCCTACGCATTGCTCAGGAAAGCAGTGTGAAATGAATTATTTTATGTAAATATTACGCGGATATTTTTCTGTCAATTTTCATCGCCATAGATGGCGCGTGTAAATTTTATCATAAATATTCTTACTGTCGATGCTCTGAATTCGGTAATTAATATCACGGCTGCCTTGCAATAGATGTTTGTCGCCGTGTTATTTGCTAATATGAAAATTTATTTTTCTTCTAAATATTTAAGCTTCAGTGAATTGGAAATGAAAATTTTCTTATCCATAGCAGGATAATCTCGATATTTAATTCCATCAATTTTAATATCGTCTCTGTCGAATGATTCGCAAGGAATCACTAGTGAATGAATTTCTGATTGCAATAATAAATTATTTTTCGTATCAATTTTTTTGATTTGATAACAGTCTCTAGGATCCATTTCGGTTGATCCTAGTCTTATGTAAACGAGAAATTATAAAAGACGAATTCGCTGAATTTCTTCTCCACAACTGAATTCAAAAGACTCTCTCACCTCCTTTGGCTATCTCTTCAGTACATATTTGCATGTAATTATCCTTTTTACGCTTACAGTTACTATACAGATATATTAAGATTGGCGCAATCATAAACAATCTATAGATACTATTTTAAAGCTGAGAATAAAAATGAACTCCTGATAGTTGTTAAGAATGAATTACATACATATTTTTGCTTTATCCGCTTTTAGTTACTTAATGAAAAAATGGAAGTTATATTATTGAACAAAAAGTCATAAATAACTTGTTTGTGATGAAGGTAATGGTATTTATACTTAAAATACTATTAGGATAAAGAGTTGCTTCTGAAGTTTTAGCCCATATTCTGCTTTTCAGGAAATATTTTTTCAGTCAGTCCATAGAGTTTAAAGAAAATCTACTTTTGAATGTTAATTCTGATACTCCTAATCTTCCGTACAATCGTGCGAATGAAAAAACAAATTGATGAAGAATTATTATACACTTACCGTCACAGTTAATGAAGGCCAAAGCCATGTTAATCGGCAAATGGGCGGTTGTTGGTGCACCTAAATTGTCTTCTCCGGATTACAATGTATCCACGATACTAGCAAGAATATTCATTTTATTGAGGCCAAATAGAAAAATTTACCTTGAATTATTTGCTGAAGAACACGTAGACAAAATATAGGAATGGAGAAAAATAAATTATTAAAAAAGTCCCTGAAAGAGTGAGAAGTGGAAAACCTGTATTTTAACATGTAAAGTTAATCAGAAATTTATCAAAAAATTTGTCGTAGAGATGGGAAAAATATGATTTTTAATAAAAACGGCCTTCTTTAATTAGATCCAATCCATCTTTTTAATCAGGGGAATTTAATAATAGTATATAACTAACTATATATCTAGATGCCTTGTCTTAAAATTTTGGAGACTGACACAAATACTTTATTTTCCCACCCAAATAAATTTCGATAAAAGTACTTCAGTCACTACAAACGAATAGACAAACATAAAAATACCTAAAAAACCCACCTTCTTATTCAGTGTCAGTGTCAGTTTCGATACACCTCGTTTGTATCGATAGATATTCAGTTCTTTTGACCTAAAAGTGCATTTTTCATTTGTTTGCCTATTTTAGGAGGAAGCGGAACGGAAAATTTCTCTTTAAAATGGTGTGTCATTTTTATGTTTTGTTGGTGTGTGAAGTGACAAAAGCGCTGGTCACAGAAAACGGACGTTCAGAAATAATGTATGAGAATGATGAGCTGGGTTGGGTCGGGTCGGGATTTGGGCAGTTTCTTTATTCATCACAGACTGTGTACCTTCTGTACGTTAATTTTCCGACTAACAGTTTAACTTGCTAAAATTCCGAAAATTGGAAAAGATCTGAATCGTGGATCTTATGTAGAAAAGTCTCCCCACGAAACCAGAAATAACCGTGGGTTAATCTACCCTTTTGTACTTTTCTTGAAAGTTTATGTGAAGCGACTTACGCATCAACTGGTCAGAGGAACATTACCAGTGCATTTTGCAGGAGAACTTGATCTGAGTGCTCATGACAAGCCAATTAACTCTGTTTAAAAGAAAAGGAGAGAAGAAAAATCACACTGGTGATAGAATTTGACTACCCAAACTCACTTCTTCGTTTTCCAAAAGCTTCCTCGTCAGGGTGAAACAATCTGATTTGTTTATTCTGGAAAAGGAATAATCGCGCTGCTTTATACGAAATGTTTTTGATTCGAATACTACGTAGGAAGAGTCGAGGAAAATTCAATGCATCTTTTCCCTCTAGGCACCGCCTCTAACCATATTTTACATCTAGATCATATTTGTCTTTGCATGTCCATATGAAATGATATGGAAATGGAAACTGTGGCATAATTCCACCTCAAATAATGCTTACATTCCTCTATCCTCTCTCCAGTATCTGTTATATT
This sequence comes from Pachydiplax longipennis, assembly GCA_036926295.1. Lineage (NCBI taxonomy): Eukaryota > Metazoa > Arthropoda > Insecta > Odonata > Libellulidae > Pachydiplax > Pachydiplax longipennis. The sequence goes on along the minus strand of JAVFKF010000024.1, from coordinate 18,445,590 downwards.
ATCTCTATGAGCCCATTAAACCCATAATATTATGAAAAGAGAGAGTTTTCTCAATCTAAAGGTCGGTCGAGGGCGAGAAAAGTTATTTCAAGAGCAATGTGAAAATGCTGATAATCGTCATCGTTACTCTCTGCTCATCCTCCGCTGTTTCCATAGCTACTTTGATATTCCGATAAAATCAATCGAAAATAGGGCTGAAATTCGTTATAACTATCATTAAATAATGCCAAATGCTTCGCGGAAAGGAAAAAGCTCCAACAGACATACCAAAATGATTCAACTCAAAAACGGTGCTTCCACAGGCTACTACGACTGATTTAGACTGTGAGAGTCATCATCAGGTAGACTAAAAACGGAAATAAAAGAATTGATTCAGATGTGGTGAATTTTGATAGGTCCAAGAGGGAGATTCTCTGGATGCCTCTTATCCGTCACACATTTTTAGGGATCATCATTCAAAACGCTAACTTCCTCAGGCATTTTAGAAATACATCTGTGGAAAATTTCTGTATGTCAAATATCATTCATATGTCACTCTTATCCATTAGGTATTACATTGGCATAGGAAGAGCAGTAGGTACTGATACAGAAATTTTGCTCCAAGCTTCCTTTGTTAGATGACCTGTCCTGAGTTTTGATAGTGAATAAAGGGGAGGGGTCAATAGGTTGTGGAAAATAAGAAGCATTGTTCTTCGAATTATTTTATTTGGCATTCCACAAAGTTAGGTGAGAACGCCTGAAGTAAATAATAAAATGGATATTCTCGTTCTTGTTTGTTATGAATAACTTAACTTTGCATAGCCATACGGAGCCATAAAAAATAATTCAAAGGTAGAAAGGTATTACAAAATAAACTGAAAATACATTTCATAGTATATTATAAAAAAACTCAAAATAAGACTAGTAAAACTTAGTTATCTCATCTTAAACTATCCTCTCCTTCATCAATGTACAGTAGTATTAACAGTGAATAAAGAATCTTGTGGAATAGTTACTATTTATAATTAGTGAATATCACCGGAAACTTGTAGCAATCCGCTACATCATCTTTTTTCTCCGCTAAGTGATAGGACATTCCATCAAATCTAGCGAAGAAAAAGCCAAAGCGGCAGCACTGGTTGTTTCATTCTGGCCCTTCTATTCTCCTCTGCCATACACTTCCAATCACATAACTCTCTTTTATTCTTTCTAAGCTCTTCGTCTGAAGTATTTGCAACAGTTTATTTCCCCCAAATGTTTTCTACCCTCCGAACTCTTACCTCGGAAATAAATAACATCAAGATATCCTTACTTTTCTCATGATATAACTTTCTCACTCTGGGAAAAAGGTTCTGAGAATGATCCCCGAAGCCAGCAAAACATTGAACAGTTGGGCGCGAGAATAAAAAATCATGGAATGTCGTTCGACCCTCCAGAATGGTCGCAATCAGCAGGAAATTTGTCAATCGCCTAGTGACAGACCTTACGAGACGAGGGAAAGATGGGAATATAGTGAAAAAAGTAAACGGAATGAGAGGGAATTTGGCCCTTGGAGGAGTGGCATTTTTCATCGCCTTTATTTTTGTTGGGAGCGAGATTTCCCCCATGTGCCGGACCAATCCAAAGTTTTCCTCACTCGAAAGTGGGTTTTAAGGGACTCGTGCTGGGAAAAGGCGTTTCATATTTTCCTCCGAATGAGGCTCCTTTTTGAGGTCATCGCTGTCGGTTAACGTTCACTTCGAAAAGGTCATTGAGAGGGGGGCCCCAGAGATGGTGGAATTCTTTGCCAATTGCAGTGGAATAAGGCGGTTTTTATTCTCACATCAAACATTCGTTAAGGAAGTTGGTAAGTGGCTGATGTAGCTAACGTTTCATGCAACTATCGGTAGATAATCAAGAATACAAACAGAATGTGTATATGTGACGATTTTAAGCAGTTAACGATACGATTAAATTAAATACGTTACGATACAAAATGAAAGTGACGAAATAATACCATTCGTTTTAACCGAATTTTGTTTTAACCATCCTTGCCAAGTCTCTGTGCTGCCTCTTTGAGTTCCATAAATAGGAATATTTATTGTCTTTTATATCGAAAAATATCATAAGTTTATGTTTGTTGAATAAATAAGCTTTTAGCCAGTGGAATGAAAAATTTCAATTTCGTTAAGTTATTTGTAAAATCATTGTAAAAAATACTATCTTAAATTTTCGAGGCGGTTGAAAATACAAAATGACAATTCTTGTTTACATTGAAATCCCATCATGAATACCGTTTCGTGTTGTTCTCAGAAATGTTTGAGGAAATTTTTCCTATGGTCCAGGAAATGTTTTTGTGTTAACCTTTGTTTCGTTTTAACTGTTTGGCGTACGAGTTATTACACCTTGAATTATATAGGAGAATAACGGACAAAGCACTTTGTGTTAACCGATACGTCGTGTTATCCGATATCGTGGGATACGTTTCCACAGTATCCTCATATGTATATATTATATATAGCACTATTATTTTTAACACTATTCATGTGTATAAGGCTCGTTTTATCTTTATGACATACGTATAAAGACAATTGCGTGTGTCCATGAACTTGAGATTGAGAACTTTCATAAACTATGTTGCTTTATTAGAAAAATATTTATATATTTATCTCGAATACTCTGATTGCTGTCATTCATGCCATTAAATAATATCTAGTCTATGCAAAGTTAGTTATATTAAGTTATAAGAGTTAAAAACTGGGTTAATCAAGTAATGACATTTATTTGACGTTTCTTCGTATCTTCTCTCTACAAAATAGTTGGAAACATTAAAAGGAGTATTGAAAGTAAAAGATTCGGTATTTGCAGGTTCAGCCAATAAAAAAATTATCATCCGCCTTCCGAATCATCCGAAGATAATGTTATAAACATTTTGAGAAATAACGCGTCATGCAAAGTAAGATACAATCTTATATATCAGGGGTGCCCAACTTTTCTGCATGTAAGATCTACTTTTATCTTAAAAGTGTGACGCGATCGACTTATTGTCAAAGGCGTAGTCTAAGGGGGAAGAAGGGGTGTGAAATGCATACTATGTTTATTCACTGTGTTTCAGCATAAGGTGCATTCCAGCGAGGTATGGGTAGATAAGTAAAATATGTGTTCAAAACTATTTTTTTTATTTTTAAATCAATTATTAAGTTTTCGAGATATAGGCTCCTGAAGAAAATAAATTTCCAGACCCAACTTTTGATAGCAGCATTCCGTACATGCGGTACCTAAAAAATTTGATTTTCCGACACTTTTTCGAGATAGATTTTTACTAACTTAAAATGCAATTTAATTTTTTTATCAACTGCAATGTATAAGTTTTTGTACTATTTGTTCGTAAATATAAAAAAATTGTTATAAAAATGCACAGTATGGCTGACAATTTGATTACAATATTCACTTTCTCGTTTTTTTTGGGCCGAGAAAATTTAGCATGAAAGAATAATATGACTTACTTTTTGCTAAATTATCAATAGCTCGCTAAGTACAGCTCGTACCGAAATATAGATATACGGCTTATCTACCTACGTAAAAAAACATCAACAATAAGTATTTAAAGGGCCAAAAAACTCATGTCAAGGGAAATTAAAAGAACATGGATAATTATTAACGATATTTATTGATTCAAAGTAGCCACAGATAAATACAGATTTAGAATTTACTTTGTTCCCTTAACATTAATGGGAAGACTGAGTTTGCATGTTTCTAACCAAGGAATCATAATCAGGTGTAAATCCTGACAAAGATAATAATAATGAGTCTTCTGTATGGGAATCAGTCAGGACAGAACGTTGTTTAGTCTTCGTTAGCTTCAAGTTTGAAAATGCCGATTCGCAAAGGTATGTAGATCCGAAACAAGAATAGATATATTCGCTACATTTGGTGACACTGGGATTTTTTTTCGGTTGACATATTTCCTAAAATCTTCTTCAGATTTTCTGGCTTGTAAGTTTAAGTCAGTTTGTAAAATTATAATTTCATTTTCTAATGCCGATCGACCAAATTTAGCCTCGCGATCGACCGGTCGATCGCGATCGACTTGTTGGCCACCCCTGTTATATATAATTAGCGGAGTGTCCGTCCGTCCGTCTGTCTGTCCGTCCCCCTTTTATCTTAGAAACTATTTGTCGTAGAGCCATGAGACAAACTGCATTCTATTTCTAATATGCTGAAAGTCCTACGAAAACTATTCTCATCTTAATGAAGGCTCGGGTTCGAACCCAGGACTCCGTAATACGTTTCCATAAGGAATGCACATAAAGTTCGTTTTTTCACCCTGCAGGCTTTGTTACTTTTACTTAATTAAATTGGAAATAGTGGTCCTAAGAAGTCAAGAAAAGTACCAAACGAAGGTAAATTGAATGAAAAATCTTATTATTATCGTAAAATGTAATTTTCGAATCTAAATTACGAGAAATATGACAAAATAAACGAAAATTTTGTAAAATTTCGCCGTAGTAAACAACCAGTCCCCCTGACGACCAAGGTGACTGTTGAATCCGATACATTCATTCTCCCACAAGAATATGGATTTTAAATCCATACCGAATTAATTGTAGGAAGTAACGTCAGAATTTATGAAGAGGAGGCAATTAACTGAGATTTCAGCGAATTTAAACTATGATATTTAAATAGCAGGAACAAAATTACAGCCATTTTGGAGTTTTTCTTTATCAAACCGAATTACAAAAGGACATTAATACGTTCGTTTGTGATGATCAAGATGACGAAGAAATATTACGTCGAGGAAGGGGATTATTTTAGAGGGACAGGAAGAATATTTGAAGGTAGTACATTGCCGCGTGCACCACCCCGTAGACCATAGCAGACATTCTCAGGGTTTTACAGGGTATAACTTTTAGATTTAACGAACATAACGTTTCCGATCATCAGGGTAAGATTAACTTTTAGATTTAACGAACATTACGTTTCCGATCATCAGGGTAAGATTTGGAATTTCAAAATTCTGTCGTCGGTCGGGCAGCACGACCGACCAAACATACCAAGAGGAATAAAACTTCCTTTTCTTTTCTTTTATTTTACTTTTCTTTTCTTTCCCGCTTGTGCCGGATCCATCGTTCACCCGAACGCGGCAACGCCAGTGTGGCATAAGAAAAACTTGTAGGGGAGGTCGGTATGTGATTCAGCTATGGCCGTTATTTCAGGACGCAATTATGCTTCCGCGCTAAGAAATGTTGCAAATCGACGACTGCAGCCTAATCGTTTTGTAAGTTGGATGATTGGCCCAATGATCCTTTAGAAAATTATGTCAAATTCCAGCGGCCGATGATGCGGCAGATGTAGCGACATCTTGCGCACCCTTGAGAATACTGGTTATAGTTCAAATCGTCCGCTAAATACTTTGAATATTGCGGGAAAGTTTGAAGACCAAAGAGTGTGCAGGGAGGATGGAGATGACCTATTCAGGTGGGAGGCGCGTATTGGCTACACGACGAAATATTTACAAATTATATATTACTAGCTGAATTGCCCGCTGCTTCTCAACGGGAAAATAGATGTAGGATTAAATTAGTAATGCTATTTGTAAAGAAGTGAAATTATACTCTCCGACGATTTCAGAAGCAGTGGGGGAGTAATAGGAAACAGTTGTATTGGAATCTATTCGTAAAGGTTTGCTTGGGACCTATTTGAGTCTTTAAAGCTGCTTTATCTTCTCCTTTAGTGTAAAGGCAACTTAAATTATATTACGAATAACATTAAAAGAAAACAAATAAAATACTCGAGTTATATTTATATGTATTTACTATCTAAACATTATATATATTGTTCCTGGTTCATTTTCATATAATGAAAGCTTAAATTCACGGAGGAAGGGTCGGAGGTTCTTGAACCCCTATATTTGCTTCTAAAATCTTTGGAGAGGATAATTTCACTTCTACACATATATCATTACTAATTAAATCCTACATCTATTTTCCCCGTTGAGAAGCAGAGGGCAATTCAGCTAGTACTATTGTAAATTGGAAACTATTTAGACACGTGTGAGGACGTTGTTGCGCCCTGCTGAATAAGTTATTTAATATTTCTGAAACTAATACGGATAAACAGGTTGCCATATGTAATTTACTGATATCAGTTATATTAAAAGGCTATGAATAAATATCATGATATAATTATATCGTTCTAGTAGTGAGAATTGCTTTATATGTGTGCCATATACTTCTTATAATTCAGTATGAAACTCAGTTCAAATTACATGAAGTTAAAGTACATGAAGCCACCAAATTTAAGACATTTTTTTTACTTTTGAATAACCGCAGGCAATGATATAATCAACAGTTCTGCAATGATCACGTGAAAAAATAATGCTAATGAAACTATGGACACAAAATTTGTAAGCATGTCATCTGAGAAACGCTACTGTTCCTCGTAAAAAAGCGAGAATTCAACATTTTTTAACAAAACTCTCCGTTACATGATGGAAACGAGTTCCATGTTCAATCAACTCGATAATCAAGGCATGTCCTGTTCTTCCCGATGAGGAAAACAAATTTACTTTTTAACCGACGGTTTTATGTTTCGTTTCAACTGAGATATATCGTAAATCATTGAGGAGCTTAAAATCAGTAAAAGTCGATCAGAGAATTTTGCTTTGATAGATAGCTCCATCGTTCGAAACAAGCGTTAAAGAATAAAAAAGATTTACTCTACACGTTTTTATGTAACTGTCCTAAAGCTGAAAAGATATTATTCTTTCTCTTAAGTTATTGTATACCTTATGTTTCTTTCTAATTTAAAATAATCTTTGTAAAACTCTCATTTTAAGGAAGTTCTCCATTCAGCCGATGACATTTAGTTAAGGGGATAAAAAAAAAAACATTTCAATCTCTTCTAGTGACACAAAAATTTTATTTATATAAATTGTGCTAGTTCGTCATAGCGTGACATAGTAAGCTAATTATCTCCAAATTGTAATTGGTGAGTTGAATATTCACGCGTTATTTCTTCGAAGGTTATTTTTATTTAAATTGATAAAATTGTAAGGGAGTCCCGGATGCCGGATACCTCTTAAATATTCTCCGACTTAGTTTCATGTATTCGGATTCCTTTGCCTAATAGTTAATTTTCATATACCGTAAAATACTCGCCCAAAGTGTGCCTGGAATATAGCACTTCGTCCATAGTATGTCTCCATTACTTTTCCTTAATTCCCCTAAGAATGGTTTTATTCAACCACCATTTACATTGAAGAGTGTTTTCTCATCCTCTTATGCATTCCGATTATTTTCCCCATCTTTAACTCGACCCTCAAATCATTTTCTTTCTCTTTTTTGTTTTCTATCCCTCAGCATCCATTCTTTACCTTCCCACTTTGCAATCTATCTCCTCTCAAGATCTGTCCCACAACTTCCTCCGCTTTGCTTTATCTCTTCAATCAATACCCTTTCCCTCCCAGCCATATTTCACACTTCTTCATTCGTTTTCCTTCCAACTTACGTTTTCTAATCTGAGCCACTCCTATATCTGAAGGGCTTTTGATCTCATTCTCGTCAAGTCCGATTATCAAAGCCGAGCTATAAGATGCTCCAGACAAAGACCGTTTCCAAACAAATATTCTCCTCGAGACCTCTCGACCAAATCTTCCTTCTCATGAAAGCCAATCTTAACGTAGTCATTCCTGTCCTAATATAGTCCTAGTATTCCATCCAAATGAATATTCAAATAATCAAATAATGAAATCTTTCTCCCTGCTCCCTCTCTTCTTCATTAGTCCTTAGCCTTTCTAATTCCCTTTAATAAGGTCTAGATTCTGTATATTAATTCTGTTTTCAGAATTTCTCGCTTTGTCGTTTGAAGTGTAAATTGGTATCTTAAATTCATATCGAGGTTAAATCCCCAGATTTCCATAGTCGAAATAACTATTGGTTTTCCAATTTATTATAGTCCGAACAACAATATAAAAATCACTAACTTCTCAAGAGAAGCAAACATCTAACTCAGGGAGCACAATTTATACATTCAATAAAATATACAAATGAGCCAAATACAAATCGCAACATGAATAAGGAAACAGAGGGCAGGAGGATTTAGGAATGCGGAAACAATACTATTGCCTCTGGGAAGATCTCCCGCTACCATAATATCATCCACGTAAAGATTAAATCACAAAATGCATATAGGATATGTTCTATTTAGAAAATTTCAAAAATCTCATACAAAGAGAGAGAGGTATTTTCTACGTAATATTTCACAGAATAATCCATACAGGCATAGATTTAATTAGAGTTTGATTCCATAGAAAATATTTTAAAATTTCTTTACAAAAACCATATTACCTGTGGCAGCAGTTATTATCGTTTTATTAATTTAAAAAATAGGTACAAACAATGTGAATCTGTAATAAGTAGTGAACTAAAATGCAATACTAACTATGTCCCCTTAAATGGGTCTCTTTTGCTTATTTATAACTTATATCAATCAATAATGCTCGCCGTCAAGTGCTAAGGCTTATAATAACTAGTGACTAGTGAATTCCCTGATCAAAAATAACGGAATAATTTAAATTCATAGAAAAACGTACTACTATCAACGCTCACATCTGATGTATGTCAAAATTCCCCGTGAAAAATATCAAGGATTAATTTAAATGTAACTGTCACTTTATTTATCATTATCTGGCATGTAGTAGTCCACTTAACCTTAATTTTTGTTGATTTTTTATAATAACCTAGTTTAAATATAATATTCAAAATGGCCCAGTGGTTAGAGTGTCTGGTTCCTTATTCCAAAAGTTCTGAATTTCCAAAGAGTAATCTAAAGGTTTTATCCTTATTGGTTCGAATCCTGTTTGGGGGAAAATTTTTTTCCAAAAATTAAGTTTCAGGTTTGCTAAGAAGCTTCGTAAGAAGTAGCTAAGAAGTTTCCGTAGCTTCCTCGTTTTAATGAAATTCTTTACTTGGTAACGCAACTGTTTATTTTAATTACGCATAATTACATAACTATATAGGTATTCATAATAAAAGGATAAATTTTAATATTTCTTGTTTCTTTTCTGTCGTTTATTTAAAATTTAGCAATTTTAACGTTCTAGCTTTCTGGTGTCATTGGAAATTTAACTTTATCTGGCATGTTTCCATTGTATCATGTAGACCATATAATTTACCCTTGACAGTTCATACTTCCTAATGCTGTATATTAGAAATCACTTTCAGATACCTCTCTTTTCCCTCAAAATTTTCAAACCATGATTATCAGATTCCTATTCATCCCTTTCTCGAATTTCAATTTTTTATAATGCTATCTCTTATGAAATTCGCAAGATATATTATTTTATTATTGTTTATTTAATGCTATTTTCATTCTGTCATATGCATTCTTTGTCTTGGTTTTCGCTCATTAAGATTGATTTGTAGCAGCATTTTCGGAACATCTCCAATCCAATAGGTGATCCGCTAATCTTATTAGAGCGCCGTGGGATTTTCTTCTTGCTATCCCATATTCATTGATAATTACGGTACGGTCTTTTATCAATATGAAAGGGTTTATATATTTGGGAAACATTTCATGATCAATAATTATTATATACGTCATAAATGTTATTTCATGCTGGAATATTGTTTCTTTTAGTGGAAGGAAAATCGCTGCGAATATTCGCTTACTCAGTATCATCTGTTTTAGCTGCCTGATAATGCTGTTATTAATATTTATGACTAAAAGTGATGTAAGTAGAAATAGAAGATTTTTTTAAAGAACTTCGACAGCTTAGGTTCTCTCACACTTGAACCCCCAAATCGAACCCAGGACCGCTTTTACCGAAGTCGAACGAGTTACTCAATTGGCTATCTAGAGGCCCTAAAAGGAAACCTTCCGGACTTCCATGTCAGAATGTGATCAATGCGGATAAATTAATTCAGGTCTCAAGCGACAACTCTGCGACGTATATTCCTCTACGAAACGAAACCATAATTTTTCTTATGTTTTCGTGCTGAATTCTTTGATGAATAGTTCGTTTTTGGAATTTATAGGTGCCAAAAATATAAAGGGCGATATTGACTCGATTCGAAGAAATTTTGAAACCTTCAACGGGATTCTTTCAGCATAATAACCACGTGGTTTCTTCATGATAACCACTATGAAGCATTGCAGCAAGTGACATAAATCTGAACAGTGAACTTTGGCTGATTAGATGTAGAATGACTTGAGTTTCGATACTTTTGAGAGAATAAGAAAATGACAGGGAAGATGAGGGGAAACGCCAGCAGCTCACTCGTCAGGGGAAGGAAATTTCATATTCCTCCGGAAAGTTTGCAGCAGTCGTTAATATCGCGTTAGCAAAGAGGGAGAAAAGGTGTCGAATCTTGTAAAGAAAAATCCCTGAGAAAGTTGCTTGCCCGAAAGTATTTCATATTACGTACTAGGAGCCGTCTGCCATAGAGTAAAACGAATAAAAATTATTGCCTCTGGATCTGACCCAACTTTCATCTTTCTCTCCTCGAATATAAGTTTTATGCTTTTCCGATACACTGCCGGTCCGAATCGTGGCCTGGCTGAGGAAAGAGAAGTTTAATTATGAATTTCGCTTTGAATATATTTGCACGAAAATGTAATTTTTACCGACGGATATCTCTGAGATTCTTCCGTACGTAGATATCGAACGAAATGGAGAAAATATTTAATCAAATGAGGAAAATACGAATGAAATGTGTTTTGCTATACGAATAAAAGTGACGATTCCTCGCGCAATCAAGAACTTAACTTTGAAGATAGTACTAAGGATTTGCAAAACTTCCTCTGCTCTTGTAATTTTTCCGAACTATTTTCACGTATTCATGTGTTGTTAGACTGGAAACGAATATTTGATGTCCAATATATTTTAAAAATAAATCGCCATTAATGGTTAGGAGGTTCAAGAACCTCTCCAATCGCTGAATGACGATTCAGCAATCGACGATAGGAGAGTTTCTTGAACCTCTTATTCATTAACAGCCGAGTTCCATTTTCTTTCCTTCGCCATTAACTGTATTCGATTTCGAGAGGATAATTTCGTATTTAGTTCTAAATGACGTTTGAATGAATGAAGTTGCTAAGGGATTAAAAATATACTCAATCAATAATGAGGAAATTCGATGAGAGAAAGGTAATAAATAGTGATTGAATGCAACGTAAATAATCTCATGAAATCTGTTCCGGTATAATAAAAGATATATTTACCCAAGGGATTACATGAATTGTTTTTTAAGTTGACGTTGGATGTAGAGGATTTAATTTAGTGGTATTCCATCGCTATGGAGGAAGGAACAAATTATATTTAAGAATTATATCACTTGGAAACTACTATTTTATTCATTTAGTATGGATGAGTTGATTTTTCTTTTGTTTATCTACTGTTTTTAGAGCTGAGTTCCGAAATCTAAGGCGCGCTCACAGTTTTTCCGTTTCCGTGTTTTTGTTTGATAAAATGTCCCTTTACTCAATTTATATTATTATTGTATTTCATATGAAGCGAGGTCAGGTACCGGTCTCTATTTCACCAAAAATCTTGAGCTTCCATCATCGGAAACTAGGGTTGATTTATCATTATATTTAAAATAAAATAAACTATGCTATATTATCGTAAAAAATAGGAAGAAAAACGAATGGGGTATAGATATACTATAAAAACCCTCAGCATGCGGTAAATAATTAAAGAACAAAATTCAGGGTATTAGAGACACAAAGGTTGAAAAAGATGCGATGAAGGCCTGAATAAAATAATAACGTTTACCTAAGTTATTTTCTTATTCCTATTATTTAAAATATTGTTCGAATCAAAACTTAAAAGTTATTATTAACATTTATGAGCATATACTAATGTAGTTGTATTCCTTAATAAAGTCTTACGAATAAGTAAATTTTACTGAACTTACCAGAATTATTGTTGCAAAACTCGCAACATATTTCAAGATAAAATAAGAAATTACTAAAATTGTTGCTAAAATTACTAATCACGAAATAATCCAGTGCAGTGCGACACAGATCCTCTGCGAGATAATTCTCAGCTCCACGGATTATTCCGAAATCTCGCAAAGCGTGCGTTGGCCTCCAATCGAATTTACATTTGCCGCGTCCGCCACTCCGGAATGTGGTTGTTCCAAAAAACCCGGCCTTCTATTCCTTTTTGTGTTTATAGTGGACGCTGTTGATCTTCTACCCCTCCAAGATGAGTTATCGATCGCGCATCGACCAGCCGACACATTTAAGAGAGAGCAATGCTTTTGGCGCCCTCTGCCTTGCGCTCGTCGGCATTCTTCTCGATCGTCCCATTCCAACGTTTTTACGGATTTTCCCGTCGCCACGTCTCAATCTCGAGTCCCTTACAAAACGCCCTCTCTTCGAGTCCTCCTGTTTTGACATCTCCTAATATACGGGATGACTCGCTCTTAGATCCCTTGCTAAGGCCCGAGACTAGGACATTATCCGGTGACAGACATGAAAATATGGGAAAATTATGCCTATGTGGAAGTGAAAGTAGTCAAAAAGTTTGATACGGAATGATATATTGCGCAATATCGAACGGAGGAACTTTTGACGTGCGACCCAAAATATTTTTTGGAGATTTTTTTCTCCATTCAATGTGTGAGTGACGCGAATGTGGGACTGAAATTCCTTTCTGGATAATTGTGGTATCTTAAGCTGATGCGGCTATTAAACAAGCTCAAAAAGGGAACCTTCATAGAAAAACCCCCCAGAAGGAAATTTAATGACATTCCTATAACAACAAGAACTTTTATATACGTATTTATTGTCGCACAATGCTGTAAGTTCCTTTCTTCCTGAAATTTATGAATGCCTTCAAGTTGTACACGTATGCTGCTTTTTATTAACATTTAATTGACTAAATGGGAGTTCATTTATTATACCAATTTATTTATATTTTTTCAGTATTTGAAATTAAATCCACTTTATAAAATCAATATTAAAAGATTTAAATGACCAAACAAATAAAATACAAATGCTATAAGTAGGAATAATAAATTGGCGCATTGAGTTATCCAAAACATTTCGGACCCATTTTTTCATATTAAATTTGATATATATAACCGAAATTTCTTCTTAAAGCAATGGGGCGCGTTATACGCCCATGTATATGATAATTTAATTCTAATTGATGGACGAGTTCTCCATTTTACGCTTTTTCTACTTCAGAATTGATTTCATCTCCTTTCATAAGCACCTTAGGCTCCGATTTTCAAAGATTCCTAAGGAAAAGAATTTTCCTATGAAATTATTTTGAAATTCTTTGGAAGTAGTGGTAATTCATGGAGATAAATTAAATAATTGAATTTACGTTAATAGAGCATGAAACACATTCCCTTTTACATCTACAAATAAGGTTAAGTCAGTAATCGTGAATTTCTCAGTCACTTTATTACCGGTTTGCTTTAGGATTAATTTTTTTGGGAATTACGAGTATGTTCTTTACCGAAATATCTGCATAAAGCACAGAATCATAAAATATAATCTAAACTATAAAAATACTCTAAAATACCACTCGATCTTCAGTGTAAAATATGTTGTGCAAAATATGTTTCATTATGCATGGGTTGGACAGGAAGGAAGACTCGTTAATCTAAGAATAAACGAACACAAATAATGTTTCCGTTGCTGAAAAATTGTTTCCATTGGTTAAATTTGCAAAAAATCTTTATTTGGATGAGAGTCACCCTTCGGACTATTCTGCTAAATTATTACGCATCTGCCATAAAGGTGTCTAGAGCTGTTGGAATTCATACTTCACTAACACAGCAACTACAAACTCACTTAGCTTCACCGATTTATTAATTTTTTCTTTGCATTCTCAGCGGTCAGTTCCATCTCTCAACTCACGAACATTCCTTTATCTTCTACATAACTCCACTGGAATACACATTATGGTTGGCAGTCGTCCCGATTTCGGCGGAATTTTCCACCGACAGAGTTCCGCGTTCCGATTTATTCCTTGAATGTCCCGCTGTTAAACATTATACCTCTTAAAACTCAGCGAGCAATGGAATATTTAAATTTATCGCAGCTACACAGAAATGGCAGAAATTAGCCACTGCTCTCGAATTTTGAAGCAAAATTTAAGTTAAAGCAGAACTCTCATCAACATAGTGAATCATAGAGAATTATTCATTTAACTGGGATTAGCATGCCGTATAGATAGTATGGGTAAGGAGATGTCATAAATTTAGTAAGGTTGATAAATTTTGCTCCTTTCGCGACACTTTTGTAAAGGAATTAACTGTAACGGTCTCAAGTTATGTCAGAGTGTATTTTAATGGAAACTTCTTTGATATAATACGATATCTTGAATAATTATAATTAACTATCATTCATTGTAATTTAATGCGTTGTAGTTCTCCTCCATTTTCCCAATTTCCATTCTTATAGCATCTATGATTCCAAAAAACATGTACCAAAATGCGCTTCCAAAATGTTGTCACCCTCTTTCGTTTCTCAAATCACCACCTGATTATTACAAATTAGCTGAAACCAGGCAAACTAAATACCTTCAGTATATCTCTTCCACAGTATTACTTTAATCCATTATAGAATCCGAATTAATTAAGTATTCATCAATTAATTATATACTAAATCTTTCATTATGTTTCCACTGTAATATTCGCTATCGGCTGATTTCTTTAGTAGGCATTTATTTTTCATTGAGTATATATTTACTTTCCTATTTTGAATTTCTGTCTCTAGGATTGAAACATGCCCAATCAAGATCAACCTCTGTGAGTGAAGAGAACACGCATTGCTGACAATTCCAGACCTTTTTTACATAAACAATGATGAAATTGTTTGATTTAGGTAGTCACTATAAACATTCTCCTAATTTCACAATTTTCGGAAGTTTAATTACAGGACTGGTATTTTTAAATATAGAATTGATAATTTTACTCTCCAGAAAAATAGAATCTATGATGCGTTTAGTAAGCAGTCTGATTGCAATCTCTCGAGAATTCTCGGAGGCTCAGTATTCCCAAGGTTTAATTAAGGTTGAATAAAACAGTAAACGTTTAATATTTTACTTAGCTTAAAGTTGTGCCTAATTTTAATGATTCTAAATTAATCCTCATAAATATAAATTGAAAGGAATGTATAAGATTAAATTGTATGTGTATGTGTGCACATATATAATTCTTCAAAATGGAAATCTTTCCCTATAGAGATAATATCCGAAATTGCGTTTAAAGACGAAAATAAACGTTAACAGAGTTTTCGAACTGATTCATCGACTCTTCGCCAAGTTTCGCAGCTCTGGATTCGACAGTGACGAATTTCTGAGATCTGCCATTATCATTTCGACTGATTCCGGTTACTGTGTCATTATGACCCAACAGATCATCTCTTGCTCTTTGGTGCCATCGAATGTTTTCTTTAGATGTATGTCATAGTGTATACGTGAAGTTCGTTCTACTAAATTGCGGTTTTTGCACCAATCTTTCTCCGAAATTTGACGATTTTTGAGAGAAGAAATAAAGCGATCCGACGTTTGTTTTGCCACACATATTATGTGTATTTGAATCAAGAAAACTTCCATTCTAACATCTCATCTCGTGTTAAACCTTGAAAATTTTTAAGTGTAGAACTTTCCTTCTATGCCTTCATTAATATTTCTTCCTTGTTAGCCACTCTGCAACTCGTTTTAGTAAATACCTTCTTATTTCAAACTATCGCAAACACTGCCTTTGCAAAAGATTGGTTAAGTAAAACGTAACTTCTTTTGCTCTGACTCTTGTACTTTCTTGTACTTGTATTTGCTTGACATTGAAGAAGCACAGTAGATTTGCATAAGAGCATAAACGTATGTACGAAGAAGCAATAATTTGCGGAAGTCATGATTCATGTTCTTTTTTCATATATACAGACCACAATAGCTACTCGTCACTTTTGATCGCATTATATAAGCTTTTCGAAAATATTTTACTTCATTTATTTGATTTGAATTACAAAATCGATCAACAAAGATGAAGGACTCATAATCTTTCACTCGAAAAGCAACCTTCTTCACAGATTTCACTGATTTCGCTTTAGTCTCTTCCCCCAATAAATTCTCAGTTTCACAAAGCCTTGGTGAAGAATTTTTTGTATAGAATTACGTATTGCTTTGTTAAAGCGAATTGAAAGGAAAAGTCGGCTTTAAGTGGCGTATGCGATATTTAGGAATTATTTATCCATCTTTACTGCGGGATTCCGGAGGCTTATTCCTTCCCCAGAACAAGTAAAAAGCAAGTAACAACTGAACGGCTTTCTTTTTTTTGCCTGCAGTAGTTTAAATTTATAGGTTTTTTACTTAATGATCCGCAAATTCCTAAAGCTGGCGATAAATATAGGTAGCTATTGACTTCGTGAATTTGTGAGTCCGCGAGTCAACGACCTTGCATAATGGAATATTAGCTAATCCTTTTGCTGCATTCAGTAAATTTTTATTCAATATTATTTTTTCATCCAATATTTGTTGTACTTCATAATGTTTATTTTCTGTTTATTTTTTAAGTGAACCAATTTCATTTAGTATCAGCTATGTTAAGAGTACATGCATTGATTGATTTATTCTTTCAGATACCTTAACCTGCCTTTTCCGTAAAATTTATTTTCTAACCATCTGTAAATCTGTAAATTTCGCAAATTTTTCACACAACTTGTGGGTATTTCCCTGCGGTGGAGGGAAATAATCCACTGCGGTGGAGTATTCTTTCCTAAGCACTAAATTTGGTTTTTCAACTTTTCCCGCAAAGTAGTTTTTTATGAACACTTTTTCAAACTATCTTTCCAATATCGAATCATTACGTTTCATTATTATTATAATTAATTTTATTATATTCCAGATATTTATGGATAAAAACAGGTAGCGTTGGAATATTCATTAATAAATATAAATTTGACTCTCTAGGGAAAGTGTTATCTTGAAAATACACTTCACAGATACAGGAACTCTAGTTGCAGCAGGAAAACGGTGGCGGTGTTGGAAAACAAACGAAAAGAAGAGGATGTTCGGTGTCATCGAGGAGGAAACCTCTCAAGGGTGTCCTCTTACGTATCTCTCTCTTCCAACACTTACTTTGATTCGTCTCCACCTTCTTGTTGACTTTCTCTTGACATTTAGAACGATCATCTGTGACTACAGGCCTAACTATACAAAGGTGCTTGCTACTATTACATCAATTTTCTCCTTTCTTTGTCATCCCATCATTAGATTTCATTCACTCCAAAACAATTCAGTCTTTCGCTAGAATATATTTTCAGTAATTTAACTGTGAAGTAAAACGATTAATTATACTCTCAAGATAAATACGCTCCGTCCGCTTTCACTTTTCAACAGCAAATGAAAATCGATGCGCATCTATCAGTTGATATTGCGCAATGACATGTGTCATATATGATTTATTCTTTATCGCTAAATTAACAATTGTAACGCCAAATTAAACATGCAATAATGTACTCCCCAGATTATTTGGAGCTCTCTCGTGTCAACTGAATTTGATCGATGTTCATGAAAGATGACTCGCTAACAGTTCCACTGGGATGCAAACATAGGATATTCCGAGGGATTGGTGAACAATGCTCCCAAATGGCTCACATACGAATCCCGAAATGGTTTTCAATATGCAGTATGCGCATTAAGAATCGATAAAATGACACATGGCCCACGATGTGGATGATTTTACTTTAAAAGATAGAATTATTTTCATGAATGAATGGACTGCATAATTTCTCAGCTGTAAGATTATAGGTGACTGGAGCTGTCAAATTTTATCTCTACCTAGAACGTGCACCCTTTCCCCACGTCTTTAGACCACCATTTCCCCACGGCTTTCACCAATTTTTTTCATTTAAAATTTTTACTTTAGCAATAATATTATTCTTATCTACCCACTAGATGAGCCGGAGAACCTTATAATGCCTTATTGAGTTAATTTTGCCATAATCCTGAATCCCAGGTTTTTGTGCCAGCCTGTAGAACATGTTCACTATATCATAGATCCATATAGTATACTTCAGTAGTTTCCAACATTTTTATTTACTGCCATCCGTGTTTTGCACTTTTCCTACAGAATGATTTCCTTCCCGCCCACCGAGGTCCTGATAGCTTAATGAAAATTAATAAAAAATAAAAATGATCATGAAAACAATTACGAAGAAAGATTCGTATATAACATAATATTGTTTATCGACTCAATATATTTAAATTGATAGCGAAACATAGTTGTGCAAATTGATGTCTTCGTTGAGTACAATATGAATGAACTTTTTTAAAATATCGTTTTTCATAGAAGTGCAGTGTAAACATAGTTTCCATACGATAAAGAGAATAATTTCAAGAATTATTTTTCTTGTAAATTTACTCTCGATTATATTATAACAATTTTCTACCTAAACATTTTATATATTTTATATAGCCAGCAAGTCTGCTTAGAAATTTCATTTCCTATATTTGCAGTCTTTATTACTCTGATGTTATAATTATCCAGTTCTCAATGCCATTTATTTCCCCAATAAATTGCCATCATTTTATAAAAAATTACTATGGTATCTTTCCTTATATCATTTTTAAAAGTTCGCTGAATTTATGGTTATGTCAGTGAATTTGATGGTTTTCTTCTGCAAGTCTATTTCATGATAGCGTTGATCTAAAATAGTTCAAGGATATAACTTGTTCTACACTTTAGTTGTTTAAAATTATTTTCTATGAAACTGTTTCTTTGCCTTCGAAAGCCATAACTTTGGCTTTTACGAGCCTTTGGTCGAAATCTCGAGATTGTATTCTTGTGCCCTCTTGAGAAGTTCATAAGCAGCTTTCTGAAGTGCTCTTCGTCGTTGCCGATTAATACTTGGTCGTCTGCGATGAGTAGTGTTAGTACATTTTGAGCTATTGAGATCAAGTATGTAGTAATTTATTCTTGTCATCCATTGCCGTAAGTCATGAATGTATAAATTAAAATGTGTGAGTGACAAACTACAGCTTCGTTTAAACTGAAGTAACTATAGCCGTTAACTAATTTTGTTTACTGGCTATGATGATTTGTGCTTCGATGCACTTTTTATTACTTTAACTAAATGTGATGGAAATCACCCGCTTTTAAATTCTCCGCAGCATATTTTTGTAAACCTTGTCAAAACTTTCATTTAATCTACATATGAAATATGAATTCACGGTATTTTGCGATGATTTCCTCAATTAAAAGATAATATTTGCCTTTTCTTTCCTAAATGCCTGTTGTTCATTACATAGTATTTTATTTTTCTATTATCTTGGAGTAAATTTTTTAGGATGCGTTTAACAAGGAAATACTTCTATAGTTTTCACAGTCGATTTTATCTTCTTTTATGATAATTTCTCTAAGGATTTTCAAATCGTATGAGGTGATTTTGGTTTCTCGGCTTATATTTATCAGTTTTAAGAATATGTCTTAGATTTTTTTATATAAATATTTCACAATTCCGTTCTGAATGTTGTCTTGTTTTATGTTTTTAGATCTTCTTAATGCTTCCTCCAATTCCTCAACTTCAATTACGTCAACGGCTCCTCCTGTTTGTTTTAATTTTATTTTCATTTCATCTCTTCATTAACGTTTTCTTTTGTCCATAGGTCATTATAGAAATTAAGCCATTTACCTTTACCAATGGTGTGGATCCTAGTGTTACGGTTTTCTGTTTTATTTAAGTGTCTTATCATCGTATTTGCAAATTCATATCTTATTGCCACGTTAAATCTTATTTGCTCTTTGCCTTAGAAACTTTAGATTGGATATAATGGATCAGATAAATGTGAGTGGAAGGTAGAATTTAGATTTATGTTGAAATGGTTTTACTTCCGGGATAATTTTTAATTTAAAAATATTTGAATGCAAAAAGTTTAATTTAAAAATATTTGAATGCAAACTGCTATTGAAATGCAAATATTGAAATACTTGAAATTGATTGCGTGGTCGGGGTAATAAGGAAAAATAAAATTGAATTTGACGATGGTTGGAGAAAGTTGGCCGGAATTTCATATTCTTATTGAATCAAAATGGATTTTAGATACTGAAATATAAACGGTCGGTGCCCCTCTATGTCACATGAGTTTATGGTAAACAATTAGTAATGAAATACTGCGACTAATAACATAAAATTAAATTATATCATGAAGTATGGAATCGAGATATATTGATAAATACACGAAAAGGATAAATTATCTAAATTGAAAATGTTCGAAATCATTTTCCGCATTCTTGTCTTTTTTCATTTTATTTCTCCCTATTGAACATAAGTTCAATTTTTCGTTCCATTGCTCCTCACTTTAGAGTCTAAAGAACAAACTCTTTCTTCATTCTATTCCAGGTCTGCTAACGAGATCTTTGTCATCTGCAAATCTAATTGCCTTTATCATTCCCAAAGTTTCTTTCCTTTATTAACTTCTTTCCATGCCTGTTTCACCTTTCTCTTAGCAATGTTTTTAAAAGTTTCGAACACCTTTCTCTTGATTCTATTACCTTCTTTGACTTGCCTGAATCTCATTTCATGTTTTCACCTTCATTGTTCTTCTAGAATCTCTTTTCTCTTAATTTCCCTTTCTCGTATCATCATTCTCTCAAACAATCGAAATTTCTCCTTAAATTTTTTGTTCTGTTTTTCTATCACTATTCTCATTGCCTCAATTTCTTTACCTGACACTCTGGGTATGTCCATTTCTTTAAGAGACGTAAGTGCAGTCCTTAGACTCATGTATATAGGTACTGAAAATATATTATAGGGAAATTATGCAGAGGGAAATCCTTTTCAAATGTGAAGTATAAATGGTTAAGTTTATTTATCAGTGATATGCTTCATCAGAGTAAGCAATATGTTATGTCTATTAAGAAAGGGAACAACAAGTAATATTTTATGGCGTTGGCTCAAAAAGACCTCTGGCGCTCTCAGAGTAGCGTAATTGGACCTCTACTTCTCTTAAATACGTGCTCAATTCAAGCAAAGAGATAGACAGAAATGTAAGTATATTTTAAAATGACTCAGTAACAAATTGAGAAATATCTAATTTGGAAGACATCAACTATTTTTATCGAACAATTTAGTCGTTATTCATATTTGATGCGAAAAGTAGAAACTTAAACTTTTGCATATAAATAAAAGCTCCATAGTTTATTTTTTGATGGAAGCATTTGTATCACGATTATGCATCTAAAACCATTAGATTTTGCGATTCATAATCTAAAACATACAGGCTGTCGTTTCAATTGAATAATAATTTACACCGAAGCGTTCATCGAAAATCTGCGGGAAAACAGTTAAAGCGCTTGACTTCATGACGTCTTTTTGGTAGATGCTATGAAATGGCTATAGGTGCCACTTGACTTTCCTTGAAGAAGACGGGAAGTGAATTCTTCACATCAAGTCCCATCTGGAATACGCGGCAAGCGTTAGTGATACTGATAAAATATGTTACCGCAGACTTGAGAAGTGCAAGACGATATCTTTTCTTAAAAATGCTATCACAAGACAGTTAATGACTCGAAAATATTCTCTGACGCAGGTTTGGATAAAGGAGAGTAGAAGCTAGGCTGCGATTGCTAGATAAATTAAGAGCACGTCTGCGGAAGACGTAATCGGGATTATGCGATCACAAACACTTTGACTGATCCGGCGTAAAATGAGAGAAATAGACGAGAGGAAAAATCTCTAGAAACATCCGCAATGGTAATAAAAACGAAATAGGTCGATGTTTACTACCCCTGCGACACGCTGATAGGCTGCTTGCGAGGTATCCATGTTGACGTAGATTTCTTTCTTTAAACGCCTCAACTAAAAAGGCTATTGGACCATAAAATTAATAAATAATTGTCATGGTAGGATTATCTATAAACTCAACTTTAAGATGGAATCATAAGTTCCTATAATTCTAAAAAGTATCCTGCGCCGTTATCGGTAGAATAATACGTTATAATATAATATGATTTTCATACGTTTCGGTACTTTGGTTGAGTGAAGTAAACTAAGAGTTGGACTAAATCAATGCGAGAGAGAAAAAGAAGAGGTAACATACAAAATGGCCAGACCAACAGATGAATATATAACGGTTATATTTCTGAGAACAATAATTTCTAAAGAACGATTTTAAAGAGTGTATTTAAGTTCCAGGTCAAGCATTTAAAGCGGTCCGTGAATATAAGCTCGAGGTCATGGATTTAGGGATCTTCACGGTTATGACGGAAGCCTCATTTGCGGATCACACTCTTGAATTACTCCGAATGATTGATTGGATGGAATGGAGTGACAGCGGTGACAAATGTCTTATCGGTCCATTTCACCAAATGGCGACTCCAAATGCGTCCGCCGCGAACCCCATGGAGTCCATATCCTACGAAAGCCTTTTTCGCCATCAAACATAACAGTTACGATTTCCGCATCGAAAGTGAAAGTTTCGAAGAAACAAGCTTCGGAAAAATAGAAAAATATATCAACGGCTTGGTCTTGAAACGTAGGATGAGATTCGACGCAAATGTTTAGAAGCCAATTCTTATCTTAAAATAGAGAATATATCCTCTGCGCTTGAGAATATAGAGAGAATATTTTCAATTGCTTTGATCAATCATCAATATATTCACATATAATTACATTTACAGATTATAATTACGTTGAAATAATATTAGAAAGATATTCTTTTATATATCACTCAACATATTTTAAGTCGATTGTGCATCAATTATTACCATTATTTCCAATTTCTAGAACCAAAATAACAAATTCAACATTTAATTCATTCTGTTAGCACAATTTTAATGAGAAATATTTCTATAACTTCACTAAAACTCGAGAAAGTTGCGCAACCCAAAACGGAATGTCTTGAATAAGAAAAATCTTAGTGCATCTTGTGTATCAATTTGAATGATAACATGAATGCTAAAAAAAGTTCCGATTGAACCGCGTTAGGATGGATCTATCTTACAAGGTTCCTCATTTAGGAATTCAACCCGCATGAATCTATACTCCATTTTTAGAGGCTTGCAGCTTTTGTGGCGGTACAAAAATAACCTATTAATATCAGAATAGACTTTTGCGTTGATTTCAGTGGATTTCGCAGTTTTTTTAGAATATCTCATTTCCTTCTAAAAGAGAATCAATACATCTACATCCCTTCTTTTGTGTAATTATTCTTTCCATTCGACATAAGTTTCATAGTTTAGCAGTGTCCCATATCTTATATATATATCATAACCATCAGCTATGTATAATCCGACATTGGATGTTGGCTTCCCAAGCGTTTTCAAATTTTCTCTGATCTGAGCTACTCATTGCCATGTTACATCTGCATTAATACCCCGATAGCCGCTGGCGGGATGTGAAAACACTGAACTCTTAATTAGCTATCTGATTTGTGTACCTTATGCTGTCTATGAAGAGAGACCAGTAATAACTATCTGTTGCCGCTATAATCTCGCGAAATCTCTTTGACGTGTGACCTCGAAAATTGCGTTCTTTGAGTAAGGAATCACGATGTCACGAATTTCATCATGTAAATGTCTACTTAAAAGTTTCTCGAATAGCTTGTGCCTTTTCTTGGTTCTTTTATGCTTAAAAAATCCTAAGTTCAGGGTTTTGGTCATCTCTGATATACTGCTGTCGAATCTATAGTCTCCCTTAACGGAACGAGCCACTCGATGATGTACTCGGTCTAGTTCTAAGAGCAAACCCTTCTTGTTAGGATTTTATACTGCGAAACAGTTCTCCACTGGATGATGACTCTCTTTTATCTGTCTCTGGGTTTTCTTCTTGAAACCTTCACATCTCTTGGTCCAGTTAAGAACTGCTCACATACAACGATTGTTTCCTATTGACATTTCCTGCCCACATCCATGTCAGTGATCATACTTATTTTATTCAGAATGTCTGTCACTCCCATCATTATCCTCACCTAGGTATTGAATTTCCTGTCTCTTCTTGTGATTCCAAGTATACAGCCACTTTGTGTTTTCCGGATTCGCTGGATTATTCCTACGGTTAACACCCAAGTTTAATCTCCGTGGGTTAAGACCGGTAAATAGTTGAATACCTTTCACTTTAAAAGAGCATTACTCGAATTTTTATTCTATTTTATCCCTGTAATTTTATCCTTGAGTGTTTCTCATTCATAATCGAAAACAGAAACACCCATTCAGTTTATAATTGTGCATGATGTAATGAATAATTTACGATTGAATATTGTTAAGGTTAGCTTTTCATTCTATTTCTAGAAATATAAGTATTTTTAAAAGTTCTTCGACGGCTGAGGTAAGTTCCCACTTCGCTATTTATGGAGCCGAATTTCATGCCCTCAGTATTTTTAAAATAATGTGGAAGAGATGGAGATGTATCATTTTTCCTCTATGTCGCTTTGTAAATTGGAGTCCTTTTCGATTATTTCGAATTTTAGTACTAGACTAGACCTTTTAGAAGAATTCTCGGAAATTAATCTTCTATAAGAGGAGATTCGTCCGATAGCTCTTAATAACTCAATATTTTCCGGGCGTAGAGCTTTGTGTACTTTATCGCTTTTACGTGAGTATCTCTGCTTTTTTTAATATTATATTTTATTTGTATTGATAGTATTTTTATAACGCTCTCTCTTACGGCGAAAACACTTTATGGAATTTGATTAGCTCGCCTTTATCTTTATTGGCTGATTTGAAATCAGAGATGTTCACGCACGTGCAATCCTTCCTCTTTTTGTTCTTTCATTTTTCCGTAAATAATCAATACATTTTCTTTCTTTGTAATTCAGTCTTTTTAAAAATTTATTAAATATTATTTTATAAATGATTGGATTCCCCGAATTGAAATTAATATTGCAGGTCAAGGTAAATAACATGTCCTTTTTCTTATCATTCAAAACGGTTGGATATATTGCTTGGCTTATACTCTCATATAATAAATACCGTGTTGTATATATTTATTTATCCGACGTCAGTAACTTCCGTAAGAAATACATGGGAGAAATATTGTAAAATTAATTTTACGCAGTTCCCAACAAGATAGAAATATGAAATTTAAAGATTCATTAGAGGATCAGTGACCTAACATGTACCGATATTTTTTATTAATAGTATTCTTGATTCGACTCTGGACGACATGAAAATGTTCTCATGAGAAATGCATGTAAAGTTCTTTTTTGATCGATTGCAGACATTTTTTCTTTTGCAGAATCGAATTAGAAGTAATGGTCCAACGAAATTTAGATAAGTGCCCAAAGAATGAAAACTCAAAAATATTCTTATTTTGGTTTCTTTGAATTCCAAATTGCAAGAATTTTTATATGATAAACGAAATTTCGCGAGATTTTGACGTTGTACATAACCAGTCCCCTTTATGACCAATGTGATTATTGAATCCGAGCTTATGCATCCTTAGAATATATACATAGAAAAATCTACGTTATAGGTCAAAATGATATAGTGAGTAAAGGGAAACAGATGCTAAAGCAAGTTGGTTCTGGGATTAATTTTTTAAAGTCTATTAATGAAATAGAGTGCGCGCATCTCCTGCCATACGCCCAGAAGGGTTACATATGTAGATATACAGGCAGTTAAATAAGATAAAAGTCCCCGATTAATTCATTTTATAAGTAGAGGAGGAGGATTAGTTTGTTGAAATAAACAAGGCGTGGCAACATATGATGTGTGAAGAAATGAAACTAAATGAGAACCAAAGTAAACGTTATATGTATTTTAGAATTCCAAATATACAAAAATTATAAAGTGATTATGAATACCCATACGTCTCTATAATTGGGCCTCATTAAAATAAAAATTGCGAAACTAAGTAAAGAAGTAACAGAAATAAAACTAGCAAGTTATGGAAACTTCATAGCTTCTTGTTATGAAGCTTCTTAGAAAACCTGGAACTTAATTTTCCGGAAAAAATTCCCTAAACAGGATTCGACGCACTGAGGATAAACTTTTGGATTAATCTTTGGAAATTTTGGAACATTTGGAACCTTGAACCAGAAACTCTAGCCACTCGGCCATGAAGATTATGATTAATGGATGTAATAATTCAATAAAAAGGTAGGTTAAGTAGACTGCTGCATGACAGCTAATGACAGATAACATGAAAGATACATTTAAATTGAACCTTGACATTTTCGACGGGGTATTTTGACATATATCAGATGAATGCGATAATAGTAGTACATACATTTTTCTATAAATTAAATTAACTCCCGTCATTTTTGATGGGGGAATGCAATAGTTATGGTAAAATCTGCTAATGTTTTCATCTTTCTGTAGTAATCATCATCTTAATGTTATCATTTATTACGGATGGTTTGATAATGAGCTATTTTCAGTTGGTTTCTGGAGAACTAAACACCGAATTATACTACCTTGAGCAATAATAAATTTCAATGTCCTTTTCTATTCAGTTAAAAAAATAATTTAATACAAATTTTATCTATCTGTGTTAATTCAAACTCATAATTTTTAACCATTTTTACTTGAAGACCAGCATATTGTATAAATGAGAATTTTAAGGTGACTAACAGAATATAAAAATATCTACTTTTACATGAGAAATAAATGTGTACATGTTTCCGCAGCCATCGGGTTTCCCTGGTCCAGAGGACGGCCTATTCTCGGAGTCCCCTCCGAAAGACCCCAACGCAGTCCTTTTCGAGTTCATCACCAATGGCGTCCTCCTGAGTGTCGTATGTGCCCTCGGTCTGGTGGGCAACGCCCTCTCCATCCTCATCCTCTCCCGGCCTGCCATGAGGTCTTCCACCAACCTTCTCCTCGGAGGCCTCGCCCGCTGTGACGCCGCCCTGCTCACCACTTCGCTCTTCCTCTTCGGTCTACCATCGCTGCACGAGTACCAGGCGCACCTCAGGACATCTTCCCGGAGAGAGGCCATCCTGCCCCCGCATCTTCCTCCTCCTCCCGGACCGCCTCCATCCCCCGGATCAGCGCCCCCCTACGTCGAGCTTCCCCCGCCGCAAGGTGGGATACTCTTCGATTACTACTACCGCGTGTACCCTCTGCTGGCCCCGGTGCTGTTCCCGTTGGCGCTCACGGCGCAGACAGCATCAGTGTACCTAACGCTGACAGTGACCCTGGAACGATGGGTGGCGGTGTGCCATCCCCTGAAAGCGAGATCTCTGTGTACGCAGAGGCGAGCCAGGATGCACGTGGCGGGGGCCATGGCCTTCGCACTCCTCTACAACTTGCCTCGCTTCTGGGAGGTGCGCAGGGGAAAGTTCGTGTCCCCGCCCTCTAACATTACCATGTACTTTCTATTTGCCTCCCCGCTGAGAAGTGACCCCACCTATATCTCCGTATACGTGAACTGGTCCTATCTGGTGGTCATGTACGTGCTTCCGTTTGGAGGATTAGCGGTGCTCAACGCTGCCATTTACAGGCAGGTGAGTGAAACTACTTGGCTTGAGAGCGTTCTTGGGTAAAACTCAGCCAACGTTGTTTTGTCTTGGTAGAGAAGAGAGTAATGAGCGTTGAAGGATGTACTTAAATCCCTGTTGGGTTGTATCCTTTCTTAAAAATTGTTTGAATTCGACAAAGTTTACTCATTAACTATTAAGGAAAGGTGATTTGATGGCATAACGAAAATTTATATTGATACTGGTTGATCGACAAAAGGAATATTCTTTCGAAGGATCTCTTATGGGACAGCATGAGGGCATTGATCCCATATCTAAAAGGGTGAACCAAATTCTTTTGGAAGTCAAAAAGTTCATATATTTTGCAATAAATATTTCTCTATGTTAAAAACCCTTGTAAATAATAAAGCAGTTCTAAAAGAAGTAACTCCAACCCTTATAGAGTTTGCCCATTGATTAATTTTTGACAAGGTTCACCGGATGGCTCATCTCAATCAAATCTCCACATTTTTCCTGGCAATTGTCTCATATTAATTATTATATTTTTAACTCAACGGTTAGCTGCAGAAATTCGCATTCGAATGATGAGTAATATACAGAACTTACAGTCACTTCTCTTTATTAAAACTTACGCCCCTATCAGAATAGTTTACTCTAAGAAACATACAGTGATTTTGTACTCAAGAAATTAAACGAAATTCTGTCTTTATTTTCAATGAAATTTCATTCACTGCGAACTTTCCGGAAAACACATTCCTCTCTCTTTTTCTTTTTCCGTTGTAATTAAATTTCTCTCTGGAGAGAGATTTTGCAAAATGGAGACCCTAAATATCTTTATATCCTGAAAAAAGTTCAAATTCACGATTACGGGAGCTGAAATGTATCTTGATGTGTATAAGATAATCTAATTTGCGATTTATTAATTTAATAAAAAAATTCCCCTCTCATTTTATTCATTTTTGCTCGGAAAATGAATTTATGCCAGTTTAATATCCTAAATCAAGAGACAGATAGAAAGGTATGCAAATTTAATAGAAGTAAGTAGCTCTAGTTCCAAATTTCACTTTCTCCACATGCCGTAGTATATTTCTTTTCTGGAATTCGAGGATGTCAGGAATGGCTTCCACTTTCTCGCGACCTCAAAGGGAATTGGATTTTGGAAATAATTTACAATTTTCTAAGCCATATTAGGTTCCTACTGACTGCAAGCAAACACCATGAATTTACAAGAAAAGTTATTCATAAACTATATATAATTTTTACTTCATACAAAATGCAATAGTTGTGTTTCGACCAAAGTTGATATTAGATTATTATAAATATACGAAGGTTTTCAATTTCACTGTAAAAGAAGGTACTGAAGGCATAAAATGCTGAAATTCTATCTTTATATAATCGATATTTGGTGAAAATTTTATCTCTTTCACATTTTCTCGCGAAAAAATTAATATCGCCTTGCGGCACTTTGAAATTTCGTGTCTTGTTTTGAAAGCGGACGACCCTTGTTTCCTTGACAGTTTTTTTGTGGAGATGTGTTTTTACTTTGGTATCTCAATGTTTTACTTTTGTTTTTAAATCGTTCTATTTTGTCTGTTATTGCCTTACGTCATAGTCTACTTCCTTTCCTATTCTTAGTTGATGTCTGCACTTTGGTAGCATTTCGATTTCCTGTCATGAGTTTGATTCAATTACTCAGAGAAGTTCCAGATGAACACCCTTGTGTTCGGTTCCTGCAAAGCAAAGGAATTGATCACGCTTGAAGACTTTTTAATAAAAGCGCGAAATGAGTTTTACACTTGATGATTAGGGGTGGAAATGGCGAGATCATAAAATATACTGCTTTAAGTCTGAGAAGGGACACATGGTAGTGGTCCAGCAAAACTAATTTTAGATAATTGTGCATTTCCTGTACAGTTGTATAAGGTATGCCATATATATTATATAAGTATACCAAATTACAGTTCGATACCGAAGTTTTTAGAATGGGATTGCTATAGTAACTGACTAGAAAAATTCTATTCAAGAAATTTGTATGTGTGTATCCCTTTAAAGATAGGATGGAGGCAGAATACATCCAGAACTGTAGGTTTTCGGATTTGTTTTCCAGGGAAAGTGGGTGCGTTTTATGTAGTACTAAAGCATAGAGAATTTCAGCAAGAAACGTGACGTCCGCATTCTCGGAAGACGCTAAATTTCTTCTTCTGTACATACGTACAGCGGAGGCACAGTTTGTTGAAAAGGGAAAACAGGTGTCATAGCATCTTGCATTGTATCCTTTTTATTATTGCAGTATATTATTAGTGTTAATACTAGCCTGACCCTATACGACTACCCCTAATTGCCTGACTTCCGATTTGAAGTAAATAAATAAACATATCTCACGATGCTTGCTAAATTTCGTTCATGGGAGAGTATATATCATTAAGGAACGAATTTATTATATATAAATTTAAAAACAGATATCACATTCCTCTTGAGCTCTTTCAGCAATTATAGTGCAACTCAAAAGTTTTTATATTCCTTAAGAGGTTGATATCAGGTGCAGTGAAATGGTAACTATTTTAATACCTGGACTCCGAATAGTTGTTACAAATAAATAGATATTTAGAGATCTATTTGTAAAACTTTTATCGAATGAAGAATCTAATTTTACGATATTGTATGAATAACTTTTGATAACATTTTGAAGATGCAAGTACACTTGGGAAACCAGTCGTGTATTTAATTCTTTACGGAAAAATTATCAAGTTTCTTATTTTAAACTTTTGATGGACACAAAATTAGCGATGCATTTACAATGAAAGCGATATTTTGATACAACATTATCGTAAAAATCAATTATTACAGTGCTGATAAAAACACGAATAGAACTCCTTCATGCAGGCTCCATCTATGAAATCATCAACCCTTTTGACTACTTTATCAGAAAGTCGAAAATTGAATGAAGAGCGCTTAACAATGCTTTTAAATCAAGAATAGCGTATAATGTGTTATCAATGCTCACAAATTATATTTTACAGTTCTGTTGTGGATCTAAAGCTCACGTGATCCTTATCTATCACCTTCCATCTTTACTGTAGATGACGTTTGAATTAACTAGCATCTATTCATAGAATACATTTAGATTAGGCGGTCTTGCTATTTATTCTCCGCTTTGGTTTTACTCATAGAGGCTGTATTTATACTCTGTAACATGTTATTTTCCTAACAATGACTCCACTGGATCAATTACGCTTTCTCAATTAGTAAATCTGCCTCTGAAATCAATTATCTTACGTCACAATCATTTTCCTCTTCAGAGACAAACATTCGCTTGGTACATTTAAGTTACCTTTGTATTCTTTCATAATTAATCGCAATAAAAATTTTTCATAATAAACAGTGATAGTGGAAATATTTCGCTGTCATTTTTTGGTTTAAGATGCTCGTCGTATCCTAGGTCAGAGATAGGCAATCTTCTTCTCACAAGAAGGCTGAAAGTACCATCCGGCATGTAAGAAACCATTAGGCCACAGAGGAACATATCAAGCCTCATACATCGTAATTATTAAAGGGAAAACGAATTTATTGTTTGATAAATTTAAGTAGAATATTTACTAATTTATCCTCATTGAATGTAATGAATACAGCTGGTAAATAATTCTATATAAATTTGTTGATTGATTCTGGAAATGCAGGAAAAATAGCATTAAACGACTGAACAGATTGCAGTCTCTTCACCCGTGTCCTAGTTAATCGAAGGTTCTACAAAGTCATCAAGGGTGATCGCCCCCCCTCCTCTCTGGATCCGTTAGTGGCATGAGTGCATGATATCAAATTTAAATTTGTTCGAAAATTTATCAGAAATTTCGGAGGCAATGAAGCTGGGAGGCCATAATTTATTTTCTGATATCAGATATCGGCGTTCCAGCCTAGTGTTCCCTTCAATTGCACGAGCAATAGAAAAATCATTAATTCATACTTCGATGAAAGTTTTTCTAATAGAAGATCGGTTCTTTTATTAGATTCGATCGATAAACTTTCTGCGCTTTTAGATATCAGCACCACAGCCTTCATGTCGCATTTCCTCCGAAACTTTGCCTCATTTTCGCTCGTTTTTCACAACAGCTGTTATCGCTCACGTGCTATTCTCCCCAAACTCGGACCGCATTTCATATTTTCCACCGGAAAACTCCGAATGTAATATATTGCGGTTGACGTGGGACTACTTACTGGAGCATCATTCCGCAAAAAAATGACACTCATCTTCTCCACCCACTCTAAGCTTCCCTATCTCACACTTCCCTGCCCTCTTCTCCAACTAAGTATAGCCTAATTTTTCACGTATATGACCATTGCGAAAATCTCGATTCCAAATTAAAATTTTCTTATGGCATTCAATGCATTTTTAAAACTTTGCCCTTTCCCAAAACAAATAAAATAACCACTTTGAGTTTGGATTTAACTCTCGAAACTTTCTGGGGAACAATTTCGGCCTTCTTTTACGGGGCGAACATTTCCTCATACCAACTTAAGTGCAACCCTAATGCTGCACTCGGGGTTTTCCATTTTTGAGTCGATGAGAGCTATATTAACCCGTAAGATATCACGTAGTATAGTATATTGTGATCTTAAGGGTTGCGCACGGTTTCAATGACTTTGCATATTAAAATGCGAAGATCGTAATCATATGTTTTCAAAGTTTTCTATATTTCAATTTCTTTTATTATATAAGCATTTAAATGCACAGTTAATTGTTTTTTTGAGTACTTTGGACGCCAGTTTTACATAATTTTGAACGAATGTGTATGGACTGCTCTATTATATCACATGGAAAGAATTATTTAGTTATTAACGTCGTTAGAAACACAATATTAGAAAATATGTATTTTATATTTTAAACTCATTTTAAGACAAGTTGAAAGAATTATTTTGCTTAAACAAACTCCGCTGTAGTACATACAATAATTATGAGTGAGAAAGCAATGAGAAAATAAACAATAATTAACATCAGTGGATATTTACCAGACAACTTCAACTTTTATAGGAGGATCATGATTTGAATTATATTATGGGTGCTGGTTATATATGAAACCCAAAAACATATCTATATAAATTTTAAATTTCGCACATGCTCTTCCAACGACGACTAAATCGCCTCGTCTCAGCAACGCACCGCAGATTTGATAGACTTATATATAGAAACAATATTTTTACGTTGTTTTTTGGATTATAAACAGTGAAGCAGGCGCCGCATTCTCGTAGAAATATGATCACTACAAATTAAATAATTATATGCGTACAAAGAATTAAGAAAGGAGGTTTTACGGAAGCAATTAATAATCACTGTTTCTTAGACCGTGTGTGACTCTTTAAGAAAGTATTGACTCAGTGGTGATGAAAAGCGTTATTAAGTAACTTTTGTTCATATTAGCTCTCATACTAAAGGTACTCAGATAGAATTTGGAAGAAAATTATTTAAATGGTGAAATTTTGAGCATCTCAGTCCAAAAGGCCTTGCCAGATCAAATACCCGGATATCATCACTAAATTTAGAGTTAGACGACAGCGCTCTTTGTTTCCTGCAGAATATGGAAATATTTTCTTTCGTAAATCTTTTGTTTAATTCCTTGAAAAATTGTTTAAGAATTATTTACATATAATGATTCAATATGAGACAGCTCCTATTTCATGATTTCCGTTTCATAAATTCATCAACACGCATAAAAAGGAATACCCATGCAGGATATAAGCGGTGATGAAAACAGAAATTCAGTCACGTAAATAAAATATATAATTTATCCTTATATCACAAGTGTTTATTTTAATTAGTCAGGAGCGTGAATATTCAGGAAAATGAATTAATAACTAGGAAGACTAGGTATATATTAACGATTAACTTTGAAATTTGTGAAATTAATGGAGTAGATCTTCCAAAATCTTGCAACCGCTACATACTGGATTTGATTTATTAAATATATTGCTTTTTTCTTCCTGATTTGTGTGGCATAAATGAAGTGGTAGTAGAAGTATTGTTAAAAGTGCTTCGACAGTCATCATTTCGCACGTGGGCTACCACCGGGAATCGAACCCAGGACCACTTTCATCATATTCGAACGCGCTGATCACATATCCAAGAGCCTGCATAAATCCAGGTAATACCAACAAGCAGTGATGAAAATTTCTTGAAAAATCTATTCTCAAAAATTTCAACTGTCGCTTTTTAGGCTATATGATCCAGCTAACTCAACTGAGTTCTTTTTGAGCTAAGAAATATCAAATTATAAATATTACCCATATAAATTACAAGGAGTGAATTAAAAATGCGTTTCATTACGCTACATTCCATTTTAGAGAAGTTTGTCTTTCCCAGGATGATTATTTTTCGGTTGTGGTGTCCTCCTGTTTTTTTATCACCGGAAATCTATATTGATCGGTTCTCTTGATCTATCTTAATAACAAAGCTTGTTTACCCGAGACGGCGATTTTCGTAGTAAAATTTTAGTGGCGGTGGTTTATATGCTTTTCCGATCTGAAGGGATCGTCCTTCTTTTGTTATGTTCTTTTGTGCTTGGAAATCGCATTTCTTTGTGCGCGTTTGGGCACCCGTAAACCGATCAGGGATTTCTAAGATTTCAATTTAGATGAGACTTCACCTTTAGAAGCTGGAATGAAACGTGAGGTACGAGATATTCCGATTAACTATTTGGTCTATGTAGAAATATTATCATTTAAAACTCCTTATGAAAGGGAAGCCCAAAAATTCACAGTTATCAATGCAGTTTAGTTAGATTTAATTAATAATTTTGATGAATCAGAGGAAGGTGGAAATTCCTGTAATTTTATCGCTATTCTCAAGCTTTCATTAAAGGATACAATTTTTGCTCTCTACTCTTTTCCATTCATCTCATATTCTTACGGATATTTATCAAATTCTGAAAAGTAAAACGTTTGACGCAAGCAACTTAAATTTTTGTACGCTTCTGTCTCAACCGTTCCTCACTTCTAATGAAGTGAAGTTAATCTTTTCATCAGTGTTTTACATCCTCCGTTCACTTCATGCTCAGTATTGTGTCAAAATGATCTTTTTCCTGTCATGATTTCGCTACCACATTAAAAATCTTAAATCTGTATCAATCATTAATTAAAACATTTTTAGGCAGCAAATTATGTACTAATAGCTATAAAATAAAATATACGCTATTTTCAGGAACCTTATGCCCTTCACATCTATAAAATAGATTAACAGCCGTTTGTACTGACTGCTCGTTAGGCCCGTTTTAATTACTAGAACTGCAATTGATTGATAAGATGAATTTAGATTCATCCAAACTGTGCCTTAGAGTGAGCGATGTCATTCGTGAAAATACTATATTTTTTCTGTGCAAAGTTTTCTCTTCGAAATCTTAACTATTCCATCGCCAATTTTAGATGAATGACCCGCTAGTGATTTGTTTTCATTGCGTGTAAAAAAATTCAGAGAGCCATTAGTGATATTTTCGTGTACTTCATAGTGGTCGTGAACGATTTATATATTCTACATTAGTAAAATTTTATATATCCTATTTCTATTTACAAACAAAACATATTCATAAATACATTTTCTAATGAAAAACTTTTATAATGCCTGGTTTCATTTAAAAGACGCTTTATTATTGTAAAGTTTACTATTCTTTGCAAATGAGTGGAATCTCTGAAATGAAAACACTTCCCATATAGAACCTAAATATAGAAACCTTTTCTGTTTCAACGTCTTTCGAAAATAAACCTCTCGCTCTTGTGAGATACGTTCTACCACGCCTCAAATCTTCGAAAGAGGCTAACTTTTTTTTGCCATTTCTAAGGAATAATTTAATTCTGAAGCTCTGGTTTCTGCTACGCCGCTTGCTAGGTTGAGGTGTAACTTTCGAGGGAGCGGTTGCAGGATAAAAGGTATTCCCATGCGTGAGTTTCACTCCAAGTGCGTTGTAAATCTCCTTCTTGCGGCAGAGACGGCCTAAATTTCCAACTTGCTTGGAACCGCTCTCCTAAAACAGACACTTCACAAACCACCATACAAAGAAACCTTTCATTACATTCAGCGCTTGTTTGGAAGTCCTTAAACAGATTCAATTTCACTTAATAACTGTATGGAAAAATATTACACACGCCGTAGCATGTACTCCAAGAGTGCAGATTTCATTCATACAATTTATACACAGAATATTTTTGCATATATCACGAATGATTCTTTCTTATTAACACCCTCGTCAACGGAATCAAATTTTAAATTAAACCGCTGAAAGAGTGAAATGAACCAGAAAAGAAGAATGCTTGGAAGCACCATTTCAAGGTTTTTGTCTGGATGTCAGATAATGGATCAATGAAGCTTGAAAGATCTTGAAAACCCTTTAGGATCTTTTTGATAAAAATCGGGCAATTTTTACCTATATCTTTCACCTTGAATTCGGCTTGAAGAAACCTTATTCTCGTTAGCAAACATGCGCCGAAACCTATTTTCTCCTCGAATGGTATCTAAATCGTACTATATTCAAAGACGTTCTCCCAAAAATGTTCTTCTTGAATATTTATAATATTTGATTTGGTTTCTTGTCACGTTCGCAGTCAATCGAACGGAAAGGAGATGAGGGGCCACGTTCTCCTTCGTTTTAGACAGCTACGATTTTCTATTAATAACAGTTCCAAAAATCAATAGATATAAGAAAATGCGTTGAATTTCAGACTTGTCTCTTTTCTGATAACACCGCTGCGGAAGCCGTGATATTAGCACCCAACCGTCTAATATATATTTACAGAGTCTTCTATCATCGGCAGGCTGTATGCATCATTATGCAACCCGTGAAACCATTAAGCAGCATGTATTGCATATCTTCACATTTTCAAATTTCGACTTACATTGTGGTAAAGGAATTTCATAACTAGGTAAACGTAAAGAGAATATTTTTCACTAAGAGATTTTTACAAACGAGATTGACAAACAAAATTATTGATATGAATGAGTTTGTCATAAAAAAGGAAGGAAGGCTAAGAAAGACCACAGTTGCGGTATGATATACATAATTTTAAAACTTTCTAGCAATTACACTCAGAACAGTTCTCTAAATCTCTATCGGGCAACACTCCACTCTTCGAAAAACCATGCCATTGATCAGTGTATTCCAAACTGTGTGCCCTGACACAGAATTGTGCCGCTATAGGTGGTAAATGTGGCGCGAAAAATTTGAAGTTTCTAGTTAGAGGAAACTTTGAATGTGTCGCGAATAGTTTTAAAATTTTTCTTTGTCATAAGCTTTTGTAAATGCTAAAAATATCAGAAAAAGTTGCTTGCAACTTAACAGGCTGATGCTAACAGGATACGTCAAAGTCTGGGTAGCGAAATAAAATATTTAAGTGGTACAAGTATTATTTATTATCTTTTAATTTCTATATGTCATGGAGTCATATTACAACTAATAGCTTTTTTTTAACAGCAAACCTAAAATTAAATTTCATTAGTTTGCCACAATTGGGTTCCCAACCCCCACCGCCGTGGTGTAAAATACTTTGACGGGCACTGCCATAGTTTAATGCTAATTGATAATTTCATTTTCATTTCTCACACGTGCTGCGTTGTATGCTACTTTTCCCTTCTCATCGCTCGCCGGCTCAGTTCTCTTCCGAGTTATGGATTCTTTTTAGGCCAAAAGTTCACAATGGAACAGTGTTTGAAAAATTGTGAACATTTTATGAATCCCTATTTCCGACTTACACATTTCTCTACTCTTCGCTAACAATATTTTTAATCATTTATATGTTTTACAAATGTTTTATCGATGTATATACCAATATAAAGAAGGAATAGTTATTTTTTCTTTTGATTTTACTTGAAACCTTTTGATTTTATAATCGTTTACCTTCCTTTACTTTCTGATTATATAATCGTTTACCGAGTTCCTGTTCTTTTAGCTCAGTTTCCGGAGGGCCATTCTTTTCAAACGTTTATCACCAAGAAAATGGGAAATAATACAATGATGAGTGCCTAAAGCAGCTACCTATATCTCCTATAGAATAGCTGATAAGGTGATAAAAATACAAAATCATTAAGTTTCCCACCCCAGTTTTTTCAGAAATCTTCAAAAAATTTTCAGAAAATATGTCGAGAAATGGCGAAATGTCGGAAACTTCTCAAACCACCCATGTACATATATTTCTTTCCGTCGTAATTCATCAATCGCACATCACGATCTCTGATTCTCATCGCTAGAAACGCTGTGAAAATGTTGACCAAGGAGATTACGTTTATCACACTAGGACCAATTCTGTGCTTCTTTTTAATTTATTTTATTTTATATTGCAATTTAAATTTAAAAATGCATTCACTTCTAATTTAACAATTTTTGCCCATGAAAAAGTTTGTAGTTTTATTTCCTGATATATGTTTAATTTAGGTATAAGAAGTTTATTTCAAAAGACGTGACATAAAATAAAATCATAGATGAAATATTTTATTTCCTATTTTCTTGTTGCATATCTTTGCTGTAGAAGAAAGTATCGATCGAATTTTTTTCCACGATCCAATTACTGGCAGATTTTATTAATCGCCCAGCATCAAAGTTTGTTTTAAAAGGGAAACTCAAGAGATAAGGTTTTCATCAAAGTATTTCTTTTCTCATGATTATTTAAGAGTATGAATCACGTAATCCACGGAAAGAAACTTCAGATAAATATGACTCTTCTGAATTTAATCGAGAGATAATATTGAAGGAGTTATTCTAAAAATTTATTAGGAACTAAGCTGTAGTAGGCTCAGATCCCACTTATTCTCCTCCATCTCCCATTTTCTCTCATGAATGATTAATAAGTTTCTGAGGGCAATTTGACGGGCATAATAATTTATCATCCAAACTTACGTAGGAGAGAGTGCCATCGGAAAGGCTTTAAAACGAGATTTAAATTAAGTTCCAATGATTTCCATTCCGAAGAGGCATAACTATGCAGTGCAAAATGACTCGTAACGGAACTTTAAAATTATAATCACCAGGCTAACGCAATTTTATTTATCAGTTAGTTTAGTTTTATCAGCCAAATCCTTTAAACGTTTAAGATATCCAAAATTTCCAAGTGAAAAAGGGCATCGTAAAAAAACAGAAATCAATGAAAACCTTAGAAAACTTTAAAAAAACTATTCTTAAAGAGAATCGAAAAAAATCTTTTTTAGAAAATAATTAAGAAGTTTGAGTAAAACCTTTTTGTATGGCAGCGAAACTTCGGTGTTTCAGGAGGAGCTTAACTAAATGCTGTAGCAATAAATCTTTTGAAGAGCATTATCAGCAAAAATGGCAGGATTTAATAAGAATGGGTAATGAATGATTATGTATGAGAAAAGTCCTCGTAATCTTTGTGAAATAAATGCGTTACATGTGGTTGTGACAGGTGGAGAGATGTAAAAGACGGTTCTTGACGTATGAGTGAGATACCAGAAAGATAAGATAAGAGAAAAACAAATCAATCGAATTTAGCGATAGATATTATATTATATTAAGAATAAAATTTGATATTGTAAAAGATAAATAAATTTGTCGTATGAGAGAGGAGACAGAGAATTAACGAGGCTCTTTGTGTTAGTAGTGGTACTGTTAAAAGTGCTTCGACAGCAGCGGTCATTTCGCAAGTGGGCTCCTACATGGAATCGATCTCGGTACCGCTTTCACTAAAGTCAAACGCGCTGACCATATGGCTATCCAGGAGCCGGCTCTAAGTGTTATCACCCCTATAGGGATTAGCATGATAACACTTCGGATGACAAAAAAACAGGAATTACTGGAAAGGAATAAAAATAATTGGTAACTAAAGATGGATAGAAATTTGGACAGTTTAAAATCCTATGAAAATGGAGGAAAATATTAAGTCGTTAGAGGGAAGGGAAAAAGTAGAGTAGCAGTGGTAAGAAATGGGCTGGAAACCACCGAAGGCCGAAAGTTTGCTAAGCTCATAGAACCGAGCAGAACTAATGTGCGTGGTTCTTTGCTATTTAAATTGCCTGAAAACGAGATTATGCTTTTTAAAAGGAATCTCATTAATGAGCAAACTTAAGACTTCTTTATAATTTTCGTTCGGTTCAAGTAATGATTATCACTGACAGACAGAATACACTAAAAATCTTTTGTGTTTTAACTACTTTAAAGAAAGTTATATTTAAAGCCTTAATTGCCCTGTCCCTTGTATAGGAAAAGACTTAAATAAGGAATTATAATGATTCAAAGTTAGAAGAAAGGAGTTTTTGAAGTCTCTCTAACTCTTTTCTCTTTGTACCAGGAGTGGGCAACACTTGGCACGCGTGCCAAGCGTGAAACGCCGAGGACTTGCTTCTGGCAGGCGAAACAAATCCTTGCCAAATTTATTTTCAAAATTAGGTTAAAACGGTCATATATTTTTCATTCAGTCATTCATTTTAAAATTATTTTCATAAATTTTACAAATCAAATATCAAGATATTAAGTGATTCCAAAAAATGTTGTTGGCTTGTGGAAAAATTGTGTCGGAATTTAGGCCGATTTTGGCACGCACTCTCAAAAATGTTGCCCACCTCTGCTCTATATTCTCTTATATAAACGATAGTTACATCAATTTAAGTGTATTAAGCTATTACTGTTTTACATTTAAATATTGTGTGGGACTTCCACAAAATTCTCGACATTAGCTAAGGTTATTCGCGGAGGTGTTTTTCAACCATTTGCCTTCCTTTATTGTATTATCTCTGAAATTAGCACGAAGCATTAGTCACAGTATGTTTTTACCCGCTAAATAGTCTATTGCAATTTGATTCGGTTCGGATGTAGTTTCCCTTTATTAGGAAATCAGATAAGAGAAACTTGAAATTCGAAGAAAGGACGGCAAACTAATTAAAGTCATCCCGCTCCTGTTCCCTTCTTTTTCAAGATTTGCCCGCAGAACTTTCCATTATTTGACTGCCTTGAAGATTTGGGATTTTAATTTACATCATTCGATGATCTTGAGCTATTTCATACTAGTAATTTTCATTTTTTTCAACATTACTATTTTACTCTTTCTATGAATATGAATGTTTTAATGAATTAAAGTAGTAAGAAGCGAAATAAGTGAACCACTGAAGGAATCCGTTTTCTTAACTTCCTGGAAATAACGATAGGCTAGTAGATAAGTGTGTCTTAAGGGGATATAAAACTGCAGAAATCCAATTACATCGAATGTGTTAGAGAAAATAAGAAGCGTAAAGATATTAGATGAAGTAAATGAAGGGTCGTTGGAAAATAAAGCACGAAAATGCAGGAATAATTGGGAAGAATACCGAAATTGTTAGATAATCATAAACAAAAAAGACGCGATGCAAGTGTCTGATTGAATCAAACAATTCATCGCCTTAAAAAAATATATTTTACGAAAAATACATAAGGTGCTAAGATTTAAAATTTTGGGAAGAATGCTACTTTTATGAACAAATGAAGCTCATATATTAACTTTTATCCGTAAAATGCATACATTTTGCTAGTGTGAGTAACAGCCTTCGAAAATTATGTAACATAGCTAAAATATTGGTCTGGAACCTAAAAGTTGAAATTTTTATTTTTCGCTATCTAAAGGGTTCATCTCTTGACCTTCAAAATTGTATCGGAACGAGACGAAAAAATGGTGGTAATAATCTGCCTCTCCCTTAATCTCAAAAATTTAATGCCATTCATCTTTAACTCAAATCTAATGATTAAATATCAAACACCTCAGAAAGTTTCATTACTAGGATGGATGAAGGGATATAGTCTAGTTTAGAGTTTTCCCCTTTCAAATAACGACCACGTGTGTGATGAAGATAAATTTACCTATTTTCCATAATAGGTAAACCCATACTCATTTCAGTATCGGCCTCAGTGTGAAAAGAGAATGATTTACGGCAAAGGTAGGATTATGATCCTAATACCTGGGAACCAAACGCTTTGATGGAACTGTGTTTTTCTCTTGTAACTGACCTGCCTCGTAGCATATGCATAATTTATTAAGAGAATTTTTATTGAAGGATTTTTTAAGCCAGAGCATAAATTCGCACGTTATCAGATTCGTAGAATTAGGCAAAGGTTCAAATATTTCTTGTATTTCAAAGTGTAGAGTACGTGTTTATAGAGATAAGAAATAGAATAAAAAGTAGTACCTGTTATTTTTTGGACTCCATTTTCCCCTCGAGATATCATTTTCTGTTTTTGCAATCAACGTTTCCGGTAGCGAGTTTGCAAATCTGTTTTATTAACAGAACTGCCTTTAATATTTGGATTTAATTCTGTCTAATTCTAAGTTATTATCTCGATTGTAAGATGAACGTTGTATCTCCATAGCTTTTCAAGGAAAATGTTGGTTGTGCATAGTTTTATGAAGATAAGATTTCTTGGAAATAAAAATAGATTTTTTTTGAAGGCAGATATAATTTAAGGTAACATCAAAACAGATTTTGCCCTTATCTCATTTTCTTTGTACAATTTTAAAACATGGAAAAGTCCATGATAACCTCTCTATACTTATATTCCATCGCCTACGGAAGGCTACTTGTTAGAAGAAACACATATAAGGAGGTATAATCATCATATGATATCCATTACCTTCTATATTTCAAAATATATTTCTATTACATGTATAAGTGTACATTATTGAATAGTATGTACGCATGAAATGCACAAATTAAAGTTGAAATGGGTTCACCTGTCATTTCTTAAAATGAAGACTTGAAAGGCATTATTGTTAATACATTTTTTTCGGTCCCTATAACATGAATGATTTGAGAAGTTTTATATTTCATGCTATCTATTCTGATAATGCAAGTTGCGAAATCGGCGGGAAAAAAATAAGAGAAACTGCGAGATTAGTTTTATTCACTATCTGCAGTTCGACCCAGATTTCCTTTCTCATATTCATTAGTTTACTTCTTTAGGACTAGTAATGAGTTGAAAAGTAATGGTTTGGCTCTTGCTGAAACTCCAGAAGATTTTCTTCAATGGCTTTTTATAATTCGTTTCAGGTGCGGCGCGCTAACCGCGAGAGGCAGCGGCTCTCACGTCTGCAGAAGAAGGAGATAGGATTGGCCACCATGCTTCTAATCGTGGTCGTAGTTTTCTTCCTCTGCAACCTCCTTGCTCTTGTAAATAACGTTCTTGAGTCCTTTCACGGTATAATAGTGGACCAATTAGTGAAGACGTCCAACCTTTTGGTCACCGTCAACTCCTCCGTCAACTTCATCATCTACGTTACCTTCGGAGAACGCTTCCGACGGCTCTTCCTCAAGATGT
Organism: Pachydiplax longipennis; assembly: GCA_036926295.1. NCBI lineage: Eukaryota > Metazoa > Arthropoda > Insecta > Odonata > Libellulidae > Pachydiplax > Pachydiplax longipennis. The sequence continues at coordinate 18,402,987 of JAVFKF010000024.1, read as the reverse complement.
TCTGCGGAAAGAAAAGGCGAACCACCGGATGGGCCACGAGATTTGCTCCTGGAGGTTCGAGGGCTGGAGGCGCAGGGGAAGGTGCTTGCAGCTTGGCAGGGCCTGACTCTCTCGGCGGTAGTGTGGGTGGACGGAGGACATTGGCGGGTGGAGGTGAAGAGGATGAGGAAAGCGTGGGGACGGAATGCCCGCGGCCGGCGGAGTCTCGCAGAAGCAGGCGGAGAAGATCTGCAATGGCGCTGGTGCGCATCGTGTCTTCTCAAAATAGTGCCAACGGTGGTCCTCCGAGAAAGTCTAGGACTTCGCTGAGGAGTCACGTGCGCGCAGAGAGAAGAGCAAATGACGGACTGCAAACGGATGACCTCTGAAGTGCTCATAGAGGATTTCTTATGGCTAATCTTTTGGGCCCGGTACTTCATTTCCCGCCTCCTGAGTGCCGTTTTCCCCAATTTTGAGTGTCCGAACTATATTCTCCCAAAATAAACCTGATGGAAAAAATGAGGCAGCGATTCAAGTTTGTAAACGTCTTCTATCCCAATTGTCGACCAAGCACAGGGCTAAGATATAAGGATTAGGAGGAACTCTGCGGACGCCTTGTCACGAAAGCTGATGATATTTCTTAGAGCTGCCGTTGCGAGTGTATGGTTTTGACTTATCAAGTATTTTTCGCTCGAGTATTATAAAAATTAGCATTCCATTTCCACGTTACCTTACGCGACTCTCGCCCTGACGCTCATTCTGATAGGAAACTCTCCTCGGCTTTTGTTTGATTGCAATAAAGGTTATCACTCTTTCGAAACGAATGAATCTGGAATAACAAGTTTTTAAGGATTCAATAAAGACTTTTCTTTGGAAAACGCATACATGGGAAATTTCTGTCCTCGTATTTCTGTATTTCTGAATTCAATTTTCCTGGTAAAATATATTTTCCTCCATTTAAAAAAAAGTTTAACTATATGTATCAAATAATATTCTTCATTTCTCATATTTTACAAAAATCATTGTTACTATATTATTATGATTGAGGTTTTTCCTTCTTTTTTTGACGTGAAATGTGAAAAGGTTTTGGACATTATCTGTTACATTCGAATTTTGCCTCTGAAGAAATATCTTCTCTTGGAGCAGCCTCAAGGAACGAAATAAGACATCTATATCGATTTGTGCAGTGCATCATACAAATCTGTAAGATTCTTTAGACAGCTATGAATGCATAAAAAGAAGTACGTTAAAGCAAAAAAAGTTCTATTTAAATTCAGGTAAGCATCTTAAAATGTGTAACTCTGATCCATGTTCTCTCAAAAATATCAAACTCAATTATATTCTATCATCGTATTTTATTTACTGTCCAAAATCTAGACAGTCGATCAATCTCAGCATTGTAAGTATATATCTGTGACAAGAAATAGTCTACAATGATAAAATTCATATCTGTTTAGATTAATTCTACTTCAGGACAGTTACTTTTTGTAGAAATGAATTTCATTTTCTTAGATCCAAATTTGTTATTTCCACATTTCATGTGGAAATTTCATGCCTAGGCATCTCATTCATAAAAAAGAGATGAAATGAAATAATAAAAAATGAATCCTTTTGGAAAACTTTTAGAAAACATTTGGCTACTTTGTTATTTATCAATAGGATTGTTCATTGACCTACATGAAGGGCATAGGTTGCCCACCTACTCTACAGTGAAATCATATTATTGTCTTTTCTTTTGGCCCATTACTGTTATGAGTTATTTCATCTTTTCTTTATTTCTTGATAACTTATCCCACAGTTTATATCATCCAACAAACTAGCCTTTGTTTTCTTGAAGAATTTCTCCTACACAATGTACCTGCAATTACTATATTTAACAAGTCCCTTCCATTTCATTAAAGCTTCCCTGGCTATTGTGTCTTCTTCCAATGTAATTTTTGAACCCTCCATTCCAAGGAAGAACACAACCCATATAAGGGTCGATCTAATAATCAATCTGCTCTAGTTTTCCTCTATCCACATTGATTGTTAACTTTGCTTTCTTTCCTTTCGTGAATCTTATAAATTTAGTTTTCTGGTGTTAATTTCCATTCCAAATTTGTTATTTTCATCATTAAGGAATTTGCTGTATACTGCTGTGTACTCCTATTTTAATATCACATAAGGGATTTGTTGTATGCATATCTAACTGAAAATACTCTTTCCACACCATTTTTTCTTCCTTTATGTTTTTCTTTCTAAGCTTCTTCACCACTTTTTCTGGATGTATATTTAAGATTCAAAGTAAACAGTCAGCCCTGACTTAAACCCCTTCCAAACGCTGCCTATTCTGATTCTCCATCAGCACTTCTGACTAACTGCATTTGAGTGCAAATATTACACACAGATTACCCTTCCTTTCCAATTTAGATCCATTTTTCTTTAATACTCTCATTCATGTTAACTATTAATCGCTATTTAAAGCCTTTCCTAAATCCTAACACCAGAATTTTAAGATTTTGTACTTTAAAGGTCCTAAATGACCCTATTATATACTTTTCCATTGCTGAATAGCTAAATAGTGCTCACTGAGAGGTCCCTTGTTTTCTACTTCATTCCCCCATTCTGAATCCTTTAAATTACTTTTGCTGCATGAGCTGTTTAACTGATTTTTTTACAATTTCACGTTCTTTTTCATGATGAAATAAGATTTAGTATTAAACACCTCAAAGCTCTTCCCACCAAAAAAATACATCTGACCATCTTCATTAAGGATTTTAAGAAACTCAACTGAAATGTAATTAACATACACCCCCTTTACCTGTTCCCTTCCACATCATCCTATTTATCAAAATTACTACCTAATATCTTTGTCCAAATGTCTCTACAATTTCTTGCACACCTTTTTTCCTGATATCGGCAGACTTCGTGTCCTTTCTTTTTTATCTTATTGTACCAGGATAACATGAAATGTTTTGCTTGTTAATTTTTTGTGGCCACTTTATTGTTTCTTGTATTCACTATGAAATTTCACTCTATTTTTCTAAACCAACCATCAAACAGAGCAGTTTGCTTTTTTCTGGATGTCTGCTAGCTTGAGAGGGAAAGGGAGGATGAGATAATTTATTGGAATCTTGCAAGATGGAAGTTGGCCATGTATAGTTATTTGGGTGAGGAAGTTTGTCTTTCATGTGCAGGGTTAAAGTTCAATTTTACTACAACTAGACTGTATTTGAAGAAACCTGCTGCAACCCTTCCATTTCAACATATGTATCTCATTGCATTCACTCTTAAAACACAGCTCCATAAGGTTCCCTTTTCAATGTCCTGTATTTTTTCCTTTAAATTCTTTGTTATATTGTTTGCATTTCTTTCTTGTGTCCATTTCATTGATTTTTTTGCTATGGCCTCCTATTTCCTAATTCCCTCATGCCTGACTTCTTATGACTATTTAGGATTGTCCTGACTCTACCTTTAATTTTACTCATACTTCCCTAAAGTAAATTCCCCTCTTTTTCTTCTTAATGCCTTGCTGAAAAACATCTGATTACTTCCTTACTTTTGTCTGAATTAATCATTTCCCTTGAGGGTGCTGTATCCCTGAGGGCTCTTATATTCCGTTTAAGAGACCTTTTACTCAAAATATCTTATCAAAATCAACCTTTATTAGTGCCAGTAGGCTGTTAATTCAGCCCTCACAGTATGCATGAAAACTGTCATAGGCATAGACATATGTGGGCTCCTGGATAGCTATGTTGGCAGCGCGTTCGACTTCAATGAAAGCAGTCCCAGGTTTGATTCCCAGTGGGAGCCCATGTGCAAAATGACCTCAGCTGTCGAAGCACTTTTCACAATATTACTACTAGGCATATACATATATAATTTTGCATATATTTCACCCAATCAAACACTCTTGTCAGAGTTTCCAAATTCATATCCCTTATATCAGTTGTTAATTTTAAGAATATTTCATAATAATCATTTCTGTATTCCATTACAAAAACATTATTGGTTTTTCCAAAATAGTTCTCAGCCCTCTTTGCAGTGAAAGGATTAAAATGCATTTTCATTATTGTTTAACTGGAACATAAAAAAACTCTTTTTGGTGAACAAAGTGGATTTACAGTGAGATGATGCTACACTGATAACATTTTAACATTTAAATTGCTGTCAGAAAAAAACAAGAACCAGAAATTTCCTATTTAGTATTCATTATTGAGTAAAGGAATGCAACACAGAGTATATCAAACATCTCTGATGTATTCTAGCTTTAAGAATATTTAATTGAAAATGGATTTCAGTTATGCAAATTTTGTGCAAGAATTTTCTAAAAAGAAATTGAAGTAGGAAGGCTAATAAGCATAGCAAATATCTTAGCTTGTATAACACTAACTCAATTCCTTCTGACTATGGTTTATTTTATGACATGATTTTCATCATCACTCAATAATCATCCCTCTGCTTTTTCTCCATACTTCTCTTAGCTCTAGCATATTGATGTTGAAAATTTTCCTTCTACTTTTACATTTTCTTGCATCCCTCTCCCCTGCATTGTCATAACCAACATACTTTCTGTAACCACCTCTGTTTTTTTGTTTTTCTGTGGAAAGTGGTTATGGAATGAAGACTAAGATGACCTTAATCCCATCACTACTGGGTGCAACATTCTTCCTATATTGCTATGGTTTATGCCATAACCAAAAATATTTTTTGGTACATAATACTTCATGGGATTACATGGTCGCCTCTGTATCAGTGTATTTAATATAACACCATCACTCATGATGACTAAATATCCACAGCATAGAAATGCTATGTACACTAAATTTTGTCTTGCTACTAACAATGAACTCTTCTGGGTGACACAAGCAGGAATAAAATTTCCACTAGTTTAGGTCTCTGCTTAAATCAATACTTCCAGTCCTTTCATCCTCAACAGTACTGCAATCAGGACAAAGGAAAAGTTGCCTTACTATAATTTTATTGTATTAAAATTCAAGCATACCTTTCTTCTATCTTTTCTCTAGGTTTAGAGCCTGTTATTTCCAATCAAATACCCTTCTATATTTTCCACAGCATTCCTACACTATTTTCTGACTTCTTTATTATAAATTGGAGCAATCATTTTGTATTATGTTGAGATGGCTGTTCCCTTCCCTTCAACTCTGTTTTACCTACTCTTTAATTATTTCAGTTTCTCAATGATTTTTGTCTCATCTATCTATCTGTTAACATTTTTCTTTGGATCTTCCTTAGCTCTTATATTCATAATATCATATTTTTTGCATATTTTTTGTATTTATTGTTCTCTTTCTGCTCATCAGGCTAAGATCATTATACATTATAAGCTCTTAATTTTATGTCCTGTCTTAAATGTTTATTTTTCCTTGTACCTATTGTAAAGTTGCCTTTATCCTGCTATTTTTATGCATTCTTTTATTTACCATTTGGAAATTGCATATCTAGACACAATTTGGCCTAAGTATTTATATTTTGTATATCATGTACATAATACATTACATTATATGTATTCTATGAATCAAAATTTGGGCTTAAAATCAACATCATTCATGCATCATCTGCATAACATATGATGTTGACATTGTGAGCACCCAATTAATTCTTCTTTTATTTTATATTTTGACTAAAAAAGGCTTTGTAGAGGAAGTGAGGCATATAAGAAAGCATGAGAAATAGTTTTCCCATGCTTTCCCAATTAAGCCATAGGATTATCACTCAAACAAGTTCATGAAAGTACAGCATGATCCTCTGTGTAACAATTTTCACAGCATCCACACCAATAAGGAATGAGCAGGATAAGTGACATTATTCAGCCTCCAATTAATATATTTTTATATACATATTAATGAAACAGCTTCTAATATAAGGAATCAGTTCATTTTGTGAAGAAGAAAATTCACCAAGACAGGCTTTTTTACTTTCATGATAATGTACAAAGATATATAGGCTGAAGTAGTGTAATCAAACAAATATTCCTTGCTCCTAACAGAATGGTCAGCATGGATAGACCCCTGAGGATGATGGCATAGATGCTGAAATACAGATTGGGTGCTTCCTAGAGGTCGGCAATCCATGGATTACTTTCTCCTTTCAAAGTATTTGCTTGTCTGTTGCAAGCATATAGAACCAGCAGAGAGTTTTTTGAACTTCTTATTATTCTGTTGATCAAAATGATTTCAATACATTAGTGAAGAGCATGATAGTTAGCAGCATTATTACATCAACCTGTTTGAAATTCATCCCTAACATAAAAAATTAAATTAATCTCAGAAATGGAAAAAATATGGAATTTACAATTAACTTTGTTGGTTGAAAATTCTTTGCAAAAGTTAAATCATGAGGAGATGAATGCTCTGTGCAAATCATCATTATTGGTATGTGCAAAAATTAATAATGATCTTAATTCAATCCAAAATCTCAATTATCAAGTTATAAAAACTATTTTATGTGGTAATCATGATCTTATTTACTATTAAAAGAAGACTGAAAAGACTGTTCTAAAAATTTAGTCAAGTTAGAGATTATATCTGTAAGTGAAGACTACTCAAACACAATGAATAGATATCTAAATGATGAAAACTGCATCAAAAACATGCTTAAATTTAGAGAAAGAAATAAAGATCATATAAGAGGTCACTTAACCATTAGGAAACCTTATTTTTTCTATATAATTAAGTGTATTTTTGTTGTAGTTTTCATTGTTTATATACACATATAGGAAGTCTACTATGATGGTGAGGTGCCATCTAAGTTGTCCCTTGAGTGTGAACGGGTTGGTGCTATCTTAGAAGAATCCTCCAAAGTAAGTGCCCATCATAGCTTTAGAAATTGAAAGAGGAACTGTTCTGTCATGGTAGTTTAATTAGATAAAGCAACGACCTGGTAAATGGGAGATCTGAATTTCAATTTTGGCTATGATGGATATTTGTACTCTATTTCTTTCCCATAATGAGATCTAAATCATGTGTAAATCTGTGTATGAGATAAAGCAAGATTTTTGAGACTATATTCTTAATCTACCAAAATAAATACAATGGAAAGTCTATACCCTTGTAAGATGCTTTCTACCAAAATTTTTGCTGAAAATGCATCTTATGCCTGGAAATGTAAAGTAAATTTCAATAATATTATGAAAATATATTATGCTTGAGAAGCTAATTGAATGAGTTTTGCAATGAGAAAACAAGGACTGGAATATGAGACATTTGCAATGAAAAAGCCTATTGACGATTGTTTTTTATTTTAATGAGATGCAGGACCACCACCACTTCATCAAGAAGATGGCATGTTGCCATAATGATTTGTTAAGATTTTAATACTATAATTTAAAATAAATAAAGGGCTTACATAAATAAATATATATTTAATTTATATATTTATAAGGAGACGTAAACATACAAGCCAATGTTCCCTTTATAGTCTATCAGTTCACTTTGCTTATCATAAGAAAAACAATGACTTACTTCTGATAACATTGGAAGATACTACATGAAACAATCATTCAACCATGAAGATGATGGAGTCTTAGAGTTAGACTTGTAATTAAGCTTAAGTGTAGAGTAAATCTGTCTACGAAGCTACCAGTAGGCTTACTACGAACCTAAGCGAGCGCGCGACGAGCACCGCTCAATGTATTTAATTTTTTCAATATGTTTTTATTGCTGTCCCACTTTAAAAAAATGTTTTTCTACAGGAAAAAGAGTGATAAATTTGATGGTGTATTTTAAAATCCGCTCTTTGGGGGCGATTGTAGTTAAACGTTGCATTAAATAATTTGTTGCTATTTTAAACAAATTTATAAACAATATTTGAAACTTTTATTGACAACATTTCAAAGATACATTTAATCGCTATCCAAAACGGAAAACATAATTCCCGTAACACGTTTTATTAAAATGTTATAGCCCTTAGAAACGACCCTTGTTCGCCGTTTTTTGCAAAAATTTCGAAATTTTAAAAATTAATCACTTTGCAAAAAAAAATTTTTCTGAGCTGAATCCTTGACACAAAGGTTTTACAATAGAAGTACGCAAGTTAAAAAATTTTCATCGATTTAAAAAAATAGAGGTCAATTTCTGTCCGATTTCCCGTGGAATGGCCCGCTCGAATTTAAGTCCCAGAGATGAGTTATGATTATGCATACGAAGTGATACATAATGAAGGATAAAGTCAACTGTATCTAATGGCAAATGGTTCATGATTTAAATGAGTTAAACGAAATAAGCATCGGGAAAAGGAGATACTGTCGGAAGAGAGTTAAAGTGTTTCAGGGGATTCTTCTACAGAACTGGGATAAGAAGAATAAAGTAAAAACATGTATTATAAAAAGAATTTTTCCAAGATACATTTATGTGATCGCCCAGACGGTCTTAATGACCTCAATAACCACTTGTTATTCTATATTCTTATTTTGTTAAAATATTATCCGGCCATCCGAAGACAGGGACCTTCCTTCTCATTTCCGCTACAATTCTGCGAAGAATTAAAACTTTACCAGAGAATTCCGACATTACTATCTCTGTTGTAGGCTGAGGAAATAGGTTTGGTTCCAATGGTTAAAAATAACTTAAATCAAGGCATGAAAAGGTTTGTATGAGAAAAGTCATATGACATGTCGAAAGTCATGAGTCGAAGATGAACATAAATTATTGCAGAAGAAATGTTACCAACTTGGATATTTATTGTAATGATTGGGCCAGTCAGAGCGGAGCACTCGAGGGCTTAGAATGCCAAAATAAAAGGGAGATTTCCGGATAGTCATATTAGCAGCGCGTTCTACTTGGATGAAAGCGGTCCCGAGTTCGATTCCCGGTGGGAGATTACGTGCGAAATGACCTTCGCAGTCGAATGCCAACTCATAAAGGCGAGAAATAATGAACATTTAGTTATCGATATGACTTGCTTGATTGTGATTTCTTAGGATAATCGTAGCATAAATTTTTTACCGCATTAGTTTGTGTAAATATGGTTTCAGCAAGCTCATAGCCCTCACGCATTTTATGATATTGTCTTTTAACTACGACGAGCAACATTTTAAAAATGATGGGTTCCTACAGATTGAGCCTTTATGGCTGCTTTTTCAATCCTGTCGAATTTAACGCGATTAAAATGTGACATTTCAAGATTCTCTTCCTGCTATTTGAAAGCCTGAGTCAGGAAATCCAAGGGCAATTTCATCGAATCAGAATCTTAATTCCTTTTCCACGATTTAACGATTTATATTATTATATAAATCAGTTGTAGTCCTCAATATTCAATGCAGCTGGAAATTATGTCAGGGTGGGAAATATTGGTTCTCGTAAAGAATAAAGAGGAATCTGTTTCTAACTTAAGGCCATTGCCCTTTTAAAATATAATTCTTTACGATCCACCGAAAAATTCCCAGCAATCGCTGGTATCGCTTTCCTTTAGACCTCGCGATAGCAGCCCTCCTTATCGGACGGAGCGTAGGCACATTGGTACGCCCCGGCCAAGCCCCGGCAAAGGCAATATTCCGGTGTTGCCAAAATGTAATAGAAGAGCGGGTGGAAGGGGTAAAAACTGAAATTTGAAACCCCTCAATATTATGCACCACGGAATACACCGTTCGATTTTTATTTGGAGATCTGTACTATAATTAAGATCTATATAATAATAAAAATTTGATATTCATCCTTATTCAAAAAAATATATTATTAATTCAAAGGGACTGTCCCACCTTGGATGCCTGTAGAAGCTCAAACTCAAAGGAAATATTTAATTATAATATTATTTTTACCAGTAATTTGCATTTTTATTCCGAGGAATCATCAGTAATTGTATCATAATACAAGTATTTGTACCTAATCAAAATTAAATAGATAAAAAAATATGATAAATTTTAGCAGATAGAGTATAATCTCATTACAATTCAATCTCATAATATAGTGGACAGTTATAGTAATGTGTGCCAAGGATAGATAGATAAACAAAAAAGAATGAGAAATAAAGAAGGCGCTTCATTGCAGCTGAAAGCATAATATATGTGTAAATTAAAAATTCATGCAGGTAACTGCCTCCAATTCAAAAGATCCATCAAAATTTGACAACTTGACAAAGAAAAGTACACAAGTCCATTCTTTAAAAGGCATGAATTCTCTTTGTCTTGATATTGGCTGTAAAAGATTTAAGTACTAGATAATAAAAGCAACTGAGATCTTAGAGGTAAAAATAAAGAGCGTGGTGATCGAGGCTTGCGGATTCCTCGAATAAGAGAAGTGGTAACTTACTAAGAAACCAACTATTGCTCACATCAGCGATGCTCATAGAAAAGAAACGCCTTCTATGGTACTTCGTACAACGCTTAAACTGAAGAAGGCGCCATTTCTAACATTCCCTTCTGCCTTCAGATTGGCGCTGCACGTCGAACTGAGGATCGCAATTGCGGTTGGTCGAAGACAGTACGATGAACTGTTAGTGCCTTGTGAAATCTTTGTTTGTTGACTATCTACGATTATGGACGACTCTAAGCCTAACAGGTTCGTATAATATTTTTAAACTCAATTTCGAAGCCCGCCGTATAAAATCCTCTATATTGTCTCTTTTAAAGTATTATGTTTTAACGGTGTTTGGGAAGTTGTATTTCATGGTTGTGTAGTGCGTCCTCTTAGGTTGGACGAATGTATCCCTGAAATCTTTGAAAATTCTTCACCTTCCTAGAGTAAATAATGCGTATATTGCTTATTAATAGCAAATGTAGACACCTCATTGTCTTTCATATATTCTGAACCGGCATAAAATCGCTCGGTCTTTTCTTGTGAAATAAATTCAACTTTGAAGTTTATAATTCACGCTGAACTCACTAGCCGTTTAATTCTGTTGTAGATGCTATACTTTTATCCCATTTTCCTTCAAAGAATAATTAAGTAATTGATCGATTGATTTTAAGTAGGCTGCAGATAATTTTTCAGATTTTTATGAGCTCATTCGTCGTAAATGTTTTCGCTATCATGTTAAATGGTAATTTACGTTTTAATATGTAGCCAAAGTCGTAATTTTTATTATTTTTATGAGGTTATGATAAAATCTCATTGTTAAATTATACGAGAATCAATACCAGTATCATTTTACAACTTTTTTTGAGTGTTGTGTGGTGATATAAAATGAAAGTGATCAAGGTAATAAGCCGTACGTATTAATCTTTTTTCATTTTGCAGAGAGAATATGAGCTGCTCTAAAGAAAATAATTTGCTAGAAGACATGAGTAAGTTGAATGCTCAGCAGAAAGCTCATCTGAGGGAATATAGGAATGCAAATTGTGCCATCCTAGAAGGTAGATTTTACGGATCCTTTGAGCAGGATCAGATAGAATCATGGATGAAACTGAGGGATGAATTAAGTAACCTTGGGCCAAAGATAACCCTTTCTGAGTGTAAAAAGGTGAGTAATTCTTTTTATAAAATTCACGTACATGAAATTGTATTGGTGCATCCATTTATTCATCCGTTTCATGGCACTCAGAAATATCGCCCAATATTGACGTCAGTTTAAGGTCGAATTCGCCTAGATTTCCGTAATAGCTGAACATGCGTGCGCTTATACGTGTAATCCTATTTGATACTGATTTGAAGCTTGCAGACGTACAGCTTGCTTCACATAGCTTAGGAATTGTTGAAGGAGCTGTCATGAGTTCCATGCCAAAACATGTTTGACTCATAGTTAATGAGTAGTTTATAGATATGGGAATCAATTAGCGAGATGTAGCGAAAGAATACGAAGTCTGAGTTATTTTGAAACTTACTTAGTGAAAATTTTGAAATAACTCATGATTTCTCCTTCTTTATCCTCTTTGGCATGTTTTCCATCGAAAAACAATCAATTTTCAAACATTTGCGGTGCTGCTGTACTTCTATTGATAAATATGTTTCTGTCAACATTCAGTTGGCCCTCAATTTATTCAGTTTATGATATTTGTACTGGAAAGTAAAGTGAGATAATCACTCTGGAGGAGAGAAGATAAATTTAGAAGAATTCCTTCTAGTGGTGTGTTGGATTGATGTAAATTATGTATATTTTAGAAATAGTTGAATGCTATGGTAGTTCATGCTATGGTATTACATTATGTATTAATTTGCTATTATAACTGTCTGCACATTTATCTAAGCATTCCTTGTATCTTTGTGAATTAAAATTGACTCTTTCTAATTGATGTTCAAAAGTATCTTCGATTTCTCATAAAAATAAAATCTTGATTTCGACAAATCAGCGATCAAGTTCAAAATAATTTTGTCAGACAACTGAGATCCTATTATGAAAATATGTGGAATGAAATATATGTTTGATTCATTTCCACCTCAAAAAGTGAGCAAGTATGTACATTGCAATCATGAAGTGTATTTGAATCAAAATACGACATGGGCTGTGCATAACTATCTCTACACAAATAGAATAATATAAAATTTATAATTTTTGAAGGATTCAATCCTCACACAAAATCCAAAATATTATTCAACACACTATTAGTTGAAGATGAACGATATAGTTTTACAAGATTGTGTTATCTCTGTACTAAAAGTTCTTTCTTTCCTGCTCAATAAATATTAAGCCAAATAAAACATCTGAAGAACCAATCGCTCTTTAAAAAGCTTCATCTGGCTTATGTGATACTGTTGCAGACCTCATACATTCCGTAATAGTCATAGAACATTTTATGATTATTATCATTAAAATATTATAATCAATTAACTATAATTCATTTATAAATATAAACAATATTGTATCATATATATTATATTATACAATATATGATAATTCCAAGAATTTAAGCCCTTTTTAAAATAGTGTGAGGAGTAAAATTTTTACTTGCTTTAGTTAGAAGCCGTCTAATTGTTGTGAGTACCAGCAGCTCTTTTCTATTGTGTGTTACATTCTTTACACTGTTCCTCTAATGGTATAATATTGAAGAGTTCTGGTCATAATTTTAACTGAAAGAAATCAGTAATTATTCAACCATGTTGTTACTCAAAACAAATAATTCATATTCATTATAAACAGTAAATTCATGCATTATTATGCATATTATGAGCCTATCATTATAACTGTGGTAACCTTATGATAACTCTGTGTTAACCAACACGTTTCCCTGTGGAATTTACTTTGATAAGAGCTTCTGTGCTTTACTTAGGTTTACTACATCTTTCATGACTGAAATGTTTTATATTGGTGTTTTCATAGTTTACTTTTGATTGATTTTAATGAACTCTTGAATAAATTATGTCTGCATCCTGCTCATACTCCAGATCTATATCATCTTCATTGTGATTGCTTATGAGCATTTGTATATCATGACTGTGTTTACCAACTCAGTCTTTATTTCTTCTGCCTTTATCCAGAATTTTTCAACTTTCCCAAGTACTATATATATATACTATCCTAAAATAAACAGGAATATCTCAATATCTAAACATTCAATGGTAAGTTGACATATTGTGTAATCAGTAGTGTTTATTTTTTGATTGTGTTTCTAAAAAGAATTATTGAATCAGATGTTTAATTCATTATGAAGTAATTGAATCCCTTGTGGAAGGGAAAACTCATGCTGCTGAAGTCAACAGAAGAAATTATGTATGCAGATGAAGATTTGCTTGATGTCCAGAAGATGGGTGAAACATTTTCAAGATGAAAACAGTTATTCAAGATCCGCCTTGTAACTGTTATCTTCAGACAGCATTCACAGAAGACAGTGAGGAAAGGATTGATAATATCATTAAAGATGACATACGTGTCATAGTATCTAAAATTGAAGGTGGACTTTGAATTCACATAATTTTGGACAAGAAATCGTTGAATGTGATTCTGGTCAGGATTTAGAAAAGTGTGTATAAATTAGCTGCTCTACTCTGTCTCTCTCTCTCTTGTGAAAAATTTAATATCTTGTCATTGCTGGTTCTGTTTAGGTTATGTTAGATGTATTAATCAAACCACTGAAGATATGATAAGATTTAGCTAAAGTTGAAGTATTTTATGCTCTCTCTGAGCATCTCAATCTGAGAAGCAGATATAACAATTTATGTATCTATATATGCACTTAAATAATCCAGATTAGCATGAGTAAATGCATGCAAGGCATAGCCAGTAAGGATCAGAAAAGGGGATAGTGAGTAAGATAGGAGTTGAGTTGCTCATCAAGAGGTAAGATAAATGAGTTGACCACATTGTAGGAAGGAATGATTAGTGCATTAGAGACGTCTGAGATAATCAAATGGATATCTTGGAGTATTTAACAAAAGAACAAGTCCTCAAGGTTGGATGGAATAGGAATATATTCCTAAGAGTTATATAATGTAGTTCCCAAGAGCAACTCTGTAATGAGAGACATGGGACAGGTGGAAGTGTAGGAGGCCTTCATTTGTTTACGGAACCTAAAAGGCTGACTACCATATTTTTGTGTTAAAATAACAACATCAATTTGTACACTTAGGTGTCTATTTATTGACATTAAATTTTAGAGAAAGTCAAAAAGTAACCTTAAATATTTTTATCAACAAAATGCAAAGGCATACAAATGAAAATTTGTCAATATTTTTCAACATAGATCCCTACATGTGTGCCACCTTTTCTTCTGTGCTTCCTTCCCTGAGAAGAGAAACATTTTGTCCTGCCATTTTACCTTATCTGAGGAAAAATTATTTCCACCAAGTGTCTACTTGAGTGGTCCAAAATCATGACAACCTCATAGCACTAGACCAGGCAAATAAGAGAGGTGGGAGAAAGTAAAATTTTGAGAACTGATGTGTTCTTCTTGTGATGCTGTTGCAAATTGTGTATGTGGCCTTGCATTATCTTGCTGCAACAATATGCTTTCCTGTTCATTGTTGATCCTTTATACATATAATATTCCAGAATTAGACCATCACCATATCATAAAAGCATAAGCATCATTTTCCTGGCTGATGGAGCTTCTTTAATCACACTTTCAATTCCACTTTTAAATTTCCTTAGCCATTCATACACTTGCTGTAATGACAGAAAATTTTCTCTGTTGCTTTAATGTTCTTTAATGTAAATCAACTGATTTTTTCCTTTGCTTCATAGAAATAAGATTACTCTATGCTGATTTTCTTTGAATTGGAAGCCCTGAATATTCATTTTGGTCTGCCAATGTGAAAGCACAGGTGACAACTATTAATAATACATAGCAAGATTCCATCCACTTGAACAGACAATACTGCCTTGCTATAGCAGATGAGAACCTGATTTAAAAATTTTGTTATACTATGGTTACTTTTTGACTCTCCCTGTTACCCTGTTCTAACAATGTATGCATTGTGATACATGCATGTACAATATATCATATATCTGAAGGATTATATACAAAATATGACAAGAAAAATTCAAATATTGTAAGGATTTCTTATTTCAGTATTTTACATTTTCAATTTTATTTACGATTATTTTGCCAGGATTGATCATTGTTTGATTTTTAAGTCAGTTATGTATTTCTATGCTTTGCTAACAGACATTTAAGCTTCTGAGACATCCAGTCATGCCATAAATGTTCAATGTGTCAGAATTCTCAGGACCTGCCTGACACAGATACAAGTGATTGTGCAGTATGGTGAATGAACTACCATTAAAATCTAATATATCTGCCAGTCAGTCAAATTTTATTCATTCTTGATCCTCCTGAACAATAATGGCAGCCTTGAAAAGTATGGTTTTGAATACTTCGGTGACTGGACCACCACGCTTTGTTGCTGAAATGCAGCACTCTTTTGAATCTGTTGTATTATATATATTTATAATATTGAAGCACTGAAGATATAGAAGAATATTGAAGAGATTTTTCTTATGGCAGAACATCATCCCATGGCTGCTGTAATATTCTGTTCTATTTTGGAGTGCTACCTATGGATGAAAACTTAGACTGCTCTACATGAAGTGACACCATTTTATTCAGGCAACTGGCGTGCATAATTTGCCGGCATATCATTCACATATGCGTGTGTATCCACCTCCAGTTTAGTCCTCTGTTCTTACAGTGAAAAATTCTTTTAACACCATGTGAAAAAATTGGGTCTAATAAAGTCAACTTAAGTGCAATATTTCTTCTTTCAATCTGAAAAAATAAATGATAAATTTTCTTTACCTATCTTTGTGAATAAGAGTGATTTTTGATGTAGCACACCTTAGAGAGATAATTTGCATTGTGGAGTTGCGTAGACTACCATTAGAATGCGTGCGTGCATACTAAAAAATATGTATTCATTTTGTTCTGTTAAGATAGGGATTATATTGATACAAATGAATCGTGTAAGTGTAAAAAATGAGTAATGAAGCTTAAAATTGGAATTCTTAAGACTGAATGGCTTGGAAAAACATCATAGGTATTTCTTCATTTTATTTCTTTAGAAAATATTTAATTCAAATTTGGAATTAATCCTTGATGATTTTTCCCAAGCTAAGTAGCAGGTTTTGCTTGTAAGATTATGCTATTTTTGGTGCTGATTTATTTTGCCTAAAGCTCTTTTCTGCTAATTTAAATGGAATATTCTACGTCTACCTCAAGGAGGTGAGCTTTAAGTGTTAATTTATTAGAGTTAAGTTGTTATATGTCACCTTGCTTAGATAAACATGAAGTATCTCATTTTCATCAACAAAAATTTGGTTCCCAGGTGTATTGGGATATGGTTTCAGAGATGAAAAGGAAGAAAGAAGAAAAGCCATCAGCAAGTTTTTCAGCTCCTAGAGAATCAAATTACCGTGACGGTGAAGATGTAACAGTGATTAAAGAAGAAAGAAAAGAGAAGCCAGAAGTACAGTCCAGAATGAATAGGCCTAGAATAGGTAGGTCTTTTTCATCTAATCAGAAATTTTATTTCAGAATGATACATCTTCTCTGAACTTGTCATAAATGAAAAAATGGACATATGCTAATGCTTACTGTATTCTACTGGAATTGGTAAAAATGTTTCATTATAATGTTTCTTGTCATATTTATTTTAATTTATTTATGAAGAATCTAATTTTACTCAGTGCCGTATTGTCAAAAGTAATGCTTTTGTGAAAATTACTTTAGTGTATAAAGCAATGGACACCTTATCTTTAATTGTCTTTATTATTTGTTATAAAAGCATGAATAAGGTGTATTATTTTGTGTATACATTGTGTAAAAGGAGACTTGTAATTTACTACATGTCTATTATGTGCAAACGTTATCTTGTTCTTTTAGATATTCATCTTCATTGAAGTTTCTGCAAATTTTTTCCTCCCATTGTCAACAGTTGTTAAAATGTGAAAGAAATAAATCTGCTCAACAGTGAAGTAATTAATTGAAAAGATTTACTTCATAATTGACCTTGGTGTTTTAGATTTTCATCTAAAGTCAATGGGCTACCTTCTCCAACCCAAAATTCATTATTTTGAGCATTAGAAATGGCTTTCCTTTATGTAGTTTTCCTTTTAGTATTTCCAAAAAAGTGATATGTCACCTCATTTTCACCATTTTAAATGTTATCAAGATGGCTAAGAAAGAAAAATGATGAATTTCCCAAAAAAGTGTGATTAGGAAAACTGTATGCACGGGAAATAATGGGGTTTTAAGTATTTGCTTAAAATCAAGTCTCCTTGCTTTACTCGCAATTTAAAAATATCTCGTGAAAAATTATAACATTCAAAAATAATATTTGTCGATTTTTTTTAATTTATAGTAATTCTTTACCAATCGTCATGCTAACTATTTTTCATTATCATAATCTGGTAAAATGTAATTTATATTAAAAGATTTCTATTATGATTAGATTAGTATGATACAAAATTATTTCAACAATGTTTTCATGCCTTTCATTTTGTAATATTTGGTAGTTATTCTTCCGTAGAATAATTCGAATAAAGCGTTTCGATTTTTCCCTATATACTAACCGAATAGATCTATTCGATTGTTCGAAGTGAGTGAAAAACCGAATGGATTCAAATGGTTTTAGCAAGTGAAAAATCGAATGGATGTATTTGAATGATTTTACTGAGTGAAAAATCGAATGGATGTATTTGAATGATTTTAGCGAGTAGTTGCATCTGGGCTGTGGAAAAATCTGCCCTAGTAAGTAAGCTTAGCATTTTTACTGGTATTTTTACCATGCGTTTCTTGTGGAAGGGACTCTGAGAGAAGCGTTTATTAGGCCTGATAACAACTTAAGGAGAAGCATTTTAACAAGTTTGGCTGCATATCTGGAGAAATAAGAGACCAGTGGTACTTTGCAATTTGGTATGATTTCAAATTGGCATTCTAGGTTTGGATTTGATTTTAGCTTAGGGATCTGGTTCAAAAATTTTAAACACTGGAAAAACTTTCCTTCAAAGCTTGCCCAAGATATGGGTAGTCACAAGAGATTTTGAGATGCATGATATTGGGCATTTGTTAAATCTCTGGTGATGTAAAAGAAAAGAATTTGATTAAGCATCTAACCCCCCTCGATGATGGAGGCATACTCTCTGAAATGCGCATTGAGAGTTTCTGAAAATTGTTAGTCGCACCTGGCGATAATCGTTTCTTAGGAGTTGTGCCCGACAGTTACCAGCATTTGGTGACTGGAGAATTCCTGGTTCTCTTACTCTGATTAGGTGTAAAAACCTGGCTTTTATGCACTTCACGTTTTTTATCTAAATTAAATTAAATCTTGTTGGATAAAAGGAAGGGTTCCCACTGCTTTCTGCTACTTATCATTTCTATGAATGCAATAAGGCAGTATATTGATTGGTCATGTGGCATATAAAAAGGGAAAATGCTTGGGAAAATTCTGGAAATCCAACTCAATGCTTTAGTTTGGTTTTTGGAATGATTTGGAAATCAACAAAGATAACAGTGGCAATTTTTTCTTTTATTCTTGGTCAGCTTGAAGAGAGTGTATTGTCCTATTTATTTTCAATTTTATCATAAGAAAGACATGAGCTTGCCTCTTTGTCCATTTCCTTTTGGAATATATTTTTAAGCAAGGATGTTTTTGAAAGCATGTGAGAACAGCTTAATACCTTTAAATGGTATTGTTTGATCTCTCATGTCAAGTTAACAGATCTCTCCATTCCTATTTGGATAAGAATTTCATGTTTGACGAATGTTACAGGAATCTTGGCTTAATCGCTCCTCAGGCAATGCCTGTATTTCCATTTTATTTCTGTATAAAGTGGAGACCAGTGATTTTAATCAGATCTGTGCAGTTGGTTGAGAAGCTACTGCATTGTGGTGTTGCACCACACCCAGACACCAACAAGATAGGGGCAGACATCTATTGGAGGATTTTTCTCCTACCATGCAATACGAATTTGAAAACGGGTGCCATATCATCTTTTTGCATCAGGATACCGAGAATTCTAAGTGATGCTCTGGTCTTATCTGTTTTACGGAAGTCTACTGCAAGAAAGAAGCTTTATTACTGTTTGTATTTGGAAGACTTCATTCAGATCTTCATCTTTTCTCTTTCACAAAATCAGCAAGGACTTGGTAAATACTTTGTTATGTAATGGATGATGTTTGATGGCCTCCATTGTCTTTCTATGTCATCATTCCAACACTCTATTATTATTATGTAATTTTTAAAGTTGCCTGAAAGGTTTTTAAATGATTTACATTAAAAGTCAACCTCTACCAATAGATATCTCATTTTATAGCCTTTAAACCAATATTTTGGGTGCTGTGGATCTGACGGTGCATTTTCTGGCTTATTCTGGGAAATGTGGCAAATAAAGTAAATTGTTTTTTAATTTAGCAGCCATAAAGTTGAAATTATCTATCTTAAAGATGAGATTGAGAGTATATGGTATCTATAAAATGTACTTGAATACCCTCAATGGCACAGCCCAAAGGATCTTGCCTGCCATGCAGACTTCTTAGATTCAATCTATCTAAGGTAGTTATATACTGGTATTTTTTAACGATTTGAGACCATGATTCAACCCACATGGTAAAATGAGTGTCAGAGGTAAAACTCAAAGTAGTGATAGATGGTAGAAGTGTTCTGTCAGTCACATTACTTTCACTCATACAGACAAACTGTTAAATTAGTAGCCTTTACCTGCTCAAATCTCAAGGTGTGTGTAGGCTATTAATTGGAGAGTATTATTATTATAACCTAGACAGAAGTAAATCTGAGATCGGAAAATTGTCATGAGAGAATTCTGCAAGTCCGTGTAGTATTTTTACAATTCCTATGTGCTTTTGCCCTTGTTTCAGAATTTTCAGTATTGGAAATAATCATTAAATAGTGATATTTGAGACATTTATTTCTTATGCTAAAGAATTATAAACATATCTCCCTTTTCACTTGTGTATAATTAAGTAAAAATTTCCATCTTTTCCAAATATTCCTCAAATTGAGCAACTTTGAAAGTAAATAAATAAAGATACTGCAACAAGTTTACAAATATTTAAGTCTGAAACCAATAAACATTATTATACTTAAAAACTAGTACAATTTTAGACTAAGTTTAAAAAGAGCCAACAATCCTATATAACAGGTTTCTCTGGAAGTAGTTTCGTTTGTATTGCCCAGCACTCATGGCAGTATGTTATAAGGGAGGATGAGATATTTACAGTTTTGAAAATTATACTCATGCCATGTCATACTGATTTCTGTAAGCTTCTTTGAGCTGTGTTATTCTGTTCAGATACTAGTATAGTAAGGTTATACTAGTATATTTGCTTACTGTGCTTATGATAAAACTTTAAGTAAACAATGAATAATGTAACTCTTAGTCACTAATTCTTATTTTCTTTTACTAAATCAGCATTTTTCTTAAACATACATGTGTGTCAAGTATTTATAAATCTACTTTTCCAAAGTGATGTATTCTGCAAGTAAGAAAAGAGCATTTCATTTGTCAATGTAAAAGCACTCAAAATGGAAGTATTTCAAAAAGAGAAGTGTGATAATGAAATGTGTTCCATCATATTTTTATTAATAAATGTTTTTTGAATAGTTTTTGGCGATTTCTTCCAATATAAATACATCCTGTATAGATTTTTGCTTTTGACTGGTAATTAATTTATAGAAGTGTGGAAATTGGGAGTCTTTTGAATATAATTGTTTAATCAATCCTGAATACAACTTTTAATGTATCAGTCATTCATAGTAGATATTGATAGTCAAATCTTTCAGTGTATTTGCTTTTTGTTAATGAATCTACTTTGCTGTTTTTAGTGCAATAGACTTACTTATTAATTCTGTAATAATAAAATTACCTTGCTTAGTGTATTATTATATATATGTGTATATGGTGGAGGTATTTAACTAAAACAACATGATGGAAAAATGATATTTTCTTTTTTTTAATAACTTTAAAAAAGAAATTCTATGAGATAAACTTAAGGAGATTCAGTGTATTATTATTATTATTACCAATTCCTGTGACCATGGGTTGCATTAATCCCTTCTGAGGAATTGGCACCTGACGGTCACCACCATTTGGCAACTGGAAAGCTTTTCAAACCTCTTATATGATCCTGATGAATCCATTCGAAAAATTATTTGAAATGTTGTCCATACTGATGTTTTACTCTTTTCATTAATCAGTTGTATCAGTCTCTGATTTCATGTAAGCTTGAGTTATATTATAAGTACCATTGATTGATTAAATTTCAGATGTAATTTGAAGACAATACAGTGATATAGTCTGGTTAGAAATATATGAATCATTTGTAAAGTCCTATCCACTGAACTTCAAGAAGAAATGCTGTGAAAAAATTGGTTTTTATTTTTCATTTTTCAAAGAATATAGAGGGTAATTTTTCTACATGATTATCACAATGATTTAGGTATTTATTGTATCATACAAAGGTTTTCTAAGCCTCAATTGTAGAAGTTTACAACTTACTCTTTGAAACATTACTGCTTCCTTGAGTTCTATGTCATTTTCAAGTCTTCATCCACTCAGAAATGACTTTACAATAGCAAAATCGGTGAATAGAATTTGGTGCTAAATCTGGATGATGAGATGAGGATTATGCTTCTCTCTCTTTACAACACTTGTCAGTTTTATGATGAAAGTTTTCTATAGTAATGGACTGTTATCTCAACTACTTTTCATCCAGAATTATTTTCATTCTCTTATTTATACTTTTTAGAAAATCCATCTAACTTCCTTTATCGTAATTGGATGATGTAAGGATTTTTAAAATTTTTTTACTCTATGGAAATGAATTTCTCCATACATCGTGAATGAGGGCAACTTCAATTTTCCGATTAATTTTTGCACACGTTAGCAACAGAAGAAATACTTGTTTAGAGTATGGACTTCTCAGGCCAAGGGATGACTAAGGAACTCAGAAAAAGTGGCTTTTGCAGCTCTACACCCAATCTATAAGCAAATGGGAATGACTTTCTAAATGACCCTAATCTGTGAATGTTTGTGGTGATGATAATTTTTAATTGATAATAATAATTATTTGTTTCTTTATCTGTTGACTTTCTTGGAACATTACCAAAATAGTTTTAATGAATAGTGAAAAGAAATGTGGGAATGCACCTATTGAATATTTTACCTCATAGGAAGTATAGGTAGGGAATATTTTAAAACATAGTCTTAAAGAGATAAATTTAGTTTAATTTCAAACTTAAGAATCTTTCTCTTTTTCTCTAGATGGAAGAAGAAGATATAATAGCAGCATTGGGGAACACATTGGTAAAAGGAAAAGAGATTCTCTGTCACCTGTATCAAACAGCACCTTGAATTCAAACAGTCCATTTCATTCCAAGTTGTCTTCTTTATCTCCTCCAGATATTGGTAATTTGAGAAATAAAAACTTGTATAGATCAAGATCCAAGTCCCCCACTAGGACCAGAGGATCTCCTGTACATGGTCATCATAGGAGAAGCCCGCATCAGTCAAGGCATAACAGATCCTCTTCACGGTCTGATAGATATGGGAGATCAAAATCACCATCAAGGTATGGTAAATCTAGGTCTCCTCCTAGAAAATATGGCCGATCTAGGTCACCTACAAAAACAGGCAGCAAATCCATATCAAGGTCTAGCAATACCTCAGGTAAAAATTCACACTCAAGGTACCATTCAAAATCTCGTTCAGCCTCCAGAGAGAGGAGACATCGCTCTAAGTCACCTTCCAGCAAAGGGAAGTATGAGAATGAAAAGAAAACATGGGAACTTTTTCGAACTGAGGTTGACGCTCTGGAGAAAGAAAGGTGGAATGATGAGCAAATGTATAAAAAGAACCCAGAAAAACATCCAGAATACAAAGTTGAGTGGAAGAAATTCTACAAGATCCGCGTGAAAGAGCTTGAAAGTCGTGGTAAGGATCCTAAATCATATAACTTTGAGTCAGAATGGGCATACTTTTGGAAGTGGAAAATGGATGAGCTGCTTAGAAAAGATTTTGAAGCCAAGAAAGATGCTGTTCGCAGAAAACTTAACCTTCCTGATGATGAACCCAAATTATCTCACAAGCCAAAAATAAACAGGTTGAAAGGTTCGGTGGATGAATCTCGTCCCTCTCCTTCTGGTAGAACTCAGCCTAATGCAAAGATTGCTGGTTGCCCTGGATTAATACCTACCCTCAGGATTGTCACTGCTGTAGAAGAAGTGCTAGGATCATTGGGTCCTCAAGTAAATGGCCTTCTTTCTCAGTGTGTTGCAGTGCAGAGGATTGAAGGTTCTGATGCTGATTCACTTCTTCAAAATCAGGAAAACTATATTCTTCTGGAGACTGTGAGAGAGAAGTTGACGGGGCAGTTGCAGTCCAAGATTGTGAGGAAGACTTTGGTTGGAGCTGTTACCGAGGCTATTGCCTCAATAGATAACTTACTCAAAAGCATTCCATCTTCAAATCTTCCAATTCCTCAAAAATATGCTCCTGTCGCACAGCCACAAGGGTTGCTCAGTGTTGTTACTTCTTCGGAAGAAGCAGCTGTGAGTGATTTGAATGTGCCTGGTGTTGGCACTGTTGATAGAGTTGCAGTTGCACAGCAAATAGCAGAGGCTCTTGTTAAACAGGGGAAAACTGATGTCACAGAAGCAGAATTGCAGGAATTGGTAAATGCTGTTTTGGGTATGGCTAAAACTCAAGCAGATATGGAACAAAGCAGGGAGGCAGGTTTAGTCCTTGAACAAAATCAAATGACTCCCTCATCATCTGTTGTTGATCCATTTTCTGGCTTTGGTCATATGGCTAGTTCCGAGATAGACAGTTTATTATCCGGAAATTTATTTGCAGGTAATGCTTTATCTGGGGGTAAAGACAATGCAGCTTTAGACTTATTAATGTCAGTTGTTCAGTCAGGTCAATCAAATCAAAAGTCCGATGTTCGTTTAGTGTCATTTGGTTATGATTCAGATGAGTCTGATTCCGAGTATTCCGAGGATAAAATCGCATTGAAGAAATTTACAGGATTTAAATTAGCATCAAAGGAGTTTAAAAAGCATGTTAATCGTGACAAAACTGAAAGAATCTCATCCGGTTTCAAAGTAGAGACTGTTGATAATAGTATGAAGTTAAAAGAGAACTATAATCTATCTACAAATAGACCATGGGAAATCAAAGGCCAAAACAATAGAGAGAGTGCAAATATCAGCAGAATCCCACCAAAAGAGCTCTCTCCATTTTCATCTCGCAGGGATAATTCTAATCCTTTAGCAACTGATGATGATAAAGATCTCAAGATAATTGGAGCATGGGACTCAGATTCTGACATTGATTTAGATGCATCTGAAAAAACAAAAGCACCTGCTTATGAAAAAGTACCTATAAAGTCTGGATCTGAAATGGACGTCTCAAAACCATCATCTTCATTCAAAGCTCCAAATTCATCGCAAAACAATGAAAAAGAGATTTCCAAGACATCAAAGGATGCTGTATTAAATATAGACAGTGCTATTGATGATTTGATGGGATCCCTTAGGAAAAAGAGTTCTGAAAAATCTAGTTCCATAGGAGAGCAGATATCAATCATCAGTCCATCTAGTGAAAGGCTTTCTCAAGCAAAAGGTGGTGACTTTTCTTCTAGTCAGCCTGGTTCAAACACTGACTCTGGTTATCCTCCATCATACTATCAACAGAATATACCCACCCATTTCAACCAGCCTCAGCAATATGGGACTGCTCCTGTTCCTTATAATAACCAATACTATGGAACTCAAAATGCTCCAAACTACAATGCTAATGCATATAATACTGCAGCTTATGGTTACCCTCAAAATAACCAACCTGTTCCTCAAAATTACTATGGAAGTGGAGGATATGGACAAATTAATGCTAGTTACCCAGGTTATTATAACTATCCACCTAATTATACTGGTACTACCCAAGCACATTCCACAAATTATCAAGTACCATATCAGTGAAGTAATAATCTTGTCATATTGTAAATAATTTTCTTTGAAGAGTGGCGTGATCTTGTATTGATAAATCCTTAAGTGTAATTTTTAACTAAAGCTTATTATCAATTCTAATTTTTTGTAAATTATGGAATAGTTTTCTGTATTTTTATACGTGGTAAAAATATTACTCTATTCACTCTGGAAATAGAATTCTTCATATTTGTATTGTTAATATAATTGTTGGGCTGTTTTGTTTGTTGTAAACAAAATTCAATAGTGTTGTACTGCTGGAATTATTTTCAGAGTAATTTTTTTAAAATGACATGGAAATATTTTAATTTTGTTACTCAGATATTCAATTGCTTCTGTAGAATTTTTGTTTATCTTAATATTGACTGAGTGTAGCCCTAGCAGTTGTAGGAACTTGAATGTATTTAACACAATAGGAACTTTATATAATAAAATCTACTTTTGTTATGAATTTATTGGTTAAAATACTCATGCATTATTTATTGCATCAACATATTGTAAGTTATGCTTTTTAATGAATTGATAAAGAGAGTTTGATATTTCTATTTTGTGAAAATATTTGTCCAGTATTTTCTTGGAGCAAGAAAAGATCTTGGTATGCTTTAAATGTTTTCTTATTAACTATTTAGCGATTATTTACGAAAAATTCAGAGAATTTCAAAATCAGTTTTTTCCTTAAATATTTTTTTATATTTATTTTATTTTGAAATTGATAACTATGACTGAGTTTGTAACAGAAAGTCCCAAGCCTTAATTATCTGGTTATATTCAAAAACCCAGGCTCAAAATCATGATTTAGAAATTTTTAATATAATAAATATTACTTATATTTAATTATTTTATTTTTATATATCAATATATTAGTTTTTATTTCAGGAGGTATAAAACTTATTGGGTGCTCAAATAAATTTTAGACAATTGATGTTATGAAATATGCAAAATATGAAGAAACTACCCAGAAGACATAAACAGTGACAAATTTATATCATAACAGACCAGAAGCTGATATATTGGTTCACCTGGTGTTTTAACATAGAGAGTGCTTAGAAGCTTGGGATTTGAAGGGTTCATTATTTTGAAATTTTCAGCGGATATCATAACCTATATAAAACTTGATCTCAATTAAATTGTAAGGCAACTATTAAAGTATAACAGTGGTTATGTAAGTGAAAGTAATTTTTGTTTTGTAGATGTTTCATGTATTCTAAAATAAGTAGATTCAAACATTTATAGCTATGATTACTCTCCATCATAGAAAATAATTTTTGGATTTAAACATGCTTAGTTTTAGATATCCTGTGCTGTTTGGTTTTCTTTTTCCATATATGTATCAAGCCATCCTTTTAAAATTTCATCTGCCTTACATATTGTATTAATGATAATATTCCTCTTAGATTTAAGGGGCATTATCAAAGAACCATTTTATGCTACAAAACAGCCAATATATTGCAACTCATTTTTTTTTGCCATTTGGAAGAATTTTTGGAACCTTACTGCTTTGAAAATTGATGGAACAGTTCAATTTGATGCCACAGTTTAATATCAAAGGTACTTAATATATTTGTATCGTTATTTGATGCACTTAAATTTCTGCTCATTTGATACCCATAGATAAAGAAAATGAATTCCTAGAGCTGTACAGGAATTATTTAAAAAATGTTTTCTTGTGCCGAAACGATTACATTGAGAATTCTTCTTTCCTATTTAAGTAATACCAGTTAGTACATGACTCTTAAATTTACTCACAATGACTGTTGTACTCTCTGAGTAATCAGACAGTGGAAGCAGAAACTTGGAATTTGTGGACTTCTAGACAGAGGTAATAGATACTTTACTAAAGTTGAGAATCGGCATTTCTACATTGCTTTGGTTGTAACAATTAGTGCTTTTGTAAGACATTACAGCCTGACATGTATTGTGCTTCCATATTGGTTATGAATTTGTCCTATGATCAATCTCATGCTTCCAATTTCATAATTGAGTTTTGGCCTTTTTGGTAACTCTTTGAGTTTCTTCTGGACAAAGCATGTGACATTAATTCCTTTAACAAAGGTTGGAGATTGTTACTTCCTTAACTGCTGATAATCCTTTCACATTTATCAAAATTAGAGTCATATGTAACCAGAAGCTTAAGTCATATCATGATTTGAGTTTCAAAATGCAGCAGAAAACAAAGAACAATTGGTTGTTGATAGTTGAAAGGAGTTAGATACTATGAACCAGAATGTGGGAATTCATTCTATAACCTAGGAAGTGACCAGAAGTCAAAAGGAACTGTGTCAGCATAGAAATATAGCAGTTATGTTTTGCCTTAGATATCCATAAACACGTTTGAAATGTGCATTTTTAATTTTGATAGGAGTTTCTAAATATTTTCAGACCAGAGGCTCAACTATTTGGACTGTATAACATAACAAGGGTGAGTAAGTTTATTCTTTGAAAATACTTTGATCCTGAGCTCAAACTCATGAAACATGCATCTACAGGATTTTTTTTTTAAATTAGCAGGATACATTACCTTGGTGTTGCTGTGGACTACATTATATATGTTTAGGATAATATATACATATGTTTAGGATAATGTTATATGTACATAGGTTTAGGATAATAGATTTTTTGAGGACTTTGCCTTTGATAATATTCAATTCCTTGCTTCTAGATTCTACTCATAAACTTACATATCATAGTAATCATTTCTCTCAACTTGTCATGGCCACTGTTTGCAGTGACCAACTTTTATAAAGCTTTTATTTGCTTTATAATTAGCAAATTAAGTAGAAATGCGATTGCTACAATCTTCTGTTATACACCCACTTAAAACAAACTTTTGGTTAAAGTAATTAAAGGGGCTCACTCTAGTTTTGAAAAGGTATGCACCTATTCAATAATTACATCTCAGATGTAAGTTCTAGGATTAAAATGTATTAATACTCTGGTCATCTACCTGGGAAATTGTATTGGCTAAATGGCTGTGTGTCTTTGTTTTGAAGTTGTAAGAAACTGAGAATGCCATTCCACAAGTTATTGAAGCACGTTTAAAAGATATAATGTCTCAAGGAAAATTAAAAAAATCCCAAATATGATGTTATAAGTTCTTCAGGAGGTTCATTTCTTCATTTAAAAATATTATGCCAGCAGACTTCTATAATATTTTGAGAGCTTAAAGTACCATACCTATGTTTCAAGCATTTTCCTTCTCAATTAGTGTACATAAGGTTTAAAACTTTTAGATTCAGAGCTAAGAAACATGATAGAATGTTTTATGTTGTATTTTACTGCAATATGTGTCTGAATAGTTAGAAAATATTTTAATGATTATCCAAACTACCAAGTATCTGGTCTTTCTCCTGATAAGTAATTGCTGTTTGAAGGAATTTTCTATTCTAATGAAATTAAATGTATTTTCTGTACAGGGCTCAATTATGAGAATGCTCAATTTTTTCTAATGGATTAAAAGAATTGACCAAAGGTAAGAAAAGAGGTTATGGGTAGAATTGGAGAAGAGTTAAGTTTTTGGGGATATACTGTGTTTAGGGACTTGATAAAGTTGATGATAATGGGTGGAAAATGAGGAATGAGGTTTAGGAAGTAGAAGAATATGTATGTTTAAAGACAAGAAAGGTAAGTTCAGGAGAAGAGGAAATGGAGAGAGTATTTTAACAGGGTTGCAAAAAAGAGAGAAGGTGAATCAGCATATTTGGTTAGGGAAGCTTGTTACTATTATAAGTTGTTTGATTTTGGACCCGAGGTAAAGGAAGGGAGCAATGAAAGAGTGTATGGATTGAATTTTTCCTCTTTCTCTTACCTATCCTACAATACCCACACTTTTGCTCAGCCAACATACTACTTCTCCATCCACCAAGGATCTTCTCTCCTTTGGATTGGATCACTCCTTCAGTGTCTTTTGGTGAGTTTTTCATAGTTGTGCATTTGCTGTGATCTGGCTTTGTTGAGCTTTGGACATCCTGAGCCAGCCACCAGAAGTACTAAAGAGTGAGGAGTTTTCTTCAAAGCTTTCTTACCTGTTGGCCCTGCAGTTGTTGCCCTGTGTATGCCACAGCACTCCTAGTTGGTAACTGCTAGGAGGATTAAAGAAGGAAAAGGATTGATAGGTCGAGTATAATGTGATTTCATAAAGGAAATTCTCCTTCCTGTGGGGAGTGCTTGATACTTTCTCGTTTTTTTTTTTGGTCATCCGAATAATTGGTGATCGGTGGTGGTGGTATTTGGTCCATCGTGGTCTCTCGCCACCTTATAAAATTTTGGGTATTTTTTTCACCATCTGAAAGGAACCGTTTTGCAGTAGCAGGTGGTGGATGCACCGCATCGTTCCTCATGAGAACATAATTCGTTGGTGCGAGATCTTAATTTTAGAACACGATATTTTCCGAAAAGCGTATGTGACAAAGAGCGTAAGAGTTGCTGACCGACAGCCGAAGAGTTGGCGTATCTGATATTCGCTTCGGTGTCCGGTGAAGAGAGTGAAAAATTCGCAAAGAAGACGAATTTGCTCTGTGCAAAGCGTTTCTGCGATAGAAGATTGTATATGATATTTTCGAGATGATCCGATTCCTAAAAGCGCCACCGGTAAAGCTTCCTTCTAGCGAACGCTCTTGTAATAACTGCCTTTAGCTATAAAAGTGAATTGAAATTGTGGACTTTGAAACATCCATTAGGGCGTTGTTCTGATCCTCTTTGTGCCTGTTAGAATAGATAACCTGTGAAAGATAGTAGATTCAAATTACCGTCGACTGGTGGCCTTATTCTGGAATACCGATACTCCTAGCTGCGAACGAAAATGTTCCACCCATCCATTGATGAGCTTTTTGGCCATTGTCTCTACATACTATCGCAAATAGCTTCCGAACACTGTAAGAACAGTCTACGGAAGTTAGGCAGTACCGTTGGTTTTCAAGACCTTGGCAGCGGCCCCACGTTGCCCAGGTGAATATGCTCGAAACTCGATAAAAGCTAGGCGAAGCTTCTTACCGGTGACCTTACATGGCTACGGCCATTTCATTACTGCTAAGGGATGTAGATTCGAGCCAAAATGCGACAGAGTTTTCATATTTCCACAAAACGTGTACATAATTCGTGATGGCCAGTATCATCGGATGGTGATACTGGCCATATGTGATGGTGTGGTCTTTGCAGAAGGGCTTTGCGTCGAAAGTAAACGTTGGACGTTGATTAGTCAGAGTAGATCTCTGTCTTTAATCCCGGCAACCATTCGCAGCTAAAAGTTTGAGGGAATTGCAGCTATTGCAAAGGTTTCTTGTCTATGGCTTGCGAGGCGGTCGTTGCTTCGAAATTGCCAATTTCGAATGCTACTTCGCGGAAGAGAACGTCAGCGACGACGTATACCTTCTTGCGTGGGAGGAACTTAAACTTTTATTTACACGATACCCAAAATTTCGGTTTCCCCAAAGTCAACAAAAGGAAACCTTGGGGTAACCGAAGATGCAATTAGCTAAGCTCATTTACACACCGTATTCGGGCAGTCTTCGGAAAAGTAAATTTGAATTTCGTTTTATTTGTGCTCGTCTTCCGAGACTGGGGCGACTAAGATGTCGAAAAATCTACACTAAGTCAACGTCACAACACAACAACGCATCGCTCTACCTCTGAAAGGTCTGGACCGCGTTCCCAGGCCAAAACACAAGTAAGAGAAGTCGAATTGTCCGAATGACATAATTATCGCCGCGATCGGGATTCAAAAAGATTTGTACGCGGGCACTAGCTTCATAATTGAAAAAGTATTCTTACCACTAATTTTTGGGTGAAGTCTTCGATTTGCGGCACCGGGGGATGGTGCGTGTGTTAAGCGCCCGTCCCGCTCATTTTGTTGAACTTGCGCTTTATTAGTGCCAAACGTGGTTTCGATATTGGAGGGGGGACGGTGTCGTTTGGACAAGGTCTAGCGGAGCAATGAGTGCTCCGATTAGATGAATGATTTCGGAAAACTTGGACATGATCATGTAAAATCACGTGGAAATGATGATGACCAACTCCGCACTTAGTACACAACAAGTAGTCTTCATCTACATAAATACCTTGCCAGCTGCCTTCGGCGTAGGGCAGGGCAGTCTTCATTGGCACCGGCAACAGAGAGTGAGGTGGTCCTGTCAATTATCTACCGATTTTTAACGTCTACCAATAAATCGAAACATCGGAGAAAGTTGGCCTCTATGATATCTATTGGTAACATCCGGGAAAACGAATCGCCAAATTAAATTCCTGCGAAGTCCGTATGGACGATTACCCAAATGAAGGTAGAAATCACGAATCTTTGGCCGCGGTTAACTGGTTACTCGTCTTTGTTCTTCAGACATTCAAGAGTCGGTGGTAATAAATGGTAAGGTCAGCACCCGTGACAACAAGGAAAACTTACCAGTTGCGGCGTCGGCGATAAAAAATCGACGAATCGAAACCCGAGACGAATTCGGGCTGCAGTCGGCTGCCGACTGATCATTCCGATTTCTTCTTCGAAATTTCTGTGCTTATCGCACTTCGCAAATTGCCAATGGCACCGGCATACGATTTCCGTACAATGCTCCGGTGTCCTCCATGAGCGGCTTCTGGCGTGTTGTTCTGGCATCGTGAGATTTCCCAAGGGCTCTCATTGAAGCCATTTCCCGCGTTAGCGCTCAGTATCTGCACGAAAGGACGCAACCTCCGACGTTGGATTCTCCAAGCCCATGCCGCTGTACCGAGTTCCGGGATGATTTCATAGATTCGTCCCGCTATGATCGCTAAGACATCAAATTCGATGTTGTCCATGGTACAAACGACATGTCAATGGCTGGGAAAGGGGTTCAAACACAGAACACGCAAAATGATGTTGAGCTTCTCGCGCTTGTGAGGCTTCATATATGGCAGAGGTATTGGGAGGGACTTCTATCTCCCATCTCATTGAGTTCTTTAATTTTACTGTACTGTACATCTTCATGTGGGTTCGTAATTGTCTTTCACTACCATAATGTGGGGCTAGCCGAGCATATTGACAATGTGGCGGCACTTTGTTGTATTAATCACAATGCTTCCAAAGCAGAATTGGATTTCCAGGGGAGAAAACCAAAGTGCAGCCTTCTCTAGCCAAAATGGGGAAAGGAAATACACTAACCTTAGAAATAGAAGTATCTTTGGTCACTTTGTGTTTCATCTTGAACATACAGCCAGATTCCCATTGGCATCTAAGTAAAGACTAAATCTAACTTTAAACTGCCGAGAATCATGTTAGGTTCATCTCTTATAGGCTTATGTTAGATTCTAAAATACACTATGAGTTTTATGTCTGAAGAGTTTATTTCACTATCACATCTTGGTCCAGCCCATCTGGTGGCTCTGTCAGATATATTTATATTCTTTGCACATATTGAGTCTTGCTCTGTATTATTGATTATCATTTGTATAAGTTAATTAACAATAATATATTCAGAATTTATCACTCCATGTTATAAAAAATTGCATTTGCTTTTCTAAGCATTCAGTTTATTCTTCTAGTCCTTATAACAAAGATAATTACAACCTCTTTTGTTTGAAGAATCTGATATGTTGATGATTTTTTCTTAATTAAAAAGAAAACAAGGAAAGGATTTTATGCTGACATACTTCCATGAGAATGAAACATCAAATCTTGTCCACTGCCTCAGAAATGTTAATCATGGAATTGGACGTCATTAGTATTACAAGCAATAGAACCATAACAAAGTAATTTAAGATCAATTTATGATGTATAAATATTTTCTTACCTAGATGGTATAAACTCATGTAAGAGATGAGGCATAGCATGTGTTATGTAGATGCAAATTATGAAAATTCAAAATAGTAAATGATTTTAATGTAATATGATTCATGATTATATGATGTAACAAATATGGAGTCTTTTCAAATTTATAATATATTTACTATTAAAGAAATATTTAAGTTGCATTTCTATAATTGGTTGTAGTTATTCAAAGAGACACATTGAGATATTTTTATACTCATGTTTTTCCTCATAAAATCCTTCATAATATCCCTTGCTTACTCCCAAAGATTGAAGGGGAATACTTGATACATGTAAAGTCAAGATAGTTGTTTAATTTTTATAACAATATTATAGTACTCTTACAATTAGTTGCATTAATTGAAAAAACAGCATGTAAAAAGCAAACGTATTCCTTAAGGCACTCGTAAACATTAATCAAGGGCTTCCAGGCATCTTCATTTATTGATTTTCAAATTTATTGTCTTAGGAAATTAAATCCATAGTATACCTGATATAATACTAATCTCTCATTTTTCATCCAAATCTTCACAAAGGGTATTGCTAAATCCATTATTTTTATTCACATATCTTTTTCAATGTTCTCAAACTCCTGTTGATATATCTATTTGCTTAATGGTAGTTAATTTAACCCTAGTTCCTCTCTTCTTCTTCCATACTTTCCATGTTTTTAAAGTTTGATTTAGATAATTAGTTGATGAAATACTTTAAAGGGGTGTAATAGTCCCTCTAAACTCCTCTCATGAAGGCCGTGATATCAAGATGTTGTTTTCATAATATAACACATGAGAATCACCTTTTCAGCATGAAATCTCTCTTTTTCATTCACTCTTAATTAGAAAAAGAAATAGGTATCCCAAGATTATCAAGTGTGCTCCATAATTTATATTCTATTTAAAAGTATATACTAAGCCAACAATCTTTGCTTATGACACTTAATCCTAGGAGAATGTACAGCAGGTCTCCTTGAACCTGCATGTATTATTTTATCAAGATTTTAAAAAAGTAGTAAATTCAAAGAGATTTTGGATTATTACATCCATTATTTTAGAAATTTTTTATTGTTCACTAAAATTTGAGCTATGCAAAGAAAAATTATCATTTGGTTTCACAGAGTGGAATACTATGGGTGTGCAAGAGGAATTTATTACTGCTATATGTATGTGTGTGTGTATATATATATATATATATATATATATATATATATATATATATATATATACTATAGTATATTCCTAATTGTAAAATAATACAAGGGTCATTCAATAAGTAATGCCCCATATTTTTTTTCTCCACAATGAGGAAAAACTGAAAGTTGTACATATAGGTACTTCAAGTTCAGTGTTTCTGCTCCAGGTGGATGAAGTTTCAAATCATTCCAACAGATGGCAGAGTTGTAGTGATTTTGTAAAATGGCGTCTGTTAGTGATCCACGTTACAAACAGCGAGCAGTGATTAAGCTCTTGATTGCAGAGAAAGAAACTGGGAAATATCCATAAATGTTTTTGTGCTGTGTATGGAGATTGTACTGTCGATAGGAGCACTGTTGAAAGGTGGGCAAAGAGAATTAAGGCGTCAGAAAGTCCAACAACTCAACTCCAAGATCTGCCACGTTCCAGGCGTCGTGTCAGTGCCACCACTCCAGACATGGTGAAGTGCGTGGATGTCATTATTCATGCAGACCGCTGCATCACAGTGCAACAATTGGCCTCACAGCTGTCAGTCAGCAGTGGATGTATGTGTGCAATGATCGAGACTCTCGGATATTCAAAAGTTTGTACAAAATGGGTCCCAAGAAGTCTCACAGCAGAACACAGGCTGCAAAGAACAAATGTCATCGAACCATGTCGTCTGATTTGTTGGAGAGGTTTGAAGGAGAGGCTGTAGAGGATTTTTAACCTCTTTGCATGGCTTCGTGCACAGGACCAGTTTTGGTACCGGCAGGGAATACAGGCACATGTTTCACGCTGGCGTAAGACCGTACAAGTTGATGGAGACTATGTTGAAAAATAGTATGTGAGTATGTGTAGAAGAAACATGTATCTATATTGTCGCCAAAATTTAACATTTTTAAACGAATAGTTTCTGAGAAAAAAAAATATGGGGCATTACTTATTGAACGACACTTGTACATATCTGACTGTTGACACCACTAGGTCATTGGTTAATACAAAATTTGAGCAAGAAAATGGTGCTAGGCAACCTCTCCATACACTATTGTATCAGGAAAGTGGGTTTGGAAAGCCTGTCCTTTTGTCTTATTAGGGATGGAAATTAAGTCCAGGGTTGCCGAAGTAGCTCAGGTTAACTAACTGATGATAATCTTTCCACTATAAAGTATGTTCACTATTATTATCTCTCCTGATTAGCTAGCTGGAGAAAAATGAGGGCAAATTTCTGGGAAGATAGTGAAATTAATATTTAGTTGTATTAATTATAAACTCTGCAGTATATTTATTCAGTCAATCATCATCTTATATCAATAATCATATGTAGATCCATTATTACCTTGTATATTTCTTTTGGATTATTTATTGGGTACATATCTTTCTTTATTTTAATGATATTTTCCTAGAAAGTTAGAAATATATTGATTTTATGAGTAAGTTTTTCTAAAATTTTGATATTTCTTAAAAAACAATGAAAATCGAGAAAAATTAATAAATGAATATATATAAAATAAATAATGGTATATATGTTTATCATTACCGCATGTAGAATAGCCATCTTGAATTTTAATTTACAGTAAATAGCTTGCAGCAGTGATGAGTCTGACAGCTTTGCTTTAGAGACTTTAGAATATCAACTAACATGATTCTAAAAGTTTCCAGTTAAAATATTTTAATTACTCTATTTATTTATACTTACACTACTATTTAATCTATGGATGATAACCAATTCATCAATCATCAATTATCTTTGGGTTTTACTGAAAAGACTAATCTCTGGTATAGAGCAGAGAATGGGGAAGGGAAAAATTCCATCAACTTTAAATAGTATTATTGTTTATTATATTATTATTAATAAAAATTCCAACCAAATTTTACATGATTAAAATGTCAGTATTTACTTAGCATTTATTTTCATTCTAGGAATGCTGATGCTCATGTAATCCGTCAATTTTTTGCAAAATAAGAGATCTCATAGAAAGAAAATGCTTTTTTCTCTCAAGAGAAAAAAGCATTTTCTTTCTATCTTATAGTTATCCTGAATTCCTACCTATTCGACTTATACAAATTTTGCTATCAGTTCATACTACTTCAAATCCTTGTTTAGAAATGAATCATTTCTAAATGAGAAATTAATGAAATGGTATAAATTTTCCTTAAAGATTTATAAGATTTTCCTCATGAATTGTGCTGATGAAGGTATTTGTGTTGTAATAAGCCAGATTTGAAGTATTTTCATCTTGGGTACATTTCAATTCTACCTGCTTCTTCTTATGGAGCATAATGACCTTGGATGTTGAAACACTATTAAATTATTATTACTTCTACACTAAAAAATTCTTAATCTAAAAAATAACATTAAAAAAACGTGTGTTATACTTTCTGCTGTTATAATGTTGGTGTCACTGACTCACACAGGACATGGAACAAAACCTTAACTGAAAATGAGCTATGTTTTTGGATTGAATTGGATTTTCTAGTGGCTAACCCTTAAAAGCTGTTTGATCATGTAATAGAATTATCCTTGGATACTTAGCAGATGTTTAATCTAGAAGTGGGACACTTCTTCTTCCTCTTTCTGCCTTTCAGCATGGGGGAGGCTGCCTCAGTCCATCATCTCCACCCATTTCTTCCATTCCGTCTGATTCCTCATCATTTTCCTCGTTCCCCTCAGTGTCTTGTTCCTTTGTCTTCCCATCCTCTCAATCCCATCTTCTCAGGTTATTCTTGGTCTACATCTTTTCCTTGAACTTTAACCTCCAGTACTTGCTTTGTCCATTCTAAAAAATTGACTGTACCATTTTAATTGTTTTTCCTCAATTAGTTTTTCAAATGGAAATTGCTCCACTTCTTCTCTGATTCTTTCATTTTGTATTCTGTCTCTTCTGGCTTTGTTTGTACTTTTCCTCAGGAATTTCATCTCACAAGCCTGGATTTTTTTGTGTGCTTATTCTGCCAGGGTAGAATTCCTATTCCATATAAAAGGGTAGGACTACAATAGCGACTAAAATAGCTGCATTTTCGTTTTTGTGGTCATTTCTCTTTTTCCCAATATGGTTTTATCGAAGTGATAGAACATGGAATTTGCCCTCTGTTTTTTTGTTTATGATTTCATTGTCATATCTCCCATCACTTGAAATTATTGATCCTAAATATTCATATTCCTCTACTTGTTCTAAAATCTCAGTTTTATATTTAGTAGATATAATTTGGTTTCCTTCCTTTGAAATACACATTACTTTTATTTATGTTTATTTCCATTTCCTTCCTTGCTACTCCATTCTGGTTAGACTATTTTGTAACTTTCATTCATTATCTGAAATTAAGACTACATGATCACCATATAGTAATCTCTTCTAGCTCTCTAATTTGCTCAAACATCGGCTTAATGAGCATGATATTTTAAAAATCATCCTATTCAAGCCGAAATTCGCCCCGAAAGCGGTTAATTTTGCATTTTATTTGTTAAAATCATTTAAATTAAACGAAATTATCTCAAAAAACGATTCAAAAAAACGGCTTTTTTGCACGATATTTGAAAAATCTTCCAAATTAATCCTAAAACTCGCACAAGAAACGGCTTATTTTGCATGATATTTAAAAATCTTCCAAATTAAGCCAAAATTTACTCCGAAAACGAGATATTTAGCAAGATATTATGAAAATTATCCAATAATGGGCAGACATTTTAATCAAAAAACGGCTTCATTAGAAAGATATTTGAATAATCTTCCTATTTTGGCCGAAATTTTCTCCAAAACAGGCTTGTTTAAGAAGATATTTGAAATATGTACCAAATCAGGCCGAAATTTGCTAAAAAACGGCTTATTTAAAATATTATTTGAAAAAAGTTCCTAGTTAATCCAAAATTCGCTCAAAAAACTGTTCATTTTGTAATATGTTTGTTAAAATAATTCAAATTTTACCGAAATTAGCTTAAAAAACGGCTTTTTTTGCAAGATATTTGAAATCTTCCAATTTAAGCCGATATTTGACCCAAAAAGGGCATTTGAAGAAATATATTAGAAATAAATCTTCCAAATAAATCTGAAATTTGCTCAATAAACGACTTATTTAGAGAGATATTTGTTTAATCATCCTAATTAAGCCGAAATTCGCTCAAAAAACGTCTTATTTCGCAAGATATTTAAGAAATTATCCAATATAAGCCGAAAAGACGCTTTATTAGCGAGATATTACTTAAAATCATTCAAATTTAGCCGAAATTCGCCCGGAAAACGGTTTATTTTGCTATGTATTTGTTAAATTCATTGAAATAAAGACAAAATTCGCTCAATGAACGGCATATTTTGCAAGGTATTTGAATAATATTCCAAATTAAGCTAAAATTTGCTCCGAAAACGACATATTTAGCAAGATATTTTAGAAATTATCCAAATTAAACCGAAAATTTGCTCAAAATGCTTTGAATTTAGCGAGATATTTCTTAAAATAATTGAAATTTTGCCGAAATTAGCAAAAAAACGGTTTTTTTGCAATATATTTGAAAAATATTTCAAAATAATCCGAAAATTCGCCCAAAAACGGCTTATTTTGCATGATATGTTAAAACTCCTCCAAAGTAAGCCGAAAATTCCCTCAAATAACGGCTTATTTTGCAAGATATTTGAAAAATCTTCCAAATTAAGCAAAAATTTCCTCCGAAAACGACATATTTAGCATGATATTTTGATGATCTTCCAAAGTAAGCCAAAAATTCCCTCAAAAGACGGTTTATTGTGCAAG
This sequence comes from Pachydiplax longipennis, assembly GCA_036926295.1. Lineage (NCBI taxonomy): Eukaryota > Metazoa > Arthropoda > Insecta > Odonata > Libellulidae > Pachydiplax > Pachydiplax longipennis. The sequence continues at coordinate 18,364,015 of JAVFKF010000024.1, read as the reverse complement.
ATATTTGAAAAATCTTCCAAATTAAGGAAAAATTTGCAGAAGAAACGGCTTATTTAGCAAGAGATTTTAAAAATTTTCCTACTTAAGCGGAAATTTGCCCCGAAAACGGTATATACAGCAAGATATTTTAGAAATTATCCAAATTAAGCTGAAAATTCACTCAAAAAACGGTTTATTTAGCGAGATATTAAGAAATATCATCAAATTTTGCCGAAATTAGCAAAAAACGGCTTTCTTTTAACGGCTAATTTTGCTTAAAACGGCTTATATAGAAAGATATTTGATTATCTTCCTACTTGGGCCGAAACTTTCTCAGAAAACAGCTTATTTAGGAAATTATTTGAAAAATCTTCCAAATTACGCCAAAATTTTCTTCGAAAACGTCATAGTTAGTAAGATAATTTAAAAATCTTCCAAATTAAGCTAAACTTTGCTCCGAAAACGACATATTTAGGAAGATATTTTAGACATTATTCTAATTAAGCCGAAACTTCGCTCAAAAACGGCTTATTTAAACCGATATTTCAAAAATCTTGGAAATTAAGCAGAATTTTGCTAAAAAATATCTTATTTAGAAAGATATTTTAAAAATCTTCACATTTAAGCCGAAAATTTGCTCAAACATCGGCTTAATGAGCATGATATTTAAAAAATCATCCTATTTAAGCAGAAATTCGCCCCGAAAGCGGTTGATTTTTCATGATATTTGTTAAAACCATATAAATTTAGCCAAAATTAACTCAAAAAACGGCTTATTATGCAAGATATTTAAAAAATCTTCCATATTAAGCCAAAAATTGCTCCGAAAACGACATATTTAGCAAATTATTTTAGAAATTATCCAAATTAAGCGAAAAATTTTCTCAAAAATCGGCTTAATGAGCATGATATTTTAAAAATCATCCTATTTAAGCCAAAATTCGCCCCGAAAGCGGTTTATTTCGCATGATATTTGTTAAAATCATTTAAATTTAGCCGAAATTAACACAAAAAACGATTTATTTTCCAAAATATTTTTTAAAATACGGAAATTTAGGCAAAATTCGCTCAATGACGGGTTTTTTTGCAAGATATTTGAAAAATCTTCCAAACTAAGCCATAATTTCCTCAAAAAAGAGTTTACATAGGAAGATATTTTTAAAATCATGATTTTTAAGCCGAAATTCGCCCCGTAAACGTTTTTACGATATTTGTTAAAAGCATTCAAATTTGTCCAAAATTCGCTCAAAAAAAGGCTTTTTAGAAAGCTATTTCAATTATCTTCCTTTTTATGAAAAAATTTTCTCCAAAGTACTACACGAAGTTACTTACTCGAAGTTTGCCAAAAAACGCTAAAAAACGGTTTATTTTGCAAAATATATGTCAAAATCATTAAAATTTAGGCGAAATTCGCTCAAAAAACGGATTTTTTTGCAAAATATTTCTTAAAATCAATGAAATTTAGGCGAAATTCCCTCAAAAACTGCTTTTTTTGCAAGATATTTAAAAAATCTTCCAAATTATTCCGAAAAGCTTCTCTAAAAACGATTTATTTTACAAAATATTTGCTTAAATAATTGAAAATTTGCCAAAAAACGCTAAAAAAACGGCTTATTATGCAAAATATATGTCAAAATCATTAAAATTTAGGCGAAATTCACAAAAAAAACGGAATATTTTGCAAAATCTTTCTTAAAATCATTGAAATTTAGGCGAAAATCGCTCAAAAACTGCTGTTTTTGCAAGATATTTGAAAACTCTTCCAAATTATTCCGAGAAGCTTCTCAAAAAACGATTTATTTTGCAAAATATTTGCTTAAATAATTGAAAATTTGCCAAATTACTCTAAAAGAACGGCTTAATTTGTAAAATATTTGTCAAAATCATTAAAATTTAGGCGGAATTCGCTCAGAAAACTGATTTTTTTGCAAAATATTTCTTGAAATCATTCCAAAATTGGCAAAATTCGCTCAGAAAACGGATTATTTTGTAAAATATTTCTTAAAATCATTGAAATTTAGGCGAAATTAACTCAAAAACTGCCGTTTTTGCAAAGTATTTGAAAAATCTTCCAAATTATTCCAAGAAGCTTCTCAAAAAACGATTTATTTTGCAAAATATTTGCTTAAATAATTGAAAATTTGCCAAATTACTCTAAAAGAACGGCTTAATTTGTAAAATATTTGTCAAAATCATTAAAATTTAGGCGGAATTCGCTCAGAAAACTGATTTTTTTGCAAAATATTTGGCAAAATCGTTAAAATTTAGGCGAAATTCGCTCAAAAAGTGCTTTTTTTGCAAGATATTTGAAAAATCTTCCAAATTATTCAGAATAGCTTCTCTAAAAACGATTTATTTTGCAAAATATTTGCTTAAATAATTGAAAATTTGCCAAAAAACGCTAAAAAAAAACGGCTTATTTTGCAAAATATTTGTCAAATCATTAGAATTTTGGAGAAATTCGCTCAAGAAACTGATTTTTTTGCAAAATATTTCTTAAAATCATTGAAATTTAGGCGAAAATCGCTCAAAAACTGCTGTTTCTGCAAGATATTTGAAAAATCTTCCAAATTATTCCGAGAAGCTTCTCTAAAAACGATTTATTTTGCAAAATATTTGCTTAAATAATTGAAAATTTGACAAATAACTCTAAAAGAACTGCTTAAATTTCAAAATATTTGTCAAAATCATTAAAATTTAGGCGAAATTCGCTCAAAAAACGGCTTATTTTGCAAGATAATTGAAAAATATTTCATATTAATCCATAAATTCGCCCAAAAAGGCTTATTTTGCAAGATATTTGAAAAATCTTCCAAATTATGCCGAAAATTTATCTTAAAACGACTTATTTAGCAAGAAATTTTTAAAAAATCGTTTTAATTTAGCCGAAACTTACACAAAAAACGATTTATTTTGCAAAATATTTGCTTAAATAAATGAAAATTTGCCAAATAACTGTAAAAGAATGGCTTATTTTGCAAAATATTTGTCAAAATCATTAAAATTTAGGCGAAATTCGCTCAGAAAACGGATTATTTTTAAAATATTTCTTAAAATCATTGAAATTTAGGCGAAATTCACTCAAAAGCTGCTCTTTTTGCAAGATATTTGAAAAATCTTCCAAATTATTCCGAAAAGCTTCTCTAAAAACGATTTATTTTACAAAATATTTGCTTAAATAATTGAAAATTTGCCAAAAAACGCTAAAAAAACGGCTTATTATGCAAAATATATGTCAAAATCATTAAAGTTTAGGCGAAATTCACAAAAAAACGGAATTTTTTGCAAAATATTTCTTAAAATCATTGAAATTTAGGCGAAAATCGCTCAAAAACTGCTGTTTTTGCAAGATATTTGAAAAATCTTCCAAATTATTCTGAGAAGCTTCTCTAAAAACGATTTATTTTGCAAAATATTTGCTTAAATAATTGAAAATTTGCCAAATAACTCTAAAAGAACTGCTTAAATTTCAAAATATTTGTCAAAATCATTAAAATTTAGGCGAAATTCGCTCAAAAAACGGCTTATTTTGCAAGATAATTGAAAAATATTTAATATTAATCCATAAATTCGCCCAAAAAGGCTTATTTTGCAAGATATTTGAAAAATCTTCCAAATTATGCCGAAAATTTATCTTAAAACGACTTATTTAGCAAGAAATTTAAAAAAAATCGTTTTAATTTAGCCGAAAATTACACAAAAAACGATTTATTTTGCAAAATATTCGCTTAAATAAATGAAAATTTGCCAAATAACTGTAAAAGAATGGCTTACTTTGCGAAATATTTGTCAAAATCATTAAAATTTAGGCGAAATTCGCTCAGAAAACGGATTATTTTTAAAATCATTGAAATTTAGGCGAAATTCACTCAAAAACTGCTCTTTTTGATAGATATTTGAAAAATCTTCCAAATTCTTCCGGAAAGCTTCTCTAAAAACGATTTATTTTACAAAATATTTGCTTAAATAATTGAAAATTTACCAAAAAACGCTAAAAAAACGACTTATTTTGCAAAATATTTGTCAAAATCATTAAAATTTAGGCGAAATTCACAAAAAAACGGAATTTTTTGCAAAATATTTCTTAAAATCATTGAAATTTAGGCGAAAATCGCTCAAAAACTGCTGTTTTTGCAAGATATTTGAAAAATCTTCCAAATTATTCCGAGAAGCTTCTTTTTAAAAACGATTTATTTTGCAAAATATTTGCTTAAATAATTGAAAATTTGACAAATAACTCTAAAAGAACGGCTTAATTTGCAAAATATTTGTCAAAATCATTAAAATTTAGGCGAAATTCGCTCAAAATACGGCTTATTTTGCAAGATAATTGAAAAATAATTCATATTAATCCATAAATTCGCCCAAAAAGAATTATTTTGCAAGATATTTGAAAAATCTTCCAAATTATGCCGAAAATTTATCTTAATACGACTTATTTAGCAAGAAATTTTTAAAAAATCGTTTAAATTTAGCCGAAACTTACACAAAAAACGATTTATTTTGCAAAATATTTGCTTTAATAATTGAAAATTTGCCAAAAAACGCTAAAAAAACGGCTAATTTTGCAAGATATTTGTCAAAATCATTATAATTAAGGGGAAATTCGCTCAAAAAAGGATTTTTTTGCAAAATATTTCTTAAAATCATTGAAATTTAGGCGAAATTCGCTCAAAAAACGGATTTTTTTGCAAAATATTTCTTTAAATCATTGAGATTTAGGCGAAATTCGCTCAAAAACTGCTCCTTTTGCTAGATATTTGAAAAATCATCCAAATTATTCCGAGAAGCTTCTATAAAAACGATTTATTTTGCAAAATATTGGCTTAAATAATTGAAAATTTGCCAAATAACTCTAAAAGAACGGCTTATTTTGTAAAATATTGCTTAAAATCATTCAAAAATAGACGAAATTCTCTCAGAAAACGAATTTTTTTGCAAAATATCTCTTAAAATCATTCAAAAATTGGCAAAATTCGCTCAGAAAACGGATTATTTTGAAAAAAATTTGGAAAAATCATTAAAATTTAGGCGAAATTCGCTCAAAAAACTGATTTTTTTGCAAAATATTTCTTAAAATCATTAAAATTTAGGCGAGATTCGCTCAAAAAACGGATTTTTTAAAAAATATTTCTTAAAATCATTGAAATTTAGGCGAAAATCGCTCAAAAACTGCTGTTTCTGCAAGATATTTGAAAAATCTTCCAAATTATTCCGAGAAGCTTCTCTAAAAACGATTTATTTTGCAAAATATTTGCTTAAATAATTGAAAATTTGCCAAATAACTCTAAAAGAATGTCTTAATTTGCAAAATATTTGTCAAAATCATTAAAATTTAGGTGAAATTCGATCAAAAAATGGATTTTATAGCAAAATATTTCTTAAAATCATTGAAATTTAGGCAAAAATCGCTCAAAAACTGCTGTTTTTGCAAGATATTTGATAAATCTTCCAAATTATTCCGAAAAGCTTCTCTAAAAACGATTTATTTTGCAAAATATTTGCTTAAATAATTGAAAATTTGCGAAAAAACGCTTAAACAACGGCTTATTTTGCAAAATATTTCTTGAAATCATTCAAATTTAGGCGAAATTCGCTCAAAAAACGGATTATTTTGCAAAATATTTCTTAAAATCATTGAAATTTAGGCGAAATTCGCTCAAAAACTGCTCTTTTTGCAAGATATTTGAAAAATCTTCCTAATTATTCCGAAAAGCTTTTCTAAAAACGATTTATTTTACAAAATATTTGCTTAAATAATTGAAAATTTGCCAAAAAACGCTAAAAAACGGCTTATTCTGCAAAATATTTGTCAAAATCATTAGAATTTAGGCGAAATTCGCTGAAAAAACGGAATTTTTTGCAAAATATTTGTCAAAATCGTTAAAATTTAGGCGAAATTCGCTCAGAAAACGGATTATTTTGTAAAATATTTCTTAAAATCATTGAAATTTAGGCGAAATTCACTCAAAAGCTGCTCTTTTTGCAAGATATTTGAAAAATCTTCCAAATTATTCCGAGAAGCTTCTTTTTAAAAACGATTTATTTTGCAAAATATTTGCTTAAATAATTGAAAATTTGCCAAAAAACGCTAAAAACAACGGCTTATTTTGCAAGATATTTGTCAAAATCATTATAATTAAGGGGAAATTTGCTCAAAAAAGGATTTTTTTGCAAAATATTTCTTAAAATCATTGAAATTAAAGCGAAATTCGCTCAAAAAACGGATTTTTTTGCAAAATATTTCTTTAAATCATTGAGATTTAGGCGAAATTCGCTCAAAAACTGCTCCTTTTGCTAGATATTTGAAAAATCATCCAAGTTATTCCGAGAAGCTTCTATAAAAACGATTTATTTTGCAAAATATTGGCTTAAATAATTGAAAATTTGCCAAATAACTCTAAAAGAACGGCTTATTTTGTAAAATATTTGTCAAAGCCATTAAAATGTAGGCGAAATTCGCTCTAAAAAGGAATTTTTTGCAAAATATTTCTTAAAATCATTGAAATTCAGGCGAAATTCTCTATAAAACTGCTTTTATTGCAAGATATTTGAAATATCTTCCAAATAATTCCGAAAAGCTTCTCTAAAAACGTTTGTTTTTCCAAAATATTTGCTTAAATAATTGAAAATTTGCCAAAAAACGCTAGAAAAACGGCTTACTTTACAAAATATTTGTCAATATCAATAAAATTTAGGCGAAAATCGCTCCAAAAACCCATTTTTTCCCAAGATATCTGAAAAATATTTCATATCTATCCAAAAAATTCGCCCAAAATAGGCTTATTTTGAAAGATATTTGAATAATCTTCCAAATTATGCCAAAAATTTAGCTTAAAACGACTTATTTAGCAAGATACTATAAAAAAATCGCTTAAATTTAGCCGAAACTTACACTAAAAACGATTTATTTTGCAAAATATTTGTTTAAATAATTGAAAATTTGCGAAATAACTCAAAAAGAACGGCTTATTTTGCAAAATATTTGTCAAAATCATTTAAATTTTTGTTCGAAATTCGCTCAATAACCGGATTTTTTTGCAAAATATTTCTTAAAATCATTGAAATTTGGGCGAAATTTGCTCAAAAACTGCTTTTTTTGCAAGATATTTGAAAAATCTTCCGAATTATTCCGAAAAGCTTCTCTAAAAACGATTTATTTTGCAAAATATTTGCTTTAATAATTGAAAAATTGGCCAAAAAACGCTAAAAAAAGGCTTATTTTGCAAGATATTTGTCAATATCATTTAAAATTAGGCGAAATTCGCTCAAAAAACGGATTATTTTGCAAACTATTTCTTAAAATCATTGAAATTTAGGCGAAATTCGCTCAAAAACTGCTCTTTTTGCAAGATATTTGAAAAATCTTCCAAATTATTCCGAAAAGCTTTTCTAAAAACGATTTATTTTACAAAATATTTGCTTAAATAATTGAAAATTTGCCAAAAAACGCTAAAAAAACGGCTTATTCTGCAAAATATTTGTCAAAATCATTAGAATTTAGGCGAAATTCGCTGAAAAAACGGAATTTTTTGCAAAATATTTGTCAAAATCGTTAAAATTTAGGCGAAATTCGCTCAGAAAACGGATTATTTTGTAAAATATTTCTTAAAATCATTGAAATTTAGGCGAAATTCACTCAAAAGCTGCTCTTTTTGCAAGATATTTGAAAAATCTTCCAAATTATTCCGAGAAGCTTCTTTTTAAAAACGATTTATTTTGCAAAATATTTGCTTAAATAATTGAAAATTTGACAAATAACTCTAAAAGAACGGCTTAATTTGCAAAATATTTGTCAAAATCATTAAAATTTAGGCGAAATTCGCTCAAAATACGGCTTATTTTGCAAGATAATTGAAAAATAATTCATATTAATCCATAAATTAGCCCAAAAAGAATTATTTTGCAAGATATTTGAAAAATCTTCCAAATTATGCCGAAAATTTATCTTAATACGACTTATTTAGCAAGAAATTTTTAAAAAATCGTTTTAATTTAGCCGAAACTTACACAAAAAACGATTTATTTTGCAAAATATTTGCTTAAATAATTGAAAATTTGCCAAAAAACGCTAAAAAAAACGGCTTATTTTGCAGGATATTTGTCAAAATCATTATAATTAAGGGGAAATTCGCTCAAAAAAGGATTTTTTTGCAAAATATTTCTTAAAATCATTGAAATTTAGGCGAAATTCGCTCAAAAAACGGATTTTTTTGCAAAATATTTCTTAAAATCATTGAGATTTAGGCGAAATTCGCTCAAAAACTGCTCCTTTTGCTAGATATTTGAAAAATCATCCAAATTATTCCGAGAAGCTTCTATAAAAACGATTTATTTTCCAAAATATTTGCTTAAATAATTGAAAATTTGCCAAATAACTCTAAAAGAACGGCTTATTTTGTAAAATATTGCTTAAAATCATTCAAAAATAGACGAAATTCTCTCAGAAAACGAATTTTTTTGCAAAATATCTCTTAAAATCATTCAAAAATTGGCAAAATTCGCTCAGAAAACGGATTATTTTGAAAAAAATTTGGAAAAATCATTAAAATTTAGGCGAAATTCGCTCAAAAAACTGATTTTTTTGCAAAATATTTCTTAAAATCATTAAAATTTAGGCGAGATTCGCTCAAAAAACGGATTTTTTTAAAAATATTTCTTAAAATCATTGAAATTTAGGCGAAAATCGCTCAAAAACTGCTGTTTCTGCAAGATATTTGAAAAATCTTCCAAATTATTCCGAGAAGCTTCTCTAAAAACGATTTATTTTGCAAAATATTTGCTTAAATAATTGAAAATTTGCCAAATAACTCTAAAAGAATGTCTTAATTTGCAAAATATTTGTCAAAATCATTAAAATTTAGGTGAAATTCGATCAAAAAACGGATTTTATAGCAAAATATTTCTTAAAATCATTGAAATTTAGGCAAACATCGCTCAAAAAACTGCTGTTTTTGCAAGATATTTGAAAAATCTTCCAAATTATTCCGAAAAGCTTCTTTTTAAAAACGATTTATTTTGCAAAATATTTGCTTAAATAATTGAAAATTTGACAAATAACTCTAAAAGAACGGCTTAATTTGCAAAATATTTGTCAAAATCATTCAAATTTAGGCGAAATTCGCTCAAAAAACGGATTATTTTGCAAAATATTTGGCAAAATCATTGAAATTTAGGCGAAATTCGCTCAAAAACTGCTCTTTTTGCAAGATATTTGAAAAACCTTCCAAATTATTCCGAGAAGCTTCTCTAAAAACGATTTATTTTGTAAAATATTTGCTTAAATAATTGAAAATTTGCCAAATTACTCTAAAAGAACGGCTTAATTTGCAAAATATTTGCTTAAATAATTGAAAATTTGCCAAATTACTCTAAAAGAACGGCTTAATTTGCAAAATATTTGTCAAAATCATTAAAATTAAGGCAAAATTCGCTCAAAAAACGGATTTTTTTGCAAAATATTTCTTAAAATCATTGAAATTTGGGCGAAATTTGCCCAAAAACTGCTTTTTTTGCAAGATATTTGAAAAATCTTCCGAATTATTCGGGAAAGATTCTCTAACAACGATTTATTTTGCAAAATATTGGCTTAAATAATTGACAATTTGCCAAAAATCGCTAAAAAAACGGCTTATTTTGCAAAATATTTCTTGAAATCATTCAAATTTAGGCGAAATTCGCTCAAAAACTGCTTTTTTTGCAAGATATTTGAAAAATCATCCAAATTATTGCGAAAAGATTCTCTAAAAACGACTTATTTAGGAAGATATTATAAATAATTGAAAATTTACCAAAAAACGCTAAAAAAACGGCTTATTTTGCAAAATATTTGTCAAAATCATTAAAATTTAGGCGAAATTCGCTCAAAAACTGCTTATTTTGCAAGATATTTGAAATATATTTCATATTAATCCATAAATTTTCCAAAAAAGACTTTTTTTGCAAGATATTTGAAAAATATTTCATATTAATCCATAAATTCGCCCAAAAAGGCTTATTTTGCAAGATATTTGAAAAATCTTCCAAATTATGCCGAAAATTTATCTTAATACGACTTATTTAGCAAGAAATTTTAAAAAAATCGTTTAAATTTAGCCAAAACTCACAAAAAAACGATTTATTTAGCAAAATATTTGCTTAAATAAATGAAAATTTGTCAAATAACTGTAAAAGAATGGCTTATTTTTAAAAATATTTGTCAAAATCATTAAAATTTAGGCCAAATTTGCTCAAGAAATGGATTTTTTTGCAAAATATTTCTTAAAAATCATTCAAAAATTGGCAAAATTCGCTCAGAAAACGGAATATTTTGCAAAATATTTCTTAAAATCATTGAAATTTAGGCGAAATTCGCTCAAAAACTGCTCTTTTTGCAAGATATTTGAAAAATCTTCCAAATTATTCCGAAAAGCTTGTCTAAAAACGATTTGTTTTACAAAATATTTTCTTAAATTATTGAAAATTTTCCAAAATACGCTAAAAAAACGGCTTATTTTGCAAAATATAAATGAAAATTTGCCAAATAACTGTAAAAGAGTGGCTTATTTTTAAAAATATTTGTCAAAATCATTAAAATTTAGGCCAAATTTGCTCAAAAATGGATTTTTTTGCAAAATATTTCTTAAAAATCATTCAAAAATTGGCAAAATTCACTCAGAAAACGGAATATTTTGCAAAATATTTGGCAAAATCATTAAAATTTAGGCGAAATTCGCTCAAAAACTGCTTTTTTTGCAAGATATTTGAAAAATCATCCAAATTATTGCGAAAAGATTCTCTAAAAACGACTTATTTAGGAAGATATTTTAAAAAACTTCCTAATTAAGCCGAAGTTCGGTAAAAAAAACTGTCCATTTTACTAGGTATTTGTTAAAATCGTTAAGATTTAGCCGAAACTTACACAAAAAACGATTTATTTTGCAAAATATTGGCTTAAATAATTGAAAATTTGCCAAATAACTCTAAAAGAACGGCTTATTTTGTAAAATATTTGTCAAAATCATTAAAATGTAGGCGAAATTCGCTCAAAAAAGGATTTTTTTGCAAAATATTTCTTAAAATCATTGAAATTCAGGCGAAATTCTCTATAAAACTGCTTTTATTGCAAGATATTTGAAATATCTTCCAAATTATTCCGAAAAGCTTCTCTAAAAACGTTTGTTTTTCCAAAATATTTGCTTAAATAATTGAAAATTTGCCAAAAAACGCTAGAAAAACGGCTTACTTTACAAAATATTTGTCAATATCATTAAAATTTAGGCGAAAATCGCTCCAAAAACCCATTTTTTCCCAAGATATCTGAAAAATATTTCATATCTATCCAAAAAATTCGCCCAAAAAAGGCTTATTTTGAAAGATATTTGAATAATCTTCCAAATTATGCCAAAAATATAGCTTAAAACGACTTATTTAGCAAGATACTATAAAAAAATCGCTTAAATTTAGCCGAAACTTACACTAAAAACGATTTATTTTGCAAAATATTTGCTTAAATAATTGAAAATTTGCGAAATAACTCAAAAAGAACGGCTTATTTTGCAAAATATTTGTCAAAATCATTTAAATTTTTGTTCGAAATTCGCTCAATAACCGGATTTTTTTGCAAAATATTTCTTAAAATCATTGAAATTTTGCAATAATTTGCTTAAATAATTGAAAATTTGACAAATAACTCTAAAAGAACGGCTTAATTTGCAAAATATTTGTCAAAATCATTAAAATTTAGGCGAAATTCGCTCAAAATACGGCTTATTTTGCAAGATAATTGAAAAATAATTCATATTAATCCATAAATTCGCCCAAAAAGAATTATTTTGCAAGATATTTGAAAAATCTTCCAAATTATGCCGAAAATTTATCTTAATACGACTTATTTAGCAAGAAATTTTTAAAAAATCGTTTTAATTTAGCCGAAACTTACACAAAAAACGATTTATTTTGCAAAATATTTGCTTAAATAATTGAAAATTTGCCAAAAAACGCTAAAAAAAACGGCTTATTTTGCAAGATATTTGTCAAAATCATTATAATTAAGGGGAAATTCGCTCATAAAAGGATGTTTTTGCAAAATATTTCTTAAAATCATTGAAATTTAGGCGAAATTCGCTCAAAAAACGGATTTTTTTAAAAATATTTCTTAAAATCATTGAAATTTAGGCGAAAATCGCTCAAAAACTGCTGTTTCTGCAAGATATTTGAAAAATCTTCCAAATTATTCCGAGAAGCTTCTCTAAAAACGATTTATTTTGCAAAATATTTGCTTAAATAATTGAAAATTTGCCAAATAACTCTAAAAGAATGTCTTAATTTGCAAAATATTTGTCAAAATCATTAAAATTTAGGTGAAATTCGATCAAAAAACGGATTTTATAGCAAAATATTTCTTAAAATCATTGAAATTTAGGCAAAAATCGCTCAAAAAACTGCTGTTTTTGCAAGATATTTGAAAAATCTTCCAAATTATTCCGAAAAGCTTCTTTTTAAAAACGATTTATTTTGCAAAATATTTGCTTAAATAATTGAAAATTTGACAAATAACTCTAAAAGAACGGCTTAATTTGCAAAATATTTGTCAAAATCATTCAAATTTAGGCGAAATTCGCTCAAAAAACGGATTATTTTGCAAAATATTTGGCAAAATCATTGAAATTTAGGCGAAATTCGCTCAAAAACTGCTCTTTTTGCAAGATATTTGAAAAACCTTCCAAATTATTCCGAGAAGCTTCTCTAAAAACGATTTATTTTGCAAAATATTTGCTTAAATAATTGAAAATTTGCCAAATTACTCTAAAAGAACGGCTTAATTTGCAAAATATTTGCTTAAATAATTGAAAATTTGCCAAATTACTCTAAAAGAACGGCTTAATTTGCAAAATATTTGTCAAAATCATTTAAATTTTTGTTCGAAATTCGCTCAATAACCGGATTTTTTTGCAAAATATTTCTTAAAATCATTGAAATTTGGGCGAAATTTGCCCAAAAACTGCTTTTTTTGCAAGATATTTGAAAAATCTTCCGAATTATTCGGGAAAGATTCTCTAACAACGATTTATTTTGCAAAATATTGGCTTAAATAATTGACAATTTGCCAAAAATCGCTAAAAAAACGGCTTATTTTGCAAAATATTTCTTGAAATCATTCAAATTTAGGCGAAATTCGCTCAAAAACTGCTTTTTTTGCAAGATATTTGAAAAATCATCCAAATTATTGCGAAAAGATTCTCTAAAAACGACTTATTTAGGAAGATATTATAAATAATTGAAAATTTACCAAAAAACGCTAAAAAAACGGCTTATTTTGCAAAATATTTGTCAAAATCATTAAAATTTAGGCGAAATTCGCTCAAAAACTGCTTATTTTGCAAGATATTTGAAATATATTTCATATTAATCCATAAATTTTCCAAAAAAGACTTTTTTTGCAAGATATTTGAAAAATATTTCATATTAATCCATAAATTCGCCCAAAAAGGCTTATTTTGCAAGATATTTGAAAAATCTTCCAAATTATGCCGAAAATTTATCTTAATACGACTTATTTAGCAAGAAATTTTAAAAAAATCGTTTAAATTTAGCCAAAACTCACAAAAAAACGATTTATTTAGCAAAATATTTGCTTAAATAAATGAAAATTTGTCAAATAACTGTAAAAGAATGGCTTATTTTTAAAAATATTTGTCTAAATCATTAAAATTTAGGCCAAATTTGCTCAAAAAATGGATTTTTTTGCAAAATATTTCTTAAAAATCATTCAAAAATTGGCAAAATTCGCTCAAAAAACGGAATATTTTGCAAAATATTTCTTAAAATCATTGAAATTTAGGCGAAATTCGCTCAAAAACTGCTCTTTTTGCAAGATATTTGAAAAATCTTCCAAATTATTCCGAAAAGCTTGTCTAAAAACGATTTGTTTTACAAAATATTTTCTTAAATTATTGAAAATTTTCCAAAATACGCTAAAAAAACGGCTTATTTTGCAAAATATAAATGAAAATTTGCCAAATAACTGTAAAAGAGTGGCTTATTTTTAAAAATATTTGTCAAAATCATTAAAATTTAGGCCAAATTTGCTCAAAAATGGATTTTTTTGCAATATATTTCTTAAAAATCATTCAAAAATTGGCAAAATTCACTCAGAAAACGGAATATTTTGCAAAATATTTGGCAAAATCATTAAAATTTAGGCGAAATTCGCTCAAAAACTGCTTTTTTTGCAAGATATTTGAAAAATCATCCAAATTATTGCGAAAAGATTCTCTAAAAACGACTTATTTAGGAAGATATTTTAAAAAACTTCCTAATTAAGCCGAAGTTCGGTAAAAAAAACTGTCCATTTTACTAGGTATTTGTTAAAATCGTTAAGATTTAGCCGAAACTTACACAAAAAACGATTTATTTTGCAAAATATTGGCTTAAATAATTGAAAATTTGCCAAATAACTCTAAAAGAACGGCTTATTTTGTAAAATATTTGTCAAAATCATTAAAATGTAGGCGAAATTCGCTCAAAAAAGGATTTTTTTGCAAAATATTTCTTAAAATCATTGAAATTCAGGCGAAATTCTCTATAAAACTGCTTTTATTGCAAGATATTTGAAATATCTTCCAAATTATTCCGAAAAGCTTCTCTAAAAACGTTTGTTTTTCCAAAATATTTGCTTAAATAATTGAAAATTTGCCAAAAAACGCTAGAAAAACGGCTTACTTTACAAAATATTTGTCAATATCATTAAAATTTAGGCGAAAATCGCTCCAAAAACCCATTTTTTCCCAAGATATCTGAAAAATATTTCATATCTATCCAAAAAATTCGCCCAAAAAAGGCTTATTTTGAAAGATATTTGAATAATCTTCCAAATTATGCCAAAAATATAGCTTAAAACGACTTATTTAGCAAGATACTATAAAAAAATCGCTTAAATTTAGCCGAAACTTACACTAAAAACGATTTATTTTGCAAAATATTTGCTTAAATAATTGAAAATTTGCGAAATAACTCAAAAAGAACGGCTTATTTTGCAAAATATTTGTCAAAATCATTTAAATTTTTGTTCGAAATTCGCTCAATAACCGGATTTTTTTGCAAAATATTTCTTAAAATCATTGAAATTTTGCAATAATTTGCTTAAATAATTGAAAATTTGACAAATAACTCTAAAAGAACGGCTTAATTTGCAAAATATTTGTCAAAATCATTAAAATTTAGGCGAAATTCGCTCAAAATACGGCTTATTTTGCAAGATAATTGAAAAATAATTCATATTAATCCATAAATTCGCCCAAAAAGAATTATTTTGCAAGATATTTGAAAAATCTTCCAAATTATGCCGAAAATTTATCTTAATACGACTTATTTAGCAAGAAATTTTTAAAAAATCGTTTTAATTTAGCCGAAACTTACACAAAAAACGATTTATTTTGCAAAATATTTGCTTAAATAATTGAAAATTTGCCAAAAAACGCTAAAAAAAACGGCTTATTTTGCAAGATATTTGTCAAAATCATTATAATTAAGGGGAAATTCGCTCAAAAAAGGATTTTTTTGCAAAATATATCTTAAAATCATTGAAATTTAGGCGAAATTCGCTCAAAAAACGGATTTTTTTGCAAAATGTTTCTTTAAATCATTGAGATTTAGGCGAAATTCGCTCAAAAACTGCTCCTTTTGCTAGATATTTGAAAAATCATCCAAATTATTCCGAGAAGCTTCTATAAAAACGATTTATTTTCCAAAATATTTGCTTAAATAATTGAAAATTTGCCAAATAACTCTAAAAGAACGGCTTATTTTGTATAATATTGCTTAAAATCATTCAAAAATAGACGAAATTCTCTCAGAAAACGAATTTTTTTGCAAAATATCTCTTAAAATCATTCAAAAATTGGCAAAATTCGCTCAGAAAACGGATTATTTTGAAAAAAATTTGGAAAAATCATTAAAATTTAGGCGAAATTCGCTCAAAAAGTGCTTTTTTTGCAAGATATTTGAAAAATCATCCAAATTATTGCGAAAAGATTCTCTAAAAACGACTTATTTAGGAAGATATTTTCTTAAATAATTGAAAATTTGCCAAAAAACGCTTAAAAAACAGCTTATTTCGCAAGATATTTGTCAAAATCATTAAAATTTAGGCGAAATTTGCTCAAAAAACGGATTTTTTTGCAAAATATTTCTTAAAATCATTGAAATTTAGGCGAAATTCGATCAAAAACTGCTCTTTTTGCAAGATATTTGAAAAATCTTCCAAATTATTCCGAAAAGCTTGTCTAAAAACGATTTCTTTTACAAAATATTTGCTTAAATAATTGAAAATTTTCCAAAATACGCTAGAAAAACGGCTTACTTTACAAAATATTTGTCAATATCATTAAAATTTAGGCGAAAATCGCTCCAAAAACCCATTTTTTCCCAAGATATCTGAAAAATATTTCATATCTATCCAAAAAATTCGCCCAAAAAAGGCTTATTTTGAAAGATATTTGAATAATCTTCCAAATTATGCCAAAAATTTAGCTTAAAACGACTTATTTAGCAAGATACTATAAAAAAATCGCTTAAATTTAGCCGAAACTTACACTAAAAACGATTTATTTTGCAAAATATTTGCTTAAATAATTGAAAATTTGCGAAATAACTCAAAAAGAACGGCTTATTTTGCAAAATATTTGTCAAAATCATTTAAATTTTTGTTCGAAATTCGCTCAATAACCGGATTTTTTTGCAAAATATTTCTTAAAATCATTGAAATTTTGCAATAATTTGCTTAAATAATTGAAAATTTGACAAATAACTCTAAAAGAACGGCTTAATTTGCAAAATATTTGTCAAAATCATTAAAATTTAGGCGAAATTCGCTCAAAATACGGCTTATTTTGCAAGATAATTGAAAAATAATTCATATTAATCCATAAATTCGCCCAAAAAGAATTATTTTGCAAGATATTTGAAAAATCTTCCAAATTATGCCGAAAATTTATCTTAATACGACTTATTTAGCAAGAAATTTTAAAAAATCGTTTTAATTTAGCCGAAACTTACACAAAAAACGATTTATTTTGCAAAATATTTGCTCAAATAATTGAAAATTTGCCAAAAAACGCTAAAAAAAACGGCTTATTTTGCAAGATATTTGTCAAAATCATTATAATTAAGGGGAAATTCGCTCAAAAAAGGATTTTTTTGCAAAATATATCTTAAAATCATTGAAATTTAGGCGAAATTCGCTCAAAAAACGGATTTTTTTGCAAAATGTTTCTTTAAATCATTGAGATTTAGGCGAAATTCGCTCAAAAACTGCTCCTTTTGCTAGATATTTGAAAAATCATCCAAATTATTCCGAGAAGCTTCTATAAAAACGATTTATTTTCCAAAATATTTGCTTAAATAATTGAAAATTTGCCAAATAACTCTAAAAGAACGGCTTATTTTGTAAAATATTGCTTAAAATCATTCAAAAATAGACGAAATTCTCTCAGAAAACGAATTTTTTTGCAAAATATCTCTTAAAATCATTCAAAAATTGGCAAAATTCGCTCAGAAAACGGATTATTTTGAAAAAAATTTGGAAAAATCATTAAAATTTAGGCGAAATTCGCTCAAAAAGTGCTTTTTTTGCAAGATATTTGAAAAATCATCCAAATTATTGCGAAAAGATTCTCTAAAAACGACTTATTTAGGAAGATATTTTCTTAAATAATTGTAAATTTGCCAAAAAACGCTTAAAAAACAGCTTATTTCGCAAGATATTTGTCAAAATCATTAAAATTTAGGCGAAATTTGCTCAAAAAACGGATTTTTTTGCAAAATATTTCTTAAAATCATTGAAATTTAGGCGAAATTCGCTCAAAAACTGCTCTTTTTGCAAGATATTTGAAAAATCTTCCAAATTATTCCGAAAAGCTTGTCTAAAAACGATTTGTTTTACAAAATATTTGCTTAAATAATTGAAAATTTTCCAAAATACGCTAAAAAAACGGCTTTTTTTTTCAAAATATAAATGAAAATTTGCCAAATAACTGTAAAAGAATGGCTTATTTTTCAAAATATTTGTCAAAATCATTAAAATTTAGGCCAAGTTTGCTCAAAAAATGGATTTTTTTGCAAAATATTTCTTAAAAATCATTCAAAAATTGGCAAATTTCGCTCAGAAAACGGATTATTTTGCAAAATAATTCTTTAAATCGTTGAAATTTAGGCGAAATTCGCTCAAAAACTGTTCTTTTTGCAAGATATTTGAAAAATCTTCCAAATTATTCCGAAAAGCTTCTCTAAAAACGATTTATTTTGCAAAATATTTGCTTAAATAATTGAAAATTTGCCAAAAAACGCTTAAACAACGGTTTATTTTGCAAAATATTTCTTGAAATCATTTAAATTTAGGCGAAATTCGCTCAAAAAACGGATTTTTTTGCAAAATATTTCTTAAAATCATTCAAAAATTGGCAAAATTCGCTCAAGATATTTGAAAAATCTTGCAAATTATTCCGAAAATATTCTCTAAAAACGATTTATTTTGCAAAATATATGCTTAAATAATTGAAAAATTGGGCAAAAAACGCTAAAAAAACGGCTTATTTTGCAAGATATTTGTCAATATCATTAAAAATTAGGCGAATTTCGCTCAAAAAACGGATTTTTTTGCAAAATATTTCTTAAAATCATTTAAATTTAGGCGAAATTCGCTCAAAAAACGGATTTTTTTGCAAAATATTTCTTTAAATCATTGAGATTTAGGCGAAATTCGCTCAAAAACTGCTCCTTTTGCTAGATATTTGAAAAATCATCCAAATTATTCCGAGAAGCTTCTATAAAAACGATTTATTTTCCAAAATATTTGCTTAAATAATAAAAAGATATTTGAATTTTGAATTCCATTTGAATGATAATTGAACTTTGAAAGATATTTGAATAATCTTCCAAATTATGCCAAAAATTTAGCTTAAAACGACTTATTTAGCAAGATACTATAAAAAAATCGCTTAAATTTAGCCGAAACTTACACTAAAAACGATTTATTTTGCAAAATATCTGCTTAAATAATTGAAAATTTGCGAAATAACTCAAAAAGAACGGCTTATTTTGCAAAATATTTGTCAAAATCATTTAAATTTTTGTTCAAAATTCGCTCAATAACCGGATTTTTTTGCAAAATATTTCTTAAAATCATTGAAATTGGGGCGAAATTTGCTCAAAAACTGCTTTTTTTGCAAGATATTTGAAAAATCTTCCAAATTATTCCGAAAAGCTTCTCTAAAAACGATTTATTTTGCAAAATATTTGCTTTAATAATTGAAAAATTGGCCAAAAAACGCTAAAAAAAGGCTTATTTTGCAAGATATTTGTCAATATCATTTAAAATTAGGCGAAATTCGCTCAAAAAACGGATTATTTTGCAAAATATATCTTAAAATCATTGAAATTTAGGCGAAATTCGCTCAAAAACTGCTCTTTTTGCAAGATATTTGAAAAATCTTCCAAATTATTCCGAAAAGCTTTTCTAAAAACGATTTATTTTACAAAATATTTGCTTAAATAATTGAAATTTTGCCAAAAAACGCTAAAAAAACGGCTTATTCTGCAAAATATTTGTCAAAATCATTAGAATTTAGGCGAAATTCGCTGAAAAAACGGAATTTTTTGCAAAATATTTGTCAAAATCGTTAAAATTTAGGCGAAATTCGCTCAGAAAACGGATTATTTTGTAAAATATTTCTTAAAATCATTGAAATTTAGGCGAAATTCACTCAAAAGCTGCTCTTTTTGCAAGATATTTGAAAAATCTTCCAAATTATTCCGAAAAGCTTCTCTAAAAACGATTTATTTTGCAAAATATTTGCTTAAATAATTGAAAATTTGCCAAAAAACGCTTAAACAACGGTTTATTTTGCAAAATATTTCTTGAAATCATTTAAATTTAGGCGAAATTCGCTCAAAAAACGGATTTTTTTGCAAAATATTTCTTAAAATCATTCAAAAATTGGCAAAATTCGCTCAAGATATTTGAAAAATCTTGCAAATTATTCCGAAAATATTCTCTAAAAACGATTTATTTTGCAAAATATATGCTTAAATAATTGAAAAATTGGGCAAAAAACGCTAAAAAAACGGCTTATTTTGCAAGATATTTGTCAATATCATTAAAAATTAGGCGAATTTCGCTCAAAGAACGGATTTTTTTGCAAAATATTTCTTAAAATCATTGAAATTTAGGCGAAATTCGCTCAAAAAACGGTTTTTTTTGCAAAATATTTCTTTAAATCATTGAGATTTAGGCGAAATTCGCTCAAAAACTGCTCCTTTTGCTAGATATTTGAAAAATCATCCAAATTATTCCGAGAAGCTTCTTTTTAAAAACGATTTATTTTGCAAAATATTTGCTTAAATAATTGAAAATTTGACAAATAACTCTAAAAGAACGGCTTAATTTGCAAAATATTTGTCAAAATCATTAAAATTTAGGCGAAATTCGCTCAAAATACGGCTTATTTTGCAAGATAATTGAAAAATAATTCATATTAATCCATAAATTCGCCCAAAAAGAATTATTTTGCAAGATATTTGAAAAATCTTCCAAATTATGCCGAAAATTTATCTTAATACGACTTATTTAGCAAGAAATTTTTAAAAAATCGTTTAAATTTAGCCGAAACTTACACAAAAAACGATTTATTTAGCAAAATATTTGCTTAAATATTAGAAAATTTGCCAAAAAACGCTAAAAAAAACGGCTTATTTTGCAAGATATTTGTCAAAATCATTATAATTAAGGGGAAATTCGCTCATAAAAGGATGTTTTTGCAAAATATTTCTTAAAATCATTGAAATTTAGGCGAAATTCGCTCAAAAACTGCTCCTTTTGCTAGATATTTGAAAAATCATCCAAATTATTCCGAGAAGCTTCTATAAAAACGATTTATTTTCCAAAATATTTGCTTAAATAATTGAAAATTTGCCAAATAACTCTAAAAGAACGGCTTATTTTGTAAAATATTGCTTAAAATCATTCAAAAATAGACGAAATTCTCTCAGAAAACGAATTTTTTTGCAAAGTATCTCTTAAAATCATTCAAAAATTGGCAAAATTCGCTCAGAAAACGGATTATTTTGAAAAAAATTTTGGAAAAATCATTAAAATTTAGGCGAAATTCGCTCAAAAAGTGCTTTTTTTGCAAGATATTTGAAAAATCATTCAAATTATTGCGAAAAGATTCTCTAAAAACGACTTATTTAGGAAGATATTTTCTTAAATAATTGAAAATTTGCCAAAAAACGCTTAAAAAACAGCTTATTTCGCAAGATATTTGTCAAAATCATTAAAATTTAGGCGAAATTTGCTCAAAAAACGGATTTTTTTGCAAAATAATTCTTTAAATCGTTGAAATTTAGGCGAAATTCGCTCAAAAACTGTTCTTTTTGCAAGATATTTGAAAAATCTTCCAAATTATTCCGAAAAGCTTCTCTAAAAACGATTTATTTTGCAAAATATTTGCTTAAATAATTGAAAATTTGCCAAAAAACGCTTAAACAACGGTTTATTTTGCAAAATATTTCTTGAAATCATTTAAATTTAGGCGAAATTCGCTCAAAAAACGGATTTTTTTGCAAAATATTTCTTAAAATCATTCAAAAATTGGCAAAATTCGCTCAAGATATTTGAAAAATCTTGCAAATTATTCCGAAAATATTCTCTAAAAACGATTTTTTTTGCAAAATATATGCTTAAATAATTTAAAAATTGGGCAAAAAACGCTAAAAAACGGCTTATTTTGCAAGATATTTGTCAATATCATTAAAAATTAGGCGAATTTCGCTCAAAAAACGGATTTTTTTGCAAAATATTTCTTAAAATCATTGAAATTTAGGCGAAATTCGCTCAAAAACTGCTCTTTTTGCAAGATATTTGAAAAATCTTCCAAATTATTCCGTAAAGCTTTTCTAAAAACGATTTATTTTTCAAAATATTTGCTTATATAATTCAAAATTTGCCAAAAAACGCTAAAAAACGGCTTATTTTGCAAAATATTTGTCAAAATCATTATAATTTAGGCGAAATTCGCTCAAAAAACGGATTTTTTTGCAAAATATTAGTCAAAATCATTGAAATATAGGCGAAATTCACTCAAAAACTGCTCTTTTTGCAAGATATTTGAAAAATCTTCCAAATTATTCCGAGAATCTTCTTTTTAAAAACGATTTATTTTGCAAAATATTTGCTTAAATAATTGAAAATTACCAAATATCTCTAAAAGAACGGCTTAATTTGCAAAATATTTGTCAAAATCATTAAAATTTAGGCGAAATTCGCGCAAAATACGGCTTATTTTGCAAGATAATTAAAAAATCTTCCAAATTATGCCGAAAATTTATCTTAAAACGACTTATTTAGCAAGAAATTTTTAAAAAAACGTTTTAATTTAGCCGGAATTTACACAAAAAACGATTTATTTTGCAAAATATTTGCTTAAATAATTGAAAATTTGCCAAAAAACGCTAAGAAAACGGCATATTTTGCAAAATATTTGTCAAAATCATTAAAATTTAGGTGAAATTTGATCAAAAAACAGATTGTATAGCAAAATATTTCTTAAAATCATTGAAATTTAGGCGAAAATCGCTCAAAAACTGCTGTTTTTGCAAGATATTTGAAAAATCTTGCAAATTATTCCGAGAAGCTTCTTTAAAAACGATTTATTTTGCAAAATATTGGCTTGAATAATTGACAATTTGCCAAAAATCGCTAAAAAACGGCTTATTTTGCAACATATTTCATGAAATCATTCAAATTTAGGCGAAATTCGCTCAAAAAACGGATTTTTTTGCAAAATGTTTCTTAAAATCATTCAAACATTGGCAAAATTCGTTCAGAAAACGGAATATTTTGCAAAATATTTGGCAAAATCATTATAATTTTGGCGAAATTCGCTCAAAAAGTGCTTTTTTTGCAAGATATTTGAGAAATCTTCGAAATTATTCCGAAAAGCTTCTCTAAGAACGATTTATTTTACAAAATATTTGCTTAAATAATTGAAAATTTGCCAAAAAACGCTCAAAAAAGGATTTTTTTGCAGAATATTTCTTAAAATCATTCAAAAATTGGCAAAATTCGCCCAGAAAACGGATTATTTTGTAAAATATTTCTTAAAATCATTGAAATATAGGCGAAATTCACTCAAAAACTGCTCTTTTTGCAAGATATTTGAAAAATCTTCCAAATTATTCCGAAAACTTCTCTAAAAACGATTCATTTGACAAAATATTTCCTTAAATAATTGAAAATTTGCCAAAAAACGCTAAAAAACGGCTTATTTTGCAAAATATTTGTCAAAATCATTAAAATTTAGGCGAAATTCGCTCAAAAAACGAACTTTTTGCAAAATATGTCTTAAAATCATTCAAAAATTGGCTAAATTCGCTCAGAAAACGGATTATTTTGCAAAATATTTGGAAAATCATTAAAATTTAGGAGAAATTCGCTCAAAAAGTGCTTTTTTTGCAAGATATTTATAAAAACTTCCAAATTATTCCGATAAACGGCTTATTTTGCAAAATATTTGTCAAAATCATTAAAATTTAGGCGAAATTCGCTCAAAAAACGGATTTTTTTGCAAAATATTTGTCAAAAACATTAAAATTTAGGCGAAATTCGCTCAGAAAACGGATTATTTTGTAAAATATTTCTTGAAATCATTGAAATTTAGGCGAAATTCACTCAAAAACTGCTCTTTTTGCAAGATATTTGAAAAATCTTCCAAATTATTCCGAGAAGCTTCTTTTTGAAAACGATTTATTTTGCTAAATATTTGCTTAAATAATTGAAAATTTGCCAAATAACTCTAAAAGAACGGCATAATTTGCAAAATATTTGTCAAAATCATTTAAATTTTTGTTCGAAATTCGCTCAAAAAACGGATTTTTTTGCAAAATATTTCTTTTAATCATTGAGATTTAGGCGAAATTCGCTCAAAAACTGTTCTTTTTCCTAGTTATTTGAAAAATCTTCCAAATTATTCCGAGAAGCTTCTCTAAAAACGATTTATTTTGCAAGATATTTCCTTAAATAATTAAAAATTTGCCAAATAACTCTAAAAGAACGGCTTAATTTGCAAAATATTTGTCAAAATCATTTAAATTTTTGTTCGAAATTCGCTCAAAAAAAAGGATTTTTTTCAAAATATTTCTTAAAATCATTGAAATTTAGGCGAAATTTGCTTAAAAAAAGCTTTTTTTGCAAGATATTTGAGAAATCTTCCAAATTATTCCGAAAAGCTTCTCTAAAAACGATTTATTTTCCAAAATATTTGCTTAAATAATTGAAAACTTGCCAAATAACTCTAAAAGAACGGCTTATTTTGTAAAATATTGTTTAAAATCATTCAAAAATAGACGAAATTCTCTCAGAAAACGAATTTTTTTGCAAAATATGTCTTAAAATCATTCAAAAATTGGCTAAATTCGCTCAGAAAACGGATTATTTTGCAAAATATTTGGAAAATCATTAAAATTTAGGCGAAATTCGCTCAAAAAGTGCTTTTTTTGCAAGATATTTAAAAAAACTTCCAAATTATTCCGATAAACGGCTTATTTTGCAAAATATTTGTCAAAATCATTAAAATTTAGGCGAAATTCGCTCAAAAAACGGATTTTTTTGCAAAATATTTGTCAAAATCATTAAAATTTAGGCGAAATTCGCTCAGAAAACGGATTATTTTGTAAAATATTTCTTGAAATCATTGAAATTTAGGCGAAATTCACTCAAAAACTGCTCTTTTTGCAAGATATTTGAAAAATCTTCCAAATTATTCCGAGAAGCTTCTTTTTGAAAACGATTTATTTTGCAAAATATTTGCTTAAATAATTGAAAATTTGCCAAATAACTCTAAAAGAACGGCATAATTTGCAAAATATTTGTCAAAATCATTTAAATTTTTGTTCGAAATTCGCTCAAAAAACGGATTTTTTTGCAATATATTTCTTTTCATCATTGAGATTTAGGCGAAATTCGCTCAAAAACTGTTCTTTTTGCTAGATATTTGAAAAATCTTCCAAATTATTCCGAGAAGCTTCTCTAAAAACGATTTATTTTGCAAGATATTTCCTTAAATAATTAAAAATTTGCCAAATAACTCTAAAAGAACGGCTTAATTTGCAAAATATTTGTCAAAATCATTTAAATTTTTGTTCGAAATTCGCTCAAAAAAAAGGATTTTTTTCAAAATATTTCTTAAAATCATTGAAATTTAGGCGAAATTTTCTTAAAAAAAGCTTTTTTTGCAAGATATTTGAGAAATCTTCCAAATTATTCCGAAAAGCTTCTCTAAAAACGATTTATTTTCCAAAATATTTGCTTAAATAATTGAAAACTTGCCAAATAACTCTAAAAGAACGGCTTATTTTGTAAAATATTGTTTAAAATCATTCAAAAATAGACGAAATTCTCTCAGAAAACGAATTTTTTTGCAAAATATTTCTTAAAATCATTCAAAAATTGGCAAAATTCGCTCAGAAAACGGATTATTTTGAAAAATATTTGGAAAAATCATTAAAATTTAGGCGAAATTCGCTCAAAAAGTGCTTTTTTGGCAAGATATTTGAAAAATCTTCCAAATTATTCCGAAAAGCTCCTCTAAAAACGATTTATTTTGCAAAATATTTTCTTAAATAATTGAAAATTTGCCAAAAAACGCTTAAAAAACGGCTTATTTCGCAAGATATTTGTCAAAATCATTAAAATTTAGGCGAAATTTGCTCAAAAAACGGATTTTTTTGCAAAATATTTCTTAAAATCATTGAAATTTAGGCGAAATTCGCTCAAAAACTGCTCTTTTTGCAAGATATTTGAAAAATCTTCCAAATTATTCCGAAAAGCTTGTCTAAAAACGATTTGTTTTACAAAATATTTGCTTCAATAATTGAAAATTTTCCAAAATACGCTAAAAAAACGGCTTATTTTGCAAAATATTTGTCAAAATCATTAAAATATAGGCGAAATTCGCTCAAAAAACGGATTTTTTTGCAAAATATTTCTTAAAATCATTCAAAAATTGACGAAATTCGCTCAGAAAACGGAATATTTTCCAAAATATTTCTTAAAATCATTGAAATTTAGGTGAAATTCGCTGAAAAACTGCTTTTTTTGCAAGATATTTGAGAAATCTTCCAAATTATTCCGAAAAAAACGATATATTTTGCAAAATATTCGCTTATATAATTGAAAATTTGCCAAAAAACGCTTAAAATCGGCTTATTTTGAAGAATATTTCTTGAAATCATTCAAATTTAGGCGAAATTTGCTCAAAAAACGGATTCTTTTCCAAAATAATTGGCAAAATCATTAAAATTTAGGCGAAATACGCTCAAAAAACGCCTTTTTTCCAAGATATTTTAAAAATATTACATATTAATCCATAAATTCGCCCAAAAAAGGCTTATTTTGCAAGATATTTGAAAAATCTTCCAAATTAAGCCGAAAAATCATCCTTAAACGACTTATTTAGAAAGATATTTTAATAAAATCGTTTAAATTTCCCGAAACTTACAGAAAAAACGATTTATTTTGCAAAAGTATTTGCTCAAATAATTGCAAATTTGCCAAATAACTCAAAAAGAACGGCTTATTTTGCAAAATATTTGTCAAATACATTAAAATTAAGGCGAAATTCGCTCAGAAAACGGCTTTTTTTCCAAGATATTTGAAATATATTTCATATTAATCCATAAATTCGCCCAAAAAAAGGCTTATTTTGTAAGAAATTTGAAAAATCTTACAAATTATGCCAACAATTTGTTCAGAAAACTAGCAAATTAGGAAGGTATTTTAGAAATTATCCAAATTAAGCTGAAAATTTGCTCAGAAACGCCTTATTTAGCAAGATATTTGAAAAATATTTCATTTTAATCCATAAATTCGCAAAAAAAGGCCTAACTTGCAAGATATTTGAAATATATTTCATATTAATCCATAAATTCGCCCAAAAAGGCTTATTTTGCAAGATATTTGAAATATCTTCCAAATTATGCAGAAAATATATCTTAGAATGACTAATTTAGCAAGATATTTTAATAAAATCGTTTAAATTTAGCCGAGACTTACAGAAAAAACGATTTATTTTGCAAAATATTTGCTTAAATAATTGAAAATTTGCCAAATAACTCAAAAAGAACGGCTTATTTTGCAAAATATTTGTCAAAAACATTTAAATTTTTGTTCGAAATTCGCTCAATAACAGGATTTTTTTGCAAAATATATCTTAAAATCATTGAAATTTGGGCGAAATTTGCTCAAAAACTGCTTTTTTTGCAAGATATTTGAAAAATCTTCCGAATTATTCCGGAAATCTTCTCTAACAACGATTTATTTTGCAAAATATTGGCTTAAATAATTGACAATTTGCCAAAAATCGCTAAAAAAACGGCTTATTTTGCAAAATATTTCTTGAAATCATTCAAATTTAGGCGAAATTCGCTCAAAAAACGGATTTTTTTGCAAAATGTTTCTTAAAATCATTCAAACATTGGCAAAATTCGTTCAGAAAACGGAATATTTTGCATAATATTTGGCAAAATCATTAAAATTTAGGCGAAATTCGCTCAAAAACTGCTTTTTTTGCAAGATATTTGAAAAATCATCCAAATTATTGCGAAAAGATTCTCTAAAAACGACTTATTTAGGAAGATATTTTAAAAAACTTCCTAAGTAAGCCGAAGTTCGGTAAAAAAAACTGTCCATTTTACTAGGTAATTGTTAAAATCGTTAAGATTTAGCCGAAACTTACACAAAAAACGATTTATTTTGCAAAATATTTGCTTAAATAATTGAAAATTTGCCAAAAAACGCTTAAAAACGGCTTATTTTGCAAGATATTTGTCAAAATCATTAAAATTTAGGCGAAATTCGCTCAAAAAAGGATTTTTTTGCAAAATATTTCTTAAAATCATTGAAATTTAGGCGAAATTCGCTATAAAACTGCTTTTTTTGCAAGATATTTGAAATATCTTCCAGATTATTCCGAAAAGCTTCTCTAAAAACGTTTGTTTTTCCAAAAAATTTGCTTAAATAATTGAAAATTTGCCAAAAAACGCTAAAAAAACGGCTTACTTTGCAAAATATTTGTCAAAATCATTAAAATTTAGGCGAAAATCGCTCAAAAAACGCATTTTTTCCCAAGATATCTGAAAAATATTTCATATCTATCCAAAAAAATCGCCCAAAAAAGGCTTATTTTGAAAGATATTTGAATAATCTTCCAAATTATGCCAAAAATTTAGCTTAAAACGACTTATTTAGCGAGATACTATAAAAAAATCGCTTAAATTTAGCCGAAACTTACACTAAAAACGATTTATTTTGCAAAATATTTGCTTAAATAATTGAAAAATTGCCAAAAAAGGCTAAACCAACGGCTAATTAAGAAATCTTCCAATTTAGCCAAAATTTGTTCAGAAAAATAGAAAATTAGCAAGTTATTTTAGAAATTATCCAACTAAAGGAGAAAATTTGCTCAAGAAACGACTTATTTAGCAAGATATTTTAAAAAACTTCCTAATTATGCCGAAATTCGCTCAAGAATTGTTAATTTGCCAGTTATTTGTTAGAATCATTCAAATTTAGGCGGAATTCGCTCAAAAAACGGAATTGTTTGCAAAATATTTCTTAAAATCATTCAAAATTTGCTGAGATTCGTACAGAAAACGAATTATTTTCCAAAATATTTGTTAAAATCGTTAAACTTTAGGCGAAATTCGCTCAAAAAACGCCTTATTTTGCAAGATATTTGAAAAAAATTTTATATTAATCAATAAATTCGCCCAAAAAAGGCTTATTTTGCAAGATATTTAAAAAATCTTCCAAATTATGCCAATAATTCATCTTTAGACGACTTATTTAGCTAGATTATTAAAAAACTTCCCAATTAAGCCGAAATACGCTCAAAAAACTGTCCATTTTACCAGATATTTCTTACGATCGTTTAAATTTAGCCGTAACCTACAGAAAAAACGATTTATTTTGCAATATATTTGCTTAAATATCTGAAAATTAGCTTAAATTCGCTAAAAAAACCGCTTGTTTTTCAAGCTAATTGAGAAATCTTCCAAAAAAAGCCAATATTCGCTCAAGAATTTGTCAATTTGCCAGATATTTGTTAAAATCATTGAAATTTAGGCGAAGTTCGCTCAAAGAAACGGATTTTTTTTGAAGGTATTTGAAACATCTTCCAAATTAAACCAAAATTTGCTCAAATATTTGCTTAAATAATTGACAATTTGCCAAAAAACGATAAAACAACGGCTTATTTTGCAAAAATATTTCTTGAAATCATTCAAATTTAGGCGAAATTCGCTCAAAAAACGGATTTTTTTGCAAAATGTTTCTTAAAATCATTCAAACATTGGCAAAATTCGCTCAGAAAACGGAATATTTTGCAAAATATTTGGCAAAATCATTAAAATTTAGGCGAAATTCCCTCAAAAACAGCTTTTTTTGAAACGGATTTTTTTGAAGGTATTTGAAAAATCTTCAAAATTAAGCCAAAATTTGCTCAGAAAACGACATATCTAGCAAGTTATTTTAGAAATTCTCCAAAGCAAGCAGAAAATTTGCTCAAAAAACGACTTATTTAGTACGATATTTGCAAAATCTTCCTAATTAAGCCGAAATTCGCTCAAAAAACTGTCCATTTTACCAGATATTTGTTAAAATCATTTAAATGTAGCCGAAACATACACAAAGAACGATTCATGTTTCAAAATATTTGCTTAAATAATTGAAATTTAGGCGAAATTCGCTCAAAGAAACGAATTACTTTGCAAAAATTTTGTTAAAATCATTGAAATTTAGGCGAAATTCGCTTAAAGAAACGGATTTTTTTAAGGTATTTGAATAATCTTCCAAATTAAGCCAAAATTTGCTCAGAAAACGACATATTTAGCAAGTTATTTTAGAAATTATCCAAATTAAGCAGAAAATTTGCTCAAGAAACGCCTTATTTAGCAAGATATTTGAAAAATATTTTATATTAATCCATAAATTCGCACAAAAAACGCTTATTTTGCAAGATATTTGAAAAATCTTTTAAATTTAGCCAAAACTTACACAAAAAACGATTTATTTTGCAAAATATTTGCTTAAATGATAGATAATTTGCCAAATAACTCTAAAAGAACGGCTTATTTTACAAAATATTTCTTAAAATCATTCAAAAATTAGCGAAATTCGCTCAGAAAACGGCTTAATTTTCAAGATATTTCTTAAAATCATTCATAAATTGGCATAATTCGCTCAGAAAACGGATTATTTTGCATAATATTTGTCAAAATCGTTAAACCTTAGGCGAAATTCGCTCAAAAAACGCCTTATTTTGCAAGATATTTGAAAAAAATTTTATATTAATCAATAAATTCGCCCAAAAAAGGCTTATTTTGCAAGATATTTAAAAAATCTTCCAAATTATGCCAATAATTCATCTTTAGACGACTTATTTAGCTAGATATTTTAAAAAACTTCCCAATTAAGCCGAAATACGCTCAAAAAACTGTCCATTTTACCAGATATTTCTTACGATTGTTTAAATTTAGCCGTAACCTACAGAAAAAACGATTTATTTTGCAATATATTTGCTTAAATATCTGAAAATTAGCTTAAATTCGCTAAAAAAACCGCTTGTTTTTCAAGCTATTTGAGAAATCTTCCAAAAAAAGCCAATATTCGCTCAAGAATTTGTCAATTTGCCAGATATTTGTTAAAATCATTGAAATTTAGGCGAAGTTCGCTCAAAGAAACGGATTTTTTTTGAAGGTATTTGAAACATCTTCCAAATTAAACCAAAATTTGCTCAAATATTTGCTTAAATAATTGACAATTTGCCAAAAAACGATAAAACAACGGCTTATTTTGCAAAAATATTTCTTGAAATCATTCAAATTTAGGCGAAATTCGCTCAAAAAACGGAATATTTTGCAAAATATTTCTTGAAATCATTCAAATTTTGTCGAAATTCGCTCAGAAAACGGATTATTTTGCAAAAATTTTGTTAAAATCATTGAAATTTAGGCGAAATTCGCTCAAAAACAGCTTTTTTTGAAACGGATTTTTTTGAAGGTATTTGAAAAATCTTCAAAATT
Organism: Pachydiplax longipennis; assembly: GCA_036926295.1. Classification (NCBI taxonomy): domain Eukaryota; kingdom Metazoa; phylum Arthropoda; class Insecta; order Odonata; family Libellulidae; genus Pachydiplax; species Pachydiplax longipennis. The sequence goes on along the minus strand of JAVFKF010000024.1, from coordinate 18,332,920 downwards.
AAGCCAAAATTTGCTCAGAAAACGACATATCTAGCAAGTTATTTTAGAAATTCTCCAAAGCAAGCAGAAAATTTGCTCAAAAAACGACTTATTTAGTACGATATTTGCAAAATCTTCCTAATTAAGCCGAAATTCGCTCAAAAAACTGTCCATTTTAACAGATATTTGTTAAAATCATTTAAATGTAGCCGAAACATACACAAAGAACGATTCATGTTTCAAAATATTTGCTTAAATAATTGAAATTTAGGCGAAATTCGCTCAAAGAAACGGATTACTTTGCAAAAATTTTGTTAAAATCATTGAAATTTAGGCGAAATTCGCTTAAAGAAACGGATTTTTTTAAGGTATTTGAATAATCTTCCAAATTAAGCCAAAATTTGCTCAGAAAACGACATATTTAGCAAGTTATTTTAGAAATTATCCAAATTAAGCAGAAAATTTGCTCAAGAAACGCCTTATTTAGCAAGATATTTGAAAAATATTTTATATTAATCCATAAATTCGCACAAAAAACGCTTATTTTGCAAGATATTTGAAAAATCTTTTAAATTTAGCCAAAACTTACACAAAAAACGATTTATTTTGCAAAATATTTGCTTAAATGATACATAATTTGCCAAATAACTCTAAAAGAACGGCTTATTTTACAAAATATTTCTTAAAATCATTCAAAAATTAGCGAAATTCGCTCAGAAAACGGCTTAATTTTCAAGATATTCCTTAAAATCATTCATAAATTGGCATAATTCGCTCAGAAAACGGATTATTTTGCATAATATTTGTCAAAATCGTTAAACCTTAGGCGAAATTCGCTCAAAAAACGCCTTATTTTGCAAGATATTTGAAAAAAATTTTATATTAATCAATAAATTCGCCCAAAAAAGGCTTATTTTGCAAGATATTTAAAAAATCTTCCAAATTATGCCAATAATTCATCTTTAGACGACTTATTTAGCTAGATATTTTAAAAAACTTCCCAATTAAGCCGAAATACGCTCAAAAAACTGTCCATTTTACCAGATATTTCTTACGATTGTTTAAATTTAGCCGTAACCTACAGAAAAAACGATTTATTTTGCAATATATTTGCTTAAATATCTGAAAATTAGCTTAAATTCGCTAAAAAAACCGCTTGTTTTTCAAGCTATTTGAGAAATCTTCCAAAAAAAGCCAATATTCGCTCAAGAATTTGTCAATTTGCCAGATATTTGTTAAAATCATTCAAATTTCTCCGAAATTTGCTCAGAAAACGAATTTTTTTGCAAAATATTTGTTAAATCATTGAAATTTAGGCGAAGTTCGCTGAAAGAAACGGACTTTTTTGAAGGTATTTGAAACATCTTCCAAATTAAGCCAAAATTTGCTCAAAATATTTGCTTAAATAATTGACAATTTGCCAAAAAACGCTAAAACAACGGCTTATTTAGCAAAAATATTTCTTGAAATCATTCAAATTTAGGCGAAAGTCGCTCAGAAGACGGATTATTTTGCAAAAATTTTGTTAAAATCATTGAAATTTAGGCGAAATTCGCTCAAAGAAACGGATTTTTTTTGAAGGTATTTGAAAAATCTTCCAAATTAAGCCAAAATTTGCTCAGAAAACGACATATTTAGCAAGTTATTTTAGAAATTCTAAAAAGTAAGCAGAAAATTTGCTCAAAAAACGACTTATTTAGTAAGATATTTGAAAAATCTTCCTAATTAAGCCGAAATTCGCTCAAGAAACTGTCCATTTTACCAGATATTTGTTAAATCATTTAAATGTAGCCGAAACATACTCAAAAAACGATTCATGTTTCAAAATATTTGCTTAAATAATTGAAATTTAGGCGAAATTCGCTCAAAGAAACGGATTTTTTTAAGGTATTTGAAAAATCTTCCAAATTAAGCCAAAATTTGCTCAGAAAACGACATATTTAGCAAGTTATTTTAGAAATTATCCAAATTAAGCAGAAAATTTGCTCAAGAAACGACTTATTTAGCAAGATATATTAAAAAACTTCCTAAATAGGCCGAAATTCGCTCAAGAATTTGTCAATTTGCCAGATATTTCTTAAAATCATTCAAATTTTGCCGAAATTCGCTCAAAAAACGGATTATTTTGCAAAATATTTCTTGTAATCATTCAAATTTTGTCGAAATTCGCTCAGAAAACGGATTATTTTGCAAAAATTTTGTGTTAAAATCATTCAAATATAGCCGTAATTCGCCAAACAAACAGCTTTATTCGCAGGATATTTGAAAAATCTTCCAAATTAAGGGAAAATTTGCTGATAAATCGCCTTATTTAGAAAGATATTTTCAAAATAATCCACCTTAAGCCGAAAGTTGCCCTTAAAACGGTATAACAAGCAAGATATTTGAAAAATCTTCCAAATTAAGCCGAAATTTGTTCAAAAACGGCTTATTTAGAAAGATATTTGAAAAATCTTCCTAATTAAGCCGATTTTGCTCATAAAACGGTTGATTTTGCAAGATTATTATTAAAATCATTCAAATTTAGCCGAATTCGCTCAAAAAACGGTTTATTTTGCAAATTATTTGTTAAATCATTAAAAATTAGCCAAAATTCGCTGAAAGTGCAGCCGATTTTGCAAAATATTTGAATAATCTTCCAAATTAAGCCAAAATTTGCTTCGAAAACGACATATTTATCATGATATTTTAGTAATAATCCAAATTAAGTCGAAAATTCGCTGAAAAACGGTTTATTTAGCGAGATATTTTTTAAAATCATTCAAATATTGCCGAAATTAGCTAAGAAAACGGGTTTTTTCTGCAAGATATTTGTTAAAATCATTCAAATTTAGTCGAAATTCCCTCAAAAAACGTTTTTTTGAGCGAATATTTTCGTAACACTTCAATATGTTGATTTTAACAAATATTTTTCCCAAAATATTTGTTAAAATCATTGAAATTTAGCCAAAATTCTCTCAAAATACGGCTTATTTAGAAAGATATTTGATTATTCTTCCTATTTGGGCAGACAGTTTCTCCGAAAACGGCTTATTCAGGAAGATATTTGAAGAATCTTCCAAATTAAGCCAAAATTTGCTCAAAAAACGGCTGATTATGCAGCCTATTTTAAAAATCTTCCAAATTATGCTGAAAGTTTCCGCGAAAACGGCATATTTAGCAAGATATATTTAGAATCTTACAAATTATGCCAAAATTCGCTCAATAAACGGCCTATATTGCAAGATATTTGAAAATAAATTATTAAAGAAGCCGTATTTGGATTAAATTTCGTCTTAATATGGAAGAAATTTCAAATATCTGTCTTAATTATGCCGTTTTTTGGAGCGGATTTCGGCTTAATCTGGATGATTTTTCAAATATATTACGGAATGATCCGTTTTGAATCAAATTTTGCAGATATCTTGCTAAATATGCCGTTTTTTGAGAAGAAATGTCGGTAGAAGAAAGAAAAAAGGATCTCGGCGTTCATTGAACTAAGAGAGAAAGGTTCTTCAAAGGCCGACTGCGGCAATCGTCTAGAGTGAATCACGGGAAACAGATAATCGCATAGCGGTCACCAGTTATTGGGAAGCCCTAATGCGGATTTCGAAAGCAATGCTTTCATGATCACAGGGGGTCCAATTTGAACCCCCAGTGATCATGAAAGCAAGGAAGAATATACTTGAAAAAAGTCCGACGAGACCGGGAAACGAACCCGGGTCTCCCGATTGCCGGTCGGGTGCTCTGTCCGTTGAGCTATCTCGGCGGAACATTCTCTCAAGCTATTCGGGAGACTTTGTGGGCAAGGACTTTTTTCAAGTCTATTCTTCCTTGGGAATTTTCCTGGGTGCACGCCCTTACGTGCAAAACCACCCATTCCTTATCATGAAAGCATTGCTGTCGGCGCTTGGAGAACCTTTCTCTCTTAGTTCATTGAAAGCCGAGTTCCTTTTTCCTTTCTTCTTCCAAATAAAACCAAAATTTACTCAAACAACAGTATATTAAGTAAGATATTTGGAAAATCTTCCAAATTCTGCTGAAATTCGAACAAAAAACGGCTTCCTAAGCAAGATTTTTGTAATATAAGCCAAAATTCCCTCCAAAAATAACGGTTTACTTAGCAACTAATCCTATTTTTGTAAAGAATTATTGATTTTAATTGCGTAGGCAATTTCATTCATTTTCTTATAATTATTTCATTTTTTAAAAAAATAATGGATACATTCTATTTTATTTTCATTTAAGTATTGAGAGATTTATCTGAATTGTATTAATTTTTCCACTTTGTAAAGTATTATTTAATTTTTTAAATGTGTGCTGACTTATTTTTATATATTATGTGAAATTCATGTGAATTTAAGGATTTTCTGGGAATGTATTCCATGAATGATTAGAGCTAAATTTTTGATATGGAATTTGGCATTTATTGTTCGAAATTTGCCCTGAAAACGGCTTATAAAGAAAGATATGTTACTATAAAATCATCCAAATTACGCTGAAATTTGCACAAAAAACGTGTAATTTTGCAAATAGAACATCCAAAATAGTATGAAAAAAATTTCTACTATTAATTTTAATAAATATATTTTATCAAAAAATTTCAACACTTTAAAAATTTCTCTTGCATTTTACTTTAATTTTTTTATTTTTAAATCTAATCTCAGTGAATATCCCAATAATTTGAATAAAATTATTTACTAACCTTTTTTTAGTCACCAATCATAAATTATAATCAACTTCATCAAAGTTCAAATGTGCGTTAAAACATAAGTTAACCTTACTTACAAACACAGCTATTTCAATCAACTGTTGGCCAGATTACAATGACATTAACAATCCACTGAAAAATAAAATTAATCAGAAAATGCTTTAGCCACTCACAACTTCAAAATATAAACTTAAAGGAGTCTTTGAATAAAGAGAAAACATTCTTTATTTCATATCAAAATGTAGCTCTATCAGTATCAACAAATAGTTCACACCCTTCTCCTTTGCCAAGAATTGAATAAGCATTATAATTATAGTAAAAATTCTTTTACAGCTGCATTTTTTTGTCTCAAAATTTAATTACATATGACATTAAGAAGAAGTTTCCACAACAACATCCAACAATTTTTCCATTCTCTTACATCTTAAATCACAGTTTTCCTTTTCTATTGCCTGAAACAAGAAAATTGTTAAAACCTGCAATTAAATTCCTCAAATGCTGAAGAATAAGTCATTTAAGACATTACAAATTGCCACAGATTGCCACTGGTCCTCCAGGATGGGGGTTAGACATGGGACAGAGAGTTCCACTCACTGACAACAGTGTTGTGAATTCTAAAAGAGTAATATGCATTCGAAAACACTGAAAACATATGACAATCTGGTCTAGAAAAATGTTAACGATTTATGAATTAGAACATGGAATGTGCTGTTACTATTTAGAGCTATGAAAGGAATGAACTAATCAATGGGATATGACAGCAACTCAAGAAATCAGATGGACAGGACAAGGTATTTCAGAAAAGGTAAATGCAATAATTACTACAACTTTGATGAGGAAAAATACAAATTTGGGACAGGTTTTTTTATAAACAGTAAAGTTTCATTCCAACTGAAAGATTATGCTGCATATTTATTAAAGGCAGACTTTTCAACTTCAGTAGTATAAATGCACATGCAGAAGATAAATAGGATAAAATCAAAGATTCTACAAGTTATTGGAAAAAATCTACAATAATTGATATGATGTCCAAAATATTGTATAAAAAAAATAATGAGAGATCTTAATGCCAGGTTGGCTGGGAGGATATCTATTACCCAACAATAGGGAAGCGTAGCTTACACTAACAATTATGGATCTCAAATGATCGTCTTTGCTGCCTCTAAAAACATGGTAATAGGACTATACACCGCATAAACAAAAAAGCATGGACTATCGGTAGATAAATATAAAAATATTATAAAATATTGTCATAAGACCAGTATTGACACATGGCTCAAAGGCCTGGATGATGAACAAAAATGACAAAAGAATGCTAGGGGCATTTGAGCAAAAAATACTTCAAAAAAACCATGGGCCAATAAATCGTCAATGGCATAGACAATATAATGTAGAGCTAGACTCTTTTCAGAGCCAGATATAATGAAAGGTGTAAAAATTTCTAGAATGGGATGAGCCAAACTTATAATAAGAATGGGAATGACCAAATTCCTAAAAGGCTAACCATGGAAAAACGAGATGGCAAAAGGAGCTACAGAAGACCTAAGAAAAGGTGACTGAACAGTGTGAACACTGATATGAAAGCCATTTGAATGAGTAATTGGAAGAGAGGTTGCAATTAAAAGAGAGGAATGTAGAAAATCTATACAGAAGGTCAAGACCCACACCAGGTTGTAGTGCCATAGAAAGGAGGCTACTAGCTATAACAAAATAGCTAACGATGCTATAATATTGAAATAATTTGCCATTATAATCAGAGAACCATAGTTTACATCTATTATTTTTTCATATGACAACAATATGTTGCATGAAATACAACATTTGTGTTTTAATGGAAAATGCAAAAATTACGCAAAGTTTTTTCCAATTCTATATTAACAAGCTAACCAAAAACTACAAAAATTGACATTAAAAATCATTATATGTAATGTTTTTGCTATATTTTCACTTTCAGGTTACAGAAAAAATAATATTGTAACTTAATAAGGCATAAAATCTAATTTTCTAAATTCTAATTCACAACATTGTATTTGAAAACTCTCAATTTCATTTTAATGAAGAAAATATTCACATTAATTGATAGGAAGAACAATGAATTATAACTGAAGTCTCAGATATTTGAAATAAAAATTGTTGGCAATCTATTGTTTATGGACACTTCAATGTAACTGTAAGCGATTTTTGTGTTAGATTTTATAGGAATAAGATTCATTCTGCAAGGTATATCAATGGAAAAATATAGATTTTTTATTCCAGTCTAAACCTATTGTTAAACATGATGTACCCTTCTGTAAGAAAGCAATGATAAACTTCAATCTTTCGCTGCATTTGTTACTTGAAAACAGCTGAAACTAGATTTCTTATGAGGTAACGAGAAGAAAGATCGACGTTGCATTCGAAAAAAATGCCAAAAGTCATCGGATACTAAATTTTACTGAATTAAAAACACAACGATTTTATACTTCGAAATAAAGGATTAAACATTTAAAAGATGAAAATAAGTCTGATATGGATAATTAAAATTGCTTACGACGTTGAAGTGGTCGCACCGCTGTTAACAAGGAAGTGGTGAACAGAATTTCGATAGCATAACTATTGATCTTGCCTCTTTATCTCCTTATCCCTCTTTCTTTTAAATTATCCTTTTTCCCTTCCTCTTCATGGAGGTCTCCATGTATCGGCTTGTCAGTTCAAGGTGATGAGAAGTCTTTATGTAACCTCGGCTCCGAGTTCGCTGAATCTGAAGAATGATGCAATATTCCCCAGCTCTTTTTCATACTTTACTTCATAAATCCGTACGTCGTCGACAAGGGGATGGTCAGGGTCAATAACTATGAACCATTTGGAAATCCTGGCAATTTTGGACTAAATTATAGTGATATGAAGCAATACACTAGACTTCTCGTAGAATAGGGGCCTGAAAGCAGTGATAAAGAATGCTATACGAGAGTTGCTAAACCTTGGATTCGGAGAATCGTGGAGGTAATTCTCGCGGAGGTGCGAGACGAACTGTATGTTCGTCTCGGAAGTGATCAATTACACAACCGAACTACAATATAGATAGAATCAACATGAAAAGAATGTAATTGGCAGCGAAACAAAATTTTAAAATTTAACGAGAATATACAGCTGCATATTGAACAAAATCAGCTGCGGCAGTGACATTGATGAATTACTCGTAAAGCAAACGCTGAAACAGCGAGTTAAAAAAATGATTGTCACTACCTTTGAGGATTCCAGGGCCTTCAGAAGATAGATTGAAAATAATTTGCTGAGTTTTCTTAAATTAAACAGAAAATCCTCTGTATTAAAATAGTTAAGTCTCATACCTGGATTGCTTTCCATTTTCCGCCAAATTTTATGATTTCAGTGAAATTTTGTCGATGCCTCTCCGACTGCTTTACTGCTCGATTGAAAATTAACTAGCAGCTGAATTCCCTCGAATTGTATATGCATAAGGACTTAGGGGAAGAGGAGTAAAAGGTGAAGAACATCAGGTACCTGCCCATTCCACACGTTTCTCCTCCTTGAGGTCCTACTCCAATGGCGATAACTGTCTCCGTTACCTGCTCTTTAAATCAAATGAAGCATATTTAAGGTCTAAATAAATGGTCCTCATTCGAGTTCAGGTATATCAGCGCCCACGAAATTTCTATTCTCTCAACTCATGGTCATGTTAGTAGAAATTCTTTACCTTCCTTGGACTGAAAACGTACTTTACTCAAAGTAAGGTTAAATCGAAGAAGTAAAATACCTAGAGGGAAGAAGATAAATTTCTGGAAAATCTGTTCTGGAAAGTCTCGTTTGCAAACGAGTATCTTCGACGAATGGCTATTTCGAAAGTTATTACCTTAGGGGAAATCATAACCATACTTCGGATCAGGCCTGATGATGATCCAAAGGGTCGAAACCTAGGTTGCTTAATAAATGTATTTTGTGATATAGTATAAGTTTGTTCTTCTCTTTTCCATAATGGAGAATTATCACAAAGTTAAGACCGAACTGGTGGAATCTATCAATTCAACATATTAATAGGCATATTACACTTCTATATATAAACAGGCTCCCTTTTTTGATTGATTTTTAAAGTTGATATTTTTCAAATAGACATCACTCCATGATTATATACTAAATTCACTATTTTTAAACAATTTGCCAACTGGTTTAATAATTTATCATATAAAAAAGATTTTTTGTAAACCATCTTCATAGAACTCTGCTGAGGGATAGTTATTCAAGTCATTTTCACTTCTGCATCAGTCTCTAAATGCCCTTGAGAAAGTTCTTCAAATTAGGAAGAGGTGATGTGTTTCTATATTTGCTAAGATATTCATCTTTCACCTTTCTTCTACGTTTGTTTCGGGGTTAACTCAAAAACATCACTTTATTGTTCAGTTACCTCAGTGAGGATCTCTGGTGGCAGTTGGTAACACTGCCTCCTTGTTTATATAAGCATCCATTAACAAAAGTGAAATTGACATGGAATGATAGCTCAGTGGTTAGAATACTTACCTGGAAAGTGGGAAACCTCAGTTTGAGTCCCTGTCATGTTTCTATTTTTTACTTAGTTCACCTTCAGTTTTATAGGTTGCACATGTGCTAAGATCTTTCATTTTTCTTGTTATTCAAAAGGAGTTTAAGGGCCACATCCACTATGCAGGCTGTCAGGTAAGGTACCCCTGATCTACAGTAAGGGAGTTTCCTCATATTCATTACTTTACACATGTTATTTTAAGGAGAATAAAAACATTAATGAGAATAAGAGATACATTAAGTATGATATTGAGTGACACAGGGTTCCATAGGGAAATCTTTTTGTTGCCCATGCCATATGATGAGCATACATACTCTGTTTCAGTCAATAACCTATTAATAGGAGCCTCCTAGAACCAGGGAAAGTAGAAAAAGGACAGAGGAAGCTGCTGAGTGAAGTTGATGATAGAGCATAATAATTATAAATGATAAGTAATATATAGATATTGCCAAGTACGTACCCTATATTTTCTAGTAATTCCTTAAGATAGGTTAATTCATCAGAGTAGTTTATCAACCCTATGAAATAATGAATCTCAAATTAATAATCACATTGCGTAATAAAAGATAACAGTCCTGAATACCAGACAAACATTTTATTTCAAAATCAGCTCAGTTCAAATTAATTTGCTCTCTTTTCCAAAAATATCCAACACAAAAAAACAAAAGATGTCAGCCTAAAATTTGCTTATTCAGTAAGATTATAGAAGAAAATACATATGAACTATGCTTTTAGTATTAGTATGAAACTTTGCTACTGTTTATTTAAAAGTTTCACCGGTATATTCCATATGATGACCTTATACACTGATTTTTCTTTGTACGTAGACACATTTATAAAAAACTTATGCTTCTTTAAAAGAATTTATAAGAGCAAGAGGATCACTGTAGTAATCATCTTCATTGTGATGCTGGCATATTCTGTATCATTAATGGACACTGAGATTCTAGATCCCATTAGCTACTGTAACCAGATATAGAGAATATTTATGGAAAGATAACTTTGCTGAATAATTAATGAAATATAAAATAATGCCTGGATATCACCAATATAAGAAGGAATACAGGAAATATTGCAACAACAGTAGAAAAATTAGTGCAAAGATTTTGATTACAGGGTTGAATGGATGGATAATTAAAGCTACTGTGGAGGGAGAATGAGAAATAGATTTTAAGTCATCTTCCTGTCCTCCTTAGTACCTACATCTAGAATTTTCCAAATTTATAAAACACAAGGTTTTGGAGACCCATCAACAGATTGACAAGTAAGAATATGACAAATGATCCAAGGAAAATGCAATATTTACCATCTGTACGAACTTATTCCTTTTATATTTCTCATCTTATAAACATTTTCTTCTTTTTTATAATTATATACATTATTTTTGTGTTAATTTGGCAAAAACTGTAGTATTTGTATGGATTTCTATTTTAAAATTATGTGAGCATAATCTAAAATTATCTTCTGTAACAATTGGCATATTATGCCATAAAATAATGTACAGACAATCTTCAAGACATCTAATGTTCTATAAATATGTCAATTCCCTATGAATAAATGACCAGCTCCCTACACAATTATATACATGGAATAATATGTACTTCCTTATGAGATGAATTCACATGGTGCTTTGCTGCTGCAGGAGAATGCTTTTCTGAATTCTGGAGAATTGAAGACAATGTCATTTACCCTAAAGTGAAAGAAAATAAACTAGATGTTAACTTGATGTGTGTAGCATTAAGAACAACCAAATGAAAATAATCAAATAATTTGTTTAATTTACTTTCAGTGAATAATTTGAATAAAACCTTAAGATTTTGTTTGATTTAGTAGCTATGCATCTCAGCCTTTGCTGAACTTTTGACTTTTATAGTGTGCTTTTAACTGATCTATAAAATTTATCTTTAAATAATGTAAAGCATACAGAATGAATAGAATCACTGTCTACAGAAACCTAAGGGATATCACTTCGGCTTAATAATGCGATTATTGAAAACATTATATTTTTTAGCCAAGGTACCATTGTACTAGTCTTAAGATGCAAAGGAGCATACTGCTGCAAACTATGTCTGCGCTATATAATTTATGTTTCTATTTGCTTACCTTTTAACTCTTGTTGGACAAATAAATTATCTATTCAATATATAGATATTTAAATCATAAAATTAGTACATAATTTGTGTAGTTTCAGGGCCTCGATTTTATAACTTTCGCGTAGCGTATGCAATTGGGTGTTGAACGCAATTGTCGGTCATCTTGGCAAAAATTGCCATTGGAAATACGTTTGCGATTTCATAACTCGGAATTGCGAATGCGAGCACAATTCAGTTCCGTTAGTAACGCAATTCCTATCGCCAGAAAAAAGAAGGTGAAATCTGCTTTGTAAACAGTAAACATGGCGGAAATATGCTCGCTTGGGTGAAATATTATGAGAATAATATAAAATGATGGACTGTAGAAGTCTCAAAGATTCCTTATATCCATTTGCAAGTCAGCAGAACTTTTAGGGAGATATTATAATTACCATAATGTTTGTAAATGTGCCTAACAAAGGTTTTAATGCCTCAGCTGGAAGCTGAGGTAAGCAATGTCGTGAAATTATTGGTTTTATTACATTAAATATTAATTTCCTTGATGTGACATTAATTGGCAATTATTATTATTAATAAAGCTTATTGTATAGATGTATTTATGATATGTACGGAAGATTCCTGAGTAGATGGAACTCATATAAACGGCGAAGAGGGCGACTTATCTGTTTGAGGCAATATTACAGGCAGAGGAAATAGAGGTAAAGTTGGAAATAGTGGGCCGCATATTCCTTACATGAGGATTCAAGTAACAGTTCATTTCATAGTACATTCATCAATGAGAGAGTGAGTTGAATAAGGTTGAACTCAAAGATCGGATATTAGGAAAACTTACAACCTTCGCTGACATTATTTGTTATTAGTTAGTTATTTAACATTAGCTAAACTTGATGGAACCGAAATTCATTCTGTAGTATTCCAAAATGAAATACACCACTTCTCAAAAAGAAACTAGTAGTTATTTTATTCAGAATTACCTTAACTGAATACTACTGAAAAGTTTTATTTTTTTCTGTAGTACTAATACTTACTTATTTTTCTGTGGTATTTTGTTAAGGTATAAAATAAATTTGAAAAGTGGTGTATTTCATTCACTCATAACATTAGTGTTAGGAATGCAGTGAGGAAAACCAAAACAGTGATATGTCAAATCAAATTCTGTCAGTCACTTTGCATTTTCACACTTGAAAAGTAATTTTTCTAATACTATCATGGAAGAAGGGGGTGAATATTATAATAAAAAGAAGAAGAAATAAAATTAAGATAGCCATATTTATTTATAGGACAAGAATGAAACCAAGCAATTTGCTTCGCTCATCAACATTAAATATTCATTGCCCGAGAAAGCTAATGTTCATCATTGTATTTATGTATAATATGATAGTTATAGAACACAAATTTTCCATGGACTACTATCCAGTCAGAACAAGTAAACTAAAACTTAGAAGTACAAGTTTATTAGTATTGAAATGTGTATGCTTTGCAAATTTTCAAAATGTGTTACGCTTTGTATCACAAAATATCATTATTTCATGTTTAAATAGTATTAAACTGATGTATTATTATGTAGCAAATTCTAAAATTATGCATTATTTAATGTTAACCATAATTTAAAAACTTTGAATACATGATATTTAAGGAGATCATTTAACCTTATATATGCATATATATCTATATATGTACGAATTTAATTTTGGATGAATCCTAGCAGTGTATTTTGCTTATGGAGAATTAAAACGTAACTTATTCTTATATAATAATATATTCATTTGCACAATCTCAATTCAAGGACTATACGGTTGCTTTAGTGAACGGATATTGAATATTTCCCTGCATTTGATAGCATCACTCGTTCCTTGAAATACAATCTCCGTGAATATTTCACCAACGTCACCTAACGTTATATGCTACTCTATGTGTTTCCCCTCTAACATTTATTTGTAATAGCCTCGAATCATACGTCTTGCAGACTACAAATTGTCATCAATGCGCAAGTGCAATTATGAGAATGTAATCTAACAAGTAATTTAGAGAGATAAATCATGCAACACCGTTTTCACCAGAGTCTGTCCACTTCAGGGAGTGTCGACTCCCTTACATTGGTCTATGAAGAAGTTTTTTGAATCCCGTAGTTTGGAAACACGTTCATAGATGGCTCTGTCATAGTTTTAGGCGGAAATTTGAATAACCCCGTAAGATGAGCTCATTCATATATTATTATACAGCTCTATTGGCTTTTAATTCGTTAAAGTCGTTGCTTCCGAAAATCGTCATTTATTCAAAAAATATGGAAGAAAACAAATTTTACATCAAGCCAATTAAAATTTCCGCCTAAAACTATGACAGAGCCATCTATTTACGCGTTTCCAAACTACGGGATTCTTAAAACTCCTTCATGGACCAATGTAAGGGAGTCGACACACCCTGGTTTTCACGAAGCTCTCGCGCTGCTATCGCTAGCGATACGAGTTATAAAATCGCACTTCCAACGCAATTGTAATTTCGTTCGCTCCGAAGCATCTTCGTCGCAATTTTGGGAACGCATTTCCTCGCGCTGCGCGAGAGTTATAAAATCGAGGCCCAGGTCATCTGCCCATTCTTTTCCATTTGTAAAATGTGGTTTATTTTAGAGATAAACAATAAACTGCATTTGATGTGGCAAAATCTTTCAAATATATTACTCAATATACTTAAAGTATAACTTATTAAAAAGGTGCACTAATTATTTGGATACTTCCTTGAAAACAATGTGATCTTAGTCAAAATGGAGGATGTTTAAGGAATTAACATGTTCCATATTAATGTAAGATCTTCACTTTTGAAATAAAATGAAATATATTTCCTTTTTTCACAGTTCTTTATCGTATAAGTTTTACACAACCACTTTTAGTGTTTCACACCATCATCAGGTTGGTCAACTGTATATACCAAAAATGGGGTGGTAAAACTTAGTACATTTAACTATTATGGAAAAATACAAGTATATTGTTTATATTTCCACTGGGAAGAATATAAATTTTTACAAAGTTTTAAAACATGCTTCAATAGATGCCCAAGATGAGCTTAATTTTACTATCTTGATTAGGTCTTTTTTATTACTTGGGAGAGCATAATACAATCAATATTCTTATTTATTAATTTGTTCTAGCTCATGGTTCAGGCATTCTAAATACAAATAATTAAATTATAAATTACATTTAAGGATGGGCAATCTTTTAGTCAGTATAATAATTAAATTTATCTACATATTAATTATGTTTGCAAATTAAAAAACTTGATAAAAGCCATTACCCTAAAGATGATACAGTAAGGAATATAAAATGGACCCCTGTGTGAGACTCCAATCAATATTTAACCGACTGGAATAAAGTATGGCCACATGGATCTATCTATCCATGGATGGTATAAGTATACTTAAACTAGAATAGAATTTTTCAAATGTGTTAGATTCCACATTGAGAATAGAAAACTTTTTTTGGCAATTTCAAAGATTTGTTCTAAAGGAATTTCAAAATTTGTTCTCTTTGACTAAAAGAATGCTGTCTTTTAAGAGATGTATAAAGATTAATGCATCATCATTTGAAGTATGAAAGTAAGTAAGTATATTGTTAAGTGAAGCAGAAAATAGCTTCCAATTTGCCTGAAAAATTCATTTTGGTGTTGAGTTCTACAATGGAAAGCAGTGCTTACCTTCTGAAGGGTGGCAAATGTTCATTTTCAAATATAGACAAGACGTAATCATTCACAGATGATTTAGTGCAGAAATTCTGAAAAATCAACAATTTTCACCTCAATTAAAATGCAGTCTCAAACTTTCCTTTGGTAAATTCAGAAATGAATTAAGTCAAAGTGTTGAGATTACCATATTTAGATTATTATTAGGAATGAAACAGTGAATTTAATTGAATTTAAGTGAATCTGTACATTTGAAGAGTAGATTCAATCATTGAGAGTCTCTCTTCTCTATCAACCCACTCAAAATTGTATAATTTTCCAATTACTAGAGAGGTAAGAAATGGAATACCTGAGCCAATGATAGGAAAAATAGCTGTTGAGGCGTCATTGATGACCATGGGAGGGGTTCATCCAATGGAGGTACAGCTGTAGTACCCCATAGAGAACGATAAGCCAATTGAGTTGCTCCTAAATCTGCAAGGCGCTCATTCAAGGAAACATTTGTGTTTAACTGAAAATTCAAAATTATTTCACTTCTTCACTATATAATTAAGTATATTAGTGGGAGATAAATAAATTTATATTTTTCCATTAATCCCCTAACATTGTTTACCTCAATTGATATAAAAAGTTTTATTTACCAAGTTATAGTAGAACATTAGAATGCACATTATACTACCTTAGAAATAATTCCATCATATATCTTAAGGGCTCCAACTTTGGGGATTTGCAAATGAACCACCAAGGAAACTGATTCAGGATCTTGGGAAGACCTAGAACTGCCTTCAATATATCCAAGAGCCATGCTGTATCTGAACGGCCAATCTTTTCTCATTGAATAACCTCCTTATATCCCCCAGAGTCCTTCAGAGGTCTTCTAATTGAATTCAGAGAGCCAAGAAGCTATCAAAATCTACAGGGGTCCCAAGCTAACCTTTACAGATAGCTTCAGAAACTTCACTTCTCAGAATTTCCCCATTCAAAGTTTTTCATGTATTTCCTTTGGTAGAATAAATGTAGCATTCTAGTGACACATTAGAGAACCACCTATTCCAACATTATTTCAAACCTCAATTCTCTTCTACCCTGGGTAGCACTCCAAAATTTATGCAAGAAAAATATTTTGAAAAAAAAAAACATTTTTGGAATAGCTCCATTTTCTGCATTCTACTTTCAGAAGCTAAGGAAAGCTTTCAAACTTCCTACTTCACCTTATAGGTATACTTCAGCCCATCTTCAGTTCCTTCCTGCTCTGTAGAATACTGTTGAGCAACGCATTCTGATATTGAGTCCATATTTTTCTTGGATGGCAGTGAGAGGAGACTTTTCTTAGATCCTTTGGCATCATACAGAATACCTAAATGGAGGAGAAATTGGATTTCGTGATTAAGTATGAATTAATAGATTAAACTCTTTAATTATTGTAGTACAACTGATAGATGAGTATTAATACAAATTCATATATTTTTAAATTTTTTATTTATCTGATAATATTTGCAAAATATTGTGATCTTGTACTTTTTGTGTTATTCTTTGCTATGTTTTTTGTTATATATTGTGATACTTTACACTACTTTTATGTCTTATGCTATATTTAGCTTATTTTGATTAATCTAATTTGTAACTTAAAATGGGCATGTGGCTCATTGAGTAAATAAATTAATTATGTGGAGGGGACATCCTTAAGATAATCATTTTGCAATTTACAAGTAAACATTGACCAATAATTCTCCAATTATAGACAATATCACGCTAAAATTATTAGTTAAGAGCTAGTCAAACCAAACTGCCTTCTAAAGTAAATGTGTTTGAAGTTGAAAGTTGAACTATCAAAAATAGGTGGACCTAAAATTGATTCATTTGAGCATTTTTTGGCAATAAAATCAAACAATTACTACCATGGACTACAGAATTCAGTTCATATAAAAGGTGAAAGTTATTTAAAAAGTATTATTCTTATAGGCATATATACTGTTAATTCTCACCTGCTGTATCAAAATGGTGCCAGATTTCATGTGCTATGATGTGTCCAAGATTTGCCATTTGTATGTAACTGGGATAGTCCTCATTGAAAAATGGTTTTGACATCTGCCCAAATGGTACAGCTAAGAGAAAATAAATACCAAGAAGCTAAGAGAAATAAATACCATAATGAAATACCAAGTTTTATCAATGATGTACTTTTGCTTTAATAGCCAATTGTCTTGGATTAGACAATAGAGCACTAGATTTCAATGTTATGTCCTCTGCGTTGATGAGCCATGGAAAATCCGTTTCTAAGTAGTCTTTTTGATTCACCAAACAGCTTTGCAAAGATAATTAGGAGATTTAGAGGAATTGGTTATAGACTATTTTAGTAGCAGTTTAACAATAATTTCATAATCTATCAATTTAATACACTGTTGGAGGGAAATATGCAGAGGTAGGATTTAAAAATTCAAGGAACAGGATTTTATCCCTACAGGATATGCAGCAATACATTGCAGCCCAAAATTTTGGCGGCTTTATCACCATTGTCAGGAGACGATTAGCATAAAGGAGCAATATCATAGTATAGCCAGCCACTGGAACGTGTATTGGGGTGATTCCCTGAAGGTGAAGACCAAACAGCTTTAGAAGTTAAGCTTTGGAGATACAGTGTGTGTAAATTGATGATAAAGGCTATCTAATCATTTTTGGGAACGCTTAAAAAAGATGGTTTTATTTTCCATAAAAACCATCTTTATACACTATGAATAATTTTGAATATTTACATCAATGAAAATGATCTATAGGAATATTTTATTGCTTTTAGAATTTCATCTAATTGTTTTTCTCTATGTTGCTGAGGGCTCATTCTTAATAAATTGTTTATTGATTTCAGAAAACTTTTTCTTAACATGTAATATTTAAAAAAGAAAATTTCAAATGGAATCATGTTGTTTACTTTCTGTTATTCAATCCATGTTAAATTTTGCATGGATAGATCATATGATAATTGAATAAAAAATAAAAGTCTTACTAAATAATTAAACTTTTAACTTTGGCCATTGATATAAATTACTTGAGAACATTTTATCAAAATGCTCATACCTATTGCATTCAGTCCATAGATTACCTTGCCTTCAACATCATATGGTAGGAGGAAATGTGACCATCTGGAAAGGTATGATATATTGAAGATTTAGCATTGTAATATATTAAAATGGCAGCACAATATATTACACTTTAATAAACAGTGTAAAAATAATTTAAGGAAAAATTAAGAATTGATCATTTAGCAATTCAGATTGTCACTTGCTATAAATTTCTTTCTTAACCATTTCTTTATGAAATAGTCATTAAAATATTATCCAGTATGAGAAGCTTTAGCCAACATAAATATCTCAGCAGAAGGTCATGAAGTCAACATAAGGGAATTAAACATTCACTCTTACAGGAAGTGGAAAATTTATTGAAAACTATATAAAAGTATGACATGTTAATATATGAATGATGAATCAAAAATGGTAATTATTACACATAATTTTAATGCTAGGAGATAATCTTGATGTTTCCTCATCAAACGAAGGTTGACTAAATTGCTATGAACTAGAGCACTAAAATTACTATTCGGCACGTTGAAATATTTTAAAAATGCATTTTATGTGTAAGTAAGCATCAATTATTTACCATGTACATACATACTTCATGTTGTAAAAGGTAAATAATTGATGAGTATTGTACTCCATTACAAATTTAAGAACCCATAATACCTGTGGGCAATAGAACCGTAAGCTGGATTTAAATGCAAGTTGATAAAAATTACGGAGACTACCAGTGGAATCAGCATTTCTCATGGTTAACAAAATTTTCACATTACTATTCATCTTACAGAAACTTCTACTACATTATTTTAACCACTTCTGATGTAAAAACAATGACTTTGTTTCTTAATCTTAGTGAGTATCTAATATTTTTCATTAAATAACATACAATTATTACTTACATCTGCTCTGTATCTGAAGGATCTTTCTTATAAGCACTGTACATTCTCTTCCTGTACCTTTTCAATAAGAGTATAACATTCTCCAAGTATCCAGAGTTCATGGGATACTGAAAGTCATAAAAAAATTTAATAGGCTTGAATGATCATTTGTGGCAATAGGCAATTTGAGCTAGCCGAGAGATTTTTCCAGAGTTGATCAAAAACAATATGCAAAAAGGGGTTTGAATGAAATTAATATGCAGCAATGGAAGCTTTTTGAGTTTCATTTAGGGTCTGAAAGTGTTAACAATTTTCTATCAAAAAGTAAACCTGTCTTGAATTAAATAAATCCTATCAACATATAGAAATACCTCATTACATGACAATTTTGAGGTTGTTTTGGATATTTATCTAAAAGCTGTGATTTTACTCAAGATATATTATTAGTATTGACGCAGATGTATTTGTTCCCTAAAGGACCATCAGGGCAAACAGGACAGTGATGATACCATGGGTGAAAAAGTGAGTATTTTACAGTGGTGGATGTGAGTGAAACATTTTGGGGTGACAGCAGAGTGAAATTTGTGGTGAGAAATACATGACAGTAAATATTACTACAGGATTTTTCAGGGTAATATAAATTTGAATATAAATTTTTTAATTTTGTACATTCAATGTATTCAAATATAAATTTCTTTGCCATAATTATTTATTATATTATTATACACAAGCCTATATAATCTTTTCTTAAATTTAGGATTGTACAAATGTTACCCAGCACTCTCCCTGATTCTGCTACTTCTGTAGACATTTTTGATGTAGTGTAATTTGTAAACCTCTTATGCTATAGAAAGAAGGTCTACAGATGTTTTGAATGGAGCAATCCTAAGAGTGTGCTTAAGGCTGTCTTTTTGAATGTTATTGATAAATTCAGAGTAGCAAAAGGATTGAAGAGTTTTAATGTTCTTTGATACATAATAATTATATCATATGTTGATTGACATTTCATACCTCATGTAACTGTGAATCCAAATGAGTGTCATTAAGAAAGACTGAAATTCCTCCATCTGCAAATAACTTCATATGCTGAGCCTAAAAAAGAAACAAGAAGAAAATCAGATAGGGATTCTTTCTAATAATTTATTTGCTGTATTATATGCATTCTGTAATACACTGTCAAAGAAAATTATCTATTTGTATTGTGACAGATGTCCTTGATAGATTCTTTTAGAAGCAGTGATGGTTTTACAAAGATTAGAGAGAAGTAGTAGAGCATTTTCATCTTCAAGTATTAGAACAAAAGAGAGATTAAAAAAAATAATGTGAAATTTCTGTACCTTTTCTAAGACAGCATTTTGAGATTCTGCATCCATCCATGACATTTTACTGATTTCTGATTTAAATGTCAAAATCAGTTCATTAAATATTTGATTTATCTGAAATACAAAGAAGTGAAATTTATGGTTCAAGTTAGAACAATAACCAAATAATGAGAAAGTATAAATAGACTCCTATTCAGTGTTAGGTATTGATTGAATCAACAAGTTGTACCCATCAGTTATTAAAAAATTTAAAATATAACTGTAATATTTATTGTTTTTACTACTGAGTGTTTCATTAATATTGGGAGGCCAAAATATTCAAAAACTGAAAGGTTATGATAACTTTTCTCAATCTCTCAGTAGTATTGAAAGCAGAGAATGAAATTTTATATATTAATTATAGAAGGTCATGAACTGAATCATGAACTTCATGGTAGCTGAGGGCTTGTATTCCTTACTTACTGCATTTATCATATTAATATAATGTCCATAATTTCCATGTATAAAATGTCAAGTTATTTATGGATGAATTCTGCCTGCACTTCTGAACTAACAGATCATTAGCACTGTAAACTCATACTCAAAATAATAGCATGAGGAAGAATAGGTTAACAATCTAATACCAACTTTATAAATTTTTGATACTTACATCTTAAATATGTAATTTATTTATAGTTTTATTGTATAATTATTACAATAAGAAATTTTGTTTTAAAGTCAAACATTAATAACAAATCGAATAAGTAATAACATGATATATAAATAGAAATTTTATGATAGGTGCTCACCTGAGTTTGGAATTTTTGTAACTTCTCGGAACCAAATGACTTAAGGAACAAAGCAGAAGAAACATCATCCATCAGCTTCCGAGAAATTTTTAGGCAGTAAGTTCCTCTATCACAATATTGTCGATTTGTTACCAAACCATAGTAAAGTTCATGAGTAAACATTACCATTAATGCATTCACTACACGCCTGTGGTATTCAAAAAAAGAATTTATACACAATTGAAAATCTATTCATGATAGAAAATCATGTACAATAATTGGGTATATTTGAAAAATTGTGACTATAAGATCATAATAAAATCTTGCAAATATATCTTTAATCATTTTCCCTTTATTTTTATTTATGTGTAATATTCTATGGCTCTAAACATAAATTATTAGACATCAACTCTTTATGATACTCCTATTATTTCACAAATATGACAAACATGGAATTTAATTCTATAAACATTCAATATCAAATGCATTTAAAAACTCAAAAACTAATGAATACTTTAATTCTCGGGGATTTACTCCATGTTCAAATCTCACCATAGTTTGGGCACTATACATCAGTGGTTGGGCACCACTATAGTGCCCAAACTATGGTGCATATGCCAAATCTAGACACTGTATAGTTTCATTTAGCTCATGAAGATAATTAAAGCCTAATAATTAAATTTGATTCAATGAATCAACTGTAGACAAAAATTATAAGTCAGTAGAAATATTCTTATCAGCTAGCTTTCTTCTTCATAATACAAAAATTTTTGGAATAGCAACCCTGATTAAGGTACCATTGAGCCCATTGAGTAATACATTTGGGTACCACTGCCATATATGATAGTAATATCTACTATAGTTCAAAGGATTTTCTTTTCTTTATTTTCAATTTTCTTTTCCACCATCCTCATTACCCCCATTGTTTATATTTCTTTATATTGCAAATCAAACACCTGGAAGGTTTGTGAATAATGGAGCATGAATCACTAAACTGTTTTATATTTTAAATATTTTTGAAGCAGACTAATGTTTCTTCTCTTTCTTATTAATTCCAGGTGTTTGTTGTTTTCAAATTATCGAAAATCATTTTTTCCAATACACATATTTCCCACACTTTTCTTCATTATGTTCTATCTGCTTGATTCATATCATGACTGGATTGCAGAAAATACTTCATTATAAATAATTTATAGCAATATATTTCTTTATTTGCCACCTCTGCATTGTAACTCAGCAATCACTTCTCTATAAATTGACTAAATATAACTTATCACCATGATAATTTGTGAACAAATATCAATGAATTATTATAATATTTACAAGCTCTTCTTTTACTTTTGTATCACCCAGTTACTTTTTATTAGCTCATTGGCTACTATGGCTTCTCGTGCTGTCTCATCTAAGACAAATGCCTCTGACTAGCATTTCTCCTCTGAAATTAACTCTAACATAATCACTCAGAAAATTCTCACACATTTCAACTTCACTTTACGTTAGCCTAAGTATATACCCTCTTTAAATTAAATCTTTAGTAATGAATATAATTATGAAAATGCTATAAGAAGTTTTGGAATTTTAACAACTACTTTTTAAAAAACTCAAGTACCTTAGTATTTTATAAGTTATTACTTAATTGATTGAATGGTTAAATACTCATGTATTCTAGATTCCTTGCCTACAGTAGAGAGAAAAGTACCCAGGAAAGCTAATATTTATCTTGAAACTTTGATACCACAAAAACTGGTAGAAGAACAAATGTAAATATGGAAAAATTTTCAATTATCAAATTCATAACTCCAAGATATGTTCTAGGGTAGTATTCATTAGTTTTTCTACATGGATTATTGGGCTACATGGATTATTTAGCTTTAGCTAATAGGAGCTACAATATCCTTTCATTCTTATGTGTATACCTGGCTTAGTGTCAATAGATATATTCTTATTTAACTGAAGTATCCAAGGAGGTATTTTTTTAGTTGTTCTTAACTCAGATATTAGGTACATTTTCTTCTCAATACTGTATTAAAATGTGAATAGATATTTTAAAAGCAAATTATAACGGTTGATTTAGAGAATGAAATATTAAAATTTCCAAAAAAACCTTCAATAATAATCTCAAGAGCATATAAAAACTTAGTTAAATATTTTAGGAATAAAAGGGAATAAGTAGACAAACTATTGAAATATATTGATAGAAAACTCACCTTTCATTAAATTTAGGATTTCCTAACACTTCAAATAAAGCGTTGAAATAGGATTCAAAATATACATGAACAACTGCATCCTCAGGTACCTCCTCCTCTAGCAGCATTTCTATTAGTTTTTTCCAATCAATCTAAGTGAAAGAATTATTAATGCATGACTTTTTTATATATTAAGAGGTTAACTTTTGAAAAATTCTTTGGAATCTTTTTCTTGATTAATTTACCAAAATATGAAACACTCTTGATAATATTTGCTAATTTAAAACTTACAATATAGTTCATAGTATAGTTAAGGTGCCCAGCTAAACAGGGATTAATTTTTTATTTCCATGAAGTATAGGCAATTATCCATAAATGTTTTACTAATCAAAATTTTGTGCTTGACATCATGTGTAAGTAGTTCTTGTGTAAAGAGTTCAGAAAGGGAATTTATGTGAGACTATGCAATCTCTTTGGTAATATTTCTATATTCTCTTTTATATTTGGAAAATGTTATCAAAATTTCAATGTCAGAAAGCAGATGATGAGGCTCCTATATAGCTAAGAGGGCAGTATATTCAATTTTGGCAAAAGTGTGTTCCAGGATTGATTATGGTGGGGGCCTTTAAGTATATACAAAATTTCCATAGTTATTGAAGCATTTTAACAATACTTTTACTAAAACCAGAATTTCCCACAATCAAATGAAAAATGTAATGCCAAACGTTTACTCAAGGTTTAGCTGAATTTCTTTAATTGAAGGGTAGGTAGTAATGGTAGTTTCATACTGATAATTTTTATGACTTAAAATCTACAAAATATAACTAATAATGTTCAATGTTACTCTAATGACTCAATAATGTTACTCCAGTGAACAAATAAAGAATAATGAAAAATTGACAGAATAAATTGCGCTTTTTGTCCAGAGAAAATTTCATTGCCTTAGGTTTTCAATGTGTAATGAAAGATTTATTTATGAAAAGTACTGAACATATTACTTTGATTGTTATACTTAAGATATGTAGACTTATGTAGTTGTGGACTTTACTGTTAATATAGGGAAGTGTTTTCTGACAAAATAAAAACAAAAAAATGTGGTCTGCATGATTAATATGACAAGGAAAAATATAAATACAAAAATCTCACACTTACAAGAGGAAATTTTTCCTTCAGTTCTTTTATTGTATATTCTGTATATTCCTTTGAGAGCAATGTTCTCCTCTTTTCTCCTTCTTTTAGATGCATATTCTGAAATGATGTCCAGTTTTCAATAAATAAAATAAAAAATCAATATTCAAATTTATAATGCTTAAACTCTCATAAATCTATTTGGCTAATCACTTATATGACAAGAAAGAAAATCTACTGTAAAATATTTTGAGAAATAAGAAAAGAAAGCAAAGATTGTTGAGTTAATAGATGCAAATATTTTTAATGAATGAAACAGCTTCTATTTTACCTCATTGCAAAATATGATTAATAAATTAATCAGTTATGATCATTATATGATTAAGGAATTTTCATAAAATATACTTTGAGGCTCATCTATTCATTGTTTATTAGAATCTAAAAGAATGACAGAAGAAAATAGCTGAGAAATAAGAGAATGGTTAAAGAATATGTCCTCAGAATATATAACTATAGTAACCCAGAAAATATGTAATCTGGACTACAGAGAAAAAGTTAAGATCTTTGATCAAAATCTGCAAGTTTAAGTCAAATTTCTACTCAAGTGAAGAAAATGAATAAATATGATTAATTACAATCTTCACTTATAGGTGTAGGTAGTTGGAAACTTTTACTCATGCTTCTATTTCAGAGCTTGTGTCAGTGAAATATAAAAATAAAGCAAAGAAAATTTCCTCTAATAATCAACTTAGCAATTACATTAAGCATTACATTACATTTACATATAACTGAACCTGTTGGTTCTGTTTGTCCTGGTCCTTAAATGGAAAAGGTATTTCTCTAATAATTATACTTACAGGTGAAAGTTTTTCTAAAAGCAAGTCCATGTTTATCACACTTTCACTAATTAACTTCTGTTCACGTGTCTTATTTGAATACTGAATTACATCTACTTCTTGGACTGCAACCTTAGCCTTCTCAGCATATTCACTGTAGTCTACCTGAAAAAATATGAAACAACAATATCTGTTTTTACTGAATGTCATCTTTCATTGGTCTAAATCATTATTACCTCAGCAATATCTAAAAGCTTCTTAAAGATGAATGTAAATCAGTATAGCTACTTACGGAGCACTTAATATAGTCTTCATATCTCTGATTAAAATTCAGTTCTGGATTGAGAACTTCAGGCTTCATTATAGCTTCATCTACACAGGATTGTTGTGGCCAGCCTCTCAGATTGTTTGCTTCATTGTCCTTCAAATCTCCAAAAGGGGACTTAAACACAGGTGCTGTTAACTTGAAGGCAAATTTGGATTTTTTCCCTGAATCAACATCTAGTATTATATCCAGCAGTGGTGTGCTAAAGAATGGAAAGAAAGATTTCTCAGATTTTTTCTTTCACAATTACAGTAGCAGGAAACAAAACTCTGTGTAAAAACTATGAAATTCTTATTGACTGTAAGAAAAAAATATTTTCAAAAACTTTCTCTTTCTCAGGCAAAAAAAATTTTAGGCTTTTCCCAAATTTCTTTACAGTCTGTTGTCATACATTTACTATTTTGCCTGCATCAAGAATCTAAAACCATCCTTAGTTCTCAGATTGTATTTATTCATTAGAATCGAGATTTTATTAACCTGTAATGTTTTCTACATTGTATTAATATTATTCTAATTATAATGATCATATTATTATCAGGTATCATCATATTATGTAGGCAGTGGGTGTCATAATTCAACATTCGTTACCATTTTAAAGTCAGAAATTTATTTGGATAACATGTATAAATGAGTGAATCATAAAAAATTTTTCATTCATTCAAGGACCAAATTATGAAAAAGCTCAACTGAAGAATAAAGAAGTGCACTATAAATAAATTGTTATGCTTAGTTAATAGTAAGATGAATCTGTCTATTTGATTAATGGAGGCATTAGGTACACATCTCAAGCTGAATAATGGTTTCAGAAATGTTCATTATTTTATTGTTGATAAATAGTATGCATGTACATAAGATCATTCAAAAATTATCCTTATTACAACTCTTGAAGGCTGTGAGGGCTTTATATTCCATTCTATGTAATGTATTTCATATCATGTGATAAGCATTTAACATGAAATTACCACTCATGACTCAAAATAATGATCTGATTGCATTAAAGGATTTTCATAAACTCCCAATAAAACATGGTTGTTCAAAAACATTCCCCAAGATATAATAAAAAACTGATCATGATACAGAGGTCAAGTAACCTGAGAGAATATCTAACCAGGAACATTATCATATGTTAGATGCATGAATGGACAAGGGTGTACTTTCAATGAAATAGCCAAGTTTGTTAAAGACATATTAGAGTTTATAGCTAGAATTAGTCAATAGCTGTCTCAAGTTGATAAATGGAAGAAGTGTTGAAAAGAATGCCTGGAATGTTTTACCTCAGAATAATTTTGTTTCTGAAATAATCACAAGTAACTATCATAAACCCATGACTTTAAAATTCCAAATTATTACTATCCACATGTTTTAAGAAATCACAAAACTTGAGAATAAAGAGAAAGTTATCAAGTTACAAGTCTTTCATCACCACATTTCTGTTAGTGAGGGTCAAGATTATCAATCAAAACATTCTTGAAGACTAACCTTTTCTTAGACTTAAGCATATTCCCCCATCTAAAATGAGGGAACTTAATTTAGCTTATTTAGTGATGTACATTTATAATAGAATAAATCTCATCTTTCTAAGCAAGAATGTGTAGATTCTTACTCTACAAAAATTTAATATATTTCATGTTATTAATATTATACTAAAATTTGCTAGAAAGTTTGATGGGCACTGGATGAATTTATTATAACATTGCTATAATATGAATGGATGAAGGTATACATGTTTCCATTTAGAATTATGAAACTAACAATTGAAAAGCTTTATGTTTTCTATGTTTTTAGCAATATCTTAGTCCATTTATAAAATAAAAAATATCACTGTCCCACCTATAATTCTATCTTTTTTGGGCACAAAGTCACTGGGTGTGCATGTGTGGGACAATGATAACTATAAGCATCAATTTTGCATTTAGTAAATTTTCCCATCAATCATAAAAAAGCTATAAAACACTGATTTATAAATATATATAACAATTGGTTAAATAAGTTACACACAAAAGATAATAAAAATTTAATCAAGGATACTTGGCTTAACTTCCTCTCTCTTACTAAACACTCTCTCTAATGAATCCCCAATTTTCATATTTCTATTTTGTTAGGAAGTGTGTGAAATTAATATTCCAAGATTTCTCCCAGGTATTTTTCACAGGAGTTACTTATATCAGATAAATAAATATATACACAATGATGATTATCATATAAGACAAAATGTTATCATAGATTAGTAAAAAAGTATGTGACATTTGACTTACAAATGATACTTGAGAAGTTTTCCAATTACGTCAGTCAATACTCCAGCACCATCAACCCATTCATCACTGTTATAGAACTTCCCAATGCTGTTAATAGCCTCACGTACTGAAAAATAAAATCTTATAATGATGTTTGAAGGCTTATGTATCTTTGATTTTTAGTGGAAAAAGAATTTTCTTATAGTTTGTATATAGTGTTCAATAATAGTGCATTGAATAATGTACGATATAATAACAGTGTAGAATATATAGTGTAGGATAATTTCTTTAGGAACATCAAGAAATTAATAGACATTGCATCTATTCCTCTGTGCAATCTTTTCTTCATTTTGTAAGACATTAAGTTTTCATTCATTTAAAATATTTAAAAGTATTCTCCTAATGCCAGTAATTCTATTTATCTAAACTGATTTGAAGGTGATAATTCAAAGAAGTTTCACTCTCTTTGCTCTGCATTATTTTTATTTTGTCAATATAGAGTCATTAAAAATTAAGTAAAGTTAGAAAAAAATTAGGTAGTCAAAGTTAGGTAGAAAGATTGAAAATTTCACTTACAACATCTCTATTAGCTTTAATATTACCTTTCTTAATTCTTTCGCTTCTATTAAAGTGTTCGTTGTAATAAAGACAACTTTGGTAGAAGGATCTGAATTTCTGGTGGCTGATCGGACTGCTTACATTCACTCGTCGGGTCATATCTGAAACGGAATGCAATAGTAAGAAATCGAGAGTTGCTGATAATTTAAAGAGTTAGTGATGTAAATAAACAATCACCAGAGAGGCGCGCCCAAGAATCAGAGTCCTTGGACACTTCTTTTATCCATGCACTGTTAATCGATCGCATTCCTCCGCAGGCGTAATCGTAGAAGTTCTCGCATGGAATAGCCGAATGGTTCATGTAGGCCAGCATCCGAGCCGAGAGTGACTTGCAGACGGGTGACTGGCACGTACTCTGCTCTGGTGGCGGTAACATTCGTTCGTTCAAGTCTCCGCTGGCTGCAATTAGTGATGCGTCGGTTGCTGGTGGATCCGTGGCGACGCGACTGGAACTGTGAGTTACTGTTGACGGAGGAGCAGCAGTAGATTCCAATTTGGGAAGCGTAGTATCAGTTCTGGACTCAAAATGAGTTGCCGAAACAGAAGAGGCTGTCGATGCAGATGAGTAGGAAGTCCTTACGTGAGGTGTGGACGGATTGTCTGTTGAAAACTTTACTGTGGTATCTTCGAGCAACTTCAACTGTTCCTTTCTTTTCTCCCCCTTTTCTTTCTTCCCTTCAACCCATTCTACATCCGCTGCATGCTTGCGATCCCCCTTGGAGTCGTGATCTCCCTTGGTCCCGTGTCCCTTCGTACCTCCTCCTTTACTGGGCTTAATGGTTTCATGGTGAATTGTGGTCTTGCTCGTACTTGTGCGGAGAACTGTGTCATCATAGTCATCTGTATGATGGGTTATGCCTGTTCCGGAATCTTCTGGTTCCAGGTGAATATTGGGAACTCCTACTGTTGTCGAGCCCACTTCAGTCTCTGTTTCCTTGTCATCCGTGTGCACAGTAGTTGGCGCTTCTGTCACCTTTCCTCCCGCGAATCCCTCGTGCACTGGTTTGTCCTCACTTTCATCGTGTCCCTAAGAGATACAAGATATGTTTTGTTAGAAGTGCAGTAAAGACGATTCTCCCGCTTAATACGCGGTTTCCTCTCTGCCTTGGATACTTTCACACAAAACTAGGGATAACAAATCATAAAAACAAAACCTGGGAGAAAAACTAGGGAATTTAATTTCAATTTTCAAAACAAAGACAAACCTAAGAAAAAAAACATTAAGAAAATCATTTCTACATTTAAAGTTTTATTTTATATGCTAAACTTCTTGGCGTGAAAAGATATAAATTTGAGATGTGATTTGTGTCAATAATTTGCTCGATAATGACTTAAGACATCGTGGGAAAATGAGGCACTTTTCAGTATATTTCAATTTGTCGGAGTGTTTGAATCTGAGAAGCGCATTTGAATACTGAATCATTGTCGGCCGCGATGGCGGAGTGGTTAGCGTTGCTATCCCCATAACACTTCAGTCGCAAGGTCCCTGGTTCAAATCCACTGAGTCCGATTTTTCCGAAAGTGCTGGCGATAAGAATGACAATATAAATATATAGTTATTGAAAACCCTTACGGTTAATAACCATACCATACCCTTCAATCTCCAGTTTTTAAGTTTTTGAAGCCTAAAACCACTCGAAAATTATCCGGGGACGAAAATTTTACCCTGATTACTTTTCCCTCTTGCTAGTCATTCTTGTATGTGAAAGAATCTGAAGAGAAAGAATCAACTTCCAAAATTTTTAGATATTACAAATTATTTTATGCGTACGGTACACACATTAATTTATTGATTGCATTGTCTTGAAAAAATGTGTACAGCTTGAAAACTAATGAGAAGCTTTTCGTAGTGATATGATTTTCTCATAGAACAATAATAAAAGTGAAAAATCCTGGGGAAGGTCCGAGGACGCTCCAAGTCTAAGACATGCCCCCGTAAACGAGCGCGTCTGGTAATCGCGAAACACGTGCTTGAGACGCTCTGCTTACCACTAACAAAACGGTTTTTCCCATCCTCAGAAGCACTGTAACCAGCTATTGCTAATAACTCATTTAATAGGCCAACAGTTATTTATATTAACTGCATCTTCGTCCTCTTCCCTCCTCTCTTGACTTGCCTAATCTATTTGATTTCTATTTTATTCTAATTATTATTTTATTCTAATTCTATTTTATAACTTATAATTTTGATTCTCTTGTTTGCGTTGACCGATTCATGCGACCGATGCGACCCCAGCCGATTCTAAATTTGAAAATTTCCTCATCAGTCTTGTCTCTGAGCAGAGAGTTAGTTTAAACTGACACATAACGGAGTTTTCTTTTGTGGAATTCTTATTTTGTTCGCAAGTCAATCAGAGTGGCAGTGTAGTATTTTGTGTTCTGCTGAATGAAATTTTGGAGAGAGCGTGCTCTGTGATGACCTTTCACCATCGCTGCTAAAAATTCATTATTCTTTCCTAATTGTCAATCAGCATAAGAATTACTTCGGTTTAGAGGGAAAAATGACCAAAATGAAGTAAGGAAACGAAGGCGCTATTTTTGTCCGAAAAGAAATGCTTCAATAATATTATTAATAATTCTTTATTTCGCTTTGTCCCAAATACAAAATTACGAGTCACAAACATTAATAAAAATAATATTGAAAGAAAATTGTAATTGGAGTTTAATTGTAATATGACGGGAAGACAATCAATATTTATATCAATACCAATATTATTTTATACGTAACAATAGTTCAAATAAACTCTCTAGATATCCTATCTACAATTGTGATAAATAAAGTTATGGAAAAATTCTTTTTCTCCTGAAGGGTTAAGCACTTGAATTTAAAAATTGAAGAGCCAAAGAACCGTTCCCATTTATTGTGCAGGAAATAAAACATGATCAAATCCCGGTTATCTATTTATAATCCTGGCTATCTCGCTCATAACGCGGTTTTCATTTGATCCCCTGAAGCCTTAAGAGGGTTTTCCTCTATACAGTTTGAAATATGTGGAAATTAATGTATTCGAATTTTAGATAAACTCTATAGAATAAAAAATTGAGTAGTACGATCTTAACTAAGCATGTTGTTGTGTATGTTAGTGTGTATATTAGTGGATGTATAGTTTGACAAAATTTGAGAACTTCAGATGGCTTGTAAATCTGTCAAATTACCGAATATCGCAATCTTGCAGATCATAGGCTATATTTTATCTTTAAATTATTTCCGGTTCAAAACTGAGTAGTTCAGAGAACGATTGTTAAGTTTTATGTTCCATTTTAACCATTTAAAGTTACTTATAATACAAATGAAGTGTAAATTATAGCAGCGCGAGAATTAGATAAGTCTCAAAAGAGAAAAGGTTAATTGGAGATTTTCATACAACATTCGTCATACATACATTGAAATCCAAGATTAAAAAGATACATCCATATAACAGGACGATTAGGACGCAATTTCTAAATGGTACGATTAGCTTGAAAAGATTTTCCGATATCAGAGGAGATATCTGATTTGTTTTGGATAGGAAGATCCGTTTAAACGTGGAAAAATGTCTAGTAAGGAGCATGACCTACTCCCGGAACCGGAATTCGGGCCAAAGCTTCTACAATATCGATGACGCGGCATGAGAATTCAATAAGAATACTTATGTGTCCTTTGCAGTAGTCATTTATCGCTGAAAATCCATATTCAGGATGAATTGGGGTCATCCGAGTCTGTGTCTACGCTTTCTCAGGGGTATTCGATCGAGTGTCAAAAAGGTGACTTATTATTCAGTCGTTCGTCCAGTGCTTGAGTACCGTTGCGTGGTGTGCCTACACGAGAAGGGTTTGATCTTGGTGCTAGAGCGAACACAAGGGACTCGTTAAGGGCGACTGTAGGCTTGATAGCAGCGAGTTAGGTATGATCAAAACCATCGAGTGGAAATCTCTTACGGATAGCATAACCGCGTAGGCACAAGATTTTCGAGAAATTTTTAAGCAGTGAATTTCGCGATGAAATACGCGACGTCGTGATTCAGACTCCCAGCGAACTCGGTTTCCAGCCAAACGTCAAAGAGGTTCCGTGAGATTATAGCGAGAACAGGTGGTTATTATTGGTCTTTATTTCCAGATAGTATACGGCTCTCTAACCTGATTACTAGATTGGAAGTTCCGTTTTTTACATGCCATATGCAACATTGCTGCTCTCAGGGTACAAATGTAAATTTGGACAACTTTTGGTCTTATTTACGTCATGCAATCATGCAAGATTTGCTTAAATATGCCAAATTTTGACGAAAATTTGGCATAATTAATATCTTTGGCTTTGTGACCAATGCCATCGATGAGAAAGGTTTTATAGCAGTGTGTTTCTGATCGCAAACGCTGATCCCTTATGTGCCCATATATAGGCACATAAGGGATCAGCGTGATCGCGAAATATTGCGAAGTGATCTACAACAATAAACCATATGAACTAAAGAAAATGGGACGGTAATTTATGTAGGTAAATGTAGATATAATAAGTTTTCTGGGAGAAAGTCACTAGAAATTAATCATTACACTCTAAACGATGAGACCATTCACGCCGTATCAAACTGCAAATATCTAGGTATTTATCTCTCTGAAAACCTCAAATGGGGATTAACAGCGATGATATTAGTTCGAAGTCATATATAAATCTCCATTTCGTAATAAGGAATTTGAAACGTAGCGGGAAGAGTGTCAGAAGAAAGCGTCAGAGAAAACCTGGGTTAGGCCGATTGTAGAAAATGCAACGAATGTTTGAGACCCACGCAACACAGATCATAGCAAGACACTCGAAAGCGTGCAAAAAAGGCGGATAGTCAAAAGGCATAAGAAAATCGCTATTGTAGAGAAGGATAGTATTTATCCCAAGGAGAAACGGACCTGAAAAAGGTCTAACGAGATCGGGAATCGAACCCGAGATCTTCCTCTTTCCGGGAGGATGATTTGACCAACTAAGCTATCCGATCAGAACAATTTCTCAGGCTGTTTTGGGAACTTTGTTGGCAAGGAAATATGTGGTTTATGGGCATTTTTAATGCACGTAACTTTAATGAAAGCTGGTATGAACTACTAGCAAGCTTTCATGTATCTAATTATATCAGACGCGGCGATCACGGGTTGAAAATAAAGGAACTCGAACAGAAAACCGATGATGCGAAATATTATTTATTAATAGAGGTATAAGAGAATGGAATGATTTACTTGCGGATCTCATTCTAATGCGGAAAAAAGTTAAAATTTCAGGAAGATACTCAAAAATTGTATTGTACGGCGCAAGCAGATTAATTAGTAGTGTTTAATTATAACTTTTGTTACTGTTTATTTGTGTATAATTATTGTGTAATTATGCTTGTATTTTGTATTAATTATAATTTTTGTTGCTAGATAGTTTATCTGACACTGTAAGTCGTATTGTAGTATTGTGGGTATTATTTAATAGCATAGGTTGTTAAATTCCTTTGTACGACTTGCTTCCTTCGGGAGGTTTTCGAAGGAGTTTTCCTCCCGACTTGGGTGAATGCCAGGCAGGATTTTATTCTATTTTCCCCTCCAATGACTGTCCTCAGGCTAGATGCCTATTTATATTCTAATATTATAATAAATAAATAAAAGAGCAATTCAATCGACCTATCTCGCAGTTCGTAGAATCCGTCAAGACAGGTAATTCTTGTACCAGAGCATCTTTCATTTTAATTTACAAAAATTCAACAATAAATTAATCTAATTAATATAATATAAAATAAAGCTTTTCCTTCCGGGTTCTTCATGCTAATTTGGCAGCGTGCATTATGAATTACAGGAATTTCAACCGAAGCAGCTAATTTTATAAAAAAGAGGTCAATTAGTGAGTTTCCGGTGTGACAATTTAGGTTGAGCGTGGTAAGGAAAAAACCGCAGATGAGTTTATTCTTAGAGGAAGGTATAATAAGAGCATTGCAATTATAGTATCTGATTAGGGTATCTAAAACATAGAAATAAAACAGGTATTATCTTTAGAGGGGAATACTGGTTAGATTATAATGAAGTTTTACCAAATATTACATTTACTTTTACGGAATCCTCTTAAAAGTACTTGTAAGATTTCGTTGCGAAAAAAATATCGACGGTAAATGGGAAACATCCAGAAGCAGCGATGCAAAGCGTGTATGGTAGAAAAAATACCAAATACATACACCGTATATAAATGTAATAGTATTTTTCTACCACCAAACTTCCTTCGTCAAGTTTCGTAGAAAATCTTAGAAATAAATCTATTAAGATTAAAAATATTCCAAGTATAACAATTGCAGTTCCTGCTACAATATATTGATGAACAGAAATTTTTTAATTTCTTTCGATGCAGGATAGAGGAAGACCTTATACCTTTCACTGAAATTAATTGCTATGATAAGTTTAATTTAGTTCTATAGTATTATAGCTAATATTATCATCATGGAAAATGTAACAGAAATGATCAAGAAATTTTTCCAAAGTAATACTTAAAGGCGAAACGTTTCTTCGACTGCTTCTTGTTAAAGCATCTACAAGTAGCATTTGCAGCTTGTATCGCATTGCATTTTCAAGGAAAAATTTTTGTAGTAATTCATTCGTTACTAATATAAATTATAATTTTCTAAGTAAAATATTTGAATTTTAAGTAGATTTCTCTATAGATTGACATATTACATCTTTTAAGTTGGTCAGTTATTAGAGATTCTTTCTTGAACTTCCGCTTCTTGACTAATTGCGAACTTCATGCCAACCGTCTTTCTTTAAAGGGAAGAAACAAGTCAATCAGTCTTATTTGTATTCTCACGAAAATTCATACCAGTAAGAGGACTATATACGACTGCTGATCGTACTTAGCAGGTCTTTCTGTGAATAATCTAATTGTAAGTGCTCTCATTCCTAATATAACTGTCGTTTCTATTCCTCTTTTACAAATGCGGAAACCCTCACTGGTGATTTCCTTCGCAATTTTCTCGATTATTTTCATAACATCCTTATTTCTTAAGGATGTGGGAGAGAGGCGGCTCATCATCCTGTTATCGTTAACGAATACATC
This sequence comes from Pachydiplax longipennis, assembly GCA_036926295.1. Taxonomy (NCBI): domain Eukaryota; kingdom Metazoa; phylum Arthropoda; class Insecta; order Odonata; family Libellulidae; genus Pachydiplax; species Pachydiplax longipennis. The sequence continues at coordinate 18,297,551 of JAVFKF010000024.1, read as the reverse complement.
TGCTAATTCCTTTTCTATTGTCTGTGTCTGAAGATTTCTTCAAACTTCTCCTGCATCATTTTTTCTGTTGACCACCTTTGCTATCTCCTTGATAAATGAAGCTCTAAATATTTCGACGTATTCCCCTGGAATTAAAATATTTGATTCTTTTGCCTTCTTCGAGTCAGCTGATTCCTGTGTATTTCGCATTGCAATATACTCGGTCCAAATTCATCTTTGTTTACCTTCCTTTACTTTTCGAGACTACCATTTATGAAATGCTTCCTGCAAGTCCTTGTAAAATTTCAGATGGAATAAGCAAGCAAAGCGTATAATTTTAATGTTGAATAGAGCTGTAAACTTAAAAATGCGAGTATTTAGGTAGTAAAATGCGAAACTTGGTGGCGGCGATTAAATCATATAAAGCTAATCTCAGAACACGGGCGATTGCTTCAGTGATTCACACAAAGAAGAGAAAATAAAAAATAGGTCCAAAGAAATACTATGATTTGTTTTAAGCTGGTATGTTGGGCTCGATAGTGCAACTCATACGATATCGGAGATAAGTTGTGAAAGCTTAGAAAAAAGAAGTTAAAAGAAAATCTTAGAGTTATTTTAATGGAGTTTAATTTTACGAGAGTTATTTACTCATTAAAAATTGTGAAAGTCTGTTAGTAAAGCAGAATCTTTTGTAGAAAATACCACAGGCATAAGGTTAACTTAATAAAACGAAGACCAAATATCAGTAAGTTCTCGTTTTTATATTGCACTGTTTACCTGAAGGAGTGTTCGAGCCCTTATCATAAAACCATGAAAAATAGCAAAATTTGCATTTGGAAGAGAGGTCTTCTTAAAGACGAAGTGGAGGTGGAGTAGAGGTTTGCAACGGTTGGGAGATAAGGACTTGACCTAGGGACCTCTACGGTAGCCATTCAGGTCTATATGCAACCATGACATATACTTGCCTGATAATTATCTAATGAGTATACAAAGATAAGGGAAATATTTTGATATTTAAATTTGTATTATGCAAATTTTAAGTCAGTATGAACTAATTATCTGTGTAAAAAACTAGCTCTTCCCAGAAAGATCTTAGGAATAATATATATTAAAAATATTAGTATTGAACTATTATTTTCATATATTGATTGTTATTGATTCATATATTAATTAGCATATTATCACTAATCTATTTCAGTATTATTAAATTTTAATTATCGTTAAATATTTAACGAGTATCCCTCAAAACTCATCTTTTGGAACGTGGTCGGCGATAAACTTAAGATTTTAAGACTGTGTTCTTTTTATAATTATGTTTGAGAAACAAGCAGAACTCTATTATCCTTTCCCCTTCACAATTTATCTTCCCAAGTTTCCAATTTTCTACTTTCCCTCTCATTTCCTAGCTATGCGTCCGCAGTCACCCATGAAGAAAAATTAAATTTTACCTTCTTCATTTCCCCGTGGAGTCTCTTTCATCTCTTCATGAACCCGGGATCTTTTACTCTTCGAAACTTGATTTCCCATAAATACTTCCTATACTACAAGGAAATAAACAAGGTGAACCTACAACTTAACTATCGTTATCCTATACGTTTTGGTTACTATTTTAGCGATACTCAGTGTCACCCTGCATTTCAATACTATCCTTATTCCTTTATTTCTTCTTGAAGAAATTAAATTTAGAATTGATCAATATATATTTGTTCCTCTCATTCTCATCCATCTTCAGTTTACAGATCATGCTATTCCCCAAATCAAGGCTTTATACATTATTGCAATCTTGTGCCCCTTATTTCACTAACATTTAAGTTTCAAAACGGAAGGCTACAACTGACAGATGCTTGCGCCTGGGCTGCATGGATTTCAAACTGGAAGATGAAATCCAGGGGATCATTAAAGCCCCGATTATCCTGTCCTAAATGCCCAAATTCAACGCATGCGATAAGGCAATTCACAAACTTATTGCATAACAGAGGAGGGTATCCAGTACTCACTGCTGTAGGTTTATCGGCACCCCAAGGCCAGGCGGCGAGTAGAATAATTATGCAGAGGCCAAAGAAGAAGAGAAGGGTTAGAATACAGGCGGTAAAAGAGGTATCGGCAGGCCTCGGTGGAGGGTCGGCCCACGCAGGAGGGCTCGCATGGCCCTTCACTCCGGATTCCACACTCTCATGGATCGTGTAACTGCCCTTCTTCATTTTCCTTCGAATGAGACTCTGAAAGCGCTAAGGACCTTAGTTTCTTTTTTTCGGAAGTCGAGTGGCGGTTAAGAAGTCTGCGATAACGTGCGTCTTCCGTTGCAATCTGACGCAACGGTTGACGGAAGTCCACGGCATTGGTTCTTGGTAAACAACTTCTAGTTTTGAAATGTGTGCCAATTGGTTTTCTTCAACACCTACAAATCTTGATCAGTAGATATTCTCGAGCAATTGTCACTTATTTTATGGAGATTTTAAGATGGAATCTCAAGAAATCTTACGAAAAAGGATTATAATTTACGTGGATTCTATAGCATACTGAGTGGAGTGCAGCAGTTCGGTGCGGAGCTGGATTAGATAATGCAACACTACAAGAAACGGTATACCTATCTCCAATTTCTATCTATAATAGTTAGACTTAATTTCGGACAAATTTCCGTTTTACAACAGCATTATAGAATCAACCCTCAAATAACACTACAGAAACAACTATACCCTGACCAGGATTCGAATTTGAACGTTGCTAGGCTATCACACTAACTCCTATTACACGCCAGCTCCTGATGACACGATGACTCCTTATTCCGCTGTCTCCCACTCTAATCGAAAGATCGCCGACTTCGGTGGTGCACATCTGTCTATATGGAGTATATGTCCGAGGAATGCAGTATTCCCGAAATACATCAACATCCAAAGCAAGAACTAACCTCACTGTTCCAGAGCGGTCGTCCGGGCGAAAGCATATTGATTGAAAGAAGAAATTAGACGTTGGCGTGTTTTTCGTCAGAATCTTATTATGTAATTCTTCCCCACCCCATTCATTCCTTGGGAAACATTTAAAGTGTAGTTTTCCCGGTAGCTTCTTGTCACAGACTTCCACACAGTTAAGCTACCCTCCCCAAAATTGATTTCATGTGGAATCTCAAAATTTAGCGAATTTTCGTGAATTTATGCTATGTAGATCCATTGTTTTTGAGAGTTGATCTCAATTATCTGCAATTTCTTTGTTCTTCTAAACTTAAGAAATGTTTTTCTATGAAGCATGCAAATTTTATCATATATTAATTTTATCATATACATTACAGGTATTCCAGATATTACATATGATGATTTATGGAGCTGTGAATTTTCTAAGCTGTTGAATTTATGATCGCTAACATATTGATTCATGACATTGTGACTTTAAATTAAGTGTTTTAAAGAGTTAAGCTGGGTATTCAGGTGTTGATTCTGCTTTGATTAAACGATTAAATATTACGAAAAACATTCAATCTCACATTCTTATCAATCTTAAAAGCAGTTGAAAATCTCTCAAATTACATGGAATAGTATGGTCTTACATGTGGCACAAATACCCCTTGGAAAACCTTTAAATTTTTCCTTATGTATTCATACCAATTTCCCCCGAAAGGGTTGAAGTTATGCGAAGGACACCGCAATTTTAGACATTGTTCAATTTACTGAGACCGTTAATCGAAACAGCTCTTAAAGGACGAAACCTTTCGAGAATACCGCGATTTCTTTTTGAGCGATTCGCGGAAATGCACAACACTTTTGTTACCGAAAACGCCAACTGACGTCCTCAATGAGAAAACAGTAAATTAAACGGTCTCATTAACACTAGGAGATATGCCAGTTCATTTCCTGAAAAGTACTTTAATTTCTCAAGTGTTATATCCGTTTCCTCCGGCGAAGAGCTGATGTAACTGGGAATTTTTTATTTTCTTTATGATGCACATTTCACGATATCAAGGACAAATAAAGAATTAGACTAGAATAAATTTATTCCATTATTTATTCTACATGGAGTAGCTGAGGAAGACCTGCATTAATTTCGAGTACAATTAAAATATGCAAGTCTCTTTATACACAGAAATGAGAATGTAATAAAATATTAATATAAATATAAAGAAGTCCCTCGGCCTTGTATACTCTGCTGAAAAGTACTGCTTGGCCTTGGGTTAGCGGAAAACCACATGCTTTTCCAACGTACGACTTTAATAACTTATTTCCAATTTTATCCTCGGACATATATTCAACGTTTTCATACCAAATAAATAAAATTTACCTATCGTGAAATACATACATCGTTCTTAGTATTTAGAAAACAATTAATTAAGCGGAGCTACTTCCTTGATACCTCTCTCTCGTAAATGTGTTGCTAAATTTTAAAATCGCATCGTAGGACGAAAAGGTTTCATTGAAGTTTTGTATATAAGGTCTAAATCGAATGAAGCCTTTAGGTATTGCAGGAATGATTAAGTAATTAATGTGACTCTTGGTTGTCGAATTGTTGAATTTCGATGGTGAATTCATGTCTGCAATTTAAATACCCAGAAGCGTATTTAGGCATCACAAGGATGGATTGTTGATTGTCGAATCATCGCAACATTTTATTTCCCCCTCACAAATTTACAAAGAACATCTTGGTGTACGTTATCCCGTGTTATCGAGTTTTGCTGTTTTCCTAGCTCTAGGTACAAATTTTTGCTCCAAAATAATGTTCCGCCATTGGCTATATGAAATATGCAAATATTTTGTGATAATTTAAATGGAGTGTTATGATGAAAAGGACATGTTCATTAGACTTCTTCTTATTTCTCCATTTGGGTTCAACATCTGATTGAAATTGAAGATTGTAGAAACTTGAATACCGGTATTTCTCGAAAAATTTGGTCAATTTTGTCCCATTGAATAATTTGAAGCGTAAGAATCGATGCAAATTACATGCATAGCTGTTTGTAGAATTTATTCAAAAATGTCCTTGCGTAGTTCCAAAGTTCGATGTAAAAAAAACTTGGCCAGCTTTTCGCGGTCAGTCGTAAAATGGCATTGGTTGAGAAATTTCTGAATTAGCGAGTTTAAGGAGGTTTAAGGTGAATTTTCAGGAGAGCTACTTTCCATTTACATTTGCTCTTTAGCGAGACACCTGAAGTTTAAGTAATGAAATAAATCCCAGATAAAGATGTAATGGTGTAGAATCGCAGACTTAGTGAGAATAAAGAACTGTAGATGAGGATGGGAGAGAGGAAGGAAGCGAAATTGCTAAAATTGGAGAAACGGAAAGAGTGAACAAAAGAATGGGTAAAGCGAAATCCTGGAGCGAGGCAGTGGCCCCAAGGGGTGGCTCCCTCAGGCAGGCAATTACTTTGGGGCTGAAGAACAATCGGCTTTAAAATTGGAGTGTAATGAGATGTGAACAACAGAAATTGATATGAAAACAGAATCGATATCCATTGGAGAGTTGGAAAAGATGCCGCAGGGGTTTTGGCGGGAAAATGGGCTGAGACCAATGGAAGATTCGTGGGTTTGAGTGGTAGGGGATCGAAAAGATTTGGAGATGCGTCGGAGTGGAGGGTGGGGAAAGGCTGTGGCAGTAACTGAATGTAGGATGAGGAGTTTGAAAGAGGGATATTTAAAAGTGGGTAGCAATAATGTGCAGACAATATGCGGGTTAATCCAAGGGGGACATATTCTCCAATACACTTCAGTATCCAATAAGAAATTTTTTATACTGGTGATTTTTCTTTCCATCTCTTCATTTACGGATACTAGGCCAGGAAAGACCAGGAAAAATCCCCAATTATGGCCTGCTGCAAGGTTGACCTCAGTGCGAATGACGTTAGCTTTGTTGTAGCTTCAATGAGGCATGAAAGTTGGATAGAAAGTCCCAAATGGGCAAATAGGAACCTAAGAGTCCCGACTCAAATAGAGTGCTCAAATAAGGAAATAGTTGCGTAGCCGGTTGGTTTATCCGATTCTGCAGTAAACAGAGTTAAGTAAGGAAATTTTTAAACGATTATACATGTATCAAAGTTTGAAGAGCGGATGTCTGAGTGACTGCTTGTATTAAGGAATCAATCCTTTTCGTGTTCATTGGCTCTATACACACCTTTCTCAGTCATAACCTATGAAAATTTCAGTAAGACAATACCAGAGTTGAAATAAAAGCATTAAAAACTGCAACGATAAAAGTCTCCTCCAGAATATGAAAAGAACAAACGTATGTTTCTTTGCTGTGTAAAAACTTAGATGTAGAAAATTCGTGAAGAATAGAAGGATAGCATAGATAGAACAAGAAAATTCACGAAAAAAGAAGATTGGTAACAAGACGAAAAACCCTCGCCCCCTAGACCAACACAGAACTCCTTGGTGGGGCTGTATCACCAAATTTATATTCAATTATACTTATAAATCACCTATTTATATTCAATTGAATGAAATATCTCAAACGATAACTTTCCCCGCATTCAACAGTTAATTCTTTTATGTGCTGCCAGAGAGTATTATTTCATGGGAAACCATACGGTTGCTCTCAACATGTATATACTTTTTGATTGTTTTTGAAAAATGTGCTTATCGAATCCCCATTCCTTTCTCAGCTGCATTCCTTCCTTCTCTCGTTAGTTCAAAGCAATCATGATTTGCCGCCATAACATCCAAGGGAAAAGAAATTTTCCTACTTTTTTCTAATATATCTTGAGGTATGACTTTTCATTGCAAGCGTGTTGCCTAGCAGCAACAATTACAATATAATGAACAAGAGGAATTTGTACTTTTTCCACAATTTTTTTATTATAAACAATAAAAGACAATAAAACACAACGACTAGTTTCGGAGATTGATCTCCGAGATCAATCAAGATCAAGATCAGATCTCTAAGATCTGTCTTTTATTGTTTATAATAAAAAAAATTGTGGAAAAAGTACAAATTGTTCTTGTTCATTATGGCATATTTCCACAAGACATCGCCGGAGACTGTGAATTTTATTAATTGCAATATACTTCTGCAGCATCATTTCTTCGCCTTATTATTTTCCCACTGAGTTAATTTCCTGGAAAACCACGATTTAGCGGAATGATCCTAAAGAAAACTGCAATAAAGCAATTGTCTATAATATACATGGAGAATGAGATAAGAAAAAGTGGGTTTGATAAAAGGATGGGGAATGAGGAATGCTTACGAAGGATGAATCGCTTAAGCGGTTGAAGTTTCTTTTGCTTGGAATTCGATATGCTGCGACGTAACTTCTACAACTCTTGATTCGAACAAATCCGTTCTGAGATTCTCTTCCTTACCTTTTTTTTGGAAAAATAAATAATAGCGGTTCTCAGGAATTTGGAAGGGATTTGTTGGTATTCCATACTTAGGAGATGGTATTTGAAAATAAGCCGTCCTCCAAAGCGGCGACTGCTTATGCTATTGATCCTTGCTTCTCCACTTGTTATACGATCTCCTTCACATGAGTACACGATCTCCTTCACATTCACTACCTTCTCCATATCGCTCAGTTTAATATTCCTTTAAACAGAGGACATCGGTTATGGAACAAGGAATTTTGCTTCACGTCAAGGTATTTTCGAAAATTCCGTCATTACTGTAAGCATTCCAGAAACTGATTGATTCATGCTTGAACTGCGTGATTCATGCATAAGCAATTGGGCCGTTTTTAGAAATGTTAAATTCCTTCCATGCGGGAATAATACTTTCATTTAAACGCGAGTGAAGGCCATCTCTTCTGCTGTGTTTGGAAAGGAGATTTCAGAACACAATTCATTATATTATGGAAACAGAAACTGTCTATCTCCACAGAAAATAATAAGCATGTGCGAACGGTGTCGAAAATACAACTTCACACAATTATGTCTGTTATGGATAAATAACACCAATTATCCCTCGAGTTAATTCGTTATTTCGGAACACTTTGATAACTCAGATAAGAGTGATCATTATAACGACTTTATTTGCAAACTTAGCATTTATTCGCTGCTTTATTTCGGACTGGGATGAAGAATATATCTGGGGATGCATACCGGCTTGCTTCTAAAAATAAAGAAAAACGACGTAAACAGCTATTTTTACTCATTAGCGAAAGTTTTTGGTGGTTATCCTTGGATTCAATTTCCTGATTTGGGATGAAACCGCATTTTGACTTGTGAAAGTGATCAACGGAAGCTTTTTCTTCGTCTGCCCACGTGTGTTTTTTCAACATTTTTTCCGAATGAGTAAAATATGCAGAATACATACGAAAACAGCTTTTCATCATCCTCTATACTTGAAAGGGGAAAATTTATTCGATTCAACATCCTTCGGTTTCTCAGATAAAAGGCTAAAAGCAGATCACGTCAGGATTATTCCGCTACAAAACTTTTGGCAATCAACCAAGTTGACTATATCAATGAACAGAATTCTTCGACATCGTTTGAAATGATATGAATCGAAGGCAAAATTACTTGCCACTGGCATCGAAACCGGACATTGTTTTTTCCCTGAGCAACATCACAGAGTTCCGCTGGTAAAATTTTCAATGGGCAAGTACAGAGAGGGATGCACAGAGGGAGACACGGTCCGTCTCGTTCGAGTTTCTTCTCGTTTTTAAAAGAGAATCGTTGGAGTGAAGCGAAATCGAAGGCGAAAGAGCGATAATCGAATCGCTTCTTTTGAAAGTGTCCGTGTGCAGGAGAAAGGGAAGGAAAGAGGAGAAGCGATATTGGCTGTGGAATTGTCCTGTGTCCTTCCAAAGCAGATCGAAAGCGGCGCCACAAAGAGGAAGCGGCACATAAAAGAATTAATAATAGAGGAAGAAGAAAAGGGAGGTGCAGGCGCGCCTTGCAAAGGGCCTCCAATACTTAATCGCCACATCAAAGGCACTCTGTCTCCGATATTGTCAATAGCCCCGCTCATTCCGACCCCTCCATTCCGCTCATTCTTTATTTTTCATATATCAGTTTTCATTATTCATCGCAGATCAGCGGAAATATAAAATATCGGCTGATACATCGATCTCATGGCCTTTGAGCGCTCTTCAAGGCAGTGCGTCTCTTTGATTCCATCGCTACTATTTTCTCCAATAATTAATCTAAATACTTGTCATAGTATTCGCGTCGCCGAGGAATGTTCACGACCTTGAATATGAAAATTTCAACAGCTAATTTCAAATTTTTATACCGATAAATGCACGATATGGGAATTCCAAATACCCGCGATTTTTTTTAGAGAACCCATACGAATCACCCAATTTTTATACAGCCGAATGAACATAAATGATAAATACATGCTCAATTTATATTCTTAAATACCCTAAAATTCCTTTTATGCAATACAATATGTAAAAATAATTAATTTAGCAATATAAAAATTTTCTTTCCAAAACGGACTGTTATTTACATCCAGACAACCCGGAAAAACCGTGATGACCAAATTTTTAAACACTGTCGATGAAAATCATACAATCATTAATGATGTGTAGTTACTATCATAAAACGATTTTTCAATAGCTGATTCATTTCAGGTAGAATCCAATTGTATTTTAAATTCGAAATTATCGAAAAACAAAAATTTTACAAGTTTAACTCTTTTTAAAATCCAAATTGACGAGATTTTAATTCAAAATGTATAAATATTATAATTATATCGGAAATGGGATATCCAGGAAATTCGTCTTTTTTCCACAAATTAATGCTGGGCGTATTACCCAGTCCCTCATTTGATAGAAATAATGCTGGAACTCCAAGCATGAGGAGAATGAGAATTATTGTTTCTATGTTTTTCATTTTATTACTGTTTTTCTCTTTGTGTGTCATCTTGATTCAATAACACTAGAAATACTTTTAATTTTAACTATGCCATACAATTAAATCGATCAATTGAATGAAATTAGATAACAACAAGAGCAACCGTTCAATCTGATACATATTCCTAATGAGGCGTTTTATAAGTTGCGGGTGATTAATGCGGAGTCTAATTGATCTCATCCAATTAAATGGCACTCATGTAACTAAGGAGATTTTAAACCTAATAGAATTAGAAAGACTCTGCTTGACAAAAGGTAGATATGTTAAAGAAAAACAATATTGCATCAGAAGTATTCCACCTTATCAACTGCAATATAGTATGTTGGAAAAAGACTTCTTAAATATCGTTACCAAAAGCATATAGATATACTAAGTTAGAAAAACCTTTTAGATAACACAGATCTCTATTTAGGCCATTATTTGGTGGTAACTCTCAATAATAGAGGAATAAAGGAACAACTTTTACATATTTACATTTGTAATAGCTATAATATAATTCATACTATTCCTAATTATGCTTAAATATTCATTTACTTAACTTTATAGATGTCCGTCCATAAAATATGTACTTATACGAATATTAATCCTTCGTAAGTTATATTGCACTTGATATGGAAAATGTTATAACAATCAATTTCCTAAATTAAAAATTTCCGGTATTGCTCAGAAAATTTATTTTTGCAAAACGTTGGACTCTTTAATAACTCTTTAATAACAGTACTATTCCATCAATGCTTCAGCTAGGGCATATTAAAAATTACCAACTTTTAATTACAGAATTTCATCCTATACAAAATAGTAATCAACGCAACTATCGGAAAAATTCTCCGGATCATATTTATTGGAAACACCACTTGTTATTAAATTCCCACTTTTATAGAATGGAGTTTTTTATGAAAAACGTTTATGAGCTAACGAAGATTTCTATATTAAAATGGTTTCAAATTATACCCATGAAAGTGATGTTGGCCTATGATGTTGTTTTGCAGGGGAATTCACATATTTTCAGACACTCACGATGGAACTAGAAGAGCATTTTTTAAATTTCTGGTAGTAGTGTAATCGCTGAGAGGCGAAAGAGTAACTTCTAGCTAATGTAACTAACTTTTTGAATTCGGCTAGCTATAGCCCTAAAACCAAACGGATGTAGAAATATATGTATATATGTTTGTCTTTGATTAAACATAATTTAGAATGATTTTAATTTTAAATTACTTTTTAATATTTTGAAAAAACGTGCATTTATTAGTTAAGTAATCAGAAGTTATTCCGAATAGCAAAGTTATATTTTAAAGCCAAGTTTATAGATTTGCGTCGCATTGGATATTTCTTTCAATGATCCTTTACCCCAATTAATTTCCAATACTTATCAAGTTATTGGTGAATGATAAGAATTTCCCGCAAAAATCTTTCAGAAACTGGTATCTTAGTTTTGCTGGTCACCACAATCTACATTTGGCAAAAACGAATTAAAAAACTAAACTTTACTAGTTCCTTTTAATCTATGGAACTAGTCAAGTTGTTTCTGTATTTCATTCAAATATGGATAAGTTCCAGCACTTTCGCTGATTAGTTAATCATATGATAACGCAATTGATAACTGAAAGAACAAATACACATCATAAGGTTTTGATGCGGTAGTTTGGTTAGACATCTCAAAAGAGATCCGGATTCGAACCCTGGCAAGGCAGACTCTTTCTTGCTCGATCCTTCATCACATATACGGAAAATCGATCGAGGATGTCTACCGTATCGTCAGGCCGGGATCTCTGACAGATAAGTGAAAGCGCTGAAATTTTATGAAAGAGGTTCTGGGTTCGATTTCCGTTGGGGGCAGTGTGCGAAGTGAACTTAGCTGCATCCATTAATTTATTTTTTACTTAAGTGGCAAGTACCTCAGCACTTTTAAAAATACTACTATTCCTATACCCGTCAGCCCTACGATTCTTGCGAAATAAAACATAAATTAATGGATGCAAAATTCTTTACATATCGTCATACTTGATGATAAACCTTCTGGAATCCATTTGCTGGGATATGGAGCTTAATTTCATAGATTTCTCATCCCAGGTACCTGATGCCATGATTTTAATTTCTAGCCTAAGGAAGAGCCACTGAAAATCTATAAAATTAATCCTTTTCAGTTAAAGTTATTAGCGGAAATCAGTTTAATCAGTTTCTTGTAGCTGTAGAAACTTAAAAATGTAATTATCTTGCAAAATAATCGTTTCGAGAGACTAAAATTTCACCCGCGGTTAGGACAAAGGACTACACATTTTTTTGGCGAAACTTTCTAACCAATTCCCGGATATCGTCTCCAAAACTTAAGTTCAAATTATTTAGATTTATGTTCATTCCTATCGTCTTAATTTAAAAGTAATTGGATCTTTCATTGCATAAAGGTCCAAAAACATCATATAAAACAATGTCTCCTGACTTATCCCTAGCGCGAGGAGTGTTTTTATAATAAGTTACCGTTTTTATATTTATTATCTAGAAAAGAAAGTTATATAAATTTTAAGTTCATTGTTAATCTGTTTTGGCAAGCGATAAGCTTCATTATTCGTGGTGGGAATGTTTTCTCACCTTCTTAAAGTAGTTTCTCAAGTCTTCTCTCCAAATATGATATCATGGTTCTCATATGTCGATGTCCTTTCATGCAGTTGAAGAAACTTCTGATGGACTCTGACAATACTACAGAAAAAAATTTAACTTCATTCACTATCACTTGCATATCCACAAAAATTTCTTCGTAATCATAAATGGAATCTTTCTTCTCTTGTAACCACTGGTAGACGCTTCAATCACCGTTGATACTTCTTTCTTCAGCCCGAGCTTTCTTATAAACTAGAACCGCCGTAGAATAAACAAGTCCGAACACACTTATTCACTTCCCAGTTATTTTTTTCCAATTCTTCATAAACCTTCATGCCTGTAATGACGTGGCCTTTGAATCGAACACAATAAGATGCATGTTAAACTCAACGCTGCAAGCAAGTCTTCCAAAGAAAAGAGCCCGTCAAGAAGGAACTGGCAATCAATGAAGATGAATGTCAAAATTATTAAATAATTGAAAACTAGATGACTGGTATTGGCAATAGATTGTTTGTCTCAAGAATTCTCATTTAGCCTAAATACTTTTTGTATTAGCTCATTGATTCAAAACAGTTGGGTGATTTTCAGTTGAGTTAGGATTCGTCTGGCTCATTTCTGTACAGCAAGTAAGCGAACGAAAGAGTAAGCCCCGAGTAGGGAAAGAGGAAGAGAGGAATGTATTGCTTATGAGACAATGTACGCACGTGGTCTCGAGGAAGGAGAATGCGCACACTTGCTACGTTCAGCTCTTGGAATTTAGACTAGCCCAAGCCGAAAATACTTCCGTTCAGTTATCTTAAGCTTTAACTGGAGAGTCGACTTGTACAATGGAATTTTCAAGCGATAGAGAGGACTTAGCGCTTGCTAAAATGTGAAAGAGTGTCAAGTGCAAAGAACCCGTCGAATCAGCTGATTCTAATGGAAATTGTAGTAGCAGAATTACTCCCCTACATTCATATAGAAACACTCAGAATTGTATTCATATTCTTCATTTCAAAAAACATGTGGCACACGAATGCAAAGAAACATATTAGTAAACATTCAAAAGAGATGGTTTTAAGGAATTCATTTAGAGATATTAAAAGGTTGTCTGTAGAGTCATAGAAATCAAACATTTTGATAGAATCGGTAAGGATGTGAATAAGAGAGTGGAATCGTTAAACGTGAGATATATCACCTACAAGCAATTATAATAATATTCATAAAAATAGCAAGCACTGCGCTTACAAGTGAAATTTCGTATTTTCAATTTCGTGTTTCAAATGATTACATTTAGAGCGTCATGGTTCGCTTTATGAGAGTATATGCTACTGCAGAGTATATATTTACATACATATAAATTCATATCAACGGAGTTAATCTCATTAAGACCAAGCATAATAATCCAGAATATTATTCAACATTATTACATTACATTTATAACTAAGATTATAAGTAATCTATTTATAAATAATATAAGTTATAACAGAACCCAGACATGAAGTGCATTAAGTCGGACTTTGAAATTCCATAGTATCTGATGATACGAAACGTAACAATTTAAGAAATGAAATGCGGGATAATAAGTTACCCAATCATTTGAGAAGAAGTAGATGAGTACGGTAAGTCAAGAAGAAAATAGAGTCGATGCCGAGAAGCATTTGCAAACACGGTCTTCTAGATCTAACTTCTACTTCTCAAAATAAAAATTCTATGCATTTCAATCTCTTTGTCTATACTGTTTTTAAACTTGCTCTGAAAGATAATCTTACTCTTTTTTTATGTTTTTCAGCTGAACATACTTATTCTGCGTTCTTTTGAGGACCTGAATTCCGAGGTTGTGCGCGTGCGGAAGTCGCTTGGCATCGATGTGCGGCTGTCCATCTGCAGTATTGTCCCGCGAACCGACTGCGACCATCGCGTTCGGAGGAAAATTTCTGGTCTGAATGCGAGGCTGTGGAAGTTTTGTCGGGACTTGGGAGTTGACTTCGTTGACCTTCGGCCGACCCTCCAAACGTACCCCCTCGCCTTGAACAGCTCTGGTGTTCACTACACTGCTGCGGCTGCGAGAGGGGTGGCTCATAGGATTTTTGAGCACTGCAGGTTTTTTTTAGGTTAAAGGGTTTATCCAGTAAAGATAATGCGAGTAAAAGTGAATCAGAAATAGTCATTAATCCGGAAAAAGTAGCAAATACGTTAAATATAAATAATAATGATTCACAATGCGACTCTCGGGCTTCTCCCAGCGCTAATAATTTATCAATCGCGATTATAAATTGTAGAAGCGTCAAAAATAAAGTAACCGATTTAGAACATTTCATTCGGAGTAACGATTCAGATATTATTATAGGCACCGAAAGTTGGCTCACAGAAGATATTTGCGACTATGAAGTATTCCCGAAAGATTTTAAAATATATCGTAAGGATCGTCAGGACAGAACGGGCGGTGGCGTATTTATAGCGGTTAAAAGTTTCCTTCAGAGTAGTTTACACACTTTTTCAAATAGCAGCATCGAAAGCGTTTGGTGCAAAATTATTCAAATCAATAAGCCGAGTTTAAATGTGTGTGCTTTTTATCGACCACCCAACTCTCCACGTCAAGTCTTACATTGCCTGAATGAAGAAATTAACTTTTATTCTCGTAAAAATAATAACAGCATTACTTTTGTTGGAGGGGACTTTAATCTCCCGGATATCGATTGGCCGAATCACGTAATTAAGAAACGAGCTCGGGATAGCGATTCTTGTAGGTCTTTGTTCAGTGTTATGCAAAAAAATTCCTTACATCAAATCGTTAAGGAGCCAACTAGGGAATTAAGTATATTAGATCTTTTTTTAACTAACAGCCCCGAGCGTGTAAGGTGCGCATCAGTATGCGATGGGTTATCCGACCATAGAGCTGTGATTATAGATATCGATATTAACTTGACAAGGCACCAAAAACCCAAGCGCAAAATTTATCTCTACTCTAAAGCCGATTTTGGAGGATTTCGTAATAAACTCAATTCCGATTTTACGTTTTACGAAACGCGCGCGATGCATTTAAATACCGAAGAAACTTGGAACCTTTTTGTACAGATAATGCGTAATAATATGGATAAATATGTTCCCTCCAAATACTCTAACCAAAATAATGAGCCTAGATGGTATAATAGAGATACTAGGAAAGCGTTAAAGAAACAAAGACGATTGCATTTGAAATTAAAAACCGTTATGAGGCTTCCTAACAACATAATAACGGATCAGGTAAAGGCCGAATATAAACGAGTAAAATCAGAAACAAAACGAATAATGCGTGATGCCCTCCGTCAATTTAAAAGGAAAGTTTTATACGAATACTTAGACGAGGACCCAAAAGCTTTTTGGTCGTACGTGCGTGAGGTCCAAGGTAAAGTTCAAACCGTAAGTTCGTTAAAAGATAACAGCGGCAATGTAATTAACGATTCTAAGGAAAAAGCGAACATCTTAAATGAATATTTCCATAGCGTATTTACGTCCGATATTACATTAGGCGCCCTACCAGTAGTTAATAAAGCAGAAACAATGTCGATTATCACATTCAGGGAAGACGGAATTATTAAACTTTTACGGCAGATTAAGCCAAATAAAGCTCCTGGTCCTGAGGATATACCAGCTCGAGTATTTAAAGAATTAGCAGAGAGCATAGGCCCCTTTCTTAAAGTAATATTTGAAAAATCTATAAGCGAAGGTAAGGTCCCAAAAGATTGGAAAATTGCAAATGTCACCCCAATTTTTAAAAGCGGCGTAAAAGATGATCCATCGAATTATAGGCCCATTTCGTTAACTTCATTGAGTGGTAAAATAATGGAACATATAATTACTAGTTCCTTAATGGGTTTTCTCGAAACCTCTAAATTCATTGTTAAGAATCAACATGGTTTTCGTAAGACACGTTCCTGCGAGTCACAGTTAGCGTTATTAATTCACGATATCTTGAAATCGGCCGAAAGTAAAAGACAAGTCGATGCAATATTTTTGGATTTTCGGAAAGCGTTCGATAAAGTCCCACATCGTAAATTGTTGTACAAATTAAAACTTGCGGGCATCAACGAACAAGTAATAAGTTGGATAAAAGATTTCCTGTCCGATAGAGAACAACGAGTAGTATTAGATGGTATTAGTTCCAACCTAGTCAAGGTGACCTCAGGCGTCCCACAAGGAAGCGTAATCGGGCCATTATTATTCTTAATATACATTAACGATCTTAATGAACACATCGACAGTAACGTTAGAATATTTGCGGACGACACGGTTATTTACAGAGAAATAAAAAGTAATGACGATAGATTAAGCCTGTCGAATGACTTAGATAAAATAGTAAAATGGTGCGACGACTGGCAATTGGAGCTCAACGTAGATAAATGTTCAGTAGTTAATTTTTTCGAAAGAAAATCCTTTGCCAATCATAATTCATATAGCCTTCGAGGGAAAACATTATCAACTGTCGATTCGGTAAAATATCTCGGAATAACCCTCACGAATAACTTAACTTGGGGTACCCACATCCATAACATATGTGGGCGAGCCCTTAAGAAACTAGGCTTCGTCAAAAGAATAGTCGGTAAAAGCGAAGAAAAAGTCCGCGAGCGATGTTACTTTGCGCTAGTGAGGCCTCACCTCGAGTACGCATGCAGTGTATGGGACCCTGCTGAAAAGTGTTGTATTCGCGAGATAGAAGAGGTACAAAGAAAGGCAATACGCTTCGTAAAAAATTGCTATGATAAATCGGTAAGTGTTACTCGGATGCTTCAGGAGGCAGGATGGGAATCTTTAGAAGAAAGAAGGCTCAATCAGAGATTTAAATTACTTGATAAATTCAGACAGAGCACGTTCATAGAAGATGTAGCCGAGATTATGCGCCCTCCTTGCTTTATAGGCCGTTCTGATCCAGCGAGAAAGATCAGAGAAATAGATGCTAAAACCAGTCGATACAAGAATTCTTTTTTTCCCATAACAATACGCGAAAATAATCGACTGGGCAAATAGAGTCCTGGTGCTTGCACCCCCTGCCACACGCCGAAAGGCGGCTTGCAGGGTACAGATGTAGATGTAGATGTAGATGTAGGAGCGACCCATCATGAAAAGGAGTATGGTTTGCAGCTGTAGTTTTGATAACAATCAGATGGAGGAATGGGCAAAGTCATCGTAGCGAACCAAAAGGGAAGGAGCGAAGCGGATGGAGCTACTTATTCTGGTTCTTTCTTAAGGATTTAAGAAAACTTTTTGGGAAAATCGGTTCATCGTCAAATTCCT
Source organism: Pachydiplax longipennis (assembly GCA_036926295.1). Taxonomy (NCBI): domain Eukaryota; kingdom Metazoa; phylum Arthropoda; class Insecta; order Odonata; family Libellulidae; genus Pachydiplax; species Pachydiplax longipennis. Next base: position 18,279,948 of record JAVFKF010000024.1, on the reverse strand, counting down.
TCGCTTTACTACTTCCCCCTCCTCACTCTCCCTCGACCTTTCTCCACCAACAATCCTCCTCTTCCCCCTTTTTCTTTTTCTTCTCCTTCTATCGCTGGAAACTCACACCGCCACCATAATGTATTACGTTCATAAACTGAGTCGACAGTTTCAATTATGAGATAAAATTAATGGTTACTTTTACGTGTAGCACTTCTCCCCTCTTTTCTCTCGATCTTATCTACGCGGACGGCTCTTTCTTGGCCTCTCTTTGCGAAAAAAGACGGCATAAAAGAAAGGAAGTGGTGTCAAATGCGAAGTTTTTTCAACAGTGGCTGCAGCAGAGTGAGAAAGGCAGAACGAATTGAGGAAATATATCCCTGGGATTCGAATCAAATAACGATCGCTTGTAAGGATTAAGTGTATCGTGATGCGTCTAACTGAAAAAGTCAGTGATGTATGCTTAAATTCAAGGCAAGTCTTCATGAGAGGGGTGGTTTAAGAAAGAAAGGAACAGAGAGTTATCGACTCTCCAAACGCCTCCTTTTCTTACCATAGGGTAGACGTAGAATATTTCAATATATTCAGCTCCCATATATATGCTAACAAATGAGCTGAAAACATTCCTGTTTGCGGATCATAAGATCATTGCGAAAATAACGTATTCATAAACCTATTAAGTTTGATCGCTCAAAGAATTGGGCTAGTATGTTAGTGTAAGTACATGTCCTGGTATGCAAAAAATTACGAGGCCATTCTGGTAAACGGATGTTTTAATCATCAAAAATTTGTTTATCTGATCTTTATTTCAAATGCAAAAATGTGACTATGATATAGATTAGTGAAAAGATCTGAATCTGATAAACATAAAATACTGCTGATAAAATAACACGCTCATAAGATTAGAAATTAAATTAAAAACTCATATAGAACACAAGAACTGGGCCATTATTCCCGGCACTTTCTTAACTGAAGAACTTTCCCTCATTGAAAAAGGAAATAACTTCGAATCTTTTATTATAACTTGAAGAAGGCGCAAAGATTAGGCTCGTCATAGACGCAAATGTAGTATTCTAAGGATACGTCCAAGCCTCAGTTATCGCTCAGGATATGCCTTTCTCGTGGACTCACAGATAAGGATTCTATGGAAATGAGACTTTTCCTCTTAGAACTCTTATCAATCTGCTGTGCTTCTGAAAACCACACTTTGCTTAGAATTTGACGGTGAAGTGTGAAGAGTGGAACAATGGAAGCAAACCCTTTCAGTTGGTACTATCATAAAACCATGGAGATCGTGAGCGTACGTATTTCCAGCAGGCCCTTCACATTCCTCAATGCCTCCTTTCAGAGCATTTTGACGCTTATATCGCTAGGATTGGAGGTTCCCATTTTATTTGCTACTGAATGACGCATTGGCTCTACACGTAGACGAAAAAAGGTAAGAAATATTCGGTAGCACTCATCGGTAGAAGTATCATGCTAAACACTTTCCCCGACTCAAACCCTATGATCTTATAAACAAAGAATTTTTGATCGCAAGCTATTAATGTATATCATTTCTCTATTATGAAAGAATTAAACAATTTATAATTATATAAGAGTAAAAGAATACGAAGAAAATATCTGAATTACCTTATTGCGTGAATCCCTTCTTTCAAATAGACGAAAATACCTCAGTGAGACTGTGACACTTTGTGTTCCTCACAACTTCTGTTTCAAACGGCAGAATTCGAATTCTTTTGAGCTTACTTTCAGAGGCGCTGCAAACAGTCCGCCTCGCTATCGGAATGGAAGGTAATTTATTGAAGGTCGTGAGTTTTGCACCCTGCATCATCGCCAACCCCATGTCCAAGTCATTCCTTAAATTTCGTATCTGATGACTCAATCCGGAGACTCTCTATCACTCAGGATATGGATTTTTGAGGTATCAAATGAATGAATAAAACGTAAAATAAAACTACCGAATCGAAGCAGTGCTTAGAGAATTACTTTCGAATATTAAAGTTTTAAATAAATGATTTAAAAACTTAAATAGAAATTCTGAGATCCGCATCAATGGGGGAACTCAATACAATTTCCGAGAATTTTTTATACAACAAGTTGCTGAAAATATCTTGTGACGGATTTATTTTATAATGTAGCCAAAACAGAGAAATTATTACCAAATATTACCGATAAAAATATTTTTCAAATGATTTTATTCTCTTTTATGTAATAATTGCAAAATGAGATGAATTAGACGAGGAAAGGCGTAAAATTTCGCACTATAGCAGAGTGGCAGGGATCTGTTTCTCCTCGAGCAGAATGACATTTAAGAAATCATCGAATTTATCAAATAACAACATTAATTACCTAGACAGTAATGCAATTTTGAGATAAATGATTATCATAGTCACGATCAATATATTAAAATTTTTAGTAGGAGGTACTTTTCATTTCATTAGACTCATAACACCAAAGTAGGTCTTTAGGTAGATTTTTAAATATCATAACGCATTGCAAGCGTTATGAGTTCTTGATTTCCTTTCATTATAATATAATTATATTTAGGCTATAAATCACAAACGTATTGTGTTGTTCCAAGTGTAGATAGTAAAACATTGATGCAATATACTCAGAAAGGATAATTAGTTTAATAAAATAAAACGGTTATCAAAGGAAAAATATATCTAATTAGAATAACTTCGAGCCAAAGAATCGGCTAGGTTTTTCTTAATTTTTCTGTTGCATTGCAACTTCACAGATAATACGTAAAACAGTTTAATAGTTTTATCATTGTTTCGCCTGAATTCAAATGGGTTGATAATCAATTTAGTTGGAAATGAAAGTTAATATATGAATGAATTGATGTAAACATTAACAAAAATTAAAGTAAATGTGGAGGGATTCCGGATAATACATAAAGGGATTGATGAAGAGTAAAAAGATAACTGAGAGAGCTCAAACCCATCAAAAATATTTCACTGCTGGAAATTTTGTCAGAGAGGACAGACAGAAAAATTTATAAAATCCATTCATAGGATCATTAATCTCTGTTCTTAATGTTTTACAAGGCGAAAGCAACACCGTAGTTAAAATAATCCTGTGTCACCAATTAGTATTACATATTTTAGTAAGGAAGAGTGATCAAGAATGTAATAGGTGTATAATATAAATTGATCACGTATTAACTTCTTATAAAATAAAGGACCCAAAAGAAACACGCTCATAGGATTGGCCGAACATTAATTTTCATTTCAAACCAAGTCGCAAATATGAATCATATAATTATATTTTCCAATAAGAATTTTATCCTTGATATTCCTACACATTTTATCATCTAATTTCTCTTTCAGATGTATGTTTTTCAATTTGTATTTAGCTTTTCTAACGCATTACCATTTTGTAGTACAAGGAAGTACGTTAATTTATAACCGATAAATCTTTTTCGAGTACCAACAATAGTACACGTGTCATCATCAGTTTGAAACGTCTCGTGGTCTAAAGGAGAGATGTCACACTCAAAACTTCAGAAGTTTCAGATAAAGAAATTAATATTAAGTAATAAACAAAAATTAATCTAATCGTTTACTTAGAAAATCTGGATACGTTCAATCTAATTTTTAGTCTCTCGACGCAGCGAATTAAAGATTTACACAGACTTCCATCCCACAAATTTCTAACAAAGGTGTTACTTTTGTTAACATCTACCAGAAGATATTGAAATATATTCTACTATAACATTCCAGAAACAGTTCAGCCAAAAATCTTTGCACACAAAAGAACAAATACTTACCTGGAAAACAGCCATGCCAGTTAACACAAAGCACACGGTGTTCCGTTCAAATCTCCCAAATTCTAATTAAACATTGCAAACAAAGTACGATACATTTTTCATTATTTTAAAGTTGGCCCCTTTACCCATACACGTCACTGCTGCTCGAAGCAAAATGAAGACTGCAAAAGAAACACACGATGACAGTGGTGAATTCTAAGAGAGACTGAAATTTGGGAGATTTGACTGCAACACCCTGTATTTTAAAACCAGTATACTCACAAAATGCCGCAAAAGATTTTCATTCTTAGGTTAAAAATTGTGGTTGGAACACTAGACTTCACCAGCTTTTAATAAGGAATATCACCATGAAATGATTGCCGATGACAACCAAACCATGCAATATTTCAATTCAAGTAGCTCTTATGAGAACGAATGGATAAGAATTGGTAGCACGTTGATGCTTTCATTTCCAGGTCATCAGCTTTAGATAACGAGGATATTCGAAAGAAATTCCACACGTTTCATGTAGCTTTGGTCAAATTTCCTTTCGTCCTTGATGAGACCTTTAACACAAGCAAGACTTCAGTGGAGATGACATCGTCGACTGAAAGAAACTCAATCATATCAATGGCCACTTTCAAATTCTTTATTAGTGCAACGGCAGCGTCATTCTCCATATATATATATTTTTCTTTATTTATTCATCTCAATATAATATATTAGTATTCATCACTTCATTCATAGGCATATATACACACTTTTCTACAACAAATATTTAATCTTGTATGAATAACAATCGATATTTTGGTTTGGTTTTATTACTTTTTCACACATCCTCTTATCCTTCACACAAAGGCGGTGGTGTAGAGCGAAGCGACAAAACTGTCTTCGAACATTTCAATAAACGCATGCGCATAAAAACGACGACTTCGGCTTTGCACTTCTGGTGTCCGCGGCGCTGAGATTCAGTCTCTCGCAGTGCATTTTGGGGGAACTGATGGAAGCAAGGGATTCTCACAGCACACCGACTCGCCCTCCCTCCACAAAAGCAGGGAGGGCCGGCATTTGAGTTTTGGAGGAAGCATCTATATCCCACCTTTCTCCTTCGTCTTTCAGAGGTGGAGGTGCCAGCCTTGCGCGGGGGGGAAGGACACGGGTTCAATGCTCGGAGAGGCCACAACTCCACTTTCCCTCCGTTTTCTTTACGTAACACGGATAAATGGACGCGTAGTATACATTTTCAATGGCGCACGATCAGTAACAGAAACGTTTTTTTTCATTAAATAAGTTCTCTTAAGCACACTGTAAACATCGTTTTCGTGTACCCCACCGCGGCGTACGGCCGCCGCTCAATTATTTGGCACATTTCGAATCCGACGCCTGGGAAGACAGTCTCTGGGCACTCCCTGGGCAGTCGTCACTACTGGGAGATGGCGGCGGCGAGCAGGATCAGGAGAAGGAGGCGGGTTCCGGTGGAGATGGGGCTCGCTGAGGAGTAACCCTCGCCACGTCGCCCACCCCCGCCGTCTCCCCCTCCGTCGTCCCCCTTCCCGCTCCCGTCCTCCCTAAGGGAACCCTGATAGCCGTGCAGAATCCTGTTGCCCTCTGCAGAAGTCTCTCCGGAGTCGTCGCCATCCGCACCTCCGCTTGCGTCCATGTGAGAGTCACCGCGCTCCATTGCGCCCTTCACGCTGTACGGCAGCTCCATCTCTGCGGAAGCAAATAGAACTGTTGAAAATTGGCTGTTTAGAAATCATTTACATCTACATCTACATACGTACCCTGCAAGCCGCCTTTCGGCGAGTGGCAGGGGATGCAAGCACCATGACTATATATCTAGTCATGTATGGTTCTCGGTAAAAATGAATTATTGAATCGAGTGGTTCTATTTACAAACGCGCTTTAATCTTCATGGTCCTAAACGATTTTATTATAAATAATTCAGATCGTAAAATGAATTTGCTTCGTAATTTTTCACTCCTTGGGTTTTAAGACATACGGCTTTCCGTGCAAATGTATTTCCTGCCCTTATTCCCTGTGTTACTACTTAGGGGTATTCTTCTAACATCGCTTTGTATAGAGCTCATTTGCTCATAGAGGCATCCACCTACTGGTGCCACTATATGGAGCGCCACTTGCCTTACTTTCAAAGCATCTCTAAATAGACTGGAAGCTCAGTAGTTACAATACCTGCCCGGGTTGTCTACGCAATAGTCAAACCGATATTCTTTTCATTTACGTTTCTTCTTCCGTATTTAGCTAGCCATAGAGTATTCAGTAGTAAATCTGAGGGGATATATGTGTTGGAAACTGATTTCTCTGAATTCTCGGATGATTATAGAGCCTTTTGGGATAAGAGAAGTATTTAACTAATTTTCCCTTTATCTGCATATCAGATAATCAGGGGATTAATTATTACTATGCTCTTATCAAAGTATGGACAGAGTATGAATTTTATCCTTTAAAACCTAAAGTGGTTCCTTTGAATTTTAAAGAGTAAAAGCGCGGCGATACTGTGTGAAATGTATCATGTATGTATTTTCTATCTTTCGATAATTCTTTTCCAACTATTTATCAAATACACTAAGCCATTCCATTTTTCTCTCTATAAAAACAATATCATTTTTTCCTTTAATTACTCTGTGATAACTGTTTAAGTGGAAGAATCGTTAGTTCTCTATTTTGTGCTCTTCTTTGAATTTTATGCACTTAATATGTCTCCTTCCTCTATGACCTCTTAATATTGATTCTTATAACCAGGGGTGCCCAACTTTTCTGCATATAAGATCTACTTTTTATCTTAAAAGTGTGTCGCGATCGACTTATTGTCATTGGCGTTGTCTAAGGGGGAAGAAGGGGTGTGAAATGCATACTATGTTTATTCACTGTGTTTCAGCATAAGGTGCTTTCCAGCGAGGTATGGGTAGATAAGTAAAATATATATTCAAAACTATTTTTTATTTTTAAATCACTTATTAAGTTTTCGAGATATAGGCTCCTGAAGAAAATAAATTTCCAGACCCAACTTTTGATAGCAGCATTCCGTATATGCGGTACCTAAAAAATTCGATTTTCCGACACTTTTTCGAGATAGATTTTTACTAACTTAAAATGCAATTTAATTTTTTTATCAAATGTAATGTATAAATTGTTGTACTATTTTTTCGTAAATATAAAAAAGTTGTTATAAAAGTGCACAGTATGGCTGATAATTTGATTACAATATTTCACTTTCTCGTTTTTTTTGGGCCGAGAAAATTTATCATGAGAGAATAATATGACTTACTTTTTGCTAATTTATCAATAGCTCGCTAAGTACACCTCGTACTGAAATATAGATATACGGCTTATCTACCTACGTAAAAAACATCAACAATAATTATTTAAAGGGCCAAAAAACTCACGTCAAGGGGAATTAAAAAAACATGGATAATTATTAACAATATTTATTAATTCAAAGTAGCCACAGATAAATACAGATTTAGAATTTACTTTGTTCCCTTAACATTAATAGGAAGACTGAGTTTGCATGTTTCTAACCAAGGGATCATAATCAGGTGTATATCCTGACAAAGATAATAATAATGAGTCTTCTGTATGGGAATCAGTCAGGACAGAACGTTGTTTAGTCTTCGTTAGCTTCAAGTATGAAAATGCCGATTCGCAAAGGTATGTAGATCCGAAAAAATAATAGATATATTCGCTAAATTTGGTGACACTGGGATATTTTTTTCGGTTGACATATTTCCTAAAATCTTCTTCAGATTTTCTGGCTTGTAAGTTTATGTCAGTTTGTAAAATTATAATTTCATTTTCTAATGCCGATCGACCAAAATTGGCCTCGCGATCGACCGGTCGATCGCGATCGACTTGTTGGCCACCCCTGCTTATAACAATTTCTACTATTTGACGGATGTGAAATTAAAATACTCTCCATACCCATCAAAGACTGAGAACCCTTTGCTAACATTGGGTATAGCCAATAAACAAATATAAGCGTCACCTTCTCTTGGTTAGTCTAGGCTCCCTTAAATTCTCTACGTGATGCCACTTTAGTTCTTGAAAACTGACCCCGCTCTCTCTATCCCTGTAAAGCCTGAAGTTCAATTGGACACTAAGCCATTATTAGCTACGTTACAGAGGGAATGAGACTTATTAGGTAAGATGAGGAGTGGGATAGTTTTCCCTTGATTTCCTCACTGAATCAGAAATGAGTGACAAACGTCCGCATATGTGCACGATAACCCTATTAAACCCTTAAAGTTCCTGATATCTCTTTTCCGGAATTTTGTCTGAGTAGATAAGAATATCTCCTTTTGATAGAATATCTTGTTTATAGTTTGCTCGGTTTTGAAATTACCATTTGGGCAATTTTCCCTGGCATGGAATATTCTTAGGATTAAATTACATCTCTCAAATAAACAAACTCTTGAGTGGAAATTCTTGGATGAAAATTCTTTGGTGTAATTTTTCTGAATGAAAATTTCTCTTAGTGGACCGTCCTTGGGCAGTTCGTTACTTGAGTAAAACTTCTCTTTGAAATGCTTTGGATAGAACGTCTGGACGCTTCCACTAGCTATCCCGATAAATTGATAGCATCCAGATAACGGATATTTATCGTTTTTGATGCCCGTACGTATGCGAAGTACGTCTAAATGCTACCACGATTTGGCAAACTGGAAGAAGCCGATAAGTCCGACACAATATAATACGTAAAAATGGTATACGAAGGGAAAAAGGGGAAAAGGGTAAAAGGGATGGAATGATTTTCTGTGGAAAGCGTAAGGAAAGAGATTTTGGCACAAAGAAAGAAGTGAGAATAAAGGGAGAAATGAGAGTAAAATGAATGAGTACTTAGGAGCGATTTGAATCAATTGGAACCTTCACTCATGAGGTAATAGTCCTCTTTCATTTCGTATCACGGAGGGCCACGGATTGATATTTTATCGAATTATCGATGGAATACTCTGTCACATAACCGGAAAATGAAATATTAGGTAATAAAGACCGATTACTCCGAAAAGGATTTAGGATATAAATCTTATAGTGAATTATCATTAAATGGTAGAGAGATAGAAATAAATCCTTCTTCAATACTCTTAATGAGTAACAAAAGTGCACAATAATTACACAACATATATTTAGTGACAAAAGAAATTTCTGTCCTTTTTTGCAAGTATGCGTTGTATTTATAAGGAAAGAATTGGAAAATCTCCTTCAGAAAGATTTAATGATGATTTTTAGGAGAAAAATATTAGAGTAATCAGGAAAAACAGAAAAACATATTGAATGCATCTATTTGAATTTAGATTTTTTGGCCGATAAGCCCTGTTATATTGATGTAATGATGGGAACGGCCGATTAACAGCTGAAATTTTCAGCAATGGAGAACAAAAAATTAGGGAAATAGTTCAAATGAAATATGCTTTAGGCTAGAATTTTCAAAGAAGAAAACTGCATGTACGCATTTGTTTAGATTTGAAATGTGATTATTAATAGTAATTTGCCTTTTAATTTACCGTCAGATTATTCGGCGCTTCGCAAAACTTGCTGTGCTACTTTCTTTACTCTAAATTTGATTCAATATCAGCTAAGAGACAAGCATGTTAATCTGTTTACTCACCATAAAGACGAATGTTTCCTTCGGCGTCTCCGATAGAGTTCTTGGAGATACACTTATAACCTCCAAAATCAGATTTGTCGAATTTCCGGATGGTCAGCCTCATTTGAACACTGTAGTAGGAGCTATTTATTTCCGTCATTTGGTACTTATCGTTAGTAATAATCATTTCCCCTAGGAAGAGAGAAATAAATGCTTTTAACATAGTTTTAAGAACATTTGTATAATCATCAGATACCTTTCAACCTTCCATCCACATCCTAAACATTCACGTGTTGTCTTTCTAACAATAGTTTTCACGCTAGATTATAATGAAACAAAATGGTGATGTTTGTTTATAATCACCGTCGCACTACACGAAGAAAGATTTCAAAGAAAGAATTTTTAGTACAAAATAAACCTTACTTCTCGGAGTATTAATGAGGATAAAATTAAGACAAAGTAACTGACTGGATAATTTATTTTCTCCTAGATTCTCATGCCATTTCATTAAAAAAGCTTGATTAGTATACAGATCATAAATGAAGCTTTGCTTAAAATTGCATGTTAGCGATTTAGATCGACAAAAGTACTTGAAAAATCACGCGTTGTTTCCGATGCGGTAAACTCCTCTTGAATGGTTGGAAAGTCTGTATGTCAAATAGTATGAAAAGCTTTTCAGTGAAAAAAAGAGGACAGCGATTGGGTTACTAACATTTACGTTTTTCACATTGCTCAAAATTAATTTTATAGCAAAAAGACTAGTTCTAATGGCTTTCTGCACATTAATTTTTGAGACGAAACGCAAAGTGATTAATTATAGATTAATATATTATACATAATGTACATAATTATATTATACATAATGTATAATATTTAAACGAGGAGTCGATGCCGTTGAGAAGTTTCGGGGTCTAAAAAGCGCGAAAAGTCGCGACAAGTAGAGATTACCTTAATAGTAATCTATGCCTTGAGGTATCCGATCAAATATTTTTGAGTTTAAAACGTCACCCTTTTTACACGGTAACGGTAAAGAAAACAAGCGAAACGCGAAGGCGCGTGATCAATTCTGTTGATAGGCAAGAAGACGAGTTGACAAAGACGATGGGAGGAAATAAGAGTGTCGGCTTGGTGATAGCGGGGCTCCTCTTCACATAATGGGATCTTTCTCGTTGCACGTTTTTCAACAAAGGACCGCCACCACTTGAGGGGGCGGTTGAAGAAAGGTGCGTCGCCTTCACGCTGATAAATACTCTGGAGACGCCTTCCAATGACTGCAGACATTCGATTTTTCAATCCGCCATTGTTGTTGAGTCTTAGGTTTTTTAATCGATTTCAACGAAAAGGAAAGCGATGAGTGTCGTTCCTCTAGATCTCGGTTTTGCTTGAAACATCTCAGGATGGTATCCTTTGGAAAGCCTTTTTGTGGAGCTTACGAGTTAACTTTGTAATCTCAGGATCCCATTGCTAGGAAGTTCGGTTGATGAAAATCCTATCAGAGCTTATGAGTGGCAAATTTCCCTATAAAATGTTCTTCGGAATAATTCCATTCTGTAATATGAGAAAAACCGGTGATGAGAAGGAAAGTCGTATCGCTCCCACCCAAAGATATTTATTGACACTGATCTGAGCTTCATCATGAGGTAATCTCATCGTTCAGGCATAAGAGAAAGGAACCCAGACCTTCCTTTCATGGAAATTAGTTTTCCTACGTCTGCGATTTTTTATGAATGGTAGTTCCATAGATATAGTTTTGCTATTCCACTGCGGAATTCAGCATTCTTCTGCATGCCGTTGTGTGCTTGTAGGAGTTTCTTATATTTTAGTTTGGTCTGAGTGATTCTCTTTGCTAAGGTTCTTCATAATAGGAACATAACATTTGTTCATCTTCCATTCTTGACAACGCCGCATACTCAAACCTGGCCAGCAGATTGTCGAATCCTATTTATTTCTCCTCCTGTTTCGCTCGTATTCAATCAGAACAACACATTTTAGTTCTGTCTCAGTTTCCTTCCGGTAGACACAGTCGAACCGGTTCTGTTTCGTTTAGATGTTCTACAAATACTCGAAGCAAGAGGAATGTGTAAGATATCTTTCCGTGTTATCTTATCGTCCCACCGCTTCTAGGGAATATGATTTAAAGTAACTCAGCCATACTAATTTGACTTTTGCCTTCACTAAAGATATCTTTGCTCGGTCAAGTGGTCCCGTTTCCCTTTTCTCTCATATCATGGAGAACTTCCAAATAGTTGAGGTTAAAAGGGTGAATCAAAATTAGTATTATCATTTCTTAATGTCATAACATAATGTTATAACTTAATGAATAAATATGCAATTTTAATGAGAATTTTCTGCCAGAATTTTCTTCTTAAATAAGGTTACAACTTTTAGTAATCTGCTAATTTCTGTTTTCTGATTTCTTCCATAAATACTTCATTGCAACTCATAGTAGTAACTGCAATTTGATTACTAATCCCTATTCTTTTCTAATATCCGTACTATTTACTTTCATGCTTTTTCTAGAAAACTTCATTTTCACTGTTTTTATACGTTCTAAGTAAATCAATAATCATAGAATATCCATCCTAAATATTGCAATATAGGTAATGGAGGAAATAGACTCTATCCGTACCATGTAACATTATTTAACTTAGCATTAGTGAAATACCAGGAAAGTCGTTTATAAATCGCAGAACCTTGAAAAACCTCATAACAGCATCTTCGTTAAAGCATTCTCCGTGCTTTGTACTTGTAATTTGGAGAAGAACAGAGCTTTTGGCAACAAGATAAATAAAATAGAATAAACAACCAAATCTTCTCTTTACAAGTAATGTAATTAATTGCATTGAAAGCTATGTTTCGATCATATTCCTGAATTCACTCTTCTCGGAATTAATTTGAGAGCGGTATTTATATTTTTTAGGCAGAGATTCATTTTTATTTATCGAAATTTTTACAATGCAAGGAAATGATTCTTTATGAAGTGATTTAATTATAGTTTTCCAAGTAAGTCATTCCTTTAAGTCGAGTTAGAATTCATTGAATATATACATCATAAGGTGACTTTCCCGATGCTCATTTGAAAGTAGTTCGGTCGAATTATCGGTAAAAAGATCGACGATTCCAGGGAGGATTGCACAAATATGGATACCCTCGCTAACATGGAGAAATCAAGGAATGCTTTCAAGAAGTTGCGCTAAACAGCCGAATTATGAGGGGAAGAGAGCTGCAAAAAACGTTTTCAGGAAAATGCGCTCCTCTCGATGCCATATTCACAGCAATTATCTCGAGGAGAGACACGCGAGCACGAAATCCAACAATAATAAAAAACAAACGAAGAAAAGGAGCGCATCCACTTCACGAGAATTCCCATTATCAGGCCGCGAGTGATATCCACTTGTTTCCTGACAGAGTAAATCGAGGTTTGAGAATAAGGAAAAAGCGCTGCTTAACGAGATTCGATTTCACATCCAGTGAGCGCAAGACGAGTGGAACTCTCGCAGTGCTGCCACCATTTATATACCACGCTGAGATAAAATGTATGCAATATCTGACACGAAGCTGGAAAAATTAGCATCTAAATATTCGATTAGTAACCTCCTTTTTAATTTAACGATGCTATATGACGATGTAAATTTTTGTTTTTAGGGTTGCTTTCCCTGAACTAAACAATGTTTTGTGTCTCCAATATGCGTATAATTACATATACGTGTATCTGGGCGGTTTATTAACGAGCTAAGGACTATGATATGTCAAGTGAACGACTTGACGTGACTTATGCTGTCATAATCATTCCGAACCTATAGTATTTAGGTGAGGATTATAGCACAACTTTATCTAATATAAACTGATAAGATAATTCATTTATCAGCCATTCAGATCTTTCTTTCTTATTATTTATTTAATATGACGATATGGGATGAAATTTTTGAATGAAAGCTATAAATAATCCCCTATAGAATATTGCTGACAGTAGGTAGGTATCATATTCATCGGGGAGCGAAAGGGCAATATGATGCCTACAACATTCGAAGATGGAATTTCATACTTCTAAGAACGCTTTCAAAATGATGATTCGTTTCATTCTGACTACCCTAAATTCATGCAATCCCATGATAGGTAGATGTAGAAAAAAATGTGAAATAGTTTCTAAATTCTAGTAAGTCTTCCTTGGCACATCTACAGGAAATGGTTTACGAATAACATAGCTCAATACCGTTCCTCTCAGTATGACCTGAACGCAATAAAAATAAGTTGATTGAATTCTTCCCAATCCTCGAATCAATGTTGTAAACCGTCCGACGATTCATAGAATTTCATTTTCCACTCTTCCAAAATTCCTACTATTCGATAGTCTATATAAAATAATCCATTTCCTGTCATATTAATGAATTAAAAATGATATTTACCTCCTCCTTTACATTTCTCTAATTTTATTGACGTGTAATAAAAAAGAATTGGATTTTGCGAAGAATCTGAGAGCATTTCCCGCAATGGGCATCAAAAACAAATTCCTGAAGAATTCACTGACAATTTACTTAATTCACTTTTTTACCTACAATATACAAAACGGTTTCTAAAGTTTCTGGATTTCATTAAATACAAGTTCTTAACGAACAAATTGTTTATGCTCGGACTGATAGAATTCGATCGGAACATGATGTGAACAGGAAACATCCAGTTTTTAAATAATTCCAATCGCTTGCTCTCACATTCGCTCTCCTGCAGAGACACTGCAAGAGTTGGGGAAAGAGAAGGCGAAAAAAAGTACATTGGCAACGTTGCTCCAGTGACAGTGTGAGATTATGAGCCAAGGAGAGCGGGAAAATGGGAGAGAGTGGCTCGTGGCAGATTGAAGGAGCATTTTCCATTCCGGGAGAGGAGCGAATTCCGCAGGATTTGAATCTCCCGAAAGAGGGAGACACTGTCGCACATCTCGTCACTCTCGCGCAGCGAAATAAACGCGATGAATGAAGCGCCCCCACCCTTTCCTCTCTGCTGAAATATTACGCTTTTAAGGCAATCGCAGAGGCAACCACTTGACGCACTTTCCGAGAGAGAAAAGAGCTCAAAAAGTTACTTAGTCACAGGTGAACCAGACTTTTGTTTCCCTTTCCCCCGCACCACTTTTCAGATCTTTCGAGCGCACCCATGTTAAAGTAAGTAGAAACCAAGTCTGACTTTGCCTGAAAATATTGAAAGCTAATGACTAACCATAAGAGTAAGTTTCACATTTACTTTCTGAAGGGATTTAGATTTCTCGAATCCAAAAGCTAGGGTTCCCATATGCCGAACCAAAGGACAGATCAAGTTCTGAAGAGAGTGAAACTGGCACTTCTTAAACCTCCATTGTTTCAAATTTTAAGAGCGTGTTGGATCCTTTTAGTGAGTACGCAACGTTACAATGTCATTTAATGTTAGTCATCATTTCTCTTCCCTATAATTTAATACTCCGATGTGAATTTTATTGGAGTTTTCATCAAAATTGGATGAAGATGGAATATTGACCAGGGCCTTATCTCTAAACCGTCACCGTTCCGATCAAAACAGGAGACAAAAATACGAGGAAGTTAGAATGAATGAATACATAATCTGTGAGAAATTCTTTGAATATTTATCTTATTATTCTTTATCCTCTAGGCCTGTGATGTAACGGTGATAGTAATCCTTCCGATAACACGCTCCACGGCATAAGCTCTTTGAAGGCATTTGAACTGTGTTATATTTGCAAAAAGAGTGAAATTTAGGATAAAGCACGAACGTTTAATACATCGTTTTAGCGAAAGGCTTTTGATAATTATCGACGGAGTCCATTGTAATATCAACAGACCATAAAATCTGCGTATTTGCTGAGTTTTCAATCCAACGTAGAGTTAGCAGTAGATAAATATTCACAGAATGAAAGTTTTGGTTGTTTGACTGCACGCAGATGAGTTGACGAGAGAAGCACGAAATGAAATCTTTCCATTGGATTTCCATCTGTTTCATGCCGATTTCATCTTCGCCAATTTTACCTCTCTGTGTATTTCTTTAATTTAAATTATGCCTCTTCATTAGCTCTCTCAATCCAATTATTTGAAGTAATTCAGGATCTTTGGAAATGTTTTATTATAAAATAGTAAGTAATTAAAGAAAAGGAATATTGGTACCTGGCTGCGACAAACTGCTGTAGTTACAAAACTGACCTGACCATGGGGTCATATCTGAGCGGATTCCAAGACGTGGGAAACCTGACTCATGACTTCGAGTTTTCCTGTATCCTTTCGCTATTACTCCTAGACCCATTACTTTAAGATTTACACGTCAGTCTGGATAGAAAGAATCGTTATCGGCTGAACATGATATAATTACAGAATTTCTTCGGGTACCAACGCAGCAAAATGCGTTTATTTTCCTGCGAATCAACATAGACACTCCCAAAATTCTGACGTCAAACGGTGCTTGACTCTCTTGCATTGACCCTGACCATGAAAACAATGCATGGCATTGGCAATTCTTGAAGACGTTCGTATTGTTGAATCGTCGCAGATGTAAAATTTGAGCAAAACATATTCTAAACGAAGAAATCTGGAGGATAAATATAATGTGTTCTATTTTGTATAAGAAGGATTTATTATTATATCAGTAGATCCGTTAGCATCTGTTCTTGAAGAATGAATATTGTATTTAGGTAAATAAATATTGAGGCAATGTAAACTATAGTAATGCTAGCTAACCACGCTTATGAATGGAAGATAAGATAAAATAAAACAGAATACATGAATATTATTATTTTAGAACGTTTAATTCGGCTTGCATTTACAGTAATTTTGAAGGTTATAAAGATCGTTTAAACTTAAGCTTGGATATATTGTTTAATTTTCGTTGGATTCATTTCAAAACTAAGCGAAAAATACAAAAAGAACTGAAATTGGGATAAAGCAATCGATTATATTCCATACTCTCCCAACTGAGATTTTACCGGAGTTCATACATAGCAAAGCTTGATTGATATTGATACTTATAAACAAGATATTAAAAACGTAAAAATCGGAAGGGCTAATGGAGGACTAATTAATCAGTTCATACATGTATATCATTGCACGGAGCTTACATTACACGAGAATGTTTTGGTATTTCTTCATTCTGCTTCTTCCAATATGTATGTATAATGTATATTTTGAAAAATTTCTGACAAATTCGCATCAAAGGGTTATGTAGAGCGCAAGACTGTCTACAAAGCGGCCTTTTAAGCAAACGTCAACAAAAAACCGAATGTTTCTTTTAAATTACCTGGGCAATCAAACTGTAGAATAGAATGTTATGTGCAAAATGTGGCTGTCATTAATGTGGCTGAAAAACGAATAGAGAGTAGGAAACTTTGGAAATATAACGAACACATTTTAGTGTATTCTGAAGAAATTATACTACCAGTCTTTGGGAGATATTTTGGCATAGATCCGGGCAACGTATTTCTAGTAAATTAATAGTATTTTGCTAATACGATTCATTTTCCGAATTCTGGAAAACCAAAAACAGCGATTTCTCAAATAAAATAGTCTCAAATATTCCGTATTTCCAATTAGGATTCTTCGTGGACGCACAAGTGCTAACAATAAAGACCTGAAATCGTAATTCCTTGTCAATCCACTGAGTATGAATGAAAAATATACAAATGTTTTACTTTATATGTTTTTTTCATTATACACAAATATCACTAGGATTTAATTACTTTCTATCCTTGAACGCTATAAATAATGTAAGTGATGAAAGAGCTTGTGGAATTCAAGTTCCATCGTATGAATTAAGCTTAATGTCTAAACTGTGTAAGTAAGCAAAAAATAAAAAGAGAATTACTCTAGAATGTTTGAGTACCCCATCCAATTTTTAATTCATTAGATAGAGAAAAATATTTACAGAAAATAAATTTAAATGCATCGAATCATTGGCAATATAGTTCGCTATTTTATTGGCTCCCTCCATTCCATTCAAAAAATATATTTGCTTCAATCTCTATTATAATTTCACTTCTACGCCAGAAGAAAGCATTACTATGCGAAATTTACGAAACTGAAAGATAATGGAACGAAAATGAAATGACAGAGACCTTTATATATTCATTCAATAAAATTAATGTTTTGACTCGCAAACTCTTAATTTATTATGTACCAATTTTAATGCCACAAATATTCTGTTACCTCACAAAATCACTTGAATTTATCATATAGGAAATAAAGAATAATAGAAACGTGGGCAATGATTGGAAACTAATAACGTAGTGTGGTTCTTTTTGGGTAAGTTTATAGGACCACAGCAAAGTGAATAAGAAGAAGAATGATAGAAGATGTAAACTTACTTATTTTTTCTGTTTACCGTTGCAGTAAATTATCTCTCTTACATTGAGAAGTTCCTTTATCATTTTTTTGCATTAATAAATAAAGAAAAGTGATATATACAGTAATGTGGAAGTATTACTAAGGAAAAGTATATACCTCTTGTCCTTCATTATGAAGTTCAATTTCCACAACATCTCGGCCGCATCCGTGGATTTTATTTGCATTAAATTATTGCTATATAATTTAAAATCAGAGGGAGTAGACTTAAAGGTTTGTAAGCTTCTGTATACACCTCAAAGATGAAATTACTATAACTTTGAGGTAAGAGTGATTCTTATGCTACGATTCTACACAGCTGCAATATACAGCAGCTATATTATTTTACAAGCTATACAGAATAAAAAAATATACATATTTATACATAGAGTTTCTTGTGGAAATTGAAAATTTTTGTCCGAGTAGCAGAATAGAGTCCTCCGGTCATACAGGCTTGAATAGTCAGTATTTTGTAGTGGAGCTAGAAGCTTCTATTCTAGTGAATATATAGCGGTTCAGCTAACAATATTTACTCTCTAAATATTTTGCCATGGTATTATTAAAATTTTGAAATTCCATGCTATTAGAAGCGGTTTCTTCGGGTGCGTGCCGCCACAAGTTAATTATACTCGTAGACACCCAAGTTCCTGCATAACCAAAGCCAGATGACTGACTCCATTTATGTGAAAGATAAAATCGATATGAAAGCTATCGAATATGTCGATGACACAAATTTCAACGTACAAAATGTAGTAGAAAACTTTGATGAATAACATTTTAAATGAGGAAAATTTGAAAATTATGAATTCAGTTGAAAATATTGAGAATCTATAAACGACAAATATGACAACGTGACTTTGCTGAAAGTGGCTCCGGTATCGATTTCCGGTGCCTATATATGTGAAATGAATTTAGATGTCGAATCAATTTTATAAATTCTACGACTACTATGAAATCTTACCATCTTTCGTACTCTTAAAATCTAATATACATCAAAATAAGAATAGTCATTTCAATGAAATATTTTGGGAAAGGTTTACCAAGAACCATTTATCCAAAAAACGAAGTTAAAATTCTAAGTCGAACGTTGATTTTGCACAGGAGATTTGTGTTTTAACACTACGTATTTTTTATATTTATTTTAAAGACTGTACCTTCGATTATTAGCAAATATATATCCCTCCCATCTTCCCGACATAGATATTATGTAAGTTCTTAAGTTTGGCTATTTCCAGTAGGTTTTTCCCTTGATTAAATGTAATTCGATCTATTGTGGTAATTATCAACCACGTAACGATAAATTCCATCTCGTTTGGCCTTATCCCCCAAAGGAATTTATTTTTATTGCGGTATTTCTACAGCCATACCTGAAACAATTCAAATTCAAATCATTCAAAACGAAACTTTCCTTTTCGTTTGTATTAATATCTTAGATTAACAAAAGGAACGATAAAAGAGGACTAAATGTCACCATTTATATCACAGACATTAATACTGAATTCCTAAATATTATTCAAAGGTATGCAGACAGAATATTCTTACAATGGTTACTATTTCTTAGCTTAACGCATGTATTTGTGCTTAGCTTCGTGCTTCTTTCAGTTTTTACCAATTTCGACTCCTGAATTTTAATGCAAGCAGGAATTTTGCCCTTACAAGTGAATTTTAATAATCTCTCGGCAAACTTATCAAAAATGTCAACTTGTCGCAAAAGAGAGGGGAGTGGCAGTGTGAGTCGAAAAGTTGAATGGGAAGGGAAAACCCCGGAGAAAACGGATGGGTGCCTTTTTTCCAGCCAATTTCCATTGAATTCAATTACGAAAACATGCAGCCTTTTTCCCTTTGTCATCCATCTGCGTCACTAAGCAACGTCACTAAGACACGCCTTTTTCACTCGATGCTCAAATGAACGCTTTGATTCCGTAAATATTTTGAGGAGATAAATCTTAAAACGGTAAAAAAGGTGTACTGCAGATGGAGAAAGAGATTCGGAGAAAGAGCACGTTCCCAACCAGAAGATATTTTTACCCCGATTCATCAACAAAAATCAGGGAATTAATTATTTGGTATGCACGTATTACCTCTCAGAACTTACAAACCAACATAAAAAATAGCAAGAGGTATGCAGTAGAAATCCAATCTTCTTAGGAGAACTAAATAGAAGCATGTCAAATCGATTTCCAAGATGATCTTCGTCGATGTTGGTAGTCGTTTGTCGTACACAGTTTGTCTCATTATGGCAACAAAAATTGAAGAAGGGATTGTTGGTAACTTAATTAGGCAGAGTAACCACCGACAAGCGGGAGATCCAGGTTCGAGGCCCGGCTATGGTGGTCCTTAACTCTATTATTTTTTTCTAAGTTTTCTGCTGATGCGTCCATTGTTTGCTTTTCACGTTTAGATATCGCTCTTCTTTTGACATGCTGAGAATTGACATTATTTACTTTTAAAATCCAATTTCTTTTCCGATGCTTCATTATTGGTAGGTAATTAAATTTGAATTGTATTCTAGAGCTCCCGGATAGACAAGAGAGCAGCAGGTTCGATTTCAGCTAAAGCGGTACCGGACTTAATGCCCGGTTGAAGACCATATATGAGAAATGAGATTAGGTGTCGAAGCACTTTTGCCACACTACTATAATTATATCCTAATATAAATCTTCGTTGACTTCGATAATCCGTAGATTTTAGAGGCGGAATTTATTGTTACGTTATTGCTTATACTTATTAGTTATATTACGTTATAATTATTTGAGCTTTATGCAGGAAACTGAAAGGGAATAACTTTGCGTAGCATAATCCAAATGTAGACCACTGATGGTATTATATATATAATAGTAAAACAACTCCAATAAAGCATCAAAGAAGAGAAAACAGCAGACTAAGCGTTTTTTTTTAAAAAAGATAATCCCTATGACATAACCGTCGAAATCAAAAACGAAGAAGTTAGCTATCGATTATCGAATACCCAAAACCGATTGAATTTTATTTTAGGCGAATAATTAACTTTTGTGTGTGTTCGGATTTTTTAAATATTGGGGATGTAGCATATTTCCCTTTCAAAATGATTAAATTAAAATGAGTTTTAAGAGATATTGATCGCGACACAGTAATGCTACTAGAGGTGTTTGCTAATAAGCGACGAATAGCTTACATATTGCGAATATCATAATTGCAGGAAGACGGACTTGCGCATTTTACTATCTTCACAAGAAGGAAACGCTGGTTTCTTCCACCACTATCCAATGACCACTATCGCCATAAATGTCTGTGGTTACAGATTAATTTACTATATCTCTCTTTAACTGACGTTTTTTCTCTCATTAAAGTAATCAAATTAGAAATGGAAAGTGTACAAGAAAATGCCTTTTTATACTGTAATCTGAAAACTTTTGAGTTCAACGATTGCAAAATGCTAAAGTGATAGTGATAAATTAGTTCTGTATTTGATACTAACATTTAGAACTTCCTTTCCTAATTTCCGTGTTCTCAATTATGTTCTAACAAACAAGAGGAGTGTTAAATAATATCTTCACGCTCCTTCCTTCCTTCGGAACTTTAAGATTTTCTTCACTATTATTTCTTTGCCAACACTTAAATTCGTCTGCTAGTCACTGTTCTTCCTAATCGGTTCTAGATAAAACATATTGCTCCTGTATCCCTATTCGCATTGACTATTGAATTTGGTCTGCTGAATCATTGTTTCACGACCCACGAGAATTGTAGGATAATAATGAGAATTCTTTGTTATTACTCCACCTGCCGTACAACGACCGGCTGTTTGCAGGTAATATTATTTTTCGTCGGTGTTGATTCCTGAACTTGCAACGTAAATTTTACGTCCTCTAAATTTAAAAACATTTGCGAGTAAAAATATTTAGGAATTGCCGTTTTATCCATTGAATTCCTCGGGAAACGTTTTGATAGCGTTGGAATATCACGTTAAATATCTCCACATAAATAAATTCGACTGTTATTATCCTCTGGATTTAAAACGTTAATCATCCTCCTCAAGATTCCAATTAAAACCTCAAAGCATCCATTTTGATAAATCGCAAGCAATGACGAGGGATAGAGGAGGGGGAATCATCCGGATATTCCTTGCTTTTCATTTCGTCAGCAAGATTGGTCGGAATAGAGGCGCTCGAAGCAAAATGGATTATTAATTATTTCGCTCAGAGCCACTACGCATGGAATGATACTCTCTTCTAAATATATGTTTACAAGCTGCCCCCTAAATCTTTTCCTAAATTATGAATTTTCCGCTACGTTTATCAAACTATCCAAAAGTGTTGCAGAGGTTAAAGCTTCGTATTACAGTAAAACCTATTTACGATGCTTTTGAAGAGAAAAACGCGTTATAAAAGAGGTGACTGCTTTCTTTGTTGCATCTTGGAAAACGGTTTTTTTTAAAAAGATTTCCATAGGTTTTTTGTCTCTTTAATTCAGTAAGTACTTTCACATCTTAAAAAACGAAAAAGGTTGTTTGTTTGCTACTTTTTAGTTTGATAAAACGGCTATAGATAGGATAATTTGAGAGTCCACGAAATATTGTTGTGAACTACTAGTTGCCCGGGCAGCAAGTCATCTCTGTAAGAGAGTTCCTTGCACCACTGTACCTAGTGTTCATTTTGTAGACAGTATTTTAGGCGATTATTTGACTAATATGTGGAAAGTTAGGCAGGAAAGATTTAAACTGTGTAAAACTATGAATCTGATGAATAAAATAATGTATTATTGTGCATAAAATAATAGCGTTTTTTAAGATTTCCAAGACAAAACGGGTTAATTGATTTACCATAAGGTACAATTGAAAACTAGGTTTCGAGATACATACTCTTGTCTGGAACGGATAAGTTCGAAGTTCGTTACTCCAAAAATTTGTATCTAAAGATTCGGTTCTCCATAATATGTTTTCGGTTTCTTCAGTTCTTTTCTCAAAGTTAAGTTAGAAAAAAAGTTTAGATGTCGAGATGTTCGTATATAAAGCGGTTCATAAGTGGAGGTACCTTTGCATTAATGAAAAAATTGGATGATACGAATTTTTATCGATAAACGATGGAAATATTTAGATAGCGAATATTCAAATTATCCCGTCACATTCTATGCCACATGCGATTTCAGATGTAGGCTACTTTACGCGATACTTTAATTTACAGTTGATCGTCATGAGTCTCCGAGAACTGCGAGTTTCGCGAACGATGAAAACGCGCAGTGCGGGAATAAATCGCGATGTTTGATGCGAAATTTCGGAAAATTGTTTCTCTAGGATGGCAAAAAAAGTACTCCACGAAAGACTGTGTAATCGTGAAAGTAGTTCGAGGAGTACGTGATGTTTCGCTGAGACAATTACGAAGTAATTAAAAAAAGAGAAATGCGAGGCAGTAAAACACGCTTCGCAGCGGGGATCTGCAGTTGGGAGTCCATCGGACACAACTGCGCAAATAGAGAAGTGGAAGCAAACGGGGAATTCGCCAAGAGAAGAGGATTTTTGTTCGGCAGATGCAGAGATTAGAGAGTTTAGAAGTGGAGAAAGGGAGGGGGGATGACAAAGTGGATTATAAATCGGGAGAGAGAGTGTTCGGAAAAAGGGAGAAATTAACGGCGCAAAGCAAATCGCGCGCCACCAAGCAAGCAAAACTTGTGAAACTGCGCTTTAAAACGTTTATCGGTCAAATAAAATTAATTACCCAGACACGAATCGGAGTAACCTATTTTGCTTTTCCTTTATTATTCATCCCAAGGTAATTTTAGGACTAAAACCATTGCTCCACGATTTTTTAAAAGAGGATTTCGAAAAGAAACGAAACTGAAATCCGAAACAAAATAACGTTATTTTGTCCGAGAAAAAACCGAAGCCGAATTTAAAATTTTAGAGCCTATACCAAATCCGGGAACACTTCTTTTTCAGTTTTAAGCTTCTGTTCGTTTATTTCTGTCATATATATAATCATGTGTAACGATGATTAGGGAATGTAATGTATTCAGCACGTAGGCATGTTTGAATCTCATCCCCTCTAGCTTTAGTAATTAATAGCTTGGAAGAGAAAGTGAGGCTTACCAGGCAAGATGAGGAGTGAGGCACTTTGCATCTTTTTCTCTCTGAACTGTATTGCTATTGGTTGACAAATTTCATCTAAGTGCACCACATAAGCCATGAATAACATGTTTCATTACGCGATTTGAAGTGACCAAAGGATGAGACATTAATCAGCATCACTCACAGCTCTATAGTTTTCACATTATCACATCCATGGACAACACTGAGCAACTTAGTAATAAACATTAATTGAATGACTGGTCTCATACGTTGATTATTTCTTAAATATAAAGAGTTTGATTCTAAAATTTAGTTTGATGTAACTGTAAAAATGATGTAATTCATTAAAAATATAACATAAATAGATCATATGATAAAAACCTTTGAAAATGATGATAGCATTGCATGAAGCAAAAATACAAGGAATAGGTCTGACCGAACCGAATTCTGAAGTTAATAAAATATTAGCATATCCCTTGAACCCGAGTGAAAACTGAGAGAGAAATGTTTATGTTTTCAAATGCGGACAGTGAATTCGAGGACACAATTAGAGTTAAGATGAGACTCCTCGAAAAGTCATATAGACGTAAAAACCTGTAGAAATTTATATTTTAAGGCGTGCGGAGACCTTCAGGGCTTCTTACAAATGAATGAATTAATAAAATGTAAATATATAATTTATATCATAGAAATAAATTTAGTTTATTTGATTTTCCAATTTTAACCCAAGAATAGCAATTTCAAAGCATCGTATGATCTACAAATAAAATTATAATAAATTCTATTACTCAGGTAAATAAAATAAAGTCTATGGTGCAGCATCTCTTTGATCGATATGGCCTAGTCGATATATCATGATTTCGTGAGAGATGTCTATTTGCTAGTCATGTTTCATTCAAAAACTTAGTTAACTCCCAGATAGCCAAGTGGGCAGCACGTTTGACTATGATAGAATCTCGGCCGGAGAGCGAAATGCCCTAAGCAACCTGGAAGTAATTTTCACAATACAACTACCGAAAAATAGAGAGGAGTTTAAAATTAGATGCTGAAGTTGGATTAATTAAGTGGAGTGAATATTGTTACGTTTTGCGTTATTTGAATATTTGAAAACGCGACAAAGTGATAACGATGAATTTAAAATTTTGATTGAAAAGTAACATTAAAAATTTTGAATGTGAACTGTAGTTTTTGTGATTAGAGGATTTTGGGATTGCTCATAGACAAGCTGCCAACGGCAGAAATTCTACTAGCATCATATTTAAAATAAATGAATAAACTACCACTAGAAAATTACAATAGTTTGCAGTAGCCTACATAACCAGCAACTAATCCTTAACATCAAGATGGCCGAGTGGTTAGTGTCTGATCCAGTTTTCAAAATTTCTGAAAGATTTCAAAGATAAGGTGGTTCAACTCAGTGGTTCGAATCCTGTTTCAAGAGAATCTTTTTTTCGGGCAAATTAATTTCTCAGTTCGTGCGACGTCGATGACCAAGACGGCTGCCACTCACCTCCGCTTTTATGTTTGGTCAGTTTATCCTATGTAACCCCCACTCCACAGGTGAATCGGTTGATCTAATCATGTTTCCCTTGTTATTTTTTAATTAGAGAAATGAAAAGAGTTTTTGTTTTGCTATTGCATACACGGCTTATAAATTGCGCTGGCACGAAAACCACACCACCACACCGGCCGGAAGATTCGGTCACGGTAAATAAAACAGTCTTAAACCCCTGGCATCCCGGGATTCTTGAGTTTTTGACAGTCAAAATAGCCCTGGCTTTCGTCACCCATTATGACACATTTCTTAAATTCAGGGTCCAACTTGGTTCGTCCATGTATCGTATATCTTACAAGTTATGGTAGCTTATATATACGGAGGATTTATAAAAGGCAAATATATTGATTAAAAATATCTTAAATGAAGAGAAAAGTGATCCGAGGATAGGTAGCGTTCGCTGTGTAATCCGAGTTGCCAAAATGAACGGCAAGCTCCCGAGACGTCATCGCTGATTGGCTGCGAAGAAGCTAAGCAGAAGGTAACTAATCTGCTCCTTTTGAAAGAATATTTAAACAACCATATCTTGCGAACCAGTGGAGAGAAAGTCCTAGGACAAAAACGGTTATTTTTTATATTCGAGTCTCTATTACGCAAAACAGATTTGGTTTCAAATTCGCGATTAGACGTGATAACCTCTCCTTGTTAGATTCACCGTGGGTCATAGCATCGATTGCCAAGCTGTACTCTTTGGTATTATTAGATCTATTAAGTAAGGGAGCCTCCTTAATTTTTAAACGGTTCTGGGTTAACATGATAGCCCCGACCGGAAATCGAACCAGGGATTTCACCAAAAATGAACACGCTATACACTATCTTGGGGCCTCCCTGTTTGGGCAAGTAGTTATAGTGAATTACTTCGTTAAACTTCCTTGTTTAATCCTCCATTTCTAAAGAATTTTAGGGTAACAGTGCTGCTCAGAAATGAAAAATCTTAAATGAAGTTTATATTAAGTCATCATACCACTGACTTCCAAGAAGAGAAAGCTGAACATTTATTAATAATTCATATGTTTGGAGGAATAATTAATGTACGTAATTCTGCAATAGTAATTCCGAGGGATGTCATGCTCTTTACATATTGTATTCGGCAAGAATTGTCGCCAGACGCAACTCGGATGAAAATAAAAATCAAATATATCTTGCGAATATTTGGCAGTATTAATGTGATCGATTAAGATTTCATCCTTATTTTGCGGCTTGTTTTGTGTCCATCATAGACGTTGTATTCCATATTCAATTTAGGCACTCACGCACTGTTTAACTAAATGAAGCCTGCTATATGGCAAATGCAAAACCTTAAAAGTATTCATAAAGTACTATCCCATCATTCTTCAGCCCCATTGGATCTTCCGTATAAATTTAATGACCAAGTCCGGTAATGAGCTGTGCGCTGAAATGCTTGGGTTCGCTACTATTTCAGTTTGAGCTCAAGGTCATTTCATGCCGTTTAGAGCGCTGAAATATGCATTAGTTATGCATGAAATACACTCGTTACTTTCGCTTAAATGGATTCTTTCCATCCATGATAACAGCTTGGAAGTAAATATGAAACTGTGGAGATTCGACTAACAGCATTGATTTATACGTGACGTAACGTTTCTTACATCCTTGTTTACAGTTAACGATTTATCTTAGGTCTAGTGTGGTTAGTCGGTCAAGCAAATTATTCCAATAAATCTTGAGGGAGTAAACACATGCCATTTGTTGTCTGACGTATCTTCCAATTCGATTCAGGCAACCACACTACCGGCGTAGAGGCTTTCTGTTTTTTTATGTAACCACTTATGTAATAAGATAAAACAAGGTTGCGGAGGTTTAGACATTGGCTTTTAAAGAGAAATAAATTTTTACTATTTAAGCTGCTGCAAGAGTTCAGACATGAAGCTCAGGACTGGAAAAACCTACTTGGGAAAATGTTAGCGAATAAAATATTCAAATACAAACATTAACAAGGTGCTCTCGGTGAGATGGTGTACAGCGAAGATTGAGAGACGAATTAGACCAATGTGATTTATAGGTTCCATATTATCCTTTCAGTTCTTGGAAGGTAAAACATTTATACTTTAACTCTACGATCCTACATCCACCCTCTTCAAACTATGTCTACAAACAGCAATTTTCATGATCCAATGTGTCCGATCAGAAGAATTGAATAATCAATCTTTAGATGTAAATCCGGTTTAACGTATCGTAAGATGACATTTTCTCTTGTATCTCTACGTGTGTCTTAAGGTCTAATTGAGTATCTGTCAGAATCTGATGCATAAAAAACTAAGGTACGAATGGATAAGAGAACCAATGTGTGAGGAGTTAGTATCATTCTATTTCTGGGACTTCGAATTAGTAATGGAAAGAGAGTGAGAGATAGACTAGATATATGCTACATTCGATATCTAATGAGGAAATTTTTGTTCCTTTTAATGATATTCTTAATAGTAAGTGTTTAATAAAACATTGATGCTAACAATAACATTTAAAATGCTAATAATATCTATTTCTGACATTCTATATTTACATATATAGACTTTAGTATGATTCTTTAAATAGTGTAGCTGATTTGCAAATTATAGAATTCAAAAAAGGTAATGATTTCATTTCTCAGACTGTGATAAATTAGATATTATCGGTAGAAATTGAATCTGAAAATGATAATGAAAAATCATTGTGGCGAGAAGAAATGAGATTAGCAAGGCGAGAAAAGGGGATTACACGAGTGACGGGCGGATATCTCTCTCAAATATGAGATTTGGAAATGAAAGAACATCTAGAGAATGAGGGAAAAGCGACATTTGCGTTAGGACTGAGATTGATGGAATCGAGGCGAAAGATGAAATGGTGAGAGAGTAGAATACTTGGATCTAAGGCGACTTCCATGCTAATGCTTAATTAACTACTATACAGTCATTTGCGGATTTGCAAGAAGTAAAATAAACTAATCTCATAACAGGAAACAGGATAGAGTCTTTCCTTTTAACATACGTCTTTAGACTTTAAGCACCCGTTGTTTATTTTACTTTTGACAAACTAAACGGCAATGTCTTCTAGAGTACAAGCAAAGATAAGTGCTAATTAAACACTGCAAAGGGACTACAGTTGGATCAAGATGAAATTCAAAACAACAGAACGAGTTTTCTTCCGACGGAGAAATTCTAAGGATCATTTCCAACTTTCATTGCGTTCTTACAAGCGTCTCAAAACAATGTTTTCAAATATTGGCTTACAAATTTATGAATGCACGGGGATTATTATCTATTCATAGTAGAATTCAATTTGAAAACATAACTAGTAATTTTGAATATAAATACAAAAAGTCAGGAATTAATTCAAAGAAAGTGGCTTAGGAAAATTTTGAATCAGTACTTTGGATCGATGTATATCTCACTTAGTCATTACAAAAAATTGGATACTAGTCACCTTTGAAGGAAAAAAATCGACAAGGTAACTTGATGACTTGAAAAGTTTTCTTCCTTAATGGAAAATTATATTTTTAAAATCTATAAAATATCACGTTTTTAAATTTTGAGATGAGCTTAGAAAATTAAGGAAGACACTTTTGTGTCAGCAAGGAAACCGGAGAAACGAAGGTGCTTTAAAATATTACTTCTCTACACTGGAAACAAATCTACTAAAAAGGCAATAGGGATCTTTCAAAACCAATTTTTATTTCAAAATAAAATGGAGAATATTCCATATATTTCATACCATGTTCCTTTCAGACTATAAAATGTGCTTTAATATACGCATAGTAGATACAAAAATTTCCGAAATTTTTCCAATTAAAAACACTATTTAGTGCTATTTGTTTTTATTTCGAGACATTGCCAATTCTTCCAATATTCCATTCGATGTAAATTTGAATTTTCTGGAGGTGGCGCCACTGAGAAGTGGCCACCAGAGAATTATCTCCATATCTCGGGTGAGAATAATTCTCTCGGAGGAGTTAATCAGGGAGATTCGCAATTAATTCTGAGTGGATGTTTCCGGTATCGCATGGATAGAGTAGAAAACTGCGAGACGACCAATTCACCTGTGATATTTGTTTCCAGTAGGAAAAACTCATGTCGTCGCCCCCACACGCAGCGACGCACCGAGTTATGGAAGTTGTCGAGAAGGAGATTAAACGAGAGAAAAAAAGTCCGTGGAACGGAAGAAAGAGTGATCCGTAGAATAGGTGGGGAATAGCTAGCGTAGAGGAGAGAACATGCAAAGAAGAGAGAAAAGTCTGGAAGAGAAGGATTTAGGGAGTAAAATGTTGAAAGGATTTGGGATGCGAGGCGTGGGAAGGGTGAGTAATGGTTGGCTTTCAAACATTTTTTCTTTCATTTTTTCGGAGGGAAATCCATACAGAGATCCCGTCTATGAGAGAAGGCGGAGAGGGAACGGTTGATTTAAATGGAGTCGGACCAACACCTAAAGCACTGCGCACACAAACACCCCGTATTTTATACCTGGAACATTGCAAGTGTAGTAAATGAGAAATAGTAAATGTATGAGAGGGAGTGTTTATGGAGTTGCGAAGGGGATGCCCACTCGAGTGAGGATCCCGCGTGCCGGACCGAGCAATCTCTGTTAATTGCTGGCTGGAGGCAGGTGCGGGGGCGGGCATCTTCGCCAGAATAGCGGTGGCTCTGGACGTGTTTTTGTGAGGGTTCTTGAAGGGTTCGTTTGGAAGATGGCACCGAGCCCTGGGGGAATTATTTTTGTAAATATCGCAGCTCCGCGTTACTAATTAAAGCCATTTTCCACCGAACAGCGCTTCCTGAGTGTCTCAAAATACTTTGCGCAAACAGACGAGTTTCAAAAAGGCGGATTCGATGAAGGGCGAGTAATTGCGATGGAAATGCGGCCGCAATTCCGGATTTTTGGGGCCAAGTTTGCCGGACCCGAGGAGAAAACCTATTTCGCAAGGATATACTCAGGATTGAGATTTGATTTCGATGATTTCCTGCTTAATGGCTAGCGAGCGAATATGACAACTCCAAGGTCTAATTCTATTCGAGTGAGTTTCACAAAGTTACACATTTACTACTAACCAGGGCTTTGAACCGTAATATTTTACTACCGTTCAATGAAAAAAAGAAACAAATTTCCGTTTAGTCCCGCTTTAGCTCCGTCTGCTTTCGTCGAGCCGGTTCCAACCGGTTGCTTTCGTTCCGATAATTGAAATTAAATACCCTTCTAAAAGGTAATGCAATCTGTGTTGCTCATTTAAATAAAATAATAATGTCGAATGAAAATACCGGCATCGAAGAAATAATCAAAATATTGGAACTGATAAATGTAACAGTCAGGCTTTATTTTAGTTAGCTGCAAGGCGCTGTTAGATATGCTTGATAAGGCTTGCCCATTTAAAGTCAAATGGCATAGTTAAGAACCAAGTATATAAAGGTTTTTGGTTTCGGTTGAGTTCAAGATTTTTTTACATCTCGGTTATCTCGGGTTCGGTTTTAATTCCGACAAAGATGACGTTGTTTTCGGTTTCCGTATTTGATAGTGTACTAGTTTGATATCCTATGACGTGGTTTTTATCCTTATATGACACAATGTTGGGTGAGGTTAGGAGCCAGCTTGCCTGTTGCCTCCTAAATCTCTATTATGTAGTTAAATTAACAAATATTCGCTAGAATAGCATGAATATCAAAATATTTAGTTCGAGGGAAAAACTCCGATATAAGAACATGGATGTCACAACAATCCATTGTAGTTTACTGACTATGAGAACACTCTTGCGAGTCAGAGAAATCATTGAAAGAAAACGATTTACCGAAGCAAACTCAATCAAAACGCTGTGGATAAAAGTCTGCTTAGCAAGAGCGACGTTTTGACATGTTGTATGAAAAAGATATCTTTATAATAGATTTCAAAGGATGCTTACGGGATTCAAATATTGCGCATTGCAAAACATCAAAGAAATATGTGATGTTGCACTAGCAACATACGTGCTAACGTAAGAAGCTTTTAGGAATCCACTTTTTATGTAACGGTTATAAGACTTAAAATTTCTCTTCATCCCCTTTTCAAAAGTAGTAGAGTCATTCACGGGGTATGGAATAAAATTTCGAAAGTTAGGTATTATTTGGTGAGCGTTCTAATAACCCAAACAATCCTTGGTTGAGTCCAAGAGAAACATAGAAGCTTATTTGAAGAAAGAAAAGAACAAGAGAATTTGTTAGTGTAATTCCCATATATCCGTGATTTCAGCAGAAAGTATGTGGGAGTTTATACGTGCTTTGATGAGATTGAAATATGCAGTGTATGGGGATCCAGGATAGCCAAATGTTCAGCGCGTTCGACTTCACAGCACGGCAACAGCAGTCATGAGCTCGACCTCCTGTGGGAGCCTAAGTGCAAAATGACCTCAGCTGTCGAAGCACTTCTAACAATACTATGACTACGCAGTGTATACTCCCGCACGCGCAAATGTATCTTTAATTTACTTTTGTCTCAGCCTTGTTCTTGTCAATATGGAAGCTACTGAGGTATGAAGTACGCTTAAATATAAATATAAATAAATAAAATGGTATCAATTCAATCAATGGTACCTTTTTCGATGGTATTAAAAGAATAATTCATAAGGTCATTCTACTTAAATATCGTAATTCATTCCTCTTGTAGCATTATGGTTTAATAAGTACATTCAGGGCAAACTACCTCATCTTTCCCATACTGCGTCCAACGTCATGAACAGATCAGGGAAATCTTATTCTGCCGTGTATTACATATGGGGGAATGACGCTAGGACGCTAGCTGTTAGGAATTTTCTATAGAAAAGAAAGTTACCAAAGAAAGAATTTGATTTTGAAGATATTCAGCATAGAGTAAATCTGATTTCTGATAGGACAGCACTTACAGCGTGCGCCATTGTCCTGTAAGCGTGCGTCTTTCTTCTGTAAGGAATACACGGTATCAGAAGATTTTTGTGGTCCCTTAATGACGTAAGACGAATTATAGCCCTATTCTCTCTTCATAGCTTATGATGGAGGGGATGTTCAAAAACGCCTTCCAGATGATTAATTTACAAAGTATAGAAAAGACGGAGAAATTGAAATTGCGCAAGTCTTTTAATTTGTCAGTTACACAAGGAATTTGACTCTCTGATTCTCATTTCCTTCCCATACCTTTGTTTTTTCTTTGTTTCCATATCATATTTTGAGCGCTGAGAACAGAAAAGTAGCGATATTAGATAATGTAAAGACATCACTAAACACCGAATTTATCTGAGAATTCTTTTGCAATTAAAATTAAAAATAGATTCATTCATTTTTTAATATCAAAATGTCTTTGCTGTGAGATTTTGAAAATACTTTTTGCGAACGAAAGGCTTTCATGAATGAAATTTAGAAGGACGTTCGATGAGGGGTGAGTAATTGCGATGGGCGTCCTTCACCGCAATTCCAGTTTTCAGGCGGATGCGGTTTCGGAACTTCCATTGCCGAAGTCGCACAGCCCATCAACCCAAATTCATTTTCGCAGAAAAGCCATTCCACGATTCTTGACGAAATGACAGCGGATACACAAAAAGGGAGGCCTTTTCCTGTTCTTTTCCTGATAACCTTTTGACATTTTCATTGTTGGTGTACTTCACCTTCATGTAAACATCAATGAGATGTTGCAAGATCTGTATCACGAGTTACATGGGGATTTATATGTAAAGAATTTCAGGGTTTATTTAAGGTTCCGTAATCCACCTGTAAAGTAGCGATTTCCAACCCTGTACGTGCATATGTCAAATAAATCATTTTTATTATCTTTTTATTTTTTATTATATTTAACAAGTATAATCAGTATCTATATGATTGATACTCTTAAAATTCTATGTGAGCGTGAAAATAGAAAAATCCAATTACATTATCTGTATTATTATGTGTCTCTAGCTAAATAGTACTGGTTGTTAAGTAGGCGCTCAAATGAATCTTAACGACAATTTATAACGATGAATAATATAAAAAATGTTAAATATCCGATGCCAATTTGTTTGAAATATTGTACGCGTTAAATTCAATGAATACGCTGGAGTAATATAACGGAATGATATTCGGAAAACTTTTCGAAGACTTTCCTTGTAAAGGAGGAAAATTTAATAAGGAAAGGCCTTCCTTATTGCTGATGAATGATCCTGGCATTTACATAGTTGCCCTTCATAAGCATACAAGATAAGAAAAGTAATCGTCGTTGAAGAATTACTGCTTATTAAATTTTCAATGGTAGATGGGTCAAATCATTATGAAACTTAGTAAAAGATGAAATAGAGATAATAATTTATAATGATATTTTTATAAAGAGATTTTTAATAAAATCTAGTTATCAATTCTTATAAGTTTCGACTTTTATTCATTCCTGACTAATAATAAAATATCAACACCTTAATTTCAAAATATTTTTGAAATGTATAGTAGGCTACACAACGTTATTTCTGAATATCATGTGATGATAATTGAATCAGAAAATTTACCATAATTTATTTATAAGCTTTACGCTTTTTTATTTTAAGCTTTATTAATACGTTTTTAGACTTCTGAGGAATTTTTATAATTCATCAGTGTCTCTCGATAAATTCTAGATTTGTTATGTCACCTTGTCATACCGTTTTTCATTTTGTTTCATTATATTATCATTGGTGTAATCTTCCACCGTAAGCTGTCACTCCCTTCTAATATAAGTGACGAGTTAATTTGACTCTCCAGAAGAATTGCCCTTTTCAAATATTATTGGATGTATATTGTAATCTCTCTATAACTTCTGGATTAATCTTCTGTTAATTTGGCTCATTTTCCTCATTTTTAATTAGAAGCTCCAGCTGCTCTTACTGTCCGTTGTCCTCCAACTCCTCAGCGGCATCTCATACTTTCTCATTATGGCTAAATATACTTTTCTTAATCTCCATCAATTTAAAATCTCCAAATTTTTCATCTCGAACGTTGGCGACCTTCAGATCAGGATTTTTCACCAATCTCTTTTTTAATTTACATCTACATAAATACCCGCCTTCTGGCGTGTGACGGGGGTTTTCTTTGTCAAATCTCATGTCAAAAATTTCCTTGAGAAGACGTTCCAACTTAATTTATATCTTCTCTCGTTATCGTTAGAGAAGAGCAATACAGTGGAGGAAGAAGTAAAATAATAAAAGATAGAAGAACAGTCTCCTATCCCTGAAGATAATATCGTGGCTTTTCAAATATGTATCAGGTACTTCTTAGGACGGTCGGTTTTTCTAGTCCTAGCTGGATTCTCTGAACTGTCCTCTGAGTAAAATCTCGATTACCTGCTTAATTCATATTTTAAATCTCTAATTTTTTTCACAAAACTTTCTCCTTCATCCATAGAATACCTTCAACTACGTATTTTCGCTGAAAATTTAACTTTTATTATCTAACTCATATATACTTATCAACTGTAGAGTAAGTCATTAACTATTGAAACTATTATTATCTTCTACCCCTATCTCATAATCTGCTCTTTCACACCCTACCAGTTCTTCTAGAACCATCGACCACACCATCAACCTTCCTCTGCTTTCTTCCTTCCTTTACTTTCCTCTCGCACCCTTCTCTGATGAAGTTATGTGTATAATGGCTTCTTAACTACTTAATTTGCTATTGTGGTAACGAGTTGCATACTGTCTTCATACTTTCTGTTTATAAATGAATTTTAAACTTATTTATGACTTGGCGAGGGCTATATGAAGCCAAAACCGGTCGCACAATAATAAATTTATGTGGAATAAGAGTATATTGTTCTTCTTTAGATTTAGCGTTTCTTCTCTTTTAATTAATTACCTGATTCTTTACTTCGTTGTAAAAGGGGGATAATCGGAGCATAAAACAGCAATTTAATCAAGTAATTACATTATGTGCGTTAAGTCGTTTGGCGTACAATAGCAACACGTTGCCTTGGCGATAGTTAAAATTATTCCGAAATCAATGTGAGGAGCAGCAGAGTGGAAATGGTCAGGTGCTTGGCTCTCACTCCAGCGAATCGATTCTCGAGTCCAGGGGCGAGAGAGGCATCGTTGTAGTGAAAATCAGGGGGATGTTTTGCGGCGTCGAATCTCCAATGTTGCCCCAGAAATTTTCAAGATACATCCTCCAAAGTACACGGCGCTCTTTGTTCTGCATGCGAATGTAATTTTCTTTTCAGGAACGGAATAAAAATCTTTCTGCAAACATTTCAAGGAGCAGAAGGGAAACTGCGGTCATAAACGACTGTAAATGTATATTTTAAACAGGAGATATGGAATTAAGAAGACTGTTTTGGATGGTATTGGAATAAATTTTTAGTTGTTTCGATACGATTTTTTGAATGTTTTATTCGATATTTTTTGATGAAAATTTTGAACGTTAGAAAAGGTTTCAGTTTATGAATGATAGTAAAATATATGGAATATGAGGCTACTGTTTAG
The DNA here is from genome assembly GCA_036926295.1 of Pachydiplax longipennis. Classification (NCBI taxonomy): domain Eukaryota; kingdom Metazoa; phylum Arthropoda; class Insecta; order Odonata; family Libellulidae; genus Pachydiplax; species Pachydiplax longipennis. The sequence continues at coordinate 18,244,265 of JAVFKF010000024.1, read as the reverse complement.
TAAAGGGTTACACCTTTATAATAAAATGAGATATTTTCAATACAATATTTTAAATGAGTTCAAGAAGTATATTGGTTTTCGAAAAGATAAACCGATTTAAATTGTGTAATTAATTTAAACGTTTGAATACGCATACGGTCTGATGCATTTGACATGTCTAACACGTAGGATTCAGGTTTGTTAGACCATGCAATTTTAATTCTAACTTGTACGACATTAATTTTCGAGTCGTATTGAAGTGATGGAGGTAAAAATGTTAAGTATCGTCTTATATAATAATCACCAATGTGTGATAAATATTTATCAGATTTAAGTAAACTCCCGAAAAAAATACATGGGAGAAATATTTGAACACTTATTTCACGCACTTCCCGACGAGATACAAATATGGATTTTAAAGATTTATTTGAACATCAGTGACCTAACAGATATTTTTCTACCAATAGTATCCTTGATTCGACTCTGGAGGAATCTAAAATGCTCTCATAAGATATGTACGCAAAGTTCCTTTTAGATCGATTGCAGATATTTTTACATAGGCTCAAATGATGTAGTGAGTAAAGTGAAATAGACGCTGAAGCAGGTTGGTTCTAGGATTAATTTTTTAAAGTCTATTAATGAAATAGAATCGCATACCTCCTACCATAAGCTCAAAAGTCTTACGTATGTAGATATACGGATAATTAAATAAGATAAAAGTACCCCATTAATTCATTTAACGAGTAAGGGAGGAGGGATTGGTTTGTTGAAATAAACAAGACGTGGAAACGTGTGATGTATGAAGATGAAACGAAATAAGAACTAAAGTAAACATTACATGCATTTTAGAATACGAAATATACGAAATATACGAAATTTATAAAGTTATTATGAATACCCATACATCTAAGCATTTGTGCGTCATTAAAGTAAACAATTGCTTAGCCAAATAAAGAAATGCTTTATTAAAACGAGCAAGCTATGGAAAATTCCTAGTTTCTTATGAAGCTTCTTAACAATCCTGAAACTTTATCCCGGAAAAAAATTTTTCCTTTAACAGGATTTGAACCACTAAAGATAACTCTTTGGATTAGTCTTTGGAAATTTTGGAACATTCAGAACATTCGGAACATTGAACCAGGCACTCTAACCACTCGGCCACTCTGATGACAGTGAATATTGAGACTAATATTAATAATTATGTTAATTCAAGGAAAAGGTTGGTTAAGTAGACAGATAATATGATAGATATATTTAAATTAATCCCTGACATATATCACATTTATGCGATAACAATAGTATATTCTCTAAATTAAATTAATTTCCGTTATTTTTTATGGGAGAATTCACTAGTATATAATAAAACCGAATGATCGTGAAGGTATTATCGGATGGAGTGTTGTGAAAGAGAATGGCTGCATAGTGGAACCATATCGAACTAACTGAACTTAAAATGAGTCTTCCTGAAAATACCCTTATGAATATCAGCCATACGATTTCCAATTCGATAATATTGCTTCGAAATTCCATTAAGTCAGTATATACTTGCTGTCAATACAACAATGATTAATATTGATATGATTCACATTTATCAATAAATCTTTTATCTTCGCTGTAATTAACTGATGGCATATTCGGTAATTCTTCGGGTGGCATAACTCATCAAGGGATTTTTTGACTAGGGTTTCAGGGATAAAATATACCTCGGATTGAAATGTCCATTGAAAAGACGGAATGTATGGTATGCGAAACAGTTGAAAATTAGAAGTACGCGATACAAGATAGTTCGCCTAAGAAAAGGATAAATGGTATGTAACTTGGTTTGTTCAGGAGGATCAGAGAGAATTTCTGAAAAAAGTTCATCGAATAAGATGAAAGTTCATATTAACAGCGGAGAGTAACTTCTTACTTTTCTTTTATTTTTATTTGGATTGATTTGTACATTTAACCGTTAAATGTTCTAGCCTCTATAAATATATTTGAATATAAATTGGAATAAGAATTTTTTGGCACACATATCAATATGGATGTTATGGTCGAATATTCGGAATGAGAAAAAAGTTTTCCCATCCCTCGAAGCATGCTGTTAGTATAAGCGTACTGTTGTTGTGAGAGAAGTTTGAAATAAGGCTTCGATGGGAATAGCTGTTTTAAGGAACCTATATGTTCCATTTCTCTTCACATGATGCAGTATATTACATTATCTGCAAAGTTAGCTTCATTTCCATATAGTATCGAGGAAATGCCGTACAAAGTTCTTCGCTGCTGTGAATGGTTAGAATTTCTAACACCTTGTGAAATATGGTTATTTCATTGAAGAAAATCACTAAATGAATAAAAAGATGAGGGAAAAATCTTCAGGCTTATCTGACCACGTCGGAGTAATAATTATCTTAAATGTCAATTGATAAATATTCTAATTGATTCCTAGTGAGGGCTTCCGGATAGCCATGTGGGTAGCACGTTCGACTTTGATGAAAGCGGTCCTGGGTTCGATTCCTGATGGCAGCGAAATAACCTCAGCTATCGAAGCATTTTGTACATACAGTGTTATAAATGTAATAAAATACGAATCATAGTGAGAGACAGATACATTATTCCTTACGAATCCGCACACCTTATGTTTTTATGTATTTACGCTAATTTTATCGTACGGAAATAAGTCTAAAACCACCAAAAATGATACAGTGGAACTTATATAAATGCGAGAAAAAATTCACCAGCCGCAGCAATTCCGGATCACGAATGATGATTTAAGAAGATTTCGCGATCGGAACAGGAAATGTGAGGTTTCCTATCGCTTTCAGAATGCGGTCTTCAAGTACGGAAGTCTTAGAATGACGGAAGGAAGAAAATGAAATTGAGGGGGATGAAGTTGAGGGTGAATTAGGGAGAGGATATGCCGACGGATGGCACCACCACTTTCCTCCTCTACGAATGACTTTCGCTGGGTCGATGCGCACCATCCTATTTCTTTTGATCCGGCAGAAATGTATCGCTCTTTTCACAGCAGTCCGCAAAAAATAAATACGTTTTTCGCATCGATCGTAGCTCTCCCCAGAAAGGGCAAGTGTTGGGAAAGGAAGGGCAAACAATGGTTTCATTTCAATCGGATGGACAGGGACAAAGGGCGAGCGGCCCGATTACGCCTACAGTATTGGCTCAATAGAAAAGGAAATTCGACCAGCTTCGATAATCGAAGAGATGGCTTTCGCTTTTAACCACTTGTCTGCGGATGACGTATGCGCTCGTTATTGGCGCGCCTGAGTGACGTAGAGGGCCCAAGTACGCCCCCAAAACCTTCTGTCACGGCGATCTTTTTTTTTAACCACGCTGCTGAATCATAAGTTTCTCCTTATTTCGTTTAAGTGACTCAATCAGTTCACCAGCGATCAATTATGTCAACGTCGATGGCAGTTCCTTCAAATTGCTACACTTTTTCGTATCCGGTTATTCGAGTCGTGTTTCGATGAGATAACCCCAATACCAAGGTAACTGGTTATATCCATGTATTATTTTATCGGAAGGTTAAATTACGGTGAATAATTTTTAGTTTGTAAACCATTGAGTTTTGTGCTTTGTTTTAGGATTGTTAACACCTCCAAAGATGAGATTTAAAAAACGTCTGAGTGAAGTGAAAAAGAGTGCGTCTGGAAAGATATGTAATTAACACAACTTTGAAATTTCAGCGTAGAGGTAATGTATCATTTCCGAGAAAGTGCAAAGCCATATTGGCCAATTTTCGGTAATGTTTGTTAACAAGTTATTTTTCAAGTTTTGCCGTACATATATCCTTTTCCGGTGATCATAAAATTTCAGGCTATTGAGATTTTTCTATCAACGCCGTTGAAAATAACCGAATTAATTACAGTTTTAAGGATCCTTGATAATAAATTTCTTAACCGATAGATTTGAATCTAATAGACTAAAGAGATTCAAGAGAGGCAACGATCCGAACGAGGTAATAATTCTCGTGAATCTTTAGCTACATTTTTTCATGGAGGCTCGATTAGGTAGAGAAATAATACTCAGACTCAAGCTCTAGGAATCAAGAAGAAAATACCACGGAACCAGATATACCAGTGTTCAATATGGAATTTTTGGATACTACGTTCAAGTTTTCTTAATCGAAATGAAGTTTCACTAAGTTGAAGATACGTTGTCAGGAGAAGTCTACATAATACTGGAGGCAAGTTTTCATTGTAAATACATCTAATAACTATAAATAATGAGGAATAGTCGAATAAACGCAAGGCTCCTCTGATCTTGTACCTATTCAAACATATCTAAGGAACGAAGTTCTGCTTTGAGACATTGACAAAGAATGGAGCAAATATATTAATAGTAATATAAATATACAAATAGAAGCAGCTCGCTAATCACCATGACATGTCTAATAATTTTCTATTTCAGGATACAACTCATAATCTCACTAAGCAATCAGAAGTTAAAAATGTTAATGAAAAGTTAATATGAAGTAATTTATTATTATTATCGAATGTAACTATACAAGGAAAGTATTAAAAGCTATGATTTTTACTTAATCGTATCTTTAATGTCGATATCACTATATTTATAGTGGTAGCAATATTGTTGAAAGTTCCATCTGAGGTCATTTCGCACACGGAGTCCCGCCGGGAATCGAACCCGGGACTGCGTATCATATGAGTTGAACGCGCAGCCCACATGACTTTCCACGAGCCCCCACTTAGTTATAAACCGAGTTTATAAATAAAACAAGTAATTAAGTGCAGCAAATTTTTACAAACGATAAGAATGAGAAACGCAATGCATATTAAAGTTTAATTTTCATTATCGCAGAGAAATTCGTTTATAATATAATCTAGTTCAGTGGTAACTGGCCGGAAATTGCTTGCGGAAGTTGTTGGCGGGCCTTCAATATTCTCCTATTTTCGTAAGCGTTCTATCTCATCCGTCTATCTTATAATTACCGCTTGTTACTATAGTTATATGAGGCTTCAGAGAGAGGAAGAGGAAAGTAAAAACTTTTAATGGCATGGGGAACGTATTTGAAATAGGTTGGAATATTTTAGTAAGAGTTAGAAACGTTTTTAGTAAAGCTTTAGTGAGAAGAAAGGGTTTATTATTTATAAAAATAGCAGGATATAAAGTGTATGTTTCGTGGTTTCCCTAAATTCGTTTATAAAATTTCAAAATATGTTAAAATGGGTTAATATGGAAGTGTTTGTATCTTCTTAGTGGGGCTTCAGCCCCACTAAGAAGTACAAACGCCTTTTAGAGTATTTTTTTTTTCAGTAATTTTCTGGAATTCATAATTTATGTTAATCATTCAAATTAATTTCCTTAGCGGCTGTTTAACTTGTATTTATTCGATTTGCCATGACAATGTTCATTGAGTTTTTATAACCGTGGTACCGTGTAATATACATATACCTCAATCACAGAATTATATGTGTATTTACAAGAAATCAGTTACATGTCACGGATATTATAAGAAAATCATAAGACTCCTTCGTTTCCATGAAGGGAGCGAGTTCGTATTTGGTGAAAGCAGTCCCTGGTTCGATTACTGGAGGGGCCTATATTCGTCAAATAATCTCAGCGACCGAAGCCATTTAACATTACTACTATTAGAGGAAAATTATATTTGTCTATTAGTCGCATGAGTTATCAATGTCGAATGAACGGGAAACACTCAGAAATTACAGTAGATGATTTTGACGTCGATTTGTCACAGTAAAAATATAATAGCAGTGATAATATGAGGGCAGCTGAGGGATGAATGATGTTGAATATTGGCACTCATCCTTAGAACACCTGATTGAAGGCTAGGGAATTTGTGTTCCATAAGATCAATTTGCTGTATCATTGTGGAATTTTCGTTATGTGAAGAAATCAAATGTGGACCATTTCTCTCTCACTCACACCTAGCAAGCCTAAGCCTAGCAAGGTGCCTATAATATCTGTGATATACATTGCAACTGTCGAGGCGAGAATTCGAAAGATTATTTTTTTTCGGAAGTTCATTTGGCATCGGTTTCAACAATTTTAATCTATAAGAGATTTACATTATTTGAATTATTAGTGGTTTTTTCATATGATTTTAACTACACAATTTATCTATAAGATACGTTCTGACCGCTCAGGTCCTGGAATATCAAAATACCTTAAAAAATCAAAATGATTCTATAGAACAGATAACCGACAACGTATATTTGAGATGCATTACGACCTGCAATGTCTCAGAAGGCATTGCGACCAGGGGAAGATTTCACTTGGGTAGTCCATGACATCCTGAGAAAACTTGGGGTGACCATTTCCTTCTCAGAAAAAATACCGTCACACGGATTTGATTCGAATATTTTACGGATTTTGGATGCAGTGGCATAGAGTCAGGCTTGGGAGCTGAGCGTCGACAATCACGGCGTTGAAACGCGGATATCCGAGAACTCTTGAATCGGAAAGACGGCCTTTTGCCGAAATTGAAGCTGCAGACGTTGGAGGGGAGAGGATGACAGGTGGGGGTTATCGGTGGACAAAGGACGGCAAAGAGAAAAAAGGCGGCAGAGTTGTTAGAGGAGAGAACAAAGGAAGGTGACGGAGTGAGGCATTATGGGAGAGAGAAATGGAATGCGTGGTCGCGGACGTCGTCTCCTGGGTAATTCGGACGCGCGTCCATTACGCCCTTTAACTGTCGCATTTCGAGGCGATCGAGCCACTTTTATAGAAAGCAATTTCCGCTTTTTAGAAGCGCTTCCGACATATATTATTATTTCTTAGCGGTCGTGGAAATGTTCGCGAGTGCCTAAAGAGCGAAATTTTTATGAGATACCCTACGGGAAAGTGACTTGCCGCTGGTTCTCAGAATTTCTAATTTAGCTTCCGTTGGTGCAGTAAAAACTAAACTTTGCTCGGTAAAATCGCTCTCCTCTGTCTTTGTTCTACTCGTTATTCATTAAAAACTGTTGGGATGCGCCCATTACTGATTCGGTAATTACCCTTTTTAAGTTTATTGTGGTTTATTCAAAGACGTTTCTGAACCGAAACAGAATAATGATAACAAGCAATAATAATTCAGATTTTTATTAATTTATGGTAAGCAGTAGCAAGCATATTTTTAGTTTTAGATTTAGATATATCTCTCCTAATTTTGCAAAGTTAAATAAGAGCATCTGGTTCGTACGTACATTACTTTCTGATCAAAAACTTCCTATGGAGATATTAAAATTACTGTAAAGCATATTAAATCGTCGACTATTATTGAACGTTGCCGTCAAATAAATTTTCTGAGTATTCTCCCGATTATTTCAATATATGGGAAACAGAAATAATGATCTATATCAATCCTAAGGCTTACGTATATTTATAAATAGTACTAGGAAAGTAAAGTAAAATAACAGATCTTCAACTCAGTATTTACACCGCAACAATATACATGTAAGTTATATCTGGAGGGAAAACCATAGCGTTACCTTTGGGTATCCAAATTATCTGTCGAAACTTAATAAAAATTAGTTCAGTAGAAATTATGAATTAGCGTGGATTAATATCGTGAAGAAAAATTTTTCTTCTAGGTTCAGAAATTTTCCTAAACCAGTTTAGTACCGCTGTAATAATAGCTTCGTCGTTTAATAGTACTACTTCATGATGAATAGAAAATACTACTTATCTTTGTATATTACATTTATTATAAAAACTACAGGTTTCGTATGAAAAATAATTATTTTTCTTGATTATCTGATGATGTCTTGCTACAGATATGCTTTGTTTAAGAATAATCTAATGAACATTGACAAAGGAGAGATATAAACTATAACGTATTTTAAATTTCATTTCCATCATTTATGTTTATTATTACTCTGCATAAATTACTACTTCATATCTGTGTATTTGTAATTTTGTAGGACTTTAAGAATTCATTGAACTGTATTTATTCTCTTCTGGGTATTTGACTCAGATGGGGTGAAGTTACGCTAGTGAGTGTAGGCTCGGAGACATTCTATAATCGTTATGAACAAGGAGAAAAGTCAAAAAGCACGTAAGGGGAGGAAGTGGTATTTAGACAAGTGGATTCGGAGATAACGAGATGACAGCTCTTCTTAGTCAAAAGAGAAAGTCAATCGCCCATTATATCGACCGATTTGAGGAGAACTGCACCCGGTGCGGCTTCTGCTGCACCATCTGCTTCTTTCCCCTCTCCGAGAGGATAGAGATAGAAGGGGTGCGAAGGAGTTATCGGCACACATATTATTAAAATAATTTTGATTTCTTTGTCCATCAAACAGGATTTACGTTTGATAAATTATCAACCCTTTTTACATTCACAGTACCAGAAGATCATCATCTCCATATATACGTCAGCATCAGCTAAGCTTTGGAATTTGACATGGGGCGATATTTTGTGTGAGTTTACTTAAGGAAGACATTAAGTTACAAATAACTTTCAAATTTCCTATAAGAAGAGCTAAAATTTATTTGTAATATTTATCTTGAAAAACGAACGATGTTTCGGAATCCAAGTTCACGCTTCACGCCTCATCTTAGCCCTCTCTCGCGGAGACGGATAGTTAGTATTAGTCTCCATAAATATGTTTAGCAACAACATATTAATAACTTTCCGTAAAATCTTCATAAGGAGACTATCACTGGATTGTTTTCTGGAGTCTCAAAAAGGCAACATTTAAAAGAGCTTTCTGATTTCAGTAATTGTTTGTGTTAGTGAAAGTCGTCCTACACAATAACTCAACAATTTCTCCCTCATCGCTTACATACCAAGTGAAATTAAATTAAGCAATAAATGTTTTATCATTATCTTAAATTTAAATAAGACTGATAACAAATTATTTAATCTAACTCTCTTTTATGTGTAAAATTTCGGTTCGTAGAAGAAATCATGCACTTAAACGTAAGATAATACTGAATTAAGCGAATGTCTTCGGCTCTAATTGTTATTTGTAATCCAGAATTCGAAATTAAGGAAGAGAGTTAAAGAGATTCGTATTCATCTAGCATTCAGCCATGTTCTTAGAAGAAAAAAGATAGTCTGGAAATGAGACAACAAATGAACGGAACTTAGCTCATTTAGCCCAATAGTTTTTGTGACCGGTCTATTTGTAAAGTTGTTCAGTACAAGGTTTGAGAGTACAAACACATGAAATAAGATCTTATCAATGATTAATAACATAATCTACTATTGATATATTTCCTCTGCTTAAATGAAATATCTAAGCAGAAATCATAACCTTTTAAATCAATTAATTCTTTATGAGATACGAAGAAACTTACAAATTTACCTAATGATTCCAAATTTTTTTTCGTGTTACCTATTTGTTTAATGTGTCCTATATGTACTCTGCGATAATATATATTTACTCGCGCAAAATCGGTCTTTAATTTATAATCTTTTCTGTTTTAGAGAAGTCAATCTTCGACTTAAAATATTTTATTTTCTTTGCAATACGATGCTAAATACGAGGAGGATCCACAAAAGGTGGTTCTAGTTAGGAGGGAAATGAGTGATTCGTGGCTGGTCTTTCAGCTAATCACTTTGATCACAGCATTCATTAGTACTCTAATTGATGGAAGGTTTTGCATATTTGTACTTGAATTGAGCCAAAAGACTCTTTGATGTAGTACTGCAAACCATCCCATGTCAGCCCCTTTAACCTGTGTATTTCAGAGCCTACATGCATTTGAAAATGCATAATCTAAATATAGGATTCGTGTTGGACGTTGATTTCCGAATTTTAAAACTATCGTTTTTCTGATTCATACTTTATTTTCTGAGTTCTTCATGAAGAGACACTTCAACAAAATTATATAAGTTTCTTACAAGAAATATCTTCCTTGTATTAGAACTGTATTTTATATTCACTTGTTTCTCTTTCTCTAGGCCATTTCAAGCTAATTTTTAGAATATAATTTAAGATTCTGTATTTGACCAATAGAACAATAATATAAAATTGTTTTATTTTGAATTAGGAGAACATTTCACGAGCAGTCTTGACTTTTGAGCGTTCTTGTAAGGTCGTGTTATGGAAGCAAAAAAGGTTTGCAATTATTCCTAATGTACGAATGTGTAGACGGAGCAAAAACGTGTTATTCAACACTTAAGTACTTTCTAAATAAGAATAACTACGCAACAAATTCTTATTTATAATTTCCTATTTATACAAAAGATTTCAAAGTAACTTAAAGGATTTTCGAATTCACATTATTTAGTGAAATCATTATAAATCCCGGACCCTATTAATTAAATAATAATATATTTTTTTCTAATGGAAACAGAAAAACCCCAATTACATCCATTTTAATAATTTGAAGAACACATACGACCATTCCCCAACTAGAAAAATCCGGCTATCCGTGATTCAAACGCGGGACCTTTGTGTTGGAGCGATAGCATGCAGGTACGCTAACCACTCCGCCACCGCGGTCGGTAATCGGTTTAGTCGACAAAAGGCTTAAAATTCTACAGCTTCGAGATCATTAAATATCGTTGCTTTGTCAACCAAGATCATGTAATGCATACTAAAGTCCTTAGCTCTAAATCTGCAGTATTCTCAAACTCGGCTCAGTCATTCATACAAAAGTCTCAGTAATTGATAGGTTCATATTTGGACCTATATAGTTCTTTAACTTTCTCGTTAGATATTTCAACACAAGATAGTCCAATTTTCGTCTATTGATTCTCCTTGATCCTTTTCAGTTACGTGCTGCTCTTCATAATTTGACAGTTAAGCTTCCGGCGTCCACAGACTAAGCATTTTATAATAATCGACTTAATTGCAGTATTCGCAACATATCAAACAAATTTAGCGACTATCCTCAGAATACTTCGTTAGATGCTATCTCCGGTCCCGGAGTGCTTAAAGTGTTTGCCTGACGTCTAGGGGTTTGAATTTCAGAACGAACATGCGTGTTTTTGTTTGTCACGGGTGAGTGATGAGTGACTATGGGAAGAATGGTCTTCTAAGCTTTTAATTCGTCCGTGTGAAATCAAGATATACTAATTTTAATTACTATCTAAAATTCAATAGAATTGGTCGAAATTGAATAACACGAAGAAACCGTTAAGTAGATTGAGATGTCGAAGTCAGAAATTTTGAAGAAGAATCCAAACACAGTTCGCTTAATCGTCGGATTTTTCGGTCTTTTCATCTAATCAGTATGCGCTTACTTAATTTACTACGGCGGTAATTTATGGCACAGTTCGCCTCTTTAAACTGGTTTGTCTCAACGAGTTGAATAATTCATGTCGCCATGGGTCCACATATGTACGCCGAAAATTTAAAATACTCTTCAAAAATATTACAGAGGGTAGGTTAGTTAAGATTTACCCATGATAAATGATTTTTCCGGTGACAAGGCTGACAAACATCACCGAGTGAATTCGTCAAAGCCATATTTATATTTCTCGATATTGATGATTAAACAATATAAAGTTTGTTTAAGTGTTTATATCTCATTATTGACAAGAATTACGAAATTCGAAATATCTGGTTTCTTAAAAATCTTACGTTTTCAAATTACTATTTGTTTTAAAATCGGGCATGCAAATTCTCATTCAAGAGTAAAGAAGAAATTAGAATTCAATAAATTTCAACTACCTTATTATGAATCGCATACTTTTCATACAAGTAATGCCTTAGAGAAATATATATACAGAGGTATATGAATCACTTTTATATTTATGGGATATCAATGAATTACACATTTAAACTTAGGATGGTTAGTGTATGAAAACAAAAGTTTTAGAAGTCTTAGTTTGAAAACCTTCTATTGACCCTTTGCAGCCGTTAAAACATTGCACTTTTTACTTTCTCTTTCTAAACTGAAAGATTTTTTTTACTTCACTGGATTCAAATTCTTCCTTTTGCTTTTCCATTGACTCCACTAAAAAAGCGAAAGCGAAAACTTTTATGATGGCTGAATGTTTAATTTTTGTTGTATTTCTTTCTTAGATTAATTTAAATGCATTTTATTAGCAAAATTTGTAGTTCTGTGGGCGAACAACCAAAAGGGTTAAAACGAACCTATAACTTTTCGATAGTATATAAATTGAAACGAAAGAGGAATCGAATTTCCACTGAAACGAATTAATTAAGTAAAACCAATAAAAGTACAATGCGACAACTTTTATCACATTCACAAAACTTTCTTGGTGGTTTGTTCGTAGCTCGTAAATGTCACGAATTCAATTTCTATCCTAAGCTAAGGATCGCCGCAACCTTAACGCCTCTCTTCCGTCCTTGACCTCTAATGCTACATAACTCTGCCGCATGTAAAGGTGTGTTCGATTTCAAAGTAACACATCGGTCGAGAACAAGAGATGGGCAAATCGAGAAGGCGGGCACTAATCCGTGGGAAGAAGGTATGGATTTATCTGAAGAGGACGTTCTTTGGAGTGGCACTCGAATAAAACAGTCGCCGAGAGAGATGCACTCGTACGGAGGAATCGCGACCAATTAAAAGGATGCTCCGGCATTTGTAGACTCTGAGGTCAGAGAGGAGGCAAAGAAAACGCGGCCAAAGAAAGGGAAGGAAAGGGTAATGAGAGAGGAAGTGGGGGAGAAAGAGGAAGTGGCTCGGAGGGAAGGGCCGGCGTTAATGAAAACAATTAAGGTGCCGCGTAGCATTTGCATATTTCCCGCATTATACAACCCGAGCGACCCTATTTTTTTCGGAGGCCCGGAGGACCGCAGGCCCAGGACAAAAGGGCTCTTCTACGGCCCTCGAGGCCCTCCATGGCCTGCGAGACGGGGAAAGATGTGCCGTCCCTCCCCTTCGGACCCTCCCATTCCGTGTAACACGTCATCATCATCCAGACACACCCACGCAGTTTGTCCCGCGGCAAAAAATTGGCCCCGTCCCGAAGCGTCTTCGGGTCCTTTTTTATTCCGCTGCGGTTGAAACTTATTTTTTGAGAGTCTCCCACACGACTCGAATCCTGTTGCTGGCAGGTCGCCCTCATCCCTTTGACCCGGCGAATCATTGCAGTAAGAATTCGAGTTCCTCTTTGCGGGGCTTGTTCCCATTCGACTGCCGCTTCCCTGGGGAGATTCCAGAGGTAGGGCTTTCGCTTTACGTTAAAAGATTCCGCTCTTTGAGCTATCCTGGGGAAAAACTTCTGGAAATGAATGGCCGGATCGAAAGAGCTTTAAAACGATTACGTGACTGTGGTAGCCCATTCCGTAATGAAAGGGTTGATTGAAATAGTTACGGATTTGAATAAGTCGCTCCTTAGGAAGGTCTTCATCGACCATCGAGGAATTCTGCAGATAAGGAACTACGGCCGAAAGAGGATCCACAGTTTTTGTACTCGATGAATTGATTGGTATTTTGATCAGAAAAAGTTGCGAGTGAACCATACGCTTGGGAAGGAGTTTGAAAATAATTTAAGACGTCCCATTATATACTCAACAAAGTGAAAAGGAAACTGGGTTCTTATTTTTCTTTGAACAATCTTCATTCATACAGTATAACTACGGTTATTAAATTACTTACCAAAATGGTTCTCCGAATCATCATGATTGAATTAAAACTGCACATTTTGAATTAAGAAAGGGAGATCACGAATAAAATTAATATGACCAAGCGTCACTTTGTGGAACTCCAAACACATGTTGAAATGAAAGAAAAATATGGAAAATTCGTGGAAAATACAAAGTATTCTTTCATTTCAACAGGAGATCACGAATACACAGTCAGTCAGTAAAAACAGTAATTACGAATTAATTAATTACTCATAAGAAAGTACAATGTAAGTATTGCTAATAAAGAAAATGAACTGGAAGGAACAACAACCAATGAGAGTACGTCCTTGCTCCGTCTGAATATATCATATCAATGATGAACAATTGTGTGAAGTGGTATAAAGGACTATGATGGGAACACATTGAAACTTCTTCTAAGGAGAAAGAAAACTTTCTAAAATATTAAGGCAGAAAATAGTGCATGTACGGATCAGTAGCAGAGATTTGCATGTTTAATATCGTTATCATAACTAACGAGATGAGCATCTCTCAGTGAATGAACCACAATATGTAAAAATGGCAAATATTTCATATTTATCGAAGTTCCTTTAAAGAAAATTTTACGGAAAAACGAAATCTCATAGATTTTTCTTTTTTGGAGCGGTGTAAGTGAATAATCAGCATGGAATCCATCAATTGTTTAGCTTTTAAGATTAATGGGCGCAATTATAAGAAGTCTGTCAAAATTAAGTATTTTTCATCGTAGAGATATCCATAATTATTAAGTCCACGACATTATTATAGAAGAACATTAAATTCGCTTAAAACCCCTTTCGAACATATTCTTACGAGAAAAATTATTTTATCTTTATCCTACTTTTCTGCCTCATAGTATTAACCGGGTCAGATAGAAGTTTTTTTCAACGTAAATTTTGGGAGGCTGAGAGCAATTAGACGTTCCTCAGAAGGTACTCACCAGTTTCCCTCGTCCAGTAATTTATCGCCTTAGGCGACGCCTCCACGTGACACTGAAGAGTGACGTCAGTTCCGGTCGGCGCACCCACCAACTGGTTCGGCACTTGAATCAGCGGATGGACTGCAAAATCATTCAAAATTACAGTAAGGTAACTGCTTCATTGCACAGCAATTATATCAGCTCTAAGAGAATTACTACAGGTCAGAGAAGATTAATTTGTTAAAAAAATGAATTAACTCCCAACAAAGATATTGTTTCTACCTTAAAGAGATCCAATAATAAATGACGCATTCATTCTGGTACTTGAGATTTACTTTTGCTATACACACAAGGGAATTTCAAATCCTCATTCCTACCCTTTTGCTTGATCTTATTAAGGTTTATTATTCAAAATTACTTTAACACGAACTCAAGCAGGAAAAACATAATGCTGGTTATAATTGTCATACTGGTCCAAATTTCATATGGAAATTTATGTAAGAAGGAAATATGTCGAATGTACATCTTTATTTATCAACTTACACTTTATCAAGCAACAGATCTAAAGAAATAAAAAAGCAAACAGTGTATAAAATTGATAAATTTGATTTTATAATTACCAGCAGATAATATTTACAACACATTTCAACTGAGAAATCAGGACTTTATCACTTTCTCTGTTAATTAACGTCATTTGAACGCAAACATAATATAAAAGAACAAAAATATACAAATTTTGACTGATAATATCCTCAAACTGAAGTCAGACATCAACGGGGAAAGAATTTTCGAGCAAAGAAAAAAGACTGTTAATGATGAGAGGATTAATTTGAAAGATATGGTAACCCTCCCTACTATTTTACAGCTGAAACCAAAGACTACGAGCTGCTTGTCTTTAGCGTAAGCCAACGTGTGTTAACACCTATTGATGCTACTTTTACTGTTCCTTCAATTTTATACCACTTGCGGAAAAGATTATGAAGACAATTTATCCTCGTGTCTATTTTTCATTTTATTCATGACGATTTTCGGCCTAATATTATTCAAATCAGACTTTTATGTCTCAATACATGATCCAAGAATATCCTTTCCTCTATCATATTTATCACTTGTCTCTCTTCATTCATTTATTTATCACTACGACATTCGTTTTCTCTCCATCACTTATTTGTAACTTTATTCTTCACATTTAAATTTCTGCTGTTTCCAGACGAGTTCCCTAAAGTCCAAGGCAATTCTTCTTATCGCTTCGGGTAGGAATCTGTTCATATACAGAGCGAAGAGCGAAATTCTTTGACCTATTCAAACCTTAACGTGAAAACGTTCGTTTCTATATTTTCCCAATTTTTATCATCAACTGTTACTTCTGCTTATTGAATTTCACGATTAATTTACGTATCCTCTAGGAACCAAACAAACGTCTTTCATTCTATTTGTTCCTTTTCCTGATTCTGATGCTGACAATGTAGGAATGTTTGCGAAATGCAAGTAAAACATTCCTGTACTTCCTATACCATATCTTACAAGGATTTCTGATATGTGTTTAGCAAAGCTAGCTGTTTTAACATCCAGGAGGGACAGCGATATATGAAGCGCTGACTTCATAAATTGTCGCCGAAAATCACGCGTTTAATCGAGATGTTTGGGCAGATTGTTACACGTTGTGAGTGGTATGTAAGGTCAGGTGAAACAGCGGAATGCGAAATTAAAGTGGAGGCGAAATCCGCCGTTCATTTTCCAGCGAATGTTCTCAATTTGGGCCGATAGAGTCGTTTGTCTGAGCATGGACGTCTTCTTGGGGGAGATTAATGATGAGACTGCAGCGCCATGCAAATGAAAGAAAGCGGCTGAGGGATCAATCAGATGGAGTGGACGGTGACCAACTCGTCAGCCACTCTCTTTCCAAGAGCATTCATTTGGCCTGTCAATGGCACGCAGAGGACAGCGCACTGCAGGAGCGATTTATCCTTGAATAATGCATGCAGAAGAGTTGAAGGAGTGACAAGGCCTTAGAGAAGAGGAGAGTGGAATTAAGAGTGGAGGATTAGAAAGGAATGCACGAAGCGGCGTCGCCTCTGCAAGAGAAAGTCGTTCATTTATTTGTCTTTCGACATGCTCTTTAAAACTGCCGACTTACTCATAGTTAAGAAGTTGATATGCTTCGATAAAAGGATGAAAGCTTCAACCAAACTTACTTCATACGCGTTATCTTTAAACTACGAGAATACTACACTGAATTGGGTGATGTTTGTCATGATCTCTTAATGCAACATCACAAGGAATTTTGACAGTTAGTTACTTAAGTATATATAATCAGAGAAAGACTACTTAGTGAATGAAAAACCATTAAGCTTTGCTAGAGCTTGGAACTTCCCTCTCTAAGAGAGTCATACGGTTGTTTTAGAGAGCGGAATCTGGTTAGCTTATCGCAAATGGGTGTACTTTGTTGCTAAATATAGGAAAATAGTTCCCTGGAAAACATCGAAGATCTTTGTAACGCAATACCATAACATATTCAACAGATATTTTTCCGACGGCAAGTGACTAGGTGACTAAGTGACAAGACTAAGTGACGAAAATTATTTGCTTACCGTTTACTAAGTAGGAAAGACATCAATTTCTATCCAGGCAAATGTTAAATTATCAAAATATTCATATGAAACTGCAGTCAACTATTAATACAAATGTGAAGATAATGAAATAGGATGATTCTAAGTAGCCGTCGTTTAGTAGTCTGAAATAGAAATAAATTGACTAATTATCCTATTACTAGCCATTAGATTCATTCGGGAATTCCTAACCTTAGTTATGATCATGACCATAAAAGACAGAATTCTTGCTAAGTCTTTCTCCTTATCAACGATAATCGCTATGTTATCTGAAAACCGTGGCATGCGGATTGTTTCTCCTAATATTCTTACGGAAAATTTTGTTTTTCCTTTACTTCACCCAATGCATCCTCGATGTATATATTGAAGATTTGTGGAGATAAGCAGCATATATACTTCTTTATTTGGAATTCCTTGTTATTTTTATCACATTTGATAACCGCTTTTTGTCTTAACATCGATGGTGCAGGCCATGACGTGGGATTATTCCCCGACACAGAGTGAGTTGAATCAACTCATTTAGTTCTTTTACTTATTTCATTGAATTTCCGCCCTCATCCTTCCACTCTTTTGCTTACTTTACCTCCTTCCCTGTGTTTTACTTCTTTTAGGACCCATTACATTATATTAAAATGGGTTTGGTTGGATTAAATATTAGTAATTAAGACATAAGAGGATGCTTTGCCTATTTTGCCCTCAATTTTTTGAGTTCGAAATTACGAAATGTGAAAGCTTAATTGCATGCCTATTTAACCAGCTCTTATTTTACAATTTTATTGAAATATAACTAACTTCTAAAAAGCATCACAATGGCCGAGGGGTTAGAATTTCCAGTTTTCAGAATTTCCCAAAGTTTCCGAAATACATCCTCACTGGTTCAAATCCTGTTTCAAGAATTTTTTTCATAAAATTAAGTTTTTAGTTCTGTGACTTCGGAGTTCAAGTTGGATGCGACTCACCTACGCTCTTACGGTTGGTCAGTTTATTTAAACTAACCCCTACCAAAACCGGTGAATCAGTTATTCTAATCATGTTTCTTTTGTTATTCCTATTGTCTTAATGTTTGATTAGAGATGTAATAAGTGTCTGTTTCGTTGATTTATACACGACTTACTACTTGCGCTAGCACGATAACCACACCGCCACAGTGGCCGGAAAATTCGGTCACGGTAAACCCGTAAGTCCCCTGAATCCTGCGGGTTTCTGACTTTCTTGAAATTCAAACTAATAGGTTTGCCTTTTCTCACCCATTATGACACATTTCTTGATTTCGGGGTCCAACAGTGGCTCGTCCATGCATGTCTTGTAAATTATGCGGTGTATTTATAAAAGCCAAATGTGTTTTTTTTTTAAATATCTTAAACGAAGAGAAAAATAATCCGTGAATACGCCGCGATCGCTGTGTAACCCGAGCAGCGAAAGTGCGAGTTCCCGCGATGTCATCTCTGCCACAGATTAACTGCTAAGGACCTTAGCAGCAGGTATCTTATCTGCTACTTTTGAAGGCATATTTGAACAACCTTAACTTGCGAATTAGTAGGAGGAGAGATACACTTGGGAAGAAAACGTTTAATTTTATATTCAATTCTATGCTACGCTAAACGGGTCTTCTCTCAATATCATGATTCTACTTGAAAAACTTTTAGTTTTACTCCCCTTTTAGTTTTAACATCACTGAAACGATAAGTACGCTGCAATACTAAACAGGCAGAATTTAAATAAGTTACAGAAACAGACTTTGGATTTTATACAGGTTTATTAATTACGACCAGTATTGATCTTATCAACTGAAGATGAGCGTCACGGCATAAATCGGTCCTCGTAAAAAAACTTGTAGAAATGCGAATTTCTTTTTCTGTAATTCTTTCTAGAAGGCATCGCACAAAGTCTGGCCAAAACGCCTAGAGTTAATACTGATAATGATAGACCCGATTCATGCTTC
The DNA here is from genome assembly GCA_036926295.1 of Pachydiplax longipennis. Lineage (NCBI taxonomy): Eukaryota > Metazoa > Arthropoda > Insecta > Odonata > Libellulidae > Pachydiplax > Pachydiplax longipennis. Next base: position 18,225,323 of record JAVFKF010000024.1, on the reverse strand, counting down.
CATTTTAAGGGTTTTCACGGCAAACGATTGGAGAGTACAAATCGCGATTTGAGTTATAAATGCAGAGCACTAAAGCGACGTTTAATCAAATTTCGGTTCGAAGAGTATTAATTATGAAAGTCTGCCCCTGAATCAGAGTGCTATTCGGGATAGCTTTTACTCGGAAGAAAAACGGCTGTTTGGGTGAATGTTCGAAGCATCTTTCTCCTTTATTCGTACGTGCATTCCGTTAAAAGGATCAAACGGAATTGGACGCTAAACTGAAAGTCTACGCTGGTTCGTTGTAAAATGGGGAAAGAGAGGGAGAATTAGCTAAGGCGGTTCAAAGGGGGATTCAGAGGGAAAGATTAAATGGGTCTTTGCGATGATCTGAGGTCAAGGGGTCAAAGGGGATGCCTCGAGCGGCTGTTCCGGATGAAAGGAAGCAAAATGGAAGAGTGAGTGGCCGTCTCCGTCCGGATTTCGCAAATGTGGCGCCGCGACGACCGTCCTCGACGTCCCCCGAGGCTCTCTCCCTTCCCACAATGCCCAGGAATTCAATGCTCCTCACGGCGTTTTCGGATGTTGAAACTCGGAACGTAAACATTTCGGCACATCCTCTTAACCCCATGGCTTGAAAACACTTTTGCGTAATATCTCAAGAAGTCTTAATTGAGGCTCCTTAAAGGAATTAGAAAAACTTAAAAGAATTTCAAATGAAGATTGCTCGATGAAAAGCCTAAATAAAACATTTCATTCTGGTTTTTCTTAATGGATCAGTTTACCGAGGGGTTTGAAGTGAAGTGAACCCATCGCTCTCGGTCCTGAGAATCTTCTTTCATCTTAAAGTAGTCACTGCAGATTTTCATACAATGAAACACCCTTAACCTTCTTCTTTCCCTTCAATTTTTCTCTCTACGATTCTTCCAAGTGAGTATTTCCGGCATCATGTCATTCTCTTTTTTATGTCCTTCAGCAGTTGTCTCTCATCAAAACATCCTCATCTCTTAGTCTATCTGGCTTCTCCACCTCAAGCATTTTTCTCTGCATTTACATTTAAAAACTTTCTAAGTACTTCGCATCTTTCTTCCTAAGTTTCACGGTCATAAACATCGCATCCGAAATAAAACATTACGCAAATCTCATCTTTATTTCTTCTGCAATTCTGTCAAGGATCTTTTTCCCTTTCCATACACTATCTTAACCACCAAAGTCCTCTGCGATATTTAGGTATATCTTCCATTCTAAGCAAAAAAGCTTTAAAAAAACTGAAATGATTTCTCTTGCACACTTGTGTTCTTTCTACTTAATCTCATCAATTTTGTCTTTCCCACATTTGTGTTAGTTCAAGATTATTTTCTACCTTTAGAAAAAACTTCCATCAAACCCTATAGCTCCCCTTCCTATTCTGCCAGTACTTATTGTTGTTCTATTATAAGGAAGCCAAATTCTTTCTCCGAAGCATTTAATTACGACGCCATTCCTCACATTACGTAAGAGATAAAAGTTCTCTCCGGTGAATCGTTCAGACTCCATCAATGTACTCGTGTTCCTCAAAATTTTGTGTCGTAGCAAAGGATTTAATTTCCCGAATTTCCGCTTTATAAGCAAGAATCCTCGCGGGAATTTCGGGGTTCGATGTTTACCGAATCATACGAGACCCAGGAGGGGCAAGTGGGAGTGTTTATTCTGAACGGCTATAAGGCTCCATTGCCGTAGTTCATTCCGTTTCCGTTTTGGCTTCCATTTTCCGCCGATTAACTGCTATCTAAATGGAGTTTGATGCTCACGATCCCTCCCATATCATGAAAAATATAACTTTATAGAATCCGTTATGATGAAAATAGCACGCATTCGGGTGATCCCGGAGTGTTTTCAATTTCACATTTATCATTCCATTTTCTATTCAATCGGATCAATTCCAGTTCGCATTCCATTTTACAATACGTATCCATCCTTTTACTCTAATGAAAGTAAGAAAAAATGATAAATCGGGAGAAAATATTTTACATGATTATTTTTTGTGTATGGTGAAGTTTAATCTTAAAAGAAGTGGTGGAATGTTTCGGAAATCGTGAATATTTCAAGCTTTCTATTTATATCCTCAAAGCTATGAAATAACCAATTGTATCTCTCCTTTATCGTACCTACCTAAACTATATGGATTGCGTAATAAAATTGTAAGTCCATTATTCTCTTACGTAAGCGACATTCCAGCTAAATACAAAGCATCAATTATTACAATCATACAATTATTACATCAATTATTATGGATGTAAAAATTTGAAAACTTTTCTTAGGGACGAAATGCCATCTTTTGTAACAATTAAAGGTAAAATCAACTAGCAAACCTCGTTTGCTTATAACGATAAAGTTGCAAAATAGAAGGCCAACCCGAATCTATCAGAATTAGTGGGACAAACATTATACATGTTAATTTAATTGTTGATATTTACAAAACGTTCTCATTTTAAGAGGAGGGAAAAATAAAAATAAACAAAAATAATTGAAAAAGACTGACTCTTGTAACCAAGTCACTTTTTAGATCGCATAATACTTATTATGGAATGTAATTTTTAGAACCTGACGAAATGGTTGCCCATGAGGAGTAATGATATCACATTAGAAACATTGCCATTCATCTACAATGTGTTCATTCAAAGATAAGCCGTCTTGCATAAAATCAAATGAATGAATATTCATTCCGATTATCCTCCTGAATTAGAAGAAAGATTCACTTAATTACATTAAATGAAAAAGTAATATTCCTTCTACAAAAAAATAAGGAAATCGCAAGCAGTTGATAAAACAAAGTTCTCATGAATCGAATTGAGAACACATTATAATTTAATAATCTAATCATATATAAATTTTATTGATATTCTTCACTTTTCAAGTAGGAAAGAAAATAATTATTTTTACTCTTTTAATGGTTGTTAGCTATGTGTGTATTATTCACGCAGAAATTAAAAATAAAAGGGAATCTAAAATTCCTTAGTTAATGAACGTGGAAGATAAATGTTTTCAAATAACAGGTTTCGTATAAACGCAAATAAAACATTTAACTTTAAATTTCAGACAAATGCGATCGCAGAAATCATCTTTAATCAGAGCTCTGAGGATCTATATCTTGTAAAGACGCGCTAACATTTAAGGCCCATGAATGATCTTAGATTTACATTTGATAAATGCAGATAAAACTCTCCTTCACATCATTCCTTCCTATTCACCTAAAAGTTCTTCTATAGTTAAATATACAAACGATGTAGACTCTCTTAGTCCAAAATCCATAGTGATTTCTACTCAGCAATTCAGAGGCTTTACTTACCTTATGTAAGTAAAGCCTCTCTACGTATAATACTTTACTTATGTAACCGAATGGAACGATTACACGTTTTACAATAACTTTTTCTACTTCGGAAACGTTTGAGACCTACAGTACCCTTTGAGCAATGGAAATGTAAGACTCTCTGACAACATCGCATTGAATTATGCAACTATCAACTTAGGACGCAAAGTACCGAAAACTTCGCTCGAATTTCATTATAAGCAGATTTTCGGTCGAAAAATGCCTTTTTATATCACCAGGCGTCTCTGTGCATTCCCTCCCTCCCGCCTACCCATAATCCCCCGCTCTCCTTCCACGAGTGGTGAATTCCAATTATCGGGGTCGTGTAGTTTTCCCATCGCCGCAAATTTCCAATTCATCGGCTTCCTTCTTCACCGCCATTTTACGGAATACGTCACAGCGCCGATCTTTTTTTACTGCAAATATCTTCACCGCCAATCGAATTCACGGACGCGAAACGTTCTCCTTCCAAGAGGAACTGCCTCCGTCGCCATATTTGCATCCTCTTCCTACTCGTTTTCTGCATTATTTCATCCTTGCACCCTTTGCTGTCGGATTCCGGTTTCAAATCGAAAATATTCGGAAATTTGCTACGAAAATGCAGCACTTTTCGTCGGTTTATCTTCTTCTTCCTTCGAGGATTAGGCTGAGTGACTCGAACTCGTTTTCTTTATCCCTCTTCCTTCTTGACGAGAATAACTGTTGGCAAGCCGATATCTGTCGATGGTGACAAATGTTACTTTCCTTGATTAGATGTTAATGTAAACAACGCAAATTACGTTCAGTCTACGTGAATCTGCGGGCAGCAAAAGCCTTTATACCAGATTTGTTACTTTCCTTGTTTACAGACATGTTTTTCTCTTATGTGATGCCTGGTTATCAATTATTTTGTTATTATATTGGCATATCATCTATTTAGGTCACTTTTTATTTCAGTTGTACCTCCATTCAAAAGTCTTTTTGAGTTTTCTCTTGTCTAACTTGATTTTTGGCTACTTAAACCACCTCTCACTGCTTGCTGGGAGCGATGCCGGTCAACTGTATTTTTCTTCACCCATCTCTCTTGATTTATATGAAAACTCTTATTCACTGGGTTCTTATGCTGCACCAATGGGCTTTTTACATAATGGTATTCTGACTAAGAGAGGGAAGTAAGGGCGTCAATCCTCGTCTTGCTGAGATAGCCTCAATTTGTCTCCGAAGCTTTTCGTAGCTGACGGTGGAGGGATTGAGGATTCATCTTTCCTTCGGGATGAAGATTTTACTGGTACACAGATACAGATTTTGCACATATACAGATGATAGGTAATCAAACATACTTAAATAATATTTAGATGTGTATGATTGATCTATGTTGATTTAAATAAGATGTAGAATAGACTAATAGGTAAGCAGGCTTGCGAATGCAGGTATATGTGCGGGAAATGTAGCAATTACTTTCTTAGCCGCATAATTCTTGGTTTCCTTTCCACCATGGGTCTCGAGCCTTTCTTTATCTCGTATAATCCAGTGTTGACAGTATCTCATTCATATCTATTTCGCAGATAACCATCCATGATTTAATCCACTGGGCAGGATCATCCATATTTTTAAGATCGATCGAGGGTATTTCAGGAATAAAGATAAGAAGGGGAGGGATAAAATGAGAGGTTTAAGGTGGAATCGGCAGAGCGGGTCAAAGGGATAAATCGCTCGGAAAAAAGAGAGCTTAATTTGGGATATTTGAAGGAATATCGGCAAACTTAAGTCCGAGTTAATGCGATCCAAGGAAAACAGACTTTGGTGCGGAAGAGTGGAAAGGTCGACCTCTAGTTCCACAGGGGGGCCCATCCAACATCCCTCCTGTACATTCCATTTCAACATCTCAGCTTCTATTTGCTCCCTTCAAGCTATATTTATGCTAAATCGCCTAATCAAATAAATTCAAGTTTATTGAGAAATTATACCTCTCTACTCTCATGGGATCAAGGAAATATGTCGATTCTTGACTAAACAACCTCGAAGATGTTCTCCGAAAATGGAATAGTTGGTAATCCTGTATTTTAGCTTTTTAAATTATTAGTTCAAAAACTTACGCAGAGATAACTGAACCAACCGGTCTTAGTCATTACATGGATAGCTGATTAAGAATGGGTTGGGCCAGATTGGTGGACGGAAGGTTTTAATTATATACCATAGACACACATTTGTTGTCATTTGTAATTGATGTTTTGACAAACTAAAACTTGAAGAATTCATTACGTTAAAATACGTATTTTTTTACCGAAAAATTGAAAGTTAAGGCAGAATCGAAATTTTATCGAGAGTATCTCTCGTCAAGTTATCATCACTGGCATAAACGAAAATTTACCATGACCTATATTTTCTTAAGAATGAATTTCTTGAAATGAATAAGTTGCAATCAGCGAGACCTTAGGTGGGCGAAGTTTCTACTCCAAGGATTTGCTTGCCCCTATGGTGAAGTCGTTAGGAAACACCTTAATAATTTGGAGTCATAATTACTCCATTAAATTGTCAGCGGAATGCATAATCGAAAAGTTCCCTGCTATTTTATAAGGTGGTGTTCTCAAAATATGGTCTGCGATTCGGCAGAAAATATCAGATTTTTAGGCCCAACAAGTTCATTGTTTTATATCTGGTCACCTTGCGAATTTTGGGAAACACTTAGATAAGAGAGGATGCGCAGATTTATTTCTCTCCAAATGACGCGTACTATATATCAGTTTTATGTATTTGCTTCGTACTCTTTGATATGTAAATAGGAAAAGATTCTTCAAAATATTTTCTATTTTCTATTAAATTTTCCATTACAATACAACGCTGTAATTTCGTCAGCTTCCCTGAAATACTGTTACTACGTTGATGAAATGAATACGAAGAACATAAGGATGTTTTGAGAAAGGAGAAGTTTGACTTATCTTTTAAAAATTTGGTTTCTTCTCTTTGATGGACAACGAATTCGCTATTCAAATTACGAGCACGTAAGAGTACACCCTAGAGATAGGTTGTGTGTTTGTATGAGGCTCATTAGAGAGTAAATGAAAGGGTATATTTACTTCGTAATTCATACTTACAATGAACGTGTACCATCATTCTCTTGGACACGGAGGGAGGCACACCATTGGCTGCGATGCATAAGTACGCTCCCATCTCTGACCTGGTCACTTTGACCAGCGACAGCACTTCTCCTTCTATCGAGAGCACTATGGGAATAAAAGGAAATCAAAATTAAACCCAGGATTTGTCTCTCTTCCAGAAATCTAAATTTTATCATGGATGAAATTGCATAGAGCAAAATTATGTCTAAGAATATAATCGCTAAAAAAGGGGTTATGTGAACGTTAAACTTGCTGCAAACATTTCTATTTCTTATATTTGCATTTATCGTCCAAATTGTAAGCAGGGAATTATAGAAAGTGTTATCAAGGTAACAGATGTTTTACTGTACATATCTCGAATCCTTTTCGAGCAACCTTACGTTACTTGTGGCAAAGTGAAATTGGAACGTTGAAGTACCTACCTATAGTAATAATAATTAAACGTCTTAATAGGGGCAAGATTGAGACAGTCTCTTCCATTTAAAACATCGGATACATAAATATATATACTCGAAAGTGATTATAATAATTGATTGAATAGTGTCATGGAAGATTAAGTGGAAGGAAAGCTTAACAGTGATAAATTCTCTCCATGGTCTATTGCCGACTGGCGATATTTACCTCTGGTCTTTCCCGCGTTGCTCTCTCGCACTATGATCTCGCCTCCATCTTCCCGCCTCCACGTGATCTTAGGCCGAGGATAGCCACGTGCGCGGCACATGAGTTTGGCGCTTCCTCCTTCTGGAACCATCACGTCGCCCGATGTCTCCTCGTAGACGATGTCCGGAGGAATCACCACCTCCAAGTAAGCCGTCTTGTGGAAGAAAAACAACTCATTATTCCTCTCAAATGGACTGCAACAGGATATTTCGAGAATTAAGAAGATAATCAGTGTAATATGTGGTTGATTGACTTGACGTATGAAGTAACATTGTTTTCAATGTTACTTCATACGTCAATTAATATATAAAATGAATAAACATGTACCAATGGAGGCTGTTAAGGCTAGATAATCCCACCAGCTGCTACATTGATTAGAAGCTTTCAAATTTACTTCTTTTGTATAGTTTGCGGATATATATTAATTGTCACGCTCTGGTAGATAAGGTAGTTTTCATATTTAATTCATGAAAGGGCGTTTCGCTACCGTTGTAGTAATCGACAGTGGCCATGTCATACTTAATGACATGCTTATCAGCGAAATATTCAATTATCCTCCTGTATATAATTCACCATAAACTTGTATTTTGGCGTATGTTAAATTACAGTGGTATCTCGGTTCACAAATGCAATTCGTTCTTGATGGCCATTCGTCGTCCGAAATGTTCATACACCGAAACTGTTTTTCTATAGGAATTAAACGTATAATAGATAATAACGTATAATAGATATTCGTATAATCGCTCATTTCACCGTGTATACCTAAATAATAGTCAGCGAGTGTTTCCTACGAAAATAATTGGGAAGAATGATGAAAAAGAAATGTGAGATGTAGCAGGCATAAACGTTGTATTGTGAGACCAAGAATGAATTGAGAAAGCGACAGAAATGGACTTGCGCATGTCTTAATGAATTTTAATGAACTTTTGCTTCCTCAGGAGAGTCATCTAAGAACTAAATTTCAATGACGCCAAGTTTATGGAATATAATGGTTTAAAGTTAGATAAAACAGAGGAAATTAAGTGGTGATAGTGAATGAATTAACAAAATCAACGTGACCAGTATAAAAATGGTGCGCTGCGCTGATTCCAAAAGAATGAGTAAAGGAAAGCTGAAAACAAGTGGGATGAGACATGGAAGTACAGTTCTTCAAATATAAATCGAACGGTGTATTCCGTGGTGCATAGAATTGAGGGGTTTCAAATTTCAGTTTTTACCCCTTCCACCCGCCCTTCTATTACATTTTGGCAACACTGTAATATTGCCTTGGCCGGGGCGTACCAATGTGCCTACGCTCCGTCCGATCAGGGGGGCTGCTATCGCGAGGTCTAAAGGAAAGCGATACCAGCGATTGCTGGGAATTTTTCGGTAGATCGTAAGGAATTATATTTTAAAAGGGCAATGGCCTTAAGTTAGAAACAGATTCCTCTTTATTCTTTACGAGAATCAGTATTTTCCACCCTGGCATAATTTCCAGCTTCCTTGAATATTGAGGACTACAACTGATTTATATAATAATATTAATCGTTAAATCTAAGAAAAGGAATTAAGATTCTGATTCGAACAAATTGCCCTTGGATAATCTGACCTGACAAATAGCAGGAAGAGAATCCTTCCTGTACACAAAGCGGAGACGAGGAATTAAAATCAAACTGATAGAACTTAATGGATGATAGCCAATAATGATGAATTTTAATTAGTGAACGTGAATGTATGAAAAGAATCTTCCGAAAAGAACGAAAAATACGAAGTCGTGTTTCTCTCCTCTAGTTTGCAAGATATGGTTCTGTAAATACAAATACCTTCAAAAGTAGCAGATTAGATACATAGCATATAGATTACATATAACCTACTTATTTTACTATTATTGCAACTCCTAATTGGCCGAGTGGTCTGGTGTCTGGTTCACTTTCCAAAATTTCCAAAATCCGAAAATATTCCGAAGTTTATCCTCAGTGGTTCAAATCCTGTTTCAAGTAATTTTTTCCGAAAAATCGTTTTCTGGATCTGTGACGTAGATGATCAAGATGGCTGCCGCCGACCTCCGCTCTTATGTTTAGTGAGTTTATTTTATTTGACCCCACCTCACTGGTGAATCAGTTAATCTAATTCATTCATCAAAATTTGGCTAGCGATTCTGAAAATCCATTGCAGAGTCTTACTTCTGTTTCACTCAGTTGCTTCTATTTACGTAATTTGAATTTTAATCCTATCTCTATGTAATTGACAGCATATCGACAGAATCTCAACTTTCAAAGAATTGTGAACTTCTTGAGAGATGAGCATCCTTTCTATCGCATTTTCCTCAATCTGAGGATCCTCGCTCATGTAAATAAATATGGATTAGAGACTAAGTCTTGCTGTCTCTTAACACAATAAAATTTATGGAATTCTAGGTGCAAAAAGTCTGGGCACTATTTAGCTAGTGTCTGAGACAATAAACTGGAAGACAAAAGGATATATATCAGAACTAATAAAAATGCTGATACTTTGTTCTGAAGTTTAAGTTATGTTTTGGAATGTCTTGTAGAAGAATATGAAAGCGGAGTTCTATATATTTTATTTTACTGGATTTTTGTACTTCTTTGAATTTATCTAAAATATAAACACTGTGTACAAGATGTGCGTGTGTAGTTTCAATAACATGTTGGACATCGTCTTTTTGTTGATTTTATCTTATATTTTTCTATTAAAGGTTCGAATTAATTTCCCCCAACATCAATGAATTGATATAAAAAACCTCTTGTTGACACAGTAGGTAATCAAACCATTAGGCATGAATAGGGACAGGTTTAAGAGATTCAAGCAAATGTAAAGAAAGTATTCGTAAGTTAGTATATTTGAGATAATAATGCGTATCACTAAGAAGATGATCCTCAAAAGGAATTTTAGTTTCATTTGACCTTTAAACTCTTGACTAAACAGGTGAGTTTTGGTTAAAGTGTCAATTTAATCTTAGTTTTCATATGATTTTACATATTCATCGAATTGCGATTTTAAAATTATTTTATTCCTGTGCCAAAAGTTTTAGAAGTTTACGTATTTTTGTATCACTTTCGATCCATATTAATATAATTGTTTCTTTGTTCATATTCCATGATAATGTTTTACTTCAGAAAACTTGTTTCTTTTAGCTAATAGCTGTGCAGATTAGCCGAGGACGTGGTGATGTTGAAGTATGAGTATAGTATACTTGAGTATGACTTTCATAAGTTTCATCATAGTAAATGATATTCATACCCAGCCTAGAATTAATTTACCCCAGTTAAGGTGTAGAAAAGCTTCTCCTTGGGGAATGCCTGAAAGTTCAGAATATTGATATGTTGCATACAGGTAAGAAAATGTAAGGGAGTGAACGATTCTCACCTTCAAAATGCGAGTGAGCTAAGGCGAGGGAGTGAAGAGAGCGGAAGGAAGAGACGCCTTCGGAAGCGGAGAAAGAGCATGGCTACGGAAAGTGGATGGCGGTGTTTATTTAAAAGCAGAATCAAGTGAAACAGAATTGCGGTAAGACATTTGAAGGAAGCAAAGAAAGTATTCGAATTATTCTGGTGGAAAGCGCAAAGAGGGGATCCAAGTATAATGTGGTGGAACAACTTGCGATTCCAAGACTCTGAGTGAGTTTTCACTGTGCCACTTAGAACGCTGTAATCAATGGAAAGATGCAAACAGAAGGAACCAAAATAACAACATTTTGCCGCCATAAATACGTGCATTCCCACTCTTGATCAGATACAAGCATATTATTTTTCAACGATATTCCCATGCATCCCAAAAAAGCAAAGACAATGGTTTTCGGGTTCCACATAATGAATGGGTGTTTTCAAAGCTATGTGACTTAACGAACTAATAAGAAGTAAAAATCATGAACTGTTCATTGAGAGGAATAAGTACCCATCAAATCATGAAAGAGTTTATTTAGGGTAGTAGTAATTAAAACATTTTCTAAATGAGAGGATCTATAAGTATATAAGTATTATAAGTTATACTAAATACAAATTCAGGATCTTTACGTGAAAAGTTATGAACAAATATTAATAAAATATTTTCATTTCGATGAAAAATCTAATGTGTTAATAATTCAAAATAAAACCAAGGATCGAATTTAGTTTTGAATAGCGGCAAATTAATTTCAGGAAAAGAATTTTATCAAATTTCTTAGATAATTTTTTCCACTGAATATTTCCATTTAATTTCTGTAAATTTTCTAGTCAATTATTATGTGTTATAGGTGAGATATTATCCGAAAAATCCTAATTCACGAAAGTAATGTGATTATGACTGTGAAATATGCATTATGAAGTCTCAAAAAATATGCAGATCAAATGATTGCAGTTTAGCATTTTTGTCATTAATATGATTTAAAATTTCGAAAAATGTTTTAAGGTGATTTTACACGTAAAGATGCAAAAATGGTAAATATTAATCCCCTAATTAATTAATTCAATCAGCTCCTCTCTTAAAATTTTTAACTACTTCTATGAGCAAAGAATATTACGGAATCACCAAAACATTATTTTTGATAATTTCAAATGGATTCCAGGACCAAATTAATCTGGAATAAAATCTAGGATACAACTGTACCTCCTTCGTAGTATTGACTGAGCTCAGAGGAAAAAATAGATGTAGTCGAATCAAAACTATTTAAAGTTTCTACAAAATATTCATTTACCGTCCAATTTTTTGGGGATGATCCTAATCATCAGATGCAGAGAAAAGGAAAAAAACTCTTTCTAAACGTAAGAAAGAGAGGAAAAGTAAAAGATAAGGGGAATTCAATTATGTGAGAAAGAGGAATTTAAAGTGTAAGATGATGTGGTGAGGGTAAGAGTTTACAAGATATATGGACTAAAGGAAAGATGAAGGAAGTTTAAACAAACATATTTTTTAGAGGAGTAAAGACAGCTTTATATTAGTCATTGTTAAGGTCTTATATGGAATCTTTTCGTGGGTTTTGGAGAAGATGATGTAGATATACTAACATTGGGAGCTGTGGTATAACCTCCCTCGGTTTTCATAATTATCGTTTATGCAAAGGGGAGTGCGGGACATCGCAATTGATACAGGTGATCAAAGACCACTCACCTGGCTCTTCATGGGGTCCGTGTTGACCTGGCACATGTACTGCCCTCTATCCTCTCGCCTCACACTTCTTATGTTCAGCGTCCACGTGTTGAAGTCGTTGTGGGTAACCGAGAGACGAGCGTTGTTGGTGATCACGTGCTCGTGGATGGCCAGTATGGCCTTGGTGTCTGCTTTGATCCACGCCACCTGCCCGCGGTGTCCATCCGCAGACATCGAAAGACAGATTATAGCAAAGTGCAGCTTCAAGGGGTTGGAGGTTGGGGAGGGGGTTCAAAGGCCCAGGGCTCTTGTCTTACCTTATCGAATTACCGTGATTCTGCATTCGCCACGGGATCGGATAACTCATGGTGCTAAGTGATTTTGATGACCTTTTAGATACTTTGTGGGCTGGAATCAGCATGAAAATTACTTTGGCTCCTCGTTTAATGACTCGGAGGTAAATAGCGAGAATTTTGGAGGAAAAACGGTCTAAGCCGATTTGAAAATTGTCTTTCCTAACAGGTATAGCAGATGGAATGCAAATTAAATTAATGCAAAAAAATATTTGTGTGGTTGAGGCAGATAGGATAATTTTGGAAAAATGCCGATGAATCTCGAAAATGGAAAAGCTTAGATACTGTTCAGTCAAAAATAACCTCATTTTCTATGGAAAAATTTCACCTAAGAGTTCTATAGTCTTCCAAATCCAACCTTGCGGCTGGATGAAAAAATATGTATTGCTTCCAAAAATCCAAGTCTTATGAGGTATTGCCTGCGAAGTGGTGAAACTGATGAGGTAGAGAGAACTGAAGGATGCAATCACAAGCATTGTAAGATGTCAAGCAATGAAATCTAAGCATCTAGATGAAGCACTAAAATTTTCACCTTTACCTAAAAAGAAGATTTTTTCTTCGCAGGAATTGATCGTCTGAGATTTATGCAAGGAGGGAATTCATCTGTTTTTTCAAATGATTCCAGCACCAGAATCAACGGGAATAGTTGTATCAAATAACCACAATCCACATGGAGGACTTCGAGGATACACCTTCGGCGTAAAATCCATGCTCCGAGGACCGCTGACACCCAAATGCATTGCTCACTTTCGGTCAAAATTCTATATTTCTAGAATTTGCGAGATTGTTAACGTGCATAACATCTGCGAGAATTCGTCATGGTATGATTGAAATTTACTATTACCAGCTAAACAACATTCAACTACCATATCTCATTTTCAGCACAACAACTAGAGGTGACTCTTTTGATACATGGCTATATGGTGCGAATTATCTTTGGACGGTGCAGATTTCTAATTAGTTACAGCTAATTCCAAAAGAGTCAAAAGATGCAAAAATAAAATAAGGGATACGCCTTTCAACTTGCAAGTGCCCTTAACTTTTGCAATCATGATTATATGATTTTAACAGTCTACATTGCAGCATGTGTGAAGAGAGATCATTTTCCAAAACACATAATCAACAAGTAATATTTTTGAAAAACGATTCTTTCCTTAGAATCTAATCATTATTTTTGTGTAGTTCATGTATTAATCTAAGTCCTTCCTTGGACAAAGATGTTAAAGAGAATCAGAATCCTCTAAAATATAGAACCAGAAAGCTTTCATATTATACAGCCAAAACACACATGTTTTTACACAAAATATAGAAATATTAACAGTCCTCAGACGGAAAGATACCATAGCCTATATTTCAACATTCGGAGTATAAGAACATTTTCAATTAGAGTTGTGAGTCAGCAGACCTGAATAAAACGTTCGAAATTGCAAAATGTTCTAAAAGAACAAGTTGTTTTGCTTATTTTAATTAAGGAGGAGCATTTTATTTGGTAACAAGTAAAAGCACGGGAAGTCCAACTTATTAATAAATAAGGCATTTCATCTTATGAGAGGAGTATTATATGCCAGTGACGATGAAAACCTGGAAAGTTAAATCTTGACATTCTACACTGTATTTTGAGTCTTTTTTAATCTATTGCAGGAGACAGATATTAAGTTCTTTAACCCGTCATTTCATGCATTTATTCTCATCAGTTCTTAGCACATTAGGTTAAAGACGGGCTTCCAAAAAATTACTTTTAGATATTTTTTTATTACAAAACTGAGCATGTCAGGATTATTTAACAGAGGAAAAAATGAACAATAACACTCTTCAAAAAGAAAAAAAATGATCACAAAATTTGTGCATAAAACTAAGGTATAGAGACATTTCAATTTTAAAATACCATTCGTTCTGATTCCTCTACAGAATTCGCTTTCTATTAGCATGTAGATCAAGTGAATATTGTATGCTACATGCAGATTAGCCTCCTGCAATGAGAACATGGTACCTTGGTTTTACAGCTATTATGGAATAGATGGAAACATTCACACATCATACAACATTCAGTCATAGAAGGGTCTTTTGCACTAGTTCGAACGTGTCGTTGTCGCTCGGATGATTATGTAACGTAAATAGTTAGAGGGCGACAAGCGTAAATTCCACAGTGGTACCAAATGATCGAAGAAAAACAAAAATCGTGGGAATTCTCTCCGATGCGTACTATCACTAGTTAATGGCAATCTAATATTTTAATTCGAGTACCACTACGCTAAAGTTTTCAATGATAATACCGTCATTATTCTCATTAAAATTCTAGTCATTCGGATATGGCTTATAGTCAACGAACAACAATATAGGTCTTTACGTACAAGAACTGCTTCCCGAAGTATCACTAAAGGAATTACTTTCCCTGAAATCATTTCTCCATCATAAGTATCAATAGCCGCAGTTTATATTTGGAAACACTTTCCTCACTTGGAGAAATATGAGCCTTATCTCAATGACAGATGAAAATTTAAGTGCGACATAAATGAAGGACTGTTCCGTGTTCCTCACCGTTCGATTCGTGCTTCGGCGAACCGATTGCGGATAAAGCAGCGCCTCGGAGAAGGGTCGCTCAAGGAAATCTCCTCCTACGAGTTCCTCAAACAGCATTGGGATCGTGTCGAAATAGCCGTTTGGCGACTTATGGATGGAAAAGGAGGGAATCAGTTGTGTGTGAGAGGAGTGTGCTTTGGATGGGCAAAACACTACGGAGAAAGTTATGTTTATCGAAGAATAATGGGATCCATTTTTGGAAAACGCACACCGATTAAGTGTCAAATTTCGAGTTCATGACCTTGGCTCCGTGGAGATGGCCTAACTCGGAGTACTTAAAAATAAGAATTAAATATCTTGTGGAGTTGAGAGATTAAGGACATGTTATCTCTTCATTATTTGAGTGACACGGAGAAGTGCGATGCAGACGGAGAAACCTTTAGTTATTTTTTTATGAAGATAGAGAAGCTACGATCGCAAATGTCAGTAGTCCCTGATGGAATAGTGCTGTAAGGATATGATACTACATTCTTATATCATCTTTAGATTTGTTCATAGCTAAGCAGTGATATATTTCAATATCGATATAATATCAATATTTATTTTAGCGTGTATTTTAATTTCAGAGTTATTATTCAAAGATTTATACCTTTAATTTACAATAGGAATCATATTGATTTGGAAAACTATATAATATGCTACTAATTACTATCGAATGAGAAACTTCCTTGGAAATGACCATATCTGTTAAAGTTGTAAAGAAAATATATGCAGAGAAAATGTTACGCTCAAATATGAAATTTTGAGAAATTTGAAATATGCGAACGTCATTTTATAGATAAATTTTTGTGAAGGCTGATGAAGAATAATATATTCCTGTTGGATATTAAATGGACAATAAAGTTTTCAAAGACCAATGCAACCTTTCAATATATACGACAGATCAATCGGTAACTACTGTTCTGTAAGTGTAAGAATTAAACATCTCCATATCCACTGAAATTGAATATTAGGAAATAAAAAATATGAGAAGAACAAGACGATTCGGGAATTGAGATACTTTCCCTTACTGGACTTAATTTACAATTGTTTTTTTCAAATCTGCTATGAAATTCTTAAGGGAGAAAGTGCAAGCAAAAGTCGTTATGTTTCAACGAGGGACTATTACTAGCGAAAGATTATCGGTTGCGAAGAAAAGAGATATGCTGTCTGATAAGTGGATGATAGAGAGAGACCTTATCAGCTGTCACACAGGAAGAAAAGATATCCTGGGAGGAATATCTTCCATCGTCATCCTTAGTCTATTTAGGAATGAATCTCTTTGCCTAGAATATTCTACCGTTAGGC
This sequence comes from Pachydiplax longipennis, assembly GCA_036926295.1. Lineage (NCBI taxonomy): Eukaryota > Metazoa > Arthropoda > Insecta > Odonata > Libellulidae > Pachydiplax > Pachydiplax longipennis. Next base: position 18,208,953 of record JAVFKF010000024.1, on the reverse strand, counting down.
GCCTATGTTTAGCTAAGCAAGATCTAGAGTGAAGAAATTAAGAAAAGACTTTGTAATTTCCACAATATATTTTTCTACAACGACATGTCTCGGCTCACGCCATCATCAGGTCACCCAACAGGTGAGCCGAAACATGTCGTTGTAGAAAAATATATATTGTGGAAATTACAAAGTCTTTTCTTAATTTCTTTATTATGGCTTTCCACGAAGTACGGCCAGAAACCATCAATTAAGATCTAGAGTCATCAGGACATTAACTGATATTTTCAAAACGTATATTTGGTCAATATTTCTAATGTGTAGTAATTCTTTATACGTGTACGTGCAAATTTTTACAAGGCCGTGAAAGATTGCCACTCTATATGTCGCAAAACAATTTTAATTAACGATGTCATAAATCTTAGATTAAAATGTGCCTTCTTCGATGGAGTAAACTCCATTACATTGGCTATTATACGGATGCTTTGGAACCTCTAAGAGCTTCACAATTTCCAACGAAAGACATCAGAAATATTACGCAATTTAAAAAGATAATAAATAAATAACAGCGGATATTAGCTGCGGAAAATGATGTGAGAAAAAGATCACAAAGAAGAAAAATTTTGAGCCTACCAACTCTTTGTATGGAGTCGGGAATTCACATTTAATAAATATTCGTGGTATTTCAATATCTCATTTATTCAATGGGTATATAAAAATATATTAATATATTATTAGATCACATATAAATTAGTGAACCTCATTAAATTGTATTTCTATCACAATTATCAAAGATTGAACGTTTTTAAAAATTTCAGTACTCTGAGAAACACAGTTTTCAAAGTTTTCTTCTTAACATTAAGCCTCACATAAATTATTCTGACAAAGACAAGGACCAAATACCAAATATTCGAGCCAAATTATTTAGGGAATAATTATTTCATACTCACTAACTGAGCAAAAATCCATTCATCCTGTTGAGGGGACTTATACAGTCTCTTCATTTTTCCCCAGCTGACGTTTTAAGTACTACACCTTCAATTAATTCAGAGATAAAACCTCGCGTAGAACAATTTCATTTTGTGAAGGGGAATGAAAAGCATTGCTTATGAATGTGTCTTAGGCCGGAAATGAAGCAAGTGAATCCGGTGGGATGCGCCTAGACGGGCCAATCGATAACTAGAATAGAGCGTTTTAGTAGAAGAGAGAGAAGATGGCGGCGAATTGAAAAGAGCGGAATGCAAATGGCCGAAAGATCCTCTTAGGGAAGCAAAGAGCATTTCACAATCGAGTCCTTGGAGGGGGAGGGGTTATTACCGGCAGCGGAAATTAATTCGTCCTCTTAATTCTGTAGCAATTACGAAGTTTCAAAGAGGAAAGGTGGTCTCTCACGGATAGCCCTAGACCCAGCAAAATTAACTCAAACGCGAGAACTCGGTTGCCTAACGCATTTGATCGCACCACCGCCTCTTACTATGATCTGCTACTCTTAAAAAGGTGCTAAGGAAAATATATGCATATCCCGCCCGAGTGAAACGCTGCGAAATTATCTTTCATAGTATAATCTTTTTTCTGTGGATGTTTGACTTGCGTATTGAGGAGAAGTGTGAGCGATTGCTGATGAATTTGTAGTAACATACTTAAGAAGAGTATCTTCTTAACTTTTTCCTAATCTATCGTTTGTTAATATGCCTCATCTAAAAGTTATAGTAAACTACGCATTCTACGCATTAATTTATTTATTGAAATATTTATTAATCTAAGAACGTTATCTGCTCCTAATAACTTTCCCTTATCTTTAGACGCAATACAATCAGTGTCTCTGGGATTCAGGTAGTTCTTCCAAGTACAAAGGTGGATTTTCGAAATGAAGTCAAAGTGCAAGATAAAATGGAACAGGAAGATTAACTTGAAAGTCATTGTAAAGGTTCCCGCAAATCGTTTCCCGTACTTTTCCTTTGGCATTTGTTCAGTCATCAAGTTGTAGGAAATATGTATGAGAAAAATAAGTTATAATTTGATACCCATAATTGATCAATCGTAATTAGTAAAACTTTTTTTGAATGGTAATGTATTTTAAAATAGTTTCCGAAGAAGATTGTATGTAGTTGCTCCATTTCTTTACTAACTCTCAAGTAAAATTATGTCAACCTTGTCCTTGTTAAAATATCCTGAAACAATATTTCGGACGTTTACAAGAGACGTTGATGAATGCATAACTTCAAGTCGTAAAATTTTACTGAGATAATCTCATGAATCAATCAGAGTTTAAAAAATTGTTGCTCGGGAAGAAGATTTACACTTTACCACCTTCAAATCATTGAATTAATATCATTCAGGAATGATCTTGTTTTTGATACCATAAAAGAAACTTAGTCAAAAACACGACAAGAGTTTAATCTTAAAATATGTAAATACATTTTTATTTCGGATGACACTGAGACTTAATAGAATAATAATAATAATAATAATAGAAATATAGAGCTATGTTCTGTGTAGTATCAATACGGCATTAGGTATTTAACAGGCATTATTTCTTTAGTCAATTCCATGGAGGAGTATCCCCACCTCTTAATATTAAAAAAATTGACAGATTTTATTGTCTAGCACTTTGGTCATCTCTAAATCTTCAAATCGTATTAAATGATTAAGCTTTTTTGTCTTAAGTTGGTGCTCATTGCTAAAAAAGTAAATAGTCTTACAAATATTCGTCAATTCTACAAGAGGACTATCTAAGAAAATTTACGATTTTTGGCAGGCTTGCCTTAAACCCAGCTTATTGTTAGTAAGCATAGCATCCAGCAATTCAAAGCGAAAGAGCAGGTGCCTCATTTTTATAAGGATCTAAATTCTCTAACTAAAACTAGGAATTACACTTTTCTTCCTTATCTAGCACAATTTTACTAAAATGAATTCATGTGACCTTTCAAATTAAAGGGAAGTTCTGGAAACCAAATTTAAATTAAACGAATCGAATGCAAAATTTGATGTTCAGTGCTTTGGCCACTTATTTCAGTCACTATTATTATTGTTAAGATTATCAGTCTTCAACATCTATGACTTAAAAAATCATAGCCTAAGCTTGTTACTTATCAAAAAATTTTCAGTAAGTGAAAAGTGTCTTTGTTATCTATTTGACTAGCCGTATTGTTTATAATATATATTTCATATACATTTCGAAACTTTTCTATAGTTATGTTACTTATTTCATAATATTTCAGCCATTCACTGGATACTATTTTCCAGCATACAATTATATTGAGAAACGCTTCTCTTTAACAACGAATGCTGGTAACGTCAGACGCAAAGGGGTATACTGGTAAAATGGAAAACCTAATACGCAGAAATCATCCGCAGCACATTCACCAGATAGGATCCCAGTGCCGGCGGTGGAATGCGAACGCACGTTATCGATTCAACACTTGGATCAGCCGAAAAGGACATGCATCTTTACATCCGTGATTACGAAAGCCTCGATATCTTAACGGACAGAAAAATTGGAACAATGCACCGTCTCTTCCGAAGCCACATTCAAATGTTAACGACGGCGTATCCCGATCACAGTTGGGCTACCTGGAAACATCGTCACGCGGCGTGTACCACTAAACTTTGCAGTGCTCAATAGAATTCACAGAAATTGTGCTAACTCACTATCCCTTTCTCGATCGGTCGAAAAGTGATTTCGACGGCGGAGGATCGCAGAATATTTTTTCGGTTCTGATTTCAACTTTAAAAGGGGAGGATGTGCACCGCGGCGGCGATTGCCCGCACAAATGGGGAATAAAAGGGAATTGGATAGGAGAGGAATTGAGAGCAGCAAGGAAATGGAAAACGGAGACGAGGGGAAAAGAAATCCCTTCAGAATGAAAGTGTAAAATAAAGCATAAGGAGCGGGGAAACGTCTATTCAATTTCCAATTCGCGATTGAATGAAATTCATATCGAAATAGAATATTTCTTAAGTAATAAGAAGCAAAAGATTCCGAAGTGATGTAAGAAAGAATGGCGGAGTCAGGAGCGACTCTGAAATCAATCGATCCCCTACATGATGCAGGATTCAGAATGGAAATGGCTAGATATTATCTAAAAGTGAAAATACTCATATTCAAACATTTCTCCCAACGACTATCGTATATTGCTTCTTAAATCTCAACGGATTGCGGAGGATTCCCAATCGTTTCAGACTAAGCCGATGAGTGATATATAATGTATAAGATATTAAGTATAATGTTTATAACAAGCTGTCTGATACTTTATAAAGATAGTAATAATTTACAGTTTTGTGAAAATTTTTGAAAATGCCAATGAAAAATATTTTTAGTTAGATAACAAGTAAAATATCGAGCGAAGAATTTTATAAATAATTTTAATAAAATGTCATATACTGTACTTTTAGTTTATATCTATACTTAATAATTCATAATTATTATAAAACATAAAATGATGTAATTGTTATTAAACGTAATGTAGATTTGTAAATATCGATTCTAGCATAATTGTTACTATCTATCACTTAATCCTATACATGCCATGTATGTATTTTATGTCATTTTATAGTTATTATTATTATTGACGTATTTAAAAATTCATTCAATGTATCCGATTGCAATCTTATGTGAGTTTACAAATATTTTTACAAATTTAGAAAAAGAGATGATTGAAAGGGTAAATGTCACCCATTATAATTACCTCTCCTTTTTCAAAGGAGTTTCAAATTTATGTTTCGTAATGAAATAGTGTAGTTTACCATGAAATAATGTTTAAATCAGCGTTTATATAAAACCATTTTATCGAATGTATGTGCCAATGAAATAGCTGCAATAGATGGGCAATAGATTCTTATTTCAGGATAAACTGAATAAATATGAACCCTTAATCCATAAAATATGTCCAAGTGTACAAAATGAAAGGGTAAACTGACTAAACAAATATTTGAACACAATGAAAATAAATAAACTAAACTAGTATCTTTCAATAAAGCCAAAGACGATTTGAAACTATTCAACATCAAGAACAAGCATATTACACACAGAAAGGAGTTTAGGAAAGTAATATTCGATGATAAATTACCAGAGAAACCCAACAAGAAAGCTGACATTGAATTGACCGAAGAGCGAGACCAGCAAGAGAAAGGATGAAGAGGTTTTAGGGAAAGAAGTAGAAAAGGTTTTGGTGTTGCCCTAAGATAGCTCAATGGGATGAATAAAAATACGTGGTGAGATGTTTGTATTTCGAAAGATATGTTGCAATTCGGTTTGCGAATCTTTTTCTCTAAATGACCTACATGCTAAATGACTGACTGACTTAAACTGACTCCATTCAAAGCGAAGAACGATCAACTTATTAATCCCGTAATCCTAATGCGAGTTCAAGAGAGATTCTATATAGTGGCAGTGGCTTTTAAAACTTTTTTTGTTGTTCTGCGTGTTCAAAGCGTTCACACTGCGATGTTTGCTGAAACGGGAAATGGATTGAGAATCGCAAGCGATACAGGGAATGGATTGAAAGGACGATCTGAAAGTGATACCGAGCAATTTCAAGATGTGGGAAGTGGCTGCAGGATGAAAATCATTGATGATCCATAATCGCCACTGTTTTAGACTTTTATAACGCATTTATTCTGCTCTAAAATCAATCATAAGAAGCAACTTCATCAGCAATAAGCAATTTAAATTCTACAGCATATTGGAATCGCCTATGAAAAGAAATGTAGTCTTTACTATGATGAGATTTATAACTTAACCTTCTTTTATATAAATATAAAATCTTTCTTTCCTCTTTCAAATCTCCGCCATTCAGATTTTAGAAGATGAGATTAAATCAGCTGCATGAATAAAGAAAGAAATGAACGAAGAGAAGTAAAAAATTAATACCATAACTTTGGAATGACGTCACAGCAATACAACACCCAAAAGAAGGGCGCAGTAAAAAAATTTCCTTTTCCTCTAAACACAAACGGGACACTTTACACAAAGATTTAATGTGTGAATTTAACATCTAGTTAGAAAATAACACACTAAAATCTGCGGTAAAATCAGTATACATTACCAAAATATAATAATGATAAAGAATATTGTTTGGACGACATTGAGACTAATGATTTTTTTTTAACATCCGTATAATGGAAGTATTTGCTTGGAGAAAGAACTAAAGTAAGAAATGAGAATGAAAATTTATTCGATTTTAATTTTAAAGCATAATAATCCACCACAAAAGCACATATTTCTAGATGCATGTCCATATTTTTTCAACATGGAGCCATCGTGCCTAAACATCCCCATTTTATAAAAAAAAATCACTTCTCGCTCCATATTTCTCATTTTTGCCTTTCTATTTTTTACTGTGGAATATAATAACATCGCAGCATCGATCCTGGAATTATTTTGGGAGATGTCTTTTAAATTTAATGTTCAATGTAATATTCCCTAACAATATATTGGAAGGCAATTATCTGTCTTTTGGGTAAGTATTAGGCCATAAAGCGTTACGAATTATTGACTCTGATTTTATTTATTTCTTCGGAAAGTGCTTGAAACTCTTTCCCTCCACTCAATGTATTTTCCAGGAAGAATCTGATCTTTGGGTTCTTTTGGAATCAAACCTATTATAGCTAAAATCCATATGTTATTTTTTTAGTTGATATAAAGATGACATTTTGTGAAATAAGAACTCCAAGTCAACAACGCTTTTTCTTTTCGTTGTGATTTTATATCTCATGTAGCGGCGAGGCATTTGCATTTAACAGAAGATGTACGTATAAAAAATAATGTAAGTAAAATATAACAAATTACAATGGATATTCATGCGCATCCAACTGTGATTCTGGATTAGAAAATCACGTACATTCATAGGTTTTAGCATCAACTTTCTCAATCGGTATTTATCTGAAAAATTTTTCCAATATCAGTTCTCATCTCCACTAATTTTCAATGCGAAACAAATAAAAACATTCGGTTTGTATGAACAAAAGACACTTTTGATATTTAATCACCTTGAAACGCATTCGAAAGCAAATTTTCACGCTGACTGGAACACGGGATTAAAATTTTACCCCTCCATTAGCGTTAGTCAGTCTTCCGAAATTTTTGCTATTCGTTTCACAGAAGGACTTGATATCTCACATAGGTCAGTGCATTGTAGGATTTGAATTTACGGAGAAATATACTTGCATTAAACGGGACGTAGCTTTTGATTTTTGGACGCATCAATCGGCCATTCACTTTGAAGTGCCGTGCTGTGGTACGCAAATTCCCTGGAGGACGAGCCGGAGTGTCCGTGCGTTTATCCGCTTTGGACGGAGCTCCAGCGCCTTTGAACGCCTCGTAATCCGGCTTCGTGCATCACAACGCCCGCATTTTCATCGGAATAAAGCCCATAAAGGAGCGAAAAACGAGGGGAGGACGCTAGATGGGGAAGAAGGAGCGAAAGATGGACGCCTCTTTCAAATCATGCCTATGGCTAGCGCAATGCAGATCGAGCCTTCAACTCACGTTGTCGATGTTACGGCATGGATAAGTTCTAACTCGCCACATCAAATCAAGGGACCTCCAGTCGGGCACGATAGAACTTTATCTAACATTAACAAAAATATACACCAATTACTGCATACATCTATTCCTTCTGAGACAAAATACTTGAATCGTGAGTCATAGTAATTTAATGCATTTATTATTTATACTATTAATAAGACGATAAAATATATCTGGTTGAGGGTTTGATTGATGTCTTCCACAGATTCACGAGTAACTCTCTAGTGTTCCATGACTGGAAAAATAAATTTATCAAGAAAATTCATCACGAAAAAACTATAACTGTTTAAGTATTTTGCAAAGTTATTAAACACGATATGGTTTACTTGTGAAAAATTCCTGATTTCCTTATGTTCAAAATGACTAACTTCTCATCGTTTAGTATAAACGGCCTTAAATTCCCAGTGAGTTCTTATGGGGAAATGTGTGATAGCGAAGTAAAATACCAACTAAGCAACGGAAGTCAGAGAGACGATTTGTGCAACTTAAAATTCACAAAACATTATTTCATAAATCTTATCCATATTCTTGGAATTTTGAATGTAGAACAATATCACACGACAGCAATAAAAAGAGTTCATTCAATTTCCATTCTATTGGTATCTGTGTTGATTTAGCGTGACCACTATTTCTAATTTGATTTTGTAAAGGAAATAAAGACTGAAAACGACAGAAAGAACTGTTACATTTATTTCTCATGGGAGCTTATTCAAAATTTCTTTAGACTCAAATCCAAAATACTTCTGCAAAAGCAATCATTTATATAAGTAATAAATAAGTAATAAAATCTATATTATGAATCCTATAATTTCATACCTCTATCTTACCGAGAAGTGCAGTAAACTAATTTTCGAATTAGAGAAAAGACAACTTGATATTCATTTCCAGCGGTACTTTTGATATTTACATTCTCTTTTTGCACCTATTTAATTAATTTTAACAAGGAATGGGTTATGGGTGGTTTTGCACGTAAGGGCGTGCACCCAGGAAAATTCCCAAGGAAGAATAGACTTGAAAAAAGTCCGACGGGACTGGGAATCGAACCCGGGTCTCCCGATTGCCGGTCGGGTGCTCTGTCCGTTGAGCTATCTCGGCGGAACATTCTCTCAAGCTATTCGGGAGACTTTGTGGGCAATCCCACAAAGTCTCCCGAATAGGTTGAGAGAATGTTCCGCCGAGATAGCTCAACCAACAGGGCACCCGACCGGCAATCGGGAGACCCGGGTTCGATTCCCGGTCCCGTCGGACTTTTTTCAAGTCTATTCTTCCTTGTTAATTAATTTTTTCTTATATCTGCTTTAATAGCTATATTTTACGCCACTTATGTAAAATCAAATACTATCACTATACCTTGACGAATAATAACTTTCTTCTGACATTTTTTGCGAATTTTTATAGTTTTTAAATTTTTGCGTCATTTTTTTCGTCCTATAAATTTTGAAAAATTTTCTCTCAATTTTCCCTGGAGATAAATCTTCTGCACTTAATATATTTCTTCTGAAATTACAACATACTGCTGTTTTATACTGAACAAAAACCAGGATTTTGCTACGCTTGATTGATTGTTATCAGTATATGTTCTTAATGTTTTATATCACATAACTCTAATATTTGACTATGCCTTCGATTAAGATATCTTGCATTTTGATGTCAGTTAAACTAGTGGAATTGAAACTAATCCTGCATGATCGTTTGATATAAATCTAAACCAATTATACTTAACACAAACTGTGCCTAATGTAAGCTATCGTCAGTGGAGAAATCCATTAGTGATTCAAACCATAAAACTTTGAAATTTCTAGGTTGATATTCGTAATCGTTCTTTCATTCTTCAGAAGATGTAGCCGATATTATGCGCCCTCCTTGCTATATAGGCCGTTCTGATACCGTACCGTTCTGATTCTGAGAAAGATAAGAGAAATAGATGTTAGAACCAGTCGATTCAAGAATTAATTTTTTTCCGAGAACAATACGAGAAAATAATCGACTAGGAAAATAGAGTCATGGTGCTTGCACCCCCTGCCACACGCCGAAAGGCAGCTTGCAGGGTACATATGTAGATGTAGATTCGTTGAAAAAGTTTTCCTCGTAGGAAAAATAGAGTATAGAGTCCAAGTAATAAATTAATCTGAGGATGCTGGTAAGAAAAATATTTATTTTCATAGAATATTTTTATATATTACATTACGCGAACTCAACAACTGTTTAAAATTAATCACTTTTAAGAGGACGAATTTTATTTCGATCAGAGAGAGACTTGCAACAATTCCAATGACTCATCTTTGGCTTATTTGAATATTTAGATAAAATAGGCAGAAACAAAGCATAAATAAACATGATTTATTCATCCTAAACATGAACGATGAAACACTGTCTTTATAGCTTGTTGTGAAGTATGATGACCTTCGTTCACTTGAAAAGTGTTCATTTACGAAGAACAATTATCCACGTATATCTAAACATGATTATATGAATTTGTTGGTGAAGACTAAGGAAGAAATAGTTTTCTATGAAAATAACGAGACAGTATGCTCTAAAACGGGACCGTCTCGGAAAAAACTGGAGGTGCGATCAGTATAATTGTGCCAGGGTTGGGAATCCTGAATGTTGGGCAACCTACGTAGCATAATCGCATTGGGTGTAGCATTGTCTACAGAATGAGTGGAACTATTAGGAAATTGGGATTAGTCGGAAATCCTGGATTATTGAACTAAAAATTTTTTATTGGATGGATTTAAAAATATATTTAAGATACAACTAATGTGCATGAGAACCTAATACCGTATCAAATAAGAGCGGAATATGGTATTATTTTATTAATTGCTATTTTACCCATGATAGCACGCACTCACGGCGAATTTCATTGCTTTTGCTTTATATTCTGTCTTTTCGTACCAAACATTGGAATTATCTTGCATAGTCCTCTGTTTTACTATTCAATTTTAATTATTTATCAATAAAGCCATCCTTAACATACATAAGATGTTGACTGCCAAAGATATCGATCTAGATATACATGAGAAAGATTCCTAAATTCTTCTATAAGGAGTGTTGCATTATGTTGCTGTGGACTTGGACAGCGGTTATGAAAGGAAAGAGATTAGAATTGTTTAAAAGCTGGTGCTATAGGGAGATGTTGAAGATACCATGGATGGATTAGAGCAGCAATGACTGGGTGTTAAGAAGAATTCTAAAATATAAGCTGTTTTTGAGATGTGTTTTAAAGCGCAGAGATGAGCTTGTTGGTCATCGTTTTTACCATTAGGGTTTCTTCAAAGATTTTGCCGAAAGTTATATTGAGAAAATGATAAGTAGAGGAAGATTTACACTCTAGTACGTGACAAATGATTAAGGACGAGCATTGCAGTTCAAAGGGAGAAATAAAGAGGAAGGAGTGAAAATGATCCAAATGAGAAAGATGCAGCAAACCAAATCCAAAGATCGAAGGCAGCAGAGGGAGATCATCTGTCAAAATTGCGATATCGACGTGTTCGCACTAGTGTCTGTGTTCCTTCTATGAATAAGTGTTGTATGATGCATGAAAGTTATCATCTATTCCTTTGTACACATTGCCCAAAAAGGGGAACCAAAAAACCAAATCATTATTATTTCATTGTAAAAGACTAGTCTGTAGAGAGCATAGAATATTTATTTGATTCTCAGGACAGCGATAGACGAATTCGGTAGAGGAATCAAATATATAATATATGTTTAAATTGGAATGTCTCTTAACCTTCGTTTTTGAGTTCATATATCTTTAACGTATATTTTAAATATATTAAAAATTAACTTCTTTCGCGTTTGAAAAGCTTTATTTATAAATAGTACCGTTCATTTTTCTGATAAAAAGTTTGTGACTGCTCAGTTCTGTCATTAACAAATTTAAAACACCTTTTTTCGGAAGTCGATTTTTTCTTTGACATGAGCTTGACGATGCAGTGCGAATAAGCGTGCGCGATGGCGAGTTGATAAACGGATAGCAAAAAGATAGTATATGGTGCGGTTGAATTCGGTTTTCAAGTAGTGTATTAAAACTTTGGCTGACGTTTAAGAAATATCTTAAGTATAATTTGTAATTTTACTTCGTAACTCTCTGTCTTAAAGCAAATTTTTTTCCGCACCAACGTCTTTTCTAATGCGGAGATTAAATTAATGTCCCCGTAAACATAAGAAATTCACGCTCAATGTCTCCTTATTACATTTAAAGCGGGAAACAACGTGGACGAGCCGTAACTCTCTCGATCGCTGCCCGCGAGAATCTCTGCGGCAATTCGTCGGGGGTTTCTTTTCCTCGGTGACCCCTTTTTCAGGAGCGCCAATTTCAGGGTTCGGAGCGTGTCCAAGCGAGGCGAGAGAAGGACACACCGCATTCCTACACTAAATTCAAATTTTGATTTTTGTTTTGGTCAGGAGTGAAGGGTGTCCTCCGGAGGGCCCGGAGATAAACGGCCCAAGAAAGGGAAATATATATTTCCATGCGACCTCACAATTGTTGGATGATCGTTTATTTTTTCGCTCCCTGCGTGGACCCTTCTTCCCTCCGAATTTGCATCACAAATGCCAGCCGGCGAAAGGGGTGGAGTTATAAAAGCAGACACCCGCACAAAAGGAGTATATTTACATGTGGAACTGAGGTGCTCGAATCTTTTCCGACGCGCACCTACGCCTAGAACCACAAACGTATACTGTCGTGGGAATTTAATTACACGAAACGTTAAACCCTCTCGTAAACTTATTTATGCAAAAAAAAGTATTTTTAAGCAAATTTGGAAAATTATGTTTCTTTGCTTCTTTTTGCAGCTTTTCTAATAACTTTTGGCTACCGGATAGCCAAGTGGGCAGCGCTTTCGAACTCGTTGAAGCGGTTCGATTCCCAGTGGGGGCCCAAATGACCTTAGCTATCGAAGCCCTTTTAAAAATCATTACCACTATATTACTTTTCATAGAGGTGTGTGCATTATTTAAGAGGAGATGTTTTTTGCAATTTTACGATACTCTGCAGTAAATGCAATGAATGGATATAAAGATGTTAGACAGCTATCCAAGTAAGGAAATCCTGAAGAATTAAAATTCAATAAAATGCGAAGGAAGTTCGCATTCACGTGGTGAATCAGCTACTCACAATTTCCTATCCTTCCGTATTTTGTTTCCTAAACTTTAAGTTTATCATTATTTAGAGATCACGGAATCAAAATCATCGAAGTCTTCCTCCTTTGCTTATGCTAATGTGATTATAATTCGAAAGCACGTAAAATTCGACTTTGTTTGATGATATTTGGACTATTTCGGCTCTTCTTAAATCCAGCCCTTTGCATTTCATCCTTAGAACGTATGGATGGAGGAAAATAAATCTTGGTAAAGGAGAAATTATGAGGAAACTTATAGGTTGATTGATAACTTAGTCAATACTTAGGTAAAAATAAATATTTAAGATAGGTTGTCCTTATTACATAACCATGCCAAGGAAAAAGACGGATAGATCAGAATATGAATATATATTTCGATATTAATTCTGCTGGTCTTTTAATTTTCACTATTGGTATGAGGAAGAACGTGGGTTTTGGTATGGAAGACATTCGCAAAACTGCTTGGCCTGCAATTGCTAGGGAAAGGGAATCGAGAGAGCGCGAGTATGCACAGTAATAAATGCGGAAAGTCAGCTAAAATGGCGCGTGAAAATGAATCCCATAGGTGGGGAGATGAGACATGCAGTGGAGCGTGTGATTTGTGTCGTCGTCCAGAGGGAGTTCGGGTCACTTCTAGAAGTATGTGTGTGTTATGAGTCTGTGTCCAGTGTCGAGAGGGAGGAATTTTAGACTCGCTGCGCCGTCACCACCACCCTTCTCATTTATTTATCTTACGTTTTGGATGAGTGATCCCGTTCTGTTGCGGGGGAGGCGCCGTTGCCAAACTTATCGCAATCCCCGACTTTCTTTCAGCTCCAGTAGCAGACGTGATCGCATGTTAATACCCTCCGTATGAGATGAGTCAAACGAGGTAAAATATAAAAAAATGTTGTTGCGATTCTATATCAATGCGAAGTAAGAATGTTTACAACGATGGGTGAATGAATCAAAACGTAGTGATCACTGGAATGATCGCATTCCTATGAGATAAAATGAAACGTTTACATCGGTGAAAAAGTACTCAAATGGAAAAGTTCTTCGCTCGATTTTCTAAGCATAATTTTAATATTTCAATATAGATTTCATTTGATACGATTAGCGTTATTTAGTAGATGGTAATTCCATCCTGAATAGAGAGAGATTTACAACATTGATAATACTTCTATCTTTTCAAATACTTCAATAAACAGTGCTGCGACGAAAGTTTGACATGAGTTGATATATTTACCTGAAAACGCAATGGCATTTTAACAGTATTTGTGCTTCTCTTCCGTGATGTGCCAAAACATGTTCCTTTACTAAGACTAATAAACTACTCTTTCAAACAGCGATATTATTCAGTTTTCTTTAATTTGGAAATCAGAAATTCAGTAATAAAGGCTTTGAGTCGGAAAAATATTAATTTCATGATGGTTGCGACGGTACGGACGGTTACAAAGATCTGTTTTCAAGAAAAGGGAAGACTTGCTTAGTCTAGTGGTAAACCGCAGTTTTTAAAAGGCTCTCTCTGTGAAGAACATCGTTACATTTGTGGCAAATTGATACCACGATATAGAAAATGGAGAATCAATCTCTATCATTTAGCTATCCTAAATGTTACGTCTGATAAATAAAGAAGACTTATACTCCTTCTTAATTCAGCCACCCACACTCTTCAATAAGAAAACTGTCTAGGGAGATAAAAAAAATTCAATTTACGATACGTTACAGCGTAGTTTAAATTTACAATCCACGTAAGGCGAAATAGGTCAGAGTGGCAATCATCTCAGCGATAAGCTCATTGATACTAAAATTAATCACTGAAATGTTTCGTAATATCCTATCTTATAAAAGAAAATACGTTTATATAGATTACTGAAAATTGAACAAACGACTCGCTGAATAGGAAATAAGATACCTAAATCGATGTTACTTGAAAAGGCGTAGATCAAAATGAATTTTGGTCACTACGACACTGATTTGAATGGAAAATATAGATAGACATGACCTCTTATGTCAACTTTATTCATTGATTTCGCTATATTTTAGGAAAAGTGTGGGATAGCTAGTATTTGAAAATAACTAATCGAAAAATTAAATATACTTTTTCAACTCTGATTCAAAGAAAAGATTCAAAGAAGAAGAATTAATTATTATAATATGTAAAATTAATAAGAGAACAATGAATATAAACCCAAAATAAATAAATATTAATAATAACCCAAATAAAATAAAAAACTCAAATAATAAAGATGGAGCACAACTAGAAATGTTTGAATCATGACAGAATGGCAAAGAGGGACGGATAAATGTCTTGGTACTTGAGTTACTATGGTAGAAATATTTTTAGGTATATAATTTATTGCCTTACTAAGAATACAAGAATATATCTTTGGTTCTTGGTTCACAATTATAAATTAAAATGTGTTAGTGATTTCTACGACATCAGCATTCTAAGTAACCTAAGCTGGAAATTTACTTTGAGAATTATTAAGCGAAAATAAAGACTTGTTTCAGTTTTTTACTACTGGTGTTAACAAGGAAAAGTATGATATATGCCACCATAAATATCGAATCAAAGGAGACATGCGATATAAAGCTGTAGACGGTAGTCCATCTTCATGCGAAGTGAAAGCCGAAGAGATCTTCTGAAATTTTACGATCACGTGGAAATACTTACAAATATTGTTAAAATTTATCCTAAATATATAAAAAATTAATTATCGTGAAATTTAAAAAATATCATATTATCAATTATGTATATTTTATACAAGAAGAACATACTCTTAGGTAGTAAACTACCTGAACTGTACCTATATACTTCTAAATCCTTTTTTGATACTCAAGAGTATTCGTGTCACCCAATTCTGGAAGATATATACTTCAAACTCTTTGATTTATAAGTGAAGAATTCAGAAGGTTTACCATTAAAATAACCTTTATTCTTCTACAAGTCTCGCTGAAAAATTCATCACCTTATCCTCCCGAACATTTCGAAGGTATTAAAAATAAAGGCGCTTCGGAAAGGGAAGAAATTTATAGCCGTCGCTTACCAATTTCTGTAGTATATCCCACGGGGCGGGAGTGTGTGCGCCACTGCAGATAACCTAAAACACGGAAAATCCTTCTTCTGCGTTATCCTCCGACACGCACATCCCTCAAGTGCCCTCATCTTCTCCTCACCTCCTATTCCCTTCAATCCTACTAGTATTCTTCCCCACCCGCATTTTCTTCTCTCCCGTTACTACTTAAACTTTTTAACTATGTGGCACAAGTAAATCAATTGTAAACATTTTACCAGCTATAACAGGGAGAGTTTTAACGACTCGTATTTTACAACGGCGAGCAAACATTAACCTAATTTTGAGTTCCATGGGACGTATTGCATCTTGTAGGAGAACGCCAGAGTACTTCTTACCCTGGAATATTTGCAGTCACGGTGTGTGGAATTTAATCATAACATTTTCAGTTTTGTTGTTGCGTAAATTTTTTGTTACTACTCCAGCGGTATCTTAGTGTTCCATCTATGGTTTCTCCCTGCACCAAGCGCGATCCAGTTTCCCTAGTCAGTAATGGTGGATTATATGGGAATGAATTCCTACGTGTTTTTCTCTGCACTTCAAAAATAGCCTCGTTCCAGGTCGTCTCTATGAGGTTTTCCTCTATTCGAAGATTAAAATTATGATTAGTAGCCTAAATTAGAGGATTTCAACTACAGTTTTTAGCTCCCAAACAGACTAGAAAAACCAGAACGCAGTTTGGTGAACAATGACGATACATTGCTGACTAAACGACTTAAAAAAACAAGCTAAATTTATGCCGAAAGATGTAGCTTGATGATAATCTTAGAAACCTAACATTCTGATTTAGTTTGTTCTAAAATTCTCGAAAGATCGTGTTGCATTCCAATGGATTCATGTAAGGGCGTCGACGTGGAACACCAAAAAGGATGGCCTCGAGCCACAGAGATGCCGCGAAATGCGGACACTTCGCTAAAATACCACCGCGAGGAAGCTGAATCATAGCAGAGTGGAAGTGTGTAAGAACGCAGTGGAGAAAGAAGCCGTTACCAGAGGCACAGGGAATTCCTAGGATACTCATACACACCTTGTTATTGGGGCCGCAGGTTATTTAACTGAAAATATAGGGTTAGGTTAAGACATTTCGTTGTAGTTAGAGTAATGTCTTGATATTTATTACATTAATCATAAGCATGCAAGAAAAATTCCTGCGTTGATTTATTTTTGGAAAATTTTGACTCCTTAGTGCTTATGATTGCTTAATTGCATAGCACCAACGAAGATTTCTGCTAAGCCCCTTCTTCTAGTATTTCTTTATTAAAAAGGGATCAATTTGATATTTTTATAATGCTTTGATGCTTCTGTTACTTAAGTATAATTCTTGTGTAGATTAATTGTTAGCGACTAGTCAATAGCAACGAAGAAGTCATAAATAGGATTAAATCAAAGTGAAATGTTAATGAAATAGTTAAATGAAAATATTAATTCATACTAAGTATTCTTGCGTATGAAACGGTTTTTCCTAAGGAATCCATCTAATCAAAATCTCAAAAGTAGTAAAATATAAATCGTGAATTTTACTATGGCGTAAGAATAATATGGTATGAAAATAATTATAAATTCAGTAGTTAAAATTTTCATCTTTCATAACTCGGCGCCCCAGAAATTTAGTTACAAGCGGGATGATGAGAAACGAAGAACCAAAGCTGTGAAAGACTGGAATTTCTAGTTCCCTCGATTGTGTTTGACGACTTTCTATGTATTTAATTACAAAATTAATTCTTGCGCTCGGGAAAATGACCTTCGGACCGATATTGATAGAAAGTGATGAATTGTTCAAGAAAATCTTTTTTGAGTTATAATCACCAAGATATTAATAGTTGGCTTTATTGGTTATCGGCTAAATTAAAAAAGTCAAATATTGAACATTCGATTAATATTCCGTCCATAAACTCTTTGAAACGCACTAATTAATAATCCGAAAATCATTATGGGATTTCAAAAATTAATATCCTTTGAGGGGGTATTGAAAATTCCTTCTGATTAAAACGACCTCTATGAATTTCTCCTCATAAAAGTCGAATTTGTTCCTTTAAAAAGGCGTTGATTTTATGCTTATATTTAGATATTCCGCCCATCGAATATTTCCAACAGAAAGATTTAGTCTCTCTTTTAATATACTGTCTTTTTGGAGTTTGAGAATGCCGTATTTTGTCAATTAAAATATACAGCGTTAAAGTATTTTATCATTACATCAGTTGTCGTTTCTTCATGGAGGTCCAGGAGAATCCTGTCAGGAATTTTTACTTTATTTTCCAAATTATTTCTAATTCAGCTACAGTAGCTACAGAGATAAAGGATCGGTTGGAACTGATTTTAGTCAAATTCTAGAGAAAGACAATCGTAATGATTTCACATGAACTCGGCAATGCTTGGGAAAAGATGACCTTATTTTGTGTTGGATACCAGTCTGCAATTTCTCCAAAATAAATAATACATATTATTTATTATATGCACAATTAAAGAACTTTGTGAGTGAGTATTTAATATAATATTCATTAAATAGCTCATACTCATTTTGAATTACTCGATCAAATGGAAATAAATGCCCTAGAACCTAAGAGAACTACTAATGTTTAAAACATTGCAAACAATCAGCAATGTGAGCGACACGAACAATTGAATATGTTCATAAATAGGAAATTGTAAGGCTGCCAATTCGTTCACGACTCATTAGAATACCCCCTGCCACACGCCGAAAGGCGGCTTGCAGGGTACATATGTAGATGTAGATGTAGAATACACATGTCTCATCCAGAAAAAAGAAATTTTGATTCCTATGATATTAAAAGGAAGTTAACTATTGATGATTCATATCGTTAAAATCTTTTCTTTTTGAATCCCATGTTACTCGTGGTTACTTTATAAAATGCGTACGCGAAATTTGTTAAGTCCATTTCATAATTTATCCCGTCTTTAATTATATTCGAGTTTTAATTTCTGCAAACTGACCTACACTCAAAATACCAGAAACTCTGGATTGCTTCAAATGCTAATTTTACGTCCACTTAATGAAAAGTTTCGAATGTGGAAAGGACGTTATGGAAAAGACTTCATTAAGTCGGTGGGAATATTCTCTTTTTTAAAGGTTGAGGCCAAATCCACAAGGGCTCCACCCACTCTAGTCGTTCATTTCGGAATATGAATATAATTTTTCTGGACGAGTGGTAGCTTCCCTTTTTGTGTTTTGCGTGAAGAATTTTGTAAGCAAACCCAAAGGCATCCTCCGGGGAGACCAAGGGTAGAGGAAAAGATAATCACTTCCCGTTAATTGAAAATTTAGAAAGTTGAAAACGCCTGAGGACTATTAACTCCTTACATAGATTTTTCTTTGCTCTCACATGGGAGAATATTACTCCATTCTTTGTCTTACATTGCTCGAAAGGAATGGGTACTTATAGTATTTTGAAAATTCCAACTGGATTGTCTTTTTTTCTCTCCATTTACAAAACGTGGTTTGAGTTTCAAAGGCATTAAGTAGTTGAACTGAAAATTTATTGTCTAACATAGAATCTCTTTCACATATTTCAGGACTGTTATCTCAGTACGTTTGCTCATTTGACCATTTTCTTATTCAATGGTGTGTATCCCAATAAATTCCTATTAGCTTTTGTGTTACTTATAATGGTACAAATCTCAAAATATTTCTCACATTCACTTAGCTTACTGAGATAATTTTCTCATTTCAGGAGTTAGAATGAATTCATGTAAAGCAATCAAGAGACCTTAAAGTTCACTGACAAAGAATTTTCCCTTTGCAATAAAAGATAGTTCTCATGCTTTTCGAACAATTCATCGGTTCACAGCTTTTTAACTAAGTGTATGCTTTTCAAGTAAAAAACGTTATTCATTTCAAATAAACTATTGAAGTAAACAACGAGCTCAATCTCCGATGGAATAAGGAATTAATTGTTGAAATAGATATTTGCTTCAAGTCGTTCTTTTCATAGAGCAGGAAAGAAACTTGAAGGGTAAATTATGTAAGAATTTTGTTGTAAAAATGATCCTTGCCATGCGCCTCTGGCAGTTTGCGGGGTAGAAATGTAAATGTAAAAGGATCGATTAAGAAATATGCACGTTTGAGGAAATTCCACTCTGGTGGAACGTCATTAGGTAGCTCGTTTACAGGCTTAATATGGAAATAGAAGATAATCCGAAATATAAGCTGAAACGCACCTCAGAAACTTGGCTTTGTTAAGCTCATAGTCGGTGTGAGCGACGAACATTCCAAGCGTGATACCGTTTTGCGTTAGTTGGATCCCATTCGGAGCATGCATGTAATGAACTCCTACCTATAAGCACTGCGTTCGTGAATTAAAATAGATTGAGATTAACCATAATCATTCTAAAGATTGATGCATAAAAATCGGTAGGGGATAAAAATATGCTTCTTGATGGAGGATGGGAATCTTTGGAAGAAGATGATCAGGGACTATGTTAAAATTGCCGAAGGAAATATACAACATATGATCTTAAAAGACAAGGCAGATGTTATGGTTTCCCTTTGATACACTGGCAGATCAGATACTGCGAGACAATCAGGGAAGTAAATGATATGAGCTATAAAGTAAATATCGAAAACAATGATATCGCAATGGTAGAGATTGTGATAGACTTAGTGAATCACTGATGAACCCCCTGCGATAAGTCAAAGGTTCCATAGAATAATGGACATGAAAAAGACTGAACCGGGACTCGAACCAGAATCTCCCTCTTTCCGGGCGGTTGCTCTGACCCTTTTGAGCTATCCTGTCAGAGAATTCTGATATTCCGTTTTAGGGAGACATAGCAGCAAGGTTAAGTGGTTTGTCCGACTTAGCGGCATCGCCCACAGCTACGACCTCTTTGAAGCCAAAAAAACTGATAAAACTACGTTTCAAAGTAGAATCATGATTCATTTGATGCAAGACATTTCACGGGTTGATATTACCGTTATTATAGTAATAACTAAGCATCTCATCGTGGTGTTGTTTCATCATAGGAGTTGTGTAGACATTGCAACGAAGGAAGCCACTCTTTACGAGAGCAAAAACTGCCTGAGAACGTTGAAGTACACATAGCCATTTTAACGTAAGAGGATTCCGCAGAACGGCAATTATTAAAAGAAAACTGCCGTGAGAGCGCTCGTCGATTAACCGCCGCTAATCCGTATGTTCACAAAAGGAGTTTTTCTTTCAATTCGGACTGCAAGTGGAGGAAAACACGGTCGTGGAGGCCATAGCACTTGAGCCGAAGCGATTAGATTAGCCGCGAGAGATGTTTGCACTCCGAAGAGAGAGTGGGGAGAGAACGCGGAAGTTGGATTCGAAAGAGGAGAGACTTCTTTGCCAGAAAGAAGAAATGTATGGTTTCGTAGACTTGTCTTTCCTACGATGAGGTGTAGCTTATGATCGAATTAAATGAAACTTCTCGATAGAAACATGCTAGGATACTAATATGTCAACATAGTGGAACATTAAGGATAGAATGTTTATTGAATAGAATAGAATGAATTTTTTAACATTGAAAATAAAATAAAAACGAAATAACTCAAAATGCAAACCGCCACACACGAACGTACAACCTAATAATGGTGTTTTTACATTGAAGGAGGTTGAACGTGCGATTTCCATTTTCAATTTTTCAGGATAAACACTATTTATCCGTGTATGAGAAAGCTATAATTTTTATGCAAGAGTGAAATTATATCGCGGAAAATATTTGCTTGAGTTGAGGTACGCGAACACCAAGATAGTTATCATCGTCATACAATAGGGGTTTCTAAAACCAGAAGATATTCGGTTCATATTCAGTGATATGGAATAAGTACATTCATCCTCGATCATTACCTAATGGTTTTCTATAAACTTTTTCATCAGCTAATTCGATGGTGGTCGACGATTATTGTCCAACTTGAAACATAGTAATGTCATTTAGAAAATTATGGTTGAATTTGCTCTCTCAATAGGAAAAATCCGTTGAATTCACTCTAATGAGAGGCGCCACTTTGAGATGAGATCTGTTTAGCGTATCAGAGGATTTAATTAAAAAAATAACCGTTTTCGCCCCAAGGTTTTCTCTCGACTGGTTCGCGAGATATGGTTGTTAAAATATACCTTCAAAATAAGCGGATTAGATACCACATTGGCTCATCATCAGCAGCAATGACATCGCGGGAAATCTTCGTTTATTTTTGCTGCTCAGGTTTCCCTGCGATCGCAGCTTGTCAACGGGCTATTTTAAGATATTTTAAATGAATATATTTGCCTTATATAAATGCGCCGAATATCAAGCGGAGTTTTATCAAAGTAAGCTGGAATGCAATCGCAGAGCAATCGAAGCTCACAATCGAAGACGACTAAGTGAATCGGTGCCATAAGGTATTGTCTGTCGGTGTGCACACCCCCTGCCATACGCCATCTGGCGAATCACAGGATATTAATGTAAACGTAAATGTATCTGTCATATTATGTCAATATCAGGCCTCTTTCTTGAATTATAACCTAATTCTTTTGATGGCGCTTCAGCATCAGAATGGCCGAGTGGTTAGAGTGTCTGGTACAGTTTCCAAAATTTCCTAAGATTATCCTCAGTGGTTCAAATCCTGCTTTTAGAGATTTTTTCCGGAAAATCAATTCTTCAGTTCGCGTGACGTAGATCATCAAGACGGCCTCTATCCACCTCCGCTCTTATGGTTAGTCAGTGTTGTCTTATCTAACCCACAGCCCAAAGATAAGTCAATTAAGCTAATCATATATCTATTGTTATACTGTTGATGAAGGGATGTTTAATCTGGGTAACTTAAATAAAATTAAAATATCACTTTTTCGAGCAAAGTGAAATAGAAAAGTAATTCACAGGTTTATTCAATAGTTGGCAAAATATTTCCTAAAAGAGATCTGATCAAATTCATGATCATAAGTCTTGTTTTCCTTACATTAGCTTGCCGAGAAATTAATTACTCTTGCTCAAATAAGAAGGAAGCGTAAAAAAATTAATAATTAATGATCTAAAAACTTCAGGTGGTGATGATCAACTTCTGGTCACTCAATCAATTGAAATTTCAGAAATCGTTTTAATATGAAAGCTTCCAATGCTATACACATTAATTTATAGATAGTATAATAGCTTCTCCAAATTGAATTCTATGTTAACCACAAAGTACTTCCTGATGCTTGTTAGAGTTGTAAGTAAGAAGAAGTTTATGAAGTTTGAATTAACTGTGAACAGTAGAGGACTAAATGTTGGGAAATATTAGTTTAGTAGTAAGATGAAGTTATTACAAATATTCATGATTTTATCCGCTCATGTACATCATTGCTTTGTGCTTAAAAATACTGATTATAACTAACAAATGGAAGGGATAGATTGATTATCTCATATCCTGCCACTCTCCTGTAGACGGCCTACAGGATATGAATATAGTTATAAAAGTTTGCTACCGCTGAATTCCCAAACTTTGACCAAAATTTATATGCCCAAATTCATTCACTCACACATAGCTCACTCACTCGTGCATAGCTGTAATTGATTATCTAACCCTTTTCGGATGGTTTAAAATGTTTCGACCCGGTTAAGAGCTTTACGATGGATATTAATTAGGGGTTTTGTTCTTCAAAAGAGACGATTATAAAGAAAAAGGCGGACCAAGATATCGATGCTTGTCGTCACATAATGCGGATGATATTAGAAGGGGATGGAGTGTTTGCTTAAGCAAAGATGCCAAGGAGTGAGTGCGGCCTAGCTGTGGTTGGGATGTCGTGGGACCGTGTTTTCGGAGGCGAGGGGATTGTGTTTAAAGTTGCGGGAAGTGTCTCTGGGGGTGTGTTACTATGCAGATGGAATTCACTTGTTGAGGCGTCCCTCCTGCATTTTTTCCACATTTTCGGATCCTTGCCAGAGAGGAGAGAGGAACCGTTCATTTTAGCGAGCCATACACAGTGTGCGGGAAAAACGTCGGGAATAAAATCACGGGAGAAAATTTCGATTAATCTCGATTATATTCGAGTTGTGGATTTTCTGCGATAAAATTTATAAGTTGAAGTAATTATTAAAGGCTTTCTACTTGATTCCCTTGCTTGATAATTATTCTCTTCAGAAGAAAATGATGGAGAACGTTCACCACTAATTATTACACATTATTATGTTCCGCTAAAAGCAGAAATATGGCTGAAGAAAGGAAATAAAAGTCGCTAATTAAATAACCACATCAATTTTGAGAGTTTACTAGTGAAATCAATGCGAAGGACAAATGTACAATGCAATCTGCCAATATCTTCTGATAGAAGAAAGATCTAGGATTAACAAAAATATTTAACATATCCGAAAAAGGCTTTCCATCGTAATCTTCAGTCTCGTAAATTCTGAGATCATTTACAAATTTTCTGCATTCCTTAAATTGAGAAATGTTGTCTATGCTCAGAGTAGAATACGTAATTCATTATTTACAAATTCAATATTTTACCCAAAAACGAGTGAGAGAGAGAATCTGTAAAGCCCTTACCACGGTATGCTAAAATTTAATTGTCAGAAAGCTGAGAACGTAGCCAGATTTCTTCGAATAATGTTTAAAAAGCTCGCTACCGGCTAAATTACTACGGTGTTGATGAGGAATTTCTCAATCGTTCATTCTATATATTTTTACTGTATCTGTGGTTCTATTTTTCTATGTTGGAATTCTTTCTTCTAAGTTTTCAATTAGGGTGACAGTAGTACATTTCTATGCAATTCTACATTGCAGCTTTGTAGAGTTTTAAAAAAAATTACACGCATCTAGTTTCTCGGCATGAGTATGGATTCTTTTATTCCATTTGTTTTGTTTTGAAAGAAAAGGTATAATTATAAGGTACTGTAAAATTTATACGAGAAAATGACTTACACATGTAGATGTTATAAAAATAAATAAATGTAGTAAAAATTAAATGAATTATAAACATTTGGAAAAGAATTTAAAGAGCGTATAATTAGAAGGAATGACGTATGGAGTTTGATATTCATGAGCAGATTGATTAGTTTGATGAAAAAGGGAACATTTTTCGCCGACGCAAACTACTGAATTAGAAATGCGAGGCGGGACTGAATTATCGCTTTGAATTAAAAGGAAAATGTGGGTTTTATGAAAATCGTCGCCGTAGTATGGTATGGTAAAGCAGTAATACTTAGAGGAAGTTTGACTATTGATGAGCATTATACAGTAGGGCGTACCGAAAAACAAAAATTTTTAGTAGCGGGAACGTAATAGGTTGGAAAAGTTGCCTTTTAGGCTCAATAAGAAATGTGCAAAAGATGGGCTCTAACAAAGTTCGTCTTGGGCCTGACCAAAGAGCTCAAAAATTCGAAATTTTAGTGAAAATTGCGTTTTTTTAGGTAAGTTAAATTTTTGACGGAGCATACATACATTTGATTAAATGGCTGTTTTAATTCGTTTTGATCGAGGAACAGTTAAATTAAGCCATTAAAACCGAATATAACGAGATATCATACTTTTAAAATTTTTGGAAACACCATGAAAAGTGGCAGCTCCTCGCTGGTTCAGCTGCAGTGAGCTACCCAGGACTCATCATGAGGTAGAGCCTGCTAATCGAGTCCCACCCGCCTACACACCCGTGGAAACATACCAGACAACTAGTTGATGTCTTTGAAGGCTGATTTTGTTCCAGTTTTTGGTATTCGCGAGAGGATCCTCTCTCCTATGAAACCGTCTCTTGCATCGTGGCCGTAGACTAACCGTGACGCCTCTGTGACTTCTTTTACGTATCGTTCGACTGCTTGAGAATCATTTGGGAGGGCAAATAATGCAGCAAGCTGCTTTATAGGTTCCTTTACATTACCTTTAATGTTTTGAAGATCCTCGGGAGAAAGACTGACAGTAAGTGGTGGCTTGGTGACAGTGACTTTATCCCAATCTACCAATTCTTCATAAGAAGGCACGTCGAACTTCTGTTGCGGGATGATGAACTGACAAATCTACTCCGTTTGATGGTTAATTCAACATAACACCTTCTACGGTCATCTATAAAGCGTTTTGAAACATAAAAATATTATTGCGGTACATATCATGGTACCCCACTTCGAAGAAATCACATTATTTATCTCGATAATTTATCATACAAACTCATAAGCGATCGTGACAACCAAAACGATTTCTGGGCGAGCATAAAAGACATTATGTTGAATTACATCTTCAACAAGTTTTCCTGTTTGTAAAGGAAGCTGTGGGGTATCAGCTATGAAGTTTTACGGCTCTATCTTTCACTGTGTGATTTCTCTTAATGACATACCACATTGGAACGTAGACATGCATGATAAACTTCGGGTTATGATTGCTATGTTTACTGATGAGCGACCTAAAATGAGAAAACAGGTAGGACATAGATTCATCAACGCAGGAAACTATCAAACGGAGTAGATTTGTCGGTTCATCATCCCGCAACAGAAGTTCGACGTGCCTTCTTATTAAGAATTGGTAGATTGGGATAAAGACACTGTCACCAAGCCACCACTTACTATCAGTCTTTCTCCCGAGGATCTTCAAAACATTAAAGGTAATGCAAAGGAACCCATAAAGCAGCTTGCTGCATTATTTGCCCTCCCAAATGATTCTCAAGCAGTCGAACGATACGTAAAAGAAGTCACAAAGGCGTCACGGTTAGTCTACGGCCACGATGCAAGAGACGGTTTCATAGGAGAGAGGATCCTCTCGCGAATACCAAAAACTGGAACAAAATCAGCCTTCAAAGACATCAACTAGTTGTCTGGTATGTTTCCACGGGTGTGTAGGCGGGTGGGACTCGATTAGCAGGCTCTACCTCATGATGAGTCCTGGGTAGCTCACTGCAGCTGAACCAGCGAGGAGCTGCCACTTTTCATGGTGTTTCCAAAAATTTTAAAAGTATGATATCTCGTTATATTCGGTTTTAATGGCTTAATTTAACTGTTCCTCGATCAAAACGAATTAAAACAGCCATTTAATCAAATGTATGTATGCTCCGTCAAAAATTTAACTTACCTAAAAAAACGCAATTTTCACTAAAATTTCGAATTTTTGAGCTCTTTGGTCAGGCCCAAGACGAACTTTGTTAGAGCCCATCTTTTGCACATTTCTTATTGAGCCTGAAAGGCAACTTTTCCAACCTATTACGTTCCCGCTACTAAAAATTTTTGTTTTTCGGTACGCCCTATTATACAGTCAGTATCTGCTGTTAGACCTTTATTGTGGAATCAAAAATTCATAAAAAATTATCAATTTTGTCGTATAGTGAAATCACAGTGTTAGATAGTGAATACAGATGCCTTGGACTACTTAGGACCATCCTTAATTTCTCAGAGTGCATTTCTTAGTTTCACGAAGAAAGAATCTACGTACACACAAACTTTAAAGATAAAAGGGGAAGGGAAGTAGCATAAATATTTTACAAGAAGATTATACGCTAGTTAGCAATATATTTACTGACTTACAGACTTCATGTTAAAAGAAATCAGGAAACGTTTACTGAAATTAGGTATTGTGATCAAGAGGCCTTCCGAAACGTAAATCAACTGGTGAAAGTCCAGGCAGAAGCTGTTTAGCCGGAATATCTAATTTTTGCGTTTGCGAGTGAATTTAAAAACGAAAATCAGACGCCGTTCGTGTTCACATGAAACCGCGAATGGCGAGGGATTTCTATTTATGTAGCCAAAGCAATGGGATGACGGATAAGACCTCTGCGGATGGTGGAAATTGACGGACGACCTAATACATAACCTAAATTGAAGAATTACGGCATGCAAGTGAAAGGACAGAGCAAATGGCAGGCATTCAAAATATCATAAATTCCCTGAATGTTTCATCCCGTTGGGAACTCTGCCACGCGGTTTCCGAGTGTGCCTGTTGCGACGGACAAAATTCTGTTCACTATTAATTACGAAGGGAACAATGCGACTTAACATGAACAAAGTCCATCGGCGCGTGTTCAGGTGGAAGAGGCGTCCAGGTGCCCACCGAACGCTGAGGTCCCTAATCCACGGCAGAAGCGCTTCGAACAATTAATCAGGGCTTGTGACGTAGGAGTGTCACCCTTGGAGACGCTGCTCTAAGACATGAAGGGATGAGGGAATGCAATAAGAGGGAAGAAAGTAACTGGAGATAAAATATGAACTGAGAGGATATGGAGAGAAGTACGTACCAGAGAGTGACGGCAATCGCCAAAGTGAAAGGAGCCTATCACAGAATCCTTAAATTGAAATTCGTTTTATTTTATTCATATTTAAGGACCTTGGCTTCTGGTTGAATTACATCTCCTTCTTAGAGAAAAATATTCATCTTCTATCATCTACAATTAATGAATTTCAGCGCGTTTTAGGTATTTCGTACGTACGTTTTGTTAATTGGGAGAAGGTATTTGACGAAGTCAACTGGAAGTATACTGGTGAAGATTCCAAAGATTCTTGGTATAAACTGAGAGGATAAAAGATAGATGATAAACGTTTATGAAACAGCAAGTGGTGCTGAAAGTAGGATGATGAGACGAGAAATTGGTATTAGAAAAGATGTCAGACATAGATGTGCCACCATCTCTCTTTAGTATTTCTGCTGAGGATTAAAGCAATAAGAGTTTATAAAAATCAAGAGATGTTTTTGTGGGAGGAGAAAGAATGAAGATTGTGAAAAATGCTGCCAATCGAGCAGTGATAGGTATACCGGAAAAGGATCTACAGGGTATGATGGAGAGTACTATGAAAGTATAAGGAAGAATCCAGAATATGGCTGCAGTTAGGAAAAATAGAAGTGAAAGATGTAGTAGAAGTGGGACCACTTTCGCCGAAGTGGAACGCGCTGCCCACGTTGCTATTAGGAGCCCAATAAAGGAGTGATGATGAGTGAGTAATGCTTCAAATTTATTGCAAATTGGCTTAAAAAGGAGTTCAAAGAAATGACATCGGAATGAGGAAAGATTACTTGAATATTGGCAAATATAAGCCAACATAAATGACATCATTATCTCAGGAACTTGAGATACTGCAATCGGTCACAGTAGAACTGACATACTGGTCTATTCTCATATTATATGGACTTGTAAAAATGTTTGCGGAATGTCATGAAATATGTGTTGAACAACTCCAAAATAATAAAGGTATTCATGTCTTTTATAACGCACAAAGGAAGTACAAAAATAACACTAACATAAGGATAATAGGTAGTATAAGAAGGTAGTAGATTTTGACGGTTTCACGACTATATTTCAGTCTTATAGGTCTTTAGAGGATGGTTGATGGGGAATAAAGAGTTACATTTTCAGACCACAAAAATCAAGCATTCTGAATTTGTTTTGAAAAATTTTACAGAAACTCGGGTAATGTTTTCCTTTGTTTATGTGACATCGTATCCATTCAGATTTTTACTTCATACTAATTTTCATTTTTTCCAGCTTACAAAACTTCCACAAATTGTTGTTTTTCTCTACTTTAATTGAAATATCTTGTTTCTACAATCTTAAATTATACTTGATATCGTCTATTTGGTCATTACAGGTTAGTATTTGAATTACTTCACTTAAGGGCTTGCGCAGTTAAGCGGCAATTCGAAAGAAACGCTTCTGATTATCTATCTCTCGTTATCAATTAAACATATAAATTTCTCTTAATTTAGTAAATCATCACATAAAGCATTTGCAATGTTTACTATCCCTCACTATTTTCCTTCCACAGACCTTGATTATTTTCAATATATCTTATTAATGCCTTTAATCCACCAAACATTTTCCCCTGCTTCCTCTTGTAAAGATAATTTTTATATCCATTTATATTCATAAATCAAATTCTTTTAGTTTTACAAACACAGCAAGAAACTGATAATGTATCTCCATTAAATCCTGATTTCCTCTCTCCGTTTCACTTACAGTTTTATAAATCAGACTTCTGAAATTGGTGATGGCAGTTTCAGATCATGCATCCCGTTCCAGAAGATCTATATATTTTATATATTTTATATTTTATACCCTACAAGAACAATGAAGAATGAAAAAAAATGCCTGTTACGCAAATTAACTAGAATACAACCAGAACTTAACATAGAGAGTCATTTTTCAACCATAACGTTTTTTGGGACCGTATTTCCTGAAAAATATTCTCCCCTTATTTCCTTTTCTTCGAGACTTATTTTTCCATAAGTGAGGGCTTAAGATGAAGGCGAAAGGAAGAAACAAAGGGGAAAATTAAGTTGCCGGAGAGGAGGACGTTGGTGTGACCGTTTAAAAGCGGGAATTTGCGTGAAGGAGCGTTGCAGGTGACGCGGCTGCAAGGCGGCACCCACTAAAACACTTCTTTTGGGAGCGCACGTGCCGCCCTCAGGGCTCATCCCTCTTCCCTTAATATCCGAACTCGTGTTAATTTAACAAGTGGGAAGCGAAGAACAAAGAGGTGCTTTGAGAGACGTGCTCATCTCTGCCAAGTTGATGTGGCCCCGAGCGACCCCCCGCGGTGCCGCCGCCGCACCCTTGCTTATCACTTAAGCATCTTAAACATATAAGTACCACACGTCTTAACGGTGGAACTTTGAACGGCCTGTTGGAAAACAGTTTTAATATTTCGGCAGCCTGAATATTTTAAATTCACAAAGACAAGAATAATCAAGATGCTCCGTAACATAAGTCCGCATTGTAATGTGGGAGCCTTAAAATTACATATGTTACATGGCATGCAACGTAGAAGTAAATGAAACAATTCAGAAGATATGGTTTGGGGTTTTTTTAATTATTAGACCATCCTGACGATAGCATATGCATCCGATTTAAGTTATGTGAATATGGTTGTTCATTTCCATATCTTTTAGTAACTTTATAAAATATCTGCTTACTAAATGAATAAAACTAAGTGTATCAATTACAATTTTCAATACGTATGTCGTTTCTTTCTCCGACTTTATATATTGGACTTTATACTGTCTATAATTTTCTACACTCATTGCTTTTTCTGGTACAGAATTCGGTAGGATAATTCGATGACAAATGCTTCTCATAGTACTTTCTAAATACTCCGTTTATGCAATACCTGAGCTATTTATTGAAACATGATAGACATCTTGAAATAAAACTCATAAAACTAGTTTGCAGAGTTAGCAACCTCAATGTTTCAGTAGTTATGTGAATAAAATCACTCGTTTTAATCTTTAATCACATATATTTTCTGAAACGCAATTAGTTTTGCTTAACCATCTCGTTGAGTCTACAATACACATTTATTAAGGCAGAACTGATGTTTTTATAAGATAACGAGATATAAGTTATAAAATTATGATATAACTCCTATTTTTTGTTATATTCAGTATCTAAATTTTGGTGAGAGATTAGTTCAACGATAAATCATTTACTCTACACACTTATTTTATTCTTGACTAAAACATAACTTAGTGTTGAGTGTATTACATTACATATTCATCTATTCCGTCCAAATTAAATAAAACGTAAATACTTTCTGATACTAAAATAGCATTACTTTCCCTCTGTGTCAGAAAAATTATTTGTTGTTAAACTCCTGTTTCACAACACGATATTTTTACGCTAACTAACTGACTTTTACTGAAATTTTTACCAATTTGCTTACTTCTTCCTATAAAGCGCAGATTATTTGTAATGTTAGTTAAGTACAGGATTACTATTTTACTAGTCTTTTCTATCTCAAGAATATTCGAAAGATTTGAAGGTGGAGTAATATTTATTCAACATAAGAATAAGAAAAATAATAAATTTGAGAGATAGTGTTTTAAAATTTTCATTGTTTCATTATAAAAATATTTTCACTACTCATTCTTTCCATTCTTTTTTCACCTTTCTCTTATCAGATTATAAGATTATAACTTATATTTCAAAATGTATAATAAAATGGGAACGTTCATAAATGATTACCCCTAATATTTATGGAGGCAATGAATTTCTTGTGTTGGAAAAATATGCTAAATACAGTGGTAAGTGGCTACGAAATGATAACACTAAATCTAAAAGCAGTTTTGAACGAATAATATATGGTTTTATGTAATACATATCGTCTTAAGATCCTCCTATCATTTTATAATTATCTAAAGGTTACTCATTTATAAGAAGTTTAAATAATTTCAGCATAATTATTAAGTAATAATGCTCAAGATTTAATCACTTGTATGCACGGCTTAACCCTATTCAATCAGGTTCTATCTTAATTTAAGGAATTCTATTCATTTTCAGCGTGCATTGCATGTATCTCGCGGTAATCTCCCCAAAATTAAGATCACGCTATTCGCAATAGCAAGTGAGATTAGAGTGGTAAGCCGCCACTTTCATATCCGGTCGATGGTCGCGTTTAATTGCAAAGGGAATAAGTCGTTGGTACATCTGCAAGGCGTTTCGAGAGGGAATAACCGTTAGCGACCTCAGCGAGGGGTGCGGCCGCAAGAGGAAACACTCGTTACAATTCGAATGAATACTTAATCCTTAGGCACCCATTCCTCGAACCGCGAAAGTACTCGCTTTTGATCATCTCCCAAAGAAGCAGAGGACAGAGATTCCGAGAGCAAGTAAAGACAAGTGGGGAAGAAGAGGGGTTTAATAAGAGAAGAGTACGGCATTTATCGCGAAGGAGATGCACAAGTTGAGCGACTGACGGAGTAGGGGCGAATAGGTAAAGAGAAGGAGTAATGAAATGAAAAGAGATGGGAAAAGATGCAGCGGAAGGCGAGTACGGGAGGGTGCAATGAAAAGAAGGAATGCGAGGAACAGAAATGTGAGGAAGGGAGAAAGAGGGGATGTTAACCGGGGAAATTTACGGAGATGGGATAAGGCACGAGATCAGAAGGAAATAGGTGTAAGCAGTAAAAGGTAGAGAGTTGAAAGAAGGGTTGAATGAGAAGTGAAAGCTAAAGATGGATCGAAAAATGTATGAAAGGAGGAAATTCGAGAAATGTTGAGTTGGGGGAACTAGAAATAGGATGGAGAAAGAAAATATCAGATGAAAGAAGGATGAAGGAAAAATAAACACGACTGTCATCAAAAATGTATATATTAATAGCCTTCAGAGAGCTTACTCAGTGACCAGTTTATGGAGTCCAGCAAACTCCGGACAAACTGTCGTTCGAAGAAGACGATACGTATATCTATGGCTAAGCCACCATCTTTAGAGGAATAAGGATATTGAGCTTCAATATCCGAAAATTTCTTAACATATTACTATCCCCGAAGATGATAGTAAAGACTGGCTACTGAAATACGTACGGGTAATTAGAACGGCGATTTTCAAGAGTTTGCTGGATTTCTTGAAGTAATCACTATATAAGCTCTCAGGCAACTACTTAACGGCTGAGGGAGCATTATCGACTTACATTATACCATAATATTAGTCGATTTTCTTAAATAATGTTTTAAGGCTGAATTTAAGAATTCGACATTTATGTGTATACTACCTCTGCCGGGACAAAATTCCTGTCTAATCTGGGTCGAAATCGTAATTAGCAAAGCCCTTATTTATGCATAAATAGTTACAGAACAAAAGTATTAAGATTAATGGTGATTTACGTATGATTACATGCATCAAAACACACGTCCTGTTAAGAAAAACTCACACTGACGTCTCACTAGCATTGGCCTATTTGCTTTAGTAAATGAATGTCTTGACTCTTTCACTGCCGTAGCATATTGTGTATGAGGGCTACAAATTATTTTATGATATCCACCCTCAATACTAAATTTAGAGTATATATCTGCAGCTGCTTGGCATTGCGGCTATCATCGATACCCAATTAGTAATCGTGATAGGTTATAATTGACTGTATACAATTTTTAAACACACAAAATCTGGGGTCGAATTTCAGAGGTACGTGAAATACTGCAGTTTTCTGACTTCAGACTTGGGGATCGACTTTTAACTGAGATCGAATATTACTTGAGTATACTATATATGGTATTTCAAATCTCTACAAATAAATAAATGGGATTAAGATAAATAGAGGGGATCGTGTAAATGGGAAAAAGGAACGGAATTGATTCTGGGAGGAGTAAGACAAGATGGAAGATGTAGCATAGAGATTGAATAAGATAAAATGCAAGATAAAAAGGGGGACTGCAAGGGAAACATAAGAGGAAGAATTCAGAGTTAGGAACAGTAAAATGCAGATGATTATGAATGCGGAAAATGAGGAGTAAGAAAAAGATAAAGGCTGATGAAACGATGAGAACATCGTGGCGAAGATAGAAACCGTGAAAAGGTAGGGGAAGGCAAGAAAAAAGGGAGTGAGTAGTGGATGGAGATGGGTGAGAGAGATGGAGCGGTTGGGAAATGTAAGTGGATGTAGGGTGCGATGCGAGGGAAACAAGAAAAGTAGAGGAAAGAGAAACAGAGAGGGGAGAAGTGACAGAGGGGGACGGTTTTGAGGGATGGCAGAAGAAGGCAGGGATGCGAGAGTTAAGAAAGTAATGGAAAGGGAGAAAGGAGCAGAAGTTAGATAAGTTGGGGAGGGGATCGCTTCCTTTGAGACGCCTCGTCAAAGAGGAGAAAGAGAGAAGGAATAAAGAGGTCGCGGGTGGATCAGATAGAAGGGAGGTCCCAACTTAAGAGCAACCCTTTTGCTCCTTAAATGGAGAGGGGATGATGAATGCTGCGAGATAGCCTGGCCGAGGAGCAGGTGGTGGAGGAAAAAGTGAAACAGTGGCTCCGGAGAATATTGAAGAGGGACGTATCGAGAGGTGGCTCGGGGGCGGCAGGTGGCTCGTGGAGGGAGGCACGGATTTCCAAGGCGGACAGAGGGGCTGAGTGGATTCGGGGTAAGAAGTTTGCTGATGAGATTAAAGGAGGAAGCGTAGGAGTCTCTTTGAGTCGAGGGATTACTTGCTCCGCCCGTCTGATCTCTTTGGCCGCTTTTGATCAGCAAACTTGGTGCGACTACTTCGAAGGGCAAAACCAGAAGAGACTGGCCACCACGACGCGAGATCCATCGGAAAGGCGCCCAATCAAATTGCGTCTTCTCATTTTTGTGGTCTTGCCCAGCGTGTGCATGGCAACCAAACAGACCTCCTCTAATGCGAGGCCAAAATGGCGTCGCATTACCATTTTAATTACGTTCATTGAAATTTAAGGCCAGAACTTTTGGGGCCCAACTCGAGATTTCCGTCACCATGACAGAAAAGTTAGCCAATCGGATGTTCGGGTGTTCGCAACTCACGGGGATGTGCGATGAATACGTCGGCTCGGATACGTGGGGTCAGTTCTGAAATTTTGTTGACGTCAGACGCTATCGCCACTTTAAAGGCAATTAAACTTAAGTGCTTACGTTGACTTACAAAAGACGTAATTATAATGTTGCTCGAAAACTAATATGCTCAATCTTTCCAGTAGTACATGAAAATGGTGAAATAGATACATTAAACTTAAATTTTACATAAGAAAAATCTGTAGGTTCTTTAGGATCGTACATAGATAATTCACAGGCTGAATTAATAAAAAGGAACGAAAAACACAGTAATTTTAACAAAACATCAGGTCTGATGATGGCATATGGCCAAAACCGGTCGTAAATTAGAATATATTGTTTTTTCGATATACCAAGTTTATCTTTACTTCTTTTAAGTATGCCGTTGCACGAATTCCTGCCTATCATGATAGATTATATATGGTAACTTAGATTTGAGACTAACAGTAAACTACTTGCTCAATAAATTAATACATTGTACAAATCAAATTTTTGATGCCTGAACTTTCAACTTACAAATGTTTCACCGAGATGACAGTTCAACTAGGGACGGCTAACCCAAGAGAATTTTCATTCAGACGCACTACATCCATGACTGTAAGAATTTTCAGCCAAGAGATATTTCATCCACGTGATATTTCACCTAAAATGGCATTACCAAACAGATATTTCACCAAAAGATAGTTGCCATTATATTTTTATTCACTCTTGTCTATTAACTCTCTGATATAAACCACTCACTGAGTGAAAATGAGAAAAAGTGATAAAATTTGGATACAAAAACCTATCTTATGTTATTTTAGGTTATCTAATGACAAAAGACATTTAAGGGTTCAATTTCACTTCCATGAGACAGCGGTAAAGCGTAGTGGTTATCTTAATTATGTCCTATCGTTGTGAATATTTAGCTGAATTCTCTCTTTCATTTCGATCGTTTTGGCCATCCGAAAGGCTTTTACAATTTTACCAAATGATCTTCGACTGAGATTTCTATTCAGTTAGTTCCATCGAATCAGTTTATTATATAATAAAGCTTCATGATGATTTCTTTTCCCTTCATCTTCGGCAATCTTAAGGTCTTTTTGACCCATCAACCGTTCATAATCTTTGTCATATTAAAATCATAAATGATATTTCTGATCTAGGATATTGCTCATTCTTAGTTTCACACTTATATTAAGGCTCAGATAATACTAACATTGGTTAAAGTTGAATTTGTTGGTGCATAAATATGATTATAAAGACTTAAGCAGATTTACCTTTAAACCAAGTTTGACACCGCTTAGAGTTAAACCTCTATCTACAAGACAACATCCGAGATGCTAAATCAAGTATTCACACCATATAGCCCATTTCCACTTAACCAATTAACACTACATCACTAAGTAATCTTAGAGCTTATCAATTAAGTGGTGCAGATTGTGGTGAAGAAGTGCCATGTGATATCCAAGGAAATAGCGTGAACACAAAAGGAAAGACACCATCCCCAAGGATGGAAACATCTACAAGATCACTCAGTGCCGTCTAATCGTTCAACTGTGAATCATGCTCAAAAGTGGGTAGTGCTATAAAGACAACACATGCAACGCCTCTAACGGTGACGAGAGAGTTTGAGGGAGAGAGAAAAATGCACGGACGGCATTTCCGGCTCCCTTTCGGAAGGTGGTGCGGATGCGGTGGGTGCATCATGATTCCTTAACGCCCGAGACCCAAACCCAAGCAACATGGATACATTTATTATCACATTTATTGGCATGGTAAGGAAACATTATGCTGCGCGTAAGATAGAATGATCGACATGAAATGGGCAGTGCGAGTAACTAATGAAGAAGTCCTTAGATAAGCAAATGAAGGTCTGTGAAGTAACATGCTTAATAAACTAGAAAAATTAAATAGGCACACCTTGAGGCAAGTTTGAATAGAAGACAGTTTTTGATAGAATAGTGGGAGAATAGAAATATAGAAGAGGGTTTATGGTGATTAAAGAATTATATCATGAAAGAAGAATAATGCTTATAGGATTAGGTTATATTAGGATTGTTCGAAAGGATGAGAGAATGAGTTTTATTTTGTTTGCGAGCTGTGAAAAACCAATCCTTGGGTTGTGAACCCATGACGGCGTTTAAGAAGAAGACAAAATAAGAAATTGAAAATTTTTAAGTAATAATCCAAGATAATTTAATTCAAGACTGGAACGGATACATACAGTTCAATGAAGAGGGAAAATCCACCATGGATATGAGTAGATTGATACTCTTACAACTTGGAATTACTGAATGAAATCCATGGTAAGCAGTAAGCAATCGAGAAAATAACTTCCTTTTAAGCTAAAGCTAATTTGTATTGAAGCATTTCTATTAATTAAAGGGAAAATGAACATAATGATGAATGATTGACAAGGGAATATTGAGAGTGATGATCCAACAACCAGAAATCAAGCATCAGATATCCTTAGATATCTTTGAAGAGCTGTCAAGAAGATCCGATAGTTATTAATACCAATTTTAATCTTTTAATTTTTTTACAAGCTATATTCTGACTGTGGTTCTAGGATGTAGGACATCTGATATTCTAGCCAGAAGGGTATAAAACTAGATAAAAACTACCTTTGATATTTTCCTATGATTCAAGTAATCCTACGATAACAGTGGTAACAGTATTGTTAAAAATGTTACGACAGCTTGGGTCATTTCGCACGTGGCTCCCACCAGGAATTGAACCCGGGACCGCTTTCGCCGAAGTCAAACGCGCAGCTCACTTGGCTATCCGGAGTAAACTCCAACAGTAATGATGAGATATAAAGCAAAGAGATGGAAAATGGGAGAACATAGAAAAAAAGAGGAAATTATATTTGATCTCATAGTGTAAACAGAGATTACAGAAGAAAATTACAAAACTAGTTAAATATCGAATAGAAAGAAAAAATAAATCCTGAATAAGAGTCTTTTCTTTTGTCTTGATCCAGAGTAAACTGTTTTGGTTTCTTTTATGCCTTAATTCTGCTCGAAATCTTCAAATAACTTCCGAAATCAAATTTCCAAAATTTTTTAATATGCGAATCAACGAATTACTTAACTTTGTTGGCATGTTTTTACCATAAAAATGCAAGAATTAGCCCGTCATCAATCTTTTACGTAAAATTAAGAATTTAATTACTCAGCTTGTAAAAGGTAAAAACCATAGGTAGTTAAATGTAAACCGTAACATGTCAGTTTTTTTATTATTTACAATATTCCGAATATGAGAGCAGAATTTGAGTGACGGTGATTCAGCCATCGATAACCCTTGCGCTAAGAGCAGATTTTATAAAAAAGATAGAAACAACGAGGAATGTGATAGCGAGAGTTTGCTTTTGCAGCGGAAGAGCAGAGCTAATTGGAGGATTTGATGTCGGGCGGGAAAGAGGAAGAAAGGGAGCCGTTTAGCACGATTCCCGGCAGATGGAGTGCCATTCCACATGCCTTATCTGTCTCGTGCAACAATACAACCAACGACTATAGAAGAAGAGAACGCTGAATGGCACTGACTTACAGAGATGAACAATTCATCGTCAGCAGTAATATAGCAGTGAAAAATAGAGCAAATGATTCAATTTAAAATTTGAAAATTTAAAGTACTTGAATTGACTCTTAAATTCGCCCAGCACTAATTAGAAGTAATTTTTCTTCTATCACGTGTCTGTGATTTTTCAAAATCAAGCTTAACTCAATCATGAAATCAGTATATAATTCGTAATAATCAGAAATAAAATTGTTTTCCAATTCTAACGTGGAAAAACAAGTTGTGACTGATCACAGAGTATATGCAAAATTTGATGGGTAATTCTTCCATACTTCTCAGCAATTGAGAGATTCATCCAAAGAACATTTGAGAGAATACTCTAAAGGAACGGAGGTCATAATTGTTCTGTGTAATGCCTTAACTTTCTTATAACTATCAATAGATGGCAGCAATATGCCATTATTTTTCGCCATTAAATTGTTATGGGTGAATTGACCCACTTGAGAATAAAGAAAAATTTCTTTTCTTTAATTGAATTTTCCTGAATTTACGTCACGATTAAAGGTTAAAATGAGCTTTATTCACACAGTAGAAACGTATGTGTTTTTCAGAAAGATACAGCCTATGCTACGGGAATAGAGTGAAATACCCTTAAGAAGATGCTGGACCATAAATAGATGGCAAGTTATATAGTATATAGTAGAGTAGTATAAGAAAACTCTAAAATAGATATTTTTCATAAATTGTACCTGAGGGGGTAAAAATGTTTTTATGATTCACTACAAATCTAACACAGAATGTGAATTTTTACTTCAAAAGAAAATACGAAGAATTCAACCCTGCTATGAATGAAAGACAGAAACAAAGCTCTTTGCAGCTTTTATAACAGCAATATTTAATATTTTTCCAATTGTTATTTACTCTGTGAAATTAATTAGACAGATTTAAATAATATTATCAAGCATGCAATAATCAGTAACTGCTATGCGTATTAACTTATATATTAGCAGCTTTCGAAGGCCTTGCATAATGCTTGAGTTTATATAAATGCATAATACATAATTGATTTTATTTGAGCGTAGATCCGATAACTTTCCAAGCTTTCATCTCAGAGCAATAATTTATAATAAAGAGATAGTAATTATAGAAAAATAAAAATCATAAGTTAAAATATTGAGAAATAGGGAAATACGGACTTTTCTTAAATTAGATTTGCATCAAAGTCTTAAGAAATTTTTTTTCCGTCCCTCGCTTAATAATGGTACTCTCTCATTAGACAGACAGTGCTAGTAACAGCAATTTATCATATCGCGAGCACATAAAAACTTACAGGGAAGGCGGTATTTGCATTATTTGTTAATATATGTTTCGTTTAAATTTACCCTTCCAGTCAATTATGATAAATAGAGAGATTCAGCTAATAATTTTACTAACTGATGCAGATTTCGTGTTTAAACTTAATTACACAAAATTATATTCCGTTTTCATGGGCAAATTATTTTTCAAATGCATTAGATAATAAGAAAATGCATCTCTCTGCCAAATATTTAATTTCTAGCAGAATTTCATGAAAACAAAGGATATGAGTGTAATATAACTGAAAATTTTCCTAAAAAGAGATTGAAATTAAAACTTCATTTATCTCTTGATTATAATGCTAAATAATTATCGATCAATTTAAAAAAACGAAATGGTATGTTAAATAATAAATGAGAATTCTTATACTTTTTCTAGATTAGTATTTGAGTTTAAAAATTTCGACGATATTTCGAATTTTTAAAATAAAGGTTCGACGTATATGTTAATTTAATTATATATTATTATAATTTTGTTTAAATATGTTAAAAGAATATAAAATTTTTGGGAATAATTAAGCGAGTAGTATGCGTATTACATCCTGTATCCATAAAGCATGGCGTGTTTATTACGAAAAAATTACCTGGAAGACCTCATTTTTTGCCGCACCCCTGGATTCCTCGAAATCATTTTGAATCGAGTTTCTTAAGGACACCAGTTTTCCTTATAAACTCCGTAAAATTAATTTTATACGAATATTACACCTGAATCGACCGATTTTTCACCAACATCGCAGGGATGTCTTTCTTTCTTACACCGTTCTGAAACGCCCAACATGATGGGTGCCTCTGTATGGGATTAAAGGAATAAATGAAGGAAAAAGACATGGATTAAGTACCACGAGGCTATGATACCCCATTCGATTCCTCCGGCAGCCGAAGAAATAATTTCTCGCCATAAACATTTTCAAATCACAAATCCTCACCCGACTGAGAGTGATGAATGACATGGCTTTCGAACATACCAAGAAGTGCAATAGGAGACGACGAAGAGCGAATGCGGCGACCAAGAGGATTGTTAAGAAGAAGCAGTTAGCATATCCCTATAAGGCCCGACTCTCTCTTCGATCACGTGACTGCGTCTACAAGAAGAGAAGCAAGGCAAGTGCAAAAGGCAGGAGAGTGCGGTGCACAGATATAGAAACAAGAGGTGCACAAAAGTGAAAGTGGTGCCTCGGTGCAGTAAAGGAGAGTGCAGTGGTGCCGTGGTGCTGTTAATAGCGGCGCCGAGTGGCGAATGGCGAAATTGGTACACACCCTGGCCTGGGCGGAGTCCCCACTCACCCGGTATCCGCCCAGGTTGTTCACGACGCATGTGAAGGTGGCATCTCTCCCCTGGGCTATCGTCACGTTCTCCAGTGGGTAGATGAAGTCGGGCTCATATCCGAGAGCTATCCCCAGGAATAGAAAAGAGCACTTTTTTAATCAATGCATGGACAGGATTAAACAAAGGTTATTCACAAGATACACAACACATACTCATGAACAGAAACACAACGTGTAAAATCAGCGAACGAAATTCTGAGATATAGATCTTTTACTCACACAGAAATTCGCTTTGAGCCCTCTCGAAAAATGGTTTGTTGTTTGGTATTTGCTGATCAAGGGCATTGAACCGTAACAAAACCAAAAAATCATATTTTTCCTGAACTTAAAAGGGACTGTAGGGAAATATGAAAGTCCTTCAATCTGAATCGGATCCACAAACGTTATTTCTTTCTGATATGATTATCAGTTCGTATTCTCATCAAATTTAACTGTAATTACTAATTAAAATTCCATTTTAAATAAGGGATATTAATATTTTCATATTTATTTTATATTTATAGTTTCATCCTAAAAATTAATCACAATAAATTTCATTGCAACTGCAAGTTTACGTATAATATAAACCTTGCACATAAATTATTACATCAGAGCACAATAAAAGTTCGAACCGTTTCGACGGTTGTTTCGGTAGCCGAACCCAAATTTTTTACTTTCATTGGACCAGAGCGAAAACCGGAATGGAAAAATCTCTTCTATCTCTCGAGTTGAGAATTCTACTAAAATAATTTGAGGCATTTGAAATTTCAAATAATTAAAAATATCGTTGAAAATTGAATCTATCGCAACACTTTTGTCATATTTTACTTTTCTCTGTCTTCGAAAGAATGTACTCTTTCTACAACTTTAGTTTATAGTAGATTTAATTTCTACGTGGAATCATCGTTTTATTCACTGATATGCATTTTGAAATGTTCTCCGCAATTAATATGCAAACGTAATCGATAAGGGTAGTAGAGTCATGGTTAATGCACACCCTACCACACACCAAAGGGCGGCTTGCTGGGTGCATGTATAAATGTAAAATAATTGCTGTAATTATTCCGTTATTTATGCAGTGCGCGATTGGTACCTCTAAAGGTTCTGATATATTTTTTAGAATGTTTTCCAGGCAATTTTTATAAAAATTGTTTTTCGCTCCCTATTAAATCAATGAGTTTGCTTAAACTGTAGCCTGGGGTGTACATCCAAGTAACATAATTACAGTTCGTAAGTCGTTAAGACATGAAATTAAACGGCGGATCTATCTGACTCTTAAAAATATCGTTTATTTACGAAAAAAAGGTCTTCCTGTACTTAGCAGCATCTCGTTGCTAAAGACCGAGTCATAGACATATTTGGGTTTCATTTCAAACGCATGAAATTCGATTGACAGAAATTACGAGGGAGGCGTATAGAGTTACGGCTGCGTCAACGGACAAATGTTCGAATCCTCTGAGAAATTGTGTACGTATGGTGGTTTATACAGTCGGCGGTGGGGCGACTTCTTCCTTACGCCCTTCAAATTAGTCCTCCTGAATACAGTCTCTCCATCAGATGCTCTCCGTCTCCAGGCACACTTACCGCACTAGTTTCCGCAGAGTATCTATCACGTGAGACCCTTTCCCCTCTCTCCGTCTGCAGCCCTACTCAAACACTCATCCCTTCACTTTGACTGCGCCGTACGTTATTTTGCGCTCATAAAATGGAATTAAGAGCAGAAATTCCTCAGCCAAAGAATGCTCGTAAGCTGACGTCACGCGCCACGATTTTGATCAGAAATTCCCGTCTTAGCCGCGTTTACCCATAGTTCTGCACAAAGCAAGCTACGTTAATTTCGTGAGAACACATACGTTTTAGATAGTTGAAAAAGTCAGGAGTTTGGCCATAGGAGTGCAATAAATTAAATCGTTCTCTAGTAAATTGCACTGGAATCTTTATGATCGATTAGACAAACATTACTAACTATTTGAATAGCCGATAAATTCCCATAGATTTTATAATTAATCGTGTGGAAGTATAGTTATAATATTATTATATATTATATTTATTAGATATCTAACTTCTTGAAAATGACACCAGAAAGGAATTTAAAAATTCCAAAACACAAGCAACGGAGCAGATGGATTCGTAAAGACTAATCGTTATCTGCAAGGAATATCAGGATTAGACGAAGTTTCACAAACTACTATCGAATTTAGTTTCCTCACAGATGTTATGTTGTAGACTAATTCATCTTCTTCCTTAGTTATACTCCGTATAAAAAAATTAGAAATACGTTAAGATATGACTGTTTGCTTTCAATTAGTTAAAGAGAAACAGAGATGGGGCCCCTGTGTCTTTGTATCTCACAAGTTAGATCAGGGTTCTTTTCAACAATTTTGGTTCCGATTGTGTATGTCACGACACTGCTACATTGAACGTGTGAGATAAATAATAAAATCGGGGCTAAAAGTTTTCAGGTGATTCTTGGAGAGCATACTTTTTACAAAGCCGTCCAAACTTATTTTCTGTCTAATTTCTTTCGAATTTCTCCTCCAAAGAGTGAAGTTTCTCACAGAATCCCGTTTCCGAAACTATCGGACTCAACCCATTTTCCGTTCGCCCTATTGATCGAGAAGAGGATTTCTTTCTAAGATTCATTTCCATTACTTCCGCAAGTGCACCAAAGTTACCGTGGCTCTTTGTGAACGTGATCTCCAAGCCTAGATCTCCCAGTTGGAAAGGAATCGAATGGACCGACGATGCAGCCTCTCAATTACGCAGCTGAGATTGGTGAAGAGTGCCTCGGCACGTGCTATGTTTCTTTTTTCCATTAAAACGTTTAATTGATTTTCAGACCAACTCTTTCACGATTTCGCTTTCTCCGACTTAGAATTGTTTTTAGAGAGGGAGCTTTGAATGCACGTCGGTGGTGTTTTTGGTTTCACCAATTAGAATGCAATACACTTTAAGAAGTATGAACAAGAATCAGATTTCTATGGATAATATGTTTTATAAGACAGCAATTGGCACTTAGCGAAGAAACTAAACCTCTTTTCTTAGAGCTGTAGAATAAACTCTATTTAATATCGGTTTGACTCAGTAAATCTTAGCCGTATTTTTGTGTGATAAATATTGCCATGCAGTTAAAATTATACGGAACTCTCCATATCGTTAAATATTCTATCATACTAAAGACATCACTGGGTGTGACTATTGTTATACTGTGACTTGCAGCAGATTCATTGACAAGTTGTTTATTATATTTACTAATGGAATGATTCGATATTTAATGGTAGAAACCAGAGAATAACTGAATAAGATTCAGCAACTGAACTTGAATAATGAAAATTTTCCTTAAGATATGACATTTTTCCATTTTATTTAAATGCATACATCTTCGTTATCTCCATTCACACAGGAAGTCCTTATTAGTTTCATTA
The DNA here is from genome assembly GCA_036926295.1 of Pachydiplax longipennis. Lineage (NCBI taxonomy): Eukaryota > Metazoa > Arthropoda > Insecta > Odonata > Libellulidae > Pachydiplax > Pachydiplax longipennis. The sequence continues at coordinate 18,164,507 of JAVFKF010000024.1, read as the reverse complement.
ATGAATCGTGAAATATACCGCAATTATTAAAACCGCTCTAATCAAACTTCGTCGGCTTCAAACTTCCGTCGTGAGTTAAAAAGTACCACAAGAAGAAAACAATCGAGTTTGATATCGCAGATAGTATACGCAGTGGATAGTATTAAAAAAATCGTGGAATAATTAAAACCGCACTTATTTCCTGTACTTATTTAGATTCTGTGTACTGATTCAGGGTATGGTAGAGATAGGAAAGACCTCTTTTATTCTATATTTATGTGCAATCAATTCCGTTGAGACCCTCAAAAGTCGTTAGAAATACAGTAAGTTAAGTCGCTAGTATAAATAAAATCTATTTCAAATAAGTAACGTTTTTCATTTATCTAGCTAATGTTATGACTCTCACCTTTTAGGATGATGGCTGAACCGAGCTCTTAGCCTCGATAGGTGGGAAAAAAATAACGGAAAATAAATGCAGCAATAGCTTTCAGAAGTTAGTATCTCTTGAAGAGCTATCATTAGCTGTTACTCTCTGCAAACTGTCGAGTACCTCCCTCTTAAATAGTGGCGCCATCGATAGCTGTGCGGAATACTGCATAACCAAAAAGCGTGTCATCCGTCTCATCTCTTCACTTGACCGATTTGGAGTCATCGGTCAGAAGTCGTCATTTCGGCAATACGTCGCTTTATGTTTCGGCGTAATTCACGTTGAATGGGTGAATTTCATCACGAGAGAAAAAGAAATGATTTCAAAGCTACTCTACGAAGACGACATTTTTCACTTTACTTATGGAACGATAGGATGAGAGGAGGCTTTTACGCTAAAAGAATTTGGCTTACATTCTATCGACGGTTTCGTAAATGACATTTTAAGTAAAACAGTATGAGTTTACCTTAACCCCGATTTTTACTGCAATATTCAAAGTAAATATGATTCTCTAAAATTTACTCCTCTTTTAACGACCGACAACTCTCACATGGAAAAATGTTCTGAATATCAATTTTCCAAATTTGATTTGCTAGTCTGGTGGTCTCTTCGGGTACGGGGAAAGAATCTTTTAGATCAGTAAATCAAATTTCGGAAGTATATCATTATATTTTTTCAAAACAACTTCTCCATTTTAAAATTTTATTCAATTCGATTAAGATGGAGGTAACGGTTATCTTTCGTAAATGTGAATTATTTCTTTATGGCTATGTATTCCACGAATTTAATAAGAGTAATTCGTTTTTGAGATTCTCAAATACTAATAGCGTGCATAGACATCCATCTGCCATTATTTATGATTTCATTATAGGCAAACATGGATCGAAGTCAACCTCATCGAAAAGAAACGCCTCATTGACTGTAAGATATATTAGACAAAAGATTAGGGTCTAAAATTGATCACAAATAAATAAACGTAAATTATTTTAATAAATGATAATAAAGGATAAAGAAACTTTTTCTACCCTCTGCTATATTGAAACTGCCCAACGAAGGCGTGTGATGAGTCTCCGAAATTTGAGATAAATTTTGGGTTGGAAAAGAAACTTGGAATATGAATTTTATTAATTTAATAAATAAGAAGTTGAAAACACTCCATTACTCGCTTGTTGGGCCTCTTCTAGGTAGCGGAGGAACCGAGGAAGATCAGAATCACGGACTTCTGGCCATCCCCGGTTGCTTCAGTACCTAAGGTCCGTTTCAAGATTCCAGTCAGTATGGAGCGCTTACGGGTGAAAAATTCAATGTAAATTGCCATAAGCGAAGAAGTTAGCCTCGCGCCGGGTCGCCTTTACGCGGAGCTACGGATTCGGACGGGTATAATTAAGATTCATAGTTTACATTGACCGATTCAAACTTAAATTTTGATGAAATTCGACTGAAAATAACTTTATCAACAGAATAGTGAAAATTTTACGCTCTTATAGCAAGAACAACAAAGTTAAAAGCGAAAATTGAATGAATTGCCGAGATTTCACCCGTGAACGTTTTTGAAACTGTCATTACTCTCTTACAATACAACCTACAATGCTCATTTTTTCTTCCATTGCTCATTGTATCATCTGAATGCATAAAAGTTACATGAGATTAATCTTAGAGCAACCAAATTCCAGTAAAAAATTATTTAGTCGGAACGTAACTCAAGAAAAAATTCGTCGTGCAGTCCAATTTATACGTCGCCTAAAACTTTTTGGTTTCTCGCGTGAGGAAGAACTTGTCTGTAGAGAAATCGAGATAAATGTTGTAATTTTCATTTGCAGTTTGTTTCGATGCGATATCTTGAATAGAACTTGAGTTTTTGACTTTTATATCTAAGAGCGTAATTCGCTTCGCGCTTCGAATCGCCGACGCTTCGAAACCTCACAGCTTTACAGCGAACCTACCGGCCATAGTCATGGAGGACCTATTGGATGCAAGAACTGAAATGCCAAATTTATTTCCCTCGCTCGGTATCGTTAAACATATCCAAAAGTTCGGCTGATGACGGCGCCATCGAAGCCTTTTTTAAATATTTGAAGAGTCATTATTTCGCGCTTTGGCGTCGCGTATGGGAGCTTACTTTTTTGGCCGTATGGAGGCGCTGGCGGATTTCCACTTCATCCGGAATGAGGAGGCGTTGACGGATTGATAGTCTCAGCGGTGGCGCTAATAGCGAAGTCCGGCTCAAAATAAATAAAGAATGAAAAAAAGAGTCGCTTCGAAAAACAAGGGCGTTGAGAGACAGCGAGAGAGATAAAGGACGCGCGAAGAACAGAAACAGTTACATGCAAAGCAGCAGGGCGAGCCATTGTGTGTCCACCAGATGGCGCATTATTCTCGCATTTTAATGCTCGCTTCCGAATCATCGGCGACAGGCGAGTTTAGGAGGGGAGGGGAGTGGAAGGGGGAGACGGAGGGGTGAGGGGAGGGGGAAATATTGAACTAATCATCTAAGGAGGGGGACAATATCGGCTGTGAAAGAGGTTAATAAGAAAATAAACACGGATGCAGATTATGTGCAATTTAACAAAAGAGAGATTCATTGAAGAAATGAGCTGAGCTTTATTCTTACCTCACTTGTGATGGGTTTTAAAAATCTACTTTAAATTGCTATCTTATATCGTCTCATAAGGTGGGGTAAACGAAGGGTCTGTTTCTTCCGAAAATAACATGGATTTTATTACTCCATTCGGCTATTTAAAGCGTGTAAGTCATTAGGGAGTTCAAAATCAATTCAGACATCGACAGGCAGAGCCAAATTGTCAAAGAGGAAGACAAAACATGCTATCGAAATCATAGCTTTGTTCTCATTCTACACGTTAAATAACAAAGTGAAATTTTGTAATCACACGACATGTTCTATTTCTTTTAAAGTTTAATCGATGGGTAGGCATCAACGATGGATGGGGTCGGTAGTAAATAAAATCTGCGATCGTACTTTGTAATCAACAAATTTACACAAAATTTTAAGATCTATAATTTCAAGGAAACACGAAAATTCGATTCCTCAGCAACAAATATTTAAGTTTTAAATTGTAATGACACTGGTGAGAAGAACCGTCGGCGATAATTAGTTAAATTCATGGTTTTTACCATGTTATTTTACCATGTCAGTCTCATTTTCTCATTCCTTTTTAAATTCACAGCAGATGGCGATATTTTGTGAAAGTCCATCATGTGCAGTGAAGAAAAGTCTTTGTATTACTTCCAAGAGGAAGAAGCACTTTTCTTCTTCAAAACTTCTTTTCTTCATTCAAAACAAGCAGTTTGTTTGCAATTCGAAAACGATCCATTGATATGATGATGAGTTTCTATATGCAATTTTGTTTTGTTTTGCACATAAATAATCATTAGCCAGTCTTTCTTTTTCTTCTGTATCTCGTATGCTTGTGCCTTTTATTTACTCTCAGCACGGAGAAAATTGATTGTTCAGTATATCGTGCGTAGGTTTCTGAGTAATTAATAAGAAACATCAATCGAAATGTAACAGGAATTCGTGAGAACCAAAACGACGATCGTCTACTACCTAAAAGTGCTTGCATACATGGTAAAAAAGAGGGTAGTAGAGAGAAAATTACTTGAATGAAAATGAAAATTACTTCAAAATGAGATTTCAAAGGAAGTTGACTTCAAAAGTATTGCAGTAATTCAACAGCAAACAGACATGCAAATATAAATAGAAGGAATTGGTAAGAATCTAACCAGGATAAAAATCTCTTGTGCACTGCTGGAGTCCCATGCGTCGTATCTTAGGAAGTAAGTTCGCCTCATCCACCTTACTCTTGAAAAAGAAAGGTAAACTTCTCTGTATCAGACGAGATGTTGTGGAAATCTATCACGGAACAAAATAGAAACTTAAGTTCGTACTTTTTCCTGAAATTTTATTTTCTTCCTTATAAACAGAAAGGCGACCAGTTTTGGCGAGGTCTGGAGATGGGGATCTTTCCCCTTCTTATTGTTTGTAAGAAAGAAAATAATTGTGGAAAAAGTACGAGCTTCAGTTTCTTTTCTTTCCAAGAAAGCTAAAGTTGACTGGTTGACGAAGAAACTCGAATAATTGATCCTTACGAATGTGTTAAAGCTGTAACGGTTTTCTCTACGTAAGAGAATATCGCGGAAAAACAAGCGAAAGGGATCGTGATAAACGTGTGAAAAAGCCAAGGAGTGATGGAGCGGCAGTGGAACAAAAACGGGACGTGCGTAAAAGAGTATTCAAATAGACGAGAAGAATAATGAGAGGTTAGGGATGAAAAATTAGAAAGTTAGAGCGGGGAAAAGAATGGGGAGATGAGTAAGGGCTGTAGATTTGAATGGGAGAGAGAGAATGGACATGCGAAGGAATAAGGAATGAGGGAAGAGAGACGCGCGGTGAATAAAGAGGAAAGCGAAGAAAACGGTGGAAGTAAAAAAGTGGAGGGAATGTGGGAAATATGGACAGGAAGTGGGGAGAGATTAGATAGAGGAGAGCCCATTTCCCTCTAACCTTCTTCGTCCGTTATCCTCTCCTTCGAATTAATTAATAGCATCTTTTCACGCGATATTCTCTCCTCACCGAGATAAAGCCGACAATTACTACTGCGAGTGCCGCAGGCGAAAGGGGAAGAATAAGATCGCCGATTCTTGTGCGCATCTTTAGATCTGCAAACCCTTTACTCCCTTTCTGTTTCTACTTTCTACCATCATAGGTAGATCATCTTAGTAGATCATCTGGTAGATCATCTTAGTTTTGCAGAATCATTTCACATGGACAAATTTAACCCACAGTAATATGTAATTCATTTTTTATTCTTGTCAAATTGAAAAATTTGGTATCAATTTAAAATCAATATTGGCCTAAATTTATACATGACCTTCTCCAGCACCATGCTCTGCTACACGTTGCAATAGGCTACTTAAGTATAGGGTTATCATATTATCCTAGCGAAACGCCGTAATGTATTAAATAATTATAGAGAGAGTTAAACCGGTAGAAAACCGAGACGTTGCTTTGAGAATTTCTTTTACCTAATTTTAGTAGTCTGTTAGCATTCTTGAATGTAGGCGTAGAGTCACCAAGTCAATAACTTTTTTGCCCCTTTTCGTTGAAATGTTCGAATTTTCCGCCTGTTCTTAAGTGGAGTTCCTCCTTCAAATTGCAACAAGATGGATAACTGACGGGACTATTCCTCTAAACCGGGACAGTTCCGGTCAAAACGAGACGCGTGGCCATCCCATGAATCTAACGAACAGAGTCATATTACAATATTGTGATAGTTTGCATTTTCATGAACCGCTACTGCTACTGAATGTTTCTAATGCTTGGAGACCTAGTAGTTAGAAATATTTCAAATTTATACGTATGGAGACAAATACATTGCTCTACTGTAGATAATTTCTATTCGTTATGCTTAAAAATAACTCCAGATCCAATTTTGTAATCATTTCTGAAAAGTTACTTGCAACCGTGAAACACTTGAAAAAGGATTTCCGTTCTGAAATTACGGTTTGCGGTAATTCCACTCATGCTCGTTGGCCTTTCAGGATGTTTCTTTCCTGTTGCAGCTTAAATGTTATTATCTAGTGTAATCTAAGTGATAAAGAAACTCCAAGAAGGAAAAATACTTTAATAACTAGAAAGTGAGATTATTCTCTTTCAAAATTAGAAATATCATCTACACCTTTTTATCGTGTACTTTTCCATTCATAACTACTTCTCGTATATAAGCTATATTCATGCTTTCTTCCGTCTTTTCATATTCGAAAGTCTTCATGAGCTTCATGATATTTATACAATCGAAGCCTGTCGCCCAATATTTTTCTTTCCATATTCCTTTGCTAAGACTAATTTTTCTCTCCTTGTAATTTCTATTATAAACTATGAATTCTTTGTAGAATTATTAGGGAATTATGGAGTAGGGAAATAGATCAGGTATGAAATCTCCTTTCGACCAGAAAAACAAATCATTGAGTGTTTTCTTTTCGATGATGTTTCTTTCTGCAAAAACTGAGCTATTATATCAATGTAACCATAGTCAAGAGACAAATTCTACATGTCAAGTATTGATATTTAGAATATCTTGCTGTAATAGTAATATATAAATAACCAACTAGAAATCTCAATACTTACAACGCAAACATTCGGTAAAGCGTATTTAAATCTTGCGAAATACGATATATAAAAAATTTCGAAGAATTTTTCCCTCAAATATTACGCAGATCATTAACTATTCACATATTCACGGCATATAACGGTTATACGTTGCACAGGCGTCTCGATCAAACCCATCGATCGAACTGCAATCAAATCATCAACATCTAAACCTCTCTATGTATCATTGAGAAATATGACATATCAAATGGGTACCACTTAGAACATAAAATAAAGTAAAAATTTTATATTAAAAACGTAATTATAAAATCTAACATAAGCTATAGTTGAATAATCTTCGAACGCAACTACTAATATTAGTATTGAATTGCTTTCATACTGCTCTAATTTAGAATGAAAGAGTCTAGGTAAAGTGCAATCGTTTCCATAATCGATTAATGGTTTCTTTAATTTTTCGTCTGACCTTTGCTGGGTACTAATTTTCGAATATTAATCAATTCATCAAAAGTTACTCTCAAAACTAATTGGGGGAACTTCCAGTATGGTTAAAAATATAGGAAGAAATTTATAAATTCCAGCGGGATTTGCTTCATACACCATATTTCCATTCATCTTTTTCGAGCGCCAGTGCGTTATTCATAATTTATACTTTTGAAATGAAACGTCCTTTTACTGATTCTATGATCTGCAACGCAAACTCGCTCCAAATATCATCAACAACCCCTTCGAGCGACAAGGTATTAAATTCTATTCCTTTCCAAAGTTGGGTTCCTATAAATTGTTCGGCGGATTTTACAAGAAAAAAGGAGCGCTTCCTTGGCTAGCGAGCACGTTTCGCAAACACGCTGACGTCCTCTCCTAGATTTGCATGGGAAGCGTCCGCAAGCGCATTTATTCGCGCAGCGCCTCCGAATTAATACGGGTCCGCGCGTTCTCAGAATACCGCGAGAGATTGAATGCTGAGGCATTAAGAATTTTCCAGTAACCACGCCGTGAAATTTAAAAACCATCATTTTTATCGGATCCAACGAAGAGGGCATTACATAACCGTTGGTACACCCTGACTGCACCGAACCCCGTATTCGACCATTCTCCACACCATTGTTTCTCAACGAATTTTCTCTCGTGGAACACTGAATTATTGACGCGAACTAGGCGGCACACCTGAAGATTGATCATTTTTTAATATCCAACGAAATTTATACTCATCATTTATAGAAGTTCACAGAAATAATAATGTAAACGCTTCGTCATCAAAGAGAATTTTAAAATTTATTTTTTAACTATTTTTAGGTCAAAATAAAATTAATGTGCTAAATCTTCAATTCGTGGAAAGGTGATGTAACCATAAAATTTTCAGCTTCCACAATATATATAATCTTTAGACCGGTTTCTCTAAAGTTTTAAGATGATGTTAAAACTCGAACGAAACCGGGCGCAAGATTATAGATATTGTGGAAGCTGAAAAGTTTATTTATTTCAAGATGATTAATTTGTTGGTTTATCTTATGGCAGTCAATACGTAAAAAGTTTTCTGTGGCCGCACCGTGACCAGAATATCTTGTAATAACGTCATAACGATGGAAAGGGGCTAAGGTTATTATACATAACAATGAACTTAATGTGAGTCTCAAGCTACTCCTTTCTTCTGAGGTTTAATTCTTTGATTTAATTTTAAAATTAAACTCTGGTGAGGGAGAAATTACTCAAACTCAACCACTCAAAAATCACAGAATCTCGAATTAAACATTCTTGAGATATAGCGATGAGACGCGCTACCATTTGCTATAAGATTAAGAATTATGAACAAAAATAGATAAATTTACATAAGCTGCAAATACTAGAAAATTTAAAATTATTCTCATAGGACTAAGACACCATGGACTCCCGTGGCTTAATTTCAGGATATACAGACAAACGATGGAATGATACTAATTTTCCATGGACTCCTTGTCCTTTGAAGTAACTAACTTGACATTGAAATTAACGCACCTGCTTAATTGGTGGTAAAATGTTTATTTCGGAGGAGATAGTCTTATTTGAGACCTCTACAACGTGTTATTTTGCTCTCAGGGATATTATTGAAAATACACTCGATTTAGAGGAGTGTATTGATATGGAAATCGACAATACGCACGTTCACGAGGTATGGTTAATACGAATATTTCTTAATTATCGTTCAGTTTGAAACCACCTTGTGCAGAAAGTTACGGCGCAAATCAGTAATTTTAACGGAAATCTATGCAGCGTACTTCGAGATATCTGTACGCTCTGACCTCTGAATCACGTCTTTTGATACTGTTCACCAATATGTGGGTCAGGAAGTGCTGCATCATAGCCTAGAGCAGCATAATTCCAAGTTGGTAGCGACATGGCGTTCGGGCAGATATTTCAACAGGGGTCCACGAAAGCGTGTAAAGGAGAGAGCTTTGTGTGGAATCGCCTCGAGGGAAGATGATCGCATCGACACTTTTTCTGCCTCTACACTGTTGCGCCGCCGCCGCCGCGGAAGTCGAGTTTGTAAGCCTCGAAAGAATAAAGTGGGGATGTTCGGAAGGCAAAGATGAGTTTTCCACTGATAATTTAAACGCTCTATCTGTGCGGATCACAACGGAGGACTCACATTGTGCGAGACCATTTCTCCTCATTTTGGGATCAAATGCGTGGTACACCTTTACTGCACACCCACAGCGAACACTCTAACCTGGAAACTTACTGCGACGATGGAACGTTGGATTTAAATCGTATGTGATCCTCGTAGTGACCACCAAATCCTGCGAAAACTGCTTTCCATATGTGTAATAATCTTCTAACACTAATATATTCAGGTTGTCTGAAAACGATCTATAATTACAATGCTTCAGAATATCACAATTAAGGGTTAATATTCCATGTGATTGTTATTTTATATATAAGGAAGTTATATAGAAGCATATTTTAGTAGTATATTAGTATAGTTATAAGGAAATATATCTGTTATAAAATTAAAAGTCATGTTTACATATTTAGACTTTAAATTGTCGGAATCTTGCAAAAGATTCTTATTTATTTGCTATAATTGTTTGCTATGAGAATTTGTAATCAGGAATTCAGCTCCTTTTCCCGAAAAGCCCAAGTCGCCATTTCGATTCCATATCACTGATCAGTTGATTAAATTAATGAAGGCCAAAATTAGGAGATTATGTCGATTCAGGTCACAATCCTACATTTAAATTAAAATTCTGCTTGCCACTTTTCAGCGTGTAGCAGGGAACGGTGAACACAAAGCGCTCGAGCTGCTTATTTAGCTGGGTGTTATGGTGTATCGTTCTCGGAAAGAATGAGTCCTTAAAATGAAGCATCATAGCATCTAATTATCTTATTTTACTCTCGGATTGGCCGTAGTTGAAGAGGGGTCGCATGATACCGATGACGCATAAAATACCGATTACCGATTGCAAACGTACTTTCTTTGAATTAATCAAACATTCGCTATCTAGAGATATTGAATTAGCAATTAAATAGCTTTCGAGGCTATGACGCTCAATTTGAGCAAAACACAGCCCCGGATTGGAAATTAAGATATTAGTGAAACAGAGGAAATTAATAATAAACAGTACAATAAAGAGAAAGCTTAAAATTTCACTATGAGATCAACTTCGTCGTTCATCAACATACAAGATAAAACAAGGGGAGACTGCTCGCACAAAATATTTGTGGTAAGTTGAAGAATCCGTAATTTATTTCCCTGCTGTGTCCTACCACGAAACCAAGGCCCTTTATTCAGATTAACAACGGTCACGAACTTTCTCTTCATATTTTCTGTCAAAAAACACTAATAGATTCGCGATTCCATTAGCGAAAACGTTTCTTTCACCCACTCTGAATCGTCCTCCTATTTGGAACTCCGACGCAATTTCATCCCTCAAAGAATCGCACGTTTCAAACGGTCGCGAATTCCCGGGATCTCGGCACTCATTTTCCCGGGAAACGAGAGGTCCGAACGAGGGCATCGAATGGGAGGCGCCATCTGTAGGGAAAAAGAGAAGCTCGTTATTTAGGAATCACTTTCTCCTGGCGGACTCTCCTTTTCCCAGAATTCCTCTCGCCCACTCCAGTTACACGCTCAAAGACCGAGAGATATTGTGGGAGGGGATGAAAGGACACATAGGTGGAAGCTCCCCTTTTTTCGTCGTACACGCCCTATCCCTTTTTATCCGTGGAGCGACTTTGGTCCGCCCAGAGTCATCAATCACGAGGGTCTAGAGGAGGGGAGGGAATTAAACGAGGGAGTGTGTGTAAAGAGGAGAGGGGGATAAATAGAAAATGGAGAGAAGGGGGAAGAATTAAGCGACAGATAGTTTGCCTCCCGACCTTTTTTTTTTGTTCCGAGTACGCTGCACGAGTGGTGCGGCATACCAAAACCCATCTGATAAATATCCGTGCTCGAATTTTGATCTGATAAAGCGCCGAAAGAAAATGAATCTTTTCGTGAGTTGCGTATTATTATATATTGTGCGTCGTAAATTCAAATCAGGGCTCTTGTCACGAGGTGGATTTTTAATGGACAATATTTCACGCGAAATCAATCTGCGTGACTGGTTGAAAGCCATATATAATTGTATAAGGGGTACTGCTTGGTATTTCCCATCATTCAGTGGTTTCTCATTATTATCAATCCGTAAATTGTGGAAAATAACAAGTTGTATTTCTTATACCATTAATGTTTCCTGCGTTTGACTAAGGTCTACGGTTATTCTTGGGAAAAAACCGGTTGTTTATAGACTGGTTCCCCGATTCTGTATTTAACATACGTAACGTATATCACATCTTTGATCACTTTGGAATATAATAATATTTTACTCGTCTACTCTTCCATTATACGACACGAAAGTTGACGAAATGAAGTTCAAAGCTGCCTGTCAACGATTAAATAAGAAAAAAAAGAGCTAAGAATTATTAACCCGGGTTTTATCAAATGCCATTTAAACAGTTAGTTTTAGGTTGAGGTACTTCGGCACTCTAAAAACTAAAAGGTGCAAATCATTAGCACTGTGGAATTAACATACATTGCGTATATTCGTATATTACGTTGAAAACAAATTATTAATTACAGCATAAGAGTTAATAACTTACAGAAATCTTTAAATTTGCAACTGAGAGTCTCTTTGGATCTCCATATATATGTAAAAATATATAAACAAAATGAATTTATATATAACGGATAATAGCTTTAAAATGGGCTCATAAACGCAGCGTCAGGCAGGTGGTAGTATAAGAGGGAGCTTCGAGCAATCCCACTGTTTACTTCATCAATACCGAGGGGGGGATATGATAATATTTCTTTTTTTATACCTTTATTACCTTTTATACCTTTATCATGTATAATTGTGATAGTATCCTTGTTGACCAAAAGTCGAAGAAAGTCTAATCGTGCGACATTAGAAATTGCGATTCCGAATTAGAGAGGAAAGGATTCATGTCAGCAGCATGAAAGTAGAAGAGACAATATATACGTGAGAAAGGGAGGAGCAAATGCTCCATAAAGAGTATAAAAGGGAGGCTGGGAGAGATTTTGGATTGAAAAGAGGATGCAGAATTACGGGCGACCGCCCGGGGCGACATTCTTCAGGGGGCGCTAAATATTAAAAAATGTCCAAAGTAGCTCAACAGGAGGGGACCAAATCAAACGAATTATATAAATTTAGCTTTCCGAGGATTTATTTTCCAAAATTTAAGCTTTGTAAAAATTTCCTAATATATTTTTTCTAATTTAATCAGGACTGTAGCACAAAGGTATTGATTGTAGATTTCCTTTAGGGATTTATGTGTATTCGAATGCGAAAGATTATATTTTCCCGTATTATATATTTCGATTCGGATTTTTTGGAAAAATATGTGCGGATGAGTTCCGGCTTTAGATAATTGGTATTTCAAAGTTCACTACTCAAAATGATTGATTTATATATAGTCAAAAGGAATAAAGAGAGCTATTGTGGACGATTTTTCCTTGTCTAAGAGCATACGAATAATTATTTCTGGGTGTTATACAATACAACTATGATTATCTATATATTTATATATTAATATATACTATATATACTATATATCTATATATTAATATATATATATTATATCTACAAGTATGTATTTCCATTGCGTTTAATGCAAATTAAATAGAACAATGAGCTATATTTTGAGCACGAAAAATTATTTGAGGTCACGGTCTATTACAAAAAACACTTTGATCTTCACAACAACATAGATTCCGTTACTTTATTTTAGTTGTTTTGGAAGGATGTTTTGAAATACAAAATGTTCTTCCATTTTATAAAGATTATTTCACTACATACATCATTGTGATGATGAAGTTATGGGAGAACTATCAAAACTGAAAGCAGAATGCGCAGATGTATTCAAGATGGAGTCTTAGAAGGACCTCCTGTCCCGAAAGTGCTTGTGGGGCGTAAATTAGTATGAGGAGAGGTATGGCAGTAGAGCCATGACGTAGAGAATAATCAGGAATAATGTTTGCTTCCCAAGGGTTACATCGGACCCTCCGTCAGAGCCGTTCGAATGTGTTTCATTTCTTCCAACCACGGAAATAGGGAATATCAGGAGAAATTGAAAAGAAGAAGAACCCCTTTTCAGCCGATTTTTTAAAGTATTGCTATGTTAAAGGCTTCACAGGCGCTTGCTACTTTTTTAATCAGTCGACAGTGTAAATAAATTCTTCTCGCATTTCATTTTATATGTTTCATCTCTCATCCTTTTTCCTCATTATGACTCAATATGAATCAATCCATTGATTATCTAACTTTGTTCTACTATCACCTCTCCTCTTCGTTGCCAAATTTCGACAGCGAACACATTTTTCTTTGATAAATATTGCTGTTTCCACCAAAAGTTATCTTATGCTTTCCATTTGTATGTGTTCGATTCCCCAAAAATTATTTACTCTCGCTGCTTCCATGTTATTTTTAAGTCGCTCAACATAAATAAACTCCGTAAGTTATTATTCGACCCTCTCCCTCTTCTCAATGTCTCCATTTCGACCAAGATAAGATCCTACATTCATTAATATATAGGCGGACTCATTTTTATGTATATGTATGATTGTCTTTGATTGTGTTATGTAAGGTTTCTAAAGGTAACTTAATAATAATAATAAGGTAATAATAAATAGTCTTCGAAAAGTAATTAAATAATTATCTGGTCGGCTAATGAAATGGTTTAATGAGGACAAAAAATTGGTCTATTGAATATCATCGATTACCATTTATATTCTAATTAAAATGTCCTAGAGTACGAGATGTATTTGAGGAGGCAAATTGGATTAAATTACATTCGTCAAATGCTTAATTTTTCAGTGAAATGAAGTGGCTTCGATTTACAAGGATTACGCATAGATATGTAGCTCAAATTAATCATGTTAATTATAAAAGAATATATGCGATATATAGCACTTAAGTTACTTCTATGTGTAAGTATATTATTACATATAGTTTTATATTTCTAATTTATTCATCTCATTGAACGAAGAGGCCTTTGACATTACGATGCATTGCCATGATCATTTCTTTGGAATTATAGCCTAATGTGGTAAGCAAAAATTTTATAGTTGAATCGGAATGTGTCTCTCTAGGACAGCTATTAAGCTAAGTATAAAACGCTTATAGGATACCGATGGTAAGCTTAAAAATTCTGCGGTGGAAAATTTGGGGGTGCGTAAGAGAAGGAGAAGTGAAGATGCTTTGCGGGATATTTGGTTCCACTCTGTCTCCATGTGTGTGCGTCACCCCTTTTCCTCCTTGTAAGCGATCACTCACCTCGTGTCCCAAGAGTCGACGCTAATCATAGAAGGAAAGGAAGGCGCGTCTCTTTTGTGCCACCGCTGCTGAGCGGGATCAGGTGGCGTATGGCAAATGGAGAGGGAAAATGGATGCCGCCAACCGCAGCTTTAACCAAACTGCGCTCCTTTACAAGGGTCACAGCAAGATATCCGCCGCAATTTATGAAAAGACACTGGACAGTCACTAAATTGATTCAAGCCACCCTTTTTTGTCATCGCCTCGATTTCGGGATTCGGAGCTTTCACTTTTCCACTCTCGTTGCGTGTAATTGAGTCGAGGTGTACTCATTCATTGTTGCATGCTTATACAAATTCTCAATTAACACTATTTTACAACTCTGAATTAAAGTGAATTTAAAAATTTTTGGCTGTTAATTAATGATATCAATAATTCAACGACTTCTCACAGTGGTCGAAACGGATTATTTAACAAGTTACTAACATTCCTAAAAAATGAAGTTTTTTTCATATTCGCTAATCCATGGGTTTGGAAGCGTGAGCCCTTACGTTATATTCCCACAATCCTATCCCCATCTATTATATTTCCTTGAGTTATCCGGCAATCACTCACTGCAAATGAAGAAGAACTACCTTAAAATGAAACGAGGGAGCAGCTAATAAATTTCTAGAAACCTATTCACTGAATTATGGTCTTTCAGTGTATACAGCAAAAAAATGAATTTTCTTTTGGAATCCTTCACAATAAAATAAGTCTATATAAATCTATGGTTGAATTGTGTTATTATTAATTCGGAATTAAGGGCAAATAAACAAGCACTGAGGCTAGCAGTATGAAAATGAAAGTCTTTCGTAATGCCCAGTGCTCTGCAAGCTGTGGATTAGCAAACCTACTGGAATTGCCATTTCTCTTTGAATAAAACCATGACAGCATACAGTCGTGCGTTCATAGACAACCTCAGATGTATCCTAACAAATTAAAGAATAGATTAAAAAATGAGGCTAGAACTTTCAATTAACTGCCACAATAGTGAGGTATTCTCCCTCATTCTGCTTTATTAAAGCTTCAAAGAGAATATATTGAACTACCTCCTTATATCTAGATAAAAACACAGGTTATCAAAATTTCTGTCCTAATAAAATTGTACCATATATACATTCTTAATCAATTCACAAAGCCTGTTCTCATGCCATTTTATGTCGGTTCCTTGGCAGAATGCTATGATATGCATGGTAACTGATAATCATTTTTCAAAAGAGATATCCGAGGAAAGACCGATAATATACATCTAAAGCATCCTTGTTTATCCCATCAAACCTTGTGAGACATTAAGGGCTATCGCATTTCCCAATTAAAGAAAACAAAACAAAAATGTCCTGCATGGAAATGACTCTGATATTCGCTGTTCGTTTGATGCAGACGCCAAACAAGACAAACAAACTCAATTCTCCTAAAGAAATTGCTCTTCGAACATCGAGTTCACGCGTTTCCATACTCCGAGCGTTCTGTAAGTGCCACTCCATTGCAGAGATTAGAGAAGACAAATTTGCTATAAAATCTAGCAACGGTAACGGTGTAAATGAATCGTAAAACACCGCACCTCCAGCTTCGCAATTCGCCCAACTTAAACTCTTTCCCTAAGTGCGTCGATATCTAACAGAAATGTGCGAATTCGAGGGCGACCGAATGTCATGTTCGAAACGTGTGACCTCCGGAGTTTGCTAACGGACAGAACCTTCGGCCACCGCGAATTTGCTCTCCGGTTGTATTTTTCCACTGGTCGTGCAGACGGACGCTTGCATATGCATTCGCGAGACAACGTGATTTTCCCAAGAGGAGTCAATTTAAATAGCATCTCATTGTCCTGTCGTGCACTCGGAAAGCGTGCTCGTCGTCCCGTCACGAATTAGCGATGGCGCCCGAGGTGCGGAAAACAATAAGCGGTTTCCATTACACGGACGGCGAAACAAAAACGACTGTTGGGAGGAGAAGTTTGCCAAAAGTGATAAGTAATGGATTTACGAACAGTGTAAAGATTTGAATGACGTTAGCTCTTTTGTTTGGGGGTTAACTAATTTGTCTGTTTCTCTGTTAATTTTATTGGTGTTTGTTATGTATATAAGTATATAATTCATGATCATTTAATTAATTTTTGTTTTTCAGTACTCAAATGCTTTGATCTAATATTTTACAAAGATTAAAAATAGTTTCCATATGAATTTTGTGATATTTATC
Source organism: Pachydiplax longipennis (assembly GCA_036926295.1). NCBI lineage: Eukaryota > Metazoa > Arthropoda > Insecta > Odonata > Libellulidae > Pachydiplax > Pachydiplax longipennis. The sequence continues at coordinate 18,147,949 of JAVFKF010000024.1, read as the reverse complement.
GCATTTGAATATTTATATATTTTATAAAAGTTTACATTTATTTATCTAGTTATGCAATGTATCGGAATTTATAAGTATGTTAGAAAACCATTTCTCTTTCTCTTCTATTTTTATATTTTCCTCTGTTATTATGACGCTACATATTGGGAAACTCCGCGTTGTCTTATGGAGACGCTAATGTTTGAATTTGTATGAATAATAAGAATTATAAATACATGTTGTATATTTGAAAATTTTTAAGAAACAGCGAAAAAATACCTGGATTGGGCAATTATACGCACAAACAGTCATAGTTCTTTCGGAAAATTGAGACTTAAGCTTCATTAACACACTACGTTACGTTACTCATCATATGCTGTGTATAAGGCAGTATATTTTTTATGTTCATGCTCTCATAATAATTTAATAGAGGACGAAAATCATGAAAAATAAATATAAGTTTGAATAAATATATAAGATAAAAATATGAAGTGAAAGGGACATAATCGGTGATAGTGTGATATCTGAATAACAGATGATCAATCCTCCAGATCTAACGCTCACGAAGATAAAGAGGATTTGAAGCAGGTAAGAGAGTAAACAATAAAGGAATTTAATTATTTTAATGATTAAAAAGGGAACCTATTTTGTTTTCATAAATATTATAAGGTATCAAATGAGGTAGGTGTTACCACTAAGGTAAGAAGTATAAAATAATACGTCATTTTCATTGACAAACACTACCGTTTAACTTGTAATGATTCCAATAAATCTAGCTACATAAAACTTCAATTACTTTTCATCCATCTTAGCTGCCAATAGGACGAAGTTGGTTTTGTTTAACAACCCTATTTCGAAATATCTTTTCAACGAGTTCATCTTTACCATATGCTATCTTATTGTTATAGTAGACAATATTATAATATAAAAAATTAAAAGAACTATACCTTAAAGTTTGTTATTTATTGTTATCCTTATATAAAATTGAATAATATGGATGAAATAACTAATGAATATAAGTTATTATTAAATTGTTAGCCCTCTTCACTCATTTCACCAGTGACCTAAATATTCAAATTAGCTCCACAATAACAACTTAAGTTAATATTTCATTGTTATTTGGCGAAAGATTTTGAAAACAAGTGAAATACTTTTTATAATAACGCAATAAAAAGCCGGAATGAGTTTCTCAAATTTGTAATCAAAATAAAAGTATCATCAAGGGTGAATCCGCATTTCTATTTTCACCGTGAAGTGGGGGGAGTTTATTGCTTCTTTTAAGTCTTACAATAAGAAGTTGTGAAGCCATTCATTTTCCTGGCACTATAATTACAAGGGAAGACATTTCCCTGGAATAAATGCTCAGAAGTAATTTCCTAAACGCGTGCGAGAGTTACGGATGGAATTTTATTTTTAGGACGGTGAAAGGAGAGCATAGGATATCACGTAGTAATCTTGAAAGAGGGTTATGACAGGAGATAAAGTGAGTGTTGGGTGTGTATCATTATAATGACGCAATCGACATTAAAATTCCCCTCATCTATGTTCCATGTTTATTGCAATAAAATAAATATACCTACTGAAATAAAAATATCTACTGAAAATAGAATTTTTAGATTCAAGTGAAATACAATAATGTTAATACAAGCGAATTTTTATGTATTTTTTATGAATTATTATGTATGTAATTTTTATGTAAGTGAATTTGATGTAGATATATATCAGATTAGATACATGGGATAGAAATGTGAAGTAAGGCGACTGAGAGAGAACGACTAGTCATTTTACCTGTCTTAGGCATATTGCAAGGAAAACGGAGCAATATAACGTTTATAATGATGGTCAATACGTTAGTTACTTTTATGACACAATGAAAAACGTAAAAAATATAGATTTTTCTCAAATAAGTCTCAAGATAAGATGATTAGGTTGGGGAGACAAAAGAAATTTAACGTATTTATTCATATGTGTACGGAGAACACTGTTGAAATATCACATTTAGTTAAGTTTTATTAAAGCATTACTATGATAGGTATAGGTGTATCGTTACCTTTCAGAATTTCTGTGTGAACTCTGAAAACATCTTACGAGCCCTGGAAATAGAAAACCGCACTTTGAGAATACCCAAAATAAGAACAAATCGTATCCAAATTTCCACCATTAGTTTCGGTTGAAATTAAAATTCTCAAGAAACGGTCACCATGCTTATCATACCAAATCAAATCTTCATATTCAAGAATGCGTATGAAACTCAGCCTACGAAATGAAACAGTTACGACAAGGTAGGCGTCCCTGACCTTTGTAGAGAAGGACTTTGAGTATGTAATCCACACGCAGCCCCTTCAAAGACATCCATGTCACGTAGTGGACGAAAAAGTTGTCCGGGAAGTGGAAATGGAGAGGGGAATGATGTAGCAGATCTCTTGGCGACGACAATTCCTTCGAATCTCCACTCAAAGTTGCAGGGGAGTGCCCTAGAGCAAGGGATGGCCACATGCCTGAGGACCCTCTCTCTCTCTTCGTGTACGCATTACATTGACATGGTCCCCTCAAAGGCATTAACATAATATAATTTAAATCCCGAAACAATCCATCAATCCGTCCTCTTTCTGAAGGAATAAAGAAGGAAAGGAAGGAAAGAAGCGAATACCCCACTCACTCCGTAGCCATCGAAACGCCTTCAGAAGCATAGGAATATTTTGCGTCGTAGGCGGAAAATGCATTGCGGTGTTTAATCAAAATATTTCATTCCGTGAAGTTCATCGATTAAGGAAATCCTCCCATCCAATTTGATACCCACTTTTCATTCAAATAGGCAATCATGATAGCTAATTTTCAAAAGGTTAATTCAACATGGAAATTTTAATTTTAAAATTACAATGTAAACTAAACAAGCTACTCATGAGAATAAAATTTAATTTTTTAACCGATTATATAAAGATAAATCATTTTTAGAAAATGCAAAGATTTTGAATAACTCTAAAATTAACTGCTGATTTGTATGAGTACCTTATATTTGGTATTTTTCATTCTAAAGTATTGAAAACAAATAAATTTCAACTACACTAGAGTCGTTTTTACGTTGCTTACATCCTAATAAATATTAACAGGTTTCTTGGAATATAAAAACAATAAATCTGAATTTATTTGACTATAAGCCCCTTCCAGATGAAAACTATTGCAGAATATCCCTAAATTTCAGTGTCATTATGCTGAATTGAAATTCCTGCTAATTCTCTTATATTATAATTTAATGATATATTTATATAGACATATTCTAAGATTTTTATGATAACTTATTTTTAAGGCAATCAAAACTGTGCTATTACAACTTAATTTGTTGATGTAACGTTAAAGAAATAAAACGGAGTTTCACTGATATCATATATATGGAGAGCATAATCAAAAGGGCGATTCTTAATATGAGAAAATATGGTAGCTTTCTCGTGGAATATCTAAATTTTCAATGAAAAGGATGAATTATCGGTGAATGATTTTAAAATATTCGTAAATAACACTCACACGAGAAAGTGTCCGTCAGAAAGCTATTCATCTCTTGCTTGAATTTTGAAAAATTGATGGAATATTTTATATTATTTGCTTTTCTAAAAGAAAGCTACTTCAAATGTTCAATCATTCCCCAACGTTTTATTCTTCTTCCCGTATATTCTGCGAGAAAATAGGTAATGCAAGGACCGACGAAGATAAACTTTAGGTAACTCACAGAGTGTGAAAGCCCATAAAAAGCAAGAATATTTACGACCTTTTAATTTGATTTACACCTTTGTCTCTTTAAGCATTCCCATCGAATGACATTCGTAATTCATATTGTTATATCAATACCAGCATAGCCAGAATATGTTGGTATATGTAAGTGGGTTTGGTACTTCTGATATCCAAAATTTACATAATGATACGTTCGGTACATGAAAAACCAGATATATATAAATGGCATGTCGCGATTTCGTGAATCAAACACCTCTGTAGCACGCGAATCGAGAGCGGACGAAAATCTCAAGGATGCGCCCGAGTAGAAATCGGACAGCCTCTTAGGAGTAGAGAAAGCGAAGAGAAAGGGCTTTTTTGTAACAAATCGGCCGTCCCCCGCGTGCATTTTCGCGGCGTTTCTACATTAAATTCCGCACCTTTCCCTTGTAAGGAGGACCATCACGCTCCCAAGGCAAACTTCATTTCGGAGAGGAGTTAGTGGAAGAGGCTCTCTTACCCTTTCCTTCCCCAGGCCGCGCCTTAAAACACTTCCTTCCCCTCTTGAGCTTGGCAAGCGAGGATTTACGAGGGGCATTTTACTATCGGAGGGCGCGTGCTCTCCTGGCGGCGTCTAAATCGTCGGCGGAGGGAGAGGAATTCTTGGAGGAATAGAAAGCTCCTGGAAATCGTCGATGTGGTAGCGTGGGAAGGAAAGAGGGCGTAAAAGTAGCGGAAATGGAGAAAGGAGAAAGAGAGAAGTGGAGTATGATGGGGGGCTTTATAGTTTCTCCCTAATCACAAAAGGAAAGAAGACATGAAATCTCTCCTCGTTTCTGCAAATGTTTCCTAAAAGTAATAACCTTTTCTCTCTTCGCTGTTGATAAATTAATTCTCTTAGAGTGAGGCGAGTGAGTAAAAGAGAAAAATAGTCTATTAATTACCAGCGGAAATATTCTTTCGTCAGCCATAAAAATTCAAAACTTATATGAATCGATTGAAAAGGAATGAGTAGAAGTGTAGAAAATTATCGTTCATGATGACAATAATGAACCTGGATTTGATTTATCCTTGTAGTAAATTTTGCCATAAAATTTTAAATTTTGGACAAAAAATAGTGGATCTGTAAGAGATTTGAATCATAAAACATAAAATTTGTGATAATTATTACTTTTACAGAGCTATAATTACATACATTTTTGCAAATATATAAATCCTTTCTATTGAACTTCATGTATGCACGTATTTTTCTCAAAAATCCTCTACAAAATTTGCACCCCATTGCGGGGAATTTAAAATGAACTGTGGCACACTGATAACTTTCTGATGGATATTTTATGTAAATTATCTGTTTGGTTATGGTGCAGTATCTGAAAATGTGAATTAACGCTTAACCTTCATATTATACCTGCGATTTTAAAGGATTTTTGTTTCTATATTTTTCTACTCTACTCTTTTTCAACGTACTTTACGTTGAAAAAGAGTCAGTTGCTGTTTTTCTCATTAAACTCCAAAGAAAAAGATTTAAGATAACAGGCTAATTTTACCCATGGCGGGGAAGTTAAAATGTTTCGGGTAACGATTATTTTAATTTTACGTGAACAACGTGCATTTTTTCAAATATTCTAAATAAAAAATCTCACAGAATTTAAATTCTATAATATTCTCTTCATTTCGACTTTCAACTGCAACGGTTTCACATACATTATATAATATTGTGAGCGGTTTTATTAACCAATTTTCTGAGGCGATCTCGTTTGCGTTACTTACTTTATCCAGTTATTTAATACTTATCTAGCAAAGATATTTTCCATGGAAAGTTTTTTATTTATCTAGTTGTTTATTTACCTAAGAGATTTTACAGATTACTACAATCTTGCTGTCTAGCGACGAGATTTCGATGGGAGCAGTAATTGACGGAATCGCAGCTCAAGCGCCGTAAATGTATGCAACATGCTACACTAATTTCTTGGCGGGTTGTCAGTTTTGTAGGATGAGAAGAGGTGAGTAGAGACAATAGCTTCCAATGAAGCACACTAGTGCGTTGCTCGAGTGAGGGTCCCTCCCTGATGAGGAAGCTTGCTTCATTACACTTTCACTCTTGACCGCTCAAGATACAATTCAAGAGTAAAGAGCCCCACAAGAGGTGAAAAGTATATCATCCTGCTTCATGCCCCCATTCTCTCTAATTTAAAACCATCCATAAAAGCATGAAAAAGTTGTTTCAAAGCGTAAAAACCAACGCTAATATTCATGTGATTTTGACATGATTAAAATTAATAGGAAAAAATGTAGTGTTCTCCTGGTGTTTTATATATGAATTAACACATTTTAGAATGCAAAAATATTTCGATGCGGTAAGCGAAGTTGCTATTTTGAGAGTTTGAATAATTATTAAGGAATAATGTAAACGTAACAAATACTATAGAATTATTATCCCTCAGGAAGATGAAAATATCTACAAATCTCAAATGAGAGTTTGCGTTAACGGACTGAAGGAAGAAGTGCTGTGTTAATGTTCGAATCTTGTATGCATATTTGAGAATTATTCTGAAGTCAAAATTTATATGGAAAATAAGGGACTCTAAATTGGATGACTTTAAATTACCTTATTAGTTATAACAATATGGTAGGAACTTTAAATATTAATTCTTTAACTTAAGATAAGTTAAAAGAACAAATTATTCTATAAAGGAACTTGAGAAGCTGGTGATCAATCCCTTGTAGAAATGATCAGAAGTAACAAATTTAATATAATTTGGGATTTTCAAAGTTAAAACCAAATAGAGAGTGGGATGAAATGGCTGAATGCGGCCCACTTGGTTATCTCTGTAGCCCGTGAGCTATTAGAGATTTAACCCCTCCATTGAATTTCAATCTCCATTAAAAGATGAAACGGTTTTCTATGACAATAAATCAACGAGGAATAAATACGCCATCCTGAAATCATTCCCTTGAACATTAGTTTCAATAAAACAACAATGTCAAAATGTGTGCATTAAGCATTATGAATGTTTGTTCTAGCTCTGCATACCAGCTGCTAGATAGCAGAAACATGTAGGAATAATCTGTTGACTGTAATATGAAAATACACCGCATTATTTTTTCATACCTAATAGGATTTATTGCGAAGATGATTCAAAAGGAATCTGAGAGGATAGAGCACGTTTGAGTTCCTAATTTGTTTCCAGAGTGGTGGTCAGAAAAGCAAAGCTGTCGTATCTTTTAATTTCTGCAATTCATTAATGGCTTAATTTTCTATTTTTGAGAGCGCTTTTGAAGATTTTTACCCCATATGAATGTATATTAGCGTCAGAGTGAAAAGTTTTTAATTGGAAAATTCCGAGAAAGTCGATTCGGCTAAACAATTCCCTCCTTGAATGGGCCATCGCCCATCTAATCTGGAGTCTCTCGCCCCTCTAATCCCCAGAGCTCATCTTACCCCTTCCGCTTAATTCCGTTACGTCCACGAGGCGGTTAATACGCGATTACACTGGCAAAGATGCCCTTTTAGGCGTAAATCAACTAAGTTATTACGTGCGGCCAGTTTATAATCTCTTTTCTGGTTTTGATCTCTACTAAATGACTGCGTTTATCCGTCTAGATACAGCCTGAGAGTCTCATTCATGATATTTCAGTTGCAAAGGTCCTTTCATGCTTAAAGAGGAAACTCTAAGGTCACCACCTTTACCAAATCAATTGGAGAAATAATCCTTTTCAATGCTGGACATATGATTACACATTGCTTGAACCGTGCTTTTATTTAACTTTCGTGATATTGTTCAAGATAACAAATGGTATTCCCTGTAGCATAAAACGTTACTTCTTTCCTATTTTTCACTTGATTAATTGAATACATCAACATAAAGAGACAAGAAAGAAAAAAATTGAGTTTTATAATACTATAATCATAATTTCTAAAAATCATACGGATTAAAGAAACTTCTAATAATTCCTTTTGAATCTAATTATAGAAATTTTCCTACATGTCCCATCAAAATACTGGTGTCTAATAACATTAAATAATTAACTCCTTATTGTTAAATTAGATATTTTGATGCTCTGAAGTTGGCTTCAATTGGAAACGTGTAACGCAAAAACTTTGTATTAATGCCACTTTATAATTATGTAAATTAGGAGGTAGGTTGGAGTAAACCTGAAATTTAATTTGGAAGATTTTTCTGATGCCGTCATTCTCAAATCTCTACACTTAATGGCGGGGAAATGAAAAATTATGAGGAAGAAGTTTTTATCGAACTTATTACATCAAGTAGTTTTAAAGGAACATTTCATAATAGACCTTTTTCTGTGAAAAGCCGTAAATTATTATAATTAGATTTTAATACGACGTTGCGGAATTAATAAAGTCCGTTTCTTATAATTTTTGTATTTATAGTGGTTCATTAATAGAGGATCCATTACAATTACACATTGGCAGGAAACCTTTGTGACGGTTCAAGATTATATCTAGTGAAGATAAGAAGTCACCAAACATGCTACCTGCTGGATAGGATGATGTTGGAAATTTTAGTGAAACCTTGGAGTGTAGTTGAAACAAATTCCCTCAAATTAGTCCACAAGTAGTACAAGGATGTCTCCGAGGTTTGATTGCAGAATCGCTGCACCTAATCAAGCTCTCATATTCCATGAGGATACCCTCTCTCTACCTATTTCGTTATCTTTCCTCTACTTTGAATCTAATTGTATCTTCAATTCCAATCTCGTTATTCATCGAAAACATACGTTAACAATTTATTATAAGTTATCCTTTTAGTAGCATACATAAAAATTATGAGAGTATTCAATTTACATTAAATATCAATTTTGCTATAAAGAGACAAATCGGACATTCCTTCTAATTTTTTTGCGCAAAATCACCATTCTGGGGTAACCCTTATTTTAATACATCTCAGATTTAAAATCATAAGTCGAATGATTGCATCCGTATATATTAATATTAATTAGCCCTTCTTTTACATGAAAGATTTATAATACGTGAATATTAACTCAGTTTGGCTTTTATCAAAATACTGCCAGTCAAATTAAGATATTTTCTGTGATTCTGAAGTAAAATGAATTTTAGTCTATCGTGTTAGCTAAATATTGTTCTAGAATTAAGCAAAGGCTTAACCTTTTAGAGCTAAAAATCAATTTATTTTGAGAATTTCCAACTAAAGCAGCGTATGAAGGTATGTCTAAATAGTCGCGAAATTAGAACATTTAATATTCGGTCGCTATCCATTCGTCTCATAAGAATAAATTGAAATATTAGAGTTCAGAATATGGATTAAAAAAGCATTATATTTCTCGCGGAACACTGAACATGTTTCTGTTTAAGAGATCACCCGGAAAACGGATCCCAAGTTTCTTTTTCTGGGATAATTTTCTAAAAGTAAGGCAATTATTCAGCAATAATTTGCATTAATGTCTGCCACATTGCTTCTTTGTGCGGTATCTCATAGCATTAAAAGCAGAGACGCAAAGAAGTTGGGTAGAGTAGAACGTATTCCAAAGATAGAATAAATGGATAAACTGTTTCATTTATGAACGATCAGAATGAGAAAAATCCCATTTAATGCGCTTTAGAGTGGCGATTGTTTTTTCCCGAGTTCAACAAAAAGAGAAGCAAATAGCTTAATGTCCCGTGCAGGACGCAAAAACAAGTTATATTCGAGGAAAAATAGCGACGTTCTCAGGTAGGCGGGAAACGTTTCGGGGGAAAATCGTTGCAAAGAGACATAGCTTGCGGAAAATCCTATAGCATAAAAATTTATTACGAAGTACAAAGATATATTTCGAGATTAATTTAGTCTCTGAATGCGTACGTGCTTTCTGGTAAAGGCTGTTATACGCTTGGGACTTTGAAGTTGAAACATTAATATTTTAGTGTAAATTGTTAATAAAAATAAAAGTACACCCAACAGATGAAGAGATTTCCGCGTCATGATAATTTAATGCGATTGATATCCGAATACTAATTCCGAGAATGGAACTGTTCATTAATGAAGTAACTATTCAACTTCCATGGGTTTTATTTCAAGATCCATTGTGGATTTTAAATATCTATCGACTGAAGAGTATTTTTCAGTCTCTATAATCACTACGATATCAATTTTACTTAATCGAAGTTTTATACGTTCATATAGATTTAATTCAGCGATTTAGCTCACACATCCATGCAGAAAAAATTTTGAGGAAATAATTATAATATTTTAGCTGATGTTGACGATAATGTATGAGCCTTCTCCGAAGTGACTGGGCAATAGTCGACTCTACAAAGTGACATCTCTTCGAGAAACAACTAAAGATGGAAAGAAACTGGTAAAATTGGTGAATAGAACTTGCCGACATTCTTTATCAGTGGAACATGAGTTCATTTCAAAGTGATATTTGAATTTCACCCGACAACATGTTGTGAAATGGTCGAAAGAAATTCATTTATCATATGGAACAAAATTTTTACATTATTTTCTGCCATTAAAATTCCTAATCTTTTACGTGAATTTTATTAATTGTGATCGTATGATGACGTTACTTAGAATAAAGCTCTGCAGAAGTGTTCCGAATAAACACGCACGATAGGATAAATGCCGATAGGAACATAATTACATTTTTTTAATTATATGAGAAAAGAGTTTGAGTAGATATAGCAAGGAAAGATATGCGGCAAGGAAAAATTCCAAAGGAAAACGAACGTAAAAAATAAGCTGACAGGACCGGTACCAGTCAGCTTTAGTACATCCGCTTTTCTTTAGAACCATTAAGTGGATTGGCTTGCAGGTATCCGCTCTAAAGTATAGTAGGTTTCTTTCTAGAGTTCAAAATTTCTTCAACGAAATTTAACACATTTTGTAATCTTCTATTTTATAAATCTAAAGTTAGCATAAAATAATTTACTTTCACGTGATTATATGCATTCCATTTTTTCTCTTTCTTTAAAAAATGACTTAACAATGTAAATTGTAAGAAAATATGTTAATTATTTAGACTATATATGTGTTCAATCTATTTTTTAAACTTTCAAATTAATAATTTGCAGGCCTAGGCTAGATCCGTGAGACAGAGCACCTTTCTACGAAACAATGGCAAGTATTAATGCTGGAGACAGATATGGCAGTGAAGGAAGAAAACATGCGTGCAGGAGAAAGAAAGCGTGGGATTGGTGCGAAGAATGACAGAGTGTGCGTAGAAAGAGAAAAGATGGCGGAGGGAAGATCGGAGGGTCTTAAATATTTGAGATAAGGAAGGGTGTAAATGAGGAGAGGGAAGCGATAAAAACGAAGGAGAGAGAGAGAAGCGCAGCAATGAAGTTCACCACATGTGAGAAGGCAGGTTTAATTATGCCGCCTCGGAAGCTCTCCTCGTAAGAAGGGCCTCTCCATCTCTCCGAATCCACTGCCTCACCGTGTCGCACCCCATAACACATGTTATCTCGCCGATTCGCGCCTTCCCCTCCCCCGCATTCCGCCCCATCCCTCATCCCCACTTTCAATAACAATGCCTCTCCGCCCCCTATTATTCTCTCTCTGTACGCAGCACCCCTTATCACCCATTCCGTTGAATTTTACAAGATCCAGAGAATAAACAGGAGATTTCCTTATTTCGCTTTACATCTTTTGTACATGTTCTCCGCAGTCAGAGATCGAAATAAAGGGATGAAATTGTACTAGTTACGGCTCCAAACTTTTTGTATGGCGCTTCCTTTGAGTGCTAATTGACCCAAGTTTGATTTCCGTGGAAGACTAGGAGTTAGGACTTAGAATAGAAGTTGTCACGTTACAAGCAGAGCTTTAATGAAACTGAATGAGAGTGACTTGGGAAGTAGCATTTGCTCTGCTAGGGAGAATAGACTGCAAGGAATTATTATGAGTCCGATATATAAATAAAGTTACTTTTTATGCACATAAGTTCAATAAAATTATAATATTTAATAAAAATTATGAGTTTTTCTTTATCGTGAAAAATTGACGGATCAGAGAGAAATTGAATTATTGGCTGAAAATGGCTGAAACTGAAATATAATGTAGCGTTTATACTCAAAATTTAGTAAATGAAATAAAATTTATGAATAAAAAGATTTATTTATCTTTGCAACGATCATTAATCGAAGGAATAAGTAAAATTTTCCCAAACCTCTGGATCAACCCTTGCAGTTCATTTATTTTTATCCGACTTCAGTTAGTCATATAAAACGAAAAAAAATTCTCAAGTATTTCTACAGATGACTGAAACCTGAAGGCATATTTTGTTGTAACCATAAACTACGCATGAAGTTCCTAAACAGAAACGCTATTCGAGAATTATTTTGAAAATTGCATTCTGCATCCAGTTTATTGCTGCATTCAGATTCACTAGTCTCACAGGAATCATTATCAGTCTACAAGACACAGTACAAATAACATTGGAAATTTTTCTGATAATGAATTGCTGAAGGTAGAAATTATTTTTTATATTTTCTGAGTATAATTTTCATATATTAATACTAAGAAAGGCATTGAAAAGGATATAGTTGAACCAAAGAGGGGGCCGAAATCAAAATTGATTTTCCTTTTCTAAATTTTTAACTTTCATCACGTCCTTTAATTATGCTTTGAACTTTGAGGTACGCACTTGTAAAAAGTTATTCGGCTAACAGAAAATTGACTAATTAAGATAACACCATTTTCTTTCGATTAGGTAATTAAGAAATCAAGATTACGTTATTGAACGTGAATGATTGCCGATATTTTACTGAACACTGAGAAGAGGACTGATGTATCATTTCCTCGAAATTCTCTACATTTCATTATACTATGCATCAAAAACAGTTAATATATATGGCAATATTAAGATCAATATTTCCCTTGCAATTTACCAAAAGAAGCATGCTCTGAGATGAAATGTGTGTTAAATATATTCTGACAAAAATTATACTTTTTTAATAGTTTTCAAATTGAGTGTACTTGTTGGAAGAAAGAATATTTTTCAGTCTATGTTATTAATAGACTAAATCTTCCATCATTATCGAAGTAACGGTGGATGAAAGGTCGATATCGGTATACAAAATATATTATGAAAATATCTAATACAATATAAATTAATAAATGCGAGAGAAAAGTTTCCTTCCTTTTTCACATCTGCCTCGGGAAATTGATGCTCTCGGAGAACGTTGCGTTGGTGTTGTAATATGGTAAAGATAGCCTGAACAGTACGTCATTATTACAGAATGAAATGAACTTTTCGCTCAATTTAGAACATCGATGGAAACGTGCGTGACTCCTCAGCATCAAAGGCAGACTATCTGCAGCAGGAATTTGTGCGTGGGAGTTTTCATTAAATTCCTTTCCTTTTATCGCGTTTTGACCTACTTCACTGTTCAGTTAAAGAGGAGTAAATGAAGACAATAAATGGATTTCACAAAACTCAACGTGGACATCATGATGCATCGCTTATCTTCCAAACGATTTGTATTTCAGTTGAGACGAAGTAAAAATCACCAAGGAAAATTCTCCGTTAATTTCTTATGCTGTGCTTGAGACTTTGATGAATCATGTGAATCACAGTCGAAACTGTAAAACTTACTCAGACAGTTATAAAATTTAGTGGACGTAATTTTACTATAACTAAAATTGGTTAACATTTGACTTATTGTATGTACCATCATAAATATAGGTAAATTATAAAATACTTTTACATCAATTTTATAATTCTAGAAAAGTGTATTATGTTAATGCATCAACACGGTACTTCCTCCTATAAAGAAACATTTACACAATGAGAATTAGAGTTATCTAGATTTTGAAAGAAGGTTTATGGGGTTAAAATGACACTAAAATGTGTAGAATATCGACAAAATTTTATTCGTGGTAAACATAAAGATATTGTCATTTTAATCTGTTTATTTTTTTAGTGAAATATCATCATCATAAGTTAAAATTCGAACAATCAATTTCATTATCTGGGTTATTATGAACGATAAGTAATTTTAGAGGTGAAACTCTAGATAGTTTTTTCTCGCAATTCATCTCATTCTAACAAATCATTGGAGTTCTCGAAATGAATTTATGACGCAAATGTATTGAAGAAGTTCATAAATTCTATTGAAAACTTAATGATTAAAAAAATTGCATCCCTGGAGACCAAAAACTATGCAACTAGTATTCGTGTAAAGGCTTTGATTCTTACACGATCTCAATGAAATTATCTGATTGTAAGTCATGTTATCATTTTAAGCCTGTCTTAATATTATTGCAAAGGTTTCACTGGTTAACGTTTTTAATGGTGGTCTTTTGTGGACTCAGTCACGCTTAGCGAAGGCTGCAGTGGCTTAGGATACTTAGCGTATGTAGCGGAATGCTTGTACATCACAAAGGCAAATCGTATGTTAACCACTATGGTGGATCGATCTCCATATTTCGCAGAAATCCATGATAAATTTAGCAAGGAATTTCTCCTTCATCTACAAAGCAAACAGTAAAATATCATAGAAGCATAGATTGAAAAACAAAGAAATTATTTTACCTAAAATAGCCTCAAATTTGATCTTCATTAATAGGGAATTCAATTTTGAGTGCTGAGCACTTGAGTATACGAGGTTTTGCATAATTTTCCGACCATGGGGGACTTTGATCAGCTATCGAATTCTGAAAATCGGGTTGCATATTCTAAAATGAAAAATGAATAAACTCTCTCGTTGAGAAAGATGAGATTGATCAGCAGTAAGCATTATCGTGAATAAATTTTCTTCTTTTTCTTGTTTTTTCATGAAATTTTTTTTATTAAAGATTTATTAACTATTAAACCTATGAGTAGATTCGTTACGGTTTAGTTTCGCCAAGAAAAGGCTTCATTTCCCAAAAGAATCATAAATAGAAATAAATTCGAGATAGATAATTTCGGTTGTTCAAATTAAAATTAATTAATTAATACTTTAATTTATTATTTTTAGTAATTAATTAGCCCTTTTCGATCTTCATCGTTGCAAAAGAGTATTTTTATTTCATTCCAACGTAATAACTAAGATACAAAACAGCCAAAACCTATATAAGTTGATGGAATTGAATTCTAAAAATTATAATCTATAATTAAGATTAAATATTTAATTTTGAACAGGTTATTTAATTTCTTTTATGACATATATATGGCCATGAAAATTCTTATGAAGTGGTTGAATCATATAAAGGTTTTCTTACAGAACTCGAGTGTTCGTGTGCTTCAAAAATGATTGATCGACTACTCTGGTGGCTCATAACTCGAGTACATTGGATTCCATATTCCTAAATTATAGCCCAAATTATTGCTTTTCATATTAATTGAGAAAATACCTTACTAAATAAGAACAAACCTGACTTTTTAGTTTGCATTTTTTATTTTTTGCAATTTTTGTATTTGCGATGTTTGTATCATAATTATAGCCGAGTGAAATAAGTGAAATAAACGCTCATTTTCCAACAGCTATTCAAACATGCGAAAAACGCATAATTACCTTCCTTGGTGGGCCTACAATTAGCCTATTTAGTTGACAGTTATCTTCCTTATCCTTGCATATTGCCATATCTTTAGACACATTCGTGTTTCCTTTATACATTCTATTTCCATTTCAAACATGTAATATGTTGAATACTCTGATGATAATATGTTGAATCAAACGAGAGCGATAATTGAAGGCGTTACTTCGTGTAAAGACATAAAAATATAAAGACTGCAATTTTTCTCAAAAACTTTAATAGTCGACCGGTTTTGGAAAGTGCGCTTGCATCTTCAGGCACAGAAAAATACGTTCTTTCAGTTACAGAAGAAACGTATTTTTCTGCACTTAAAGACAGTAGGAATAAAACGACTTTATTTCATTCGAGATATTTGGATTCTACAGAAAGCGCAAGTTTTCCGACCAAAACGGAGTTCTACGGACTGTTTTCCTTTTGGAGTAATCCATAAATGGATATTAACACTCCTTTTGCGCACCTCGAAGGGGAAAACGTTATTTTAGTGGATATGTGTTCCAATACAGTGCGCAGAGGCAGAAAACAGCATTAGGGAAGGTGGTCTCGATCCCTTTTCTGCTGAAGCCACTCTAACCTTTCCCTTCACACTTGTCTGCACATTGTAACGGTGAGAAGTAGCTGGTCCACAAGTGGAGGCTTTTTGATGGGCGAAGAAGAGAATTGGCGGAATGGGAGAGAAGGGGGTTGCAGAGGGGTAATGGCAATGTAATGAGGGATAATTGCATTCTACCGAGATCCGCTAAGCACATATTATTTTATCAAATATTGATAGATGATGAAATTTCGTGGATGAGGGAGTGGTTTATTGGAGTAAAATCCGTCATCGTATGTCTTCTGGAGAATTTCATTTGCCTCATCTTAATAGTTACGAAAATTTGAGATCCCTTTTCAAGCTTTATAAGAATTCAAGTGCAATTATTTACTAGAAAACATAATTTTATCTTCCAGAAGGAATGCAGGTATGATAAATGAATTTTGGATATGATAATGAACCTATTTGAGATACCATTCTGTCTCAGACTACCATAAGATACTCACTAAAATCATCATAAGGTTGAATTTTTTTGCGATTTAAGGACGGAAAGTCTATTAATAATTATGTTTTATTAAATGACAAAAACAGGGAACTAAGATGTTTAATATATATATTATTATATCGCACTTAATCAATTACAGCACGACCCGGGTTTCGATGCCTGGCATCATCGTTAGATGAAGACAAACAAAATATATAGTCTATGTAAGATAAAAAGGGAGGTAGAGCAAAAGATTTTGAATAGGGAATAGGCTAAATATTTATATTCTGAGTTAAGGCGTCTTGATGATGATGCCAGACATTAAAACTCGGGAAGTTCTGTAGTTACTTTTCGTAGTTCCTATTCACTTAATCTTTCAAGAATTTTATGAAGACTTAAATATTATTCTCGAGGTAACTTCAGTTCAACGAAAGATATCCAACGAAAATCAGGGATCGAAAATTTGATGAATAGCCCCCGATTATAATGAAAGTATTAGAATATAAAATAGGAAATGAACGATGTAAGAAATGTTGAGTTAGTAAAAGGAAGAGGTAACACGAAAGTTGTTCAGGAAGAGGAGAGGATGAAAAGAATCCTTGAGAACAATGCCAGGAGTCTCATCGGCATTTACAATAGACAAATCCGGGAATTAAAAAACTTTCTCAATTTTCGCCTCACAATTACTTCCTCTTAAACAACGTTCATTCATAACTAACTGCAGTTAGCACTATTTTCTTCATTTAGAACCTAAATTCTTTTTTTTTGCAATTTACGGGAAAAATTTGGCGCAGCGTAACTCCAACTAATTGTATGACCAGAGGGATAATTACAAGTGCCAAAATGCTTTGAGCTAAAAGTCTTCTCTGAATCCTCATCATGAGGGAAGAGTACAAATATAAGTAAAATGACAAAATACTGCATCCCCTTGTATCTTATTATGCACCACGTAGGTCAAAGATGAGACTATTCATTAAGTTTGAAAAGGGGAATTTTCTGTTACCCTCTCATCTTGAGTAAAATAACATGTTATATTCATATCCTGTACTTAAAACTTGAAAAATATGTTTTATTGTGGTAGGATACACAAATTTCAATATTTCTCATTAGACGAAGAAAAATAATGCTTAGGAATACAATATATTTTTTCATATACATCATGAGAGATAAAAATGTACTTAGAAAGGAATGTATGACAGTATAATTTAAGATTCAAATCCTCAAATCACCAGAGAAAAGAGGAATTGGAATGAATAATCTTAAAACTTTACATATAGGATGATTACAAAGGCAGTCACAATTAATCAGTAGAATTTGAATATATTTACCAAAACGATATGGTATATTTTTAATTATTTTATCCTGTAAGAAGTATAGAAAGCGCAGAGATATATAAATGTTTTTTACCTCGATATTGAAAATATGATTCTAGAATAGGAATGGGGAACCTTTCGTCAGACGAGAGCATATTTTATGAAATGAAACATGTGTCCTAGTTTGGTTCCTAACCCTTTATGAAATGCTGAAATGATTTATTTTATTAATTCGAAGACGGGCTTAAGATTGTGCTATTGGTAAAATTAATTATCAACCGATGAAATCCAAATTTATTTATCGTTTTAACTTAAGGACTTTTATAGCGCCGTGAGAGTTCAGCGTGCCAAAAATATTAACTCGCATGCCGTAGGTTCGCCAACCTTATACTACAGTGAGCAGTAGGCTCCTTCTTTAAGCATAATGTACTTTCATACAATTTGAACTTAATTAAAATTAACCCTGTGGTATAATATCATAAGCAATTTAATGTAATATTCCCGATAAATCCATACTTGAACTTCCCCCTACACATGTTTAAGCTGTCATTTCTTACAATTTGAAATTTTGGTGAACTTGCAAATATTTTCTTGAATCACGTTTCTGTTTGACGTCACAGACTCACCGCGTATACATTAATGCGACAAATATACACTTTTACGTGTTATTCTCTTAGTGTCACCCTTTTTCCGCGTGTGTACGCTCCTATGGCACCAAGTCACGAATGCACGTCTCCGAATCACCTCCCGGAATTCCGCGTCGTGTTGCGATGTGGAGAAAGAAGTGGGAAGATTTTTGAAAGGGGAGAGAAAGGCCCACCGGTCGGAGGCCATCTGTCCGTAATTCACTCTGTTGTCTGCAGACTGGAGGAGCGCAATAAACGTCGGCGGCACACAGCCAGGGGAAGGGGAAGACAACCGTATGCTAATAAATGAGAACTCTCTCTCTGCCGTCTTTCCTCATTGTTTCTCCACCTTTTACCCCACTTTCCCAAAAGATTGAAAAGTATTCCTATGAGGTCGCAACCCTGTCTCTCCTAGGAACGGTTTCAGCGTCTTTTCCCTAATATTCGCGAGTTTCCGCTCGAGATTACTTCTTCCGAGAGACGTCTAACGCTTCTTATATTAGGGAATCTGATGAGTGAGCATGATTCAAGACTTGTTGGAATACTCCGCCGCCATCAAATGAGGTAATATAAAGTTACTATCCGGAGCATCGCCCTTACACGAGTATTTAAATTATAGCAGCATTTAGAACGGGAAAACTGCACATTTTAGTAAAATGTAGTAAAACGGAAGTGGCAAATTTTAAAATTATTCAGCAAACAACTAAGCTTTTTCCTGGTGAGAAAATATAATTATTTAAAGGATAAGAATTAAATCAATGCTAATGAAAATATTTTGTATATAAAATTTTCTTAACATTTACAGGTGTTATTTATATTTTAAAATGCATTTTTAATTAAAAATGTGTATTCTGCAGAAGAAGGTACTTTTCACGATAACGTTCTATTAATAAATAATCGAGAACTGATGAATCTATCTAATAGTGGGAATTTACCTCTTACAAATTATATGAACTGTCCAAAAATTCTGGAGTACAGGAAGTTTTACTCTCCTTTGTGTGATATAAGAAGCAACATATGCAAATAAAAATGAATGATTAAGAATCCTTAAGTTGAATTTATCGTCTTTTCATAAATTACGTTAGAAAAAAAACAGGAAGAGTATTTTCAATATTTTTTGGCATTAGTTACCGTTAATGTTGAATGATTCTCAAAGGCATAATAATAATATAACTTAGCGATGAAAGAAGGCGCTAAGTACATTTCTGCGTGATTAAAATCTAGAAAAACATTACAAAAACCACAGAAAGTGCCAAAATCTGATGTTGCTGCAAAAAATCGAATCCCGGTTAATGATAGCCTGCAGAGCACTATTTTTTTAACCGTAGCAAAAAACGGTGTTTGCTTCGATATATTATGGATTATCATCTCTATAATTCTATTAATTTTGTCATTGACTCTTTCATATTCCAATAACTGTTCAAACAGAGAGTATGAGTGAATTATTATTTGAGTCAATAGAAATCTTTCTAAGGAGAAATAGGAAGCTCAGTCTCTCTGAAATGTGGTACATAGCAAAGAAAAAGTAATCTCTTCCGATAAGAAAGTGGACCGTTGCGTTGCGCATTCCTTATATAGGAAAGGAAAAGTTTCCGCTACGAAAGTCACAGCGGGTATTTCATCAAAGAGTGGGAAGAAGCAATGCGGATCTTCGTCGGCTTACACACGGAGAAGTCGGACGAGGGATCTTCCTAATGTTCAACGACACCTCGGATTAGAGCTCTTCAGCCGGCGGGGACGAGACAGCGAGTTAGCAGAGTATCCAACTATCTTCTCCTCTCAATTTTCATTTCGCAGAATCTCCCAGAAGTGCAGCACAGACAGGCTCGATTTAGACCAAATGTACACCCAGGAATGGAAATAAGAAGTTGCTAACTAATCAATTATACTTATATAAACACTCAATAAGCCGCTTAGTTAAAAATACCATCTATATAAATATACCATCGCGGTAGCAGCTCTAATGCAGCTCCTGTGAAAACATTCCCTTACGAGGAAGGATATAGAGCGCAAGCTGACATTTGCACTGGCAATGTGTGACCCGACTTAGAGAGGAGAGCAAAACTACAGGCGCTTTAAGGACAAACGACCAATCCCCAACACCAGTCCCTTGACTTCCCCTACATCCCTGAATATTCCTCTCCCACAAAGGTGTTTATTTTTTAATTTTTAAATGTAACGACATGACATAATTTTACGCAAACAATAATAGTGAAATGATAAAGTTTTAATAATTTTCAAAAACCAAATCAAAAAATAAGGTCTATAGAAGTAGTGCGGCAGAAACTTAATTCGGATCGGTAGCGGGGGCCCCTACTTGTCGGTGGCTTTGAAGCGTCTATTTTTTTTCTCTCGGTTGCAGTAGTTGAAATCTGTGTGCCATGAATTGCAGATGTGTGTGCTTCCGTGTAGGCAAGATGTTTAACATACGGCGCATCACAGAGATTGCTCAAAAGATGGGAATATATTTGCCTTTATGTTTACGAAGTGTTTTTTTAGGTTCATTGACATTAGACTGGTGATTTTGAAAAGAATATTCAGCAATAAGAACGGTCATACATAGAATGAAAAACTAGCAAGATTAATCTAAATTCATCTAAAATGTTTTTTCATTCGTTGTGATACCTGGAGTCCAAGGGAAAATACAGCGAGGCACGGAATCTCTTATACATGGTAGTAGAAAAAAGAAGAGGGGAAGATAGAGACAGAATTAGTTTGGCTACATGAACTTTGTCAGGAATAGGCGTACAGTTCTGAAAGAATTGATAAGTAGGAAAAATTAGGACACAAGAAAACTCAAGACGATGGTAATGGTGCGCGGTGTCAACACACGAATAATACATAAGTTGACAAATAAGCCAATAAAAATCAGACAAGAAATTAAGCAAATAAAAAGATAATATCGTTGGCGTTGGTACAGTCTACCAAAAACTATGGAATTAGACAAATATTTGAAATTGATACCGACTTCGGAACAAATGATGCATTTAAGAAATTAATGAGACACTCGAATAACTAATATCAATCAAAAAATTAAATAAATTTACATTTTTATTGAATTTTTTCTGTTAATTTCAAGAAAGTGCCTAAATTCAGACTAACGCAAATATAATCTTTGTATTGATTAAATAAATTCAATAAATTTCCTATTTGCAACATTTGACAACGTTACAGTCCTTATAATGATCTAATGCTAAGATCCGCTGAAATAGACGCTTTTTCGGGGAATTTGCTGAATATGATATTTCTTCTCGGCGTAGAAAGTTTTCTCTAGGTTCCCTTTCCGATGGGACATTCATAGAAACATTGAAAATATCCGAAAATTGGATTTTCACCGGCGACTCATTCATGAGCGTGATAAAACCTCTCGCTTACGCAGTTGAGAAGAAGACGTCGAAAGCAAGAGGGATCGATAATGTACACCAAGAGATGAAACACTGACATCAACTCAGACTCACTTCCGTAAATACAGCGAGAGCGAAGTTTTAGAAGCAGCGATGCAGAATCACTGATCAGTTCATGACCTTATCTACCAACGACAAGAAATATCGACGTAAGAAGAAATCAAAATGAAAGAACTAAATGAAGAGGAAAATGGATGATGAAAGGGAATTGAGCATTAAAAGAAAAAAAAGACTTCCACGGAAGCATTATAAAAAAGGAAAACCAATTTACTGCGAAAAATTAATACCTTTAAGTCCGCATTTGATTCATATGACGATATTTATGGATAAATACGATTCATAAAATTTTATTACTTGGAAATGGCTAATCCCTTATTCAGGACAGATTGAGATCTATAAATGAGCTTTCTGGGGAATAGACGAGCAGAGAGTAAATGAATACATAGATATAAAATTGCGACCGGAAGTTTTTTGTAATTGCAAAGGATGAGTATTTCGATATCCACCAAATTACATAAGCCAATTAGAGTGGGATGGAAAAATCTCAACCGTTTAATTGTAGTTCATCGTCAAAATCACTCATTAATCAGCCGTTACTTTCAGACGATTATCTTGAGCTTGCATTTGTAATCATTCCGACGATCATTCAGAAATATTTTCATTATTAGAGGTGGAGGATTGCGTAAACGAAACATTGGTGAGAATCATAGAAAATGGTGTAATGTAACAACATATCAGTTTCAATTTGTCGCATTAAGTGTCAGTGCAAATTAATATAAACTTGGTTACTACTTGAGAGACCTTCATATAAATTTTCTGCTCTTAGATTTTAATTGTATTTGGAAGCGTCTTGTTAATTGCAAAATAAGAAAAGATTTAGGTATAGGAAACAAACCATTATTAAAAAATACCTCGATCATTCGGTTTATTTTTAATTCAAATTAAAATAATGATGAATTAAAATAAAAAGTGGAGTCCTTTACTTGCCTATAAGTGCATAACTTTGATTAAATAAAATTTCATTAGTGCAAACTGTGCACTTATTCACAGCGTTTTTGCCATCTCCTTTTTGTTTCACATATATAATATCCTTCGAACTTCATTCACTTAATTTGAATAGTTATTGAACTTTATATATACTCGATGTCATATAGACTCCCCGCAAATAAATAAAGGACATTTCCCTGACGCAGTCTGGAATAAGTCGAACATTTGCATTCAGAGAAGAGCGAATCGTTAATATTCATGGACGAAAATGAAATTTCGCCGAAATAACCATTCCAGAAAAAGGTCGCACATTCGACGAGAACAATTCGGCGAGAAAGTGAATTTCGGCCATCATTCGAAAAAAAGTCAGTGAAACTGATGTCTTGCGTCGAGGAAAGTGTTGCGAAGGGAATTGCGAAAAAGTTTATCCGGAAAGCTGCGTGTGACGGGGTCAACGCGGTGCATGATGGGAAGGATCTTCCCCTCTCATCCACTTCGAAACGGATCAACGATGTTCCTCTTCCAGTGCCTTAGATTATGAGAAAGGAAGGAAGTTTTGCGTCTCAAACAATTTCCTCGGATTGGAGAGGAATCCCCAGAGGAGGCGAATCGAGGGCGTTGAGAGGTTGAAGGGATGAAAAGGGGAAAAGGCGCTCCTGAGGGACACATAGAAGATTGACCCTTATGCGTCTCCGGGGAGGTCAGCGAGCAACTTAATCCAAAGGGAGGCGCAATAAAGAAAGATCAAGGGAGCGAAATATGAAACCGAGGTTTTCTGATCACTCACGGAATAAGTTTTCCGAATTAATTCAATAACCGTCTAGAATTTGATTAAAACCCGCGCGCCGGGAGTGCTCTTGGTGGATATACAAGGCTGAGAATCACAGTCAAATTTTAGTTTTTACTTTTACACTCTATATACTTATAACTAATCGACTCTTCACTTTTGTATGCGCGAAATTAAAAGTCGTTTACCTACAAGAACTTCAAAGTAATTTCAAATATACACTTCTATCAATTTTACTTCCACATGACCGTTTTACTTGATTCCCGTTTGGTTTTTATGAAGAAACTTCCACTCCAAAAACGAATCAGAAATTTACGGCGTTACTGAAGAAATGGAGCAGCACTCTGACTGTTCGGTGACTCATTCGTCTATACAAAATATTATAATAAACGAAGATTTAGTGGTTAATTCATTATTGCGACACTTAGCTTAGAGAACGAAAGTTGGGTTCTATTATTGATAAATCTCCAGGACAGAATATGTTTTCGTTATCAGGGCTGATAAAGTAAAAGTACCGATTAATGCAGAGACGACTCAGGAAAGATTAAGAGTGTAATTATATTGGAACTATAAATCCATTTTTAGCCTGTAAAAATAAAACAAAATCTTTATTGGAAGCATTAGTTTTAGTTAAAAATGGTTTCAATGCGTTATTATATCTTAGGGAAACTGAAATAAGATCCAACAGCTTGCTATTTGAGATATTCCCAATCATATATCATATCCTGCCATTTGCTTAACAAACTCATTACTAATTCGTTTTCTTTACATTCTTGTTCTTTTCGCCCAACAATTTTTGCCTTCGTTGTACCTATAGCATCATTTAATGCCTTCCTTCAGCGATTCATCACCTCACAATGTCTAACTAACATACTTCTTCCGTCTCAATTCTGTTTCTGCATTCAAAACTCTTCCCTCTCTCACCATCTCAGAAGTACTTCATTTGTTTTCTTACAGAAGTAACAACAAGCATTTCTCAGTCAATAATCATTTGTCATTACTATTAACTCAATTTGTTATCATTTCAATTTTTTGGACTTGAAATTTATTCCCATTATATCATGCCTTAAACAAGTATTGTAATTTCAATAAAATTAATTAAAAATTCTTAATTTTTCAGTACAAAAACTGTTTTCGTTGTTTTTTCGTCCCACATCTTTATGAGTGTTTCCCCGAACATTTTTATCTTCATCAACTTTCCGTAGAGAAGTTTTTCCCATGGGAAATATATAATATTCATTAATGGGATATAATATTCAAGATTAAGGAATGTTACTAATATTATCTGATATCAATTCAAAGGCTCACGTTGAAAAATATTTTACAGCTCTCATCTGTCTGTCAACCTACGATATGACATGATATGATAAGGTATTGAGGTGTAAGATTAATTTTTGAAAATGATTACTTTTGAAATGGTGAACTAATTTCTATGAGAGAAGCAGTGAGAGCGCACATAAACGAAGGAAATGCTTACTCAAATACCTATCTCATTTCTATGGCGCATAAAAGGAGAGTGAGTAATTTCAGGTAAAATGGAAACTGGAATATCTGAGGGAGGATTAAAGTCTATTACGTCATTCCGATCGCTTTCAAAAATGAGGTAAAAGGGGAACCTATTAAGGGAAGAGCTGTGGACCTTTCGCGACTTCAGTTCAAACTCTAAGAAAGGTGGTCAAAAAACAACAAATGAAAGCAAAGGATGAAAAGGATGAAAGGATTAGCCGTTTGAAGCAGCGTTCGGAAATGGATTCCACCTAACAGACCACTCGACTCGAAATGACTATGGCCATCTTTATGTTTATTCTAGTTAACCTTTGAGTACCATCTTTCACCAAGACTTGCAAAGCGATGTGCACTAGTGGTTCTAGATTCAGCTCCATTTAGACCAAAGATGTTCTTAGGCAACATTATAGAAGAAAGAAAATATCATAAACCGGTAATGGTATATTGCAATGAAATAATGAAATTGCTGACCACTCTCTTTGGCTAAAGAACTATTTTATGAACGGATAATTTTGTGATGAAACTCTCCTATCATACATGTGGGAGAATTATTAGCATAGATTAGGTCAAGATAGTGAGAGAAATATTTCGGAAACCCAACTTGATAATTTATCCTTTTGAAATCCTTGGCTTCTAATCTAAAATGATTACTTTTACGTCAAAGAACTTTTCCGTTCGTAAAGAAATTGCGTAGTGGCTTACACATTGAGAATTGAGTATCATTCCATCCTTCAAAACCTACCTAATAAGTATTCTGCCTCATATGGTACAGTTATTTGATTTAATCCTTCGAGGAAATCCAACTATTTGACGACATTCATCCTCAGATACAAACTCTAAGCAAAACGTATTTAGTTCTATGCTATCATATCGAGAAACATAATTTATAACTCTAATTTTAAGAGGCACCATCACAAGTTTGAAGCAAAGCACACAGTTTTATTGCAGACCGAGAAAGCGAATTCCCATTTAGATTGTGTTTATTAACATTCTGTGCATTTAAGCAATTTATCTAGATAAAGATCACTGCCTAACCTTTATGACTTAGCAGATTTGTCGACCGTTTTGATCCTTGGAGTTTTTAATGAATTGTTTTATTTGCATATAACATATGCATAGTCCTGTGGCAGAATTATGCGTAACCAAGACAAGAGAAACATACTCTATACAGCTCCTCATACATCAATCTGAAATCTTAAAAATGTTCGTAGGAGTGGATCGGATGAATTGTGCGGCGTATCAACTGACACACGACGAATTGTACGATTAATAGTGTCGTAATGAAATGACGTCCCGTAAATTAACGCTGCAAGATTCGACGCTCGATCATTGCTATCTGGTCACGAATTATGGCACAGTGAATTGACGGGCGATGAACTGAGGGGAGTGAATTAAACCCCAAATCTAATCGAACGCCTTTAGAAACTCTTTCTGCATTTATTTTTGGCAAGTTTGCATCCTAATACATATTATACTAAACGAATCAATGCGAATCGAATCAAAATTTGACCCATCGTGGAATAGCAGTAATGGCTGGATCCTGAATGCCGATACGACTTAATTTGAGCATAATAAATATGGTTTTCCTGAAATTTGATTTTCCTGAAGCCATTATTTTATCATACAATATAATAACACCATGTTTACGATAACGGCTGATTGTGTACCAAACGTTCATTGATAAATTAATTCGAAGCCAACTAAGGTATCACTTTTCTCTCATATCTCATGCCATGAATAAACTATTGCTGCATATAATCTTCAATCGAGTATTTCTCTATGACGTTTCTAGCAAGTATTCGGTACGTCTTTTAATAAGTCTTCTTACCATTTAAAATGTGGATTGAAAAATACCGAAGTGACTTATCTTATTTTCAATATTCTTTATCGTTCGATTGAAGCAGAGAACTTGTTCAGCTTTTGCTATGTTTATTGAAGACTTAAATCACAATTTAAACTAGTAATAACTTCAATATTTTTACTTCTCACACGGCTCAAAGAAATATGCTATTCTGAAAATTTAATAATGTGTGTATTATAATTCAGTGAGGATTATAACCCTAAGAGGACGCTGATACCTAAGTACAGCACCAAAATAACTTCTGAGAAAAAAGATCAATGGTAATTATATGGGCAGCTTGCTATCATACATTCGTCTGGGCCAAAACAGTGATTTGCATTTGATCAGCTTCCTTATTTGTAAAATAAAGAAGCTGGTTTTTAAAATTGATCTTTCAATTTTCACTCAACAAATAATTAAAAATTATCAATCAATAATCATTTTCACTCAAAAAGTCAAATTTCACTCAACGGAGTCCAACCAATGCTCTCGAAGATAGGAGAAAAAGAAGGTCGCTGATGATACAGAGAATATGTCATACTTGTTGTTGAATTATGAATCAATTATAAAATTGAAGGTTTAAACATAGTTAAAAGAGAGTAGGCCATTGTAGACGATTCCCTTTCATTGAGAACGTATCCTAAAATGATTATTATGGATGGATGATTTCTATACTTATCGAATGTCTGACTTAGGTTTTGAAATTTTAGTTAGATTTAAACAAAAATAGCTACTATAACACATTCAACTCAGATTTCATCTGATTTTCAATGAACTGTAGCGCAATATCCGGAAAATAAAATAAAACTGTAAGAAAAGCGGTCTTGATTAATTATTAATGGTGAAAGGCGATGTATATAGTTTCATATGGTCTTCCCATAGGAGGCTGTTAGAAGCTCTAGAGTTTCCTCGCAAATAGCGCACATTAGCACACATGTTAGACAATGTATCTCTCATGTATCCATATTGCTCTAGTCTTACTCCTGACTGATGATGTGGAGGTTCCGGAATATAAGTTTTTAGTGAATTCCCCCGTCAAAAATAACGGAAATTAATTTAATTTGTAGAAAAATGCACTACTATTATCTCATGTATCTAATGTACGTCAAAATACCACGTCAAAACTGTCAATAATTAATTTAAATGTATCTGTCATATTATCTATTATTATCTGTCAAGCAGTAGTCTAGTTAAGAAACGTTTTTGTTGAAATATAACCGTATCCTCAGAATGGCCTAGTGGTTCTAATTTCCAATGTTTATCCAAAAGTTTATCCTCAGTGGTTCTAATCCTGTTTAAGGAAATTTTTTTTCCGGAAAATTAAGTTTCAGGTTTCTTAAGAAGCTTCATAAGATAAAATTTTCATAGTTTACTTTTTTCATACAGGAACTCTTTACTCGGCAACGCAATTATTTTTTTAAATGATGCACAATCAGGTAGATATATAGGAACTAATAATAACTTTATAATTTTCTCATATTCCGTACTAAAAATGCATGTAGCGTCTATTTTGGTTCTCATTTCACTTTTTTTATCATACATCACGCGTTGTCACGGCTTGCTTACTTCAACAAAACAATCCCCCCTCCCCAAATTATTAAACGAATTAACAGGATACTTTATTAATATTTAATTATTTTATATCTATTATACGTACGTAACCCTTTCGGGCGTATGGCAAGAGGTGCGCGCATTCTATTTCATTTGAAATAAATAATAATCCTAGAACCTACTTGCTTTAGCATTTATTTCCCTTTACTCATTATATCATTTCGGCCTATGTGACATGGAATTTTTTATTAATTTTGGTCACTTTTTCAATACTATGGAAAGTGTTATTCATAGGAACTTTCCGCTTACGATTTTTTTGCATTTGAAAAAAGAAATGAGGCAAATTATATCATTCCTCATCTTCTCCATGATTGCCAATTATTCAATTTAGAAGTAATCAGCATCCCCACTCCAACATTATTGGCAGCTGACGATGGAAGACTTGAGGACATGGTCAGTCTTTGAGCAGATGAATTAACATAGGCAGAAAGAGCTCTATACTGATATTTCTAAACTTGTATGCTTCAATTACCGTTTCTCTGTCTCTCTCCATCGCTCATTAGAGGAAAACGGTTGTAGAGGATTCAAATCTTGATCTAATTAAAATTCCTCATCTTGATAATAAGAGTTCTCTCTTTCTTTATCTAGAAATGAAGAATGCAGTAATCTATGACTTAAATGTAACGTCAATCTTGAATTTTAATTTCTGGATTTCAAAACATCTTAAAATCCCTCCCTATCTCTGTAAATCATCTATACCGGACTTGCGGTGCAACGAACCGCTAGCTACATTCCACTGACTGTATTTGAAATCATTATAAATAAATCAAATTTGGAAATCACTGTATATGTGGAGATGTGGAAACGATGCATCAGTTGCTCATAGTACTATCTTTGGTTTAATTCTTTCCAGCATCTCTAATTCCTTCTATGGCACAGGTTCCCAACCTCTTGCTCGCTGTCTCGTTTGCCTTAGTAATTAATTCAATTCCACTATTCATCATAAGATGAACTGAAATCTTTTGCCATTTTATAGTAACCAGCATCCACATATAATAACTGAGAAACGTTGCTTTTAAGTATCTTCAGTGTACAGTATATTTATTTACCCGCTATTCACCAAGATCTCTGGATAAAATTCATTAATACCATGCAATTCTGGGTGCCCGAGGTTAAAAATATTTACCTCTATATGCCTCTTCTAATGCGCTACTGGACTAATACAAATGCAATGAAGGAATACAATTCGAAGTTAAGTTTAAACCTAGTGATATCATTTCCTAATATAAAATGAAGTTATTTTGTTGGGGTATATTTTACGGCTATTGTTTGTTAAAATTTCAAATATTATTCTGTGCTCTCAAAAGAGGTGTCAAGAAAGAGTTAATAGTAAATGTACTACTAGTAATGTAGCTGGTTTCTTATAAAATTCTTAGGGAAGTAATGAATTTTTAGTATAATATTTAAAGCTCGCCTATTTTGCGCCTTTACGTTACATCATAAACATTTATGCATATTTATTTTTTGTTTTAATTATTTCACTCAAACAAATTCCTTCCATTTTATACCCGAGAACAGAAAATCCAGTCTATCTGTTTCGTCGAAAAATTCTCCCGAGAAGTCATCTACATCGGCGAACTTCGTGTTCCTTCGCTTTTTGTAATGCCCTTGTTACCAAGCCCGTAAACATCTTATTATTCCCAGTAATTCCATCACACATTATTTTTTATTCAGCTTTTAGACCCCATCTCAGCGAAATGGCTCTTTCTCTGCCCCCTCCAACAACACATCATCTCACGCTACTCAACTACCGACCGCAAAAGGTGTAGGGAATTACGTCCGCCAAAACTGTCGCTTCGACTTATTCCTCCCTCTGTATTCTTCCACGTCAACGTCTCTCCGGCTGTTGTCGCAAAAGGGTTCGGAATCGGGTAAACGTAAAAAATGGAGAAGGGCGGAGGAAAGTGGTGAGATAAAAAGAGGTATCTTTACTACGCTTCTTCCACTTCATTCACATGTAAAGTTACTGCGAAACAAACTTGCGAATCTATTTGAAGAAAATGACCTCCAAAAGGGGGCGACCAAGCGTGAATTATATAGATAGTGAATTTAAAATAGGAAGCTAATTTTTTTGAACTTCATTGAAGATTTCACGGGTGGAATAACTATCAAGTTAACTTCATAAATATAGCATTATTTAATAATTCAGTAATATCAGATTAAAGAGAAAGGCTAGCTTAGAAAGTAAATTATTTGTACACTTATCTTCCATTAATAATCTACGCCTTAGTAAAATAAGAAACTTAAATTTGAGAAGGTATAAATTTACAAAGATGACGAGAAATGAGATATTTTCTCGGTAATTGGAAAAGTCTGTAATCTACAAACAATAGTTGGCTTTACCTCCAACCGTTTTTGGAAACTTTCAAAATAATAATTTGTTACGATTTATAGTTGCCATAAAATCAAAAAGCGATAGTTCAATAATTTCTTAGCTCTCTATAACTCAATGTACTAGTATTTTGGTCTAAAGTGTATGAAGTTGCAAACAACGCGAGCAAATTGCAAGCTATCAGTTGGATTGCATGGACATGAAGCGCAGCGATATCCTTAAGAACGTCCTTGACACGTTACCTGTTAATTTTGGCGAATTTTAGAAAGGAATTGCTTGGAGTTTTTTTTGTTTTCGGCACTTCTTATAGCAAAAACTTTCTTGCTATGGATTAGAAACAGGACCTTGGACCAAAATTGTCTGCAGACTGTCAGAAAGATCTCAATTACTCCCATTAAATAATATTTATTACTGACGAGTGTACAGAACCATTCCCCAAACATTAAAATCCTATTAGCCAGGACTCGATCCCAGGACCTCAGGATATGTACTACATCGGCAGGCTAACTACTCCGTCACCGTGGCCGACCCGGGTTCGAGTTCCGGTCCAGACTTTTTTCCTATCACTTACTCCTTGAGAATCTTCCTAGGTCTTTGCGTACAGTCACCTAACACCCTTTCCCTTAATAATAATAATAAACATTTATAATTTATTACTAATTTTTATTGATAAAGTTACTAAGATGGTATAAATTGTTTAAGGGAGTGATGCTAGGATTTGTAATCATTCCGCTGATGATGTAGCGGAGGGGAATGTATCGAAGGAGGGCGGGATGAAAAAAAGAGGGTGAGAGTGTGTGTGTGTGTTTTCTGGGTCTCGGAGGTGCGGTTGGCTGCGGCGTGCGAGAGGAGGAAAGGCTTGGAAAGCTCCTGACGAGACCACAAGTCTCCTTGTTGACATTGCGGTGGGGCGATAGCAGGTGAAGGGAGGTAATGATAAGAGCAAACGGAGGGGAATCATCGACGTTTCAGGGAGCGTTGCTGGAGACAGGACTGCGGAGATTAATGAATTTGGCGAATGGGTGATGGACGGTGGGGAAAGACAAGTGAAAGGGTGTAAGGGAGAATATCTTTATTTTTCTCGGTTTTTTGAAATGAGCGTAATCCGCTGAGTGGGAGTGGTATTGTCAGGTGGATTTTCTGCAAATTAAATTAAAAAACGCGGAAATTTCGAGAGTAAATAATAAAGAGGTAAAAACGGTCCAAATGTCTCTTTCTCGCGCTCTGAAATGCGCCGGACTCGTTTCGCTCGGAATAAAAAGGAAATCTCCTTTCTTCTTGGACGTGTCGCGCGTTATTTTCGCTCGATTTCTGCAAAAATTCGCGAAATTCTGAGGGCTCCTTCAGAAGCAATGGAGGAGCTATTCTAATAAGTTATTCTATCTCTACAACCATTTTGATACCTTTCAAGTCGCCAATGGGCGTATTTTAAAGTGTGTGAACACTAAAAAATGTCAATTCTTAAATTAAATAGAGTTGAATATAATTATAATAAAAGAGTTTATAACGAAAAGCCATTATTTTTCGTGAGTAACCAGTGAAATATCTCCGATGATTAATTATACAAATAATTATATATATTTAAATACAAAAAATCAACTTAAAAACAACGTGTAAAGTCTTAGCATTCCAAAGAAAAAACGGAAGAATAGGACAAGAAACAATGACAGTCATTCATAACACCAAATCATTTGAGATCAAAGGAATATATTTTTAATCAGAGGCCTCCGGTAGCGAAGTGGGAAACGCGTTCGACCTCGGTGAAAGCGGTCCCGGGTTTGATTCTCGGTCGGAGCACACGTGGTAAATGACCTCTGATGTCAAAGCACTTTAAAAATTACCACTTATTCATGATAAGGAAATATTTGCTTAGCAAATTATTTCCATATATTTTGTCATAAGCGTTTATTCCTTCAGGAGCGGAAGTACTCTAAGATTTTTAGTTCTGAATAATTCGACAAAAATTTAATTTCATATTATAAACACTAATTACTGGCCTCTAGATAGTTTCCAAAAGGTATATTAGTAATATGCTACGGTGCCTTAGATACTAGCAATATTCACTCTCTTATCCAAAATACAAAATTTACCATTATCAACCGAAAATCCTCCTTAAGGATGAGTAATGATGTATGCCTTGAAGAATTTTGTATTCTCGTTGTATACTCGTTGTTTCAGCTACAATTTACCAATCAATTGAATAGTATACAAATCAAAATTAATGTACGCATTCTTGTTGTAATCTTTAAATTGAAACTTTTCTTTTATATAAAATATAGGAAAATATTTACACTTAATAAATTTTCCTACGTTTCTTGTAATGGATTCCCAAACATAAATCCTTACACAATTAATTTTATTTCCTTTTACATTAAATTAAATGGAAAATTTTTCAAGGTGCAAAATCTTGCCATTTTATCATCAACGTTCATATTATCTCCTAAATATATAAGCAGTGCCATAATCTTACTATTTATTTGTAACATACCAACTAAATATATTTAACGGGATGAAAGAAGGAAAAAATGCCAAATATTTAATGGACCAGTTAAAGGGTAAAACAGTACTAGATTGGCATATCTCCATTAAAAGTATAACCCAGTGAAATTCACTTTCTTACTGCTTATCGAATTTAATTTTATTGGCGTTACATAAATAATTGAGAAATGATAAGCGAGGGACTTATAAACTACATTTTGTATTAATCGAGAAAAATCGGTATTAAGAAAGATGTAATTAGATGTTTGGCAAGGAAACTATGCTCTGTTCGTAAAATAATGTGAAATTATTTGCAACAGACATTTAGTCTTTCGCTAAGCTATGTTGTGTACCTTTTGGTTTGTTTAATGTAGACCAGTACTTCCTACTTTCTGGAAATTTGGATATTGATGAATGATGCCTTCACTAATCCGACGTTAAACTAATGCGTTCATGAGTAGAAACGCTTATACTAAAGCAGTGAATATGATCGGGAGAAACAAAGCTCGTGAGAAATAGAAGCACATGAGAGAGTACCCAATCTATCTTACAAAAAAGCATAAGTTTTGAGATGGGTGCAAGAGTGAACGGGAGCAGCCAGGATGATACACATGAGCATCAAGTGGAAAAAACTAGCAGTGAGTCTGGGATGTTTGAGTGATGAATGGCTTCAGATCGAAAGATATTTTAAGGACTGCGTAGGAGAGCCTAATATTACAATTGGACGGTGGCTGAGTAAATAAAAGAAACTAAGATGGCCGAATATAGAAGATAAAACAACCTGAATGAGAAAAATCAGGAATTTGAAGGATAAAGGGCTATTCATGGAAGAGTGAAGGTTTGAATGATATTGGAGAAAGGAGACTAAGGTAAAATGATAATTCCGATAAAGCCGTCCAAGAGCAATTACTTTCAAAGGATAAAGTGTTGCAGAAATTCTTGTATACTTTTTATCCAAACAATCTATTAAAGGATTAGAATAAACTTCAGTGAAGCTCCATGCAGTCAAAGAATTCTTCAGTCGCTTTTAAAAGGAGTCTTTATGAAGTAGAGTCCGCAAGATTATATTACATTTAGATTTAAATTAAATGAATAATTAAGCGTATTTTCAAGCACAAAGAAATATGAAT
Organism: Pachydiplax longipennis; assembly: GCA_036926295.1. Lineage (NCBI taxonomy): Eukaryota > Metazoa > Arthropoda > Insecta > Odonata > Libellulidae > Pachydiplax > Pachydiplax longipennis. The sequence continues at coordinate 18,113,752 of JAVFKF010000024.1, read as the reverse complement.
CGTGAATAACTTGAAGAAATTACATATAATTTATGCAGACGAAAATTAGAGATGACCAGAATTATGTACACAAAGCTAAGAATTTCTTTTACATCAAAATATGAAACTATTTAAATGTAAAAATAATTTTGACTGTACTCCAAAATGAGTTGTAGGAAAATGACCGCGCAGTGGAATATATCCGATTATCTTGAATTGAAAACAAACAGTTTATTACGATATTTAAAATTCCCAGCTTAAAAATATTCCATTCAGCTGAAATTTGATTTTTCGACTTATTTTTTCCCAAAAAGAGCATCATCATTTCGTTTTAGTAAGCTCTCCGTTTTCATTGACATTGACTTATCAGCGATCCTTTTGAAGAGGGCTGCTGTGAGGAGGATCAAAGTCTGAGAGAGTGAAAGGATAGAGCCAAGTGAAGTAGGATGGAAGGGAAGTCGAATTAAAAATATATAAACGCTTCCAAAGAAAACCTACAGCATTTGCAGATTACGTTTAAAGAGTGGCAAGCGGGGAAGTGGACTACACCTCATTGTATATTAAGAACGTTTTAAAAATATATTTTGAGTTTTAGTGGTCACGAATCTTCATTTCATGATTTTCATCCCAGTATTTTTGACGGAATATAATAATAATATAATAAATCGTCTTTATTCGGAATATATCTTGGTTTTAATCGGAATATATCTTGGTTTTGGAGTGTTTTAGCTGGGCGCTGAAAAAAGTCGAATTCGTTCATCAACATTTTTACCTCTAGCCATTGAACTCTCCTTAAATTTTAATAGTTGACTCTACCATATCGTTATCATTTATAGCTATTGAATAATTGGTACAAAGAAATAGAATTGTTGTGTTCATTGCTATAAACTTTCTGTGTTTATTGCTATAATAGGTAATGTTCACATTGTTTGAAATACGTAGATCTCTTCAATGAACAAGTTAAGATTTTCTTTAACTCGATGGAGGCTTCTTTTATCTCGGATATTTTTTATACCACTGAGAAATATTACTATAAAAATTATTCATAATATGAAAATGATCTAAGAAAAGTTGATTTGTTACTAAATTAGAAAATTAAGGTAGTAGTATTAGTATTTGCTACAGTTGTCCTTCAAACATGTTTTATGCTAACTTCCGCCATTAAAAGAGATGCAATTTCCGCGGTAAAAACGTGTGTCCTATTTATCATGTTCTTCCCTTAAAAAAACGAGGAATTTGTTACCATAAAAGAATAATACAGGAGGGACAATAAATGACGCCATTTGTAAAAAAGGACATAGGAGTGATATCAGGATCTTTTCCCTCTTTTCATGAAAAAATGCCTGATTTATGTCATTATCAAGCAATATTAATACTCAAGTCTGCTCTCCTCGAGCAAATATTTTGGGAAATCCGGGCATTCGGCCGCAAAGTGAAAATGTAGCGGGGAGAAAAATAAATTACGCGTCTCTTTTATTACGACGGAGCGAACGTATGTATGCATCACACAACTGAGGGAGAATCGTTGCGAGATCAACGAAAAACATTAATGACGCGTATAATTAGCAACACGAATTTACAAAGTTCTTCTGAAATTGTCACGTATCGAGTTAAAATGTAATACTTGGATACGTTTTCCACAGAAGATTTAAAAAGCTGAATTTGATTTGTTTTCACACTAACACAGTTAAAGAAATCGTTCTTATTGATTAAATATTCGAAGATAGAAAGTAAACTGTTTATCAGGTGACAAATTTTTCGTTAGATTGATTTTAGGCAATACGAATTCCTTTTATGCAGATTTTGGTTTTTTCAATTTTTTACTTTAACTTCTTGCGATTCACATTCTAGCTGCAATAATAATATCTGTTGATGTCCTTTGGGAAGCCACATAAGGACATAATGAGAAGCATACACAATTTAGAAAACATACTTCGTCGCACTGAACTAAAGTAATAAAAGTAAGAACACAATTAAATAAAAGAAAACAAAAATAACTATAGAAAACAAACAAAAAAGAAAAATATTAGAATACCATTAATAAGACTACTCTATTATGTCCGAAGATGTTCATAAAATACACATCTAATTTGCTTTCAACTATGCTTTTCTTATATCTTTTCTATCACTGAGGAGGTAACTGAAAAGATTGATGGCAGAAATAATGAAGGATCTTTAAAAATCGGTTGTCTTGTGTGAAGAATAATTTTTATCACAACCATGCAAAGTAAAGAATGCAAAATCAGCAGAATGAAGATGTATTCATAAAATAATTATGGATGACGGTAAGGGTTCCATGCGGCTGGAGGCCCAAGGCAAAATAGAAGTAAGAAAAGGAGAGAAGAGAGAGACCTGGGTTTCAATAGATATTTTTCACTTTTTTCCTTTGGTAGTAACAGAATATAAACATGATCAGTATAAGTGGAAAGCAATTGCAAATTTTGAGGGTGTTTGAATGCACTATCATAAACAGTTTTGGTTAACCTGGCAAAACATTATTAAAAATTCTATTTTAAAATTAAAAAGTGAGTGTTTCATGCTGCCTTTAAACGATAGACTAATTGAAATAAAATTTGAAGGGGTATAATACAAACACGATCACTTACACTGTGCTTAGTTGAATGCACATCGTTGACTGGCCAAAACAGGATACTCACAGTTAAAACAAACTCTTTGTATTAAGATAAGTATTTCAAATCATTATTCTTTATATTGCTACGACAATGAAATGCGCGCCAAAATCGAAACTAAGCTTAGAGTTACTCTTGGAAAAGTAATAAAAATTAATAAATATACCGAGTAATGTAATCAGGCACCATTAGATATCGATTACCAGAAGTAGGTGAATAAAATAATTCGATCAAAGGGGAAGCAGTTCTCTCGGATAAAAAGAAACGGCTCGTGGGGAAGTCCCCCTTTCCAGGACCATATTATATCTTTTGCCTTCTCATCACTTCTCCCCTCTAATCCTTAAGTCACCCTTTCATTCGCTCTACCCTCGTCCTCTACTTCCATTACCCTTTATTCAAACTTATTCTCCCTTTTCTCCTTCTCTATGTTTTCATATGCACGCCTATGGATTTTTACCCATCTCTCGAGCTGTTGAAGTTTTACTTCTGTTTTCTTTTCGGGATCAAACATTGCCTTTTCATCATGATGATATATCACTAAAAAAAACCTCACAAATGTACTTAATTCCGGTGTAAATGGTACCAAGGCAAAAACAAATATCCACGTACGTTCATTCACAGAAATATGTCATTTCTATCATGTTTAAAAATCTACTTGCAATATTTTATATTCGGAGCAGTGAAAGTAATGATTCCTCATCATTTACATTAACTAAAAGCAATTACTGCTTTGAATGTGATAAGTCTGAAAGGAAACCACTCGAAACCTTCTCCTTTTTAGGAAGATAAACCATTAATTTAGTTGGTTGTTGATTGTAATTCTCCATAATGAATTATAGAAAATAACTGGGTATTATCTTAAAATTAACAATATAATTGTTACTAAACATGTGTTAATACCGTCCCTTGATCTCTGGTGGAAATGCATCCCACGTATTTGGGAAAGGGTCAGGAATACTTATAGGGAATTCATTCTATTATTTTAAAATTCTATTTATGCAAAAATATTTACTAAAATCTATTTTATATGGCTTTGAACTATAATTAATAAAGAAATAAGAAATCGGTGAATATAAATTGCATTTATCTCAAAATATGAATCTTAAAATCATGCTTTAATCGTAAATTCTTGAAACAATATTCAGCCCCTCAGAGAATTGGATTCATGAGGATAATCTAACGACGTTAAATTGAATGAAATTGCCGGAAAATAATTTTATGGAATTTCATAAAATCGATATTGTTAGGCGTGAGTTCGTGGAAAGCCATAATGCAATGAAAGCAAAGACATATATTCAGTGTGGAAAAGTACTAAGTCTTTGCTTTCATAGACTATGGAATTTCCTTTCGATTGAGCCTAATAATTTTCTTTGCTTATTTTTAAGTTTACTATTTTTATAATAACTAGCTAAAAATACATAATATTTGAACTATCACCCCAACATAAAAATGCCGCACCGACCTAATAATGAGCAAAAATTTCCATGGAATTTAAAATTAAATTCTTTCGAAGAGTGATCGAGATGATTAGAAGGATCGAATTCTATTTATAATTTATTGAGAGAAGGAGGGCCTTAGAACTGAAATCCGAGAAAGAAATTTTAATTTTTTTACCATTAAAAAAGATGAGCAAATTTGGACTTTAAGTATTACGCTTTCTTTCTCTGCTGTCAAGCTTGATCTGACGAAATAGGTCTTTATTTAATATCTGAATAAAATATACTGCAGCATTGATATTTTTTCAATGTAGATAAACATAAAATCGACTATTCATAGTTCGAGAAAAACTGTCAATTTTGCTGAAGATAGTAAAGAGTATTTAAAGAGATTCCATTTCATACAATAGGGAAACTGTGTCAGCAACGAAAGCCTTAAAATTAATTCTCCTCTATTGAAAATTGAAATGTAATTAATTATTTATAAATTAATTCAAACAGAAGATCTACAATATTAACGCATTGTTAAAATTACCTTGTCTATGATGACAATCAACTTAACATTTTATAGAAATTTATACAATTAAGAAGTTCTGTTACTGCTTGAAAGCAAGGTTCCTTTCAGATTTAAGTTGAGAAATACCAATTATGCGGCTAATATTATTATAAATTATCTCCGATGTAACCTAATTATTTATAGACCTTCGATTACTTCAGTATACATTCTGAAAGATTTATCTGCTAAAGAGATACAGCAGAGGATGCATCCATCACTTCAATAGATATGCAATTTTACTAGTTAGAAATTAGAAAAATTCTAGTATCGCTTTCTAGTCATGACACCTGATTTCATTGATTACTATTCAGTGTCTCCAATAATAATCTTATTTTCTAACTTAACGGTACTCTGCCATTGGTTGTGATAACGAAGTCCAAGAGAGTAATAGTCTGCTTTGCATACAGAATTCAATTGAAGATATGGCGGTTGAATAAAAAGTCGAACTTGCTCATATAATATCTTTGGATTCGATTTCTAAGAAAATCTAGGTTTAAAGATCAGTGTTCTAGAAAGAAAAACTAGCCTATTATTTCTTAAACTACGTGATTATAGAAAAAATAAACACATGTTCGTACTTCTTATTCCATTTCCATTCCTCTCGCCATCAATTTTGCAACAGTTCTAATTTAATTCTCTAATTTTTGTATTTGTCGGATTCCCCTCCGCCAAGATCCGTTTGGGGATCCACTCTCGGCTATTCTTTCTTACGTGAAACTTAAAAGCTTTTCGCCGCTTTAATATATCACTCGTAAATAAATTATAAGCCTTGATAATAATCTGGCAGGAAATTGCACCTCTGTTTATAAGGGTTCGCCAAGATTTTCTACCGATAAAAATTAGCGAATTTGTGTGCGGGAAGCAGAAACGCCGAGGGGAGGGGATTTCTTGGCGGGATAATTTTTTCGGAGAAATTGTCGTAAAAATAAATGGGAAGAAGGGAGGGCCGGCGAGAGGGAAATGAAAGTTAAGAGGAAAGTCGGAGTGGAAGAGATAAATGAGGAGGATAAAGCAAGGAATTGGAAATAAAGAGGATTAAAATGGGAGAGGGGTGGGGACGGGGAAACGGGATTATTAAACGGGTAGAGATCGAATGGAATGGGGTGGGGATGGAAGGTTATTTCGGAACGCCATTTTCTTATGCAGTCAGCACTCGACTTACGTCGCTTCGACTTACGTCAACCATCGACTTATTATTGAGGCCGAATTCACGTTTAAACCTTCACATCTCCGAAAAGAGAAGAATAAATGATGACGCAAGACCCGGAGGTTATCGCGTTCTTACGAAATAATTACCATGGAAAGAATTAGGGCCTTTGGAATTGCTACGAAAGCCAGAAATTAAATTCCTTTCCAATGTCGTCATCGAGTAAATAAGGCTGATGCCATATTTAAGGCTCGCTTAATGACATATGAAGGCATTGCTTAGCCAGATTTTATATGCGATGTCATGTAATTGTCGATAAATACATCTCCACTAGCAATTTTCTAATAGAAATATACTCAAATTTAATTTTAAATTATATTTCATATTTTTAATAATAACTAGTGCATTTGCGCCTAGATTAAGGTACGCCAGTAAAAATGATGAAACATATCATCTCGAGCGTGACATTGTGGAAATCGATCATCTTAATTCATGGAGAATATAAGTAAAAATGATAAATAAATATAAATGAATCTCGCGCAGATTTTCATTATTTTGAATTACTCTATCAATGAAATATAATCCTGTGGGTTTACATTCTAATCTTCTATTGATAAAGCTTTACTAATTACATTCTCACTATTCTTTCACTATACGGCGAAAAATACCATCTGAAATGTGAATTATTCTCGTTTTGAGGACCCTAAAGTTTTGTGTTTGTGATGCATTTTCATTTTTAAGTTCTTTTAAACTTCTAAGGCACGATGACCGAGGCGGCTACCTAGCTCGCTTGGCCCTACATAATATTTTTGTTCTCAGAGGCTTATACCCTTAATTTGAGTTAATTATATGGCCATTTTCAGCACGAAATTGTAAAAACGAAAGCGAAAGAAGAATGGAACACTATAGTAGATAATAAATTATAAAAAGATTAATATTGATGATTTAAAATTGATTTTTTGTTCCGCTGCAGAGATATAGAGTTCATAAGTAGTAAGATAATACGAAAATATAGGATATGTCCTAACAATATTAAAACAAATCAGCTATACATAGTGTAGTGAGAGCTAAGCTGGTCCAAAAAGGAATCTTTTAATCCATTAGGCGGGTGCCTCCAATGGAAATATCCTGTATCTTGAGGAGAATTTGCCTCAAATTCTTATGTTAATATTCTAAGGAGGTTGTAATCTGAGAAAATAATAGATAATTACAAATGAAGCTCGATATAAATAAAGAATATTCTGGATATTAATGAGCTACGAATGAACCGTTCTCTATCGATTTAATACTTTGCCCTTGTTCTTTTATCGAGAGGTTATGCTTGCACCACTACATTAGAAAAAAAAAATTCTCATTTCTAATATACTGTTACGATTATTTCGTTTTTCTGATCTCGTATTTCATAATTACACTCTAAAATTCTCAGAAATGACCGAAAGTAAAATTAAATTTTATTTCAGCTGTATTTCTTTAATTCTTCAGTAACATTTTCTCTGGAGCCAAAATGTTTGTAAAACCCCCAGAATACATGAATTTTTAAATTAGCTCTAAGCGTTTTCTCAAAATAAGGAAATTAAAAACAAGGTGAGTATTAGTCTCCTCTGACATGATGGTAATGGGACATTGAAATAACAAAAAGTAAACAGTATTCCCAAGAGTCGGTGAATACTTCCAGCGAAATATCTGAAAGCAAAATAAACTGTTGATTTTAAATAATGTCGAGAGAGTGCCTAAGACAATGTAAATACATATACTATATTGGTGGTACCAATAAAGTTAATAATAGTTAAATAATAGGAAAATAGAACTATATATCCTTTTCAGAAAGATAAAAATATAGAACCATGTCATATTTATCATCTTATTTATGATTACGTCGAATCTGTGAATTATATTAATTTTCTTTATTCTGAAATTATATCACTCATATAGACTATGTCTATCAGCTTTGATTCGAGGGTTTCAAAATGCGCGAAGATACCATGTTGCATTTTGTTTGAAGAAAAATGCTATCATTGAATAATCAAAACTGTTAATCAGTAAGAGAATTTAAGCAATGTGAAACAGAATCTTTCTATTTTACTAAAAGAAGCTTTTATAAAATAAATAAGTGAACTCATCATTGGCACTCATCAACATTGCAAATGACGGCTATGAGGAAATAGGTAAGTGGATGGAAATGTCAACTCACGAGAACAACTGGAAAATAATCGTAAACTAGACCTCAACAAAGACGCTGATCGCCAATTCATTATCATTTAAACTGAAGAATTAAACGTAATTTAGAACAAATTTATGTAATTTTGGATTAGTTAAAGCTGTAAGCATTATTTATGATGAAAATGAATTACTTTATGATTTTTCTATATATTTTCTGATATTTTAAAAGTTGCTATATGCGTTTTCTATCAAAAATGATAGAAATATTTTGTTTTCAGAAAACTGAAAGATTTGTACATTGGAGAAAGCAGCAGGCGATAGGAAAATTATTCTTCTCTTTAGGAAGACGCAGGATAGAATCAAGGAGTATAGAACAAGTTTACGAATGGAGGAATTCACGAGATTTACCAATTTGCAAGACTACGGTATTTCAAACATAAAAATGATTATATTTGAACTTATCATCACAATTTCCGATGGATAAATTATCCTTACATATTATTGCGATGTTTTTTAACCTTCCTGTCGAATCTCTTTAATCTGTTATTTCTTCAAAACCATATCGGATGTTTCGTACGCGGTGGTCTGGCCGGTATTACTGTCGCTGAGTCAGTGATAGGTATAAATAAACTCCAGGCAACTGTTGTGTAAGTCAAAATTTTGTTGATAGTAACGAAAATATTTACTTAGTTTTCTACGTTAACTTTACAAAGACATTTTAGCAATTGTTCAGGTATTTTTAATCGAAAGCAATATTCGATGGTAATTTCGCGTTAAATTTTAAAAAGTAACAAATCGCAACTGAACGAAAAATAAACTACCACTATGTTTCTTATGGAAATTACTTATATCGAATAAATCAATATATAGTATTGTAATTGATACCCTCTTTGGGAGATTACGATGTATCTCCGTGACTAGGCGTTGACATTTGGCATCCTAAAAGTAGCCCATTATTAGTCAAGCCCTCACTTCGTCTAACATAAACATAACATTCGTTTCTGATGGAAAGAAACACAAGCCTAATATCTGCAGCATTTCGGCTGTGCTTCGGCACGAAGATAAAGCATTGCAAGTTATGTTTTAATTTTGCAACCTCCAATATGCATTCTTTACGAGAACATACTCATACATTCATACACTCAAAATTATATGATTAAGGAATGAGATATATTTTAATTTCTCACTCGGGTCCATAAATACATTGTATAGTTGGCCTGGAAGCTAATCTATGGACCTTTAACCGAATTATAATGCCGTAAAAGTTATTTAAACGATGTTTAACCACTGGACGAGTGAGGCTCATAGTAATTTTTGATTAAAATGCTACTTAGGAAGTTAAAAACAAAGAAAAGGGCAGATAATCATTACGATGTGAAATTGTTCTACAAGCGTCACGGTTATTGGTATGAAAATTATTCTCAGTTAATGCATGTAATTATCTATATAATACATATCTAGTATAGATACGTATAACGTCTTACTCAAAGGAAGCGTGAAACTAATTTTTTAATAACCTCCATGCCGATAAGAAGCAGTTGAAGTTAACCTTTAGGATGCTTGACAAGCAGATTTGACTGGTTATGATAATAACGGGTCTCAATGGGACAATTGTTCGAAAGGCCTTTATCTACACCACTCCCATGAAGTCGATTGGAGTAATTTCGTGTGGAAGCGAGGCAAGGGCGGAGGATGTAACGCTGAAAGAGCCTCTCTCTCTTTCTTTTGGGTTTGTGTGTGAAAGCGAAGCAAAGAAGTTGCTTCTCCCGCTCGTGCGTGGTCGCAATTCTTCACTCCTCCTCATCTCCCGCTTTCTTACCTCTCCTCCCCTCTTTCTCACATCCATTCCCTCAATGGTCTCCATTTATTCTCCTTTCAGCTCCCTTTCTCTCCTCTAGACTGTTTCATTTTTCTCTCCTTTCCCTCATTTCCTCATCTCTGCCTTCTCACTTCCAATCAATACCCTTCCATTTTACCCCTATTTATTTCTCTTTGGGAAGAAAACTCTCGATTTACTATTGATTTAGTTGAATGCTCTTTCCCAATGTGCTCATTGGCGATGTTTCTTCGCAACACATAATCGTAACGTTTCGCGCATTCCATAGATTCTCGAAATTGGAACTTGGATACTTGATAATAATTATTAATCGATTAGTTACAATTGGACTGATAGCCATGCGGCAACTCTTACTAGTAAGAGTAACATTTTATGTCTAAATTAGTATTTAATCACGAAAGAAATAAATCATGTGTTTAAATAAGTTTCAAACCTGAGTTTGAAACTTATTTAAATACATATACCGTATTCCCCATATCATCTTAATTTGAAATGGACATAAGATTCAGTGTACTACTTCTTATCATAATTTTTTCATCAATTTACTTCTTATTTTATTCCTTTTTGTGTGTTATGAGGGGGTAAGTGAACCATACATTATTTTGCCCTAATTTATTGTTTGGAGAGTCGTAGCATCTATTTCCTTACATTTTCTCCTAAGACATCTACACCAACACATGTACCATATAAGCCGTCTTTCGACGTGTGGCAGGGGGTGCATGCACCATGACTCTACTTCCATTATCGATTACTTTCGCATATCGTTATTGGAAAAATGAATTCTTGAATATACTAGTTCTAACAACTATTTATCTGATCTTCCTCCCAATAACAGAACGGTAATTAATCGGATGGATAATATATAATTCTAAATACCTTCTGATGTGAGTATGGTCACTAATTTTATCGCGCTATTTTCTTTATTCGTAAGATTCACATCCTATATCAAGAAGCAGATTGATAACTCTCACTAATTTAGCCAATACTTTCGTGTTAATTTAAATATCAAGCTTTTCGTTTGACTACAAAAGGAATGAAAATTTGTATATACTCCACGGAATGAAATTGACTGAAATCTAAGGCACAAAAATTTATTAGAGTTTCTGTGTAACAAAGCTATAGAATCTTAAAATTTATATAGAAAAAGTATATATATTCATTCTCATTCCTTCGGTATGAATACCTACAGTAGCTTGGCGATTTAATATAAGAGTAGTACAATTTGTAAAAAGATAAGAAAAACGTTTTTCATACATCCCCTTCCGAGTAAAAATATTCTTTACCATTATTTGGGGAATATTGTGACGGTCTCATAGCTTCCAAGTAGTTGTAAGCTTTGCAATGGACGACTATTATCTTCTAATCTATACGAAACCTCTTCGATAAGTGACTATCGAAATCAGAGATGGAATCTCAGTAAACGTGTACTTAACGAAGTCCACAAACGTGATTTTAATCTACGATTGTTCCCATTACTTTTAAAATAAAATTCGGTGATAACTCCGAATCTGATTCCAGAAATTAATTTGGAGGTAGGTCAATTAATAATTTCTTCTGGTCCGTGGCGGATTCTGAGTGGAAAGGAGTTTCGTTTGAGTTATATCATTTAGTCGGGATGACTTTGGGTTTTCATGGGCCGGAAGTCTCAATCTTGGAGCGGGCCGATCACAGCACAATCTGCGAATATTCACTCAATGCTCCCTCATGCGCCATTTATCTAATAAACCCCGTCTGATATGGAGCTCCAATTAATATGCCCAATATATTTCATGGGAATCCAGCCTCTAAGCTCTTCCATTCCAACGAGCTGCAAACCGCAGAGACAACGTTGGCAGGAATATTGCTGCATAACCCGACCTTCCAGTAGAACCTACTCAGCGCTCCAAAAGTACACTGTTTCCCTCCTTCCCTTTCTCTCTCATTTCCTTTTCATCCCTCTCCTCTTCCTTCTCTTTCATCGCCGTTTTACAGCTTCCCGGCTTCATCAAGCCTTCTCTTATTTACGAATAAACTGATCCTGCAATGAGCCTGAAATAAGAGAAATAGACGCTAGTCGTTTTACGAACTAGTTCTTTTAGAGAACGATACGTCATAGCAACAAGCTGAGGAAGTACTACGAAAGCCCTTTGTTTATTCCTCTGCCACGCGCCGAAATGCAGCAGGGAATTTAAATGAAGAATAAATGATAATATTATTATTCCACAGCATACAAACTTCAACTTTTGATCTCACCTAATCCTATTAAGTCTAATCTTGAAGTTAGAATGAATTTTCAAATACACGTTAACAAGGAAGCTATGAATTATTACTTCCTAATGATAACTGATTGGCCAAAATTAAGTTGTAAGCGCATTAAACAATTTAGAATAAATATCCAACGAATTCAACTTCTCTTTTCTACTTGGTCTATTTAGGACCGTAAACATACTCGTACTTATACATTTTGGGATCAAGTGATAGAATTATGCATGAGCACAAAATTATTCAGTTTTGATGTTAAATTATTTTCCATTTCTCTTTGTTCGTTCTTTTAAACATACTGGAGATGAGATCCGAACTAATTACCATTCCACAAAGCAAAAAGAAAATACACTTGATACTTTTCACATCAAACATTCCTTTATTTACAATCTCTTTTTAGAAAGAGTAATTTATGAATAAATGAAATTAACCTATTCCAGGTATAAATATAATTATCATTTGAAAAGATCTCATGATATCTAGAAATTTTATAAGTAGAGAGATTTTCTTTGTAAAAACTCCCAATGTTCCATTCAACGTCTTACTATATCAGAGTCAGCTATCAAAAGCTTCTTTTTTTGGAAGTGAATCAAGCGCCAATTTTAAATTTGAACGCCTTGACTTATTCGTCTTCCATTTCCCTGCAATTCGCAATTCCCTCCTTAATCCTTCTTATCTCTCTTCCTTCCCATCTTCTCTCCTCGTGATCCACTTCTTCTCTCTGCCATCTTTTCTATTTGACCCGCAATTGCCCCTCCCCCTTACCCGTGATTCATCCGCACCCAGAATCCTTTTCTTCCTCTTCCTACGGAAGGATTCCCTAAACCCAAGAGGTCCCAATTTCATCCTCTTCGCAGGGACCAATCTAATGGAACATGCATTAAAGCCCTTTCCTTCCAACTTCTCCAACTACCCTCTCCTCTTTCATCAAAGTGTTCCTTCCGTAAACGGCTGGAGACGCTTTTCAGAAGGGGAACGCAGTTAAGGTTTCGTTCCGGGATATAATGCAATTGTTTCCTTTACGCGAATATTCGTTATTCGCCGAGAGAGAGTTCCTCGATGGCACTCCTGCTTTGAATCTTCTGTAAATAATTTCTTAGGAATGAATTAAGGTGTCCTTCGGAGTCATCACGACGCGCACCAGCGCTTTGCGTCTCTCGTTTTCATCCTCCGTTTTGATGTGTGGCAGACGTTTTCTAATATTGAGCACTGCGTCGCACTCATCTCACTCCGCAAGCCAAAAGAGCATTCAAATTCTAACAGATGAATTTAAAACGTTTGTATTATGTTTATATTTAAATTACTTGACTAAACGAATGAAAGTGTGAGATTATTTATTTTGTTGGAAGAATAATTAAAATGTCTTTAACAGGGAAATCATTTCACACTTTTGGGCCCCCATCGTAAATGGATACCGGGAACATTACCACCAAAGGCGAACGCGCTACCAACTTGGCTATCACACACGGAAGGCCTTCATTCATTTCATATTTGATTGTAAACCTATATAATCTGCTTTTAAAACATTCCTATCATATTCGTTCCACTTTTTAATAAATTTCTCTTTTTATTTTCAGCATCATGCTATGAACACATGACCGCAGGGGTTCCGGATATCCGAGTATGTAGCGAGTATGTAGCCTTTGGAAAAACATATCTCGACAACTGTTCTCGGTGGGTGCTGTTGTATTTGAACTGGCCTCAGCTATCGAAGCACTTTTTACGACTATATTACTAAAATACTATCGTAATAAATAATTATGACAAATTAACTTTTTTAACGTTCGAATATTATCGATTTTTAACTTCAAATGATTCAGATTCAAAGTCTATCAGTGGCTATTTGTATCAGAAGCTCCATCTTATATTCACGAAAGTGTGAAGAGAGCTATCCAATCACGTCCTAGTGCAGGTCATAGCGGCATACTACTTCATGTCATTCGTCCGTCATGTAAGATATAAAGAGAGCATTATTCTCATGAATAATTTCATCATCCTGAGATTTCGTACCTAAATCAGGGAATGCATGAATTAAAAATCAACTAAAGAGAGCCTACCCTCTCTATACTTACTAATTCCGTTCTTCAGTACTTATGAAAATGTATCAGTACTTACATCCACTTAGGAAAAGGAATGTAAATACGCCGTCAGAAAAACAGAACAACGAGATATGTATCTTAGTAGGTGAAAAGGGGTTCAGAAACAACCGGAAAGTAGTTTCGTAACAACTGCAAATGTTAGTCATTAAAAGTATTTCCCGCATACCGTCTCTAATCTCGAGGAAATACAATTGTGTAATGCTTTTCCTCGTAAAAAAGGAAAGTTTTTAATTTTCCACTTCAAAAGATATTTTTCAGCTTTTAAAGCGTTAGATCATCAATCCTTCGCCTATAAAAAGATAACTATCCGTAATACGCTCGCTTCCCTTAATGGCATCTCATCATCAACGTGTTTCTGCACTCGGCGTCTCTCTCAGCTATAATTACCTCCATCGCATTAAACAAATTCCATCTTTCCGAGGTTTATCCAAAAACAAATGAATGCGCAAAATGAAAACGAGCTAAGCCGCTCGTCTCTTAAAAAGCTTTTAAACCGGAATCACAAGCTAACGCTGCGTGGGATTCGCCGATCAATGAAGTAATTAAACAAATTAATTTTAAAAATCTTAATTGAACGCTTAAAAAAGAAATTACTTCGCTTTCAACGGTGCTCTCGCGCGTTATTTTTTCTCTCGTTCTTTGGCTCGTTTTTTGCTCGGAAAGCAGAGAAAAGAGGCGAAAAAATAAATGTTCTCGGAGAGAAATGTGTTGATTGAAAGAAGGCACGTGGCAGAAGAGAAGGGAGGCGAGAGCGCTTACGCTCTTTAGAGGAACGGAAAGGGAGTCATAGTTATTGTTTTTAACTTACTCTACGCTTTCCGTACACTACAGAGCTACCTGCCAGCCGCCTAACATTCTATCATTTTAATAACATTTATTTTATAACATCGTAAAGTAGAACCACTCCTGAAGTTTTGAGCTTTATTCATTTTGTTTGTGAACCCCAGTTTCTAGTTATTACTCAATATTCAAAATTCCTCAGAAATTTACTTGCCTTTCAATAATTATATAACTTAATTTGAAAATTCCATTCATATATTCTTGGTTGAGGATGCCAGAACTGTCAGAATTAATCAGATTTTCATAAAATTATTCAATGATTAGTCCTGTCGAATTGATGATCATTATCATAAATGGTCGTCTCCATATTCTTATGCCATAATATAGATAGAAAAAGAGACCGATTAGTCTCAATTTCGCTTCAATACAAAAAGTTTTATTATTATTATCATTATCATGCACTTTCGTAAGTTTAAAATACAATCTTATAATTGAATTCTTTTCTTCTTATTCGATGTATTTCCGAACACTTTTCCAGGTTTGTTTCGTAAATCGACATCTATGAATTTCGAGTTGATTAGGCTTTCTAGTAAACGTGATACATTGTGATGTAATCTCTAAGACTTATCTATCAAAGACAAATATCTATCTAAACATGGTATCAAATAGAGGTACCAATCTTCTATTATCGGCTCCTAACCTAAAAATAACATGGTTTGTTTGTCCTTTTTCTAACTTACTACCATCTGTGCGTGTCTACATATATCATCTCCCAGACAAGAGATAGCCTTTCATTCGTTCCATTGACTTAACATTTCTGTCATATCTCTTACGCCGGTTGCGACATTCATTACTTAAGTGCAAACACTGTTTTTACTCGTGCTCACCTTGAAAGTATCTGGAAACTTTCTGAATCGATAAATTTAAAAGTACAGTTTCCTTCCCAAGGAACGATCCGGCCTTCATTATCTTTTCCACTTAGTCGCTACATAATTCCGACTTTTTTCCCACTGAATCCATTCATTCTTCTCTACTCGGCTTAGAATTAAACTAAAGTAGTGCTAGGACTACAACTAGTTCACCTGGCGCGCGTTAATTATGCAGCTTACTCTATTAGTAAATGAGAGAGTGTGTGAGAGAAAGCGACCCGTGAACAGCAGTGGAGCATCTTCACGACAGAGACAATACCTGAAGAGGGGGCGTCCGGCGGATAAGAAAGATTTAACATTCTATTTCCATACAGTGCAAACCTCACCCGCCTTTGTGGAGTGAGAGGGCGCTAAAGGGAACCAAAAGCTCTTGCGAATCGCCACGCCATAAATTTAAGCGAACACTCCACCGTGTTCATCTCGGTTTATTAGTCTGCGCTCGGCCAGGATTCCCTGAAATCGCCCCTTACGTTCCTCCGCTTCCCTAACTTAATTCTCCCCACCACTTTTTCATACACATGCACTCACGCACATTCCTTCACCCCCTCTTATTCGAGAACGCCAGACCCTCTTACTTCCTCCATAGCCTCGCTGTTTTTATTGCTCCCGCCAATTCTCCCGCCCCCACATTCTACCATCTCTCTCTTTTTCTACGCCTCCTTCCTCATCCTTCTTCCTTCCTCATCCTCTCTCTCTCCCTCTCCTCCTCTCCGAAATTCTCCCTACCTTTTCTCTAAATTACTCTTTCTTTCGACAGCCAAATTTGTGACACCCTTATCATTGGGTTCTACTTAGCAATGCTCACTTAAAAATTTTATTTCCCGAGAAAATTTATCTCTGACTCTGGTGGAATTATGTTTGCCTAAAATAGGTTCGCCAGAATGATAGCCCATCTCCTGTTTCCGAAAGATGCTTCCGAACGTTGATGCGATAAGGATAAAAAAGTCGTCTAATTGAATCAGTAAATTGTATATGTGCGGATTAACAATTTCGCTTCGAAAAATAAAAAAAATGTTTAGTGCATATTGTTCAACAGATTATTAATAATTTAATAACTCATCATCACCTTGGACACAGGATCATAAAGTTAATCGATACAATCGGATTGGTGACTTCAATCCCAATGCATGAACGAAAAAATATTAATGCGGCTATCTCCTGGCCAAAGTGAGTCCAAGAAATGGACACAAGTCAGCTTTTGAGGTTATTGGAGTGAAGTGAAGGAACATCTCAACAAGAAAACATACTTTGTCAATGCTTACGGAAGCTTCTACGATGAGTTTCACCCAAGTTAAGGATACGCAAATGTGGCATTTGCTATTGTTTACTTGGCCTGAAATAAAGGTCTCCTAAAGGTCATCTCTTTTCCATGTAAACATAAACAACTATGCATCATCGGAGCTCTTTATAATTAAATTAATCGGAGGACTTGATTAAGCAGTTAGACAACTGTAGGGTTTGCCATTTCTTCGTTAATCATTTATATACCTGGGACGTTTCCGCATAGAGAGAGGTTGAAGCTATTAAAAAAGTATACAAATTATCATCTTGACATTTGGAGCAAAGGCTTGAGGGGTTAACTTTTTATTTGCACTCAAAATGCAAATTTGTACAAAATGTACTTAACCAGGGAAAACAGGGAGATTCCAATACATAAAAATTAGTATGTATGTGCCTATGAACGTCTCCATCAGACAAGACAAGGCAATTTTTATTGCTAAGAAATTTATATCACAGACGTTTGAGTAATTGTCTGAGTCGAAGGAACAAGAACTATGTTCATGAGTAGTTCTCAAAATTCGTAAGAGCTTAACGACTAAATTACAATTAGAAAGTTACGTTACAAAAATACATTAACCTTTCCCAAGTATACGTTCTCTTAGCGGTATGTTAAGTACCTTATAAATATGACTTCATGAATTTATTCACTTATCTTTCCACATTTTGTAATCGAAGTAATGCTATTTGTAAACTTATGTGCCGATGGAAAATACATATGTGTAATCCAAACGAAATAAATTAGGAAAGAGCCATAAGATCGATGTAGTTTAGTTTTTAAATAAATTGTTTTTAAGGCATTAATTTTGTAGGTGTGTCTTAAAAAATCATTCAATTTTGAGGAATCATAGAAGACATTGTTTGACAAACAATGGGAGGTATCTCAATAGGGAGACTTATGAGTTTGTATGATGGTACATACATACTATAACGGATTGATGACATTCTTTATTATTCGTTTTGCTTTTCACTTTTCTAATATTTTACTGAACTACACATACATCTTCCAATATTTTCCCTACTATTTATAAAGGTATAAAAAAATTTAAATCACGTAATTTAGTAAAACGAGTTCAATGCTCATTGGGGTCCTAAGGATATGGAAAGTGGGACTTCAGACCATAGAGGTTAAGAAACACTGATCTTGGGGAATCAGATGTAATATGCCATGCTAGGTATCTCCTTATAAGTCGGTCAATTCATCTAGAAGTATTAGAAGTTTTAAACTACGTAATGAATAGAAATTTAGAAGTCTTCAAGCAAGGGGAGGAGCAAAATTTTTTTCAGCGATACTATCCAGCGATTTAATGAATGAAAATTCAGCGAAGGACATATCAATGAGCGTTATAAACTTCATCTTTCATTTTTTCGTAAATCACAGCTATTCACATGGAATCGTCTATGATTCTATTGAGAGGAAAATGCCTCAAAACCTCATTGAATTGCTTTCATGAGGTAACTTCGACGAGATATCGACCATATCACTGTTAAAAAGATTTTCGTAGGACAAGTGAATTAAAAAATTCTTTTAAAGTTTCCGTAGACTATGAGAATATCCTTGGGGAGAAATTCATTCGTCTAAATCACTTCTAGTTTCTTTATTAACTCTTTTGTTCGTTTTCTCGAATGCTGTAGTTCTGAAATGGGTTTTATTCAGAGATGAAATCGCAAGATTATCGAACAAGTCTGAGCTTAGGCTGCTTTAGTCCCCACAGAGTTCGGAAAACGTTCAATATTCATTTTTAAAAGGCAAAATCAACAAATCTATGAGCTCGGTCTTGTAGTTACCAAGGTGTTCTTTCGAAGCACTGCCCCTTAACTGTGTTACGGATGTTTTAGAAAACTAATACAAAAATTACTTTGTTGCATGACTGAATATAATTGAATTGATAAGCCACAAAAAGGAATAAATAGGTGACTGGGTCATATTTTTGAAAGGGTATCGAGAGCAAAAGAAAAATTGTTGTAACTGATGGCAGTATGCTGGGGAAGTGATAAGAAAAAATACAAATGCTAATTCATCTAACGATATAGAAGTAGGGTGTGCTTAGTGCTCATTGTCATAGATTAACAATCCAAGGATTGGTTTCCTATAATAGATGGACTTCTTATCTAGCCCTCTTTCTTTTCGACGAGTATCGCTACAAATATGCTGATCGGTTCTCTTTGTGTACATACTTCACTTTTTATATTTTGATATTACTTATTGCTTATTGATAAATACAAGTAATAATAAGCATTATTCTCGTCTTTCTCCTCTTTTATTGTAGGTTCATTGTTACCATCACCTCATTTAACTTCCGCTGTTTTTTTATGAAGATGCTGTCCCCTTAAATATAATTCTTATGCTAGTCTCCTTCAGATTTTTATGTTGCTAAGGTATCTTATAGACTTTCCCAGTACAAAAGAATGGAGTTGGCACTTCGAAAGAATCATATTATATTCATAGTTGATTTTTGATCCAATATAAGTTTCACAGATTTTTATTTCATTTCTAGATATCCATTTAACTTGTTTGCAGTCTGTCTATTTAGTTTCATCTTATATCACCTGGCTTCTGCCACACTTATCTATTCCGTTCTGAAAAATACTTATTAACCAATTAATGCTGTTCACTTATAGCTCCGTTCTCTGTAACTAATTTTTATCTAAATTATCTACCAATGATTTTCTCTTCTGGACCTTCTCCGACGATGGCATTCCAATTGCCTGAAATAATAATTTCTTCGCTCTTGATCTCTTTTTAATACATACGAAATGTTTTCAAATATATCTCTCACCTTTTCATCACCATAGTTATATCAGATATACGAATTTGTGACAATTCCAAGGATTTCTTTACTATCTTAACCATTGACATCCTTTCGGTGCATTTCAGAGAACCCTTATCTCTCAGTGCGGCACCGTTGCATTATTCCCACTCCTGTATATCCATTTACGGATCCAGTGCGGATTATTCCATAGTTGCTACTCCAAAAGCCCACGTCTCCAGGATTTTTCTTTTCACTCATCTTTGACACATAAATCCACATTCTTTCCATTTTTGCGTTATGGTTTTCTGATGACGCACAAGCCCTGAGTGATCAAACATTCCATTTTCCAATGCTAAAATGTTTTCTTTTCCAACCAATTTATTATCTCTAGAAGACCCTTGCCGTGAGTAATCGGAGGTCGTTTAAATACAGAAACATTTTACTTGAGAGAGTGCCATCAGGTATTTAGATAAAGATTGTTGTTCTGCATATCCTCGGGAGAGTATGTTGGTTTCCCGTTGCCTTCCACCTGGCAGTACAACAACCGCTTATGTAAATATTTATTGACCACGTCTGTAGTTGGATGAGAGTTGATATGCCGACGTCCCCACCTTCACTCATATGAAGGTGGGCTGCTGCCCCTTCCCTATCTATGGGTTGCGTCTTAGTTGGAGATAGCTACTCGCCAACTCACGGCACCTTCACAGCATTTTGTAGCATTTATAACTTATAAGTGGACCAACTACATCATAAAAGTACCAGTTATTTGTTAAGACTGCCTGTTTGTCGAGTAACATCTATTATTTAGCTGCTAATCTCTATATGTGAAGGCCAAGCTACCGTCCGCAACTAAGTGCACGATTCCGGATGCTGTAAATTCGTTCACGAGTTAATTAGTTAAGTATCAAGAAGTGAATGGAATAGCATGAAGTAGTAATTGAACTAATCAAATCAAGAGGTGGATCACTTCGACGTGAAATGAAAATCTCTGATAATTATGTATATATTGACACTATAAATAAAATGGAAGCTGTCAACAGAAATTAAAAAGCGAGGAAATACGCGAGTCTGTTTTTCCGCTTTTGACAATTCAAGCGTATGTTGTTATTCCGAAAAGTTTTTAAAAGTTAGGTCGCAGCATGTACGCCCACGGGTCCCACGGTACGCCAAAGAATACGGAGTGACAGATGGGATGCAATGCGTGGTTGTCCTCGTGACGTCACCCTTCATTTTTCCCAAAAGCGATCCATTTGAAACGATTCATCTGTATGGCAGAGCGAAAGAAGATCTCCAAAGCAAAATTCAGTAGATCTGCAACGATACGGACCAATTGTCGTCGATGACAAGAGATGCAAGCTCGGTCACACGTTCTCATTCCCACCTTTTCTTTCCCATCGCCTCAGTAGACTACCGACATTTTCCATCTCCGATCCTTTAAAGAGGCGTCGCCGAGCGGATTGCATTTGCATGCATTTATATTCTGCGACTGAAGCGGCACGTGTTATTTCCACTTACGCCGTGTTTCAAAGGAACCGAGAGGAATTTTCGCTGAAGGAAAGGGAACTATTTCGAAGAGAAGTGAAATATAAAAAGAAAGTCGATACTACTTCCCTCGCTCCTTTTATCCTCTCTTCTTTTGTTTTGGATTCCTATCCAACTCCAATATTCTCCCTCAAAAGTTTTCCTGTCGAACTTCGTTATGAAAACCAAATCGAATTCCGCCCACCGCCGCCCTCTTGTGTTATTTCAACCTCACCTCGACCCAAGGAGCGCCCTCCCCAGATGACGAGGAAAAACAAGGAGGAGCATCGTGTTGATGGAAGCGGGGCCATCGGCGAGTCATTGTTATAAGTGAGTTAGCCGCTTTGAGAGAGGGAGGAATTAGGCGAACGGGAAGAGAAAAGATTGGGGAGATGTGGCGGAAGCGATCTTTGCTGCGTGAAGTTGTGGGAGGACAAAGAGGTTCTGATGGAAGTTGCTACGCCAAAGAAGAATGTACTATGGGAAAGGTATGGGAGGGAGGAAACGAAATACGTAGATAACTTGATGTGTTGCGGAATGGGAAGAAATTAGAACAAGGAAGGAGGCTGAGGATAGAATAGCTAATGATAGCTATTCTATAATAGCTAATAATATTCTAGAGTAGGGACAAGTTGAGATGAAAGTGGCAAGAAATATTCGAATGATTAAATAAGTATTTAAAACAATGAAAGCCAATTATAGCCAATCTTGAACAATTAAGATTGACTAGAGTGACGAAGCGCAAGAAGGAGATTTTGAGCAAGAACTTATGAAATTGAAGGGGAAGAAACGGTACAGGATGGGCAGCAATGACTCTTAAAGGAGTGATTCTCATACTCTCCGGGGATTTTGATGAAACTTTTGGTGATGGCACAAGAAGTGGAGTGATGAAAAAGTATAACGGCTTTCCCGGAATGGACCTTAGTTTCTCTGCAATAATTAATTTAAAATTGATAATAGAAGTATAGGCAACCCCATAATAGACGCGCGTGCTACTCGAGTATGTAGAAAATAATGCGTTTTATTCTGGTATATCTTTTATCTTATTTTCATTTAATTTGTTAGAGAAATTTGGGTATTCGCCCTTGAGATATTAAAAACAATTTTTTTGGGTTTCAGAAAAAATATCCTATTCTGATTGGAAATTTCGTTAAATCGAAATATAGGAAGATAGTTGATATGGATATCTTATTGGGTACTTTTACAAGAAGAAGGCGACACGTTGGCATTGATTAAGCGATGTGATAGGCTGAATTTATTGGGAATACGAGTATACCCTTGCATAAGGGCTCCCAGGTAGCCAAGTGAATAAAGCGTTTGCCTTTGATGAAAAAGGTGCCGGATTAGACTCTTAGTGGAGTCATGTGTACAAAATAACCGTCAAACCATAACAATACTTGTAATATCAATATATAGATTTATGACAAGGAGATAAAAATCGAGATCGATGAAAGAGGCTAGGAATTTCCCTCAAATACAACAATAGCTCTAAAAAATCACATTCCATTCATGCATAATGTTTGTAATAACGACATTACTCTGACATCATATGAGATTTAATCAATTTAATCAGTGTATGACAAAAGAGAGGGAACATAAAAATTATCTGATATGGTTTGTATTGTCGAATCGAAAACGTATTTTTTTGTGTTTTTAGATCTTTCAATAAACGGATGCATCTTAGATTCAAGTGTGTCTTAGATTCGCAATCTATAGTTTACTATCGTAAAACAATAATCGGCGAGAAAAGCTACTTAAACAATAACATTTGAATCTACGATTCAATTTCCCACAAACCAGCTAGCGTCCTTTTCGTAAACAATCATTAAATTTCGCACTGTTTTTCATTGGTATTATGATAGATAACGATAAATAAAGAACGCACTTCTTATGAAAGTTTTCTTTATAAAATATCTTCTGAAGACATGCATAGTCTTAAGTAACTAATTAAAATTGTTTGATCGTAAGCCGAATGTGATGGAGCAAGTAACATATATCTTACAATCGTCTTATTGCTTTACCCTCTACATGACTTCTGAATCTTTGCTGCTTATGAGATTCGGACGAGTATTACCATGCCACTCAAAAATAAATACCGTATGATATAAAAAATACGGTATTTAGTTCTGGATGATATTATTCATTCCCATTTCATTTCCTTTCCGATAAAAGAAAAAATACAGCTTTCCAAAGAGAAGAGTTTAGTGGCTTCGACAAGAACTGATTCCTCGTCGAAATTTTCATTTACAG
Organism: Pachydiplax longipennis; assembly: GCA_036926295.1. Lineage (NCBI taxonomy): Eukaryota > Metazoa > Arthropoda > Insecta > Odonata > Libellulidae > Pachydiplax > Pachydiplax longipennis. Next base: position 18,090,156 of record JAVFKF010000024.1, on the reverse strand, counting down.
TTGTTTGTTTGCGTTTAACAATAGAGATGGTCTCCCAAGAATCTAGTGGAAAGGTCTTTCATAACTAATGATGCCCATTCATGATGCTAAATCCACCGAGCTATTTTTTTTTCAAATCCCACGTTAGTGAGGGAATACAACAGCTTTAACCATTCACGAAGAACAGGTCTATCACAAAGAATTGCGTGAGGAGTCAGAATTAAATCGCTTCTCTGTACGATTTCAGAATATATCTGAAAAAGAGTGACTGGAATTGAGGAACTAAGCTGAAAATGAAGCCTAATTTACGACGAAACTATGAGAAGCTTAGAAAGGAAAAGGGTTGGAAAAGAAGTCTTGAAGAGTGCCGCTATTAGCTGATTGCACTGGCATTTCATCGTGCTTTTCAAATGAGAATTTCTATGGGAAAACGAGTGGAGGTGAGAAAAATTCGCAGGTTGCTAAAGAGGTATGCGTTTGTGCGGAACGGCTATGAGGTGATCGTACAAAGAACGGTGGATTTGGTAAGGAGAGATAATACCAGAAGAGAGATCACACGACTTTACGAGTATATTTCAGATCACTTGACACACTACGAAAAGGAATAAGATTTTTCAATATAAACAGGATTACCTGGAGCGTAGTTTAACTGTTTTTCTATAATATTGAAGTTTTCAAAACATTTTTTCGTGTAATGATATTTTATCTTAATCGATTGAGTAACATTTCTTTGAGCAAGATCGAGATTAACATTCATCCTCTACTAACCTGAAAACCAGTTTTTCTATTTTTATTTTATTAACAAAAGGTTGAATTTCAAAAATGAAGATACATTGAAAGTTGTGGAAGATTTGATATAAATTTTGGATATGAAAATTTAGCAATAAGTATGTTTGTGAAATAGTGACCTTTAATAAGAGAAGAACTGCGTTATGGAATAGAAAAGATAAAACTCTTGAGAAAAAGTAGACGAGAGTAGATTCTAGACATGAATAGAAAGGAGAAAATCTTACAGGAAAAATATAATAAAAGAAGAGCATACTTGGTAACTATTGGAAGGACTGAGGAGAGCAATATAAGGAAATATTTCAAATGATAGAGGATATAGAGAGATATTAATTTTCATGCCAACGGTTCCTAGACAACTAGGTTAGTGAAGCTTGAAATTGATCAACCACTTAGGTTCTGAAGTCATCCTAATGATACGACTAAATATCAGATATCTATTTTAAAAGTTTTTAAAATTAATACATGGATATTTTCAGTCTTAAAGAGATCTTACTTAAATAAACAACTGAAATTACTCTTGCTATGCCTCCTACAGAGAACTAAAGTATGTTAACATGTATAAAATATGTTAAACTTTTGTTTTATTTTGCGTTTTTAGCAACAATGTGATGAACTGAAATGAAATTTATATGAAATAATACAGTGGAATGAAAGGAAGAACCAGAAAAAAGTGAAAAGACGTAAAGTAAAATCTGTTTAAGATGCTACCGCTTAAGACTCTCTTCCATATACTTATAATACGCGGTTTTCTCACAGTCCCGGATCCTTTCACACGAAACATATCGTTAAATTACAGCTTAAAAATCCTGTTTCCGCTTAAAACGCGGTTTTTTTCCCTAAATACGCTACTATCCACTTTATCCAATCGTTAACCTCATTGAATATGCCAAATTTTACATAATCTATGTCCTACTCTTACTCTTCGTCCCACCTTTAGAATGGTTTCTTATGAATTTCTTCTTATGAATGACTAATTTTGGGAGATAAAAGCAGAGCCATCTATGTCCTACCGCTGGGGCCGATGCGAACTCTGACAAGGTGAAGTCCTCAGGTAGAATCACGATTTTGAGACGAGATCTGTTTAACGTAACAGCGAATTGAATAAAAATCACCTTTTTCGTCGAAAGAGTTTCTCTCCACTGGCTCAGTGCAACAGCTTACGCTGGTATGTAATCACAGATTAGTCAAAGTTAACAAGCGAAGATGACTAAATAACACAGGTGGACTAAGGCATTATTAGTCAGTATTCACACCCCCTGCCATATGCCAAACAGCGACTCGCGGTGTATTAATGTAAATTTAAATGCGTCTGTTCTATTATCTGTCATTAACTTGTGGGCACATGATGTAGCCTCCTTAACCAGCTATTTTGTTGAATTATAAGCTACTTCTTTTATGAACCGTTCGGTATCAAGATGGCCGAGTGGTTAGTGTCTAGTCTAGAATCCAAAATTTCCGAAAGTTTCCAAAAATCCTCATTGGTTCAAATCCTGTTTCAAGAAAACATTTTTCAGGTGCTTTGACGTCGATGATCAAAATGTCTGCCACTCACCACCGCGCTTATGTTACGCTAGCATAATAACTACACCGCCACAGCGGCCGACAAATTCGGTCACAGTCAACAAAACAGTCTAAATTCCCCGGAGATTCCTGACTGTGTTGACAGTCAAATTAATAGGCCTGTCATTTCTTAAATTCAAGATCCGAATTGTTCGCCCATATATGCCTTACACGTTATGCGTTGGGTTATATGTGGGGTTCGTTTATAAAAGACAAATATGTTTATTAAATACATCTTAGACGAAGATAAATATAATCCGTTGCCGCGATCGCTGTGTAACCCGAGTAGCCAAAATGAACGGCGAGTTCCCGTGACGTTATCGCTGTCGTAGATTAACCCTCTAAGGACCCCAAAGCAGCATGTATCTAATCTGCTACTTTGAAAGGTATATTTGAACAACCATACCTTGCGAACTAGTGGAGAGATACACTTAGGACAAATTTGTCTAATTTTATATTCAATTCTCTGTTACGCTAAATAGAACTCGTCTCAAAATCGCGATTCCATCTGGAACCTCTCCTTCCCCAGAGAACGTAAATTTAAAAGGTCGCTTTTCCGTGTTTCGTTTCTTCACAGTCTTAAGAATTAAACGTATCTTAAAAGGCTGAAAAATAGTGTTTTGTTGGGTACTGAGATCCTGATGCATTCTCACCACTGCTTTAAAAAAACGTTATTCTTCCCTAATTTTTTATCTGGCAAAAACTACTTTACTGTAGAGCGAAAAATGTACAAAATTAAATAACTGAGACGCTTTTTTGTGCAAAAAGTAGATCATTCTTCAAAAATATGATATAATGCATTTGTAGCTATCCCATTTAGGACGCGGTTTCCTTTGATCTTGAAAAATGTATAACCTGCTTTTACTGTAGTTATAAGTTAGAGGACATGTTCTTACTGTATATGGGAGTGTTCGAATGTATTAAGATGTAATCCTGGTCATACCAGGATTCTATGACAATTCTACTAAATCATATCCTCATATGGTCAAAATGACAGTCAGAATAAGTTGGTGCTCCGAAAGATGACGGGAGATAAATTTTTAGTGCCAAAAGTAATGAAGTAATGAGGCTTCTCAGATCGGAGATCTATTGACGAATACGGTATTTTCTCTTGCAAGAGTGAGAGGATACTGAGAATTCGGTATCAGTAGGAATAGAATTCCATAGCCTGCTTGCAGTTATAATGTAGTAGTTGTGGAATGCTTCAGCTCCATGATGAGGAATGTGCAGTTATTTTGCATCCCCTTGTGCTGCGATTATGCCCTGAATCTGAACTCGATAGCAATGTATTCGGTTGTGTTGGCGTGTAGATTGTCATACAACGAACAAAGAATAGGTAGTTTACAACGAATCGAGCAAAATGACCACAGCTGTCGACGCACTTTTTAAATTTGAAATATGTGGGAATATAGCACGGTATGAATAGTTAATTTGAAGAAAGGAATGGCATAGGAGATAATAGATAAGAAAGAATAGAGTTAAGGATGTATAAGTGTTAGGAAATGATAGAAAATGAGTGGTTGCTAAGGGATATCAAGTCCTTCCACAATTTTTGTTGTGTGGGAGAAGCTGAATGAACAGCGATGCTATGCAAACCCAAACAAAGCCCCTCTTTCAACCTCTTCTTTTCCCCTTCATCTCCTCCACTATTTGCTGCCTCTCCCCTCTTCAACGTCACCACTCTGCTAAACCCTCCATTCCTCTTCGCTAACCATTTGGTATTTCTACTTTTCATCAACAGCTGCACATTGATATCGATTACTAAGAAGGAATAATTACCAACAAAAGTATCACCGCACTTTCACCTTCTAACTTAATGAAAAATAATATCTCAATTCTCTCGGGAAATACAAGATTTGATCATGAATCACTTGACCATTATTTGAAACGATTAGGAAATTCTATAACTGCAACTGCCAAAGGTTTTAGGGCTTATATATTAGTTGCGAGGGAAAATGAGAGAGGCTTGATATGGAAGTACGGAGATGCGTGGGAAAATTCATTGAGAGTTCATACTATTTCTTCACTTGAAGATGTAAATTCATTAACGAAACATGTCGAGTTAAAAATCTACTGTGGAAGTTACTAAGCGTTTTCATTTCAAGATCGTATCTGCAAAATTCCATAAATTCAAGATTGAAATAATTCATTTTAAACTAAATGTAGACAAAAATTAGTCGAAATTGATAATAATTAATAGTTACCACGATGAATGCCTTGAGAGAAGTTCTTGACAGGCATAAAACGCTGAACACTTTTGAAGTATTGCCATACTTAGGTATACTCGGTGGAAGCTAGAAGTTATAAATTGACTTTGATCAAATAGGCTTTCCTCCTTAAATTAAATATTTAAGTACGAATAGAGAAGCTGGTACTGATGACTTTTTACTATGGAACGAATTTAATAAAATATACATTTAAGACTGGAATAACCAATTAAGGCAGCTTACTGAGAAGCTCATAGAGTATGAGTAATAGGGCGTACCGAAAAACAAAAATTTTTAGTAGCGGGAACGTAATAGGTTGGAAAAGTTGCCTGTTAGGCTCAATAAGAAATGTGCAAAAGATGGGCTCTAACAAAGTTCGTCTTGGGCCTGACCAAAGAGCTCGAAAATTCGAAATTTTAGTGAAAATTGCGTTTTTTTAGGTAAGTTAAATTTTTGACGGAGCTTACATACATTTGATTAAATGGCTGTTTTAATTCGTTTTGATCGAGGAATAATTAAATTAAGCCATTAAAACCGAATATGACGAGATATCATACTTTTAAAATTTTTGGAAACACCATGAAAAGTGGCAGCTTCTCGCTGGTTCAGCTGCATTGAGCTAACCAGGACTCGTCATGAGGTAGAGCCTGCTAATCGAGTCCCACCCGCCTACACACCCGTGGAAGCATACCAGACAACTAGTTGATGTCTTTGAAGGCTGATTTTGATCCAATTTTTGGTATTCGCGAGAGGATCATCTCTCCTATGAACCCGTATCTTGCATCGTGGCCGTAGACTTCTTTTACGTTTCGTTCGACTGCTTGAGAATCATTTGGGAGGCCAAATAATGCAGTAAGCTGCTTTATCGGTTCCTTTGCATTACCTTTAATGTTTTGAAGATCCTCGGGAGAAAGACTGACAGTAAGTGGTGACTTGGTGACAGTGACTTTACCCCAATCTATCAATTTTTCATAAGAAGGCACGTCGAACTTCTGTTGCGGGATGATGAACTGGCAAACCTGCTCCGTTTGATGGTTAATTCAACATAACACCTTATACGCTCATCTATAAAGCGTTTTTAAACATAAAAATATTATTGCGGTACAGATCATAGTACTCCACTTCGAAGTTATCACATTATTTATCTCGATAATTTATCATACACACTCATAAGCGATCGTGACAACAAAAACGATTTCTGGGCGAGCATAAAAGACATTATGTTGAATTTCATCTTCAACAAGTTTTCATGTTTGCAAAGGAAGGTATGGTGTATCAGCTATTGAGTTTTACGGCTTTTTCACTGTGTGATTTCTCTTAATGACATACCATATAGGAATGTAGACATGCATGATAAACTTCGGGTTATGATTGCTATATTTACTGATGAGCGACTTAAAATAAGAACACAGGTAGGACATAGATTCATCAACACAGGAAACCATCAAACGGAGTAGATTTGTCAGTTCATCATCCCGCAACAGAAGTTCGACGTGCCTTCTTATGAAAAATTGATAGATTGGGGTAAAGTCACTGTCACCAAGTCACCACTTACTGTCAGTCTTTCTCCCGAGGATCTTCAAAACATTAAAGGTAATGCAAAGGAACCGATAAAGCAGCTTACTGCATTATTTGGCCTCCCAAATGATTCTCAAGCAGTCGAACGAAACGTAAAAGAAGTCTACGGCCACGATGCAAGATACGGGTTCATAGGAGAGATGATCCTCTCGCGAATACCAAAAATTGGATCAAAATCAGCCTTCAAAGACATCAACTAGTTGTCTGGTATGCTTCCACGGGTGTGTAGGCGGGTGGGACTCGATTAGCAGGCTCTACCTCATGACGAGTCCTGGTTAGCTCAATGCAGCTGAACCAGCGAGAAGCTGCCACTTTTCATGGTGTTTCCAAAAATTTTAAAAGTATGATATCTCGTCATATTCGGTTTTAATGGCTTAATTTAATTATTCCTCGATCAAAACGAATTAAAACAGCCATTTAATCAAATGTATGTAAGCTCCGTCAAAAATTTAACTTACCTAAAAAAACGCAATTTTCACTAAAATTTCGAATTTTCGAGCTCTTTGGTCAGGCCCAAGACGAACTTTGTTAGAGCCCATCTTTTGCACATTTCTTATTGAGCCTAAAAGGCAACTTTTCCAACCTATTACGTTCCCGCTACTAAAAATTTTTGTTTTTCGGTACGCCCTAATGAGTAATCCAGATAAAAAGTAGACGAAATATATCGAAAAATCAGCGCTGTTTTCACCGGTATCATTAGTTATCATCTTTACCATGGTAAATATTAATTATTAATAATAGCCTATGATGGAATATTATTACATCATTAATGAAACAAAAAGTTGCTCTAAATTTATTTATAAGTTCCAATATTACAGAGCTTTCCCGTTCCTTCGATTTACCGGATAAATACCCCGAATACTGCAAACATACCTTTTTATGGATGAATAATAGTTACTCCGTCTCTTTATAATTTTATATGAAATATTAATATTTTTAACAGGAGTTTTCAGTTTTTATTTGAATTCTATCGGCTTCTTCTCAGGACGGAGGATTTACCGAGTTTTTGTCGAGTTCTCCGAACTATCCCGACCTGATATTATCCTACACCTGCTTAATTGCTTAAGTAATTTATAATACTCTACCTTAATCACTTAAGTAATAAAGTGCATTAGTTCTTCGTTAATCCGTGGAATATATAGGAAAGAGGACGTCGTCGTGCAATTCAAAACGCGATACAAGTCGAAGAATGGACAATTCTCTCAGCTAATACAAAAAGAGTCCAGTCCGTAATTTTGCCTCTGAATTTCAGCTGAGAAGCCTTTATTTTTAGCCCATCTTTCAGGAGATCGATTATAGCATTTTTCTATCGAATTCTTTTCCGTGGCGTGGGCGCATTTCTTCTTTTCCAAAGGAAAGAGAGGGTAAATATAGCGAGAGAGCATCAACCACGTTCAACGGAAACTCTTTCCACTAACACGATCGCGAGGAATGGAATCCATTCTTCGTACACTCTCCCTTTCCCTCGCAGAGGCTATTTCATTTGCGGAACACCTTTTCTCTCATCCCTGAAACAATGCAGTCTCACAATAAGTGCCACGCGACGACGGAGGGAAAGGCAGCGGATTAGCGAATCGTTTGCGGGGGGAAAGGATTAGGGGAACATCAAGGGATGCTACGTCCATTCACGGAGATTCTTCAGCAGCAGCACTTAAAGAAAGGGACAGCGAAGGGGAGACACATCCTAATGGAGAAAAGGGGGAAGGAAAGGATAATACATGGCGAGGGTGAGATATTGCTCCGATCGGATCATTTATTGGGGAGAATAACACCAAACGAGGCATTCTTCCCTTTAAATTGCGATCTCATACATTAAACCAGTGATTCCCAAACTTTTTCGCTCCTATCACCAAGGACGGATTTACCATTAGGCGCTATCTTAGGGCTTCGCCATTAAGGGGACGCAAAAAGAGATGTCTTGTAGTGCTCTATAATCTATTAGTAGGACCTCTAAACTGCGCTTAAGGTCTGTGATTGCTGAAATTCTCCCCTGCTTATCACTTATATCCTGGTCGTAAATAATGCCATGCCAATATTCTTACACATTTACATATTTACATGTACACCCTGCGAGCCGCCATTGAAATGTGAAAAGGAATATACATCCACGAATTTTCCAACTAAATTTGGACTCCCGGATAGCCAAGTTCGTTCGAACTCCCACTAGGAATCGAAACCGGTGAAACCGGTGAAACCGGTTTCGATTCCTAGTGGGAGTTCATTTGTGCGTAATGACCTTAGATGTAGAAGCACTTGTGATCTCTACTACTACTAACCCCCTTCTAGTCGATTAGCTTCAATGATGTCCCTACCAAAATAACTGTCCGTCCTAGCATTGATTTTCTTGTAATTTTTTCTTGTTTGCACTTTCCCTCTTTAGCTCGAAACAGATGTAACAGAAACAATGAAATCAAATTTCTCGTAGATGAGTTATATATATGAGATGAGTTATATATACATGATCAATTTTTCGGAAAGCTTCCGTCGGCGTGTATATAGTGCGTTTATATATATATAGTGCGTTTTTTCTAGTCATCAGTGATGAATTATATGGAAATGAATTATTATGTATTTATCTACGTATTACAAAAATAGCCTCATACCAGGTCGTCTCTGTGCAAAACTTATCTATCGGACGATTAAAACTACAGTTCTTAGCTTACGTTTCAAAATATTCAATTACAGTGCTCACCTATCAGTGTAACTAGAAAAACTGGAACGCAGCATAGACTAGTAAAGACTCTCAAGTGAATCCCACCCAAAAAACTATATCATAGTCAAAGCACTGCTGTCGAATCTGAAATCTCATTCAACAAACCCATCTAATCTGCTGCGCATCATCTCTAAATCGGAGACATATCGTGAGAATCCACGTCGCAGATCAATACTATAGAATATGTCGAGAAATAGATAAAATACTCACTCAAGTCAAGGTATAGAGTACTTTTCTAAAGACTACAAAATTTCAAAAGGGAAATTTGTACAAATTGGGATATTATATTACATTCTCACCACCATATCTTTTTCGAAGTAAGTATTTTAACACGTTTTAACTTAACGTAATATCATTGTATTAAAGCAATCGTGGCTCTCGCGCTGTCTACGATCGATTCGCGATGAATGATTCATAAACACCTTTGCTTTTGATGTACCATTCTGTGCGATACCATAGTTAAAACACCGCATCTCATAAAATAGTTCCACAGAATATTATATTTTGCTCAACGGTGGACTTCGAACCTCCAGTGACTTCCTTTAATTTTTCCTGGACGAAATCAGTGATCCTCTACATTCAAAGCATGACGGATGGAGGAGTCATACAAATGCTTCATTTGGGAAAAGAATCCAAAAATCTATGGAAGAATAATTGGTAGAGGAGAGAAACTTCAATTTAAAGTAGAGGACAAACACGTACGTGTGTGAATGGAGGGAAAAGAGAGAGTGAATGGGAGGGGAGGTGAGTGAGTGCTGGGATTCATTGCACGATGCGATATTCGTGTGAAAATGGGAAGTTCTCATCGCCTGCTTTCAATGTATGTGAATGCTTTTTGTGCGATTGAAAGAGCAGCGGTTTGCGTATTCGTGTATTTATTTTTCACGAGGATATAAATAAAGAAGGATGGTCTACGAATTCAGAAGAATTATTATCAATTTGCCCAACTGATGTTTTAGCTTGTATAAGCATGTTCGGGTCGAAATTTTGATACAGGCGTCGAATATTCAATTTCGACGTGGGCGTTTCCCCTTTATTCTATTGCTTTTTCAATCCTTAAGAGGTCATTATTTATTACACCCTTGTTAGATTTCGACCTAATAGGGTTTCTTTGCTTCATGAATAAAATTTTAAACTATATTTCACATTTATAACAATACGTCACCTATATGAGTTGTGTGACACATTACGATTCGGTGTAATCACTTATTGTCCTCTCTGAAGACTTATCAACTTTCACTCAATTATATGAGAGATGCAATTAAAGCGGAGCGATCTATCTTTTAAATAGATAAAATTCTATCCATGTTTGAATTTCACAAATCAGCTGACGGGAAATCCAAACAAATGGAAATAAAAATGCCTCACGTAATTGTAAACCAGCTCCACTTCAGTCTTAACCTCGCCTCTTTATCACCTCATTTTATTTCTGAGACATATTAAATACGCTTTTAAGCGTAATGTTCATCCTATTATCTCAGCTCTCTTATTGTTTTATTTTCTAACTGTTATCACTAATTAAGCATATACGGAAAATAGACGGTAGAGAAATCTAAAAACTTGATTTATTGAAAATATTTTCAGTAGATTTTATTTATAGGTAAGAGAGTGATGCTGCATGGTGAAACATGAATCTGTAACCTTGAGAAGATTCTGTGCCTATAGCTGCTCCCTATGAAGTTACATTTTTAAAAGCGGTATAACATTTGTCAACTGCAATACGAAAATGTTCTTTGATTTAAGGATACTTGCAGGAAACGAGGTTAGAAGCTATGCTGAGATCTATGATACTTCGGCGTACGTGCAATAAACAGGGAAGGCAGAATTACAGGTAAATCATTTTAAAAATTCTTCAGATTTCCAAGACAGATCATCATTATTATTAGATTAAAGAAGCTATTAATAAATTCACGGTTTATCTTCCTGTGTTGATGTCAAATTCCACAAACGAACAGGCAACTTTGAGACTGTCTATGTAAACATAGAGGATTTCGCAGAAATTGGCTACATCTTAATACACTGAGATAAGAGAAAAATTAGTCCTCTTTCACGATGTATGGACTCATTGAATGTCTTTAAATCTCTTGTGTAACCTTCACGTCGCGCCCAAATGCCGTAAAGAGAGCCTCTGGTAAGAATCGTGTACAAGTCAGAGTGTGTAAGGAAAGGTAGCTGAGGATTAGTGTATGGAAAGAGAGCTTTGGAGTGGATGCGGAAGAAGCTACTTTGAGGAGATTCTGTTGCAGAAGTGTATCTCAGCAAAGAGGAGAGAATAATCCTTGCAATTCCTGAGAGGAGACGATCAGGGTGTGTTAAGAGGGCAGCGAGAGAAGGCAGATAAGAAGCAGTCCTCAGAGAGAACCACCATCGAGGAATGATAATGGAGAAAATGAAAGTGACTGCGAAAGAGAATAATTGCGGTGATTTAGGAGATTTTGGGATGGAAAGAGGTGTCATCGGAATCAGTCGCCTTTCACGGCGGAGTGTGTTGGAGTGGTGCTCGTGCAAGTCTGAGTGGCCGTTGGAAGAGATGGTCGTTACGCCATTGTCACCAGAGGATACGAGTTTCATTTTGCTCTTGGAGACGATTTCCATGAAATACGGAGCGATATATGTAAAAACGAAGATGTAGCTTCATAAGAAATTATGGGCATACGTATTCTAGAGTTATATTCAACAGACAACTTTATATATTTGCCATGAGATAGTCTAAGAGGTTAGTTTATTTTTTCATTCTTTTAAACTATCCTGGAAACTACGCAGCAACTTATCAAGAATGTAACTTTTAAAAGAATGCTAACAAATGATATCTCAGCAAAAATAGTTTTCTAAATAAATGACTATAGAATATAAGTAATATTTAGCAACAACTATAAGGAAAATATTCTTACTCATACGACAATTAAGAGAAATTTTGATGTCAGAAAGCTTATTTAGAAAAATGTCCATAGGAAAGATATGAAAATGACTAACAGTAACAGAAGCAATGAATATATCCAAAGTATGAGTTGAATAAAGTGACTTAATAATTCTTAATGAATCATTTCTCTTCACGCTCTTGTGTCGCAGAAAGCCTCAGAACTTCTTCAACAGCAACGATTCGAAGAAAGAACATGGACAAGTTTTACGATGCGGTTTCATGAGCTTTCATAGAAATGCAATAAAAATTATCTTTATGATAACTTATCTCGGCCATTACCGAAACAAATACGATTTTTTTACCTCGGCGTAATATTATCGACATGATGAAATCAAAAAGCATGCTTTTAGAGGAATGAGGATGTAAAAAAGGAGGTGATCATAAATCTGATACTAAGAGCGATATAAATGCCTTCCTGATTGCCTATTACTCACACGTAGACGATCATGTCTCCAGGAAATGATCTTTGACGATTGATATTTTCTCAGAATCTGTCCCTGACATCTCATAAAAGGGTGTTAACCACCATGGATAGTATCCCAAAGCATTTGCAGTACTCTTGATACAGTTTTTTTTCTTAGAAAAAAATAAAGGGAGGAATTATACGTAATTTATAATTCATTTGATCTGATGTATATAAATGAAATTCAAATATCAATCATTCTCGAACATTTTACTTGTGAGATGAATTGAAATTGATTTATAAACTTCAAATTTGTATACCAAATTCAAGCTGTTTCCTCTTTCCTGACTCAGGGACATTTTGTGATACCCCATCCCTTTGAAAAGAATCAAACATCGTGTGTATTTCGAGGAGAAAAATCGCTCACTCGTTTTCACTCATCTTTACTCTTTGAAATGGCTGTGAGGAAAGATGTTTTGCTTGATTCTCAATGGTGCCGGATCATGAATTCCTCCCTTTCTCATCCTCATTTACACCGCCATCATCCAAAGATGAGATAGGCCGTTTGAAAGACGAGGTTCAGTATAGTAGAAGAGAGAAATTTATGCCCTCTCCGCACGCGAAAACAACACCTCGGAAGAGAAGAGCCAAAGAAAACTGTTTGCAGTAAAGAACTCAGAATGCGTTGCGGTGAATGTGCGTGTTTCCGATGAGATTCGTACAAATCCAAACATTTTCGCAATAGGAAGGCGAAAGTAATATGAAATAATATTCACAGATGATGCCGCTACTTCTTCGATAATGATACATAATCGTTTAATATAAGTTAAGAGTCTTAGTTGGACTTACATCCACAAGTATAGCGTAGAAATGATTACTTATTGTTAGTTGAAAGATTACCCTAATTTTTAAGCCAAAAGAAGCAGCACAGAAGGATGTTTGGTGAATGCAGAAAATGAGGTAAAGGGCAGAAAAGTATTAGGCATTCATTCACGGAGATATAGTTTAAATATTACGATGTAAAAGTTATAACCAGATAAATCCTGCTTTTATAATCTTCTACTAAATGACTAATCATAATTCATATATGGTACATGCAAATTTCATGCAATAAAATAATTTGCCGTCACGAAAATACTTCATCATGATTTTAGGAATTGATATCGAGGAAGACAATGAGATAACTCACTCATTTCTCTCATTTTTTTGATACTGCTTCAGCGCTTTCTTGTACTTTAAATTAAATGAAAAGAAGATTTTGTACTCTTTTCACCGCAATTCTAATGAATATATACGACTAGTTTTCAATGAATGATTATCATCGACAACTATGTATTGAAATGCGTAAGCATTTACTCATATATTTTATATACATTTATTATGGAGTTGCCTACTGTAGTTATTCTGTAATTCATATCGTATTTAAAATTTAATCGAATCTAATATTTTGAAATAGCCTCACTCTTTTGTAATTACAGGAAAAGGAGTAATGCCAGGTCCTCGGGCAGTGCCCAACGCTTTTGCCTTTGGTGAAAGCAGCTCCGCGTTCGAATCCCGGTGGGGGCTCACGTGCTAAATGACCTTAGATGATAATATGACCTTTGTTTTTGTCTTAAAAACAGTTGTAGAAAGGAAACGAATAACATAAAATTAATTTTTCATTCATAGATATTATATTATTTTGTTTCTTTACTCTATTACAGTTAATTGCCGTATAATATAGCACCATAATTAGCTATAATCATTAAATATTTTATATTAATGCTTTCCAACTGTTTTTTTAAGTGCTTCACTAAGGCAGACTTCTACCCTTATCTCTCTAAAAATGTAAAATACCTTTTCAATGGGAAGTTTGAGCGTGTAAGTAAGCCTTTATTGCGAACGAGTTGGTAGTCGCATGAAGTTGTAATTCTCTTCGTAAAATTTATTCAAACCTCAAATCAAACATTTATGTTGAGGTCTTAGTTGGTATTTTTGATGTACTGCTTTCTCCGTATTGAGTTTGCGAAGAAATTAAAATGGTGAAAGGGAGTGTGTGAGAGGCCTTCAGACGGATTAGGAGTGGATTCAAAGGGCGGGGTTTAGAGGTGAGATGTGGAAGATGCCTAAGGCTGTGGAAGGGGAAAGCCGCTCATTATGCATTCCCGTAAAGCAATAATTAAATTCCATTCCTCGTACGTTACAGTGTTTAGCATACTCATCTCGTCGAATGGTAAAGAGGCCAGGGAGAGAGAGGCAGTGAACATACGGACAGACAAACGACATTATTGCCATCAAAATTGAAACTATAAAGAGCCGATGATTAAGCTATAGTCAGGATAGCTCGTTAAATTTGGAGAAAATTAAACGCGCGAGGAATAAAAATGTACTTTTTCTATTTAGAAGATATAGCTGATAGGAGGTTCAACACCGATCTCACAATATTAAAACCCGCAATTTGTAATCTCTCTAGACCTTGAGTGCGAAAACCTTTCGGCTTGTAGTCCATATGTTACGCATTATTACTTTTTCCCGATTCCGAATTTATATCTCCGGCGGCCAAATATTAATAAAACTGCACTGCAAATTAAAGCGATTTTTGCGAGCCGGATAGATTTCTCGAGCGGGCGGATTGGCCCACGGTTTGGAGCTTGTGCACCGTTGTAGTATTCATATTCGATATTTTAAGTGATCAACTTATTCGGAAGATATTTTTTTATCTTTCGAATTGAGCGTTGGTTTTATGCAGCCAGCACAACACATTCGTTTCGAAAGTAGACGATTGTATTATTGATAAGTTATATTCGTCGTAAAATACGCGCAAAAACAATACATTCACCATATTATCTTTTTCATCTCCGTTACTGTCCCTGTAGGATTGCAGAAATATAGATATAGACTTTTCTAGCAGAAGTCGGAGAATTACATCCATTTAAAAAGAAAGGCCGATAGAAAGCAGTAGTGAATCTATAGCACATGGATAAAAAGCGATTCGAGGCAGCTGAGAGAAAATAATTCGAGAGAGAATGGACTTAAGGTGTGGGTGGATTCAAGTGGTTACAAAGAGGAGAGAGTGAGATGAGGAAGAGAAAGATTATGGAGAAATGAATGTGAGAATGGCAAGGTGTGGATTTAGGAAAGAAGGGCTGAATCGACCGACAGAAAATATGGCGCGATTCACGCTATATGTGAGAACTCAAAAGAGAATGGAGAGCACTGATGGAGAAAGGTTTTTGCTGCATGCATCATGCGAGACTCTATAATACGCAAAATGTGGTCCCTGATTTTACCTTTGATATTTAAAGAAGATTACGATAGTAATACATACGTTCAAAATGATAGACTCGGTACTTCATTCCAGCAAAAGCTAAGCGCTATCGGTATCCGTAGTTTAAAAAAAAACAGTCGTAGAGGTGAGATGTACATTGAAATATAACGCAATAGTCTCCACAAAAGTTTGATTCCGTGGTTGATTGCGACTCGAGTAATTGCTTGATAATTTAGGTTCTTCTTCACATAATAATTATAAACTTTGGCTGGAGTATAGTAAAAAATAGACTATAGCTATCTTTGCTCTATTTAGCATACATTCTACTGGAATGTTAAATTGAATTAAATAATAATATCTCGTATACATCTTTAAAAGATAGTTTAGTGGATCGACGGTCATAGATTTGGAGCATGATATGGTGAAATAGATAGATGAAGTAATTAGTTTAAGAGTAGTACCTAATCTGTTGCTTGGTTCATTATTCTTATAGATATTCATTACTATTTTGTTTCAAATGCCAAGCAGAAGTAGTTTTCATTCAAACTAGGACTACTGAGGCAATGATCAGTTGAGCAACTAAGAGACACATTCATAAGAGAGTAACTATCACACTTAGTAATGATTTGTTCCTTGTATTCACTCATCAGCTGTATTCGTTTACAATCTTCTATGAAAGATCCGTCAAATTGTAGAAAGCGTGCGTAATGGGAGCTTAAAGAGAGTGGGATTACATATGCGCTAAGAAGATTTGAATGGCTTTTAAAGAGATTAAATTTTCGATATAACAATAAAATATATTATGGTATATATCCCACTTATTGGATGAAAAATAAGTCATATTTCCTACTCATGGTAACTTTTCCCGACTTAAACGAACTTCTTTTCATGCGTAGAGCAGTGATAAAACACTTTATTAGAATACTATTACGAAATCACAGCCTTGAGTAAAGTCGTCTCATCTATTCTTAAATAATGCAATATTCGCGATTTAAAGGATTAACACCTATAAGATCAACACTTTTATGACTCTTATATATTACATCTGGTAGTGTTAAGAAATATTTATGCACAGAAAAACCTTCAGCTTTCCTTTATTTTGTGACAGTATACAAGTACTATAACATCATGTCCTATTCGACTGGATCTCCACAGGACAAGTATTACCCTCCTAAAATTCTTGAAAAAGCAATAAGATAAAGTTGACTACTTTTTTACCTATATCGACAGATTATGTCGTGAAATATAAAACTTAATATGAGTGACGATGAAATGAAGGAGAATAGCCTTAAAAAACTGTGTGAAAAATCTAAAAGGAAAGAGATAAACATGTTACTCACCGACTAATTTGATGCTAAGTATCGTGAAGATGTATTTCCACACGGTGGCGGTCATCGTGAAGGGGCGCGGGTTCGACTCCTCTCATGCGTTCCTCAGCCACAGTCGCTGCAAAACAAAAAACTTCGATGAAATAATTTCAAGAAGAATTTTCTCTACTGTTGATTCGGGTGAAGAGGACTCGTGGGAAGTAAATTTAATAAATCATCATACATTCACAGCATGATAGTAACGGTATCAGGAGAACATTGATGCAAATTTGAAAGTGTATAATTTCGATCCGGTTTCTTAATATAATATTTGATTCCCCGTGGTAAAAGGGACAGGAAATAACACAGCAGAATCGGAATTTTCACTTCCGGCCATTGATTTAATCACTGAAGCTATATAGCCATAACATTAAGATATGCCGTTTTCGAAGGGTTTGTAGGCTAAAGTAGGAGTTTGGGTCCTGGCAGACTTAATTTATGTCCGTTTTTCCTTTAAAATTTTCTTAGATACACTGATTTATTCCGTACTTTTCAAAATCTGTGAGGTTCATTTCACTCTCTGAAAGTTAAATCTAAATAACATTGAGAGTTCTGCTTTACCTTGTATAATTTCTATCCAACCTGTATATCAAAATTGGTTAAGGTGTTATATGAAAAGCTACCTGCGGGAGATTTCGGAGTTTACCTCCAGATTGTGGTGGATACAAGGCAGGGGATGCTCATCCATCATATGAAACCATGGAACTCGCTATGGCTAGGAACTAACCCTTTTGTAAATTTATGATTCCGATCCATAGTACTGAAATTTGCAGTGAAAATTTTCTGGTCTTCGAATCAAAATTCTGGAATGAACGTATTTAATTCAAATTAATAGATCACCCCTCTCCTTTTTTAGATGCGATCTCTTAAAGTCTTCTGATCAGAGCACAGACAGTGTCGTTGTTCCTTTCTCACACGCTGCCACATTCATATCATTCAAGGACACGGCCGATAGTTTTCAAATCCCTTCTGTAACTCATGATCGATGGTCATAATTTAACCTCATCCTTCTAACATTTCATTTCAATTAAGGCTTCTCTCAATAACAAGGAGCTAAAAGATACAATGACGAAAATTGCCAATTTTTAAATGAATATTGACAATTTAACGGACATCTCTGACTAGAATCATCAATATTAGATACTTCATAATTTTAATTTATATCAATTTACTATGTTAACTGATATAATTTTAAGTTACCACATCTACTTTAAGGTGTGTTATGTAATGTATTTTGTAACAATCTGTCCCTATTCTAGAATTTTTTCCGTTCTATTTGTTTCCTTTTTTGTGATTTTATTATTAAAAATTCAAATCAAAGTTGTGAAATCAAGACAAACGAGATATATGGAAATAATTTCTCTTTATAAGGGGTTTTTCTTTCCTTAAACCTCAGGAGTATCTTTCCAAGATTAAAAAAATTCCATTTATTTAGAAATTGAAAAAATCAAGATATTTTCTGCATTAATTTAAATCAGGCTACATCATGATTGATTTCTTGTGGCATCAAAAGTAATACGGGGATTTAAAAATTTACTATTGTGCACTTCAGGGTATACTCAAATGCAATTTGATGGAGAATAACCGTACGGGCAGATTTTGAGTAAAATAGTATATATCAGATGGTTGTATGTTTTGATCCATTAGCTACTCGGAATTGAGCATTTCAATTTATTTGTTATAAAAACTCACGTTATAGGAAAATAAAGAACGACTCTTAAACGATGCGAATCATCAATTTTGACGTATCAAATTCAGATGGCACGAAACTTCAATATTAGAAAACTGGACCTTAATAAATTAAATAGAAAAGAGAATGGAAAATAGATTTATGCTAACAATGATTCATGAAAATTTTTGAAACTGTAAAATATTGCTGTCGTATATATAGCAACTTCAGGAGGAGAAATTCTTTACTTCTCTGCTACGTGCCAATCAATTGCCTACGTTAACATCAATTTATTAATTGACCTTCGATTTCAATTTCCAAAATTTGAATTACATATATAAAATTTAGCAATACATTTAACACAAACTTCGATCGAAGAAAGAGAGATTTTTACTGTTTTTAATTGTAATTTATAGCCAATTTTCCATAGAAACGCCGGGTACAGTTTGTTAGCATACCATAAAATTTTCCAGAAAAATCTGTTCTGTCATTGTCAAGCGGAGTTCATAAATATAACGGTATGAGATTTTATCAGTATCCGAAGTGCTTATTAAGAGACTTTATACTCTCTTTAACAGACGGGACGAACGGGTGTAAATGTCATGATTCAAGGGATAAGTTAAGCTCCAATGGGAAATTAATATTCGGTATATGCCACCAAGTCGCTCTAGGCAGGCACCCGTAAAGGTTCATCGTCCTCAAAGGTGATTGAATTGCTGCCATATGTAAAGGATCATGATTTGATGAAAATTATTTTGGGATCATATTCATTTCATTTTAATTTTCTCTCTTTAGTTAATTAGAAAAAGCATTTGAGGATTAAGAGAAATACTACTGAAGGCAAAAGTATTTTTCCGATGTTTTGTTTGGTTGTATAACCTGATAAAAAGTTACCTTAGTTAACCTACTAAGTTTATCTTAAAAGTAAGATAAATTTAGGATTTAATTGCATTATTGCATAACATATTGTATATTAATAATTATTACATAACTTAATTTCAAATTCGTGATATTTGCATTAATTCATCATTACGCACTTCTGACGATAAATGGATTAACATTGTAGTCTCGTCTAATTTATTTACCTAGAAATTTTTAAGTCATATGTTTGTTAGGAGAATGTCCTTACAAATATTATAACTTTGAATAAAAGGAAATTAAATATCTTTGGATAAGGATACCCCGAATATCGTTTGAAATTGATTCCTGATATTGTGTAATTAAGAAAAACGAGATAATTTCTTCGCACTTCTGTAGGTATTATCAGTGAAAGACCTTGGTCGGAAAAACATTCATTGTTTAACATTAAAGTGGCCTCAAACATGATCCATGGAAATCTATCTGTTAGTGTACTCAACCGGATCAGAGAAATCGAAAATAATATCTTCTAATGAATAATATCATTCGAGGTTTATTCCCAGTCTCAGTTTCATACAATTTCTTCATATGGGATAGCTAGGAATATTGGCAGCATTACAGAGGCAATGCCAATAACGCCTAAAATGCGGTGCCGCTTGTTATGGATTTCAGAAACACCAAATTGATAAAAAAACAAACATAAATGGAGTAGAATAATTGTATTTTACTTTACCTACAAAGTGAGGGATCCGAAAACCACCCGGCGAATATTATCTCACAGACTTACTTGCACTTCATCATGTACTTAAATGTCATAATAGTGCTGCTAAATTCATAAACAAGGCAATATTTAAAAGATAATACTTTAATGAAAGACTTTAATTTTAAATCTCATTCTAATAAATTTAAATCGTGCTCTATAATATGGGAGTAGATGAGCGTAAAAAATTTCATGCGCATAAGGAATAAACGATAAATTATCTAACAGTGATAGTCTAGAGTGATTCACGATTGCCGATAATACTAGAAGCAGATGAGAATTTGTAGAGATAATCCACGAACGAGTGTTTAAGTCACATCGAGATGTTCATTATTATATCATAGGGAGACATAAATTAAAGTTTATTAGATTAATATAACTACTAAATATTTATTATATCAAAGAGACAGGCATAAACTCAAATGTATGAGAAATTTTCTCGATCAGATAGAGGCTGAGTTGCAATCCTTATGGATTGGTTCTGAGATTTCAAGTTATACGATCAATGTCGTTTTATTAATTTGAAGGAAACCTATCTAGAAAGTCTATTAACCATACCGTCGGATCATGACAGTTTACCGGCCCAAAACTTCAGGCAACGTGGACTTTCCCAGTCGCCTAACCAGGGAGTGGTATATCGTTATATACAAGGTCGTCACAGGTCAAGAATGCTTAACAACTTAGAACAGATTCCCTAGTAGGTCGGATGGGTCTGGGGGTTCCCATTATTCACCAAGATTTCGTAAATAGCATGATTGCACTTTGTGTTCCGCTTAACTTTTTGGATTTTTCCCGAAAGAGGTTGCTTTCTCTCCTCACGCATTCCTCTTGTTGATTCTTTTGTAGATTATATTTTGAGGCTGTGATGCAACCCGAAGGCAGCAAACACTTAAACTTCTCATTTCATTGAATTACTTCTCTTTTTAAGTACCCAAGCATTAAGGAAGAATAAACATGTAATCTAGAAGGAATAAATATGAAGCCTGAAATGAATGGAAGTCTTCTACAGTCTCCCCAATGGAAATTGGAGAGACTCGAAAGGAGAAAAGGTGATAGATAAGGAAAGTAAAGCTTTTGAACCCCTCATTTTAAATTAAGGACTTAAATTCATAGTTCAAGTTAGAAGTGTATGAAAGATAGAAGTGCACTTATATACTTATATAAAATGCTATATGGTGGAAATGTATAGTCTTCCAACCAATATCACGCATACTCGTACAAATATAGGTTTCAGTGCATTCATATTTCTGACCGGAAGTAGCGAAGATCTCATATTCTTATTTCGGTGTTTTCCTCGGAGGAAACATTTTCAGATCGGCATGTAGCGCAGTGTTTTACAGAATACTACACATATTTTTCAGGATTAACGCTAATATCTCTTATATTTTCGAATGATTTTCTAGCAAACATCCTCCTCTTGTAACCTGCCCACTGTACTTCATGTAAATGAAAAATACAACTTACTACAAGTTGTCTCATTTTCTCTGTTACATACTTCCTCCTTCCTCTTCTACTCTAACGTCGATGTCATCCGGGAAATATTGGACTGGGGACACTAATGTCCACATCCTTGTGCTACCGTAGAATACACGTGGATTCGAATGAGAGACGGACTTTAAAGTCCTTAGGAAAGGGGGGATTGTGATGAAAGGAATGAAGGAGAGAAAGAAGGGAAGACGTTGAAAAGACTCGTATAGGAGTGATATACGGAGTGTCTTCGCTCCACTCCCTTCTTTTCTTCCCTCACACGCGCTCCATAATTCCTCGCTCCCACACAGAATCGGTCGAAGGCTTTTGAAACGGAAAATGCACTTTCCCACGCTCCGACCGGCCCTGCGCTCGCCAATGGGATCCACACATTCTAACACTGCCTTTCCGTGTTAGTCCACCCGTAAAAACCCCCTCTCCTCCCCTCGATCCTTCCTTCCTCTTCACTCTATGTCCTCGTTCGAGCCTCGCCTTCTCCATCTTAACAATTCCGTCCGCCGAATTCGCACTGCATTCTCTCTATTCACTTCCGCTTTTGCCGAATTGCAGATTGCAGATTCTCATTTCCCGTGATGCGCTCTGCCGTGTTTTGAACCGAAGCTAACGCTATCCCATTCATTCGTCCGGGAGAGTACCAAATTCTCATATTCCGAAAACTCCCCTTAAAATGGATAGACTTCTTTATTATCTGACATGGATTTAGATCTGATATAACTTATTTTTCAGACAATCATGATATCGGTATGTTTTGGCCGTACCTCTACGGGAATGACTCCATGACAAAGTTTGGAGTCAAAGTTCAATGGTACCTAGGCTAAGGAGTAACCCGGTTGACAAATATGGATTTGGCTAACAAATGTCTCAATGGATGTGTGTAGAGTTGGAATAAATCATGTGAACCATTCGATACTTCACTCGCTCTCGCTATACCTTTACATATTGGGCAAAATCCGGAAAGAAATTAACGAATCTTCTATAGGTAACCATGGAAATCATGTTTCGGCTAAAGAATTATCTTGGTTTGCCGAGGTATCACTGTACTTTCTGATACTGCGGAATTTTATTTTACAGCCAATTTCGGTCTATATAGAAGCTTTCTTCAGCTAACTTACATCAGACTGACAAATGTTTTCTAATTTGATTGTCATCCTAATAATATAAGTTAACATTCACTAAAAGAAACATAGTAGAGAGAATAAATTAGAACCTTTCGAACCATTTTCAGCATAAATTATCTCAGAGCTCGTTCAGAGCCTCAACAGCGCAATCCATTCACTTATGACTGCGGGTTTACGAGCCGTATTTGGATAATCTGATTTGGTAATCGATTGATAAAAGAGAAACCTCCGAAAGTATATATACCCTCTTCATTCACCTTAACCGTTTAACTCCCTCCATTTCCGGCAGCAATCTCATGTGTCCTCTCTGAAGCGTCCCTTGTCAGTTGCGCTAACTCACCCGGATCTGCTCACGGAGATGGCCGTGTGACCAACTATGATTCCTTCCGCCGCACGATTTGTGCGATGCTAACCTCACGAATCCCATGGAACACACCGTGAGATCGCACGACCCTCCCACCCAAACTAGTGCCATCGGCGATCCTTGACGTATAGGATCACGGTGGCTCTCATCCATTTCCTTACATTCTTACGTATCCATCTCGTAAATCACTAGTTAAAAATTTCTCAAATATCTTGAGCCAATAATCGATTCTTTTACGTTTGATACATTCCTAACCAAGTTTTTGATAGTAACTGAGCCTAAACTTCTACTGGTAATATGTTTCATTGTGGCTATCTGAATTATTAAAATATCCCAGATTCTATCTCATTCTTCTTTGTTTGTAAAAAATGGAGATATACATCTTAAACATAGAACAAACAAAATTTTACAATTTTTTACCTCTGCATACTTGAAGTGCTCATTAAGAAATGTTATTCATATTTGCGCTTGTGTATTATCAGCCAGGATATTTTGACAAATACTTAATTTATTCTAACTGGTGCATTACATTTCCGCAGTAAAAGAATGGTTATTAACAGTTCTATTTCAAAGATCTTCGTTTTATCGTTTGGTCAATACTTTAAAGTTTGATAAATTTTGACTGATTTCTGTGTGGTTTAACAAAATGAGAAATTAGTCATGAAATTGCATTCACAATCAATAAATAGATAATTCATTTGGATGTAGTTTTATATATTAAACTACCTACCAAATTAAAAGTTCACCTTATCCCATTGATAAATCGATAAAAATTCATACTATGAGAAAAATAAGTTGTCAGAAGAAAGGAAAATCAATTACGAAAAATGTTTCTGGTAAAAATTAATTTTCAGTCTATTAAGAATTACTATCAATTTGTTTCTAATCGAAACTTGAAAAGTTTTTTAAGTAATGTTTTATATCAGTAAAATAGTAAGTGAATTCAATCCTTCTTAAGAATTGGAAAATGATATTAAAAGAGATCAAGGATTTTCCTGTTATCTATTTTTCCATTTATGAAAGGTGTTACGAATCTATTACTTCTTGTGGGAAAAAGGAAGGACTTATCAGAATTGGTTAACTAATCGATATAGTGAATTAAAATCTAAAATTTCATGAGAGATAAAATTTCTGTTGATCCTCTTTCATGCTTTGAAATATATCTTAAACAGATAGTACATACATCGCGATAGAAACCTGGAGATACTAGTTATTAAAATAGACCGATATTTTATTGTGAAAAGGAAAGAAATAATGACTCATATTGCGATACCATCGATGGATAATTTCTCTTTTCCCTAAATGTAAGAGTAAAATGGTAATCAACAGTATAACTGATGGAGTACAATTTCATGATTCTATTTATTCACCATTCCATTGACAAATTCTTGGCAGTTAAAATTAAGGTTGAGAGAAAAAATTTAAAAACCAATCTAAGATTCTGAGAATTACCTGCAACCTGATACTCATCTAATAAGATTGGTGCTGATGTTCCAGAAAAGAAAATTTATGTAATTGAGGCTATTTAAAATTATTTTAAGTGGACATTTTACGGCGGAAAATTAATTTATATCCTCTTATTTTCCGAGAAGGACTACTAAAGCATTACAAGAGAGTTGAAATGGATCAATTACGTAATTTGGAAATTAAAGGACTTCTTAAATTCAATTATGGAGCAGTTCGATCGATTCCGTTTTTATTCATGGAAATATTCCATAAAGTTGTTCAATTTCCAGGGATATGTGATTAAATTTCATGTCGCCAAAATTGAATTAACTACTGTCAGAGTATAAAGGGGCAATTTCAGATAGGCTTAGCGAATGTCAAATTACACCATCCCCAAATCACCACTTGGAAAATACTGTCTCAATTGATTAATAATGAAAATAAAAGACACGATGTTACGCTTTCCCACACTGAGTTTATGATATGACTAATGTATAAAACAAAATAAGTATCTTTTTATCTACGTTTGGTATACCAATTTGTTAAGGAATTCTATTATAGTTTAGCATTAGCCTCCTAATTCTATAAATTCATTATGGAGAAAGTGAAACAAGAATCATTCCTTAGTTCTCTAGGATTCTTTAAATGAGAATTATTAAGATACCATTAAAGAAAAATCAAAAATAATTCTAGTATTCCTGTATCAATGCTCACTGCTGCAATACCCATTACCACACTAGCTCTCTTTCATCTTCCGCGTTAATATATTACTATATCAAACGGTATAACGCCCACCCGTCGCATATATGCACTTGGAAATTCCCATACAATCGTTCATATGGAAACGTGCAACGAGAAATGCCCACGTTTGATACTACTCCGACTCAAATCCTCGTCTAATCTAATACTCGAATTCCTCTTCGATCGTGCATTCCACCCTTTTTTCTGCTCCTCCATTCGTCACTTGGGTCCGGGCGTGGCCAGAAGAGAGAGCCATTTAGGGAATCCACCCTCTTGCCCTTTTTTGTCCCCTTCTGTGTCCATTCTTGTCCCCTTGCGACTCGAATTTGTTCGCCTGTGAAGGGCTCCTGCCGGAAGAAAGGGCCTCGAATATTAAGGGGAGTACTCGAGATACGTTATAGGATCGTGCCTCTCGTCTTTTATTCCACCCACACTAAGGCGGTATAAGTAATTCCGTATCAAAAGGATTCTCTTTCATCAGCATGTCGATATTATCATCATTGTAATAGCCGGTTAAATCTCACACGAGGTTTGACAATTACGCACACTCTTCTGAAACTAGCCATTATAATATTAGCTTGCGAATGCCAAACATTTCTCGCCATTCAGATCCCGTATTACGTGATTAAATGATGTGCTCTGTTAAGCACACTGCACGGAGTAATTTGAGGTGACACATAATAGCAATTTGAAGTAAGACCTTGTCCGAAAGACCGGCGTTGGGAGAGAGGTAGTTTACTAAAAAGTTTTCCATGTCGCCACGGATTCTTCACCGTTCATTAATTCACTTTAAAAGCACATTTCATTTTAAGATTCAGTTTTACTTGAAATATAATATCTTGAGAAAAGAAAGCTGTTAATAGGAAACTGTGTGCTGAATATTTCCAAGAGATTTCTGAGAGGTGTTTTTGTATTATGCTATTTAATTAAAGTTAAGCACTGTTATAACGAAGAGAAGAAGAGAATAGTGTTTCTGAAAAGCGGTGTTATACGAGAACGCTAAAGTTCAAGGGAGTAGTTAAGGCGATAAATAAAAAGGAGCTGAATGGTGAATCCTTGAAGGTGAATTCCTCACGGAAAAGTTTCACTAAAAGAGAAGATTGGGCTTAACTTATTTAGAATTGATTAGCGTAGTTCTACACAGAGTTAACAGTAGTGAATGGAATCCTAGGCATGAATAGAATGGGATGGCTACTTAAAACGTTAGATTCAATCGGTAAAGAGAGTAGGAAGGGAGAGGGAAAACTAATCTCGACTAACGATATCAAGAAGCAACAAATCCAAACAAAACATAAACGAAATCGGGCTGCTTTAACCATGTTAACGACACTTGATACAACCACCCATTATTTATTAAGGAGTAAATGCATTGAATTATAGTAGTTGATACGTTTTCATAAAACGAATATATTCTCAATTTCTCTCTCTTATCTCTCAAAAACGAAAATATACGAGGTTATTTGATTTTTCTGTGAGAACTAAGCGTTTTCGCACTAATAAAGATCCTAAAAGTTATCAAGAGCAACTTATAGGTATAGTGCTGAACAATTTGTTTGTCAAGGGAGTATTAACATAAGCGTACATATCTTGAAAGAATATTGCTATTGTGAAGCGCAAAACAAGGAAGACATCCTTTCGCAGACCAAGGCATTGCGTGGGCCGAGATTTCAGGTTCGATCCCAGCTCAGTCCTTCAATGAACCAAGTCCGGAAGGGTACTTTACCCGAATAGGATGTCTGGTACACAGTCTAAATCTGTACTGAAATCAACCCATGGCTTTTTTCGGAAAAACAATCACATCAACATACATTCTGATTTCGTTTCTCTAAAATAGTGTCTGCCAAACTATTTTACCCTTCGACAAACAGGGGTTGGGTTTTGTTTTGTGGCACACCAATGATATTTAACTTCACGTTTTTTTGCTGAACGTAAAGTAAATTGTAAGTCAAAGGTTAAATTTTGGAATCAAAATCACAGTTCAATGCTTATTCTCAAAATTTCGACGTTCACAGGGTTATTGGGAACGTGATCCTTAAGAAGGAGTATTTGCTTCGAGTTACTCGTTATTCTAAGCATCTATCACGAATGCTTACCAATCGAATAATAATAAATCATAGCAGAAAGTAGAACTGAAGTTCTAAGCATCAGTCGTTCTGAGGTGAAAATTTTCAAATTTGCGCAAATTAATGACGTAGAAAAATTTACAAAAACTTCGGAAACACTTAAAGTTTCACATCGACACTACCGTTAAATTTTATGCTATCAGCGCACCTGATTCTTCTAGCGGCACATTTACCATGACTCGTGGCACATAGTTTGGAATATACCGACTTGTCAAAACAAAACAGCGATACAGGAGCGCGAAAATTGAAATTAGATCTCGTTCCTGTTGAAAGATTTTGGAACCCATCACTATTTCTAAGGGAAATTAGAGGGGAATGCTATTTATTTAACTTCCTGAAGAAGAAAAAGCGAGTATCATGAGAATGGTAGAGATACTATTTTGAGAAATAATATATGCAAGAATTGTAGAGTCATTGTTAAAAAGGAATAAGTTTGAGAGACAGAAAAGAAGAGAGAGCAAAGATAAATAGACACCAGAATAGAATCGAAGAATGAGATTGAAATTGTGTGGATACATCACAAGGAAAACTGGCACAAAGAAAATGTTTGATTAGATAATGGAAGGAGTCGGACAAAGAGGTAAGTTAAGAATGAAATGGAAAGACATCCTGAAGAAGGACACTGAAATGGGGGGAATTGAGAAGGTATTCATGGACTGAAAGGAATGATTGGAATTTGAAGATTTTCAAGAAAACGACCCGTCAAATAAATTAAACAGATAATATTTACTTTATTTATTTGTGTGCAATTAAATTTAGATCTTAACATTTAAATCTGAAGCGTTGGGAGGAATGGAAACGATTCCATTGTCGTTAATCACCAGTTTCAGTTATTCAAGAAAATTTGTGTACCTTGGGCTTAAATTATAGGAAAATATAGTTGATACTTTTGCGTGAGTCACCAAGGTTAATCTAATATAAGGAGTTTTAAAATGGTGTCTTTCATACTGATTCATATATATTACATGCAATAGACAAAAATATTTAAAAAAACAATGACTGATTGGAAAGGAGGCGCAATGTCTTAAACAGAATGATATTAAGAACAGTAATTAATCTATAGAATCAATCGCGTGAAACTCAATACCTTATGCAAATAGCAACGACAAAGTAAATACATAAAAGAAAATAAAACTTTCAGATAAGAAGAAAAAAGGGAATTATCAGCCTTAGGGAATAGTCAGCCTTACTTACTTTATTATTTTCAAACTATAATTTTAAACTTAATCCACGACCTTTCTAGAACAGCATGGCAACAACTTGAGTTTAGTAAATCAAAAACTGAATTTCCTCGGTACGCCACAGGATAAGATCGATGAAAATATAATTGAGATTGTATCTCCATTATTGAGCCATAAATAACATGCAATACCACAAGGCAGAAAAGCGACATTCCGCTTTTCTGCCGTAAACAATTTGAAAACAATAACCCTTCATTGAAATGCTTTTATCAATTAAACGGGAAAAATTTAAGCACCGATAAATTTGAAAATATTTTACTGATATCCACATCATTCTTTCATTAATTTTCACAATTATTTGCCCAAAATTCAAATGTCATTTGTGCAGGAAGCAGTTCCAGATTTCGCGTCACCTGCTTCAGCGTCTGCTCTTTCAAATATATATTAGTGGAAATATCATATCTTTGAAGCGCTGGAAGTTAAAGGTCAGTCTTGCTTTTTTCCTATTTGTGCGAGTTGAAAGATCAGTCCATATCGTGCTTGACTTTTACATCTCCGTCTGGCTGTTTGTTTATGGAACGGAGACAAAATAATTTTGCACCAAAAAAATAATTTCGTATTCGCAATACATAGCAAAAGGATTTTCTGTCTCTCATATGCAATGCTATATCATGTTGATTGTCCTTTTCCATGAATCGCTCAAATTTTACTTCACATAAAGCAAAATATTTAAATACTTAAAAGTCTCTAACTAAATATCGGAAGTACCTTTTTATTTGTCACAGTGCTGAATTGTTGTCAAAAACATTGAATTCAGAACGGTATATGACAATATCACTGAAAATAAAGGTAAAACTTAGTTATAATTCACAGAATTCGAAAGTCCTATATGTTAGGAACTGAGGAACATTAAATCTTGAGAAACTATAAAACAATTGTTTCATCATTTTATGTAAACGTGATAAAGTTTTGTTTCATATAAGTCTTGTAAATATGCAAGTAAGGAAATTTTAACAGAATATTTCTAGAAAAATATCAAGGAGATGGATATGATAAAAAGAAATTGAAATTTTACTTAGTCGTTCGATAATCTTTGATATTACTATTACTGGAATTGTCAAGGTAAGAATGGCGCTTAAAAGCCAAAACAATACTACTGACACTATAATGAACACATGATTATAAATAAATGGCGTGAAAATCTAAATAACAGTTCAATTATAGGGCTCGAACAGCTATGGGATTCAATCAATCAAAGCATTTTTTTTCTAAAAATAATAGTTAATAATGCATTATATTTTTATTTTATTCTTCCACATTTATAGTGATTGTGGCATTAAAATTGCAGGAATAACGGAAGGAATATTTGGCGCACCCAAGGTAAATTTCTCATAAAATAATGGATAAAAAACAAGAAATTCCCAAACTGCATAAATTATGATCATCATGTTAGGTATTTATTCATACAGGTTTCTATTATCTATCATCAAAAATAAAATCCTTCAACAGCATAGCCTCATTTATGTATCGGAATACAGAGTTAAACAGATTCAGTCAATTTGATCACAAGTAATTTCTAGACACTGAGATACAGGCATCTATGAACAATTACTTCGTATCTGCAAAATATAGACATTCCTAATAAAATTAATATTTACGGATGATTGAATGTGACTTTTTCATTTGTTTTTCTAACAAAATTCTTAATTGGTGCCGTTCACGCTATCAATTCACATCCTCCAACTCGCATTTAGCTCGAGAGATAGAATGGTATTCTTTCGGGAAAGTCATAAAAATGGTAAACGCTAAAATGATTTTTTACGAGTGATATTTTTAGCGATTTGCCGCCGAATCCAGGATCCTGTTGGGAGATATCCTTACTGTTAACGTAACTGAGTCATGTCTCCCAATGATGATCGTAAGTTGGGTAAGGATTCTACATCATTTCGGGAATCGAATCAAAAGATATTTTGAAACTCGGTGCAATGCATTCATATAGGAAAAACTGGAACTTAAGAATTCTCTGGGCTCGAACACATGATGGCCGTCGGATATCACCTGGTTTCTGGTTAACTGGCTATATAGGATAAAGATAGCGGCAAGTTATTCTTGGTAGTGACTTTGGTTGCGGATCATTATTGGCTGTTCCACATTTACAATTATGAGGTTACTGTAATGTTTTAAGTCTATCTTTCGTGGGAAATATTGCTCATAAACACCTAATTGGGAGTTAATTTGTTCCAAATGCATCCAATTACTATCTTTCATCGAAATCTGTTCTGGCGGTTCTATATGTTCTCCTTGTCAATTATTATTGGAAAAATAGCAGTGGTTTGAATGAAAAATATTGAAAATTTCATCAAAATAAAAGATGTTGAAACAAAAAAAGAATTTACCGTGAAATAAAGTGGACACTGTGGTAAAACTAGATCGAACGTAATATTTCTTCTGTAAACTGAATGCAGATTATGTATGTCCACACCCGAAGCAGGGTGTATTAACCAGAGCAAAGCTGATTAACTAATATACCCTGTTCGGGCTCAGGTAGACAACGAAGGAGCGATACATCCGTTCTCGGACCGAATCCTTAGAGGAAGGACGGGGATTACAAGGTGTTTCTACAAACTCCCTTTCAAAGAATTTTTGGAAAAGGAGATTTTTATTTCCTAGAATTAATCCCTTTTTGCGATGGAGTTTATAAGGGAATGATCGTTTATAAGAGTTCAGTATCCTCCCATGATTGTAGAAAAATGGAAAACCGAATGAATTCAAGCTCGAAAATTCTTATTTATTGGAAATTAAGGACGTGCTTTCAATTCCCAAAATATAATGATAAGATTATTTGTATTCTATAATTTCTCAAGCTAGTACCAGGTAAAATGAGATAAATCTAAGTCAAATAAATATAAATTTAGAGAAATGCATAAAAAAGATTTTATGGCTATGGATATAGGTATTGTACTTAAGTGTTAATAATAATAATTACGTATGCCTATCATTCCCATTGATTCTTAAGTTGTTTTAATTCATTAACTTTGAGGTTTGAAGGTAATGAATACTTAACTTGTGAAACTTTCTGACAATATATATTTCATATGATGTTTGTACTTGACAGGAAGGATCGATAAATGTTAATAAACTAGTATTTAATATATACTGCAAATATGTTTTCTACATGTGTTAAACAATGAGTACGTAAACATTTTATGATGTATTAAGAGTTGATTTAAAAACAATTGCTGGGACCAGATGTTAGTCATACTACGGTAAGATTTCAATAATCAAATACGAAGAACTATAAGGTCAATAATGTCTTTATTCAGGCGCGATTGAGACTAAAAAATCTCTTCTTCCATCTAAGCTTTCGTCATTAATATTGCATACATGAAAAGTTTTGTGTAGGTGGATAGAAATAGGAAGGAAAACTTTAGAAGGAGTGGATTTAAGAAAAAAACCTATGGTGATATCTTAGGAAAAAAGATCCACTGCAGGAAACACCCGCAAAGAAGAGGGGTGTGAAAAACCTGCGCATACCTTCTGATAGTACATTCTAAAAGATATAATAGAAAACTGTGTATGAATTGAAAATTACAAAAGCAGTACTATGAAGAAATTACAAAAACAATAATAAAATAAAAGAACTACATACTCTTAGGTTATAGCTGCTGCCAATACCTACAAATAAAAATAAATAGCTGCTGACTATTAACATATTTAATCTACTAATTTAATTTACTAAATTTAATTGAAGAATTTTCTGGATGGTATTACCATTGAACTCTGGCCAAATACGCTACATGCTACTAAGAAGAAATATAAAAACCAACAATTTCCACGAAATCAAATGAACCGCATACCTCCTATTTGACGTTTGTATGACAGGCAATACTATAGGAACATCGAGTTCAAATAATAATTTAAGGAAAAATAAAGTTAGATTTAGTCAAATAGGAACGAAAGGGAATCCAGCGCGGAATCGCTAAGCTGCGATGCCCTCGGACCGTGGAAAGAATATTTGAAGTGTACGCGACCAAAATAGCCAACGATGATAATGTGAATAGATTCAAAGAAAGAGGAGGAAAAGATTGGCATATTTCTTACGCGAATCTGAAATTATCAAAACCTATACACAAACGCAAGGGAAACATGAGTTAACTCGCAGTTAAAAGGATTTGAAATGAGTGATGATTCATCATAAACTTGAAAGATTCCATGTATATCATGAGAAAGTTAATTAGTTGTTTAAAAACGTTTTACTCTGGGAGGAGGGGTATGCAGGAAATGATGACGGGAAATTTACATTCGTAATTTATTAATTCCCTTAATTTTCTCTTTTATTAAGAGATGATTTATTAAATCGCAGATATGTATTCTTTATTTATCAATCCCATTAAATGAGGTTGAATTTTTCTCATAAACGTCGTGATTATCATCGGTATGAAGGTAAATAAATATTTATGTGATCTGAAAAATCAATGAACGGGAATATATAAATATTGATGTAAGGCACATTTGGCGTAAAAATTGAATATAATTTCAGTAAAACAGGTATGTCACAGGGAATGTCGAAGTCCAATAAAAGAATATTATAAAAACTCAGTGAGAAACTGACGTAAAAAAAGTCTTATGGGATCGACCCTCGAAAGTGAATCTCCAAATTGACGTTCATTTTTAGTGACATTGAGAAAATAAAAGAGCTACTTAAATTCGCTAAATTCCGATTTAAACTATTCAAAGCCTTTTTATACGCCTTCAGTCAGGTAACATGATATTTCCCTATCATATCAATGTATGATTTCTTCTTATGATGATACATGATACTATTTCAAGCAAAAACTTGGAGAATATTTAACGTATTATAGATTATTTTCTCATGCATTAGGAGGAGATTTAAAAAAATAATTTCCTCGAAGCTTACGCTATCATAAAAAATGCGAGTTGATCCCAGCAGAAAAAGAAAGAAAATTTACGGAGGAAAAGAAGCAATGGAGCGAGTTTTGAAGAAAAATATCCATCCAAAATTATCGCGAAGAGGAGAGAAAAGACCGGTCTGAGATGAAAGTCCTCTGAAAATACGACAGCGGTAATCCATTACTCAATGTTCTTATTAAAAAAACCGGCGGTGAATTGGACTGAGAAATTAATTCAAGTCAATGATCCCTTGATTTTTGACGCCTACTTCCGGGCTGTATAATTCAGCATTTCGTCAACAGCGTCCACTTCTCTTACTGCAAATCTCTCATCTCTAATTAATATTATCTCCTCACCGCTTATTCAATTCCTCACCCCACTTCACTCCTTATCTCGCCACCATCTCTTTCAAAGCGCCCTCTTTTATTTCCTCAACTTTCTCCGCGACATTCCGAGCACATTTACCTTTTCCTCAGACATTCGTCTTTTCCCCTTTCTCAACTTTTCCAGGTCCACTCAATCTTCGCACTCTCTTCATCCAGACCACCAATCTCCCTCACGCCTCATTCTTACGTATTCCCTGTGCCTCTCCTCGAAGAATCGCGGACCGAACTTATCGCCCCCCGCCCACCGGCGGTTAATTAAGCAAGGGGCCAGACGGCAGTAATGAATTTATTCCCGCACCACATTTCCCCTCCTGCAGCGCTCAACTTCATCCCTACGCCCAAACTCGATTTCATCTACCGCTCCCGCACCCGCCAACGCCGCACCAACTCCTCCGCACCCGCGATGGGCTTCAAAGGAATCCGGGAAGTAAGGGGTGCGCCTTCCATCTTCCCTTACTGCGGTGGCTACATGATTCATGAGGCTGCAGAAGGCCAAGGGAGGGGATTAGATGAGATTAGACAACGCCTCTATTACAGAAAAATAGACGCTAATATACCTCCCCTCCCATCTAACTTGTTTTTTGCAGTATTTTCAGGGTGAATGCGCGAAAAAGACCGAAAATAAATAATGGTTTATGGGCGGAAAAGAGAGTTTACTGCTCAAAATATCACACTCCGCATCATAAAAGGGAACTCGGGGAAGGTGGGCGTGGAAAATGCGAAGTCTTTGAATTCCATACTTGGAAAGGATTCCGAGGAAAGGCTAACATTTATTTTGCTCTGCGTGCTAAATTTCCTTATTCCATCTTTGTCTCCTTTGAATAAATTATTAGCGTAAGTGTCTGATCCTAATCGGTAGATGATTCAAATTCCGCTAATAAATATGAAATGAATCGAGGAGCGGCTTTTCCGGTGAAAATATGGTATTTGACAGTCTTAAAGAATACTATATAATCCATACTTGATTGAGAAACGGGGGGTTTCATTAGCGATTTAGGATGTAAAATGGGTAAATAAATCTCACATTTTACTTAATCGAAGAGTTTATATATAAGCAGTGACTTTCGAAATTCAGTGCTACAGATAGTAAATTATCTTTAATGGAATTGTTAGTTATTTATCACAAAGTGACTTAAATTAGACTTGAAAAAGACTCCTAAGCTCTTGTAGTATTTATATCATATGTGAATGATGAGCAAGGCATCAAACCAGAACTGAACCAAAAAAAGACAAAAATTCTTGAATCCGAACAACAGCCGAAAACAGAAATTTTACGTTAAATTTACGATTTTCAACAACAACTTTTATTATTTTATTTAAAATAATTTTTAATATTCATGCAAACGGAAAAAGTTAGAAAATTAAACTCACTTTCAGAAGAAGATACTACTACAATAGTCAGAGAAAAATTGCCGGTTCTAACCAGTTTGATGTTGGTAGAAGAAAAATCGAAATCGAATCCGTTAGTCTGTTTTTATCTCAAACCGGAGCGAAAATATTACGATTTGATGTTCCGTTGATGTGCGACCTGAAGATAGAATGTGATTTGAATGGCTAACTTCCTATCAGGATTAAGAATACAAGATAACATAGATGCACTAAATTAAACGGAGTGCTGAATTTTCCGAATTCTAAATTGCGTGTACTTGTCTAATTCTAGAATCTACTTCGGAGGAACCAAGCTACTCAAGTATTATAAAAGTGCGATAAATAACATCAAATTTTATGATATTCTATCTTCTATCCTTCGGCATAACGTTTTGCTAAACATCTAATATAAATTGGAGCAAATAAAGGAATTTTCATATTTAGAGTAAAAATTAAGAAAGCGACATCAAAGAACTAAGAATTTCATGAAACTATTTCGATTTCAAAATTATAATCTAATTTACTTAAGTATAATTTATTGATTGTGTGGCATATAAGGATAAATTAAGGCAACTGCCAAAATTGTATTGAAGTTTTAAGGACATATGGTATAAAGAAGAGATACATAAAACAAGAGCATAGCTTTCAACAGTGAAATCTGCATTATTAATATGGAGCCAGGAAGTGTACTTTTGCATCAGAGCAAAACTCTGCATAAACTATGAGAATCTGTAAATTAATGATTCATGTGTTACTCTTTGGATACTTATTCAATACATTGCTATTAAGTTTATATGTTTACAAAAGTAATTTAGAATAATTTAACTATATCTTTACTCAAATTGTATTGATTGATATTTTTCTGTATGCTTAAAATAATGTTATATTTACATAGGCCTGATTGAAATAATAAAGGAACGCACATAATCATCTAACGATTGTCAGAAACTGTTGAGACACTAATGGCAAATTAACAGGGTTTCATGGTTAACTCATATGATGTAGAAATGAAAAACGGCGAAAGAAAATTAATCTTGAAATGAAAACACTAAGCAACTTCCTCAGGGATTTTAATGCGACATGTTTCGTCAACGATGTGATGTTTACATTATAAAATATTAAGTTATCACAAACTCGAATTGAAGTTAACATCGTAAAGCACTTTCTTAAGAACGAAACAAAAGAACTACGCATGCAAATTAAGAGACTCTCCATAGACAGAAATGCGATAAATATGATTTTTAAGGCAAAACTTGGCACGTAAACCACGGAAGATTAAGTTACACAAATTCTGAATCATGAAAATGTGTACCTATAATCCTGCTTGACGATAATTTTTCTTTCCAGTTTCCTCTGTAGCATAATCATCAAAATTTATCTAGTGAGATTTTAGTATTTGTATAAAATCCTTAATTAATGACATTAAAAATTAGTTTATGTGAGGATTATAAATATAGTGATTTTGAAGATTTAGATAGTAGAATATTTCTCATATTTGGTCCAGCTGTTCCTCAAATTACCTGTCAGTGGGTTATATTTATTTTATGTCATATGTACGACATCAAATATTTACTATGTTATATAAAAATGAGATTTAAAGAGTAGATACGAAATTGGAGTTATATACTCCAGAAACAATATAAATTAAATGGAAATCCTGGAAAATCTGATGAATTTGGATAAGCGGGATGAAAATGATCAACCATGCGAAGAAATGTAACAGATAGATCGAAAAGCTGAGGGAAGAGATTAGATTAGATCCTTAACAGAAAAAGACTGAGACTAATACATCCCTTTTTCCAACCGAAAGAGAGTCAGCGAGGAAAGGAGAAGATTCGGGAGAGAGAGGAAAATTTCATTACCGGCGAACTTGATACCGAAAAGTAGCATGTAGCATTAAACTAACAGCCTTAATAAGTACAAACAAAGTGGCTAATTGCAAATGGTGATTGGTAGGAAGGATCGAGTTGAGGAGAAGCATCTGCGATTAGGGGCGTCCCTTTCGGGATTTGCCCGCCATTTCGTGTGTACTCAAGAAATTCCTTCGCCGACGATTCTTCCATGCGATGGACATCATTGATGGATTCCACATTCTTCTCTCATCCAATTCTGCTCCTCCTTCCTTAACGCAATTGCGATTCTAGAGCTGCCTTCCGAAGCGCGTGATTTGGTTATGCATCCGAGAGAGTGCTCCTGCGACATCCGCCCCTTCCTTTCCTCCACCCACGCATCCCCTCCCGCCCCTTCCCCATTCACTCCGCTCCTCGTAAGACCGAGTGCCAAGCAAACTGACGAGGAAAAATTTACTCTCATAACATTTCCCGCATTAAAAGAAATACTCGAAAACTTGGGAGACTTGTGGGAGTGGTAATCGAGTTTGCGAGATGCTTCAACGGGCTCGGTTATTTCTCACCTCGGAAAAGTCAATTCCCAGCGATCACGTGGGATCAGGAAAGGACTGTGACTGGTGAAATGACTGACGTA
Source organism: Pachydiplax longipennis (assembly GCA_036926295.1). NCBI lineage: Eukaryota > Metazoa > Arthropoda > Insecta > Odonata > Libellulidae > Pachydiplax > Pachydiplax longipennis. The sequence goes on along the minus strand of JAVFKF010000024.1, from coordinate 18,052,496 downwards.
TCCGCTAATCTATCTCGCCAAGAATCCGGATGCTTTAATGGATGGAATGCATTCCTCCGAAGGAAAGAATGCTTACTTTTGACGCAGAGTACACAAACTTTTAGCCCTCATAAGTAGGACTACACCTTCTTTACAAAGTTGAGGGTACTACTTCATGGTGCTGTCTCTCTTGAGCTACGAGAAAATTTGCTTTTTATGTAGAATGCGCCCATGTTCTCCCGAATCTAGATGAATCTAGTATATATAAATAGTTACGTGGCTATATATAAGCTCTTCGTAAAACTTACGATTTATGAACTAATCAGCTCTTAGACTCTACACATGATTTTTCCGCGATAGAATGCACCCACGATGAGTACTCGTAAATTTTGTTCTTTTTTTAAATTATCTTTTACCAAGAAGTGGAGTTAGTTTTTGTCACTCTCTGGCTTACTGCATAACTTTATGTTAGTAGTCAACGTCACAATATAGACCCGTTTGCACTAGTTTCTTTGAAAGAGTTCCAATTCTCATTTTTTCATCCATTTCTGGTAGTAGTAGTAGTTTTTTAAGAGTACTTCGACAGCTAAGATCATTTCGCACATATAGGCCTCCACCGAAAATCGAACCCGGGACCGCTTCCACCAAATTGGCTATTCAGCAGCCCTCATCTATTCCTTATTGGCAAAAGAGGGTAAACCGAGATATCATTTTCTCCTTGTAAGACGCTGATCCGTAGAGATTATTAAATATTTACTCGATTCTCATTCCAGAAGCAAAAGAATTCTGTAAAAGAATCAGAACAGATGGAAAAATGGCGCGGCATCTCTTTGAGGGATAAGACCTGGCAAGGCGGTATTCACTGAAGATAACACGTGGTTAGCGCATAGACTCTAACGACACCGTAAATTTGGAAAGTGGGAGACCTGGGTTCGAATCCCAGTCAAGTCACAAGTTTTCACTTTTCGTACAATCATGGGTCAGTCGCAGAACTTCATATGCCAAGTTTGAGTTCAATTCCATTAATCATGGTCCTCACGGGAATCGAATGTGAAGGCATTACCCACTTAGCGAATCAGAACAAATGATATATTCATTTATGAATTTCTCTTCAACCTCGATATCAATTTATAAACTTTTAAAATTTTTTGTCTAAGCGTGATTTATTAAATTGCTGTTAATTTCCCTTTAATATAAAATTCCGCTCAGTTCTGTCATTAAAAATTTAAAGACACAATGTTTTGAAAGTCGCTCTTTTCCCAAATTGTTTGCCTCGATATGCTGAGAATAAGTGAGTGTAAAGGCGGGCTAGTAAATATATAACCTGATGATAATATCATACAAGAAAAAGTCATCCCGGCTTCCATTCCAGGTTATTTGGAAGGCTATCCTTTAGAGATGCAGTTAAATTTAATTTTAATTGTTACTTTTTATATTTGGCAGAATTGTTATAATGACATTATTAGCCCAAGTGACAACGCATAGGGATTAGTGATCTACTATTAGTGAAACGTTAAACATCACAGTAGTTGAGTTTTCCAACGACGGGGTTAAAATAATTTTTCACGATATTTACGAATTTTATATGATTATAATAAAAGGGGTTTATTTTTATCTCCTCGGTAGTTTAGTGAGTATAAAATGGACGAGGAAAGTCTTTGTTGAAATACTGAAAGCCAAAAATGCAAACTGCACCTTTAAACTCCTTTTGTTTCACTGCAGGTGTTTCCTTTCTGAGGTGAGAGAAGAAAGAATTGATTGATTGAACCTATATTGGTGAGGTCAGGCTCAAGTAGACCGCTCTTTCATGTGACCTCCTCTTCCAAGGTAACATTAATCTTTAGCAGCGGAAGAGAAGTTTCTACGCTCAAGGTAAACAATCTTTCCTCTACATATGCACACATATATAAACATTTTATTGAACGAGAATACTACTGATTGATTAAAACGAATAAAATCAATTTTCAACATATTTCGGAAAAAGAAAATTGGATTATATATAACTGTTAATGAATAATAGGAGTTAATGATATTGTATTTCATTATGACTTTTGTCTAAATTTCTTTGCCTCATCATTTTACTTCACGCTGGCATATGTGTGTTATTAGAATTATTAGCAACAAGTGAATATTAATATGCAAAGAAATTAGATTCGAATTACTCACGTATATGTAAATCTCTTAATATAACGCAGTTTGATCGCACGACAACCACATCGATGAAGAATCTTTTCTACTGGAGGACTCGTGACATAAGAAAAAGAAGATTTTATTATGAAAAACGTAGTGCAAAATTAAGGAATAATTCTACCACTCTTAAAGTACAGCCAACAGCGTTCTCCTCATTATCATACACTTTGAGAACTCCTAAAATAGTAACAAGGTCTTACGTAAGCTTAAAATTGTAGTAAAGTCACGCTGTTTAAATGCTTAAGATCCCAGTGCAACGAATTTCTTTCAAGGTGCGTGAATAAATTATACAGAAAAATCTACAACTAGGTTCACACAGATTCCCTTGTTAATTAGCATTGCGGGATTAATGTGATAGCTCCGAAGAAACTCACTAAATATCTTTTATGTATCACATGCCTGCCATGAGATAGAGTTCTTTGTTGATCCTGTAAAAGATGGCAGCTAAAACACGAAACGCCAAGCTATGCGTCAGAACGTTTAGAGGCCTGAAAGTATCAATTCCCATATATCTCATTCATATATTATACTGAATTTGTTGAAGATGTATTCTTTATTTATGTAATAATATCCGTATAAGATTCATTAATATTTTTATTTGTATCATTTCCGCACTTCATCTTTGAAATACTGAAAATAGCTGGCCATAGTCAAGGCTTCAGGTGCGTAAGACTGGAAGGAATATTCTTGCATATGAAACCATCAGATAAATTACGAGGCCGACAACGTAACGGGCAAGAAAAACGCAATAAAATATATCATACCGACTGCCAAAAATCATCCATCCAAGCATTAGATTAGATGTCCAAGTCGTTTTTCCTCTGAGAACTCTAGAGGTCCTAGTGTAATCCAGATCACAAACCTTTTTGACCTTACAACTAAAATCAACCTTACAACTAAAACTCCGTGGATCATCAATATAATGTCCATTTAAAAGTTTCAAACACATATAATAATAATAATATAATAATCTGCGAAAATAATAATAATATAAAATGTGAAGTGATTACGATATTACTGTATGTATACTGCACATATACTTCATACTGAAATAAGTATGCTATGAATATTTAACTATAGTTATCGCTCGTTAGGCCTGTCCTGACTCGAATAGGATTCAGAATATTATAAAGGGTGTGAAAACGTTAAAACCTGCAAATAATGACGTAATTTAATCCAGGTCTATTAGTTATCCACGGCCCACCGGTGGGCGACCGCTGCTAGAGCCCATATAGCGGTTTGTGTGGAAAATTTCTATAATCAGCCCGAAGACTGGTAATTTCTTTAATCCCCTCACCTTTTTCTATTAAAACCAGTGGAAAGGGAACGAGGCTAGGCAATATGCGTAATGAGTTCGCCCTTACTTTCCTCATGGAGCCAGAAATGGAATATGGCTGGCAATAATATTTGGAAAGAATCCACTCAGATGAAACTGAGATTCTTTATACATAACACGTCTCTAAGCATTAAATAGACACCAAATGAAAACTATTATTCAGCATCACCTATAATTCAGCAGCTTCGAAATTATCGCAGCCACGAACGAAGCTGACTGTGGGACAAAAGTAAATGCCATATATGTATTCCTCCCTATTGTACCAAAACGCAAATGAAAATTGTTTTTCATTCATCAACATGCGTCAGCAGGAACACGAAGAAAATGTTTAAATGCAAACGTCAAAAAATAGCGTTTTTTTATTAGAGAGAAAAGAAAACTTGTTGTGTCATATTTAATGAAAGAAAGATAACGTCAAGAAAGTACTCTAAAATGGTTCCGAAAGAAAATATTGGTTCTTTGAGTAAACAAAATCGTTCTACGATTATATTTCACCCAAGCAATTTTCACTGTACTACTTCAGCACATAAAGAACACGAAATTCAAACCCAAATGGTAATTCAGCTATCGGTCTTCCACTGCAGATCTGTCCCTCTTAGTCCGCTTTGTGTTCTAATAAAAAACAACCAATGAAAAGAAGATTCGTTAATGATTTGGAGTATATATGAGGAACCGTATCATTGAGTTTTAGATCCATAAAACTGGAATTACAGATATTCGTTCTTTCCATCGGTAAACCGTGCCGATTTCAATGGTACTTTGATAGAATATACCCTCCTATCATCGAATTCTAAGTTCAATGGTCAGATACTCTTAACATGAATGTACAACCGCGTTCTCATATGATACGAAATAAAGAGAACCGTAAGGAAAGATTAAGCGTTAACATACGAATGGAAGAGGGGAATGAGGAATCGAATGGAGTGAGAGAGAAGAATGATAATTAGAGAGGTGGTGGAGTGGGCAAAAGGGATTGGAGGACAAGGAAATAAAGGGAGAATGGGGATCAGGAGATGAAAGAGGAGCGGAAGGGAGGAATAAGAGAAAAAAAGAGGAAGCAGAGAAGATGGGGAAGAAATATCTGCGCGAGACCTGCGTCATAGCGAATAGGATTTCCCGATGTCCAAATCTGTGCTTTTGTACGGCCGCAGCTGAAAGGACCACGTCTTTGAGATAAATCCCCATACGAGAGCCGAAATATGCTACAGAGCACACAAACCTTTCTATTTCCTAAAATTCTCTCTCGAATATTAAATTTGGAGAAATTAAAACCGCCCTCTGATGCCTCCGTTCGCCAAAATTTGTATTTCGTGCTTTTGCGGCCGTCGCAAGAATCGTAGTAACGTGAAGTACCGCTTTCCGCTAAACCTAAGGATATTAATTTCTTTTATATTTCATTAGCGACGGATTCGAGCTATCCAGTCGTGAACGCGGAATATTGGATGGAAATTATTAAGCATTTTTTCGATCATAATTCGCCGAAATGTTATTTCTCGTCCCTTTGAAAATAATCGGTCTTTGGAGCCGTCGCTTGGGGATATTGATTCTTTCTCATCCGAATCCGCTAAGACGTTTCTTTGGGTTTATAAAACATCTCGGGTGTTCTCAGAAGGATTCTCTTTGATGCATCACTCGACCAAACGTAAATGGAGAAAAAATATCACCGGAGACTTTAATAAACGGCGTATGATAAGAGCATTTGGATTTTCCTTCCGGGATATCAGTCCTTTCCGACAAAAGAACGACGTTCCCAAAGCGACAGAAGAAACGCTTTACCTCTCTGAAAGGAAGTGGGTGAAGAGAAATATAGATAAAAAGACAGGGAAAAGGAGTATAGGCTGAAGAGATGAGATGGACGCCAAGGAGGGATGAATGGAAGAGAAGATGAGGAAAAGATATAGAAATAGAGGGAAGGGAAAGGTCACCTAGTAATCTCTTACACAAATCTTCCCTTTACAGCAAAACATGTTTTCGTAAGTCTTTCTGTGTCTCTTTGACTGGAGTATGCATTCATACGTTCAGCGCACGAGCTATCCTCATTGACCAAAATATGGTCCATTTCATGAGAGGTTAGTTACAGTTGGCGAATTTCAATTACACTAAACCCTTAACGGGTAATAATGAAGATGAAAACAGAGTATACTTCTAGGAATACTGAGGAAGCAATCAGGAAAGGGAATAACTCAAATTAATGATTTTGGTCAAAGTAAGTACTTTGAATGGAAATAATTCATTCCAAGAATTATATCATTAAATTAATAACTGCTTAGAATTAACCGTTGACTATACAGGATCCCTAGATGATAAATATACGTACTACCTTCCTCATTGGCCATTATTACAGGGATTGTGCACATATTAATATGTAATTTTACTTCCTAATTAACTCGAATGCCAAGTAAAACTGATTGAAGAGTAACATTATGTGTATCTACGATCAAAGGCATCATATCAACCAAAGAATTTATTTTCAAGCTATACTTCGCGTAAGGAAGACTTTTAGCTAATTATCTCATTAATATCCTGTGAATATCAAAGATTAAAATTGCTTAGCTTTATTTTCCCGGACAAGACGTAAAATTTATTATTTTATTTCTATTTTCATAATAAACTTCCTACGAATATAAACGTGCTAATGATATCTAAATTACAATAATTATTTTCGACGTATTTATACTAGAGTTAGGGTGGCAATACTGTTTTGTTTTGAAGCATTATTAAAGCAAACTTTTTCTTATAACAGGTTAAATAAAACTCTCTAAAAAGGGATATTTCTATGCTTTTACCTCAAATTTGCCGCAATCTGATATTAATTAACAAATTTAAGGTACGTAAACAATGAACGAGTAATTTCTCTGAAAATATTGCATCCATATCATTGGCAGATTCATAGGGGGTGTGAAGAGGGCGATCGCCACCCCTCCCCCTCTTGTTGACTTTTTACTATTGGCAATTTTTCTGGGATATGGCAAAGAGTTTTAAAATTACAATTATATCATAAAATTTTTCTTGATCACAATTACTATAATAAATTTATTAAGACAAAACGTCAGTCAAAAAATTAATTGAAGATGAGTTCATTCAGAAATTGTCTCATATTTTCCCCGATTCTACATCCGCCCCCGATCCATGTGAGGAGAAATTTCACCATATTCTAAAATGAGCTCGTTTTGTCATCTTAGCGAAAAATTCGTCGGCTTCAATGAAGAGACAACGTAAAATTAAAGGTGTATTATTTCCCATTAACTAGTGAATACGGATTTATTTGATGGGAGTTGGGGTATTATTTCAGTGAAGCCTTCCTAAGTTGGAATTTAGTTGCTTTGTCCGAGCATTGAGGGCTACATTCCATATTCAGACCTTATGGCTTCTCTTGCCTCAAAACACGAAATCTTATTTTAAAAATTAGGGAGAAAAATTCTCTTCGTGTGCCTTGCGATAATTATTTTGCATAGAGCGAACATAATTTAATTTAATGGACTGACTTATATCCGTTATTATGTTTTACTCCGCACTAATGCTGTGGCCGGTTCGTTGGCTTTCGAAATAAGACACCAGGTATGATGTAGTGGAAAAAGATGAAAAGTTGGAAAAATAAATGAAAATAGAAGTATGCTGCAATCTAGAAGAAAGAGAAAGGCATAGAAGTTGTGAAAATTGTATGAAATAACTGATAATTCCAAGGAGCAATGTAAACTGAAGAAAATATATGGTCTATGGAAGGAAATACTATTGATACTGATTTAATAAAAGAAAATATCGTCATAAGCTAAGAGAGACCTAAATAAACGGATAGCATTCGTGGTATAGTAAAGAAATGAGAGGGAGCTTTATTATTTTCAAAAAATTTCAACACCATCGGCTACAACATCATCACTGAGTCCAATCGTAGCGCTATGGCTGAATCCGCTACTAGAAAAACATAAGATTGTGGATGAGTTTTCCTTCACTTTTACTTGATGAAGCACGAGAAAATGTCCCTGTTACTAATGCTCACTCAAAGATTTGACGTTTTCTTCTTCTTTTAAAATTCTTGATAAAAAGCGGCGTGTGTATACGCACAAACGTGCACTTTTTTGAAGGACCTACGGAGGGCTTTTAACTATCTAAATCCCTCTCATCCATAGCTGTTCTCTAACCATGAGCTAATTCTCAGGCAGCGGAAATTTATTGATTATCCTATGCTTGAAATGAATTCGGTTGTGAAAGTTATGATTTCTAGCATGTGCACAAATATCATTATATCTGATTCTATTTGAAGCACAGAATGGGAATTTCCATCGGCAGGACCGCTTTTTATGCAAGTGTCCATAGGAAAATTAAAAGAAATGAGTATTTTTCTTAAGTAATTAAGTTTAAATTTTACTTTGTTATACTCTCAATATATCGCAATACGTGATGTATTTTAATTTTAATATAACAATTATTAAAATATTGCAATTCGTAAATCAATGGAAAAGGTAAATACTGTAAATGTCTGCCTTAGGAAAAAATATGTTATCAATGTTATCAAGCTCAAATTTGTAGAACAACGTCACTTACGAGAAGAACATTACCTACGATTTTGTGTAATTCCTGAATATGAGATATTAAAAATATACCACGGATCATAAAATAATTCTACGAAGCGCATTTATTGAACGAAAATTATGAATGATGCCTTTATTTTGGAAAAGTGGAGAATAAAAGTTCTGTTGTTCCATGCAAGCCATCTACAAATATTTTACATAAATAAGTATTGGTATCAATGATATTGAATATTAAATTTAAAAAATTAGAATTACAGATTCAATAAAATCCAAGGAAATACTTAGGGAGAACGTGCTTATTATTGGAAAATACAAACAAAATGATGGGGAAAACCTGCCTATTCCTACTCACAGTAATACCAAAAATATTTTTTAAGTATAAAAATACTATACAGAATGACGTTAGCGTAGTGTAATAAATAGTCCTCAAACGATAACGTTTTACTTATATAAACTGAGTTTTCTCCATGAGTCTAAGTACAGGCGGCGTCATCCGTATCAGGCGCACCTGACGATCTCACTCCATAAACAGATTATTCGAGAGAAAAATTGGGACCACGAGAAATAATTCAATGCAAAACATCGGAATTATCCGTGGGGAGTATAATTAAGGGAGGCCTCTTTCGTTGTTATTTGGGATCTTTCCTGCCGTGAGTAAACATGCGGCGAGGCGAGAAATTGCGTTCTCCTTGGAAGATCGTGGAATTGGAGAGAGGACTTAAGGACGCTGACGTAACGGTGTAAAGGGAAAAGGACAGGTGTCACTCGTCTCCCGGTGGTCAGGTCGCCCCCGGAAATAGAGGGAATCCGCTTAGCGACAAAGGTCATGAGAAGGGCCTTAGCAATAATCCTCCACATCACCCTCCTAGAAAAGTCCCTGCTTTAATCCATCGCCAAAGGACCCTGTATTTTAACCACCCTCTTCCAAAACGGTGATTTCAATGCAAATAAACGGAACATGTACCTCGCTTCTTCAATTAATGCTTTTTATAAAACGATTACGATGTACGGTTTCTCCGTTGCAAATTATTCAAAGGTTGCGTTGATTTTTAGAGGATATACTAGTAATTGAAAGGCCGAAATTCTTTGGCGTGTCTCATCGTTTCTAAGCAAGGTGCCGAAGAAGAGACGAACCAAAAACCGAAACAGAAAAAACCGAAGTGAAAACCGAACCTAAAAGACCAATTAAAATCCTTGAATCTGGACTGAAACTGGATATAATTATTTACTCCATTCCCATGATCAGTTTGCATTCTTATTAAATGTAGTCCTAGTTATATTTAATAAGCACAAACAATATTAACTTAAAACTCGCCCATCAAGATTTAAATTTTAATAACTGAACTCATTCTTTGTTTCCTTAATATCAATAGTTTCATCAAAAATCTGATTTGAATGATACTCTGTTTAAGTGTCTCTTTTAATATAAAGTATGTTCAGGGATTAATTAATTGTAGCGAAAGAGTAACAGTTCGAACCGGTTCGGATTCGGAGAGAGAAACAGGATACGGGACGAAATTTGGCGATTTTATAGAATCGGAGAGAAAACCTAAACGATGATAATTACAATTCGCAGCCCTCCATCAAAGCGGTCTTACCCGCAAATATTTCTCAATAAAAGGCCAAACACTAAATTATTCTTAAATTTCATTGATTTCGAATGATCTGTAGATGAAGCAGTTTATTTATGCTATAAATTTATTTTATCTGTGGACAAGTTCATATGATAAACTAATCCACTCCTCGCTTAAAAATTAAATTGATTTCGCCTGTTACAAGGTCTTGCAGGTACTGAAAACGACTTCCTCAATTCTTCAATGTAATTATAACGCATTTAACGATGCTTTGTCGGCTCAAATAGTTGTGGAGGATAATCATGGTGGATGATTTCGCTTGAATATTATTTTGAATAATTAAAAGCTCTAATTTATCTCAATGTCTTTTTAAAAATAGTCCAATTTTTGTCATCCACAATCAGTAAGATTTTTATTAAATGCAATATTGGACATTTAAAATTCAATGTACATATGATTCTATTACATACATAGAATCATCAGCCCGAAGGTTGATTTGAATCTCATCCTATAACATCAGCTACAAAGATCTATGAGACAGGTATGAGACTTACTGAGCAAAATGAGAAGTGAAGTAGTTTGCTTATCCTTTTCTTACTGAGCCAGAATGCTATAAGCGGAACAAGTCAAAGTAGGCAAAGCAGAACGACTCCACAAGCAACACTTCTCGCAGTATCCTATAAGGTGTCACCTTAATCAATGTCATTACTTAAGCATCACTCACACTTCAGTAATTCCCATACCATTACAGTCATGAACAAGACTGAGACAAAAGTAAATGAAAGATACATTCTTTAAAAATTTTTCTATATCCCGTAATAAAAGGCAAATCAAAAATCACCCGACGAGGACGGTAAATGAATATATATGGTATTAAATTCTGATTTTTTCAGTATGCAAGCAATTTACAAAAAAAACTAAGAAGAGCTATGATAAATGTTTTAAAAACAGCTAGTTTTTCTCTGTGCCAATTCGTTTTTGGTACATTATTTGATAATCCATAAAGAATCTCGACAAGGCTTGATGATTGTGTTATTTGAGATTCTAATATTTGACTCCTTTTTCCCCTTCAAGTTCCTGCAATTTTCCAGATATTAGGTATTCTCTCGATAAACCTCTAATAATTTCACAAGTTTATTTCGGGAAATAATGGTCGTAATAATAGAATGATTTTGACTAACGAATATCAAAGTTCCATTTTATTATTCAGTTGATTAGATTACTGCCTTTCCTCGAATCCACTGCATCGAAAGCCCTTCGTTCATTTTCGGATTTTGTGTTAATGCGTGTAATGAGAGCCGTAAAAATGTTGTGTACGTTCGACCGAATTTCTCATTTAATGGTCGCATTCAAATTGGTAATTACGCTCAATATTGTTATCATTTCACATGCTATACACACAGCCCAGCTCTTAAATTTTTCGCACCTTTGGGGTTTACATATTTAATCTCTTTTTTATCCAAGAAGCTTTTTACAGTGATTTTTGGTTCAAAATACTTTTAGAAATGAATTAGCTCTGATTAAAAGGATTCTAAAAACTAACTCGACGGCATCAAATGGCTTCTGAAGGCATAAAAATCAGTGGGACAGAGATAGAGAATGAGTTCTATGAAATATAGTACGAAGAAATGGCAGTGGTAGAACAATGTGCTTTAAAATATGTTACATTGGATACTAAGACGAAAGAGTTAGATGTTTCGATGAAAGAAGAATTGACCTCATCGACTTAAAAGAAGAGAATGGGTAAGAAAAGAGAAAATGTAATGCTTGCTTGATGTCCCCTTAATAAATACGCATGTCTAAATAAGTGATTCTATCGTAAATTTATAAGACAGCGAATATGAACAAGAAAATTACTCTTCCAAAACTTATTTTGTCAACTAAGTTTATATATTCAGTGGATGAAGAGAAATGAGAGTGGAGGGGATGGAATGGGGTATTACGTTGGTGAAGTTAGGAAATATTCCAAGATTTTTGCAATCTCTGAGAGACGTGATTCTTTGAGAACCTTGGAAAGTGCAGCCACGGAGAAGCTGCTTGTTATAATTTCCTCACGGTTCACAACGATTCTTCGGAACTATTTTGAAATTTATAAACACGACCATGTTCTTGTTTCCCTTAATAAATATTCAGAGAATAGTAAGTGAATATTCCTCACCCATCAAATACAAGTTCAGCTTCTTATTGATGAACTTTTATATGAAAAATGATTATTCCAGTGTATTGAATTTCACGATAGAACGACATACGACCTGATAAAGTTTCTCTAAATTGTATCAACGAAGGTAAATTTATTAAAATTAGCTATTCGAACAAAGAAACGATTTCATTTTACTGAGCCAGTTATAATAGTTGTTCGTATATTATATGGGTGGTCTGAAAATTTTCCGACATTTCGCTATTTCTCGACATGTTTTCTGAAAATTTTCTGAATATTTCTGAAAAATCTGGGGACGGAAACTTTTCAGACCACCCTCGTACAAATGCGTGAGACAGTTTTCAATAAGAATTTCCCTATATGAGCGTATACTGATAATTTTCCGCAATCTCATTATTTTCTCTTACTTAAGTTCTTAAAAAGAAAAACATGAATGAAAAAATAATTAAAGGAATTTCGCAATGTAGATGAAATCTGACTAAAGGAAACAAATTTTCAAGGTAATATTATTTTCATATATTTCCTTCCTTCATCTTAACTTCCGTGATAAAAAAATTCCATAGTATTTTGTTTATGAATAATAATTCCAGCTGAAATAAGTTTGTATAACATAACGAAAAAAAGCGTTATCTTTTCTTCCATAATTTTGCTAATTAATGATTCAGCTGAGATGTCTTAAGTGTTTTGTCTAATCTCTAGTGTTAGGATATTTAACAACGAAGTTTCCATATCGATTGGTGAATAATTTATCTAAATTATTCAGAGCCATAGAGCCAACATTCAGTTTTCCTCATGAAAAATGTTATAAAATAGGCATTTGTTTTATGTAACGAGGGTACATTTTTTTCGGAAATCAGGAATAACGTACACCATCGAAGGTCAAACAACTGCTTCGACGTATTGTGTATAAGTGATGTTTAATTATTCCAAATCGGATAACGGTTAGCAGGAAGGTGATTTTGAAATGTAAACATCTCATTTTCCTCCCATAAACTTATTAAGGATACGAAGACTACTTTTTAAGTATTTTTATATTCCGAAAAATCTCAATGTTTCTTTTGGACCCCATGGTTCAATTTATAAGTTAAATTTTATTCTTAAACGGTAAAGTCAGATTTAGAAGCGATAGGAGAATAAGAGTGGAGCAAAGAAGTGGAGAATAGAGAAGACGAATGTTTAACAATGTCTACGTAAGACTTGAGTTTTCCTCCGAATAAATTAAACAAGTAACAACAAGGAAATGTAGGACGGTGCTAATGGTATTGAAGAGGGGCGCAGGAGCATTTGATAATGCTATCAGTGTCGAAGAGGAGGAATGTACGGAGGTAAATTATCAAGTGGAGATAGTGAAGAAGCGGAGCGGAAAGAATGGGAGGGCGGAAGACGTGCTTATGCAAAAATCTTGGTGTGCTTTGGAGGGACGACGCGTCGGCGAAACATCATTTTCGACACCTCTGTTTATCGCGCTCAAAGGTCCATGGATCTAAAATAACGGGGATCCTTCGAAGAAAGTGAAAAACAAAACCCCGGAGGAAAAATGTTTACATTTGAGATGAGGTGAAGCGTGTAAAGAAGAAGGAATGGCTTTCGCAGAATGAACGATGGATATCGAAGTTGCGCGGAAGAAGAAAAGGAAGGACGTGAAGAAGAAAGAAAGAAGGAGCGGAAAAAGGAAAGGAAATAAGAGAAAGAAGATACAAAGCATACAATATTACACTATAACATATAACTAAGCTATATGGGATGGAATCTATAAAATAGATAGTTTAATCACTTACAGTGCGCTAACAAGTATTTATCCTACAATGGTCATCGTTAATAATGACGAATGGCTAATTTCAGCTTTACTGTTTACTACAAAGGTGAAGGTGGTATCCAAGAAGTTGAAACTAATTTTACAAAGAAGTTTCTTTATTCGCAGCATGATTAGAGACAAGTGATTTTGTTAATTTATTAGTAATAATCTGAATTAACGCCGATATTTTGGGAAATAACATTAGCAAAACACTAGGTAACCCCAAAAGATAATACAAATGAAACATTTACCATGAAATACCTACGAAAATTACTTAGTTCACAATTAAATGGTGGCGTATCGCATTCGGAAAGAGTATTTAAACAAAATATTTTTAGGTTTTCATGACATTGTAAAGCACTGATTTCTCTATTTTTTTCCTCCTCATCCGCGTACTTTGGCTCTCTGGACCTTAGTTAAGTATTCTGAATTCAATATTTTCCAGCATTTGGTGGAATTTCGTATTTCCGATTTAAAAATAAATGGAAAGACTTATACAAATAACTTTAAATTTATTCCGTGGAACTGTTATGCGTCTCCAATTATTTATGTATCGAAACTATTATAAATTATATAAAGCAGTTTCGTTCTATATAAATTTTTGTAACGGGCAAGTACACAGTGTGCCTTCGAGTAATACATCCAAACCTGTGGTGCCGAATGAAAAATCATTCTTGTTGTCATTACTGCAATATGCGGAAGAAATCAAGAGCTTGGAATTTTAATGATTTCACTTGCTTTTATTTTTTCCAAATTTTAAGAAATAAAAATAATTATTTAGTGCAAGGTAAGATGATACCATCAAATAGAAAGAGTACTAAAAAGTCATGTGTTTTATACTCATAGCAATAAATGTTTTTTTATGATGGAATACCACCAAAAATCATATCACCACCAATAATCTCCTGATAAGATAAAATTTTCTTCAGAATTCATTCATCAAATAATACGGGCATTGAGGTGACGGGAAAATCTGTCAAATATGATCAGCCTACTTTTAACTGAATTCTCTTATTCGGTCGATCAAAAAAGGTCTTTCTAGACAAAAGCGAAATTTAGGCTAAAAAATTCCACAGCACCTATTAATTTCATACTCCCTCTTTAAATTACTATACCTCCCAAGAAAGGAGTGAAAAATTACGTTTGAACCGAAGGTAAGGGAAAATTTCATTGAATTTATAATCACAAACTCATTTGGAGCATTTATTTTTAGTTCGGAGTTAATTAATCTGGAATGCATTAGATGAAATTATTTTAATTAGTCTCCATAAGTGCTAATCTGTATTAGATCATGATTCCCTAGACATGAAAAATCATCCAAAACACTCCAATATGCCAACACATGCGTATTTTTAATCACTCAAAAAACGAACTTGAATAGGAAAGGATTTTTCATTCAGAATCTCATGAAGATTTATTTAAATAGTCTAGAATAATTCATGATGTACTTCACCCAAATTTCTCCCGTTATATTTAAACAATGGTTTTAAAATTCATCGACTTCAATTAATAAAACACTCGGGAATCTACTCGAAACTTTTTAGGACTTTGATTCACTACAAATGTCCCAAATGCATAGAGACAAATAATGACGCCGGGAATAGAATCATACATGACGTTAATTAATTCAAGTAAATAATTAAATTAAAAACGATCGGCGACCAATTTGCGCGAATAATAGCAAAAACGGATCAAAGCATACTCGTTGTGGGAGTAATGGATTTTTGCACCGCTAATGGAATTTCCAAAAATTTGTTTCCAGCGCTATGCGAATAAACGGGACACGGGAAGCGGTTGATCGATAGGCGACGTATCTGCGAAACGGCGTAGCGCGGGGCATTAGTGTTAAGCGAAGGGAGAATGGAGAAGAGAGGAAAGCAAAGCGAGAAGGGAAGATTTTGAAGGAGAGAGAGAAAGAAGACAAATGAGGATCGGGAGGCGGAGAGAGCACAGGTTTGGGGTGCAGAAATTGGTTCACTAACTTGCGGCGGCACGTCCCTACCGCCGTCCAGTGATGTAACGTTTATTGGATCCGCTGTTGGGAAAAAGGAGAAGGCGGTAGGGGCGGCACAATGGCAGGGGGTGCTCAAGGAAAAGGCCCCTGTCATCTCCACAAAACGGCGTTCGAGTTTTAAAGGAGGAAACGGAGAAATGAGATGCTGTGGAGAGGGAGAATATTATTGAGTGAGGACCCTTTAGAGCTCATCCTTCACCGGAATCAATTGGAGCAGAGTAACCACAGCGTTTCCCTTAATGTTTTCAAAATAGATTTCTGGGTTCCTGTTATGAGTGGAGCCCCATCAAAGTTAAAACTAGAGGTGTCCGAAGTGTTTCTAACACTAGCTGATTTTCTCTTTTCTATTCAACACGATTAGTATTAATGAAAGCCTCTGGACAGCTGCGGCTGTAAAAAATAGAGATCGACGATAGAAAAGGAGTTGGAGCTGATGACTTCCGCTGTACAGCACGCCATCGAACAAGAATCTAACCGAAAACCGAAACCGAAAGAACCGGTTTTATTATGTAATAAAAACCAAACCGAAACCAAAACCAAAAACAGTTATTTATTCCGATACCTTTTTTCTATCGATGCAGATCTTACTTTTATTTAATTCAAGAAAGATTTTCGAAACATGTGTAACTACGGCTCGCAACTAACTGTAACTTACTCTTATTCTAAAATTAAATTTTATGGAAAGAATTAAAAAAACTAGAAATAATTATTTTCAATTTCAGAAGGATATGAGCGAAAGCTGAACGAAAAAGAACGGTTCAAACTGGTTCGACGATGGCAGGGATACTGAACCGATAATTGGTTTTTGGTTAATCACAGCAAAAATCAGAACGAAAATTATAATGGTTCGATGGCCTGATTGTGAGTCACTACCCACTACATATTTTCATATTATTCTTTATAGTATTATATTCTTTGATTTGGCATTACTTGAAGTCTTTACCTCTCTACTTCGTGGAGTTTTATCACCCCACATTGTGCGTGTGTTATCTCCCAACGTTGGATTTTTCTCAACCAGCCCTTAGTTGTAGAGAGTTATTCCCATAGAACGAATATTTAACTTATTCGAAACTTGAAAACATATTGCAGAACTGAGAAATGAGAGAAGGAAAAAGAGGTCTCAGTAAAACTCATAATGGTGCAATTAATGTTTAAGAGATGAAAGTAATTTTACATAATTTTAAGTAAGTAATTTTTGTGATTTGAGGAGAACTTTATGTCTTTTACACTATCATTATTGCTAGCGGCTAAACGCGTAAACAATGACCAAATTTTAACAGCGGATGCAAAAATTTTGATTTTATTTTCGAGCATTTTATCGCTGAAAATATAAAGCTTTGATGAAAAAAAATGCCGGAGTACAAAAGCTAAATTGAGAAAAATAAGGACGAATATTGGAAAAGTGGTTCCCTTGAAACAAGCCGGCGTTCAAATATGTGACATGTTTTCACGGATACTCTTTTGAAGCGATTTTAGGAAATACGCAGCCAAAAAACTAACCGTTATCGGCGACTCTTCGCGGATCGATCTGGCGAAGTTTGCTGTTGACGCAAACCTATGCACGGGATGAAAGCTATCTGTTCTTTACTATTATTCATTCACTGTTGATTTACTCGTTCATGATTGCGATACGCAACGCAAATTTAGATGGCCAATGAACTGGTAAGATTCTACGTTTTCAATATCTGACTCGATAACGATTGGTGGAGTTATAAAACCTGACAACCACTATGCTTTATTTTTTCTTTTCCTCATGAAAATAATAGATTTTCATACTTGCTGAAAGTCACATCTATTTGACTCAAAATATCTTTAATGGAACATGTAGATTGGGAAATATAAAATGTTCGGTCTGTCGATATTCTTTGGTTTATAATTGAAATATGTAATCTAATCTTTCTATTTAGCATTTTAAATTTTTACGTAAATGATTCAATGATTCAATTTAAATTTGAAATATTTTTAATGCTTACCATTTTTTAATTATGACGATCTTTAATTTAAAGAAAAGTTTCATTAATTCGTTTCTATCTTCGTTTATTTCTGAGATATAAGGAAAAATGTCCAGAGTACCCGGAAAAACAGTAATAGAAAATGACTTAACTTTATTAACTTTATTAGAAGTAGTTTGCAAGGCATTTAAAAAAAAACTTTCCGTTCATATAATAAAAAATAAAAGATCAAAACAGAATTTCCCATATCGCGGTGGAAGTAAGGAAAAATCTTCTGCGAGTATTTTTGTATAAAATGACTTAGTTATCTCAAATTTTATTACAAGAACGGAAAACTGAAATGGTTAGAGCACGTTCCAAAAGAATGATAAGTACCTAAGAATCTTGAAAATTGGATCATAAGCAATATAAATCAAAGCAATGGTAAAGTGAACATTCCAAACTCTGGCAACTAAAGATTTAGCACCTTCGTTAAACAAGTCGATGTTGTACCAACTGAGCAGCCATTGACAGAACATATAATTGTTAATTTTATAAAACGATTCCCTTTTTATGGTAGAATTACTGATTTGCACATTTAATCATTAATATCGAAAAATAGGATATTCTGTGATACATATATACACGTTTTATATTTGAGGTTAACAAAGATTCGGTTGGGATAATTAATTAATTTTAAAAAATTATGATTTAAAAATAGCTTTGAGTGCGTAATTTGCAATATGTAAAAAGATCTCAGATAACCAAATATCAATAGAGTTAAACTGGAATAGAGCATACATAAAATATTTGGCCGATCTGTGCCACTATACTACAATGGAATCCTGAACTTTAACTTCCCTTCGCAGTTCTTTATGCTTTTTTTTAATATGCTTTTCTAATTTCCCTAAACATAAACCTTTGAAGGTACATCTAAGCTAAATTTACGAAAGTTGACTTAGGTAATATTGAGGGTGTAGACAGGCTTTCAAGACCAGCCGGACAGTTCTTTTTATTAGAAAAATACAAAAATCTCTTTAAGATTTCTGAAATAATGCAAAAGCAAAAATTTTGATTTTCTGGTTCATTTCCATAAATTTTAAGTTTACTGTAAATACTTTCTTACATACGAAGAGCCTTTGTCAGAGAATTCATTCTTCCATTAAAATAGATGAAAATCCAGTCAGTTGATAAAATTGAAAATTTTGCTGTTGAGCGTAATGTAAACAAGTCATTTTTGTTTGTTTTGACGGAGCTTGGATTTTACCGAAAGGTTTGATTATCATACGGTCGGAATTTATGGATTCAATTTAGGTCAGACTTGAATATTCAGTTAACCACTTCAAGGAAGCTTTAAGTTATAATCGAATCGGACAGAGAGAAAGTTATACGTAGTCTTCGTTAATAACGTCATTAATTCAATTCTTTAATAGAAGTTGAACGAAAAGCTTGTTATGAGTTTATTTAGATAAACAGAAACTGGAAATTTGAGTACTGATATTTCAAAAATTAAAAAAAATAGGTTGAATTATGCATCATTGTTATTAGTCGCAACAACTTCACATATACATCGAAACATATTGCGCCTCCCATAAGGTGCAGCATTAAAGCATATTGAAGTAGTGATTTTTTTGGCCATGACTAAATAGTGGATTTTTATATATGGACACATTGTACGCGGATGTTTGTCTTTATTCACGTGACGTTGGACCGACAGTTGCTCATTTTTTGTGTGTTTTTAAAATAATAAGAATATACAAAGTATTAGAATTGGACTTAACTGTAAAGTGCTGGACGATTATCCTTTATTTCATTTGGAAGCATTTTCTATTTACGAATATGCCAGAAATTCGTAAAGGTTTCGAATACGAGAGTTACGAGAAGGTAATAGAATGGGTTCTCATTCATGGATGAAATATTCCTTTTTCCTTACGATCATTTAGCCATGGATTTTTGGAACTTCTATGTAATATCGAGTTTGATTGTAAAAAAAAGACTTCATATTATCGCTATAGCTTCATTCTCAACGGTCATTAATGATAATGATGAAAATGTTTACAGCACCAAAGAAAATTATGAGATCAAAATTGGGCTTATGTAAGGATGGGATAATTCTTTTGTGTAGGAATTTTCCAAGCGTGGAATCAGTTCAAGACATTCACATGTCATCAATACTAAATACAAATTTGATACTTCATTTAATGCTGCAGTATATCCAGCCATAATATGACGATTGTTCATTATTTTCATAACAGAATTCTAGATAAAATTGAAAACCTTTATATTTTGAGATTATCTCCATAAAATGAATGCCCTCTACTTTTAAAATTTTAATCATATCCCTTTCCATTTTGCGACGCATAAAAACGGAATGCTGAAGCCGTGCGTCGGGAAATCTTGATCGATGGTGGAAGTTAACAAATAGGCTGTCCGTTATATATATCTCATATCGTCTTATTTCCAATTATATTCGAGGAAAAGGCGGCCAAGGACGCACTCACAGCAATCGATCAATCACTCCGACTAAACGTAGAGTTAGCCCAACTCCGGAATTAATTTTAAGGTTCGCGCGGCGGTTTTGCGCTTTAAGGGATAAATGAATGACGGCCTTTGACAAGAGTCTCCTGCAGATCCAAGGTCTACTTTTTCAAATCTGATTATTTAACCTACGAGAGCACTCAAAGCTGCAGAATCCAAGACTTTTCGGTGACTTTTTCATAATCGCTTTCCAGATGAAGAGGGCGGAAAGAAAGGATTTTATACTGCAGTGAGAATCCAAGGAATCAAACAATACCGATACAGGTTCAAGGATATCTATTATTCCGCAAGAAGACTTTGATTACTCAGGTTTGTACTTTTTGAAAATCATGTACCCAATTCGTTAAAAACTCGTGACTTTGAAAGAATGATTTTCAAAAAATTCTTAATGGAAACTTTGCTAACAGTCACAGCAAATGCCAAGTATCAATTTCCTCATAAACAGAACAAACTCACTCATATTCTTTGCTTTCGGTGATTTATTTTATTTACCCAGTGCGCGAGATGATTCAAATGCATAAACTGCTTAGAATGCATCTGCAGCTAAATTTATTAATATATTATAAGCTAATAATAAGTATATAATAATAATATATTATAAGCTAAAAATATGCACTTCTCATTTCATAGGAATCAGTCTGAATTTCATCATTATTATCACAGGAACAATTACTACAACATCGAAATTACAAATTAAGAAGAAAAAACTCAAATAATTCGATGATATTCTAGCTGCCAGATCCATCTAAAATGGCGGGAAGTTGATACATGTTGAGCTAATATTATTGCTGACCTTGGTGGTGATGAGCCTACGTACATCCAAGAATGATATTACAGTATATCTAAATCTATGTCTACATAAATACTCTGCAATATCTTCGTCCACATGGTCACATGTTTGTTATCTATGTTTGTGGAAAGTTACTAAAACGCTTGTTAATTGGAATTATCTGTATCCTTTAAATATATAGTAAGAGTAAAAATAACATTCGCATTGGATCTCTATGGCTCCAAGCAGTACATTTCCTTGAATAAAAACCTGTAAGGTTTAGAGATATTTTAATTATTTTAATGTTTAAGATATTGAAAATCAATTTGAAAATCTCCTCAATTTTGGTAAAAGCAAAATACTTGATAAGGATATACTAGATAAAACCCCGACTATTATTATTACTACTACCTTCTCATCCTTGCTGGTGCAAAATACCTTACATATTCGAAAACCTAGCTATGCTAGCGTATTTGGTGATTTCTACGCCCGCTAATATAGGAAACCCTAAATCCTAATTTATGGTTGCTGCAGCAATTAAACGTTTTCATTTGAAGCAAGTACTTCGCTTCACCCCGATTTTTCCCACTTATTAATTTAAAAATAAACAGCCGATGAAACATAAAATAAAACATACTGTCTCCAGATTTTTAGACACATAAGAAGACTATTAAATAAACAATACTGATAATTACTTAAAATTCTAATCTTTACATTTTCATATCATAAATTTACACTAACTTAAGTAAATATTAGTGTTACTTATTTAGTGGAAACAGGTACTCTCGATAACATCCGGTTATTACTAATATTATTATCCGTAATAAATTTAAAAACAGAGTAGATGCAGGTTACAAAAAGCAATTCCTATCCAGGGAAAACCCAGTTGAATGGTACTCAAACCTAAGGCTATGGTGTGGGTAAGCTAGCTAGCCAACCAACTCGCCACCGAATATAAAACAGTATATATTTTGTGATAAAGAAATAAAATGTAATTATATATTATTTAAATTTATAGTTAAATATTGAATATTGATCGATCTATTGCTGAGTAAATAACGATTTTCAGCCTAAGTATTCCAAATTTTGACTCCTCGTCACCAATAATACTCGTATTTTATAAGCTTTTGATCAAAAGAGGAAGTATTCTCAAATGCTAAACGGCGGAAAAACGACAGATTTCCAGCATAGAAGTAAATTGGATTCCACGAAATCGCACGGCCTTTGTCGGAGCGTTCATTTATCGGAAAGATTTCCTTCCTAAGATTCGCATTCGACGCATTGTTTCAATTTATCAAAAGCGATTCGCCGTCCGAAAATTGACTTCGAAAAATATGTCAACAGCCCTTTCATCCCGTTCTTCCATTTCATTCGCAGCCAAGGGTTATTCAGACAGAAAAAAAATATCCGCCCATCTTCAAAAATTAAAAAAGACAATAATGGGAAAAAATGAACAATCGAATCCGGAATGATTTTGGAAAAATCCCCGAGGACTCGACCATTTAATACAAAAGAGAGTTTCTGGAGTGGGCCGTCCTAAATCCACCTCCCTCCAACGTCTAGTGCCCTCCACCCGATTGTCGTCCGCTCTTTGGCCCCGCAGATTTGCTCAGTCGACCCCATAATAAACAGCAATCATCGAATCGCTCGCAGCTGCAGCGCCTCCCCGCGGGATCGCTTCGAACCTCGGCCCGCCGCTTCGCCACCGACGGAGATGTCCTGAATGATTCATTTGTTCGGCCGAGTGGCCACTCATCACTTATGGAATGCGCGTGTGGAATTAATCGGAGGGGTGAGGATTCCCGAGGGAGGGATTCAAACGAGGCTTCCGTCGATAGAAGCCCCCGTGGGAAGGGGGGGGCTCAATTGCTGTCCGCGACTGCATAATGGCGGGTGCAGTGGCGGAGGAGCAGACCACAGGCATCCAGAGGATCTGCTCCCGTCACCTGCATCTATGATGGAATTTGGGCTGACTTCAGATTAATCTCTATTTTTATTCGGCCGAATTTTATTATATAGATACAAATTCTATTCGCATACATATGAATCTCACCACTACCACCCATTCCCGCCTTACAAACAATTTCCATTAGTTTCCTCAAATAATATTAATCTAGGCAACTATTAGGAGAAATACAGCAAACCTCATCTTCCTGAAACTGCCCTCTATTACTATTCCCTAGGATTTCGATAAGAACGATTTCCCTCTAGCCTTATAAAATTGTTAATGGAAATATTATGCCTATTTACAGTTTCGTTTTTAAATAGCATTTGAACTCATTATTTTGATTTCTACTCAAATATATCTATGTATGAGTAGGTAGCATTATGTATTCTATGCATAAAAAATATTAGAAATGAAATATACGCAATAATTTTGTCATTTTGGTAGCTCGGATTACTGTATCCCCACTTATTTTATCCTCCGATTCAGAAAGTGCTTAATTCTAATTTTTGCATTGTAAAGATTTGTGGATCAAATCACCGTAGAACCAAACCGCCGCAGAACCAAATCGCGGTGGACCAAAACATCGCTGAGTAGAATCACCAACTGGGCCATAGTATACAAAGGTACTGCTAAAATCAGTTTAAAACGTGCTTTAAAATATGCTTTATTTACAGGCTGAGGATCGTCAAGTGGGCAGTGCATTTAACCAAGACGAAAGCGGTCCCGCGTTCGATTCCCGGTGGGAGCCCACATGTGAAATATCCTCATCTGTCGAAACACTTTCATTAGCATTTGGCAAGATGTATTCACATTTGCTTCAAAAATTTACATTTATCAGAAAAGTTATATATTCCATAAAATCAGCTTTTACTTATCGTTATTCACTAGAAGAACTATTTGCCTTACTCCGGAGATTCTTTTAACACATGGACCTGAAAAGAGCTTAGCTAGAGTTATTTCTTCTAGAACTTTTCTAGAGTCTCTCTTTTAAATATGTGCTGTTACAACTGCATAGACTTATTATGAAATAGAACTGCATTCTGAGAAACTCAAACTTATATAGATTCCATTATTTAATAAAATATAGTACAATTTATCAAGCTCAACTAATTTTGTTTTGCTAATCTAGACAAGTTATTTCTAACAGCTGCTCGCCCTTAGCCAAGAAGTCGTAATCTGGGGACGTTGTTGTTCAAGACATAATTGTATTTTATATTTCTTCATCGTTAAATAGAAGATAAACGCATGAAGCCCCGTTTTCTAAAGCAAACTAAGATCGTAACTCCTAAATGTGTTGACGCCCATAACGGTTTCTTATATTTTTGAAGTTCCGTGTTCCTGTGGAATACTCTCCAGACCTCAAACTCAGGGACACACAATTTCTACTCAAATCTCTGAATTAGAATTTGATACTTTCTGTCACTTGTAAGTTGCAAAGTCTTCGTCATATGTTAAGGGCGCGGCAGAGATAGTCCTCAAATTTTTGAGGGTCAACAAAAGGAAAAAGAAACAGCATTCATTAAAAATTAATTTCAGTATCGTTTAAAGAATGAGTTATGAGCTTTCTTCATTTGGTTTTAAAAATTACTTCCAAATGACGGCCTGCATTTAATAAAATCATGTATTGGTTTATAATGTAGGAGGTACCTTCACCGATAACTTTGCTGTTCCCTGTATTTATGACTCTACTGAAATTTATTTCAGAGTATCCAAATTATTTGCCATAAAAACCATAGTGACGATAAAATATATTCCAAGACTTGACATTAGAATCAATATTTCAGTATGATAACATAATTATGTTTTACTAATTTACCTTACTTCGGAATGACAAGTCATTGGGGCGTAAACAGGGTGCAATGCCCTTTTAGCGCATCTGTGGAATCATCTAGTTTACGTAAGAATATTTTCTCGATATTTTCTTGTTTTTTTCTGAATATCTTTTAGTATTTTTCATGGCTAAGTAGAGCAATAAAACTTCTCTTTGATGTATTTACACAAGACGAGCTCTTAAATATTTACATATTAAAGCTAACACTATTTATTCCATGACTATAATTCCTTCCTTTCGTTGCCTAAAAATCGGTCGCTACGCAATCAGTTACTTTAGGAATACAAATTGGCTAATTCATCACTAAATTTTTATCATTCTTCAGTAATGTTTTAATTGCAGGTAATGCGAAAAGTAATTCTTTGCGGGAATTAATAGTGATATAAATTGGAAAAATTCTTTGGTTATCGAATAATATCCTTGTCCTCTAAATTGCTAGCGATTAGTGCAACTTCTAAACTAAGGGCGACTGATCGCTACGTGTGGTTTTGGAAGTTACAGTTTTGAAGCCTATTTTTCTGAGATTTGAATTCATACGATATCTCTAAAGTATTCCTCCTAATATTTAAGTATACTATGCGATTAACTTGAATAATTCAAATCCATCGCTTCATGGATCATTAAACTTATAATGGGTTAAGAAATCAAAATCAATGATATTCATACTCCCTTTCGTTAGGTTTAAAACTTACAATGAAATTAAACCGTAATTTCTATACTTTAAGTCGAAATTCACATGAAAAATCTGTCTGCAAAATATTTCGACGCAATTTTTCTCGACTTCGTTTCGGTCTTCAACGCCTCTTGTTTGAGCCTATTTCGAAATAAATTGAGTAAAAGTGGAAATCCGGAAAGTTCTATGAAGAGGGCAACCCTTGTTCAAAGATGCAATTAAAGTAGAAAGTTCTTGCGAACATTTCTAGATACGTGGGAAGGTACGTACGTACGAGCAGACACATTTAAAAAATGAAATTTCTCCGGAAATGCGGAAAAAAGGAAATCCGTGTCCCGACGAGGATGCTCCGAGAAAAAATAACGGACTCTCCAAATCGATCTAATAGGGAGAGAGAGGCAAAGAGGTCAATTGACGAGTTTTTAATATTATCAGATAAAGGAAAAAAGGCATTACGACCCACATTTTATAGCAAATCATTGAAATTTCTAGATTCTGTGAAAAAAGGCGCTCTATTCAGAAATTAGGAATGGCAGGATACTGCGAATTCACAATTTTTAAAAGGAAGTATAATGTTCACATTTTATAGCCCTAAAATCTATTTTTCATTGGAGTGATTAGTTAGGAAAGTTAAATTTGTGAAAATTCGTACAACCTTTTGGTAAAACCACTGGGTTATTACGAATACAAAACATGCGTAATTGAGTCACAGAAATGGCCAAGCTAAATCTTTTGCAGATAGTTATCATAGAATACCTTCAAATAGAGAAAATATGAAGGGACAAGGGCTAACTGGGAAGAATTTATAAGTATATTTTCCCAAATAAGAAATCTAAAAACTTCAACATTTACTCGAGATGGATTAAAATAATATAATGGTACGAAAAATATTTTCCTAAAATTAAGGAAAATTTCTGGAGGAAGCTTGTAAAGGCTCTGCCTTCGGTATGGCCTTGCAAAAATTAGTATCGTATATACTTAAAATGTTGATAAAAGAACTTAGTGTTTTTATTATTGGACCCTTTATTTGGCGAGGTTAGGCCCGAGTGAACCTCTCTTCCACCTAACCGGAAGCAAGGAGAAAAAAATGTATTTGAAATAGGCAGTCTGGACCAGAATCGAGGAGTTATCGTGAAGATAATAAGGAAATAAAGAAGCCACAACAACGACCAGAGAAACAGTACTTCGTCCCATTAATAAAACAATAAATTAATGAAATATATAAAGACAGTTATTAAGCATCTATGAAATACGAGAGTGCGACTTTTATCACAGGTTAATTCTTTCTATCCAGGGATGGCGAACCTATTACAGGCGTGCCCAAAGTGGAAAGATGGCATGAGGTACTCTGACGGCACTATCGTTGTTATGTAATAAGTTTGATTTCTACTTACTAGTACTGATGAATAGCGATCATTTTCGTCAATTATATCATACTTGTCGTAAAATAGATACTAGATAATAGATTAGCACCGAACTTTTGATCAGGCTACATATTGGAATGCAATCATTTTATATTATGTTGCTTTTGCCTTAAATGATTCACCATAACTGGCATTAAATGATTTAAATAGGTCATAAAATTTTGAGCCTACATATTTCAATAGGATCAATTTATTCCAATCTAAGCACAAATAAGTTATTGTGATTGGTTGGCAGTGTTGTTTATTTGCTGATACTCTGTATCAGTCTGTGTAAGGATTTTATAGAATTTTTAGAGTCGATATAGAATTTTCTTTTTGAAATAGTTGTAGATTAATACTATGCGAGTTATACTTATTAAAGTATGCGAATTATACTTGTTTTAATTGTTAATTATTGTCGTTAGTGTGCGGGGTTGTTTATGCACTGATTGTGTTTACATTTATAGAATTCTTCAATACTTGTTAATGTAGTTATTGAATGTTGTGCAACATAACGTTGCCACATGACTACAGAGGCGGGAATGCTTTATTAATGAATAAACAATTTTGTTTGTTGTAAAGTGACTGTCTTATATAGCGAGCTCAATTCATTATCTTATTAATATATTTATGAAAATTAAAGCCAATTTCACATCCTTTTAATGCTGTTCTGTCATTTTCCATTGGTTATTCATTTTCAACCACTAAATTTATCTGAATGATCATTTCAAAATATTCTGAGCACTATTTATAGTTAAGTAAAGATTAGTTCTTTTACAAAAAATTTAAACTCTATATGTACCTTCTAATTTTTAAGTATATTTACAAGGGAAAAATTAAAATTGTTAAACTTCGCTGACTTTAGTCTCAGAAAAATCACGAATCGAAATATCGTTCTAGATCAAATTTTAGTAACGCGTAGAGTTACATCAACGCCATTTTAATTTTAAGAAACCCGCCTTTTCTTAGCATTCAAAGGAGAATTAATAGCATAAAATATCATAAAGGCTACCTGCAAGTACGCACTGCTGACGTTTTTGAAGGGGGATCAGTTTGAGGCCCGTTAATTCCCAAGAAACTCGCAATATTAAAATTTGAAGAAATAGGAGTCTGAAGATGAGATATTGGGAGATAGGAAGACGGAGAGAAACCTTATCTTCATTTCACTGTCAACGAATAAGAGTTAATAATGGAGAGAGTGAAGCGAGGGAAATGCCATTTCGTTTGCCTCCGAAATTTCTTCTCCGATGTCTGCCAGACTGAAATCGAAACTTAGTTCCCCACGAATTACGGCGATTCTTCGAAATCATTCCACCTGAATAATCCTCTCTCTTTAGTCGAAAACGTTTTTAGGTCGAACCCATTTCATCCAAATATGACGATCATTTCTTCCTCGCTTTTAAAAGGGGTTTGGGGCTGCGTCATCGGTGTTCTTCGCCAGACGCTACCATCTAAACAGGGAATGAGTTTAATTAAAGACGTATTTGTCAACGCCTAATTGTTTTCAATTATATTTATATCATTTAAAAAATGATATCACTAGAATCCACAGAAATCGACCGAATTAAATTAACAATTATCAAACAGGACACAATGAAAAAATGTTCTTTGATAAGAGGGAATGGACATTTTTCACATAGCCTCCAGTTCAAACAGTAAGGGTGAGACTTATGAAAGAAAGAAATCCAACATACAGTTTTCTCTACTACTTAAAAAAGTCTTAAAGTCTTTCTAGCCCCTACACATGTTTTACTTACGTATGTACGTCCTCATTTTTTTCTAAGATGCAATTTAAGTTTCCCGCAAATTTTAAAAATACGAAGAAAAGAAGATGAGGCATTTAATTCAATTTTACCTGTTTCTCATCTTGATATTTGATTGCGATGGTCATGGATTTCGAAGGCAAATATTAAAAATGATGAAATAGATTTCTTGAAGTTTCTTGAGTTAAACAATTTAAAATCTGAATTCAGTTATGTATTTCCACCACATCTCGGCCGAGGCTATAGATTATAATTTAAACTTTTTAATGTTCAGCAGACTCTCGATTTCGTTGACTGTTTCATTCCTGAAAAAACCTTCGGGATAGGGAACATAAATGTCAAAAGATAATATATTATCGAAGTCCGTCAAATTAGAGTGTAACGCCTCATTTATTACAATAAAAGATACATTTTCTTGGTGCTCATAAAAATCAATGTTTTAATTATACCATAAAAAGCATAAGCTGATTTCAAAGCATTTTAATTTAGAATAAAAATGAAGGCAAATCAATTGGAATAAAAAGCGAAACGACGTAGTCAGTCTATAAAATTTTGCACACCGTTTTACAAATCATAAATTTCATTCAAAGCGCTACATTACATGTTTTGCTATATCGACCGATTAAGTCAGGTGAATGTTAAAGAAGATCGCCTTTGATTTAATTTAAACAAATGTCGTTCTTTGTCGATTTCTATTCTATCTGACGATGTATTTTCATCATTCTACAGTGAGGACGACTGGCAATATTACGATGCATTGATTAATATTTCGAAAGAAGAGGTCTTGGAAATGAATGGAACCGTATTCTTCGGAAAGAGGCCTTCATAATGGATTCAATTCCCAGAACATTCTCGTATCAACTGATCAAATGACGGAATTAGAAGCATGAGGCGCCACTAGTCTCATTAAGTTTATTGTCCTTATGTGAAATCAGCTTTCCGGGAACTTTTTTTTCCGAAATTTCAGGAAGATATTTCGTCGGATAATTAGCTTTTGCTTCATTCCATGATTTTTTTAAAGCCTCGAGGATTTGCAAGTAAAGCTCTTTTCATTATTAAAGTGGAATTCGAGCAATAATTCTGCGTCGAGCGGACCATTCCAATCGGCTTCAGCCGAGATTTGCCTTCCTCGAATAATCCCTTCCCCGAATGTCCTTGCAGAGAGGGGCGGACTCGCTAATGAAATATGAATTCCTTGTGATATTTCTCTTTCATCAGTGCACTATTTACAATTAAATCATTCCAAGATTGTATCGAAAATCGAAATCGATGAGGGAATATCATTAAGAAAATATACGCAATGAGCGATTCGGCTAATTTTTCGGCGAAACTTTCGATTTTACTCCTGGAATTTTACGGACTAATTATCGAGATTTTGATTGACGTAATTACAATTTATGGTAATCTCGAAGAATTAATTCTAACCTAAATAATTATAAATTGAGCGTTGCTTTTTAAAGAGTAAAGATTTACAGTTCTCCGTTAGATTTTTGTATGTATTTCAATGATACGCTATAAATATACCTTGATAAGATAATTTTGATATTTGGAGGGAAAATCATCGAAATTAGAATTAATTTGAAGTAGTTGTATCAAGAAAAAATGACAATCTTCAGAGAAATAATGTAAATACTAGTAATTAAACTAGTTATAAAGAATAAGGAAATGTGTCAAACTTTGCACAAATAGATGTGCGCTTTATAACCGAAAAATAAACGGAAGTAAAACAGTATAAAATTAATAAAGAAAAAAATAAACATGACTGGGATTAGCTTTTCTGGAAATTAATGTTCTTTATGTTATGTTATGCTTATGTTATGTTTTTTTTTAATTTTTGAAACAAGGTATCATTGCTGACCTCACATTGGTTATCATTGAAGAGTTAATCGTTATTTCACTATTTGTCCTTCATGTATAATGTAATGTACACAATACTCCTAATTTTGTAGAGGGACCACATTAGTTTTTTATTGCTTTTCTTTTGTTCAATAATTTTTATGATGAGCGAACCAGAGAAGCCTAGTATAAGTATAGTAAGAAGTATATGAATAAAATGAAGAGTTAACCTTTGTCAGTTAAATACGAAATCAGCACTGTTGAATAATCCACAGTAATTATAAATTTAAGATTATTAGGTATAGTTTTATTAAAATAAAGTCCATGCTGAATCATACCACTAACATTTATTGGATGAGTAAGAGACATTTAATACTCCTAGTTCAAGAGATTTCTCGACCGTGCATTCAAGAGCCAAACGGCTCTTACTTCAGAAGTGACTCACGAAGATCTAATCTAATCCAACGAGGCGAATATCAAATAGAACTGTGACTCTGCGGGTCGCTTTGAATGTATCTACATACTATTGGATGTCTCACGTCTTTTGGGTCTCGGGTGCAATGTCCCCTAAGTGCGTGAATTGAAGAGGATTAAAACAAAGGCAATTCATGCATAATTTAAATGCAAATTCGGAAAAACATAAAATGAAAGTAAATGTTTGATGCGGAGGGGACGACCGCTGATCGACGTGCTTCTCATTAATGTTTCACTTTGGAATGCGTGTTCGATTCGTGGATTGGGGTGGCACTGCTCAGTGCGTGGAACAGATATTGCCTCGCCTTTTCTCAAAGCATTCCATCGCCACATTTTTCCTTTTCCACGGAATTTCGGGAATCTCCTTCTTTCTTCACTACGGTCCTTTCCTAATATTGTTTAATGCTATAGAAAACGATCGTTCAATTTCGGAAATGTATAAGAACCAGGGATGAGGAATCGATTTTGTATGGAGTCAGTGTTGAAGTCGGATACAAATTTACGTATTCCGACTTCTTTGGGTGGATTATAAAACAAACTAAGTGAACATCTTCCTGTGCAAATTCCACATTCGCTTCCTTCTGTTCGAGATCACTAATCAAAGAGGATCTAACTGATCATATTCTATTTTCTCAGAGAGAATGTTCAATTGATTCGTCATTAATATTATGTGAATAGCACTATTTTTATGTATAGCACTATTTCTCCTGTATTTGAATTGATTGATTAAATAATCTATTGAATTCAGTATAAGATGAATTTGATTTTTGGAGACTCGAGTCGAAATTGTTGGAATTGGAGTCAGATTCCAAGCGATTCGACTTCATGGCCATAAGAAGATGCCCTACGTTTTCTTCTTTTTTATAGTTTAAAGAAATAATCGAGTTGACGCCCATTGGCCAATTTTAAAGTTTTGCTGGATCATTTATCATTTTTGTTAAATTTAAGGTGAAACTTCGTGAAGAAAGCAAATATTAGGTCAACTGTTGAAAATATTTGGTAAATATCTGAAGTCCAATGATAAATCACTTGATATTTTTATTCAGAAAGGATTAGATTCAAACGTAGAAGCTTTCTAGAACTTCGTACAAGGAAGTATGGTAAAATGACTAACAAGTAGTAATTTTTAACACAGAAGAACATGTTTAATGGCGAGTGGTTTCAGGCAAGGTGTTCATCAACAGGCAAATATACGCCACTAGAAACTCTTTATATATAAAGAGGGAAAAATGTCAAACAACTAATATCCAATCAAACCACAGGAGAGAAAATGGGACATTTGTATTGCATTAAGGGATTGCTTGTGCTGTATATTTGCCTTAAATAATCGTTGGCATTAAAAATACTCTTCTGTGAGACTTGGGCATAGCAATTTCACAATACTCCCAAAGAAGGATTAGCCATAGAAAACTCCTTCCTAAAATAACTACCGGCAGCATAAATGCGAAATCCAAATATGGTAGAGTTGACTTGCAGCTCCAATGCATTCTTATCAATCAAATTTTGACTTCTTCATTCGTTGTTGTGATGTTAAAAGGAAAGTTTAAAGCCTCAACATGAAGATGGTGCGACTCGTCAGAAATATTCTGATAATATAACTAAACGGGTTGATAGATACTGTTGGAAATTTCAGCATTTTATACTTTATATAGTAGTTGCTTAAAATATATTTGTATTAGTCGATCTCTTTTCTGTAAAAATGGAAAAGACTGAATAGAGAGCGGCAATCAAATTCTTGAATTTGAAAGGTAGTACACCTACGCATATAAAAGCCGAGATGAGTGCTGTTTACAGGAACTCTACACCATCATTTGAGAAAGAGAGATGAATTTAAATGTAGTCGTACCAGCTTGGCTGACGAGGAACGTTTGGGATGATCAAAAACTGCTACCACTAGCAATATCATCGGAAAAGTCTACCAAATTGTACTAGAAGACAAGTCTACTTAAGCTTATAGATATAGTATGAGTGTTAGCATTTTGAAAGAACGTATTTTACAGTTAATTACTGAAGATTTGGGCATAGTTAAGTAACATTGATACAAAGTTAACAGCGCGTGGAGTGCCGCGTTCGCTCACTCAGGACCAAAATCTCACACTGAAATCGCGACAGCAAAAAATCACGAATTGGGATTTGAATTGATTAAGCACCCCCTGTATTCATCAGATCTGACCCTCAGAAACTATTTCTGCTTCTTACATTCAAAGTTTCACATGGAGCTGAGAAATTTTCATAGAATGAGGAGGATCAAACGAATTTCTCTTCTCACTTGTGAACGTTTATTTTGCAGAACAAGATGAAGACTACCATTTGGACAATTTAAAGAGACGAGAGCCAGAAAAAGTTCATAGACTTATAAGGAGACTATATATGAAACTGAATTCCACCAAAATAATTATTGTTTTTATATGGGCTTGAAACTCTTCAGATACCATCGTTTTTCAAGGATCATCACTTACTATGAATCCACCGACCATTTAAAAAAAATTGCAATCAGTCCCGTTAATGAAAAACTCTTTGCGAATATGCTGAAGTTGCTTCAACATCTTAACTGTCGATAAAACTTCCTTCAATACGATTTTTTTTCTATTATATAAAACGAAAATTTGGATCTGATTCATGATTTCTTCCAAGATGTAACTTTTATTAATATCCATATAATAAACCATGCTAAACATGACGCTAATTTCTCTCTTGTTTTTCTCTCATATATTCATACACTACTTCGAGAATCATACGTGATTACCGCTGCTATTGACTTTGTATTTCATTCCCTCGCCAAAGGAGACTCTATGCACTAAACTAATTGCGAATTTCAATTAACTTTCTGTATGAGAAAGGGGAACGAAAAACATACGTATAAATTATTTTATATAACTCGATGATACACATTCCGTGAACTGCTTTACAGAGACATTTGCAAATTTACAAATTTAAAGTTTAAATTGCGAAAAAATCTACTTCCGGAAAATGACCTAGTATAAATGATCTCAACGTGAACAGGGATATTTTTTCCAGTTTCCATTCCAAATTTAATATTCAATATGAGGATTCGGATTATCATAGAATCTCTAAAGTTACATAAAATATTTATATTATAATTCATAAAAAATGAATATCTCTACATATTAATTTTATAACAGGATTTAGGGAAAGAGCGCAGTTATTTTGAATTATTAAAACATTGGAATTTTTTAGATTCCCTGCATTTTCAACATTCTGATATAGTTCTAATGTAAATGACTAAGTCTAATCACCCTTTAAGTGTGCAAAATCGCATCCATCGCAGTTCCATCGTCAAAAATGCGTGCACAAACATATGAATTATATGAGTATGGTTGTAAGCTATCTTGAGGAGGAAAAAATACCACTGAATCTCGGTTGACGACGCCTCTTGTTGCGAACAAATTTTACAAATAGAAACCCTCTGGATGACGAATAATTTATCGAGTAACGAACACACAGTAAACAAAAAAATTTTTCAGTATGATGCGAGTAGAGCGAAAATTGCTAACCTAATGTGCAAGAATGACGGTTACTCGTCAATCCTAATTTCGCGCAAGACCTGGGACTCATAGGAAATTTACAAAACATCTGGCTAAAAGAAATAAAGCAAAATATAAAACATTAGAAAAGTACATAAAATTTAAATGTATGTGAAATACGATATAATATGATATTTAAAGAAGTAATAAATTATTCCGGTGAATTTTATGTATTGCAAAAATCGATAAAATGCAATTGAAATAAAATCTTCAAACTTTATTACTAAGTTTTACTTAGAATGTATTTACTTGGTACACTGCAGTCGTGCTTCTTAAGTAAATTAGTTAATACCTAGCTATGCGCTTAATGCCCACAATTTCAAAAATAATGAATAATTTGAGGGTTAGGTCCAGTGATAACCCTAAACAAGAAAAATTTCCATAATATATGAGAGGGTCTATTCAGGTAATACATTTAAAGGTTGCAATTTCGAAGGCGTCGGCAATGAATATACGGCAACGCAAAACGGAAAGAGTGACGAAGAACACCTCCCTTATTTCGTTGTACTTCCGAATAACAAAAGACCCAAACGAAGGGAAGAACTTTCTCTTTAAAATGGAAGTGAACGGATAGTTTCGAAATTCTTCATTTCCGGTGTGGGAAGTAGTGAATTTCATCTGGCGACGGATGTGTCGCATCAATCAAAAGCTCTTCACCAGTAATCAATCAATCATTCGAATATATCCCAGTTTAAGCTTAAAAGATGTATCATAATAATGGAGAATGAAGGAGAGAAAGAAATGCGAGAAGAGAAAGGCAGAGAAGAATGGGAGGGTGTGAATGGCTCGTTTCCAAAATGGCGCAGTGAAAGAGTGAAAAGAAGACACGAATCGATCGAACCTCAAGACTGAGATTCAGAATCATTGCATGGGATTGATAGATAACAGCATCCAATCACGAGGATATTTTTAGCTGGCATACTTATACAATGACGCACGGTTACCGATCAAATGTAGTATATTAAGGAAAGGCGGAAAACATTTTCTGCATCCCTGCCCCCAAAATTGACATTTTCTGTCGCATATAGTTTACAATTTAATAACTTTATATTTCAACTTTTGATTAGATTTTGAAATAAAATTCTAACTAATTTTTCTCGTAAAATAACTAACTAAATAACTCTGCGTTGTTATTCTCATAGAGGTCTTTTTCCCCATGCGCCGCAACTCTGAGAAACGAGTAGGCTTGCCAAATTTTTGAAAAAACAAGTTGTACCATTTATATCGAATCAGTCTATAAAAATTCAAGTCTTGACAAGGAGTGAGAACAATTAGTTCAAACTATAATTAATAATCACATTTTATCGTAATAAATTTTTTAAATCATGCTAAACCGGGACATAGTGACTTATGGTTGCTTCGAGCGCATCACCCATCCATCTTAAAAAAATGTAGAAACATTGGGTAACTTCTTCAGCAGACTTATTGTTTAAAACCTTTGAACTGAAATCTACTTCAAAGGAGTGGTCAATTTTTTCTCTTTTAAGATAGTTATATAAGTTAAATAATATCCATTAAAATACATTCCGGTATAATTTGAGAACATAAGTTATATTGTGAATGTTTCGTGAATATAATAAAATTCATCATTTTCCTTGAGTTCTGATCTTGCGTTTTTTATAATAATGTTACGGCATTCGTTACACAGGTGTGAAATGCTCCGCAAATTTTCTTAGCTTTTCTTGAACTAAAATTTATTCTTTTAAATTCAACAGCAGTAGATAATTTCTGTCATCTCCGTGAAACTACTAATAAATAAAGCTTAAATATTAAAAAAACACACCAAGTTAGTGATTTGAAAGGTATCGTATTTCACAGTGGAACATTTGGGGAATAAGTCGGGATGCAGAAAACATAACGTCAGGTCAGGAAACTCCCGCAGAAATCGGGACTTCTGGCAATTCTTATCATACCTTCATCTCTTTCTGCGCCGCATAATATTCGAGGGAAACTTATTCTTGAAATTTCTCAATGTGAATATGGGATTTTAGTGAATTATCGTATCATTTAGTAATAGATCTTACTGAAAGAAGTAAAATATTTTAAAATATTGATCAATAAATATTGTAAAATGATCAATAAATATTGTAAAATAAATTATTTCATATGCATTTGAAATATATCGCCTTATTTATAAAATATCACATACCAATTGCTTAAAATTAAATTATCGACATAAAAGAACCTAGAATCGAATGCTCGGGTCGTGATTTTGTAATAAGAAAGTATGAAGGGAAGAAAATGCAAACTTATTTACCTTTTGTGTAGTACTGTAATGGTTCATAAAGTATTTTTCCATATTCCACTAAAGCTTGTACTTATTCCTCTTGGGTAAAAGTTAAAAACTGTAGTAGAAGAAGAAAATTTCCTTTTACTGTTGCATGTATAGTTTCGCTTAAGATATCAACCGTAATATGATATCTTTAGTGACTTACATATAGAAGTCCAAATAATCAAAGAATTCTCCTTATTTTATCAGGAAAAAGCTTGGATAGGAGATTGAAGTCATGAGGAATTTTTTAAGATCTTCAGGGTAGAATTTCAAATATTGGGCGACTTAACGATGAATTTTGCATCTCCGTCGGATCATCAGCCTTAATTCAAGTAGATATATTTCATAAACCTCGTACTGAACGGAGATATATCAAACTTTCTTTAGAGTGATCTAGCATGGTATGTTAAATAAAAATTTTACTCGGTTAGGTAAAAAAAGGAAGGAAGAATGAGATAAATTTAAATAATTAATGAGTTTACTCGGTAAGTAACTTTCTTCACCTGCAATTTCCGGAGGAAACGTTGCCTAAAATCGACAAAACGGACACGTCAGTCAATAACTTATAATACAGTAGTTTGGTATATTCAAAGATTCTCGATCTCCTTCATTTGAACCCCAATCCATTGTTTGTTAGACCAGTGAGAATCTTTTAAAATCAGAGGACACTAAATATCGACAGAACAGAGATTCACACAGTTGAATTGTTTGGGAAAAATCGGCAAAATCTGTGGGTGAGGTTCGTTATAATAGGAAGAGAAACTAATAGAGTGATGCAATCCAATTACAAAGAAACGGATCGCATTTATCGCGAATTGAAAAAAAACGAGAGCAAAAAGGAAAAAAAAGATTGTTAGATAGGTCTTGCTCATTGAGAGGGGATCAAACTTGGAGGAAACAAAGGAGCATCGGAAGCTCACCCCGGGGCGTTTGCTTGTTTTCCGAATTGCGGAAATAACACTTCATTTGTCAAGCATCGATCAGAGTAATTGGTCTCCCCTAATCCGGTGGTTTTGTCAGCGAGACTTTTCCGCGATAAGAACGGGACGCTCCGGAGCGGACTTTGTCAGTGCAGGCGATCTATCGCAAATCGATGGAATCGTTTCGCAATCCGAAGAGAGATTCGAATGCCTTTTGTCCACAAGTCAAACACGGTCGACCCTTTGTGGGAGCACGATCGCAGTGCCTCTGGCAAGCGTTCGCGGAAACACTCCGAAGCGAAACGCGCCAGAGCGAGCAGGAAATATCTGAAGTGTTGGAAAAGCAGTTGTTCCGATCCCTTTCTCACACTCTCCTCACTTCACCCAGCGTCGTCTCAATGCTTTATTTTTGCAAGATTCGATGGATTTTTATACGTCTAGCGCATTTTCTCTCTCTCGCCACCGTTTATGCTGTGTGACTTAAGTATTCCTCTGGATATTTCCTTTCAAATACGACAGGTGACAAGTAAACATGTATATACAGGTATAAACTTTCTGAGTGTGACGTTGAGAAGTGATAAACTCCATAAGAACAATAGCCTAATGTGTAAAATTACCCTCAACTCGCTAGTGGGTTTTAAAAAGTTGGGAAGAACTTTTACAGGTTAAATTTATTCATAAATTTGACGAAATACGAAAAAGAGGTAATTTTTGGCAACGAAACCATTAGTGAGAGAATTTTTTTTTCAAGGTTTCTATGATTCATGCTCTATTGACTGGCCACTATTAAAGTTCTCTAAGATTTCAGATTAATAGTACCTGTGAAATTAAAACTCAATGAAATTTTCCAAGCAAAACAGTTAATCATCTAATTTTCTACAAAATATATTTTACGCAACAAAAAGAATGAACATACTAAAAAAAACGATTTCATCTTTGACAGAAAATTATTGTAGAAGAGAAGGAGAAATATACTGTATCTTAGTAGGTTATATCATCACAAAGGAATAAAATGTACAGCTAATGAAAAATTTTTCTTGTTTGAAATCATATTTTAAAGTTGAATTACAAAAATGTACACGTATCATACCTTTAATTTTTTACGAGAGGATAGACTCTGTGCTAAGGTCTTTAAGCAAGCGAATTGTGAGGAAGAGAGTTTCAAAAGTTAGCAATACTTACGACTTGCAAGGACTCTTTAAATAAATTGACGATAAGTTATAGAATGAAGGACAAAATAATAAATATGGAAAGAAATTTGTAGAGACACCCATTTATGAGAAAGATGAGATTTGCAGCGTAACGTAAATAGTCATAGTCTCATCTCTGAGTAATCTCTTAAACGGAAGTCAGAATCTAAATTATTGGGGAAAGAGAGACTACAAATTTCCTGAATGGGATATCAACTACGAAATGATAGTCCCTAAATGAAATATTTACCTCAAGTTTTAGTGCATTAATTCGCAACGGTGGAATTGACTCGGCAAATCCTTCACTATTTCATTTCCATTGAAACACTCCTCCCTCACTCATTTCTTTCCACGCTAATTCTCCCTCTACACTGCGAACGGGGGAATTAGCGATGCTAGCGCCAAAGTGCGAACTCGCTGGCCATCGTGTGCTTTAACTCAATTGGCGTCGTGCGATAAACTTTCTCCGTAGTTCGCTTGCGTCACTAGTGATGATTCCCACGACATTCACATTGCATTATTGAATCATATTCGACGAGACGAGATTGTTTTAGTGTTTTCACTGCGGACGACGTGAATATACGAAAGCGCTTTTTATTCAATATCGTAACACTTGCTCGCCATTTTATAAGGTTCTTTAGGTTTAATTAATCAAAGCAAATAAAGCAATCTGTAAGGCGAGTGATGTAGTATAATATTTGAAGAGTACTAGGAAAAACTTGATCTTCCAACTTCTAGTTTCAGTCTAATGAATTGATTCATATTCCGTGCTCCTCTGTGCCACAGATTTGGTCCAGCCCTGAGGTTTTCACAATAAAACAGTTTCCTCTTAACAACTGATTCTTTGCAAGATGTAAGTTCTCATGCAATTATCTACTACGATCCTCGTAAATTGTCGTATGCCAGATACAAATGCAAACCAATCTTCAATTATCTGCAATCATAAAATGCACCAAGTTCTTAAAGACGTTATGCCCGACTGATTTTCGTCTATATTCATACGCCATATTGTTTACATCAATTTTGCATTTCAGTAAATATAAACTTAAGATTTAAACCTTTTAAAAATCAGCTAGCTCCAGTAACCATTAACTTAACTACCAGTTAAGGCTAAACCATCGATTATAATACGGTTTTCTTAAGTTAACTTGAGGCTTAAAGTTAAACTTCTGGCTAACTATACCTTGTATTACCAAGCCTTAGAAACGGTGATCGAATTAGTCGATTACCTCTTTAATTTTTACACAGAGTAGCGCAAAGGAGTGAGATAGGAGTGAAAGTGAAGAAAAATGCCAATAAATAATAAAAAGCGAGAGAATTACTAGTGGGGAATGGGGAAAGAATAGAAGATCAGAAAAGAGAGAGGATAAACGGAAGGGTTCGGAATGTACGAGTGGATGAAAGTGGGAGAGAGGAGAAAGTTTCTGTAATTCGATTTGATTCTTTCTCTTAGACGCGCGAGAAGAGACAAGAGAGTGAAAGTTGCGAAAGAGGAATTAAAGTGATATGAGCGAGGAAAAAGAGAAGAGTGATCAATCGATCGCCACGAGATCCCTTTTTTTGTGAAACAGATTGAACTGGAAAAAGAGAGAGGAAGAGATTCACAAAGGCATTTGATAGGCAATGAGACTTGAAAGATCACATGTATAAAGATACAAAAGTCGTTCCATTTCATGATACGTCTGATAAGAATGAATAGGGGATTAGTATAATAGGAAGGAAAGAAGTTGAAGGAGGAAGAAGCGAAAGGAAGAGATGATTGGATCTTTTTTAACTGCCTTCATTGAATATTAAAAAGGAATATTAAATACTGACCTTTTCTTTATATTTTTCATTCTAGGGGAAGCTAAGGATCATACTACATCGGCTTGTTACTACATATGCAGCATCTTTACGTATTATCACAAAAATAACAGGGAGGATACGGAAGTAATGATACAGAATTAGATAGAATTTATCTAATTGTTAAATAGGAGGAAATACGAATTATATATATTAAAATTGTTCATGTGTAGTGTGAATAAAATGCGTCCAGACTAGATTGATGATGTGATTGAATATATGAAACGGGGAGTAAAAATCATTTTCTAGTCAAATAATTAATGGGAAATAATTTTTAGTTAAATTTATTCCTAGAATACTTAAATGAAAAGGAGTGCCCAAAATAGGTGAAAATAGATAACGTAGGTAACCGGTAATCAATTATAGTTGTTTACAAAGAATTTATAACTTGATACCTGTAGTTTAAACGCTTTATACTCGAATATTCAACGACGTTGTAAGTTGTTGTTAGTTATTGATGAGTTAGTGCGTAATATTGCTAAATAAACATACTAAGTATCATAACAAGTACAAATATATTTACAGCAGTTCTTTAGTGTTCTTTAAAGTAGTAGTCTCACATCTCTATGGCGGTTTTCTAACTTTAAACCTATTAAATACTTATCCTACTTCATAGTTATTTACATGTTTTTGAATTAAATTAATCATAATTAAATAATATTAAATAGGGCTTTGTGAGTATCTATGATCTTCAATCAGATACAGGTAATCCAGGCATGATTAATAAAATAGCATTCGTCACTTTCAAAGAGAAAATTGCGTGAGAAAATAATATGACGGAGAAGAGTTAGAGAGTATAAAAAATATGTAAGGAAAAAGAGGGCTAAAGATTATTTAGTAGTACGAAGAAAAGATTGCAACGGGAAAGCAAGAGTAGGATGTATAAAAATAGAAAGAGAAAGAGGAAATTGAAGAAGAGAAACTGGGAGGGTAGGATAAAGCGACCGAAGAAGCATAACCAGGGAGAGAAGGAAAGTGTTTTCGAGAATGGCTCCATTGAAAAAGAATTGGAGAAAATGAGATACATTTACATAGAAAAGAATTGCCGAGAGGGAAATAAGAAGTAACTACGAAGGGGAGAAAAGTGGAAGAAGTTATAATAACGAACATGTCTTACAGCTTGCATCATCATTACATCCTGCTAAGGGATGGGACTAGCATCTGGGCCCACAGTTCGAAGGGGCCCCGTTTCACGAAGGCATTCTTTATTTTAGTAAAAGATATACTTGTAAGAATGGTTGTAGGTAGAAATTTGCACCCTTTTGGCATAAAAATCACCAGTATTGCTGAGCCTATCTTAACACTTAAGTTATCTGCGTTTGAATGAGAAATAAAGAATATGAAATGGTACTCGGAAAAATAAATAATATTTTAAAATTTATGAATATTTTACAAATTTTGTATATGTTGCAATACTTTACTTAGATCGTTTATGATATTCAAAATCATTAGTGCATTCTTGAAAACAAAAGCTGAAGACTTTCAAAGTCTGTAACACATATAGTGGGCGCTCGACAAATGACTTGGGCGGCATTTAGAAAGTAACGCTCAGGCGTGCAGCATAAGTAGAGGGAACTCAAATAGAGTGGGGATGATCTCCGGAATTGAACGTGCTAATTCTCTTTCTACGGAAGGAAGAATATTATACCCGGAATATGGCGAGTGGATAATAATCCACATGTTTATTTAGACCAAGCAACACACAAGGAAAAATACGATTTAATTCCTAGAGAACGAAAAGGCAGTGGTACTCTCGAGATGAGAAGCGATTTCAATGGAGACGTAAGTGTAAACGGAGTTGAGTGTATTTGGAGTGAACGATAAGACCCCTCCCTTGCTGGGCGGACGATTAAGCCATCGCGGTAGTAAGTGGGTAGAAATAATTACTTTCCTTGGGTTTCTTGGTCCCTTTTTCTCTACCTAGAAATTCATTACGAACTATATACAGAAACGAGTCCGGTAAATTCAGGAATCGTGATAGGCAGTCGTTGAGTTTGTTCCTTATAAAGTCGCAAAATATATTAAAATATCATTTAACTTAATTAAAGCTAAGGTCTTCATGAAGCAATATTTAAATATGTTTAATTTTTCTTTCCTGTAATATTCAGCACTTCATTTTATCGTGCTGTAGTACGCACATCAATGTTTTTACGGAATATGATGGCTAATATTCATTGAGGTAGCGAAATAATGGCCACACGATAAAATTTCTTTGTATGGCTCGAAAGCTAAGCTAACGGGAGGATAAAACTCATTTTTCTTATCATCTTTATTCAAATTATTTTTAGATTAGATTTTTCGAGTGTTTGCACGGATAAATACGCATCCAATAAAATGATGTCCGTTTTCTTTCGTTATTATCTTAGAGGACATTCTGGGACTTGGAATTATTAGCGAGCGAAAGGCCAAAAAGTACGAAGCAATCAGCTCCCATTATTTCAAACGAGAACCATGTATTAAGAGGGCATATAGCAATACGCTGTTCCCAGGGCAGAAATCGAAATCCGCGTCATTAAAGGGGTGAACACAAGGCCACGCCGACATTCTCTGGTTGCATTCTCTTTCCCCGTCACTTCCCTACATCTATATACCTCTACTTTATCCTCCTCCCGCACCTTATCAGCTCTCCAATATCTTTCCACCTAGCTATTCTGTACCTTCTTCCATTATACGCATTCTCTCTTCCCATCTCATTGTAAACTCGGATGTGTTGTGAGCGATGCCAGCGATGGAGGAAAAAATGCCGTTAGAATTTATACCTCAAGAATTGGCGAATAAAACACAGCCTTATGTTGAGGATGAAGTTCTAATGAAAAAGCATGTAATTAAAGCACACATTTAAATTAATTTTAAATTGCTATACAAGATTTTCTCATCGTTATAATGCAAATGTCAGTTTCACAAATTTCATAGAGATACAGATCTCATTTGCTAACCCTGAATACAGTTGATCTGTAACTAAAATGAACATGCTTCTAATTATTTAATGCATGAAAACTAAACCAAAAAATAGAGGTCTAAAAGAATAAACTACTTCAGGATCAAACTTTGGGTAAAATACTCATATTCCAAAGATAAATATGGAACTTTATTCATAATACTCTTAAATCTTATTCTCAGACAATGCACCACCGTTCTAAAAATTTTGGTGTTCATTACCAAATGTTTGGTGCGCATCATGGTGTGTGCTATCTATTATATCCTTTTGAGAATCATTGCTGGAAATCATTGATGGTATTTAATTTGAAGGGAAACTCCGAATAAAGGCTATCCCTTCTCAAAGGGGAATTTATTGGGAATTCCTTTCGAAACTGATTGTAACTTCACGAAAAAATAATGAAATAATTGAGTTTACTTTCTTAGAGTTTATATTTTAGCATTTTTCTGAAAATGTTTGAATATGTTAGCGAGATGGTGTGTATAATCGGAATATAGAATGCGGTACACCGCATCTGCAATTATTCGCCTTTGTCACCGCAGTGCAGAGGTGACAAAGGCAAAGGTTTTTGTTCCCAAAAATTCGTTTCCCGATATCAACACCATCGTTCCCCTTTTCTTTTTTTCTGCTACGAGATGAATTTTCGTAGAGACTTGCTAGTGACCATTTTGATTGCTATAATCGATTTTATAATTCCTTTAGAACTATTCTTAGGAAGGATTTTATTGCTTTTAAATAAAAGCCTATGTTGTATACTCTTGTGAAATAATGCAAAACTCTTTGCATATTTTTAATAACTGCACCAAATAGTGCGTAGTATTATGTCAAAACGACATAATCTTTAATACCGCATATATTTTTAGTTTTTAAAATAATCCTAAAAAAAGAAGGAAAATTTACGCATAATCTATAACTGAAATCAGATTTCTTATTCATATTTATTTCCTAGGTTTATGATCTGTTCTTATGATGTACGATTTTTCTGTTATTCTCATTTTCTACAATCTATAATTTTTTCCATCATGTCTTGGAAATGGCATATTTTTCGTTTCCATTTTTGCAGAAAAGGAAAAATGAATGCTATTCTTGGAAAATGATGAGTTAAGGATTTCCTTCCGGAAAATCCTGATTTAATGACATGAAAAATGCTACCATGGTGCAGCACCATGTTCTAATACACTGCACCAACTTAACTGCACCCAGATCATTTTGATTCAGAGAGGGCGATGGGGGCAAACTACCTCACTACTCACATTGCCTAATAAGATTCATTCAAGTGATTTTGGTAGGTAAGGGTGGAGTGAAATACAATGGACTTCGGACTGAATAGAACAGACAGG
Organism: Pachydiplax longipennis; assembly: GCA_036926295.1. NCBI lineage: Eukaryota > Metazoa > Arthropoda > Insecta > Odonata > Libellulidae > Pachydiplax > Pachydiplax longipennis. Next base: position 18,007,708 of record JAVFKF010000024.1, on the reverse strand, counting down.
CAATCGAAATTCACTCCCTGTAAACTGCACTAATCCTACTGCCCCTTACCTCTAGGAACATCCAAGCGTATTCTTCCTCTTTGGTTAATATGTCCTTCGTCAGGCTTATTTTGAAATTCTCCCTCCATGTCTCTTATAGACTCTCCTACCTACCCATGAGTTATCGAACTATGTCTTCTTCCGTGTATTTCACTTTTTCCTTTCCTATTCAACCTTATCTTAATCTTAACTACATCAGCAGTTAGTTGTAATATATAGCTTCAAAATCTTTAATGAATTAATTAATTGAACACCATATTTAAATCGCCATGTTATATTTCGCGGCATTTAATTTCTCTGTCTTTTTTCTAAATTATAACACAGCACATTCTTACTAATTTTAAGATCCTATGACGGTAACTACATTTTTTAGAAGACCAAACACAGAATTCCTTTTCGAAAATGTTTGGCACCGAGTATTTATGAGCACGCTAGACATTAGAAAGGTTCAGCGTTTCTCCCTTGGTATCCGGATAATTCTCACGATCAGGGTTTACGCGGCCATTCATATTTCACCCTCCATACTTCCATTTCACCATCATTTAGTTATAAAGAATCATTCGGAAAGTTCACGCCGTCGTACAGTATTTTCCCACTTATTTACCGTCACGATTTCGCAAAATTTCGAAATAGATGAAATTCTTTCCGTTCGGGAATCAAGGGAAATTTTCTCCATCTATTCAGGCCGAATTTAAACTTCAATCGCTATCGCTGGCGACATCGGATTTCGGTCCACAGCTGCGGAAATGACACAAATGCCCGGGCATTACAAAAGAAATATATTCGTTTCGTATCCGCGGGCGTTAAATTTAATATTTCCAGAGTGCTGCGCCTTGAAATAAGAAGAAAACACTCGGTTTATTTCAATCGGAAGTTAGCGATTAGCCCCGGAATTCGTCCGCTTACTTTGCGAGTCTTTCTCATTCACCAGCTCTCGAGTTCAAACTTTGATCGCACCCATGTCACAGTCCCTCTCCAACCCATACTCCACCATAAAATCCCTTTTATATTTCCAAAATTGTGATAACCGCCTCTTTGGCGCTCGCTTAGGAGTTCAATTTTCCTGGGATGCGATTTACTTTCTCCGATATTAAAAACAGTATATCCGAAGGCGCGTACGTCTTCCCTCGGACCAATTAACGGCTCCCCCACTTGGCGATCAAACGCCCTCTTTATTTACGCATTTCTCCATCTTGCGATCGCGTTAATGTTTCTCCGTCAGAATCGAATCGTTTATTGATGAAAGTGACGCATTGTAAAAAATTACTGCGGGGATTTGGCTGCAATGGAGCGTTCAATCAAGAGATGAAGTTAGCTCCGCAATTCCAAGCTGAATTTTTTCGGTGGCTCGCAACAGAAGTCGTAATCAATATTTGGGGGTATTTTCCGGCGCATAGTACGTATTTTTCCCAGATCTCACTTACATAGTTATAGTTCTCAAAGGATTAAGAGTTCGATCATATCTTCGGGAGAGAAAAAAATAAAGTTTCATCCGAGAGAGATAATCTTTTCCACCAGTCGTCTTCAATTCGTTCGAATGAGACTGAGTGGAACAAGCTAAAAATGGAAATTCCGTTTATAAAGAGGAAGGAATTTCGTCATAATTTGCCATTATTAGGATTATTTCATTAGATTGATTTTGATAGCATTTTATCTATGAATCCTAAGACAGAGGAATGTGTTATAGAACAAGGGTCCCTAACCTTTTTAGTTCCCTTACCCCTTTGGCTTTTAAATGAGTCATCAGCAACCTACAGTTTGCTATAATACAAAATAAATAAATTTTTTGATTTCCTCAGAATATCAGCATGTAATTGCATGGTAAATTTTGCTATAGAGTAAGGAACATGGAATAGTTTTGAACAGTTCCTGAAAAAACAGCTTTTGGAACAATTTGATAGCAATATGTAATTATTCAACTACCATTAATTTTATGCCCTAAAATATGGGTACCCAAGGTTGGAATCCCTCATTAAAGAGTTTTGATTAATATTTGTAAAATCCAACTGCGTGTAGATTTTTGCGATAGGATAAAATTCTCATTTTAATTATTTGGAGAATATTAAGAAACGCGAAAAAGTTAATTAAACGACAATCTGCATTATTAGCGAATGATATGTAGAGAAAGCATTGAATTATCGGCTAAGTAAGTATGGAAACAACAGTTAAATATAAACTGTGGAGTCGACCGTGCCAATTAAGGTAGGTGGTGAAATTTTTGAGAAAGATGAGTTTTTGTTCCGACAACCATATTATTGTTTAAATTTCAATATTGAAATGCATGCAAAAATATTCATTCTACACATAAATTAAAGTTAATTATTGTTACTGCCTGTTGTATGTCGTTCTCAAATTATATAGATATATTTGAGAATATGATGAGAGCAGATACAGAACAAAAATGAGTGTGCTTAAAAATTATCACACTGATAATGGATAAAATATAGGAAGAGATAAAAACAGCGATTTATACTCAAAACCACTGATTCAAACATGTTGAAGACAAGGCCTATATTTTAAGATATCATGATAGATTAATTATTAATATTATTTATTAAGGGTAGCTCAGCCAACATTTCATACATAAAAATTTTGTTTACGAAAGCATTTGGCTCCACCTAAAGCTCAAGTCATCTACTACCGTCGTGTATTGTTAATGGTGGACTGACATGAAATAATTATTTGCTTTTCCGAAGAGAAAAATAAATTATTATTTTTAATCAGATTATATTTAATCCATTTATATACTAATTTTGTAAAGTAAGAATCTACTACGCTTTGCGTCGGTGATACCAAGCATATCACGCACTAAAACCGGTTTGCATACAAGTTATGAAAAGATAATTTTAGTATTTGTAATGTTCTCGTTAGCTATAATCTTTCTAAAATAATCTTTCTTAACAATAAAAGAAAAATAAGTGATTTGACATAAGAATGCTTTTCTAATACATAATTAACACAAAATAAAACATGCTTTGCCATCGTAACAAGAATTTGCTACGAATCCAAGATAATCGCAAATAATCACAATAATTACAAATAATAACTGTTTTAGTTTATAAATATTTGCCGTTCCTGTTTCTTTATTTATTCTTAATCGCGAGCTCTCAAAAAATAATATCTTTCCTTTTGCTAATAATAAATAGAAGAGAACTTACTTATTTTGAATTTCATTTCCTTGTATTTCATTTGATTTACGAAGAAACTGAAAGTCTTGGCGAGGAGGAACTCCTTAAGATAAGAGGCTTTTTTGAAAGGTAAAAAAGTTGTCAATGAAATTTTCACAAAAGAGACGATGGCCATAATATGCCAAAACCCGTGTTGTTTTCAATCTTTTTTCTGGACTAATATATTAGTTAAATTTATTCTGAAACATTTTCAGAGTTCTTTCAAGTCATTTTGAATAAAATTATATAGTTGTCGATTCTTGGAAGATCGCCGGTGTGTTCACAAGAAAGCTCAATTTAGTGTTGGGATGACAGATGGATGTTACACAGTTTAAATTTTATTCTTAATCTCTTTTTATATCATATTCCAAGTAATTAATCTTCTTTTGCGTGAACATAATTCAAGAATAAGGTATTACAGTAACTAACATGAACCTATACTGACTTGAAATCATTAACAAGCATTTTACTCCAAAATTTTGAAAATTAAGGGAAACCCTGATTCGTACTACTTATAGGATCAATGCATTGTGTAAAATCAAGAACTTCAGTCGTAGATAAATGAGGAAAAAATAATAACAGAGAGAATGAGGTAATGATGTAAGCATATACTCAGAGTATATTAACTTGGCCTTAATTGCAGTTTTTGTTTTTATAATGCTTCGGTTTATTGCTAAAGAGTAAATAGGCTGGGTTTAAACAGTCTAAACAAAATCTATAAAGTGGGAAGAAATAATCTGGCATTTGGAATTCTACACGAAGTCGTTGAACAGTTAAATTCAGTAAAATATTGTTATTGAAAAATGAGAAGGCTGAAATAGTAAAAGAGTAGAGATGGTGAAAGAAATCGATGTTATCTTACGATTAATAGATTAAAAATGATCAAAAATAGAATGAATTATAAAGAAGAAATACAGTCTAAATTGAGAGGCTATACCGAAATATGGATACAGGTAGCGAATTAATTAGAATTTATTTTACGGGAAGAATCAAAAATACACTAAGTAATTGGAAATTGGATCATTGCATAGGGTATGATAGCGCAGAATTATAAAGCATATGTATGTGCTCTTTATGATGAAAAGGAATTAGGTGGCGCAGTCATAAAAGAACAGGAAGCTCTATAGTCTAACCAGGATTGAATTGATCATTCTACGATTGAATAGATCATATCTGTTGTGATCTCATCAATAGCTCATAAGAACATCCTTTTAAAATAGTGGACTGCGATCTATATCGATGTTTAAAACGATTAATGAATTTCTCTTTCACTATAAAGTAACAAGAGCCATGCTCTGTGATTAACTGAAACTTTTTCAGAATAGTTCTTTGGTTAAATAGCATTAGTCAAAGAAGAGCTCACGGATGTCCAAGAAAATATAACGAGATAAATTCTAGATATTCTAAATAAACGAACGATTTTCTTCCAAATCCTATATTAAATGTTGTTCTGTACTATGCGTGCCATTGATATAGGATGTATTTACAACTACCCTATTCTTTATCATCTACCAGTGAAACTGGAATGATTTAAGGTATTAAGCTAAAAAGAAAGACATCTACACTTACCTTACTCTCTTTTTTTGGAACAGTCTTCCACTGCTTTGGATATGACGTTGGGTTCACTCCTCCATCTGTGAATAAATAGTTACTAAAGTTTAGTGAATTTTTCAGGATTATAAGCAAAAATCTGATTCATTTAAGATCACAATCATTTTCATTTCAAATCGGACCATTGGTATACGTATGGTTCCGGGAAAGCATTAGGAACATCCAAGGGACCCAAGTATTCTATATAAAGTAGAAGTACATTATAACTTGTACATTATAAATTGATATTATAACTAAACAAATACAATATAAGTGCGTAAACCAATGAAATATATATAGATAATGGCTCAGATATTCCCAAAACATAGTTCACAATAGCTCGCTTACAGAGAACCAGCTTAATACAACAAATACAAAATCGACAACTTAGTATCATTTTTGGAAATATTTACATTTACAATAGTTTGTAATATATTTTGTTACTCTCATAAAAAACTTAATAGTAGACATTTAAGAATCATATCGCATGCTTTCGTGTAAATATTCTGTTCTATTCTAGATGAGTGTCCTGCGATTTATATCAGTACGAATAAAGATGAAAAGATCCCCTTACATTGTAAAATAGTGAATAAGTATCCAATTATCTTTGTAAATATACTATATACTTCCCATAAATTCTGCTCGTAAATCTTAAATATGGACCAAATTTAAGAGAAATCAATATTGCTGTGATTGAAAATATCGCTGATCTTTAAATGAGTAAATATTAAAATAAATACTAAAAATGTGTTTTCAAGTTAAACTTAACAAAGTGTTTAAATTAAATTTAAGTTATACCTTACCTAGTACAATAGGTTAGGAATCATATAATATATAGGTAGGATTTGTAGGTAAAGATGATTCACTGGATAGAGAAGATTGAAAAAAATTTTTTCAATCCCATAATAAATTTGTCTTGTTATATTCGATGTCATCTATAACGTATATTAAAATTTCCATATCCATTTTAAAAATTTAATTGTATCACCGTATCATTTTTAAATTCGCTGATTTCATTTCATCGTTAGGTTTTGGGACAGCTCTTAACTGTCACCGTCATCCATCACAGAGCGAAATACGCTAAATTACGGGGTATGAAGTGATGAATGTAATGTGGATACGTTATGGGAGATATCTACTCTGAGGGTTGGTCCATTTCTTGGCCCTATGCATATACATATTGATGTGAGTTACATTTCAATATCTCCAAATTTTAATGGTTTTTATACGTAGTTTTCCTCTCAGAACTGACCGGCTCAAAGTAGCCGAATAGGAGGGGAACTTAGAAGGGGAAGGGGACGGTCTAAATAGTGGATGCGCCATTCCAATTTAGGGAACCTTTTTTGTCGGGAGATACGATACGACTAGAATGCATCCAAACCGAACTCTCCGTCCGTGCGAAAGGCTCGTAAGATACGATTGCAGTAGGTCAATCTGAAAGCTCCGTCTGGACCACGGCCGACTCTTGCCGATACGTTCCAACACCACAGATTTACTTCTTCCGTATGCGATGGGCTCAAAAATACTAAACCGAATCAGTGCTGGCGCACTTCCCGTTACTTCGCTGCGAATTTTACTCCGCCTTGCATTATTAAATACTAAAATGTTAAAATATACTTCGACTAAAAGATGGAAATGTTCGACGGTCCCTGGTTCGATTCCCCGTGTGAGCACAGATGTACGAAAAGACCTCAGATGCCTGACCCAAGCGCTTTTAGAAATAGTACTACAATTACTTTCAGGATAATAATTGATTGCAAATAAATCCTGCATCCGATATACCTCGTATACTTCTCCTTAAATCTACATATTTTATGAAGAACACTTAATAATTACGCATTAATTACAGCACAGATAAATATTGATTATCAGCAAGATGAGTGCCATAGCTTCAAAAACATGACATAGGATAGGTTGCAGTAGGGGCACTACGAAGGCACGTGCCCCAGAGTCGGACCGAGGCTATGCTCGACCACGAATGCGCATTGAGGCTTTCGGAATAAATTGCGCCGCCGCTATCAGACTGCTTAAACCTCTCTAGTAAAACGAACCCTAACTTTACTATGTAGGATGTTTTGGAGACACAGGGATTTATTCCTGTATCTGCAAAACATTCTAGTCTAGCTTGTGAATTTCCACTTTATCGTATAGGAGTACCTAATTATGATTCTAATTTCACTTTTAGGGGAAAGTGCGTTCAATTTTATTTATTTCGCTATCGAAATTCTAAAGTATGGAAAGAAGTAAGAATTTCCATATACCTAAAGAGAAAAAGAAAGGCGTTGATCAGCATTCTGATAGAAAATGGCTCCGGTGATTCGATGGCCATTTGGGGTGGCGTTCGAATGAATATTAATACAGATGCCCGGAGGCGTGCTTTCCTCCGCAAACACCAAAGCAAATCTAAATTCTATATCTGTACTGAATTTACATCTCAACTAAGTCAGCGCTTTGACATGCACCTTATATTCCTCGCTACTGATTATGTAAATACAATTTCACTCAAAACATCGTAATGAATTGAAAAATAAAAACAGGATCTTCTGAAAAACGCGTTAGAGCCAATTTATTCGAGTACGACAAACGACGTTACTCTAACACGAAAAATTTATCACCATTCGTAACGCTTTTTTGTGCGTGGGAGAGTTTGCGGTCGATTATAAATTTTGCGGTGGAAGCGATACGTTACATTTTTAAAGTGTTCAACATTTATTCCGCGTTTTATTTATTAAATGATTTCAGTTGCTATAACTACGGGATCAAAATACTTTCCAATCCTTGCCCATATCTAAATGATCGGCGTTTATGTTTTAAAAAACACAGCCGTTTTATTTCTCTGTATCACAAAAGTAACGCAGTGGAAGTTATTCCAGAACTATTAAGTAATCATTTCCTTTTATATATCTTTGTATATTAATTAGCATATAAATTATGATTTTTCTCCTTCCAGAAATTTCCTAAGTTTAGTCAAACAAGGCTTAATGAAAAATTAATCTTGAACAAAACACATATTGGAACACCACAAACTAAACAAGCTACATCTTTTCGTCGTTCCCAAAGATTTCATCAAAAACCTGTACTTTTATCCTAACGACTTATAACAGACAGTATAAGAACTTTAAGGTCGTAAATATATCAATAAACACAGATACGTTCTAAGAAAGCTGTTATGATTCCGTCTCTGAAATGTATACCTTGAACGAGATACAAACTAATTTCACTAGATAATGCCGTTTTTAGCCATAAATTTTAGTCATTCCATAATACCTGCTGAATTCTAACTAAACGACATTTGGAAATTAAAGATTTCCAAGGAAAATCGCAGATATAAAATTTGAGCATGACCGAGACTCGAACCCTGAACGTCCACTTAACAGGTAGATGCTTGAGCCAATTAAGTTGTGCAACCAGAACATTCGGAGATGCTGTTTGGGAAGGCTTTGTAGGCAAGGGCGTGTGGTTTTGTTCTGCTATGCGGCATCGTGCCAACGTCTAAAGCATCTGCCCCGAAATGGTAAGATCTTGGTTCGGATACCGGTCCTGTCAGACCTTTTTCCTAAGGAACAATCCTATCTGCACGTCTTTTCTTATTAAGTTACCATTCTCTCTTTACCTTAAATTTCAAATAAATACGATTTCTTATATATTAGCTACATTTTTTATTGTTTACGTACCTTATAAATTTTCGATTTTCCATTTAAGCCAATTACGGAATATAATTAATGTAGAGAGGCTTCTATAATTCCAGGAAATCGCTTGTATTTGTCTGCTCCTTTAATAACTCCACATTTTTTTTCTGAATGTATTATTATTTTAAGTCTTTAGTTCTTTTCAGCCATCGAATCTTATTTTTCCTAGATAATTCCAAGTTTCCTTCGTTTTTCCATTTTCTTGAGCTCCATAATTCTTGATACAACGAACCGTTTTTTCTCTCCCTTCACAATTTATTTTTCACCTAGGCCTAATCTCGCAAATGATGGGTTGATCTACTATAATTTTTGATTGGCTGAAATTTCAGTTAACTTTTACTTGATCCGCAACCGCTGTATCAACTGGAACTTCTTATCTTATGACATAATCCTTTTCTCTTCCTCCTTCCATTTACAGCAGCAAATAATTTGCGTTTTCTACTACCAATTCGGAGTTCGGAGATAAGTCAACTGCCTCCCTTCTCTTCCTTAGTACTTTCTCATTATCTTGTTACGTCTAACTCTGTTTTTCTAACTCACTCATTCTTCATTTCTGATTTAGTGACGATTATTCCCATTTTCTCGTCGACCTTGTCACTGTGAAATCAGTTTGTTTACTCACGACCTGAGCTTTCGAAGAAACTAGGACTTTTCCTCTTCGGAAATGCCCTTGTATCACCCATGGTTACTGGAGAGTTACGTCAAGGACATTGAGTAGCAAATCAGTGCTATTCCTTCGTTCTGCATAACTGCCCCCAAAATAATGGGAATGCTTCCTTAAGGCACATTTGACTACCTCATTGCTTGTTAGAAGAAATTCCTCCTCTTGTCACGTTACAATCTCATACTCGAGAATAAATGTTCGTTCACTACACTAATAAAATGCTCCTTCACCACAATATTCATGTTGAATTTTGAATAAACACTTGATATTTGAACAGCGAATCTTTGACCAGTTGCGACCCCAATAGTGACTATTATTAATAAGGGGATAGTCGCATTAAATTAAATTCCGTTTCCCCAACACCGTTATATCCTTCACACTTTCACCTTCGTCAAACAATAAATTTGCACAAAAATGTGTAGGCTTTAGAGGAAAGTTTTCAAAACCAGTTTTGATATCCACTTCAAAAATTTACCACCAATCGCCCTAAACACATGGACAACTCGCCAACGATTCCCAGAAAGGGAGACACCAACTGCCGGAAGGGAGAAAATACGATAACCGTACAACAGAGCTCAAGAAAAACATGCTCGTATTTCTGGAGAGCCATTGCGACACAGATAACTTGCGCCAACCGAAATGTTAGCGAACCTCAGTCAGACTACACCACGAGAAGTACCCATTGGCTGCGGATTCTATTTTCTATTCTCATTCTTATTAGTATCCCTACGCCACGATTACCTACCTCAGACGATTTTAAAGTCAAATGTTATTTTCTTAAATTCTGTAACTTTGGAAAAGAGTTCGTTAGCTGATGAATAAAATTTTGATACTCATCAACCAAACCGTTATAGATTACCGTTGTGTGGTTATCTGACTCTCTTTAAAATGAAGCCGAGAATCACATGAAAGCTCTGCTGATTATTAATTCCTTGGGGGTAAAAACCCAACGACGTCAATATCAATATGAGAAATTCGAATTTTTTCCCCATTAACTCCGTTAAAATAAAGTCTTTGTTATCACATTGTTTTTTAGCGAAACAAAAAAAATCGGTTACAATTCTACTCATAAGTTATTAGTAACTTCGTAAATTGCTTTTTATAACCGTAAAAAACTTGTCATTGCACATTATGGCTTCTGAATTTCGATATTTTGAGATTTGCCGAATGAGATTCCCATTGCGTTGAAAATACCACCGACGAATTTGTACGTTTGCGAAGGTTCGTCTTTTCTCCTATTTCCTAATCCTAATATGAAAAGTAGGACAGTGCAGATGTTACGCAATTGATAAGAATGATAAAATAGTTACAGATAATATTGATTCAAAAGTGTAGATGATCTTTAGAGATTCCCGAGGTTCATACAATGATACAAACAAAATCAAACTGCAATCCTTATTTAAGTGAAGTTTAGTGTATTAAATTTATAGTTAATTTTTTAAAACCAGCGAAGCATTTAAGCAATACATTATAATCCTCTTTTAACGAAAAAGTGAATGCCATGCGAGAGATGGCTCTGACACACCTCCAATTCGTTCGGGCAAACGACCCACAAAGGGATGGAAGGCGGAACCCCTAAAGGATCATATATGGAACGGGGAAGGGTATAATTTTGCATGTATGGGTTGCGTCATGGAAAACGCGATAAAGAATAGCAGGAGAGGAAAACTTCCAAAGAGAGTGGGTCACGAATCCGGATCCAAATCGGTTCTAATAGCCGACCCGAACTTGAAACTAGGATATTATTTTCTATTAAATATCTATAGATGCTGAAAAGACATTGCAAAACAGTTTCTTATTTGGCTTATTTTTCATAAATTAATGTTCAAGGCCTAGCTTCCACTTCAGGAAGGAGTTTCGTTGCTTTAAGCCTTGGATTTACGGGTTTTAGGACACCGTCAAGGTTTCAAAAGATGGAAAATTAAAGTCCTAACGATACTACTTCTCTAATTTCATTCCTTTACAGGATGTCCCAAAGTAACGGGTTTGCTGCATTTCATTTGGTTAGTATTTAGAGAAAGAAAGGCAATAGAAATGTACCATTTACTGCATTCTACTTGATTTTCTAAGTAGACCGGCTAATCCGTAATTTTTTGGAACATCATGTAAATAATTTGAATGAATATTTTCTAAATTGTGATATATTCTTCATCTACCCCACTATTCATTAATCCTAACAAATTTTGGATTTGACAAACTTGACATAAAGCCTCAAATATATATGGTAATGCTGAAAGTAACGAGACAATTTTTGTTCGATTACTCAAACTCCGGATAAATCTTAGCTACAAGACTATGTGACGAGCAAGAAATTTATGATCGATAAATTTCTAAAATTATATTATAATTATATGTGTTTTTCAAAAATCCACTTTGAAGTTTCAATTATTTAGATTTATTTGGTTTTCTTTTCGAGGCAGTCGGAGATACTTTGAGGGTAGCAGAGGAATGCGAAGGTGATTCATTGGTCTCCCTCCGCCTATCTCCTGGAGGATGCCATTGATCGCCCCCCCATGCGAACATATTGCCAATCATTATCCCTCCCTTCGGCCAACCCTTATCGGAACATTTTATGCAAATCGAAGGGCTGCGAGTGGCGCAGAGGGACGGTGGAATGAATAAAGGGCGGATGAAGAAAGTTGGGGCGGAATGTTTAGAAGCGGGTTTCTTTGTAAAATAGCAGGATAAGGAGGATGTGCGATGCATTGAAATGCAGTGAGCGTCGTTGCTAAGGCTGTTTTGCAGCCCTTTACCGCGCCTTCTTTAAAGAAACTCCGATGAATATCCAAGAAGACCATTTTTCCTTCTAAAACCTATGTCAGAGTTTAAATCGATATTAATTAAATATAAATTTGGACGATGAAGAACGGAAGAAAAAACTGTCATAGAAAAATTAAATGCTTCTAGATTAAGCCAAGAAATGTTCTTATGACGTTACCCAAGAGATTTAATAACTATATGGACGGGAACATAAGCATTGCGTACATATAAGAGTATTATAACATGAATAAACATTAGGTAAGTATGAATATAGGAACATCCAAAAGAATTAATATCATGCTAGAAGTAAACACCTGCTTGCGGAAGCTTTTGGACAAAAACGACATGTGAGCGAATGCTTAACCAGTCAATCGATTGAATGAAACTTCTAAATTTTTACCGTAAAAATAGGAAAAATGATGTATGATTTTTGATATTGCGAATATAAATTCTCATAAGGATTAAAAATAAATCATCAGTTCTAAAACCAGTGGATATAATTCCAATAGAAATTTCTATCTTAGGATAACTTGGAAGTGATTATCTGAAGTTATCTTTTCTGAAAGTAAATTTTTAAAATGTGAAATAACTTCTCCGCAAAGAGATCAGAACGAGTAGTTAGAATTACAGTGTCGAAATAACACTGTTTAAAAAGTTAGTATATACCTCATTTCATTTAGGCGACCAGAAACGGGTATATCACCTTTCATCAACTGTATTTCTTAACCAAAATATTTCAGAAATTGAGCTGAATCCACAGATTTTTTATGATTCTATGCTTAATCAATTCTATTTTTAAAAAGGATTTCTTTCCTTGAATTAGAAATTGCACACTTTTAAGTGAAAATTTATATAAACTTGAAGAAGTATTTTACAAAAACAACTGAATAAAATCTACTATTTACGAGATGTAATCAAACCCTAATCCAAGATAATTCACTACCTCGATTAAATTCTTAAGCTAGAGAGCACAGAAACGCAATGTGATTTTGAATGCTAGTGTCGAACTCAACGAATCCATTGTACTCACGTATCGTTCGGGCTTCGGAATTTCCTCTCTTCAGAGGGCATCGAAGTTATAAATTCGGGATAAATCCGAAAATAAATCGTAGCCAGACATCACGATGTTTTAGCATCGAGTATCCTCCCCAATTTTCTAGCACAGCATTCAAAAACTTCTAGGACGCGCTCATTTCATTCTAAGTCACTTCCGTTCTCATTAGAGAGCATTCCCGTAGTAATAGGTCAACTTCAACGGAATTATCGGAACTCGAGAGAGCTTCGGTAATCTCGTGTCCTCGGCCGCATATTTGCGGGAAGTAGCGCCGATGCGGAGTCCGGAGTCGACCGCCACAACAACCGCAAAAGATCCGGGACAGGGGAGCGGAGGGGCAAGATATAGGAGACTACCACCCGTCCACTTCTCACCCGCGAATAAAGGCATTTGTCCGGACACCATTCCTTGCTGGTATGCCGGGTAACAAGCTTTCAATACATGTATACCAATCTTCCCTCACACCGTAAGCTTGCTCAATTTTCTCTACCGTTGACGATATCCGCGGGTCCCTCTCCAGGAATATCGCATTGGATTTGAACATGCAATCGAAACGAGTTTCGTATTTTCCCTGAATATTTTATAATCGATAAGCAAAATGCTCGTAACTATCAAATAATTATTTTGCAAAGGAAAATAATTATTATTGTAGCGTAAAAGTTTGGAATTCAGCTGATTCTCAGCAGAAAACTACGCTATTTTCATTCGCTCAGCCTGTTACTATACAACCCGGAGATCGGTTAGAACCTCATAAACTCCACCATTAGTTACTAACAATAAGAGCTAGGAGAGAGGAATGTGGCTTACTAGGCAAGTTGAAGAGTGATATATTAACTTTGCCAACCTATGAAATTTTCATTACACATTATTTTATTCCTTCACGTTTTCCTGACACTTTCTATATCGCACTAAAAATTTCAGAAATTACCTGTTGCTATCACAATAGCAAGTCTGCAGAAAATTTCATTTTACATTTTAAAATTAACATTGATTCTCCTAAAATTACATATAAATGTATACTACGAGATTTGGGAAAAGGTTCGAAACTACCTCGTTTAGCTCATTCAACTTATAATTCTTTTGAGGTAAGTTTGTAGATAACCTTAGGTCCTACCTATTTTTGGACGAGTAAAATTAATGATCTTTATACATTTTATAGACTTACCAATTATCGATATTTTTAAGTGAAAGTGACATTACGAAGTTTGCATTGCGCGATATATTCTTGATTATTTAAAAACGTGCCGTCTTTTAGACTGCTTTAAATATTGTGAACAATAAATATATTTCAAAAGTAAGCAATAGCAGAATATTTTCAACCGCATCCCGAAGATGCTTAAGCGAGTGGAAATGTCTCTCAAGGTTAGACTCATCTTTCCGATGAGGATATGTGCATATCTGTTGGTGATTGTAAGGCATTCGGCACATAGAAATCGGAGGGATGTGATTCAGAAGTGGAAAAGATGCGAAGCAGATGAGAAAAAAGTTGTGGGAATGCGGAGAGGAAAGGTAAAGAGGCGTGAATTCCTGCTCTTTCAATATCAAGTCTCAACGTTTCTGAATGAAAGTGCAGACAATGAATAAAGAAATATTCATAACGAGCGAAAACTCCCGCAGAAATTCAACGGAAAGGTGCGCTACGAATTTTCACAATCAAGATGAAGCTTTTGCATCGCATAGGAGGTACTTTTTCGAATTATCAATGCAGATTATGAATAGAATTTCCAAAGTTGTACAAGGTGTTTAGCATTATTAATGATAACATCCTTAGTATTCTAAATGATCGGTTTATTCGTAAGAAATAAAGGCTTCCACTGTTCAACTCAGAGTTGGAGTTTGATTTCCAGTAAACAAAAACTAGCAATTGAGAGGCACTAACGATTTTTTGTCTTCCTGATCATGAACACTAGTCATTTATATAAGCCGTAGTACTCCTTCTTGGGCTAAGAAAACTAATATTCTATTTAGTTCCTTTACTCAGTCTTTCCTATGTTTACATTCATCTTCCACTTTAGTCGCTTCCCATTATAATTCTTTTAATTCCATTTAATTCTTTCGACTATGCTTATATAACGCCTTCAGGTTCCTATCCTCTACATTTAATCTTTTTTCGTAGTTTCTTTTCTCTCCCATCTTTGCAATAATTTATTACTCTTCATTTTTGTCATATTTCCAGGAGTAAATATTTCTTCTTAAATTAATCGTAGAGATCCTCCTTTTATCCAGCAACTTCTTGGAAGAACGCTTGTTCTCATGATGCAAAGAGTACATCATTCCCTTATCACTAGAAGGCGTAAATCACTGCCGAAAAACTTCCGATCGATATCGCTTACTTTGATATTTTATAAAATTCCCTAGCACATCATTATTAGCTCTTTTTTATGATGATAATATGATAATTAAGTTCATTCAATTTCGATGATGATAATATGGTTTTCATAAAGAACGCCGCTGTGAGAGACAGTTAGCTCTCCTGAAACACAAGAATAGGAAATAAAAGGAACACTATCACAGTCCTCGAGGAGAGCAGAGAACGGACAGAAAGCAGAGATCGGACAACATCCAAACATCTTTGTCTGACTCAGGGGTGTAGAATAGAACAATTTATTTGAAGATGTTTTAGAGCCCGCTATACTTTTATAAATAGAATTAAAAGTATTATTCATGCGGGATGATATCATATTAAGTAAAAACGTACTGATTTTATATTGTATCTTGTAAATTAAAGCTTTAATAACGGTGAAGTTAAATTTAATTCTAGATTGATTTACTAAATAAATTGTTTGAAATTTTTAATCTGACTGAATGAGTCAATCTGTAGTTAATCTGACATTACGTTTAAAAATCAAAGAATTCTATTTAAAATCCTGGAAATTTAGGGTAAAATTCGTTCAAGTCTTCCGCAATTCTGTGAGATGATGACTGAATAACGGTTAAGGATATTTCCACTTAACGAACTTCTTTGTGGATTACAAAGATTCAAAGCAATTTCTTGCACTAAAATTGAAACTAGACGGCAAGCAGCTTTCTTTGAGTTTGGATATTTTGATTCTGGTATGAGTTTCCAAAATTCAATTTTAGAAATAGATTTGTGCTGCATTTGCAATGCCTGATCCTCTTTCATCTTTAATCACACGATTCTCCAGACGATTTTTCGACGATTTTTATTTCAGAAATCGGAAATCCTTCAATATCACAAACAAAAGAGTCCTGAAAATATGAAAATGCAGATTTCAAAATTTTCAAATCTTCAAACCTATGTTTGAAACCTGCTTGCAAATCTTTCTGCTCTAACAATATTTTAAGATTTTCTATCAATGACGTAACGATTTATTTAAGAATCATTAGTTAATCTAAACTTTGCGTAAACTTGAAAGTTTCCAATGATAAATTACAGAGGATAATCTTACTACTACGTATTTAGGCGACCAAGAAGTTTTCCAGAAGAAGGAAACACGTAAGCAACAAATGTATCAAAAACTAGTAGTTATCTGTATGAGATATCCGAAGAGCAAATAGCATACCATACACAATGAGGTTTTAGAGAGCATGTGAAAAATTCAAAAAGGTTGCCAGGTGCAGACACAGAAGCAGACCATAACCTATTTATATATTGCGATGAAGATAAGGGAAAAAAAGGTCTTAGAAAAGTGATGGAATTCAGCAGTTCTAGGGGTAGAGAAGGGATCGATCAGCTCAAAGGAGAATATTCAGATACTCGAGGATAAAAAGAAAGGAAAAATTGCGTAGAATATCGCACGAGAGAAAATTTCTGAGACCAAAATTTCGAGATCGGCGTATATCAAGCAAAACAACAAAGATGGGGACTAAAAAACTAAATTTAGTACTTAATAAAGCTTTAAAAATAATAAGAATACTCGTTTTTCAATAGGATTGACAGATTTAGTTCGGTGATAAAAATGTTCTACTCTTAAATAATGTCACAAATATATTCAATGACGAGTTGAAATCCACACTAAAAGTATTCGATTTTATATTTCTGAGAAACTAACAAAATATAGAAGAACTTTAACAGGAGAGGTATATAATTATTACAGTCCAATTTATACTTTAAAGTTTCGGAATGTTAATAAAAGTTGACTATATGGTTGATCTGTTATATCGGATACTTAACTAATAACATAACATTATAAGAGATACTTATTTGCCAGCGATTTACGTATAAGTAAACATAAATATATTATCTTCCATTCAGGACGTAAGTAGTGAGTAACGGATTTTAATGCTCCAACAGCCAAAAAATCACAATATTAAACGTCGCGTGTTTGTTTTAGTATTGTTTCCCGTTTCCAAAACCACTTAAGTAACTGGCAAAACTAATATTTGAAGGATGCTGTTTACCAAGATCTTCCAGAGTACCTTTTGTAAGAGAATGAGGAGCGTGAAAAAGAGAGAATGAAGAGGAATGGGGGACAATCCAACGGACAATATAGCAGAGTATCGATACTAAAAATTACATTTTCTAAGAATAAAATATTGTCACCTCACCCCCTTAATAGGAATATCTTACTTTTGTTAGGATAAAAAAATGTCGTCTTAAGCTCTTTATAGCCAAATTATCTTAAAAATCATATAAAAAGGGGCTCCCGGATAGCCTTGTGGGCAGCGCGTTCTACCTCAATGAAAGCGGTTCCGTGTTCAATTCCCGGTGGGAGCCCACATGCGAAATGACCTCAGCTGTGAAATCACTTTTCAGAATGCTACTACTAACATATAAAAAATAATACTATTATTCAAAGGAAGTAATGCATAACGGGAAAATAATACAGTGAGAGATTGAGTGAAGAGAGAGAGAGAGAGAGAGAGAGAGAGAGAGAGAGAGAGAGAGAGAGAGAGAGAGAGAGAGAGAGAGAGAGAGAGAGAGAGAGAGAGAGAGTAAAATTTTACAAACGTCGATTGAAAAACAAACAACTTAAAAAACGACTTAACAAATTACTATGACTTAAGTGTTTAAAGAATGTAATGCTAATTGGAATTGTTAAATCCAACTGTGTGTTAGAGTACCTTCACATTATTGTTTTGAGAGAGGCAACATTAGGTGAGTAGACGCAATGCAAAGGAGATCCATATGAATTAAAATGAATATTATCTTATAGAATATTCTTACTAACATTTACCTCATGAGAATAATTCCATTTCACGACGAATGTAGACAGTAGTTTTTCTCTTCAAATAACTGCAACTCGAAGTTATAACTTAATCTTAATTGTTATCCGATTTAGGTAACCTTGCATTAAAATATCTAATTTAATCGAGTAATTTCCACTGAAAAATATTTTTCAGCCGAACAATCAAGTCAAAGAAATATGAATTCTTTAGAGAGCGCTCTTTTCACCATTCGAGACTGAAGATATTTATACACCATGAAATCCAAAAGTAAAAGAACTCTTTCAATGCATTCTATAGGAATACGTCGAGATTACATTCATATGCATTCACGAACATCTCTTAATTCGACTTTCTATTCCAACCATATCGTGGAAACGATGCCAAAACTCGATGAATGGCGGTAGAAAGAATCGACTTGTGCTCGCAGGTAAATGCAAAGATGAAGAGTAGAGAAGATGACGAGGGAAAGGAGGAAATGGCAGAAAATAGGGAGAAAGAGAGGGCTTTCTGGTAGGATTAGGTGGGGCGAGTGTGGGCTAGATCTTTAAAAGGGTCTGAGGATATGCGTGGCCGTGGGGTGGATTAAGAGCGGCCATTAGAAGGATGAGAGGGCGGAAGGGGAGAAAAGGCAATTAAACGGCGCGAGAATCATGGAAACGAAAGACCTTTTAGCAACTTTCCTTTCATGTCCAGCGGAGATCAGTCCCCTTTCACGTCCACCTCCTTCCGAAGCTTTTGTTCCTCGTCACATCACTCGTTATAGTTCGAATCGCTGCCGTGCGCACTGGACAAATGTATTCACTTGCGATTACCGTTCATCTCTTCGCTGGACCTAAAGACGCACTCTCGGAGAAGTGTATTTATGCATCCAAAACGGAAATGCCCTCTTTGAACTCCAATACTCATGAAATACTTAATTTATATAATCGTATTTTGTTCATTCCACTGAGAACGAATTTTCCACCATAGATGGAAAAAATAAAATCCTCTCCATTAAAATGAATTTTCATTCAGCAATTGAAGATCGTTAATTTCGTATACGATTCAATGGTATATTTACGTTATGAAATTGATATACGAAGTTAAACGCTGAAGGGCAGCTTCAGGGGTGTGAATGAAAGTGTCGATATGAAATATTTAAAAATACTCAGATTAAATTCAAAAGTATCGGAAGCAACTTTGATCCTGTTTGCTCTTCCTTCTTTGGATTTTAAATGTATGCTGTGCTGGTTGCTTCTTCGCTTGAACATGACACAATGGCATCGAGTATAGTCGTATGTTTTTCTTTTACTGTAGTTTTTTGCTCAGTTATTATTAAAACCATTTTCAAGTATCCTTGAGAAAAATTGATTCCTGCCTTCTCTCTCCTATTCAGAGTCATTCCAGGGGCTATTCATGACCACCTCATTCATGGTCATTTACAGGATATCCTCCAGCGATCGATAGGCAGCGATTAATCTGTTCTTCTTGCTTGGGATACGGTAAACACTGTGATATTAAGTCAATATGTTGGTGGAATTGCTTTGGAGAGGTTTGAAATCCTATCAGAAGAATATTTCTTAAACTCTAGACAGGAGGCGATCTCCATTAATTAATGCATTATAGAGTGTTAATCTTAAAATTCATATATTCGATGATTCCTCAACCCATGGCATTGAGATAAAATGGCTTAGATTTCAATTGATCTGGTACGTTAACTTTGAAATATAAATCATCTTTGAGTTTGTATACAATACATAAAAGAGAGACACATTAACAACTACGCCATGCCTTTGCTCGATATCTCAAGATGATGTCACATATGCAATAATCTTTCTACCTTAAGTCACCCGAGTTACATATAAATTACAATGTGTTATATTGCTAATAATGCTTTTCGTATTAACCAAAACTTTTCAATCTTATTAACTTGATAAAATGCAATTTAAATTTAGATCCGATAATATCTTTAGTTTTTTATTTAACTATTCTTTGTTTTAAATAATTATTTATAAAATAGCATTCATAACACTGGGACGCATTTTGATTGAATGTTATCTGAGTATAATTATGTTGACGAAACTAACGGGTTGATGGTATGCTGCTTTTCCCATATTGATGTATACGTGACTTATGCTTATTAAATAGCAAAGTAAAATTCTCAAAGAATGATTTCATAGTAAAAGAACTTCATAAACTACAGAAGAGTAAGTTCTTTGCAAAAGACAACATGGTGTTTAAGTCATTGAAATATTTTCGCATCTTTCCTTTCTTGCAAAATGTATAATTAATTCAGTCCATGTAAGTTACACATGAAGTAAGTAAATGATTGATGACGCTTAATTTGGTAACACTCTAAGACTCCTTATTTTGAGAATATAATGAAATGATTCTAGGATGTAGGAATACGTATATTTATTTGTATGTATATACGTACCTATTCGACCCGAAAGAATTTCTTTTGTTTCATATTATTCGTTACTATTTCGCCGAAAAATCATTAAATTTTTACTAAACGAAAGTATAAGTATATTAAAAGGTGCATTATTACCATGGATTAATATACGGTTACAATTTGCTAGAGCAACTCCGATAAATTCGTCAGGTCGAGTTTAATCTTACGCTAAAGAAAATCATGAAAGAAAGTTCACACCCATATAATCACTAAAAGTGGAATTACCGACAGCCAAAGGAAGAAAATCTATCTTGATAGTCTTCCTTCAACGTCAGTTCCAGTGAAGCTCAAAATAGTGCAGTATGAGGGCAGCGTTGTTAATTTATCGAATCCGTCTTTAGTGTTACATAAACAGATAGACTACTTTAAAACGCTCCGTTATTATTGTTTCGAATGAAAATTTCGTTTACTTTTAGTAAGTGTCTATAAGATCAAAATATACAGTTATTAATTTCAAGTGGTTGACATTCAATTGGCGGAGGCTGTAGTTTCCGTTGGAGGCGTGTCGGGAAGCGTCCATTTTAATCAAACTTGATCAGAAAGAACCGAAAGTAATAAACGGTGGAAGCGATACCTGTGTACGGTCCCTTCTAAGTGGCCTTTTCTATTAAGAATCCCTTTCATTCGACGGCTTTTTCGTCTGTCTGCAATTCATCCAAAACCAACATCCCCTCCCTCGATTGCGTCGCGGGGTCCCCAGGGCACACCCACACAATCATCCCCTCTTAGAATAAGATGCCACCGGACTCTCCACTCTGACCTCCCTTATCGACCCACCAACGCTTATTCCCATTCTACTTGCATCCAATCCCACCCACATTTCCCATAGTGTGATCGCTCTCATATCTTTGCCTTAACTCCTCTGTTACCTTACCTTATAATTTTATTAATTTTTACTCAGGTATCTATTCAATCGTTGAATCTAGAGCATTGAACGAATCGCGCCCGTGATGCAGTTTTGCAGAATCTCTGGTTGTAAATACAGTTAGAATTCCACTGACATAGCATCCAGCCTCTCATTTTAATGTAAGCTCTTCGTGCCTACAACCAAAACGTTATCAGTGAAAGATTCCTCAAGCCCGTCGAATTGTAATAGCTTCCGTGTTAGCGTTGTCTTCCGGAAATTAAAGATAAAGCCTCACGATATCGATTTCCATGGATTGATATGCTTCTCCGAATACAATAAATTCGCTTTCTTTACTCTGACTCTGAATATAAGAATCGGTTTAGTTTCAGAATATGATAATATAATTTATAATGCACAGAGCAGTAATTTAAAGCCACACGAAAGATTCACACTATATAATCATTCCGAAGGCTCAATTTTTATTACAGTAAAGGGTATGGTCGATATTTATAAGCAGTGATATCAACTTAAGCAGCAATTCACCTCTTCATTTAAATTAATTTTTATTATTTATATTATTTGCATCCATAGAAACCAAATTTTTTCGTGATGCTTTATTTCGTTTCATTTATAGGCAAATTTTGCGGATCGCGAAGCATGAGATTGTGAAATTATATTCATTGCGTGATGTCAAATTGTAGCTATAGAAGGACAAGCCGTATTAATCGCTTTTACAAATATGGCTGCATCTTGGACGGATTTACCATTAGGTGCACTAAGCTGAAGGCCTCGCCGTCCAGGGGATCCAAAAAAGAGGTCTTGTTCTGTTTTCATCGCGAATAATCTCTTGGTGGGACCTCTAAATGGTCTTTGCCCTTAGGAGTTGTGATTACTGAAATTCTCTCCGGAGCTGAACTCTATTGACTTAATAGGTAGAATTTCAACAAAACTGCTATAGTGCATGATTCTTTATATTTATTTGATGTCGAATTTGTTAACAAAGCTTCTAATACATTGTATTAATACAGATGATTTTAGAGCTAAATTTTTATGAGTGTACTCTGCTGTGCTATCCACACACGTTTAATATTTCTTCATAATACTGTTGAATGCAAATAGATTGCTATAGTAATCGGGTGCTTTTAAGACAGCAAATTCAATTTCTTCGGTCCCTTGTAGAACCATTTTCAACCGAGCAGCTTTCTCAAAGAAGGTGCGATTCAAACTTCAGAAGTCTGAGGCATCCTCTATAGTAGTCACTGAAATTTCGAGACATGACCTCGTAATAGAAGATGCTCAAGACGACTGTTATCTCCGCATTAGATATTTGACTATTCAGATTCGAAAGATTTTCCATCAAAGGATTGTGCAACAAGATTTGAAAGATACTATGAATGGATATAATGGTTTGAAGATGAGAAAAAATGTCTGAAAGGTGTGAATCCTGTAAAAACTGGCAAACGTATCAGGAATAGACCTTATTGTTATAATACCGAGACATAGATATAAATAAGCAGTTTTTTCACAAATGATAGTTAGAAGAAGTAATAGTTATAGGGAAATGAAATAAAGATACTGCGGCCTGATTCTTCAGAATGTGAATCGTATATTATGATTGACTCATGAATTCATGCGATGACAAAATAACGTAGCAAATTCAATTCTTTCTCTTTTCAATCTTCCAGTCTACTAACTTTGGCCCGTTTCCTTGTATGTTACTGTCTGAAACCAATCCTAATGTGAAGAAATGAAAACGCAAATAGTTTACTATTCTACTAGTTTTTCCTGCTATAAATGAAACACTTAAAGACTAGGTAAATGCAAGTAGACTTCTAGTAACACCCATTTCTCAGACAAGTTAATTTCTCACGTAGAATATTAGCCACCAACAACGAACACATTTTCAATATGCTTTCCAATTAATATGAAGCTATCTATCATACATCCTTTCCTATATAATATACAATCTAGTGCCAATTTAAGATTAATATACTTGGTGTTAATATATATTTACTCTTACCATTTATTCATGCAAGGCAATATTTGTTGTTTTCAAATTCTTGAAGAACTAAGAATAGCCTTAAAGAATGTTTTTCTCTGTATTTTAAATAATGTGAATCACAAGAATTTCCGTTTGATTAGTCCTAGAAGGAAATATTCTGAAAATATGATCAGATTTTGAATTACTCTCAAGACTATTAATACATATTGGTCAACGACAAAATTGCTCCGGGTGACACTGAATGAAAAAATATACTTTGAAGACTTCGTATATTTATGTGAACTACCTAACATTTCATTTTCAATCTGCATGAATAATTCTTCGTAAATGTACCGTAAATGCATTTATTTGTAATCATCAACTTAGCTCATATACAAATATCCAAGAATCTTAATAGCTAAATCCAATGGTAGCGGAAGACTATCTCGTTCAGTGTTAAGTTTGGATTCTGTCAAATTCGCATCCGTAGTTTCAATAATCGACAGGAAAAGGCTCTTGGCGCCTGACGCCCCCAAGAGTGTTTTGAGATTCCGAACACGCCAAAATATTTCTCCGGCAGAAAAAAGCCTCTCTCTCCTCCTTTATCACCAATATAATGTCACACTCAAACAAAAAACTCATCCACCAACAGTACTTCTACATATGGAACTTTGAACGTTTAGTTATTACCTTCCTTTTATGTCAGTGGAGGGAATCTATTCAAATTCATGGATCGTTAAGCATCGACGACGCATTACGAAGTCAAAGTTTCGTCGAATCCCTCCATCAGCTTTTTTTCGCTTCCGATAGGCGATCCAATAAACATTCGCTATCTGGCAGAGCTGTATTATTTCCCTCCGTCATCCGATCGCTAGCCCCATTTGCTTTTGAAATCCATTTCCCGCCATCTTCATCTCCACTTCCAAAGCTGCCCTATCGGACTTCTATTCCATCCCTTCTTCCTAAGCACCCTCTGTATTACATTCGCCCCCACGTTCACTCGGCGCTCTGCCTTTTTACGCCTAAAAGAAGGAATACTGACGATTTCTTATAAGAATACTCCCATTTTACAAAGTCACTTCCAAATAGAATATATATTTTGAAAGACATACTTTGATATTCCAAGAGATTTTCAACTCTAAAAACAAATCATTTATAAAAACACTCAAAATTTATCACCCTTGGAACGATTCTACCATATGTTTGAATATTTTTCACGTGTTTTTTTAATACAGGATAGAGTATTAGAAATAGTAATTTTAAAAGTGCTCCGACAGCTGAGGTCATTTCAACTTGAGCCACCTCCAGGAATCGAACCCAGATCTACTTTCACAGAAGTTGAATGCCCTTTTGGCTATCAGGAAGCCCCAGGGTGGAGAAAATTTATCTTACATATACATTTTTTCAGTTTAGTTCATGGCTATAATAATATCATAGCTACTGAGGTATGAATGATGGTATTGATTAAGGTCCCTCCTTATGAAATGCTACGAACAATGTTTCTTTAGTTATTTGGCTTCATTTCCGTCAACTTGATCTGCTTGTATAATTCTGGCTCCATGCGAAAAGCCAAGGAAAATTACCTCATTCCTCATCTTGCCTTGTAAGCCCAATTGCCCTCTCCTACCTCTTGGTAACTAATAGTTGGGGAATGAGGTTTCAGCTAATCTCTTTGCAGACAGTTTGCTGGTATAACAAAGTAAAGAAATCAGGGTTTAACTAGTATCGTATTCATCCTGATGGCTTTTTTAATCATAAACCACTCTAATATTAAAATCTCCGATAACTAATGGAGGGAAAATGAGGCATACTAGTTGAGATGAGAAATTACATAGTTTTCCTTTGCATTCTTCATCGAACTGAAATACTATAAACGGATATATTCAACATAAATGCAGCACGACAGTAGCTCAACAAATATCGTTTCATTGAATTCTATGAGAAGTTACCAGGATGAATTCCATTACTAGGCATCACTCTTATCTTATTATCCTGAATTTTGTCACAGTCATGAGCGTGACGCTTTTGGCTCTTTTTTTACCGAAATAAAATCGAAAAATATTCCAGTCACAAGTTATGGAAGGAAGTGGAGGAACTAAATTCAGAGATTCTAGAAACTGAGCGATGTTCTGTAGCAACTGTTTTTTGGCCATTCCGTAAGCCCATTTCCATCCTCTTTCTTTTTTTCCAGATATTAAAAATTAATCTGAAGGAAACTGGGTAAACTGTAATCAAATTCATGGCATTACTGAATATTATCGGTTGTTTGCTTTAAAGAAGACGATAGTTTTTAAAGAACAAATTAAACTTCTTAAATAGCAAAAAGATATCATATTTCTCAATACTTGGATTATAACACACGTCATGTCATGTCATGGAAAATAGCAAAAGAATTTAATGATATCAAGGAATATATTTTCCCAAATATATTCAAGATTATTCCATAATCAGGATTTAGTCCTTCTAAAAGAGATTTTAAAAGTATTTCACAATATTATTTGAAATTTTAAATTTATCCAGAATTAGCTATTTTCATCTCTACTATGATATGATATCTTACAGAAAATTTGATATCATTAAACACTCGTTAATATGTAAAAGAAACAAAGGATACAAAACATTTGAATTAATCGATGTCTTAATTTATCAATATTATACTCATATGTATATGAATTATAAATTTATCTCCAATATTCGTACATGAAATCCGAATATAGCCTTTAAGAGATTTAAGAGTAAACTTAGTAATCTTGAGTCCTCATCGCCTTAATTTTCATTTCGATCTTTTTTGTAGAAATTGGTCTAAGTAGAAACGAAAGTTTTTTTAATACCTAGCAATTATTAATTCTTCGGTGATTTCCCAAGAGAAAGGCGGAAAAGTGAACGGGAATAGCGTAGATATTTCTAAGGTGGAAAGATGTAGCTTGGTAAGTGAAGAAAACGCTATATTAAAAGTTTACAGGAAGTATGAGAAGAGGTCGCATAGGGCTTGATTTTGCTCCACATTCAGAGATGAGCTCATCCATTCAATCTCTACCGTTTCTCCTAGACTGAACTTAATTTTTGAAAACAGAAAAATTTTACCCATGCATACAATATTCATAATAATTGCAAAGACGGGCGATGTAATTAAATTACTCTTTTGCATGGAAACTTCTCCATCTAACAAGTTCGCTGGTGTCCTTAGATTTGCTTGAAATATAACTAACCTTTGTCTATGTAAGTGCATCCATACCATTGATATCAATGATAAATCTTAGCTTGGAGAGATCTTCCTTGAATCATTCCAGTTAACTCTTTGTTCCACATAAATATTTAATTAAATATTTATTTTATTAAATATTTATTTTATTAAATATTTATTTTATTAAATATTTAAATAATTAATTAATTAATTTATATTTTCTTCATAGCAGAAAAAGATCCACGGTTGTAGTAATTTAAATATAGTAAGGGATTCTACTGAATAGTTTCTTCTAGAGTGTGGAATACGTATGGGTCTTGATGGGAAAATTCAGCGGAATAGTGTGTCATTTATCAAAGTGAATGATTACAAACATAATTTACTCTAATAATCTCATGAATTTTCTTATTATGAAAAATTTTAGTTTGCTCAAGTGAAACTCGAGTGGTAAATACTGCTTAAGGAGGATTATCCCAAAAGGATAGAGGCATGTTTTTCTATTAAATCATCAACCCAGAGGCTGGTTAAATGAACAAATCTCCCTTTCAACAGCCGAAAGCTTTGGAGAAGTAATGAGTTATACTTGGTAAGATGAGGAGTAAGGTAGTTTTTCCTTATTCTTCTAAGTGATTATTATTGATTATTAACTTATCATTCCTTTGGGACCTCCGGATAGCGAAGTGGTCAACGCTTTCGATTTCGGTGAAAGCGTTCGCGTGTTGGATTCCCGATGGAAGCTCATGTGCGAAATGACCTCAGCTGTCAAAGCGCTTAACAAAACTAGGACTAATAACTGATCCAGAGGGTACGAGCGGAAACTATCCTATGAATAACACTTTTCATTATATGATTAGGACTATGTGACTCTAATTTATTCCACTTGTAAGCACCACTCATAGCTCATCAGGCTTCAAATAGTCAATGGTGTAAACAAAACTGAAACATAGATGGTGAATAAAATATACATTAATCTATCACTTGTAGCAAATGATAGGTGAGTGGGAAAGTCAATCAGAACTGACAAGTAACTCAAAGAAGGGTAGCAACCATCGCAGATGCCCCAGAGGCAAAGGTGGAGCCTAAATGAATAAAAGAATGAAATTCAGAGAGCCCCTAGTAATAGTGAGTACGAATACAGCACTTATTTTGGTAACTGTAGTAAACAATAAATGCGTATATATACTTAAGATTTTAGTCTAAACCCGATACGAAGCCCTCCGAGTGCAGGACCACAGGTATACTCCCACTTATCCGATCTTCGAGGCACTACCATCGACATCGATGATTCTATGGAAAAGATAAGTGATTGAAGACCCCAAAAATTTGCTGGAGGGAAATAGAGGAGGTGTTTAACAGAAGGAAATGAAAAAATAATTGTAACGCTTCTTATTCTCCTTGGAAACAATCTCATGCCATTAGCCCGCGAAATAGGAGAAAAAATTGCGGAGATTCTGTGGAACACGTGCGTCTCGACACTGGGATGAGTGACGATAACGTTGAAGAAGTTTTCCTGGATCCCGCCCCCTCTCACGGGAGCCCTTGTCCCCTGCCCTATCGGAAATCGCCGAGCAGGAATTGAAGTTGCCCTCACGTGGGATATTGGAGTTTTATCTGCGGCCCTCCTGAGGCCCTTCCATGCCAAAGCAACGACCCAACCTCTTCCTCATTCACCTTTCTCATATGCATCCGAGAGGGCTATACTCATCGCAACGTGAATTGAGTCTTGAGTTTGTTTTATTCAGTGGCATTTGATAGAGAGGAGGCCACTTTAAGTAAGACGCCGATTCGTCATCGCCTCACGCGCGCTACAACAGCTAACGATTCGGATTTTACGGGAGTGATAGATGAGTGGGTTAACGAAGGGACGTGGGCTAAGAGAAACTGTGCATGACCAATGTGAAAAGGAGTGCGTTATGAGCAGAAAAATGCACAGCGTGCCGCGATGAAAACAGAAAAACAAAGGTACGTAAAGGTAAGTACAGTTTTATCGCTCAAAGTATAGTATGCGCCCAAATACGCAGAAGTTAGGGAAAGAACAAAGTGGAACGGATGGAAGAAGCCTAAGATTTCTAGCCGCCCGAGCTTATAGGGCTTTAAACAGCATGGTGTCTGAAGGAAGTAAATGTAAGCAGCCTAAGAAATAAACTGTGGTGTCCGTAAAGATATTTGGAAGTCTCTGAACCGAGAGAGAAGTGTATGAGAGCATTGAATAGAATGACTTTGTGAACAAACCAGGCTATTAGCATGCTTACCCCAGAAGGAGAAGGTATGGTGATGGATTTATGTAATAAAGCTAATTATCCAAGAATAAGATTGATAATAAGAATAAGATCAGCTTAACATCAGTACTGTTGTTGATTCAACAGACATGAATTTTGAAAGTGTTTGGATCAGAGTCATCCAAGTTTGAGTACGAGAAGCAGGTAGAAGTTAGAGAAGGCAGTTAGAGAAGCCAATTGCAATTTCATTTTTCGATCCGTTTCATTTTGCAGCATGCCCGATAATGAAGGGTTGTAAGGTATCTTTACACTTTGCAATGAGCTATTACATTTTCGTTATTCACATTGTGCGGCTTTCTACAGTAAGATTAGAGTTGCAGCCGATATTCCGCGAAGTATCTCCCACTTTGACCGCGCAATAAGAGCCTTTGATTAGATTTACGTACCTTTCATCCACCCTTTCAGATAATCCGTATACATCAACCTAATGGTTACCAGACTTTAAATACATTCGAGGATATTACCAAAGTATTAACTCAGTTTCTAACCCTCTTATATCCGCCTTGCAAATACTCTCTTCGTTCCACCGTGCTCTACACCTTTCATGTTCCGTTGTGAAATTTTGTTATTACTGTCTCACAATTAAAAATCAATCATTCTATTTTAATTAAAGTTTCTGTGACTTCTTATAATAAACGTTTCATATTATTATTTTTACAGTGACTAAGCAGAAAAATGAATTCATTGTTAAGAATCCTTGTTCCTCAATCTATTTTGTTTATTTGAAATATGTCGCCTTCTCTTAATAATATCACCATTACCACAGTGTACCAATTTTCTCCATCCATATTTTTCAGGGTTTTCTACAAATTATTTTCCTCTTAATTATTAGCTGAATTATCAGAAGGCTTCGCTGGTTTTTCAATGCCTCCTTCTTGCGGAAGATTACTCTCAGAAAAGAATTTCTTCGCAAGGGCAGCCTCAGGTTTTTTGTCCACAAATAACTTTTCTTCTTTCCACTTTTTCATCATTTTTTTCTAATTTCATCTAAGCCGTAAAAGACGAAGGGTCATATCTTAAAAGAGTACTGCTACTGTCAATCACGCCCAAGTAAAGATGCTTATTTTTAATATTGCTAATGAAGCACTATAGGAATTTATTTAAGCATAATGAATAACTTCCAATTTATAATTGCATTATATCTACTGTTTAGCAATAAGCAGTTACGTTCCTTGATATAATAGTTAGTAAAATTCCTGATGGGTTCCCAAAATGTTTAAGAAACGTCTACATTTAAAAAGCCTCGAAAGTACGGGAACAAGAGCTATTTTATATTTAATGAACTTGAGAAAGTTCTACAGATATTTCCGAGACATAAATAGGATTCTAATAACAAATATTTATTGTTCCATCAATGGATATTATTTTTATTAGCATGGAGAGAAGTTAGAAATATTTCCTAGAAAATTCTAAAAGGAGTAATAGATGCTTGATATTTTTTCATTTCAATGAATTCCTTTCACTGATATTTTTTATAGCTGTGATTAAGCTCTGAATTAAATTGATCTGGATACCTATTTTTGGCACGATTGTCTAATTTGATTTATGCTGTTGACCTAATCTCATGATGATGATCTGAAAGGTATTACTAAAATACAATTTTTTATGTACCACATCGAGTGGTATTTGTAGTTTTGAATTAAGATGCTCTTAATTTAAATTCTAGAAATATACCCTCTGCATCAATCCCATGGATTCCTTTCACAGCCTATCAATATCAATAAGGACTCTCCACTCATAAGCGATAATTTAACTGCCATGAACGGAGTTATCGACGGTAAGCGAAGTTAGGCGAAGTTCGGCTGCACTCAGACTCTTACTTCGTCACCGCGAAGACAAGTTATTAAGCGGAAAATCAGCTTCCGGAATTCTAAATACGATCTCTGAGGATCCCCTCCTAATCTCACATTCCAATTTTCGAATCCCGAATATTCATAAGGACTATTAACGGGAGTGAAACTCACCTCAATTTACATCTCCGCGGAAATTCAATCCGTGGAAAAGATTATGGCTATGTATCATCAAGTTTCCCAGAAAAGCCTTCTCGTAGGTGGAGGAATCCCTTCCTCTAATAGGGAGTGCAAGGGAGCTAATGGTCTAAAGAGGAGAAGAAATCCCCAATGCATGACAATAACCTCTGACAAAGAGTTGATTTAAAGTTATGCTCCAAGAGTACTTCGTATGCAGAAGGCGAAAACGCTAGGCCAAAGAAAACGACCAGTAAATAACGGTTCCGTGCAAATTACGCGATAATTCTCGCCGTATATATTCCAGAAAATTAAAGGAAATAAAGAAAGAAATAGGCCATCTACTTGTCAATAAGAAAGATATGTATCACTACAAAACAAGGTAATATGTAACCCATTGATGGATGAGGGACATTTCGTCGATCGTTGCTGGTCATTGAAAAAATATCTTTCGAATAATTCGTATTACTTCGATTGAATCAGGGGATCGGTTGGTCACCATTGGAATAAGAGATGTTCAAATAAAATTATTTAAGTTATAAATATTCTAAAGATTAAAGGAAAGGGGATATATGTATTAAGGTATCTAAACTGTTGGATCCATTTCGATACCACGTTATTTGGATTCTGAAGTTTAAATAGATGAGATGGACTTATGAATATTTTTAAAATGCCAAAAAAATAAGTACATAATTTCCTTAAGTTCTACTCAGCTTTTCTAAGTTATATTTAAAATTTCTATACGATTCGGAACACCTTTGATAGATCGATGGGAATGTAATTCAATTCTCAAAATTAATTGAATAAAATTTGATGCATAGGAAGCAAAGATATCGTTAATTTGTAGTTACATCGTAAATATTGTTAATTCTGAAAATCAACAAAAATAGGTTCAATGAACTGCTCCAAAGAGAATCACTGTAGCCTTCCGTTCATGATGTTGGCCGAAGAGAAAAAAGTAAAAAACAATGGTAAACATGCCGATAGAGTAAGAGAAATTTTGATTCATTAAGCTAAATCATCTGTTCATAATAGGTGAAGAAAACACTAATTTCGATGATGTGCAAATGAACACTAAAATTTTAACTAAAGAAGGTCCTGTGATTTTGGTTGGAAAAAGGTATCAGCGAGGAATAAAATGAAACAGTAAAAGGTAAGAGAATATATAAGTAGAGATATAAAGAGGGAAGGAGAAATGTTTAGAGAAGGGTATCTGCTGAGGGAAACAAAGTAAGGGGAAAAACAAAGAGGAAGATGAAGAAAGGAGAGATGTAGTTAAGGGATAAATAAGTTTCTTGGAGATGAAAATTTCAGTTGGTAATATAACTCAGAGAATCTACTCTACCGCATGATGAAATAAAATTCTTATAGATGACAATCAAGCGCAAATTTTATTTTGAACGACTAAATTTTATCAACGCAACTTTTTTTTTAAAAGGAGATTTACCGATTCAATTTCCATGTCAAAAGATACGTAAAAGCGCATACAGCATGTTTTCGACAGTCAATATTAAATTAAAAATGAAGTTGAAAAACTCACAGCAGAGACTACTGGTAAAGAATCCCCTTCATGCTATCAAATATTGAAAATTTTTGGCGTTTAGCTAATGTTGCTTTGGTTCAATATCTTTCTTTTGTAACGAGAATATTCTTTAGAAATATTTTCAGGGAAGAATGATCATTATCTCCTTGATGTAACATACGTTAGATTTAATTTTAATTGGTCATAAATGGAATATCATATTTGGCTCTTCTCTGAAAAGTTAAATGTTAAAATTTCGGTATAATTAACATAAAATGGTGAAGTAAGGATAAAACGCAATCAATACTTCTTCCATACCCTTTTCTACGATGTTACTCAATTAAGCGTGGGACGATCTGCAACAAAAATACATAATCCGGAATATAAATTGCGACCTGTTAATTAATAAATACTAATTTCTAGATTAAGGCAAAGTTTAACCATTTTTCATTATTCTTGAGGTGTCACTCAAACCCATGAATGACTACAAATAACGTACATTTTCTTTCCTTGAGATTTTATGCAGATTTATCTCTGGGGCTTTCTTTTCTCAAACCAACACAAATGTCTTATTTTTTTGCCACAAGATTGATAGTTTACCATTACTTGAAATTCTAATTCATAGTTTTCAGCAAAATAAAAAATGAGATACATGAAAAGATTTCAATTACATCCCTATTGAGAGGAGACATCTTCGGAAGCTAAGTCATATACATCAACGGGTGATTATATACACGGGTAATTAAATAACAGCAAAAGTAATTATATCTATAACGGTATGGATACGTATATGCAAATAAGATTCTCTTTGTTCCTATAATATAATACTCTATTGAAATTATAATCAATCAGTCGTAAATTATAAACAAAGAACGTACTTCTAGCATAAAAGCAGGTTTCTATACGTAATATTGGCTGAGTGAATTTGCATTCTTGAAATGCTTACATTATTCTCTTTTTTATAATAAAAAACTAGTTTGTGATAAAAGATATTACCCCATTTCACCTTCTAGATATAATTTATTTCCCAACATGATGCAAACTTCGGATGCTTTTTTTCAGTTTGTGGCATTATGATGACGCTTTCGTATTACTAAGGTATTCGGTTTCTTCTTATCTGCTTAATGTAGTTGTCTTCAAGGAAAATTTTCTTTCTTGTGATGTAGGATGCTAAAATAGTAATTTAGATGATTTTCCACAATCTTTCTGCGAAGGACAAAGAGTTTCAGTTTTTCTTGTCCACTACTTTCTAGCAGTGTTTCCCAGAATTCTATGAAAACTAAAATGAGATCTGATCCACGAATAAGATATTAATTTAAAACTTCAACCATGAAGAGTTAAAAATTTAAAAAGAAGCATTATTATCGATTCGAAAAACTAGTGTCTTTACCATTAACCCACATAGCTAATAAGCGAATACCATCTTTATTATTCCACGTAAGAAAAAAAATTTCATATATATCTCAGTGATCAAAAGCTATCAAGGTTCAAAGGATTTTTCACTGTTGGCGTCATCTATTTTGACTTTTAATCTCTAAATTCTGACTCTTTATGTTCAATTTATTGATTACTTATTGTCAGCTCATTTTTAAAACGTTTACATCTTGCAAAAATATGTAGCTATGCTATCAAAACTAATTACTGCCTTATGGGAACTGGTTAGAATCTGAATAGCAACTTCTTATAAAGACGAATGTACCATAAAATAGAGCGCTTTGATCTTCGCTAATTCGACTCCTTCTTGGAATAGTTATTTTGCTATGGGGGAATAGCATGTTGGATGTCAGTATTAAAATATCTTCACAGTCTGAAATAGATGAAAAGATAATACTATGAGGAACTTGTCCATTCCAGATGATTTGCCTCTGGGAAGAGTTCCAGAGGATAACATTCAATAGGTACTCGTCATGATTTTACTTCCGCTATTCTTCGCCTTGTAAGTCATCAGCGATTTTCCAATAACTCCCTGAAAAAAAGCGCCACCGAAAGAAATGCAATTTCTCGCATCGAATGAATCTGCGCGATTGGAATTCGTCGATTCTGTGGTAGCCTCGATGGTGTTCACCGCACCCACCTAATTTCCATTTCGGCCGGAAGAGGCGCTCTTATCGCGAGGCGTTGGGAAATCCCTGACCACGATTTAAGTCTCCTCCGCACACAATCGCATTAAGAATATTACGATAATGGCCTCTTATACTGGAATTCGGCGCCGAGTTCACCTAAAGACGCAGCAAAAACTCTCCCCGCCAACAGCTCATAAAAGCCCTCGCAACCAACACTTATCGCCCGTAGTGATTTAAAGGCTCCTGGATACGCCCCTTTCCGCCGCAGACATCCACCTGCCCTCCCTTACCTTTTCGCTACACTGCCAGAGAAGGGCTCCTTCATGCACGGCCGATCCCTCGTGAATTAACCTTCTTATGCTCTCATTGTTCTACTGATGCACTCCTCCTTCCCTCTCTTACCTACATTGTCACCGAATCTCCTCCTTGCCAGCATAACTACGATCACCTTATTCCTATAAGATAGGCCCAAAATTCAACCCCTGAAATTATCACCAACTCGAAAATGGGTCCCAAAATGAGTTAAATGGCAAATGTAAAGTAAAAATATCTGACAATATACATTGAGAAAAACAAAGCCAACCGTGTTAGATAGAATAAATGAAACGCCTTATGGGTGCTTGAATATAAACGGATAAAATACTGAAATGTTATAATTATTTAACCCGGCAAGTTTATGCCCATGTTGGCTTTTCTTGCACCGAACATCTGGAGTCAAAATTGCTACAGAGTTTTAAGAACTTCACAGATTTCAAAATAAGACAAAAAAGAAAACTAAGAGAAACTAAATGATTTTGATGAGGGTAAAATCTCTTCAGCTGAAGGATTTCAGAGATACACCCACGGTGTGGAAAAAACACTTGCACAAGAAGGGAAGCAAAAAATATATAGTGGATGACATTCAGCACTCTGATAGAACAGAAAAATGATAGTAATATATATGTAGTTGGTTAGAGATAGATATATACTTTTCCACTAAAACTTTTATTTTCGAAGTTTTAGTACACAACGATCTCTAATTTACTATAATTATGACGTTCCATAATATCACGGCCGCATCCATCGATTGTAATATATATATTGTATCTAATTAGGTAGACCTAGCCAATGTTTGGATACTGCACATGATGATAATCGAATAATTAGTTGCAATGAAATAATAGATAGGAAAAAAGCACGTTATTGCGTGTATAGTGATGAGTTGTATGAGCTCAGTGATGGAATGTGGAACGTGAATGATAGTGAAAAAACAGGCTGTATGGCTAGTGACTAACTACATGAGTGGTAGCGAAACCTTGCTTGAATACTGTACGAGTAAAATGAATTCATTAAGAAAGGATAATAGATTATCGCAATTGATAAAATAAACAGTATTTAGATAATCAATTATGGCTGGATGATAACTTGAAATCGTACGACTAAATGTCAGTGAGAGAATTACGATAGGACAATTGATATTGAATTCAAGAAAAAATTATTTTGAATTTTATCAGTTTTATAAAGTTTTTTTAACGTATTAATTAAATCTAGGCAAAGGGTGCAAGCTAGAGTTAGTTATGAAATACTAAACATTAATTAAAAACGAGAAAGAAAAGAATGTAAACCGTAAACGGAATATATCTGCCAACCGCAGAAAGTTATCGTAAAAATAGAGAAAAAAACTAAACGGTGAGAGAAAGAACAGCAAGATGTGCCAGAAGCACTCATGATATGTGAAAGACCCAAATAAAGGACTCCTCTTTCCCCGCAATCTCTGTTGTCCTCAGTTCCGGGAAAATATATTCACGGGGACTTAAACCTTCCTTCCACAAACGCATGGTTGTGAGATTAATGACCTATCTTTTTCTTTGGCAGCCATCCGTGGCTTGGTCTCATGCAGCTTCACCGAATTTTCAAACATTTTCCTTTGGCCCATATGATAGCGTACGCACCCAAACACTTAAATTGAACTATTGGACATTCAGTGCAACGTTATTATCTCCTATTATTTTTAGATAATCAAGATATTGGAAATAAAACAGAGCCAGTAAGATGAGCACCTATGTTGCACGTAGTCACTGGTTCGCTTCCCGACTCCACGCAAGATCTTTAGAGACACGAGAATCTGTAAGAAACCAAATAAAGCAGCCGTCTATATAGTATAACTGGAGTTTCAGTAGATATGCTAGAGATTCTAATCGTTGTTTTAGATGAATCCCCTTTCAAACAATTATTTATAAATTGGCTCATTTCTCATTTTCTACAATTCCTGCTGTCTTTCGGGGATTCATCGTGTTACTATAATCCAAAAAATTCTCAAATATCTAATCTTGCAAGTTTAATGAGAATCAATACCCTTTCAATCTACAGTGAATTAGGACTATTTATATTTTGAGCTAATTAGTTTTCCATTTTCAAAATTGCAAGCGAATTGTTTTTTGAATTGCTACTATCGATTTGCTTGCTTCTATTTTAAAATCGGAATGGCTTACAATGAGTTTGGAATCTAACAATAAGTAAGATTTGTTGACATAGTCTTTTACAGTTAAAAACATAATCATAAAGGACTAGCCGCGCGCATGCACCCTCTGGGTGCAGTTGTTTGGTCTGGACCAGACATCTGGACTATGAACATGTACTATCATTCATTTTTAATTATTACTTTCATATGGACATATCAATCATAGTGTATTCTTATGGAAAAACGCATTACCTCGGTTTCAACAATCGTATCCGTCGTCAAGGGGATTGGTTGTTTACAGCCTCAAATTTTCACGAAATTTCCGTTTATTTTAACCGAATTCTCACCATTTCGACTCGATAACGATATTTCACGACCAAAATTAGAATCTCTATTCATTTCTCTTTCTTTTGGTGCTTATCTCGATGTCGTACGACAGACAGACCGACAGACAGACCGACAGACAGACCGACAGATAGACACCGTTACGTTTTTAATATATATAGATACTCACTACCAAAAAAATGAATACTTTCATGAAATGAATTTTTCCAAATTTCAGATAAAAATAAAAAATGGACAATAAAGTACGTTCTTCACTTTGTAGATGTTCCTCAGCCTTTCCCTTAATTTATCGGTAACTTCGAATAAATACTATATATTTGATATTTAAATGATAATTGGCTTTCAATTTACTCCTAAAATTCATTCGCTCCACTACTAACATGACTATTCACGAAAAGAACTACCTTAGCTATGGATTATTCAATGGCTGAGCTACACCCTGTTGTGAACAAGAAATCCATCGTTCCTACAAAAATTTTCCCATGAACAGTAAAGCTGTCCGACTATGACATCTTAAATAGTAAAATAGGGATTGTTTATTCTTCTTTCGAATGAATTGCTAATTTTCCAACTCAATAAAATGTCTACTTTGAAATTAGCGAAATCTATTCCATTGGGAAAAAAATCTGATTAAAAAAATTCTCTGAGTAGAAGGAAAAGATTGAGATACGAGTATATTATTACTATAAGGTGTGTTACCAAGGAACACACAGGAAAATAACAAAGAAGGTACACAGGAAATACAAAGGAAAACGAACAAGAGAAAAGTTTTTGTGTGACCAGGTCTCGAACTCGGATCTTCTCTTGCCAGGTCTCATTCTCCTGAACAGAAGAGATATCTTTCGAAAAAAACGGCGTGTCTGCGAGACAGCTCAATTGTCTCGGCTCTCAACAAGAGCATACTCCCGTCAAGTGGAAGATCCGAGTTCGAACCCTCGTTTCGTCTGACTTATTTCATGTTTGACAATCTTATGAGATTGCTTTAGCGGTTCAAGAGGATAAGCTCGGTGATAACTCAGAGAAAATTAGAGTCATCGGTTTACCATGACAACTGCCTAGTATAAGAGTCACAGTACCAAAACCATCA
The DNA here is from genome assembly GCA_036926295.1 of Pachydiplax longipennis. NCBI lineage: Eukaryota > Metazoa > Arthropoda > Insecta > Odonata > Libellulidae > Pachydiplax > Pachydiplax longipennis. Next base: position 17,969,466 of record JAVFKF010000024.1, on the reverse strand, counting down.
AACAGACTGCCTAGTGTTTGGAGCTTTGAAATACACTGACTCTAAGACCACGGTTCTCAACAACAGCGACCACATTTATATCCCATAATATATGCGGACTTAGAAATTATTGGATAAAATATGCGGATGAGATGGTGACCTATATTTTGATGCGAATGCAACCCTTATCAAAATAAAAGTGCCTCTTTTACTAAACGAAATAGCCCTCGATCTTAAGTAAATATTACATGAAGAAAAAAACTGACTGACAAAACATGAACTTAAAAAGAATTGATTATACATAAATATTCTATAATCATAGGAGCGCTATCCTTCGGTCGTATTTTCTAATAAACTTTTGTATACAAAAAAGGCAAGAGAAACAACCTCAGATTATAGCACTTTGCTACAAGGTAGTTTGATCACATCAAATTTAAAATATAAAAGAATTCTTTTTATGAGTGAATTTAAAACTTCTTAAAGCATCACATATATCTCACAAAACTCAAAGTAATAGCTTAATGAATTAGGAAGTAATTAAACCAGTTTTATATTGGAACATCAACTTAGAAAGCACGTTTGTTTTCCGAGGTACGAATAAAGAGGCATATACAATCCCTCAACCTATGCACTCAATACTTCAGATCCGTTAAACCATCCTATCGCAGCTCCTAGGAATCGTTTCAGCAATTTTTCTGAAATCGCGTAACTGGAAGATCATTGTTTCTGCGGGTGGCGCTGTCTCGATGCATGCACCACCAACTGCCGCCTCATCCGTCGCCAAAGAAACGGCCAAAGAAAAGTGTAACTCCCGTCGCATCACTCGAATAACCGAGCCTTTTCTCAAAACATCGCTGCTTTCTGGCAAACCACTGCTCCCCCTCTCTCCTCGGGGGCCCATCAAAGGATGTTCGCAATCATTCCCATCTCATCTTCCTCACGAATTCAGAATCCTCTTGGATTCCCTCTCCCTCCCAAGGAAATCCTCCTCCCTCGCCGGTACTTCACTTTCCTTAATGGAAAAAGTATGCCTTCAAATTAAAATCCCGCCCTTGTCCCTGCCCCGCCCACTTCCTTCCCAACCACTCTCCGCTCCACTCCGCCTTTTTATCTCTTTTTCGCTCCCTTCCTCGCCTCGCCGAGCATCGTGTATGACAGCTCTTCGAGAAATTAGTATTCCATTTGGGAGCACACTTCTCTCATTTGGGAGCGGGGTGTGGGGCGAAGGGATAAGTCTTGAAGAGGAAGAAAGAGACAAAAGGGAAGTGATTGGGATGGTTGTCCCACCAATGAGGCCACCCACCTTCCTCTTCTCGCACTTGTGCTTCAACTTTACACCTCTTAGCCAAGCACCGCTTCCGAGATCATCCTTCGATTCGCGCCCTCATCGGATTCCTCCCATGTTATTCTCTTTAATCCCATTCCCCACGGATTTTCTCTCCGCTATCAATTAAAAGGGCGACTCCTAAGCTTATATTGATAGAATTGCCGTTCAACATTCAACGCAAATCTCCATCATCCATACTTTAAGCAGTTTTACATGTTTAAATTTTCTCACAAAGTTAAGCTCACCTGCAGCTTGGAAGCTTAAAGAGAAGAATATCGGACAATTTTTGTTATCTGATCATATAATATAAATTAACATATTTCTTGCAAAAGATCAAATTATTATTTTTGATTAGTATTTAGGAACTCTAACTTATAGAACAAGTTCTCTCTAAGTGATTTTTGGGTAAATTATTTTTGTGAGCACCTCTGAAAGTTCAGAATGAGAAGAAGGATTTTTTATTTTAACAAATATGATATCCAACGAAATAAAGAATTTTTCTTTCATTTTCACCCGCTGTCGCAGAATTAACTGCGAAACATTCTAATTCCACAAAACAAAACTAACATATAAAGATGGTAATGTTCAATGTTAGGAATTTTTATTGCATAGTCTTAATTTGAATAATTTCTGCGTTTGCTTTGCTTTTCTTAACTTCTGCATTCATTCCAAATATCGCCAACAATTGTACGCCTATAATTACACAAAGTAAATACTAAAATAATAAATTCTGATGATTGAAATTTAAATCGAGTGTAAACAGCGATAAAATGAAAGGAGAAATAAATCTCCTCTTTGCGTAACATGGTCATCACGTTCCTTCTAGAATTGCTAATGATGTGGTTAGACAGCCTGTGAACCACTTCTCATGGAGCAGGTTCATTTACAATTCGAGTTTATCGGTGGCTAAGAGGGGTTTGGACAAGTGATGCATTAATTACACGCAGGTGGTGAAACCTCCACCTCTTGGTTGGGAATCTACCTTAGATCCTAAACTAACCTGATTACCTGGTTTTACTTTGTTAACTTTCCAATTATCGCTTAAATCTGCCGAATTAACAATTGTGATTTCAGTCGGACATACATTTCGATCCGATTCTCCGTGGTACCGCAACATGACATTAGATCTTTGCTTAAACGCATTGCAGGAAGTCATTTAATGGTAGTTTTCTCTCCAGTTTTAGTTTCTGCATTTTAAAATCATAGTTTTAGCTATTTTTATTACCTCCAAAAACATCGTTATCTACAATATAGAAATTAATATATGGAATCACTTAACAAGATGTAATATTGTGTTTAAAATTTACTTTTTGCAGTTATTCACTTTTAGATCGAGGTTAGACATGGAACTATACTCCAGGTAAAATAATACAACAATTAGGTAAAAGAAAACGCAGCTGTAGGGTCTACCAATTTTGCAGGAAAAGATCTTTTTAATGCCGGCATTTGTGTATGAGTTTATGCTACATCTGATACTTTAAAATACACGCAATCCAAGAAAAATTACAACAAATAAGCAAGAGAAACATTCCAAAAAAATATGAGTATAAAAAACTAATATGGAACCAAATACTCAAGAACCTATTTTGAGGTAGATGATTAGGTCCTGGCTATAAATTTTTAGCAACATTAATTAAACTCGGTAGCAAATGCTTTTCAGGAATATATAGAAATTTCTGAAATTTACGACGTAATCTTAATCTAATTTAGAAAAAGATATCCTAAATCTACTTCACAATTAGAAAAACAATTGGCGATAGAAAATTATTACGCACAAGAGGCTGCTGTGTAATTTGCTAGGCTGAAAATGTTTATGGCTAGGAACGCAAAATCATGAACCATTATGTAAGCTCTCACTTATGTATACCTGGGATAAAAGGGGTGATTTTAGCGTCCAGATACTTAGGCCCTCCCCTAAGAGCTCCATACCCAGGAGCGCACTTGAATGTATGTACCATTTGGACAACTCAAGCCCTTTTAGAGTCACAAGGGAGTCTTTAGGAGCATCACATCTCATCACCTTTTCGCAACTCATTTTCTCGCTCTCTGAAATAAGCGCGACCACTTTTTTGACGGAAGAAGTCGATGTATGAACACTTAGATATGTTTACCATATCCTTCTACTAGTCTTAGACAACGATCATAAAATACCGGGGTACACGCCAGTAACTAAACGCAAGGCTTAGTAATGTATAATTATAGTACTTGCAATAATTATACTTGGAATAATGATTCTTTATAAGCATAATTATTACAAGTAAAACTCACTGGAGAAGTTTAATATGAGAAATGATAGCATCGTGTGATGTCTTTTACAGCACAGCGTCTGCAATATATGTCTGGCTTCTGCTAGATATGTAAGAATTTTATTTGAAGTTTTTACTGACATTAATTATAATACGAATACTTAAAGCATTGGAGAATAGAACCGGAGTCTAAAGGGAAACCGGGTTCCGGGAAAGCAGATTCGAGAAAGAGCCATTTACCGTCGGACTACTGCTAGATTCGAACCGGAAATCATTTCCAATAACGAATTTATAAGCAATATATTGGTAAAAGCTTCTCTTTCCGATAACTTTTCATTCATTGATGCCATCTTCATTTTTCTTAGTGGAAGAAGAGCGAAAATGGAAAAATCAATCTAAATTGTGATTTGGGCAATCGTTATTCCTGTCATACTTCAACAATGTATAATTTAGGAAAAATAATTTACTCAAGCCTCGCGCTTCGTGAATTTTTGTTAATCAGTTTTGAGTTAAAGTTGACGAGAGAGGGAATGAGTTACATGGGATTATAATTCAACAGTCACCGTTTAAAATGTCGCATGCTAACCTCTAATGCGTTCCTCATTCATCCAATAAGCATTTAAGAGTTAAAAGGTGAGAATTGGTGAAGGACTCCTTAAGAGAACTGTCGCTCTTTCGCCGGACTGAAAAACCTAATTCCGCCCGAAGGAGTCTCTGCGAATTAGATCCGTCTCTCTGGTCCCACATCATAATATCTCGACGTCATAGGGGGAAAGGGTTTGGGGAAGAGGGGAAAAAGGACAAGACGGTCTAATTAGAGCAAAAAGTAATGCGATCGGCGACACGGTCCTCACCCAAAAGGAACAACGCGAACAACTGCGCCCCCACTCATCCACCCCAACACTCTCTAAATTGGGTTTTTGTCAAATAGCGGAAGACACAAAGGTCCACTCTCGGATACATTTCAAAGCTTGGAGAGGTGACAAATTATCAAACGCGAAGAAAGCATAAAGCCATTAAACATAAATAAAATGGCTCAAGAAAAGCAAAGAGTATTTCTAATATTAGACAAGCGTTGATATGAAACTATGAGGTCTTAGGCTAAATTACGTTTGTTACTTATGAAGCGCACTAGACTAAGTCGCTGTAGCTCTACAAAAACGAATGGAATTATTAGCATGTTCTGAATGTTAAAAAAATTATTTTTGAGGTAATCGAGTGTTGTACACTCCATCCCTCCGAAGCAATTGAACACAATATCACTTTACGACTTGCACTTAAAAATTGCTTGAATAAAGGAACATAACTGAGACACGAACCAAGACCTCCCACTTTGCGGGCAGGTTTTCTAACCACGAAACTACCATTCCTACTAAGTACGTGGATTATAACACCTGGCGGGAAATTGGGGGACCTGGGTTCGAGTTCCAGTCATGTAGGTAAATTTTCACGTTTTTCTCCTTCGATTTTTCCATCCGCAAGGCAAAAATGCAAATTTATCAAGTTAACCTTTCACTATCATTTGAATTTATACAAAAAAGGTCAGTATTGAACCCCTTATTTAAACATTACCAACACGTTTCCTCTTCCACTTCGTCTTACAACTTAAATAACATTTGATAAAGAATATGGACGATACGCATCTTACCTCGTAGTATTAAACGAGTGACAAACATCACTTTCAGCTGAAATACGTAGATTTTTACTACTTTATTTTAATTTACTACTTTTTTACTACTTTTACTACTTTTATTTTATACATATATAAATACTATTTTCAACTTTTTATTAACATATATATAATAATTAGAGACTAAAGCGTAGGTTAATTTTGTCATTTTTACTAATTTTTTATCGATTTTATTGAGGATCTTTACTCTCTTCAAACGTGGGATTCTATGCACAATTTCGGTTCTTTCTCTATAAACAATGAAATATTTCTTCTCACAAACCAAATTGTTTATCCTTTATGTTTACTTGGAGATATTATCAAGTATTAACGATATGGGAGGCCAGGTGAGAGAGAGGCCTAACAAAGTGTCAAGCAATGATAATATTTAACGGAAGAGTGAAATAAAGACCACGGAGAATTTCCCAAAATCTGACAAGTTGGCATGGGAAGATCGTAAATAAGAGTTAGGCAGGAGATGACGTGTCCCCGAACATGGGGCAGGGCAGTGATCAAAGCGTTGAAAGCGGAAAACAAACGCCACTCGTGTTTTTCGATTGCCCTCCGTGGCAATTGATACCCCGCGCGGCGGTTTTATTCCGTCACACGAACTTCTATTTATTAGCGCAGGATTTCTCATTGACGCGCCTAAATTATAGCCTCGTGACAGAGGTGTGCTTATTTATGCCGCAAAATGGCGAAAAGTGAAGGCATTTTTTATAGATCTCCAAAATTACAACGAAGGATTCCTATTATTTTAAGCGGTTTTAATTTATTAAATATACGAGTATCTACCAAATAGAAACATGAAGAAATTGGTGGTTTGTGCCCACATGTTGACTTAGCCTATAAAAATGGATATCAGAGGTAAATCTTCGGGTAGTAAAAATGGTATGATAAAGCGTGACTTCGTAGAATTTAGAAGCACACATCTTAAACGGAAAATCATCTGGAAAGTGCCTCAGTGATTTCTAATGACCGATCTTTTTAACATTAAGATGCCAACGCGTTGACGAAACCGGTCATTGAAAATTGGGCGTGAAAGTTACAAAGTGCGTTTTCTTTTCTAAGATGTATACTTTGGGTGAGAATATGCTCTGTGTATCTTTAAAATTATCTTCACAGCTGAGGAGGAGAAAGAACAGAAAATTCTTTAGGGCGTAGTAGGAAGAACAATCAGAGGTAAGTGAATTTAAGCGTCTTATCTGTAAACTCAGAAACACTCATTACTTATCATTATCTCCATATTGTTCCATGAGAAATCAATCCTTCTCAATTCTGCGTTGCAACATGTAATATACCTACTGATTTTACTACGTTGAATCGACCCCCTAAATCTAAAGGATATCGCGAAGGGAAAAATGTGAATTAAAATTCACTAATGCAGCATTAAGAAAGAAAAAAGCAATATATTACACGTGGCGATATGGAGTTGAAAGACATTGATTTTTCACGGAACCCAAAGGAGATAATAAGCATCTCTAAGTTTATAGAAAATTCTCCTTAATCTATTCATCTTCATTGCTCTCTATTCCCGCACTCTAAAAATTGCAAATTTTACTCATCCTTCTCAGTCGTGATAAAAACTTAAAAGAGCATGTATATCTTATAGTATAGTAGCATAGTATACACTACCTCCGTGCAAACTGCTCAAGTATCGGAAGACAACCTCTTACTCCAGAGGGTATTGATGCCCTGAACGGAAGAATATTATTAATTATTTAATTATTACCGTTAAAGTAGAAACATGTCTCATCTCATAAAGTAAAGCCCATGGTATGACATCTCTTTGAACGATAAATCGCATTCACCGTGGGCGACACGTGGTCAGAGAATCAACTCCCACGCCGCCGTATTCAAGCTTTTCAATACCGACCCGATACCGTTTTATTCAATTAGCTACTCATATTTATCACGATACTGATATATGTTAGCCCGATAACGATGAATATTGGCACCCATCCCTGGATTGCTTCCACTGAAAGCGAACGCCTTGCCCAGCAGGCTATCCGGGAGCCCCTGTCTCATATTAACCCAATGAAGAGTCAATAGCTATTCGTTTTTAATTTTATATATACTAAAATCTCCGTCTTATCACCTTCCATTGCATAGGTAAGATAAGAACGCTGCAAAAGAAAGGAGATTAGGTTCAACTCAAAGTTCAGCCACCGTTAAATCAATAAGTGAAACAAAAGCATTGAGCAAGAACGGACACAAGTTATAATAGAGTCATAAATAATTTACTCATTAGTTATTTGAACGAAAAGAAATAGATCTAATTTCTGCCAGGTTTCTTCCTAAGTCGCGAAAGATACGCGAATAACTGGAGCGGAAGTAGGTACGTTCCAAGAAAGGAATTTCATCCCAACTTTTGGTAAACAAATTACAAGAGAAAGCATAGAGAAGTCATTTGGGAAAACAATAAAACTACATATGACATTAGCATAAGAAATTCGTCGAGAGTTTGAAGAAAAATACATAGAAATGAAAGACATTAGTGGAGAGGATATGTGTGACTCAGAAAATATCCTAAAGAATATTTTCTATTATTTCTCAATGCGTTTAGTGTCTCTTTAGGCGTTTCATCTTCTTCAATTTATGTTTTGCGTCTGCCATGAATATTTATTACGAATTTTTAAATAAGATGGATAACAATTAATCTACTCCATTCTTTGCAGTTAAAAGTTCCTGTAACATTCAGTTACTTCGTTTCGAGAAGTCCAATCATCTTCATTTTAATTCCTGCGAATTCAGTTTGCAAAAGTAGATTCTGTAGTTCTTCCCCCTCGATGGAGACTCTCCTTTGCAGTATTTGTTTTATTTGACGAGTATTCAGAATGATTTCTCTCCAACTAAAGCGGAAACATGAGTTCCTGGAATTTGGGACCAAAATTCCGCGCTCTTTCGATATACGTCCACATAATCTACTTAACCAAATTGATCAGTTTTCTTTCACACCTCGCTTTCTTTACGCCTCAGTAAAGTTTATTTTTGTTTCATCAGCTATCTCATAGGGTACCATCTCGTCCTACACTTTTTATCGATATCAAAGTATAAATTTTCTTCGTCTTTCATTAATTTTCATTGGGAATCATTCTTTCTTTCATTAGGTATCATTTTTGTTTATCTTTCGATATTTTAAATTTGACCTCAACCAGAATGAGGCTGAATGAAAGACCGTTTCGTACACTTCCACCGCAATTTTTATTTTGAAAACATGTTTCGCTAGTATCCGCCTGATAGGACTAGAAACGGTCTTTCATTCATTACAATGTCCTTCCACGAGGTAACGCCATACCATATTGAGTTTATTCAAAATGAGGCTGTTTTACGAAGAACTCGCTTGAGTAAATAAATTACGTAACCATAACACTCGCTACCGTTTGCAATATTGATCACGAACTCAACAGTCTAAAGAGGAACCCGCAAAAAATTCGTCGAATTTAGGCTTTCCACTTTTCACTTAAGTGTTTAGGAATCCCACCGGAAAATAAGCGCCCCGTAATTGCAGTTAGAACTTGGCGCGAGTTTACGCGGCGTTCGAAACAACTAACGAACAGTTTGCGAGAAAAGGTATTTGTGGAGGCGAATGGGAAGCAATCGGCTGAGGAACGCACTTTGGGGAGAGAAATGAAGCGGAAGAGAGAATCCCTTTGGAGGGGGTTTTAGAGAATGGCGGCTGGTGTCGATAATCTCGAGGCGATCACTTGGATTTGTGTGTGTGTGGGGGTGCTCCCGATCCACCGACCGCCAACAGGTGTTCATTAGCGGAAGGGGGGAGCGTGTAGATTAGTGTGCAATAAAGGAGGAATAAGAAGGAGAAAAGGAGGCGAGAAGAGGAGAATTGGAGAGGAAGTGAATCATTAGGACGGCGAAGGAAAAGGCACACTTTTAGAAACGATGATGATGATGCGTTTGTTATTATATTTGCCAAAATTATCATTCACAGAATGCATGCGAAAATCGAATAATAGGGGTTGTTTCAGGCTAAACGTGGAATAAATAGAAGAATAAAATCAATGAAAAGTTATATATGATCCCTGTGTTATTCAATAATCCCGAGGAGAAACGAACATGAAAAAATTCTGACCAGATTGGGACTGAAAACAAGATCTTCCACTTGAGGGACGGCTACTCTAAGCAATTGAGCTATCCTGCCAGAAAGTTTATGATGCTGCTTTGGCAGATTCTGGCACAGACAGTGTCTCCCCCGGCAACACAGCATCATTCATGGCCACGACCTCTATGAGACACCGGTGTAGAGGTCATGGCACTCGTGCGTTTCACGCACACTTATAACATATTTAGTTTCATCTTATAGGAAATCATTGAACGCAAGATGGCTTGGAATATTTTTGCAGTATAATGCTGTGATGCCGTATTAAACATTAGGAGAACGAATTTTGGAGTCAGAAAAAGTATGACTTTTCCACACTAAAATACCCAATCACAATCAAAGATCAAACTGAAAGATAGTACTTAAAATTCTGCAGTAAAGCATTTTAAAATATAAATAGTAACAGTTAAGTATGATATATAAAAAATCGTATATTTTATATAAATTTTAGCATTATATATTCCTCATATGAAGTACAAAATTAACAATATATTTTCCTTCTTCTACGATCCGCAATTTTTTGCGCATAATTTTCCCTGTAGCTGTCCTCAACAGTAGGTCTAACACTGACTTTGAAAGACTGGCAAACCTAAATACTTTTGCATTCCCAATGATTTTTCCTATTATTTTACATGCTCTCTTAGTTAATAAGTATCAGTGCGTCAGTTAACTTTAAATAAGTAATATTACGCACTTCGCAGAGTATAAATTTTAAATATCGAAACATTTACGGAAAAACGTCGTGAATATGTGCTAAATATTTCATGTAAAAGGGAAGGGGCCAATGGAAAAGCGTGAATCCTTCTTGTGTAAATCTTTTCCTTCACCTTAAATGAAAAATAAATGTTTAGCATTTATAGAACTGCTTTGGTAAAGAGGATGTCAGTTTAAGGCAGTCTTTGCAGATCAAAACTTACCGAAGATACTTTGAAATATGCGCGGTTGTGAGTCAAAGATTTCATATCAACAAACAAAAATAAAATATTTTACACATGAGAATTCAGCTATGTCCTAAAAATTGGCAATGTTATTTTCTGTAAAAAAGAACGCTTTTACGGTCAAATTTTACTATTTTGGCCTCAGAATCGATATGACATAGATGAGATGCGATATGGCTAATAAATGAAGCTTTCTTGGATGCAGGAGCACGTACTTTGACAATTACGCTTGTATATCTTTTTTGCAGGAACTTGGGTTTATCCTGGTTATCAAAACAAACTTTTAGAATGACCCTCTAAACAGAAGCCATACAAAGAGTTCGTAACTTAGGTATAAGCCTAACATCCTTATATCAGTTGGAACAGGATGGAGTTATCATGAGGATAATGATGGAGGGATCAGATACAGTAGTAATGGGAAACTAAAAACTGATTGTGGAAATCAAGCTATTTCGTGAAGCGTGAAAAAATCGGAAGCCAAATAATTTGGTGGGAATTACTCAACTAATCCAAATGGAATCCAAACAACCAAAAGAACGGAGTCCAAGAAAACCAGAGAGCGAGACCAAAGTTAAAGAAGAATCCTCAGACGAAACAAGGCGTTGTAAAGGATAGGTAAATAATATCGCTTCATTCGTTGCCCCTAACAATTATCTGCAATTTCATTCATTGCTTAGTTCTTTTCCACCATTTTTCTTCGGATTCACAACATTTTTATGTATTTTGTCCGGCTTATTTTCAACACTATTAATTTTTCTGCCCCTGGTCCTCCCTGAGTACAAGATAAGAAAGTTGGTCTTTGGGTCCGTACGGATCAAATATCCATATATAACAAAATACATTATCTCGAGCTTCTAAGTTATAATAGCTTCTTTTGCAAACATAGTTTTGCCCATTTTCGCGTGCTCTTAACGGTATAGATTTATTTTCTCCTCCTAGCTGAGAGAATCAAAATTTACGTCGGTATTAACCGATGTTCGTCTAGTTCATACCTTAGGCGAACTCAACCCCCCCGCAAGGCTTCATGCATTAACTTTTCACCAGGGGTTCTCATTGCTCACAATTTTCATGATAAATCTCAGTAAAAACATTGTTATTCCTTTCGGGTATCTTTGCCGTGTTTTTAGAAAATTTTATGTTTTATATAATAATAGTTATGCTTTACACCGGTCAATACTTTCTACAAATATAAATATTTCTATAAATCATTAAATAAGTCACATAATTTGCATAGGATAGAAAAGTTTCACCATAGAAAATAGTTTCACTTCATTCAAAAAATTAAATTAAAAATAAAACTCAGGGGAAATTTCTGTGCTCTAATTTACTAAATTCATGTCTTCCATGAAGTCAAGTCGGACGTTCTTCACTCTATTTCGCCGAAATAACCCGGAAGTGTTTATTCCTTTCTCAATGCTGCTACTTTTAATATCATTCGTCACTGAATAGTTAAGATCTCTCTGTTTAGATTAGAAACATAAATTCTTTAGTTTCAATTTTGGAAGTTTGGGTATAGAAATTTGAATTGAAGCAGCTTTTTATATTACAAAGATTACTGATATATAGAAGGTTGCGTATTAATAAAAATAGCAAATGACTCAAACTAATTATAATCTATCGAAGACAATGGCCGAGTAACTGTAGAACAAATTCGGGATAGGGCAGAGTTTCAATCCAGCTCATGTACGGCCGGAACAAATTCGGAAAAATACTAGCGATAGTATTATTATAAAGGAGCAGAGAAACTCATTTTGCAACAACGTGGGACCAAAGACGAACGAGTTACCCTTAGGGTGTAACCAAAGATGACATTTTGGCTCGTGCTGACCTCTAAAGTGTTCACGTGTTTACAGTTCCTTCTGTCACTTTGAAAACGTATCATCAAACATCTCTCGTTTACGTTCATCGTCCGGATGGTGACTTAAGATTCAATAAAAGCCGTTCAGGGAGATTCAGATCCTTAAAAAGGGCTTTCGGCTACCTCAATGAATAAAAAGCCGTAAAAATCGCTTCTGAAATACATTAGTCTCTCTCTGGGAGCTCACTTCCTTCCTCACTCCAGTGAGAGCGTTTGACAGCTGCCGTCATGCAGGGCTGACGATGAAAGAGAGAGAGGTAATCTGAGGATGATGTCACGTAAGAGAGTTCGAAAGGTAACATCTTCAAACGAACCGGAAAAAACTGCTTCGGAAATGACGTGGTCTCTTCTTTCTAAGAGAGGGATTGAGCGGATATGAAGGGTGGGCAAGTGGAAGGGATTTTATGACTCTAAGAAAGGCCGTCGAGGACCCCTTCGGTGCCCCTCAATCAAATCCTCCCCTTAACCTTTTGCACTTCCCCGCTAATAAGCGCAGCCCATAAAAACCCTCGGCTACTTTTGTTCTCTCCCTTTCTATCCCATCAACCTTCTTTATTTTCTCCTTTTTATTAGTACGGCGGTTTTTTGAATTTATTTCCTCCTCACGATTACTAACATATGCACTGCACTGGGAGAAAAATATTATGAACTTCCTTAAGGTCTGTACTTTTCGACTTAGGTTATAATAAAAATCATTCTGACATTTCTTAATTAGAACTTGTTATTCAAAAACAAGGCATTAAAATTATAAATTATTTGGAGAACATTTAAAGAAAAATTTGGACCAATAGCATCAACGAAATTAGAAGTATCGGTTGCATTTTGTGCACAGATCAAAAAGACCGTATCATATGAATTCATCAAAACCATTTTCGACACTTTAGGTGGAATTTCTTGCTTCTGCTAATAGTTCTCCCACATGGCACTGAATTATGCGTTTGTTGCCGTTTTATAAATTTCAAGTATTTCGTTTGACACGCCTTATTTTCAGCAATATTTTTCCCTTATCTAATGGAATATTTATATATTGATATGACGATTTTTATAATACGAGGTTTTGATTGAATTTTTGATTAGATGAAGATTACATTCGTTTGATACTATTTTTCGGCATATTCATGATGCATTACTGTCAGATAACTCAAAATCTTGGAAGCATACGAAAGTTCTTGAAAACGAGTTAGGAGTCATCTAAGATTTTATCAAATTGGTACTAAAGGGAACTTAGGATGCTCTTTATGAAATACTCTACTATTACTAACCGGAGCAATAGCATCAAAAGATAAAAGATATTATTTAATGTAAAAAATAATAATATTCTAATCATGCAATCAGTGGTTTATGAATTTTTGCATTTTGATCATCAACAATTCCTTGAAAATTAATCGTAAATTAAGATGAATTCTACTGTTCTTTACAGGAAAAGTTCTTTAGGATTTTTACGTGAATCATAATTGACGAGGGCTTGTTATTCGTAAGCTATCGAAGAAAAGTTTTATGATTACTCGACTAATGATGAAATTCTAACTAAAAATGTGTCAGGAAAAGAGAGCAAGTTGTCATCTATTTGATATCAATAATTGAAAATATGCAAATCTATACATTGATCGGTCCTATCCGCATGCCCCTTGGTAAATTTTCTCTCAGATTCTCCATAGCGGCACTTTGCTTACGATAAAAAATAGCGATATACATTACCAGCTCTCATGTAGCATTCTGCAATCATATGCGTTATTCCAAAAGGATTGAAAATATCATTAATTTGCGTACATAATTGTCACGAAAATAAAAATGTTTGAAATACAAACGTTTAATTAAGATTTACTATGAAGAAAATAAAAAGAACATTCTTTTAAAGGGCCTCTTTAGAGGAGTATTTGTAAAACGGTTTCCATAAATAACCGCCATCATCGGGTAGAAGGGAATAAGAGATGAAGAGCTTTTTCCACAGTCAAGAGATGAAAGGACCAAATAGAAGGAAATGGATGAGAGAGGGTGAGTGGGAAGAACGCCTGGGATCGAGGTTTCCCGAAGAGGAAATTTCTAATAAATGGCAGGAGTAATCTGTAAAGGAAACGTCCTGTTTATTTAGTAGATTTTAAGGATACCAATACGACGTCCATTTTTCTGCGCGAACTAAAGGAAAGTTGAAGCAATAAATTAATTAGGCCATTCATGGCCAGACGATTCAAAATTTTATATGTAAATGAAGATGGTACTCTTAAGTGCTCTGGCGAACTAATATCTACCAATAATATTATTTGTTTTGGTCTTATATTCTTTCATGGTATTTGTGAGGCTCAGAATGTGAAAAAACCACACGAATAATATCTCTCATAAGATATCTTTACTTCTGTGGCAACGATGTAATGAGTATTTTAATTCCTTTTTCAAATACTATACGATATAAAATCCTTTATTTGAAAAATTACTTTAACTCACCTATATTGTTTATTTACTATATTGTATGATATTCTTTTCCAACCAGAACCTCTTTCTGTGAAAATCTAACTGCTGATATAGCGAGATTTTACATTACTTTACATTACGCCACTCTTTCCCACAAAATTATTCATTTTTTTACTTTTTTCTCTCGTATCAACTGTAAAGATCAGCAGACCGATCGATGTCTAACAATTTCTCGAAATTACTCCTAGGTAATATCAACTGTTATGGTTACATTGCTGATACAGAAATAGATTTGTGTGAATTCAATTGCGTGCATTCAATTGAGTATCGATTTTATACTTGAAACCAATAATCTTACTAAGTACTCTTCGATTCTATCAAATCAAATTCCGTGCATGCCTAAAACTAAAAATTTTTAAACCATTTTACAAACAATGATGTTCCAAAATTCAAAGCATCGAATTTCTTCGGAATTTCCATATCGCATTGAATTCTGTTTGGAAATAGGAAGAAGGCTGTTAAGGTTGTAGCGTTATAATTGGATTCGTGTCATTTTCAGAATGGAGCTTTGACTTTCTTAGAATTTATTTTCAGGATAGTCTTCCTTTGCAGTATGTTTGCGTATCGACAGATAATACAATTACATTGATACTATCTCATTGATGACATTCCAAGTAATTTCTTATTATTGAAGCATACATCAGAGTAATTAAATTTTTGAGACGATTTTAATAGGTCATATAGCTTTTGTCGTTGTTTTTTTAGAAAATAAAATATTCCACGGAAATCGACGGGTATAATTGAGATTATTTTTAAAGATTTATCTGAGGATAAAATGAATGCTTGATCTGAAATTGCAGAAAAATATTTAACCCTTTTATTTCCTCGAAAATTCAATACAATATCTCTCTACCAATTTTTCTTTTATCAAGAATAGATATCGGATTTCATCCTTCAGGTTTGCTTCTGATTAATTTTAAACATCTTTCTTACCTAAGAATTTCGACCGAACGTAACACAATGAAGGGAGAAAAAAGAAAATAGAATGTGAAGAAACAAGTCTTGTGAAATACGATTGCCATTGCCTTATGACTTTGAAGTCTATATCTATATTCTAAAATTGTTCCTCTTTTCATTTCAAATCAATTGTTCCTATTTATTTCAATCAAATATATTGAATTTCTTTTAGGGTACAGGGTATAGGAAAATGGGTCTTCCGTTTATTTTTGTCGCAGTCTAATTCATTGCTTTACAGAGGTAATCGAGGTTTGGTTGATGATGAATTACAGCAATTTATTTCGGTTGTTTTATATTAAATTCTATGAGATCGGTTATACATAAGATGTTTGTGCTGCACTCACATAGAGTTTAACATAGCTTCACATAGAATTTTGGCTCAGCAAAGGAAGCGAGAACTAACTACTTCATTCCTTATCTTACTTAATAAGTAAGATTCCCTCTCCAAAGCTTTTGATAGCAACTGTTGGTGGAGTTAAATTGCACTCTAATGTCTTCTGCGCGACTACATGTCGGAGAATTAAGGCACTTCTGCACTGCATATTTTTATGCTGTTTATCTTGGAAAGAGGTTTCCGAGGCTAGTAAACCAAAGGAGTGCAAATTAATAGAATGATACGTATGACATTTTTCTCGTTGTTTTTTTATCAGTATAGACAAAAACTGTTCTAAAAAAATTCAGTTATGATGAAATCATAAACGAAATATGTTGAGCTCATTTATTTCAATTCGACCACAATCACAACTTTAATATTTGACAAATGTTCGTTATTTTTCTTCCGACTCATGTATTTAACTATCATATTAGGAGGTAATTAATCAAGGGGTGATGTTTTAGAAATTAGAGAGTTTTTTCTGATTAATTACAAGCAAGTAAGAGATAAAATTCTGCATACGATAGTTAATTAACTGACAAAGAAGAGCATAACCCTGAGAGCTGTAATTGCAGGGGGGAAGATGAAGCTGTGGTGCAAAAGAAGCTATTCAGATATGAGAGGGAGATCAAGCAGGAGATGTAGTGCGTGCCTATCAGGTATGCAAACTGCACGGGAGCATTCGAACACAACCATACTGAAAACAGAATACTCGTGGCATGTCCTCCAGATATTGAATGCAGTCAGATGGTAAATTCCTACGGATTACATAGGCTAGGGAGGGAATGCATTAGATACTTGGTGTATTAGGATTGACAAGTGAGGTAAATGAAGGAGCAATGTACAACCAAGTGTCGATAATGCGCTATGAATACGTTTCAATTACGGCTGAAGCGAAAACTTTAATCGCGAACATTTTCTTTAAAAGGAGTTGTGATGATTCCTTAAAAATGGACAGTGGTGCGCAATAAACAAATGGTCGCAAGTGTCAAATTTGTTTATGTATATGTACTGTGAAATAATTTAATCCTGTTCTTTTTATTTTATATTTCTTCATTTACATTTATTGCTAGTATTTGCCCTTTGAGTCTTGTGGGAAAGTTTACCTTGCGTAAAGATGAAATTTATTTTATTTCTGTTAATGGGTATTAATAGAGTTCGAAAAGAAAGATAAGTTGATAAGGGATTTCCCTCATAGCATGTGGGTAGTGCGTTTGAATTCGATGAAAACATTTCCAGGTTCGATACCCGGTGGGAGCCCAGGTGCGCAATGAAAAGCACTTTTAACAATACTACTTATACGATAAGTGATTCATTTAGAGAAGATAATATTCATTTAACTACGTTAAAGGTGAAAAGAAAATTGTCGATATCAATACATTTGCTTTTTTATCGTTTTTATAACAAAAACTGAAATAACTCTTAATTTTATTGAGACTTATTCTAGTTGATGAAGTGATTTACAGAAATGTACTATATGCTTTAGGGCTACTTGGGAATAAAATGAATAAGTTTCGATGAGCAAAACTCAAAGAGATACTAGGAGCGCTACTTTTATGTATATTCTGTATAAATATATGGGTTTTATTTTATTTTTACACGTAAGTACTTCGCAACCTGATATTGTAATTAGCTTTACTGCAGGTATAACTTAAATTATGCATACATTTCATTGTTAAAGCGAGAAATCTTCCTGTCTTCCAATCTGCCATCGATCCTCAGCCATCTATGCTAATCTGCTGTATTCTAGTCTCTCGTAAGCTACGTGAGAGTTAATTTTACTAGCTTGAATAGACTAGAGAAGACGAGTAAGACAACGATGAGCTAATAGGCGAAGGAGATGCAGGATTATGAGATGTGGTGGCGCAGTTCGTATGAGGGAGAGGGAGCGGGATTAGAGAGCGCGAATGTTGGAAAGCGGCGGTTTTATACGTTGGCAGAGGGAGGGAAGGTGAGCGATAAAACTGGATGGAACGAGAGGGAACAAATTGAATAAGCTGGAGGATGTCCTCAGTTTGGGCGGAGGGGAGATGAATGGACAAGGAGAAGAAGGAATTCTCTCAAGGAAGATAAGCAGTGATATTTGGAAATTTCAAATCTACTCGCGCTCGCTTTTATTTTTCGCCTGCGAAATGATTGCGGCATTAATTCCCACGCTGTAGCACCTTCCATTTCCAATGCTCACGGAAGTGAAAAGTGCATTAGGATTAATTGAACTTAAAAGTTAATGAATCCCCGAAATACTCGGCAGAAGTGACACTTTACGGTTGCATTGTTTTCCAACCAAATCCCTTCGAAGGCATTACAGGAACGGTGTTCATTCTTCGTGTTGGATTTTCTCTATTTTCCGATTATTTTCGTGTCACAATCTCCTTGGAGCCATCTTGAATCGCAACGCTTACTGGATATTATCATTCAGGGTGAATTAAAGTATGATATATAGTAAATATGTATGTCATTTTCATTTTATAATGGCATTTGGGTTAACAAGGAACTCATTAAGCATTGAGGAAACTGAGTTCATTTTATAAATTAGCACTTTTGAATGTAAAATAAGTGTAATGAAGTAATTTAAGAATAATTATATTTACCATCTATACATATAATTACCAGTGTAAGCTACGCAAACGCCACATAGTGTGGACTCTCTCAGGTTGGGTCATCAGCCTCTGAGTTTCAGCGCAATTTCGTCTGGAAAATAACTGCTTCGACGTCGATTCGCAGAATCTAACCTCATTATCATGTCATTGTTATTCTTGAATTCACTATTAATATAATAATTATCATTATCTCAGAAAATTCTCTCGTGCAAGTAAGAATATTTCCGAAATTAACATTGACGAAAATTTAGTACAAAATGATTGCTTAAATTCGGTAATTTAAGCCTCACTTTTTTCAATTAACTTTTAAGTTTAATTTTTCCAATTGCAGACTTTTCTGAGCAGTAGGACGACATTACATTAATTTTTATTCTCTTCTCATTTTTTCCATTTTTGGTAATCATATTTCCATGCATTTCAAGCTGAATCTCGATGTTTACTTAAGTTAAAATGCGTGGTCAGTTTTCCGTTGCCCCAGATTCACTTCTATAGCCATATTACCAGCTTGTTCGACCCTGAAAACGTCTATTCGCCAGAAATGTATTCACACTAACCGGAAGTTGGAAATGACGGTAATTTTCAAACCAGGCCTGGAAAGTTGTCACGAATTTTCCAAGGATTTTTTATATTGAGTATGGAGGAATATTATTTCGGAATGAATGCTTGCAGAAAGGACTTAGATGCATTTTAGAGGTAAAGTAATACATAAGAACTTTCTAGTGGATATGTATACTAGTATTAGTTGAAACAAAGAGAATGACGAAAGAATCTAGTTACCATAATTACAATTAAAATAAATAGCAACTCTAGATAATTTACTCCTACTGCACCTCAGAAAAAAATATACTGGTCAGATTTTCCAAGTTTATACGCAAGGTAATTTAAAGGTCTTAAAAGGTCTAAGAGGTCTTACAACGGTCTCCAAGAGATATATTGAGACTTAAAAGTATCTTCTTCCATCTAACCTGAATTGATTGTGAATGGATAAAAAAAATGGTCTGGATTGAAATCATATGTGGGATTTGAGAGGAAATACAGCGACGACCTTCTGACTTTAAGGAACAAAATAACCGTGAAAGTACGTATAAAAGAAATTTGAAGGGATCATTTGGTTTTGGAGAATAGAAAAATAAAAGAGACAGTTATTTGACGGCAGAAAGCTTGGTTGAAGGTAAAAAATGAGAAAAGGCTTTCATGAGAGACAAAAATTTGGAGATAGTGTAAACAATGCTGATATTGAGAGGCGTAAAAATAGAACTCTTTAAGATAGACGGCATTGATATTTCTGTACCTCCATGATTTAACAGAACGCACCTAAGAGAAGAAATGATTTCAGGAGAATTTGAAACTGCGGAACCCCAAATATCGAGGAAAGAGAAATAATGATTTTCACTGCTATAAGAGTAATTTCTAAGAAATAAGAAACTGAAATATATTTGTTATGGAAGGAAATGCGATGCAATGTTTTTTATAAACAGAAACAAAACGATGGAATGCAATAAACTTCAAGTTCAGAAACCTCTCATAACAATTTACAATATTAAGTTGTAACGAGAAGGATGAGTTTTTTGTGTTCAATGATAACAAAAAGGGTACAATTCCATGGTGGTAGCAGCAATCATAATTAAGAACTTATTTTTTGAACTTCTACCAATTCGGTGAATGAATTTGCTGTAACTGTCTAAGAACTCGAATTTATTCTAAAATTTCATTCTTTATCCTTTTTATTTTGAAGGATATGAGACATCTGGAAAGTAAGTCGAATAATCTAAACTTAAGTTTGGGCGAAGTTTTAGATATGATACTATTAATTCCACAAAGAGGATAGTTATAAAATGATCGAAAATACGTATTAATGATTGCAATAACTTTGGATTAGACCATTTTGGCCTGCTTATTATTAGTGTGATTACAATTTGTTTAATCAAAAAAAGTTTAGAATTGCGTTGCGTTATCATTTTGTTTTATCATTGAATAATCTCAGCAAAAACTGAGAAAACCTAGATAACAGATTTATCTGCAGATTTTTACGGAAAACATAGAAAATAGCATAGGGATTCAACAGCGAAAACAGAATTTAATATATGCTGTTTGGAATCTTGAATGGAAAAATCTTCTTTCAATGCTAGGTAAACATCAAAAACGAATTGTTTCTTCGTAATAGGCTTGAATATTTCATAAAAAGTAATAAATCATCAAATGTAAACGCAAAATTTTATTGCGTTTTCATAATGTTTACTGTATTTGTTTTATCTAAAAGGTATATTTTAAACCAAGTACTATGGAAATACTGAAACAAATTAAGAAGTATACTATTTTTATCTAATTTCCATCATTGCGTAAGGGTAGTTCTAATCCTAATTCATTAATATATTCTCGATCTGGGAATAATAGACGTATATTTTTTCATTAAAACTGCAGCCATCTGATAAGTTTTCCATCGCAAATTCTCATCCGAGGCAAAATAAATTACGTCGCCATCGGTTACGGTACGGAGAGCACACTACGGAATGGAAGGAAAATAACACCACCCTCTTCTCCCCTTTTACGATCACGACTAAACTACATAACCCGAGAACTTTCTAAGAATTCTATATTCCGTTTCCAGCGAAAATGGAAATCCGGTGAATAGGACGTCAACGGAGAAGAAAAATATTTGGAAGCGTAAACGACTCATTTCAAGTGCAGAGAATAACGAGCGTTTGATCTGTGCGAATAGGGAGAAAGAAGAAGGGTCGTATCCAATGGCAAGTGAACGAGACATCCCAAAGCACTCGTCATGAGCGGAGGACGCGATGGGGAAGCAGATGGGGAGGCGAAGATTCCCTCTTCAGGGATTCGGGGCACGCGAGAGTGACCCCTGAGCAACTCCCACGGCACGCCCTCTCTTTTTCCTTCCTTTCCAACTTTTCCCGCCCTAATTCTCCCCTCCTTTCCGTTCCTATTCCGATGGAGCCCAAATTTCAACTTCCGATCCTACTCTATTCTTCCCAGCGCCGTTACTTTACATTCCTTGATATAGAAGATCATTAAGCCCTCTTGGATAATCGAACCCCGGACTGTCATATGCATGACGCTCTTCGGCAGCTAACTTTCACTTCCTCCTCCTCCTTTTCCTCACGACCCTTTTCGCATCTTACCCTTATTTCCTCCAAATTACTGCCCTTACCCTCGCCTTGTCAGTTCTCTTTTCTCCTCCGATATTTCCGCTCATTCCTTAAAATCATCAAATTACAGCCAGACACGTTTGCTTTTGTTTTTTATAGTAATTTATATTGAGTTTACAGAGATCTAACCAACTGTAGTATAGTATGTTGGAAAGTTTGGTAAATTATATGTCAAATTCCGCATCGTTGTTATCGAAAAGGAGAGGAAAAAAACTGAAAAATTATGATGCATGAGCATAAATACAAATTTATCTATTAATTAACTGACACTGTATATATTACTATTATCTATGAAATTAGTACACGCTCTCAGTTTTAAATTATTTTCACCAAAAGGGGAAAAATCCTTTCTCGAATGATTTAAAACTTTTCAAGGCTCACGGCACTTCTTGCTTCCATCCCAGTCCTTCTGCGTAAGACTAAAAAAATTTCATCGCTCATCGTCTCCAAGGGAAGAAAAATATTCCGACGCACAATTGTTCGATCGATGAAAAAGTACGCTGAGAATGGAATTAAATCGCTTTCCTGAATCAAGCATAGTAATAAAGCATCTGCAGGAATGTAGATGATCCTCCGTCGGACTTTCTCAATTTCCTTTACCTTTCGGAGCTTTCCGGGAAGAAGAGATCTGACTTACGTCGCTCCTTCCGACGCAAGTCCGAGAGAGCCCATCTGCCCCTTTGATTCCAGCTCACGTTCTGGAGGGAAAGCCACTCTGCGCTCTCTAAGCACACTTCCCAAATCCCTCCTCAGCAGCCCTTGCGCCGTGCACATGCACGCCTTCTACGACACCAAACACACGCTCAAACAAATTATCTCAGCACTCGCGTCCATCCCAAATTGGGTCGCTAAAACATACAAACATACTTACATTAAGCCTTCATTAATGGCAAAAGCGTGAAAATGCTGGCGGAGAGCTTTTTAAGCAGGTAAATGAAACTTGTATCAAAATTTAATTAATCGTGTAACTTAAGTACGAACTTAAAAGTTTGACGTTTCCCATTTTCCTCCTTCCGCAATGCGATTCTAAACGTTACAATCTGAATCGATATCGAGAACATCTAATTTCGTGTTAACTAAGGGTTTATATCGAGGATCTTCGTATGCACATGAGACAAGTCTTCGCTGTAATACAGCAAAATCATGATATCATCCTACCATTTACCGACGTCTATGAAAATGCGTTGAGGAATACTTGTTAAGAGGATTCGGTGATATGGTTCAAGGTAATAGTATCACAGACCTTGCAGTAATATTTCTACGGTACTTTGGTATCGATGTTATGTAATGTATTCAATCAATGTTGTAACGCAAAAAAGTGAATTTTTTCCTCCGAAACTATATACATCTCATAAAATTCGGGGAGATATCTTACGAGAAAGCTTTGATCACTAAAATCTCTACCTGCATCAGTAATTCAAAAGTATGTTGCATGATAAATAATGTAGCCTATAATGAGCTAGCTAGAAAGATTCAATATGGTTAATTTAGATAAAAGTTAATTTTCACAGCAAGCTCCTCTAATCCATTTAATTTCCAACACGAATAGAATTATGACGTTAGGCATTTTTCATTCGTTATCTGCACAACTATACGAGTAATTTGATACACAACACGTCATTCATTTGCATTTAAACACCAATCACATCCCCTCTCTTTCCTCGTCCCTCGCTTAACTATTTCCATTATTTCCGTTTAGTTGTCCTAATGTAAATAATTACACGAGTCGATTGACAGATTCCACCAGCTTCCTCATCCTGTCTCTCTTTAATTGTATCTATTCAATATGAAGGATTTCTACGATAAGTTCACTACTTCCCCCTTTCTTGCGCCTTCAATATCGTATGTTAGACATCGTATCAATATTTACTTGAAAATTTACGATGTAAAGCACTATTGATGAGTCATATAACGTAATGGCAATTACAATTAATTGTTACTTGACAATAAATATATATATAAACCTTGGCTTAAGATCTACAAAACTTGGAACCAAATTACTTGGGATCTAACTTCCGTGGACCAATATGAGGTTATGATATCCTTCGTAAGTGCCGAGGGAACATTTATTTGTAAGAAAAGGCAACTAGACAAGGTGAGTAGAGCTTGAAAACTTCGTACGGTAGCAGTATTAAAAATTTTTGTGCTAGTACGAGTATACAAAAAAACTTAACGAAATTTCATCAAAGGAAAATTTTTCTATTTTAAGATGCATCTCTGATAAAAACGTTAAAGCAAAAATGTACTCACGTTACGAAAGATATTCGCTGCTTGAAAAGCAACTCACCTGAAAAAAGAAATAGTAATTCAGTGAAGGATTCATAATGTATGTGACACAGTTCTTCTACGGTCTAAATCAAGTTATAAAACTTGATTTAGACCGTCTTTTGTTACGATTTTCAAAAATAATTTTATGTACCTTTTACGATATTTTATGTTACAAAACATTCTAAAACACTAAATATATTAATGAACATAAAAACCAAACATTCAGAGACTAAATATACACTGTTCAAATAACTCTTGATAAGAAAATAACTATCAAACAGTAAGAATGAAAAATAATAATTTTATAATTTTTTTAATATTGGCTTAGATTATTAAATGTAATATTACTTATATAACATAAATGTAGATTAAGGAGAATGATTTATCTGTATAAGAATTCAATATAATAAGAGCAAAAAAATTAAGATCTGAAAAAAATAAATTTTAAAAGTAGACCTATAAAATATGTTGTAGTGGTATGTTAATATATAAAATATTTGTATACGAGCTTTTTATTAAATAAAACCTTACCATATTCAGAATATGATTTCTCTGTGTATATTTTAAAGGTATTAGGTTGAGATAACTGCCTGAGTCTTACAGTCTACATGAAATACATTTACCGCTTTCACTCTTATATACTGCTCATTTTAAGGCGTTTTACCGCTTCTTACAAGTTCGCACCTTAAATAAACATTTTCTAATTTTAGATGGCATTAACTGCTGCAATGCGCTTTACTTCAACGACTTACAAACTTGTAATTTCAAATGTTTTGGTTATACACAGATAAATAATGTAAACCACTGCTAGAACAACAAATTAAATGTGAATTGAGAAATCCACCGATATGAAAATTTTAGTCAAAAATTCCATCAAACACATAAAAGAGGAGTTTTATGTGAATATTAAATTATTTATAAACCCAGGAAACCTCGAGGAAACTTTTTCTCCACCGTATTGCCATGTTCACCATTCGTTCTCACAAGAAACACTGCATGAGAAACCATCAGGCCACTTTTACGTCCTGTGTTATTCAAGTAGTAAACATCAAATTATGTGTAATAAAACGAATTACTTCGTTGATTAAACCGTAAGAGTACTATTCACTTTGTTTTTCACAGGACGTCATTAGCAAAATAAGGAAACAAAATTTTTTTAGATGGGGTATTTGTTTCAGGAAGTGACCACAGGTTCACTTCTGAATTAATCGATAACACCTAAATACGCGTTTTTTTTTTAGAAAGTCATAAGCCCAATCGTAACACTAAGTGGAGAGTGTACGACCCAGGAAATTTCCAAACAAGTCTGTTTTAACAAATGAATTGTTAAATTCTAAAATTCTACATATAAAAAATGCATATAAAGATATAAATTTATGAAAAGAATGTTAACGCAATAGCAAATACAGAGCAGTAATATTTTTGGTTATTGACATCCCACAATCGTGCACTTTTCGTACTATTCGTAAAATTGTGTAGGAGTAATTTCCCTGCAGACTATAATATTAGAGATATATTTTCGCTATTGAGAAATTGATTTAGTCTAAGAAGTTCGAGGTCCAAGGTTTTCTGAAAGTGTTCACAAAGGTATGGACAACCGGCGAAATCTAGGAGAATTTAAAACCTCTGATCTCTTTCCTGAAATCGAGTTCTGATCACTTAAATACCATTGCGAATGAATCAGGAAAAAAATTTTATTGAATTGAAATGGAAGACCATGTGCAACAACGCTCATGCATATATTCGGTATTGAATTTTTATTCAATGTGTGCTATTGAAAAACATATGCATACATAAAAGGTAGAATACTTTCATTTTCTCGTGTCTATCATTTTCTCCTAAATTTTTCATTTACCTTAATTATGTTTTGGTATCCTAAACGATTTACTAATATCCCATCGATGAAAACGCAGCTCTCTTTAAAATTTAAATTGAACCTGATTTGCTACAAAACATTCAATGCGATACCTAATTATCGCTCGGGTTATTCCCAAAAGTTTATCAATAACTGAGCGCGATGACGGTGATTTATTTAATCAAAACCGGTGGCCCTCAATTATGTCGATTTCAATAAATTCCACTCATTCGCTTTTATCCGTGCCCTTGGCGAGATTTTCAATTGAGACTTCATAATCTCACTGCGAGCATGTCAATCATTCCACGATGCAAATATTTTATTCCTTATGCGTTTTCATTTTCAACTGCCCAAAGAGATTTTCATTAGAAATATTCAAATATGTATGTATTAGATATACTGCACTCTCCCACTTAATGAGAATTTATTAATTTCAACATAATCACCTTCTTCAGATCCCAGTAGTGAGTGAATAAAAGTAAAAGGTCTCTAAAGGCCTCTGTATACATGGCAGTAGTGAAAATTTCTTCACTTTTACTTTCCTACATACAATAAAATCGAGTAATATAAAAGGAACCGATGGCAACCTGGATTGAGCCAACGAATTTCAGCTGATTCTTAAGAAACTCTTTTAGCTTCATAGTCCTAAAACGTCATTTGCCTTTGATGGCTGGCATCAAAACATTTCGACGCTAACTATAACTGTGTATATTTGTTTCTACTTCCTTAAAGGGTTTACTTCATAATTTCATGAATGATAAAATTTTCATTAGAAGGTAAAATCATTTATCATATTATTTTATGTTTACTATGAATGAATCGTTTGAAAATAATGGAAATACTAGAATTTAAGCAGGCTCCTTAATTCTTTTAAGATTAATTTTTAACTAGTATGATTGTCATAGGCTGTTATTTAGTATTAGTTGTTTTGTGTGCCTATGCACTACTATCCATTATGATCGGTTGGTGGTTCATTGCATAGAAGTTGATATACATAAATATTGTAATAGCGCTAATACAAGTCTATGTTTGCAAATAGCACGAATATGTTTCCACCTAGATTTCCTCTACTTGCAACTTATGTCTGTGAAAATAAAAAAAGAAAAGAGAAAGAGAAAAAATTCTATGTGTGTCACTAATGTCGCGTTACCGAACACCTCAACATAAAAATAATTTTCATTGTCAATCGGAAGATGCATAATACTCAGAGAAAATACAAAGAACTAAATATTTAGTTTCAGTTTAGTCAAAAAATTAATCAGCACCAAACGAAACTGCATTAAAATACAGGTCAGAAATCATGTGAAATAATAGCCAAAATGTCAGCGTCGTGGGTGAATTTAAGGTTTGTATAAGGCTTGCCGTTCACAAATGCATCCATTCAAGGCTCTCGAAACATATTACGTAAGTCATGAAAATAATATTATCTCCTCTTTAAACATGCATTTACCTTTAAATGTAGAATTAGCGAAGGTTGCAGTGTAAAACTTACGCGTCTGAAAGTTAATTACAGGGAACAGCTTCGCAGTGAACGAGCCAAAAGAGAAGCTGCTCTCTCTCTCGTCACGCATTCGAAGCCATCGAATTGGCGCATGCAAATTGCACTTTTCCTCGTATTCGCCAGCCAATGCTAACCTATCGGAATGCGAAAAAAGTCACGTTTCAAAAGCGAGCTCCGGAGCTGCGTTATTTTTCTAATAATCGCTATTTAATGTCTAAAATTAACCTTCATTAATTTCTCGCGAAAATATCATATTCCATACGAAATTTAATTCACAAATTCCATAATTATAAGGTTTATCTCATTTCCATATATTTCTATGGAAGTGTGTTTACCATAATTGTTGCGATGCAATAAGAATATGAATATTAATTAATTGGTTTTATTCTACATATCAAATTTGTTGGGTCGAAACTAATTGTGTTGATCGGTATAAAAATCAGATTAAATTAGGGTTGAAGCTGTGGTCAATTCATTCGAATAAAAATATTGTGAAATTATGGTACTTTTTCTAAATATTATACTGTTAGTTATTGCGATGACCGAATTTTCTCAAAAATCAAACACATCGGTAACCACAATAGAACTCTAACCTGGAATAGTAACCATCCAGTCAATCAAATCCTGTGGTTTATGAAATGATAGAGATCGTCTAATTATTGTCTACCGGTTTTAAAAAGGAGAATTTAAGGTTTAACTAATTTATAAGTAAATTTTGAGAAGAAGACACATTTTTAGACATCTATGTTTATATCTTACTTCACCAAAACTCACCATCACTGCTGAGTTATGAAGAAAATGTTAAAGTGATTCTAGAAACGTTTAAACACAAATGGAAAGATTTCTCTCTATAGATATTTTTATATATAGTGTACTTTGTCCCTCGTTTATTTGACATTTCTATCCATAAAACGATCGAGAATTTCCTCTAATATTATCTTCATTGAAGTAAGAAAACGTCAAAACATCCCAGAAAATCGAGCGAAAACTTTATCCCGTTCCCAACTCGAATTTATATCATAATCTAGTAACGTTGTAGGTTTTTTATGGCATTGATTTAAAGAGAAATAATATGGAAGATAATGCATTCGTAACTATTTTGTCATATTATCAACTCCCTTAAATTTCAGACGGAGCGAAATAGCCCTTTCTCAGTTTTGACTCGATAAAATAAGCCTACGCTGAAATCTGGTATTCCAAAAGAGAAAATTCCGCTCCCCTTGCTATTCAGCTGACAAATGCCTTTTGCATGCAGTTTTGGTATATGTAAACGACCCGAAAATGTCGCTAGTCAGCACTCACTTTTCCATCCGCTAGGAAAATACGCAAGAAGAAAGGCTGAGAAGAGGAAGATAGGGAAGGCGATTGGTTGCCAGGGCAGCGGACGACGGCCGAAGAATACAAAGGAGTGGCAATCAATCTGGGCGGCGAAGAAGATGAGTGGAAACAACAAGGCCTCAGATTTGCACCTGCAAGAGGTGAATGCAACCCAAGACTAAAATTATCTTCTTACTTACAATCGATAATCGATGGAAACTGGGTAACAATGAAAAATCAATAGAGAAATTCTTCGATTATGATAAAAATACTCTATCTTGTTACTACGCAATGCCGAATAACTCTTTTATAAAATTAAAGTGCATTTAAAGATTCAAAATGGAAATACATCCAGCAATATTCGCTACAAAATATTTATATCTTGGAGAAATTTGTGAAACTCAAATTACTTAAAGCTTATCTTGGGTAAGATTTCGGGATCCTTAAAGAAAAGAATTTTGTCTCCTTTTTGCTTTGAAATCGCAGAGATTGTCTGTCTGAAATATTCTTTCTTTTGTAAATCTTTTTATGATTCTATATTATTCATTCTCCATTTAATTCATTTCTCTTAAATTGTATCCCGTGTTATCATAGCTCAGCTTTCATTTCAAACTCCATGATGAGGTGCGAGAGAAAAATTTCTTTAAATTCTTGGTGCCGTAAATTGCTAAATGAAGCTAATGTTAGTAATTAAGAATCCCTTAATTTTAAATATTTTGAAGTTAGTTAGATCTAATATATTTATAACAGCATATAAGAACCACTATTCTTATCTCAATTACAACAATTTTTCCTACGAAGAACTCTTCCTGTCTCAAATTGGAGTAGCTGATTCTTAAATAAAACCTCAAAATTTCGTTAATTTTAGAAAAAATATACTTTATGGTTTAGTATTAAGGGTGGCATAAGTATTACTTGATAAGAGATGAATCTTAGCAGTTCTGTTTATGGTTGGAATCGTTCCTGTACAAATTTCCGCGGTTTGTCTTTTATATGTTCAAGGATATCATTTATATTCCCAAGACAAATTCCTCACAGTAATTAATTTCCAAAATTTAATATCCAAAAAGGTCCATCATATATTAAACGTCGATAATTTCAAGGAAACCGCGCCCGGTAAGTGAAATGAAAGTTTACTAAGACTGTACGTAATTTAAGAGCTACAGTAGCTAAGCCTTGCTCTTATAAAATGGATCCTGCCCCATATTTTAAATAAATATATTTCCATTTAAATCAATCGATAGTCTTCCTTCCGCCTTCCTTTTCATTTTCGCCACTCTCTGTCTCCGTATTCTTTGGCCTTTTCATTTCATCTTTGAATGCAGCCCAGGCGTTTGTTAAATCCTCTTAATTTCATTAATTACCTCATCTTTCTCGGAATAATTAATTTCCCTCCTAATTCTCCTTTGTCTTCATGACCAGCGACGAAAATGATTAGACCCCATCAACTGTCCCCTTCTCGAAATAACTGTTCCTTGATCATAAACATGTTCATGAAAATCAAAAATTTCATCACCTTTAGATAGAGTATTCTTTCACACCATTCTTCTGTTCGATGGAAAATTTTAATCTTTCTTTATTCCACACATTTCAAATACGCTTTATTCATCGAGCCAGTTTTCAGATACAACCTCTGACTCGAGGAATAATTAATGAACTAAGATATTTTGTCTTCAAAACTTCTTATTTCAATGATTCTCTAAATACCTTGCTTGACAATGAATCAATCTCGCAGGTGGTGTCGGAAGTGAGGCTTAAAGAGGATAAAAAGGTAAGTTCTTTGTTTGCATATCATTGTTTCCAAATTTTAATTAGTTTGATTCATGATGACGCGTCGTTGAATGCGTAACAGTATATGTTAATATAAGAGAGTTCCGACATCATTCGCCATCTTCCTTGATTTTACGTCTGAACATCATTTCTCTATACTTTCAGGAGTAGTTTATTTACGCTCTGATTGATTCTTCAAAGAGTAGACCAACCATTGGCAACCCCTTTTGTTTATGTCACGAGTGATGATTATATAATTAGGACTCGATTCCCTAGTTGATTTTTTCAACTTGAAATCACTTTATAATTAACTATCTCAACCCAACTTCAAGAGTCATTTAATGCACGATAAATGAAATTAAATGTTCTTTAAATTAAAAATATTAAAGTTTTGCATTTTTAATAAATTTAAGTATCAAAAAACTCTATTTGTCTTTATGATTGCTTAATGTGCTGCCGCAAAGTTATATCCTGTGTAGCATTTATTTTCATATATTACACCTTTAAAATAAATTTATATACGTGACCTGCGAGCAGCCTTTCGATGTGTAGTGGGAATTTTCTTAACCTTTCCAAAAATCAATAAAAAACGACGAGATAGTTAACTGCCAAAGAGGATCGTAACTAAGGACCAAATTTAAGAAGACTTTTCATGAACAAAGCGGCCCACATTAAGAAAAATTATAATGTAATTCCAAGAATCTTGTCATTCCAAACAATAAGTAACTTTAATTCTATTCCTCTCCTAACTTCTCAGAAATTAAGATATAAAATGTATGAGGAAGGAGAGCCGCTATTTAATAATAAGCGTCTAAAATGGTTTTTACCAGCTCAAGACGTTTATTCCACTTAATACGCGGTTTTAACACGGTCTCTTTCGCACGAATCATATGTTATAGATACCGCTTTAGGCGCCCTTGTTATTCGACTTAAGGTGCGAATTTTTTCCGTCCCAAGATGCACTGTAACCCGATTTAGCCGATCGTTCGCCTCATTCGATGGAACAATATTTATTTATATATAATTATTGTCGTTCTCTCACGCTTCACCTTATATCTAATAAATGGTCCCTTTTAATTTATTCTTTTTTAATGACTACTTTTATTACTATAAAATAAAGATATGATTACGGCAAGAATATCTATATCTCACCGTCGAAGCTTATACGAACTCTGAGTTAGAGTGAGATTATCTTCATCACTTTTGTCTCACGATCAAAGATGAGAACTCTTATAAGGAGAAGTTTCCAGATGGAACCGCGATTTTTAGACGAGACCTGTTATAGCGCAATAGAGAATTAAATATAAAGAAATAGCCGTTTTCGTCTTAAATGTTTCTCTGCTCTAGTTTGCAAGATATAGTTGTTTAAATATACCTTCAAAAGTAGCTGATTAGATATTTAGATAGCTATACGCTTCTTAAAAGCCAATCACTGTCAGTGATGACGTCGACGTTCAATCTTGCGATCGTCGACGTCACATAAGACTT
The DNA here is from genome assembly GCA_036926295.1 of Pachydiplax longipennis. Taxonomy (NCBI): domain Eukaryota; kingdom Metazoa; phylum Arthropoda; class Insecta; order Odonata; family Libellulidae; genus Pachydiplax; species Pachydiplax longipennis. The sequence goes on along the minus strand of JAVFKF010000024.1, from coordinate 17,937,567 downwards.
TATTTTCCGAAAAAAATTCCTCGAACAAGATTTGAAACACTTTTGGGCTAACTTTTTTGAAACTGAGGATAACTTTAAGAATCTGAACCAGACACTCCAACCAATAGGCCATTTAGATAACGATAATTAATGGGATAATTCACCATCAAGAAAACATTTTGGATACTCTTTGATTTACAATATATAAAACCATTGTTTTAGAGTGGAATAATTATTATCTTTATGGTTTATTATTAAGAAGGATCGGAATTATGTGATAATAATAGTACATTTTTCAATAAATTACATTTATTTCCGTCATTTTGACAGGTAAATTAACTAGTATTGAAATAATTAAGCATAACCTGAAAATATTTTTCTTACCCTCAGAAAATGTAGAGCATAGATACTTATTACTTGATTATATTATAACGTTCTTAGACTAAAGAGGATATTCTTAACTAAAAGATTATGAACCATATCTGAATATAAAACGCTCAGTAGAATGATAGAAGCATTCATCAAAGAAGTCTTTTAAATATCCGTAGAGTTTGTTTATAATTTCACTTCTATTATTTATCATAAAGCCTAATTCCTTCGCAAAACATCTTTTTTAGTGACCTAGAAAAGTTTAATAATATAAAATTTAACGAATTTCTAAATAATTACGAAGATATCGATTATTTTTATCCATCTCTTGTGCACGTTTCCTGACGTACTGCCGACGCATCTGCACGAATGCCCTCGGAAATCCTCAATGATATAGCAAGGCTGGTGCTACGCCATGACCAACTCGCAAACCGAGGTGTTATGCATATCTTGACATTCAGCTACATGAGAGCATTTACTTCCTAATTATTCATTCTCTTGGACTGTGCTAATGGACTCAGGAAACCAGCATGCAAACAGGTCATAGGTGAGGCAGTGGTTACTTGACTAAACTATTTTGTCCAGCGAAAGCGTCGGACTTGAGCACTAAGCCAACGGGAAATTCGCTTGGTTCTCTGCAAAATACATACTGAGGTTAAATCCGAGATCGATGACAATTCCAGGAAAATTTTTCCAGTTTCTTCAAATTAGCCCAAAGTTTTCTCGTTTTCGTAAATAAAAACATAGGGAAAAGTAACCTATGCCTTCGATTTTATTTTAGCTTTAACTGACGTTCAAAGTAATCATGTATCCTTTAGAAGACACAATGTTCGATTTAAAGGCAAATGAAATCACTTTGCAATAGAAGCGGAAGTACTAGCAGAAGCAGATGAAGTAGCAGTACCTTTATAAATGCTTCGATAGCTGAGTTCATTTCGCACATACGGGAATCGAACCCGTTGCCACTTTTACAAACGTTGAAGGCGCTTCCTACTTTGATATCCTGCTTCTCTGCTATGGATTGTATGTAAGATGTCTGCCATTTGCTGTCAAGAATAAAGCTATATTTCGGATTCATAAGCATCTTTCATTCGCTAGATATATATTCTTTAATACCCAGTAAATAGTCAGAAATTAATCGCGGAAAGGATTATATAATGCAGGATATTAACGTTTTTAGTTTTCAAGCAGTGACCATAAGATAATGCGGTGCAAATAATAAATTATGATTAACGATGGTGAAGGCGTTGACCTCTAGGTATTTCACTATAAAACATGAGGAATCAACAGATTTATTAATGCCAAAAGGTAAAATAAAATATCAAAGAAACGTGATCATCATCGCGTGATTATGATGCAAAGCATCTAAAACATGGTCGTTTCTTACGTATATTATTTTTCGGTTCATTATAAATACCTCTGTAGATTCCATCAGCAATGAATGTTGCGACACAACATTTGATATGAAGTCTCAGAGAGATGTTATCTCAAAGCCGTTGTTGCAACCCGATATGACAACTTACATCACTTAATTTTGCGATGTTTATCTTCAAGAAAAATAATTTTTCACATTATTCGAGGCATAATATTTTATCTTGTATTCGTATTTAATTAATATATTCCTGTACCCACGTCATTCAAACTAAAAAGTTTTGTTCCCCCTCATATTTTATACTCTTTTCTTTGGGTCATCTGTGGTAAATGAAACTATGTCACACGCATCAGGTATGATATACCGAAAAATGTGTAGCATTTTAAAATCACCTTCAAAGGAAAATGTTCACATTAGTTGTTGCCAGAGCTACTTCTCCTAAGTGGAAAGGATTAGAGCTTTTTACCTCATCGTATTCCTCCGATTTTAAACCAAACAAAGTACGTCTGTAAGAGGTGGAAGTGCTCGAATTGTATACCGTCTGAAAGCCTCTGAAAGTCCCTCGATCTCCTCGCTTTTCAGCCAACTATCTTAAAAAACCCACCGCCAACTAACACTTCCGCTCTCGGGGCTGTAACTCTCGCAGGTTTTCATTAAGTACGCCTAAAAAAATATGGCATTACAGGTTCCGCGGGGGAAAGATAAATCACTCCCAAAGCTTAAATATGGGCGAATAAGTCTGGAGGAGAGTTAGTGTGGGGTGTATTCAAAAGCAGGGAGGGGTTAATGGAGAGGAGGGGAGGTGAATTGAAGGGGGGAGGGGAGTGATTTGGGGGGGATGAATGCTCTCTCTCGGAGATTTTCTCTCTGAGCGACGCAATCTGCGCACACACCCTCTTCTTCCCTGTCTTCATCCCCCGCCCACTTCCCTTTCTTATTGTTATTAAGTCGCGTAAAATGTGATAAGAGACTCTTAAGTCTGAATTTGGCCCTCTAAATAAAAGTCGTTTGTCCCTCGACTTCACCCCGACCCTTGCTCTTCACCTTTCCGTTCGCCACGAACCATTTGCAACCAGCTTTCGAACCGAACGCGTTCTATTGTGGATATAATCGATTCGAATAATTCCGACATGGAAATATTTCCAAAACAATAGCTTCGTTGTAAAGTGTGTCATTGAAAAATGAACCCAAAATTCACCAATACAAAATGGAGAATTTAAAACGCGCTTTCGAAACGAAGATGGAGTAGGTGGAATTTTCGCGTCTAATCGTAGTCGATGTCGTTTTGGAGAAGAGGAAGGCTATCCACAAGTAATTTGTATCTAAAACCGACAGGCTCAAACTAAGGTCAGCGTATATTTCTTTCCTTAACCGTAACAAGGGCATCAAACTGTAATATATTTCATTCCGGTTTTCGCTCCGGTTCAACGAAGAAACCAAATATCGGTTCAGTTCCGGTTTCTCCCAAGATCGAAACGGTTGGAATTGTAACATCAATCCATTAAAGTTGTAATATTATATCCATCGAAAAGTTTATTTTAATATTCTTAGCTTTTATTTGTACTCTGAATCACAACAATTTTAGATTTAGTAGACCTTTAGGCATCAAATAGAAAAAGGATGACTTTGTATATCGTTCCCCGAAATTTTGTGTGTTTCTATACAATCTTGCCAAGTTTCTCATTCGGAAATTTATTTGAACCGTTTATTCAACCGTTTAGGTCTATTTAACACCTGACATATCAATGGCGAGATCCTCAGTAATCAACTGAGAATCTCTTCAAGGAACGCAGTTTGATTTAACCTGATGTTCGCAAGTCTTCAAGCAATTTCACGGTTATTCCTATAGAAAGAAGACCTGTGTTGCCTTACTAATGTAAATACTAAATAAGCGATGGTATCTCTTCCCTATAAAAATATCCAATCATCAATTATCAAACTATCCAATTCATTTTCAGATTTGAAAAATTCGATACCACTTCACAGCTGGAAGGAGTTGGAGCATAAAAACAAATGAATTATGAAGATCTCTAATTTCCATAATAAAAACTTGTGAGAACCATTTTGAATTCATTTTCGGAAACCATTTCATTGCCAATTTCTACAGCTCTCTCGACTATCTCAGAGCACCTCTTAGTACTGAAATACCGGGAAATTTGGAACTAATTTAGAAAATTACCTTGTACAATAATGTTATCCTAAAATCAATATCTTTTTCAACCATTTCCTAGCCATTTATAGAAGTTTGAGTGAGTTATTATAAAAGAGAATGGTAGTACATACATAATAATTAAATACACACTAAATCTCTGAGATTTCTCCAAACGCAACTGTCGCAATTTCGATGAAAATATAATATTCCTAATGTTTTATATTCATAAAGGTATCGCATTAATCATCACGTACAAAAATTTAAAGAAAACACCACTTTCGGTCGAGGAAAGTTTATCAATAAGGGAAATAAGTAAGAGCGAGGTTAATGAATGAATTCACCTATCTCAGCCGACTCCTTTTTAGCGTGCTCCGCATTCACACACTCATTTTTTGTGTTTGTTGTCTGCCTTATTGCTGCCTATCCATGATTCGTTGGAGAGCAGAAAACGCTTTTCGCTCACTATTTTAGCGGCTCTCTTTCCCTTCCTTTCTCTTTTCCTCGAACTCCCCTTTCTTTCCGAAGCAATGGATCACACTCGAATTAAATTAATTCTTCTTAGCCATTTCCTTAACTCCAGATCTCTTTTCGTACATTTAAGAAATGGCCAAAAGTTTTTGAATGTTTAAATAAAACAGAAAATAAAAGAGCATAGACATTATTTTTCAAGGAAATAAAGAAATAAAATTCATAAAATATGACCATTAGAATAAAGTTATTAAAGTCAATAAAAGAGGAATAGTAAAATAAAATTATAAAAATGTAATCAATAAAATTAATGTCAAAAATCTTCATGCAAATAAAGAAGCACAAAAAGAGAACTTCTAAAAATGTTTTTAGTAAATCCTTTTTGTAGAGTGATTTGTCACGCGGATATAAAATGGTCAGATTGAGGAGGAAAGTAATAGTCTGGATGTAAGTGGCTAAAACAGGAACCTTTTTCCATCGGAGGGACGCATACCATTCGGTTGTATAAGAAAGGGAACTTGTGAAAAATCAAGCTACTCTTATGCACTCATTCGAATAATTATAACTTAACCTCAATATTGTGTAAACATAAATAATGTGTTCTCCTTTAATTTAAAGAGTATATGTAATTTAATTAATTAGCGAGATAAGGAAACGGGAATTAGTTTCTGTGAGATTCATTGAAGATTTTGCTACCGACCTATTTGACCGTATATATATCAGGAAAATAAATTAAGATTCGATAAAATTAAGGAGAGATTGAGACAGGACATAAAACTCTGGGGCAGTACATGAGGAGCATGCCTTTCTTAAAATACCTTCCACGGTAAAAATCAAGGGTATGAGTTATACGGGAGGAAGAAAATTTTCAGTTTATGTAATTACTATCAGAATTAAATGCTACAAACAAAGTGAAATAATAAGAAAGTCACAGGCACAATTTAATCAACGTTACTGTGGCTTCAGTTACTGGATGGTAGAATGTTATCAATAGACAGTTTCGATGCTATTCCTCTGGTTTGAACTTTCATCAGTGAGGAGCGAGTTGACTTGACCTCACTTCTCGCGAAAAAGTTTCGAAAACTCGCAAAAATAACAATCGATTAAAGCGGAAATATTCCTCTATTTTGGCAATTGTTTAAAGAACCTATTTAATACAAAACATATGGAACTATTCGTTGGAATTCACCTATTTGCGTACGCAGAGCTTTGTACGGAAACGGATGCGGTTAACGGGACATAAATGAAATGGGAAAAAGGAACGAGAGTGAATGGGGAAGTGGCGGTTGCCAGGAAACAGGGATTTCTACTCGGGATTGGGCCTCTCCGCCGACATACCGATCGATTGAAAATCAACGGAAATTCTCGTTCAACGCTTTTCCAACGCCAGTTTTACATTCCAAGCTTGTTTATAGAATGTTTCTGATAAAAATATCGGAGTTCATCCAAGCAATGTAAAATTTTCGTTGAAATAACGTGTTATAATTTAGCAAGATGTTGATATTTCCCAACGACATGTTTATTATGTAATTGGGGAAAATTGTACTTATTAACATCATGACGTATGATATGACCCCCTTTGTAAGTGTCTGAAAAATATGACATTCGCGAACATTTGCCTTTATTCATAAAGTTTTAGCTAGATATAAATGGAAGCAACGCAGAGGGAAGCGGATGAAAAGAAATGATTCCTTGAGTGGATATTATCTGATTAGGCTCAGCGCTGAGGAAGAAAGCTATCGCTCTACCCTCTGCTACCTATACCCTATAGCTCTTACCATTCACATACGAATTGGAGATATGAATCAGATTAGAATTGAAGGGCTCTATTTGGCCAGAGTCGCTATTTCATTTAAAGTTGAATGACCATGAGATACTCCACAAAATGACTGAAAAAGGAGGATGGAGGTTAGAGAGAAAGTCCTCTCGTCTTAACATTGGTGAATACAAATTGTACAAATTGGATGTTTTCATTTTCTGATATATGTCGATTCTATGATGCCAGAGAATTCGCAAGTTATTATTCAAAAATAAAATTCTAATTTCTACTAAAATTTACCGTGCGCTGTGGCGTGCTGTTGTTCTTGTGCGTGTTTCGTGTGTTCGTTCTTTCATACTGCTTATGTCTCTCGATATAATTGTGCTGCAAATGTTTGCGGGCGCTTTTAGAAATATAGGAAAACGAAAGCTGTATGTGTTAGTAATGAAAAATTCCACGGTTTCACCACAATTTGTTAAATTTGAAATTAATCTTTGCAAGTATGTAGTAGTAACCAACTAAGCATTATTATAGTCAGAAATAAAAGGAGAAAATAAACAGTTCCATTTACTATACGCAAAAAATGTGCTATTTGACAATGTGGGAAGAAAGCTGGAGGAGAGAGGTGTTGAAAAAGCAATTTCGTTGTGTTTGGTCTTAAATTGAGGGAATGCGTCACAAAAAATTACATGAATAAGATGAATTTATAAGCTGATGCCACTTTGTAATTTGGTAATTGCAGTTTACATTCTGGTCTCAATCTCGCACAAATATAGAGGTTGTATTGTTGTTATACAATATGTACAAGACTACACTACTCAAACAGAAAAGAGTGAATACGGACGAGGTTTTTCCTAAATTAATAAATTTTCAGAGAAGATATCCTCCTCATATTTTTAATGAGCTAGCGCAGATGCAGTTCTACTTCATCCATATATTATTAGAAGAAATAAGGTTACTCGATGAGATTTAAGAGATTTTATCGGCATAAACTCGTAAATAGCAAAGGAAGCCTCTAAAGTATTCTCACGGAAGAGAACGAAGGAAACATTATGGAGATGGATACGAGGATGCATCCATTCATGAAATATTTATTTTTCTTCCTGGAGTATGGGCGTTAATAACAGGGGAAGTAACAGATTTGCAGAATAGAGCATGAGTCCCGGTCGTAAAGCGGCCAGCTAGGTAATAAGGTAGATGTGGACGAAGATATGAATATAGGTCAGTCTCGCACTGTCCATGACATATATTAACGGCAAAATTACTCGAGCAGTTGATTTTCTCATAAAATAATCACTCTTTGCAGTTGTTGGGAAATTTTCCTTTCCTTGCCGCACACCCCTTGCACTCAATTTTCACTCCATTTTTGGCCCGCATTCCGAAAGCAACGCCCTCTGCAATTCTTCTTCCGCAGTCCCTTCATTAATTCCGCCATTAAATGACTTGCCGAGAGCCACTCTCTTTACAATCACCGCATTCCCAAATTCAGGTGTCACGACGTAAATATTCACTTCCTCACCCTTTTATGAATCTCCCTCGAGATAGTTATATATGAATATTGGCAACTATCTTAGACGCCTGACTTTTAATTGTGTTAAATTTTATAAACTTCATAGACTTCTTGTTGAATAGATCACATAATCAAAATTGCACGTGTTTATACGATTGGACCTGCGTAAATAGAAGCTCAGACTGTAATTGAGACCTTCGTACGTGAGAAATCTACATTCAGCAAGATCCATAAAGGCGTCCGAGGTGATGCGAAATTAGACTTTTATCCTAAGAGATTTAACCAAGAGTTTTTACTTGTCCACAAAATTTACTCACGTGACCACAAATATCAATAGTGAATTATCGATAACAATTAAGGTAATTCAGCCCAGAAAAAGTTAACATTACTATTACTGACATAATTTTAAGTTGTGTTGATGTTATCTGAGCAAATTATGGCCGTTACCTGCAGGCTTGTATATAAAATATTATAGGAAAGAAAGTATGAAAAACTGAAAATAAATTGCATATCCTCTCAGAATAGAATTTTACTCTAACCAGATAATATAAAAATGTACACGGTAATTAGAATCTTTCATTTTCCATTATTTTAAAAACATTCATGTATTTATCCTAACTTGGTAAAAATGAACTTGTAATAGCGAAACATATGTCAATTATTATAAAACAATAAATGGCAATTTATGTCGAAAATATATTAATGGATTTCAAAAGTTATTTCAATTTCAAAAGATTTAAAAGCTTTTCTCAATTTATAAATTTCTATATATTTAATTATATGGGTCTGCTACAATTACATTACGATGATTCTAAAGAGATAAGGCCAAAATACAAAAACATGTTTAATCATATAACCAGTCTAGATAAAATACAAATTTAGAAATATGTGAATTCATTTTCATTTTTGACCTAGTTATAGGTTGCCGCAGGGTATATATTATCTTATTTAAATGAATGGAAAAATCAGGATAATAACGTCATCCAATATTTGAGCTAATTTAAAGATATTAGCTCATTATTTTTAAGTATACAGATATCGATCTGCCAGAATGAAGTCACAGTTATTTTGTTGCTTAAAAACAAACATAGTAATGATAGATAATCATCCTGTGAGATCCTGAAGAAATACGTAAAATTGGGGATTCCATTTCTTCAAATATCACCACATTTCTGAGCTTTCAAAACATTAACGCTTTTGATAAATCTGCCATTCAGAAATTGGATTCCACGTGTGCCCATATGGGAAAAGGCAGCAATATGGAATCGAGCCTTAAATTTCTCATTTTTTAAATCCATCAGCAAGGGGTCTCTGAACACTCTGAGCGCTTCAGAACTCTAATCGGATTGATTGATGATTTCACGACGCCCAGAGTTTCGGCGCAACGCATGATTCGGACACATTGCCAGTTATCGCGGTATTTTCAGATTAATAGAAAGCATTACAAATACGAACAATATCGCGGAAGTTAAGCAATTAAACTCTTATGAGATAGCGGCGGTTTGCTCGCATTCGCTCCCGCATGAATACGAGGATGGGTTCGTATTTAACCAGAGAAAACTGGCGTACTTACACAATGCGAGAAAATCTCATTTTAGCGGCTGTGCATCAGTTGAATACAATGGATTCGGTTAATTGGACGTTCTGATAATCAAGTTCCTCGTGTATAATAAATGCAGGCCGAGATGTAAACGCATCCAAACATGGAAGTAAGGAGCAGGTGGGAGACGCCGGCGGTTTCATTCCGAGGGTATTTGCGTACGAAGAGTCTCCCTGTCGCCATGCAAAAGCGAAACTTAACACCAAAATGTTTTGATTCGGTCGAGATCAATTTGAGCGGATAATTCATGCGCGTTTTCAGCACAACTCTCGGCACTCGCGTCCGTGCTTCGAATGGGAGAAGACCTCGCGTCGGATGCCGTTGCGTCTCCAAATGCGTCTGAGGAAGTCTAAAACCGCCCTTCCTTTTATTGCCCTCCTACACCCCGCAATGCTCCCTCTGTGATGTATTATTCATGGATCCTCTCTCGCCCCTTTCCCATTGGATTTGGTCACAGAGAGAAATTTTAATGACTGCCGGAGTGTGAGAGAACGGCTGCATGTGTCTGTGGTCGAGTGTGCCTCCAAACTACTACCCCCCGCTCCCCCCTACAGCCCCCCTCCTAACCCCCACTCCCCCTACTACCCCACTCCCCCTTTTCTTACTACCTTTAAAGTGTTTCTAAAAGATTCGCTAACTTAACCGAATGGACAAAAAATGTGATTTGCCATTGGGATAAAGAAACGTTTTTTTTCCTAATCCCTTAACCTCCGATGCTGACGTCAAATAAATTCTTCTTCCCATGAACTTGATTTGGTGGGCAAAAGTATGCTTTTAAAAACTCTCGAGGGAAAAGCTCTGCTCTAAAAACGGTGACCTTTGATCTCACTGTTTCATACCGATAAAAATGTTATTTGGGAACGTAGACTTGGGATGGAAGTGATAGCTTGTCGATAATGATAATAATAAATCTCTGTAATTCCATCGCATTTCAGGTTTTAACCTCGTTGTTTCACAGATTAAAGAGCTGTATTGGGCTGACATATTTGCATGGATTCCCATCCGCATGCTGCTGTTACTTTCAGCAGTGCGACACCGTCATTAGCGCGAGATTTCCAAACATTCGAATTCATGATTTCATTTACGAAATAACTGAAAGCTTTGGGGACACACATTTTCACATCTATTTGAATTATTAAGCAAGAATCACTCTGAATTCACCAATTATTCGTCATAGCAATAAATATTAATGTTATTATAGTATTATCTTTGCATAACGTGTAAAAAAGAAACACGAAGAGGTATATAATCCAGTTTCCGAAGCCAATCCTTTAAGGATATAGACATACAAATCATGGATATATATATTTAGCAACATCTACTTTCACAGGAATCCTCTCATCAAATTGTGTACGTAAATGGTTAACTTATAAACTGAGAGAAGAGGAGCTAACTTTATATGCACATTTATTCGCTGAGGATCGTAATTATCTTTAGTTCCTTAAGCATGCTTAGTTACTTGCTCAAAATACTTCATCCATTTGACCTATTCTTAAGACATCTATTGTGACCCTTAAGAATCGCTATGATACTCATATCCAATTATAATGATACTAATATCCCAATAACTTCTAAAACGGAAACAACAGTTACAATTACATACATTTAAATTATTATTATTACTGAGGAAAATTCACGACCATTCCCTAACCGAAAATATTCGTTACGATGGGACTCGAACCGGAGATCTTCGGATTGGATTTCTGGTAGGCCAACCAATCCGCCAGCGTGAGCGATAGTAACATAACAATTCCTACCCTTCGATCTAATTCACCTCACCAGAGGAGCAAATTTATAAACCAGTCAGAGAACAATTCTGTTAAGTATCTAATCTCATTTTTATAACGTTTACAAAACTTCACCGTGTATCAAAAATATCACATTACCTCACAAATACCGTTAAATGTTGGTAGTAAGATCTAATTTATATAATCATCACATTTTGTTGAATAGAAGATATTTTTTATCGCTGCTAAAAGAATTAAATCGATATACTTTAAGTAAATATTTCTTTGAGAATTATGAGAAATATTACTGTATTCTATTCAATCTGAATTCCAGCTTATTCGGCGAAACGAGATGACAGCACCATACGATCAGCGAAAGCGATCAGCGCTTTCAGGTAATATGATTAATACATCAAAACATTTTTCTCTGGAAATATTGGTTAGTAAGTATTTTTCAAGTTGATGGCTATGGAAATTGAAGAGAAAAGGATACCTACGTCATATCTGGGAAAGTCCTACTTAAATTTTCAAATTACTGCGAAATGATATGATCAGTATTTCGGAAATCGGATCGCCGAGCAGATTCTCGGGCATGAGTCGCAGAATAGAATAATCCAACTTTCGTTTCCAATTGCTTTGAACGTCTAAGCATGAAAATTCCGAGAGAGATTTCATTGCTTTTGGCTCTTTGCTTTTCTTTGGATACAAAGAGTCCTCTTTGAATGATAGTAGCCTCTTTGAGTTCCAATGCGAATTGTGGCTGCCATCTTAGATCGATTCACAACATTCATCAAAGCAACCGAAAACAGGCAGCAGATTATTCTGTTCCGAATTCTTCGGGATAAATAGAAAAATGTGCACTGTTGTACTAGCAGCTGGGTTCAATTTCATTACTTGAATGCATTTCTTCCTAGAATTATTTAAACATCTAATGATACTGGCGCAATTGATATTCACCACCATACATGTAAGGTCAAGAGGCAATTGTAATGGTTTCTAAATAGATCACAATATCTCAATTATCTCAATAAATTACAACTTGTGCAAAATGGAACATTAAAAATGAGAGACTGATTGTTATCAAGTACTCAGGAGTTACTTTTTACATTAATTCTCTTCCTGTTTGGGAAACAAATAATTAACGTTCCAGCATAAATTAATTTAACATAAAATATATTTGAGTGACAGAACTCTCGAGAAGAGGAATGTCGAAAACTTTCCAATATGATGATTAGATTTTAAAATTATATAGAAGGATCATTTTGATTACGACAATAGAATTAGAATTTAGAATAGAATTTAATTATAAAATATTTAATAGAATGGCTAAGCTTTGATGTTTTTCAATTAGGATTTTCGCCGTCAACGATTGTTTTTATATTTTAAAGTATTTATAAGTACAAATATGGTAATTAAATTTTCGGTGAGGAATGCGGCTTTAAGTTGTACCTTTTTTCTCAGATGATGGAGCTCCAACAATCATCACTTCAGGAGATTTAATTTCATTTAAATTTTAGTAACTACGAAGCGAATGATTATGAAAAAGTAAAATTCCTTGCATGTCACATGACTAAAACGAGTGATATATGTAGCGATGTATTTCATTGATATTGCGGACACACCTGATCCAATTTCTTTTCTTTAAAATATTCTGGAACTCGTTTTTGAGAGGATTATCTTATTTTATTGGGATCAAATTATAATTATATTTATTTTTCTTGCAAAACATTCCCAAAGTTTGCAGTGTATACCAATTTTCCCTGCCATGATTTCTTTCATCTCTAAGCTTAACCATGATTTGCAGTTCATTAAAGATAAGGAAATTTATAAAGTAGGGAAAGTTGCGGTCTGCTCATTACCAGTGAAGATAGCTTAATTACGACAGCTTTCTCATCCGACCGCACATTAAAGCGATAGCCTATAAATAATAACTAAAGAATGAATTAAACGATCAATTTGCATCTTTCCATTTAAAACAAAGATTATTCGTATCTCAGATTACGATTCTATCCCACGAAATGATCAAAGGAGGCAAAGTTCATTTGCTTCTCTTCATACTGTCATAGAATGGAGGGTCATTAATAACAGATTGCTATTTCTAAAACTGGGAATCGAAATGTTCTTATTTTCGTTTCAGTTCACGCAATATTTCAGTGAAAACACCAACCTTTGGTTCAATTCAAAACTATGGTTTCGCTCAAGCAGCCCCTGTCGAACCGGTTCGAATCGTATTATAGTACTGCTTAGAGCATTAAATATTATATTCTTTCTAAAATATTTTCCTTTATGCTATTTTTATCTAACTTTACCGTTTATCGATTTTTATATAATCCGTGAACTAGAAAATTAATCAAATTATCACATCAGTTATTTAACCTAAATGTTTAATAGTAATTTGCAACTCTCCGTCATCAATGATTACGCGAATAAAACTACAGTTACGATTAATGAGAATACAATGCGAATAACAGAGAAAATAAATAATAGTTTCCGATTCTCATTTAAGTTCAAGAAAATTAATTTTTCGGTTCAGTTTCGATTTCAATTACGTTCCCCGCTTTATAAAAACGCATGAATGTATTCAGTAATTTTATTAAAGAATCTAGAATTTTGATGTCAAGTTTGTAAGTGGAACCTATTGAATGATGATGCTTGACTTGATCTGCCTCGGCATTCTGTTTTAGATAATAAGCCTATGATTTTACCTGTTCCATGAACTAGCGTGGCTGAAAAATCAGAGTTCAAAAAGAGGATATCAAAAATAGTGATTTTGTTGAGGTAACACCAGAGCATCGCATTAGAACCGAACCGATAATCTACATTGAAGGAAAATAGTTATTTTTACAAAAGTGAAAACCGAACTACACCCGAAAAACTTGAATTTCTTGAACCCGAACCGAAACCTAAAATAATTTTTATTCCGTTCCAATCAATGCAAATTCTATTTATGTGTAAGTGGATGAAGGTTTATTAAACGTGTAGCTATGACTTACAACTAACTATTACAAATAAGTAAGCTATATCTCTAAACAAAAAGCTGTTAGAATAGGACAGACATTAACAGAAGGAGAAAAGTCAGAATTGAACCGAAATTAGTTTTTATTTAGTCGAAACAGAGCAAAAACCGGGACAATAAAATATAACAGTTCGATGCCCTGAATAAAACTCACAAGCGCATTTAATAGTTGCAGTGATACTTCGCTATATAATTCGTCCCGTGACTCGGCTTTTCATTCATAATTCTTGTATATAAAAACAAATTTCTCCATAAGAAATAACGGGAAATCCATTGAAGCGTTTCAGACCTTCGCCCACACATTTACCATCTTCCCAGAAAACTAACTCTTTTTAGTGCCTTGATGCGTAATATAATGTCAGATACTGCAATTTATCCATTTTGGATCATGTTAGATAAAGTTTATGGTTGAATAATACGTTTATGAAAGACTAAATCATTCTGTACAGTAAAAGATGAGAGCATCCGAAAATAGTATCCGAGTAAACAAGACACTTGATTCGTTTATGGAGTCACATGTCATAAAAAGTCGCAAAATGATCATAAGGACGGTGAGATTGCTTGCTTGAGACATTTGGGGGAAATACGAGCAGATTTTGGCGCTCGCCTCGGGAGACATTGCTCGCTTATCCAGGAGTAAATTTTGAAAAATCTGAACTCGTTTACCGAGATTCCTGTATTAAGAGACATTCGTATAGAGTGGTATCAACGTGTTACGGGTCGGTGTTTCCTTTTGAACCATTTCTGTATGTGATTAAGTTATAAATGAGTATGGGATTCATTCAGCTTCAACGTGCGAAATTACCAATGATGAGCAATTTCTTTTGGGGTATTCGGAACGGTCGTCATAATGCATTTATCGACCTAGTAATACTTTTAAGCGAATTTGTTAATAGGTTTTAAATATCCATTCGTTAATCAAGTTTGTACTACACATTTTACAGTAAATAAAGCAAGTAAATTTAAGTATTTGCAGTCTTTTCGCTGTTCTCAAGTGCTTCTGTTACTTCTGCTAATTAACCATCATTCAAAGTGACCCTTGCTATTTACATATCACAGAATAAGTTTTCCGGATTTAGTTCCTAATGACATGAGAATTAGATACCGTTCACAGAAATCTCAGTTTTCTTTCCAAATTTGGATCAAATCATAAATAGGTTCGACCAAGTATTATCTTAATCACTTAATTAAGTATTTTAAATGTTTTGCATACCGTAGCCTTCTACGTTATTAAGAATGTGATACATTAAGATTGTAAAAATCGACAATTTCATTCCTGAAAGTTCATTTGTTAATTCAGAAAACATAGGATTGGATATCGATGATGCCTCAAAGCGATAAATGAGGTAATAAATGTGGAAGAATGCGGTAAAAACGATCCAAGAAAATTTCAGGTTTTCAGCCTTGGAATTCCTTTTTAACTGAATGCACTTTGCCGACACTACTGGCGGCTTTTTATTATGCTATTACATAGGTAATTTAGTTTTAGTTGTACGCCACTGGTTTTTCTTTGATAGTTCATCTTTCTTCCATTTGGAAGCACCATTTTCACGAGGATGACAGACGTAAGCGTCCTCACGGTTGAAGTATTTAGGTCTTTTTACGTTTTCAACTAATTCACGAATTACTTGTGGTAAATTAAATGACTTCTTAGAGAGTGCCTTTAAATTCTCCAAGTCAAAGTAATGTCTGGGATCGAGTAAAGTATCGTTTTCCTCCGCTGTCTGTTTTCCCTCTTTGAGAAACATAAAATATCAACGGCAAACGACCAAAATTAAGCAGTGCACGAGCACTTCGGCCTGAAGAAGCCTGCGTTGGCGAAACGTAGACAGTCAAAAAGACTTCCGCTGCAAAACACAGAAAAATTTCTTTATCATGGAACTTCAAGCTCATGAAAACTTTCGAACTAGAATAACAACAAGTCTTCATTAAAGCAGAGACTGAAGTTTCTTCTCTCTTTCTAAATAAATCCTTTCACATACATGGAATTGCATACCTTGTATTCATCTTGGCCAAGATCTAACCCATTGAATTCTAATTTATTTACATACTACTCTATAATGGATTTTAATTTTAAATATAATGATTTCATAATATCTTTCTGTATCTTCTTCGTGTTTTTCGGGTTTATTTAACTCCCCTTCTTTCTCTATGTTTCCGTTTTTTTTTAACCTTCAGTCGAGAAGATTTTCCCCCACAAACCCAAATCTATTCGTGCTGCTCTTGTATATCTTTCTCTTTTCATTTTAACATTAAAATCAAATAAGTACATCAAATGTTTATGTCGGGTGGAAGTAAGGTCAATTTGGGTCAACCTTGCCTGAATATAGATTCATTCATTCATACCGTAGACTGTAATCAAAGGAGGACCGTTCTATACATGAAAAATAAAAAAAGAAAGGTCTATCATGCGTGGTCTTGATAATGCGTACTGTTTTACGTAACTACTCGTATAGTACTCATCAAATCATGGTCTTCATTGCATAATGCAGATTGATCACTGACTGCAGTCGCCGCATGTTACTGATCCATACATGGGATAGTGGAATTCACTGACAGGGCTTTTAATGCCTAGATAAAGCAGCAGACCGAAAAGCACCGCATTTTTAGTTCGCATCCCGTGAGATATCTTTGAAGCATAAAATTGACGCGAAAAAAATTTCCTTCGAAGTAATTTGAAGCTTCGGAGGTATTCCTTTAGGAAAGCGCCTCTGACGCGCAATAGGTGCCGAAATATGGCTTTTTTCGCCTTCGCTCGAATGGGCCGTAGTATTCCGCTATTTATTCTCCCATTAATACTTGAGCGCCGCCTTCATGTAGATCAGTGGGATTATCTGGCAAGCACTCACCGTCCGCAGCGGCTGCTTAGCCGTGAACGCTGTCCGACAGCGCATCAACTGAAGCGTGGTTCACTCTCCAGCGTTATTCCAGGGGCCACCGAATGCGTCCACGGGGAACTACTCTTTATTTTGAAAAACTTGTTCCGCCCAACACGACTCCTGCTTGCAACTTAACGAGCCTAAAAATGGATTTACCTCTTCAAACGGACGAGTACTCCGCTAGACAGACAACGCGCTCCGCATGATCACCTCAAAGAGATTGGTTCCAACCGCCACATCATTCTCATCTAATATTTACTGGAGCGGCGTACTTTTAAATGAAGGGCGAAAGAAGTAGAACGTGAATCTTCTTTATTATTCGGACGGACGATATCAAAGAGCGCCTTCGATGCCTTTGATTGTTTCTTAAAACGCGTCCTGTTGTCGCCAATTTCCCGAGCCATTACACCAATGAAAAATTTGGAATCGATTTGAGATTCAGCCAAAGGGATTTTTAAAATCTAAATATTTTATCATTCGTGAAAGGAATAGTTCCATTGTCTTTCGGCACTGCATAGAGAAAATGAGTATCTTTCCTTTACTTTTCGTCAATATAATTCCATCTGTGATAATATGCACACTATGGAGGCATGTGAGTGGATGATTACTAGTGTTCAAGTGGTTCCTTCATTATCTAATGCTAAAGAATTATTCGTAAAACAGTTGCGCAATACATTTAAGTGGCCGTTTCCTATGACAGTATTCTATGGTAGTAGTATATGTTGAGCTGTATTTTTTTTTAAAAAGTTCGAAAAAATATTGGAAAAGTAAACTTGCGAAAATGATTATAGCACAACGACATCAACCTAGTCGTTGTTTACTTCTTGCCAGGTATTGAAAGGAGACTTGTAGGGTGTTGGTGTCGATGGTCGAACACCATCTAATAGGCTAAAAGGCGCATTATTGGGACGTGTCCCACCGGTTGGGATACACTGCTGCAGGATAAAAGCAAAGCGGCTGTCTTCAAAATATGAAAGCAAACTTACGAGTGTAGGTATCGAAAAACAGCTGAAAGCCGTAAATGACCTTTTGGCCACCTTTACAACGTGAGCTCACGTATTTTTGGCCAAATTGCGTAAATCAATATATGTACTCCTCAAAGGAATGTCACTGTCTTAAAAGGCTGAAGAAAAGTGACAGTTGTGATATGAATGAATACCCTTCGCTTGCGAGAATTCATCGAACTCAGTAATACGTATTAATATTTTGAAAAGAGCTTTGATGACCGAGCTCATTTCGCACACACCCGCTTGCCAATCCGAGAGGCCTGCGATCTATTAAATGAAACATAAAAAGGTTACTTGAAATAATATGTCAGATGAACTATTTATAACAAGTGCATCAATCAATCGGAGCTTTATAGAAATGCATGATGAAGACCGAAATTTCCATTCCACAGAATCCAGCGTCAATGTTCGATATTTCGAGAAAGAGAAGGCGCTGAAGGCGCTTTATTCCCGCGCATTTCACGCTCCGTTTCACTCAACGGAAGCCGTCCTAATAGCACGGCGTCTATACTACTATGGATCCCACAGATGCTCTCAAAAGTTAAGTTCAACACGCAACACAAAGTCAGAGTTGGTTTGTCCTACCATCGTGACGCAACAAAATGAAATAACAATACTAGCTAAAATAATCTTCTTATCAGGACATTCTATTTCACTACGGCTATCGTTTCATTTACTAAATATACAATATTCCTTAGAATTATACATTCTACACCTACATCTAATCAATACCCTTTAAGCCGCCTTTGTAGGGTGTTAATTAGATTTATATAGTCTGGCGGCGACTGTAGTCTCTGTACGTTCGAGATAATTTATTAGCTTGTTGTGTCGTATCGTTCGCGGAAAGAATGAGTCCTTACAACGGCTCGTCTTACCATCTATTGCTCTTATATTATGCTCGTTGTCGAATCATCCAAAATAGCAGAAGGGTCAAAAAATGCCGATAACGCAAACGTACTTTCTCATAATTTATCGAGCAATCGCAACCTAGTTTCTTTTTTTCAAGGATCCCCAACCTGCGTTTGACGTCATTTTCATAACGCTTGCTTTTAACCCTAGTAATTTCAATAAAACCCGTTACCGTGCGCTGCCCTTACCTGAAACTTTGAATTGACCCGAGTCAATACCAGTAGAGAATAAAGTCATCGCCTCGAGATTCTAGATCCATACCTGCCTTGAGGTGCTGTAATTCACTAGGTCTAATTCACTCACACCGTCGTATACTTAATTTCTATAGGTGTCGTAGTCTATTGGCAAAAAAATCTTACAAGGAGGGGTTCGCAGGTAGAACCGCGATTTCGAGACGAGGTCTGTTTAGGGTAATAGAGAATTAGATATAAAAATAAACGTTTTTGTCCTAGGGGTTCCTCTCGACTAGTTAGCAAGATATGGTTGCTTGAATATTCTTTCAAAAGTTGCAGATTAGATAACTGCTGCTAAGCTAGAGGCAACGATGACGTAGCGGGAACTCGCAGTTCATTTTGGCTGCTCGCTTTGATTGCGGCCAGATTATTTTTCTCTTCGTTTAAGGTATTTTTAATAAAAATATTTGATTTTTATAAAATAACGCCTATATAACCTAAGGCATAACTTGTAAGACATATATGGGCGAATCAATATCGATCCTGAATTTAAGAAACGCATCAAAATAGATGACGAAAGGCATGCCTATTAGTTTGACCGTCAAAACAGTCAGGGATCCTCAGGGTTAAGACTGTGTTGTTGTTGACCTTGACCAAATTCGCCGGCCGCTGTGGCGGTGTGGTCATAGTGCTAGTACAAGTAATAACCCGTACATATAACAGCAAAATAAACACTTATCATATCTCTATTAAACATACGAGAAGACAAGTATACCAAGAGAGACACAATAAGATTAACTGATCCACCAGTGGTGGGGGTTAGATAAAATACACTGACTTTCCATAATAGCGGAGTTCGGTTCCAGCTATCTTGATCATATACGTCGCAGGAGCTGAAAACTAAATGTTCCGAAGAAAATCCTAACGCAGGGTTGGAACCACTGACAATAACCTTGGGTAAAGTTTAGAAAGTACGAAAACTGGTCCAAACACTATAACCACTCCGCCATTTGGTAGTTTAAACATCATCAAAAGTAATAGGCTATAATTCAACTAAGAGAATGGTTAAGTAGGCTACTGCATGCGACGCCAGATAATAACTGATAATATGGAAGATACATTAATACCCCGCGAGCCACCTTATGGCGATCGTAGGGGATAAGAACACCAACAGCTAATACTTTAATACATCGATTTTATTTAGCCATCTTTGATTGTGGACCTTGATTGATCTGCGATTGCATTTCAGCTTAAGCTAATAAAGTTCCAATTTGTATGTACAGTACAGCTACCTCAACTCTCAACAGAGTTGGACTTCGGACGTCCCCTATATTGTATACCCATGCCAATGAATATTACTGTACGAAGAATTTAATGCTAATAACGTAGAGGGAATCGATTATAGGAGAATGAATGGGCCTATGAGTTGGGTAAGCAGATTTGCTTCACTCGCTGGTAACAATTGTTAAACGGCGCATTTTACCAAAGGGATGCTTTAGCAACAGAGCAAGTTTCAACTCAGCCAATAAAGAAGCGATCCTCGATGGTGTGATCGGCTCCTCTAACACGCTGTAAGTATCCGATCCTCAAAGGATTAAGATGGCGGCACCGGGACGACCTACGGGTGGCCTAGGGCTTGTGCTGACAGCCCAGAGGGATTTCCGCGATCCGATTAGCGAAGCGGAATTGCTTAAAAGCCTCCCACACCACTCGCGATCTCCGAGACACGCAGTCTAGTGACGGATTCGTGGACAAGAGATTAAGAGATGAGCGCAAATGGAGCGAAAGGCTTTCCTGGCGACTCCATTGAGGACACCATTCTATTACTAAATGAACGAAAGACGCGCGTTTCCTTGCAAACAACAGACCAGCTGAGTTCTCTTTGCGATTTAGTACAACGCGCAATTCTACAGAGCTTAATCTCAAAAGGAATTCATGATGACGTTATCATATAATAATACCCATCTTCCTTCAACATTTGATTTTTAATAGCTTAAAAATAAAGGTGATCCATCCAACCTTCGATTTCTGCAATTAGTGCACAATGCATTCCACACCCAATGATAACCAATTGAAAAAGTACATGCAAAAAATAAATTCTGTAAAACCAAAAACCTTTGCCATATAATTAAAAACCAATGTTTTCATGCCTTCAACTACCCTGCGTTATATACTTTAGCTCATTGTTTTAACGTCCTGTAACGCCTAGGTGCCCCAATAGCGCCTTCGGTGTCGATAATCCGGCTTTCGGAATCACTGGAGTAGATAAATAGGAAAATGAGCCATGGCTATGCTCAAAGAAGCGTAGAATCCCTCAGAAAAGCACGCAAACTGATAGGAGAGCAAATGCGGAGAGTGGAAATTGACCGCGTTCCGTGTAACCGCGTTTTAAAAAACCAGAAACCAAGGTACTGGAAATTAAAATTGCATTTTCTTCAGCAAATTCCAGCAACCTGGCAATAATATATATATATATATATATATATATATATATATATATATATATATATATATATATATATATATATATATATATATATATATATATTAACCGCCATAGATTTAGGAAAATGAATTCTGTTTCGAAGAAAAACGACACGGGAAAGCTCTATTAAATTCAATGGAAGTTTTTAGATACCCTATTATTCCAAACCTTGCTGTTTTAAATTAATCCATACTACTTTCTCTTCATTAATATTATTCGTTAAATAGCCCTGGTAAGGGTTAAAAAAATCCAATCTTAAGAAGAATGCAATATCTGGCCTCATGAGTAGAGGAAACAGCTTAAGATAAAAGCGATAGAGGTGGTTCAACATGCATAGAAACTTTTGTGTTGCTAAGGAGCAATTATTACGCTGGATCCGAAATAACTAAAATATTATTTCAATACTGAACACGTATTTGTTTTAATTCTAAATATGAATTTTTGGATATTATGCTACGAAATACTTTACATCAAAGAATTATTATACATGTTCTCACCAATGGGATACATTGGCAGTGGTCTTTTAAGAGAGAGGGAAATGAAGAGGAGACGAGAATTTATATTAAATTGTATGACGTAACTTAAATTGTTTCTATCTAACTTCGAGTTCTTATGCATAACTATCAAGAATGAATTAAGATAGTCTTTTGTTAGCCCATTCTATAATTATTATTCGTCCTTTTCTAAACTTACCATACAATAATCCCTTATAAATCGCGTTTAAAGTAAACACATTTTGCAAAATGTGCACATTTTCATCATACGAGATATGATATTTTGAGTAATCATTGTTTTTAGATGCCTAAACTGTACTTTAATTATTTTCAATAACCATATTTATTTCTCTTGAATTAACGATTAAAACGCGTGCATGCTAAACGTTTTGCAGTTTTTCTGAAAGAATCGTGCTTTAGTTTAGTTAATTTTTTGAACATATTATTATTTTTTGAATTAAGATGCTCATAGTTTTATAGCAATTCACTAAGCTCTTTAACATTAGGATGCCTTTAAAATTTTAATTCCCCCAACCTCTAATTTCCACAAAAACCTGAAATTGCTAACAGCAGTTTTACCAACTATCTGCGGCTCAAACACTTCAAGAACGTACAACGATCTATGGAGAGAGATAGCTATATGCATACATTTGATGAATGTGCTATTAAATATGCAGATTAAAACTAAATTTATTAATTCTGTAGCTGAACTGCGTCTTTAAGCGGGTATTTGATTATATCTGTAACATGTCTATTATATCCAATGAGCTCAAATCATTTAGGATGCAGGGGAATATCTGACAAATAGAACGAGCATTTAAGAGTAGTATTGCTAAAAGTGCATCTAGAGCTGGGGTCATTTCGCATGGGAATTGAACCCGGGAACACGGGAATTGAATACTGCTATCACCAAAGTCGAATGCGCTGCCCACATGCATATCCGGGAACCCAATATATTCATCTTTCTTGACACCCTGCTAGATTTTTAAACAACTTATCATATTGGAAATCTAAACTTTGGAATTGTTCAACGTCTATTTCAATCCTGCTCAAAATTCATCTTCATATCTTACAGCTGATATCTCTGTTTACATTTGCCACGTATTTGAAGGAAGTATACTGAAAGTACTCGTGATACAAGTTGAGCGCAATCCTCACCAATCGAACACACTCCCTCTAAGCCGCATCAAATTTTAATCTCCTCCCTTTTTCCAATTCACTTCCATCTCCACGATTTTCTAATCACAGTCCAATCCTCCAGATCCAATTCTGATTCCGTCTTTTAACTTCCTTTATCCCGCTCCAATTTCATCACACTCACCCGCTCCTGTAGTCATTCTTCCCTTTTTACCTGAATTCTGCCACTTCTTACACACCATCCCCCCCCCCTCCACAGCCCCCCCATCCGTTTATCTCTTTTGTCTCTATTACCCAACTCTTGCCCTTACACAACTTCCACTCTTTTCCCAGCACCGTATTTTCGCACATTTCCTTCATTTCACACCTTCTTCCACTCCTTCCATTAAATCCTCCTCGGAAAAGAAAAGAACACACGCGCAGACACCCGCTGCCTCTTCGCAGCATCTTCATGGGGCCAAAAGTTGCCCTAATGGCCGTTAGGGGGGTGGGGGCGCCTCCGAGCAACTTGGTCACTTTCGCTGTTTTTTTTATCGGTCCTGCTGTGCCTCATTTCGGGCGGAGTGGTGCTGGTGGGGCGGAAGAAGGCCGAAGGGGAATGCGGTAGGAATTAAGGGCTGGCGAGAAAAGGATGTTTCCAATAAGCTGCAGGCGTGCGAAGAAGGGTGAGTTGAGGAATGAGGTGTGTTCCTTCAATACCATCCAAGTAATACTCACTCACTATGGCTTGTATCCACTGCTCCTGAAACCAAACGGTTTCATCTTGCACTCAAATCAATCTTTTTTTATTTTAGCGCGGCTTTGAGCTCTGCGAAAAGGGTTGTGATTGCAAAACGCTGAAAGTAATTAAAAACAAATAGAAAGGAATTTCCTAGCATTTTCTGGGGTGAACCTCATCCCATTTTTAAAATAAGGCGTTAAAGGAGCTTTGATGCAGTAACTGTTGGGCAGCTTTCTCACTTTATTTTAACACGGAAATATTGAAAAGCTAACCATTCCGAGCGGAAGAATGAATCTTTGAACTACTTTCATAGATTAAAACATCTTACTTAACTGAAATGGTCAAACATTTCTATCTTTAGAATATTAGTTGCAGTATTTTTTAAAATGCTTCCAGAACTGAGGTCATTTTGCCCATGTGGGCTTTCACCGGAAGCGCTTCCATGGAAGGCGTATTCACCTACATGGCTATCTTATAGCAGCTTAGTTTATTTCGAGCAAAATGCATTATTGGGCACTGATATTAATTTCAGTTGAACACGATAACATTTGAGAGTAAGGATCTCGTAAACGAAAATTACCAAAATGTATGTTGTATATCAAACCATGTAATAGTGACGACAAGCCACAAATAAATATTTCTTCTCTTTCGGATAAGTGAAAGAAGATCTTAATCAAGCTTATAAGTTGTTGAATCGTAGAAATTAATATATTTGTGGAACAAAAGCGTTGAGTTTCTTAGTAGTGAAAGAAAATGTCAGGAATAAAATTCACGTATCCTCAATGGTAAGACTAGATTGTTATTGATGGGATATCACCTCTCCTGATTTCAAGGAATGCGAATGTCTGTTATTTCTTTTGCAATTTGATTTATAAAATCAAAGTCTCTATATCTCATTGGAGTTATTATCTGTATCTTATATATCTCTCTTACAATAATCTCTCTTACAATTTTCTCTTGAGTCACAGTGTTCCTCACAATTCGCACATTCTCTGTCATATATTACGACACATACTTTTTCAAGAGAATTTGCCATTCAAAATAGTTTCACGAGTTTCCATACTTCAAACTGCAGGACAGATCATTAGTTTTAATCCCGAAAATTTCTACTTTTCGATCATTAGACAGACTAGCGCACGGTATCCTTTATCGGAAGCGGTATTCTCCCGCATCGGAAGGGTGGTAATTGTAGGTGTTGAAGAGAGAGAGAAGGGAGAGACAAGCAAAAGGTCAGCACTGGACGTGTGGTCTCTGCTGCTTGCCCTTAAAAGCAATAACAGGAGAGAGGAAGAGGGAGTTGAGTTGCAGCTCGTTTCCTTGTGTGGAGGGAGGGAAGCACGAACGAGTTGACAGTGGGTTTTTAGGGCGGTACGAACCTTTCTTTTTTCTCTTCTGCGACGCGTTTTTTCTCTCCGGAATGGCGCCCAGGAGAGGCTCGAGGAGGAGAGAGATAAAGAAATAAGGAAAGGATGACGCAGAAGTAATCCCAGAGTCCTTCTGCTCTGTTCGAGACCCTTTAGAAAAATACTTTTCAGAAGAGACACAAGGAAACGCAATACAGCAGCTGATTTTCGCTCGAGAAGTCCTCACGCACGGACGCCTGGATTTGTCCTCCGAATCAAGATTCCGGAGCGGGATTAGGCCCCTGCAGATGGCGCAACACAAACACAATGTATAATAAAATTACAGTTTTCTACCGACGCTTCTATTGCAATTTTAAGTCTTGAATCCGAACTTCGATCTTTCGAAATTTTCAAATTCTGAAAATCGTCGAATCTGAATTTGGTGCTAACGCTTGTGCGTACCCAAAATTAAAATGCAATTAAAGTGGCGGCGAGTCGAGAAATTTTTGAAGATATTGATCAATATAGAAAATTATTTTTGATTTGATATCAGTTTAAATTACGATAATATTTTCTCTTGAGAAAAGATAGAATGCCAATTACGTCTTACAAACGAACAAAACGAAGAAATATATTCCGAAAGTAGTAATAAGGAGAATCAAAAACGTGTAAGCTATTTAAGTTACTATTTCATTTCATTTGAGATGTCAAAAAGTCCATAATCTCACGAGTATAAGAGATCTCACGGGACACGAGATCTCACGAGACACAAGATCTCGCGAGACACGAGATCTCACGCTATTCCAGCTAGGCTTTTGATAAAATGGCTCGATTACCAAGATTGAATCCTTCTTAAAGATATTTCTTAACATAATCTTGCCCACAAAAATATCAAATTTGTTCTTCGTCAAGCATCGACCCATCGACATACTGAATCGCTGCATCATGGTGACATAATTTATATGAAGGATTTGATGTTTTCCAGGTGTATGTTGCTAAGAAAATATTGTCAGTTGGTAACTTTCTTTGACTGAACCTCCTCCCTTGCAATAGTAATCCGATTCACCCTTTTTCAGGGTGACATTAAGGACGCCAAACGTAGATGATACGTTGATGATGGAGATTAATAAGATGGCGACTAAGGACGTCGCCAAAACGTCGGTTTACACCGAAGATCTGACCCGGTTGTCTATCCGAGAATATTTTCTTATTGATTCATATACATGCAACTAAACGAAAACGCGATAGCCATAAGAAAATAACAAAAAAGAGATTTGAACAAGAGAGAAAAGACAATGGCAAATATTATTAATTAATATTAATAATATTTTCCATTATTCATCATCATTCATTCATTATAATAATTATTGGTAATTAATATTACCAATAATGATTGCCGACAACTGTTCGAGTATAGTTCAACCCTGTGTAGTAAAAATATATTTATAGTTAGATAAGCCAAAGTTCCAGTTACCATATCTTAATCTATGGAATATTTTTCATTTGCCTTTTTCTACAGATGAGGAAAATGTTTATTTCATCTAATGTTGTATCAATCTTGCTCATTGTTATAATGTTATGAAAGTTACGGAGGATTGAGTTATGCTGAATCATGGCATTGATTAAGGTCCCCTTAATGGAATTCTATGAAAAGTGCTTCTCGTAGAGCAATTCTGCTTCGATTACGTGGGCTTACAACATTCTGACGCCGTGAAAAAATTCAGATCTATTTGATACTTCCCGTTTCTGTAAATCTCGATTCAAAATCAATCCATCGTTCCTAGAAATAAATCCAACGAATAAAGAAATTAAGGCTTACAAAAAGAATCACGGAGACCTCAGAAGATGCCTTGTGTTTCCTTCTACGCAGTTCTTCCATCGTAATGAACTTGCTAACGGACGGCGGAGAAGAATTTCGCTCGTCGATTGTTTCGACTGTGTCTCGATCGCTCAACACTCAAAATTGTGTTCCTCTTCCAAGGAATTTATTTTTCGTGGAGCCAATTCACAGGAAATATATCTCTCCGCAATACCTGCTTTCAATTTGTTTCTCGCGTTTGACACTTGGCTTAGGGGAAATTAACCATGATTCCTAAAATTTAACCACATCAACATACATCGACCCGTAGTGGGATTAATGCATGAACGCCCATGTTTTCTAGAATATCTATCTTATGAAAACAGCCATTGCAATTATGATTAATAATTATAAGCTATGAAAATTATCATTAAAAACGCATGATCTTCCAGCATTATTATTTATGATTTAAGCTGCTAAAGGAGGAGTTTCAATATTTTTAACATAGATACAGCACGTATAACGGAAACATTTCACTAAGGAAGTTTGAAATATAGTTACTATACACTGTGAAATGTTCTGCCCGAAGACCGATGTGAAAAATACATTTTACTCCATCCTATAACGGAAAGATATGTTTTCCGGAATCGTGAACTAAAGTACTAAACGAAAATGTTCGATTAATCAAAGTATGATAGCTGGAACTTATTTGTATAATTTGATGCATATTATTAGATTCTAAGGTTACATATCAGGTATCAATCTTACTTATTGTAAGCAACATAACTTTAAACCAAATATTTTCCCATATTGAGGTCTATCGTATATACGATAACTTACGCATGAGAGATAATATTTTACTTCCTTTTAATAACACACATACAACATAGGGTAAAAGTCAAATTTCAATAATTGTTTGTATCTAAAATTTGGAATTAACATTTTCCTTTCCAGATCTTTTTCACTTCTCAACCCTGATTTATAGATGTATAATTGAGTTCCGAAACACGCTAAATTCTTCAATCAATATTGTACCATTACGCCAAAAGTAAAGAAATATTGAAAAAAGTAAAGATTTCCTTAAGGACGTGATAAATAAGCTTTTAAAATATTTTCAAATAATACGTTCATTTTTAACTTGAAATTAATTAAATAGTTTGGTAAAGTTTACCGACAAAAGAAGTGATCATTTTCGGATTCGTTCCATAATCGGTATTGTTTTCTAATTTCGCGAAAAATATTTGATTATTGCATCAAATATCACATAACGTGTTAGTTTTGTGCCATTTATCTTCATATAAAGCCAATATTATAGCCAATAAACATTCCATTAGTCTGACTCACGAAACCCATAAGAAATATTGAGGAAGGTGCATTATTGATAACCTAACCTAATGAAGAGAAAAACCTTTTCATAGAAGGAGTTTTAATGAAAACAATGATGATGCTATACAAACTGATTTACTAACAACTGTTTCCTTTTCCTACCATCAATTTCACTCGAAAACCTAGCAAAGGTCCATCTGCAAAGACTTACCACATTAGAATATAAGAAGGAGGGGAAACAACACGGTCGCCTACTCGGAAAAATATTCCTGATAAGTAGGTGGAGAGAGTGTGACCGAAGGTGTCGAGAAATGGAAAAGTCCGAGGAGTGAAATGAGAGAGGGTGTGAATATTATCAGCAGCGTTGCTGGGGGCGGCGAGATAGGCGGCTCCTTTATTTGCTATGCATAGGACTGTCCCCGTCGCATCCATATACATCGGGGGCCGGGGAAAAGAGTTTTGATGCGAGGCAGACAGCTGGCGGAGTGGGTGGAGAGGGTGGGGGCACGCCGGCGCACTCCAACCAGAGAGAATTTCACACGCTAAGTACGGGAAACAATGAGATCCTTGAAAAATCACGATGAGTTCCAGGAGGAGAGCATTGCTCCTCCATTTTACAAATAAGGAAATCCCTTGCGAAAATTTAATAAAAAATTTTTTAGCTTCATAATTTCCTATTGATGGGTTAAAATTCTATTGGGAAAACAATTTGCAACAGCCACCATGGGAACACTTCCTTTAAAAATTAACTTTTTTGCATCTTTTATTTTTCTGCTCAAAATGACATTTTATACAATGCAGCTGTTATTTAGGAGCTAGATTTAATGAGAATTCTATTCGCTAATATCTGTGGATAATTAGTGAATCAGAGAAAGTATGAACGCGGTACAAAATCTACACGGGAACCTCTTGCTTCCCATAAAAGTATAAAAATGCAGTACTATTCTTGTCGGATAATCAAGAAAAAATCATGCAATCCAGAATAAGAGCATTGTCTTCTTGGACTAACTTCACAAGGAGAAATACAAAATAATGACACAAACTGCATCACAGACCATCATATTTTCTTCATGAGTCTTTGAGAACTAACCGATTCAGTTAATATTTGGAAATATTTGGTGAGGTGTAAAAGTTCTATTTTTATTCCTGCTGAAGAGAAATTACTGTCCACGCAATACCCTGATATTAAAATAAGTAAAATCATTGAAATATTTCAAAATTCGAGGAAAACTCCTTAGAATGAATCCTAGAAAAACTCTTAATTTTTGTGCCCTTATGATCTCGTTCAGATCATACATAGATATGATTAAGATATATATTAGTAGAAGTTCCTCATGTAAGATCACGGAGTAGTTGCCATTTAAAAACATGTTTCGTGACAGAGGGTGAAATAAAAAGAATTACACTAAACGAATTTTCGAAAGGGTTTATTGAAACTTCCGGTTTTGGCACAGATTGGCCATCATCAGGCGAATTCGGTAGTTAAAATATCTTCTTTGTAAAACTTACAAAGTGTAATTCTTTTTCACTACATGATTAGTCACGGATTTCCACGTGGTAAAGCTTTCCTCAATTGATATTTCATGTACTGTAATCATACGTAAGCTCAGCTATCAATGAAACTGATAGAAGGATTATCTACGATAGTGCTATCTCTACGAATCCTTGATGAGAAGGAATAATTAAACGAACTTCATAATTGCTCTTATTCTCTCTGCTTTCAATTCCAGTAGCGCTATGCATCCAAAGTTAGAACTGGTGGCCTTGATGTTTCGAAACACTGAAAATGAAGTAATTTCATGTATTCGAGGTTCCATCGCGTTCGACTCTATATTCTACCATCCAATTATCCTTCCTAAATATTTATCACTTTCATTCAGTGGTTTTTTGAGCGATATTAGCTAAAATGCAATCAAAGAAAGAAAGTAAGGCGAGGAGAGGAAACAGTATTGGCCAACTAGAGTCATTTTCCTTTTCTCATTTTACGCGAGGGACCTAAAAATATGTGAATCTACAGAAAAGGAAGTTACATAGAGTATGCAGAAAGCAATTGCGTATGGAGCGCGTAATATTTGGTGGAAAAGATAGGAATAAAGCAGAGTGGAAGGTGGCAAAAGGAAGAGAAATAAAAAGTAACGGCGGTGAATGGAAAAGAGGGCGGATGAGAGGAAGTGGGGATGGTAGTGAAAGAGGTAAAAAAGGATGGAGGAAGGAATGAGCGAAAGAAATAAAGGGAAGGTGCTGGAAGTGCTGACAAACAACTTTATTGCGGAGGAAAGTATGACGTCGTATCTTACCACTAATTCATGATTATTATTTTGCGGCCTTTATTCGGCGAGGTTAGGTGAGAATGAGACTCTCTAACGTCCTAACTCGGAATTAACAGAACAAAACCTGAATAAATTTCATTAGCTGTTCACAATTATTATAATGAACCCTGATAGTTTTAATGCTGATCGGAATATAAAGAGTAAATTGGGAAATGAGGTAACAAGAAGAGAGCTGGTGCACGAGATGAACTTCAATTGAAGATGTGTGAACAAAGATGACGTGAGAAGACTATTTTTTACAAAAGGGAGAGATAAATCCTGAAAAGGATGTAGGAATAGAATTAATCGTCATATTAGTTTCATTGTCCGAAGGGTCAAAGAGGAAAATCACGTCGAGATTTTTCTATCCTCCTTTTATGCATCTATGTCTAGATCAGAGGTGCGGAATCTGCAGCCTCAACAACTGTTCAATGCGGCTTTTTCGTCACTTCCATGAAGAAATGCACGTATTCCGGTAATTTCTTTCCAGTATTTATTATCATATTTAGCAAAAACAAAATAGAAAATAAGGTGAAGAATTATTAATCTATTGAATTAATTTTATTTCGTGAAATTTCGATGCTTAACAATTTGACTGTATGCAGTGCGCCACACAGGTGAGTCCTGATGCTTTGATTAACAAGCTAATGGTTTCTTATGAGACCGAATGGTAAATGTGGACTTTCGATGAAAAGTGTCCTTCACGTCTGATTAAGATGCGTTTATTCATTCTATTCTTATCGATAGTAAAGAATGAGAAAATGTACGCATTGACTCTGAATTTGGAGAGTAATCTTTGACATTAAATATTATAGGATCCTTGAATATCGGCGATGTTCTCCTAGTATTACCGCGGTCTTAAGAAGAATGAATTGGTTCGGGAAGAGTGAAGAGAAAACCCTCCAGTAAATGGGAATCACTCTTTAAATTTGGGTCATCAGCGGTCGGCAATTGAAAAGTTGAAAAAGCCAAACTTTTAGCTAATGGCACTTAAAGTTGATTACGCGACTCAACGCGTGAGAGGGGTGGCTGAAATATGAGCATTCATAAATCTCGAGCGAAGAAATTAAATTGTTGCTCTTCGCTCGGAGAGCACGTAAAAATATTGCAAAATTAAATCAGGTCGGAGAAAGGGGGCAAACGGAGAAAGGGTGGGGAAGGGATTACCTGAAGAGAGAATAACTGATGTGATGTTTGGAGGCTACTTTCGCCTGGGTACTGAGGAAGTGCTCGGTTCCGCAAGAAGAATGTGATGAGTAGTTTATGAGGAGGGCCGTGTGTTGTTTCGGGGCTTTGAAGCAGCGGGGGCGGGTGTGGGCGAAAGTCGAGAAAAGTTGATAAGGAGAATACCTGAGGAAGTTTGCGGGTTCGGGCAAACTATTCGTTCGGTGGGGAAAGGAATGCAGGCGGAGGGGCCGTGATCCGCCTATATTTTAACCGTTTTTTGATGAGATGAAATTGCGTCTCAAACATTCAAAGCAAAAAAAGTGGCCGTAATTTTGCCCCGAGAAAATTAATGTTTTTTCCAAAGCGTTGCGTCTTAAGGGAAAAGCTGAGAAAAGCGCCTCTTACAAAAAGCGGACGAGCTCACAATCAAAACGGCCGCTAAGAATTTGGATGGAAAGAATAGATGACTCTCTTCTCGAGCGTAAAAGGATGCATAATGAAGATAGGAATACCTAACAATTTCACTTTGAAAGTATTGCAAAGCGAGAAAAAGAGATAAAGAATTTTAAACCTTGGATGCTTATATTCTGATGAAGGATCCGCGATTTCATTTAAAACTATGGGCAAAAATCAAACATTCCATTGAAGGAAAGCCTGCGAGACAATATTCATTGATTAAAAATATATCCTCTTGGAAATGACGATTCAAATATCTAGCCTCTTTACCTTATAGTTGTGGAACGAATTATCTAAGTTTAAATTCTTTTCGGACATAAAAAGGCTCCGTAGTGAAGTTTAATCTTCTTATATGATTATTTTAATAATGTCTTGATGATTCTCTCTTTAATAAATATCATTCACCTCTGTTTATTTCCAAATTAAACATAATTCCCTTAAATCTTTGAAGCCTTTTACATAGTCGAAGTTCGAGGGTTATAAGCCTGTGATCAATGCAACTTCTAGGAGATGACCCTTTTCTATAATATATGCGACTAACATTAGTTAGCAGAATTTAGTAGCTCGTTTGAAACTGCTCGAATACAGTTGTCCCATGATGTTTCTACAATATCCTTTATCTGATTGTTATCGATCGTTGTCAAAAGGATTATTGTTGGCGAAATAGTGAAGTCTTTGATATA
The DNA here is from genome assembly GCA_036926295.1 of Pachydiplax longipennis. NCBI lineage: Eukaryota > Metazoa > Arthropoda > Insecta > Odonata > Libellulidae > Pachydiplax > Pachydiplax longipennis. Next base: position 17,904,728 of record JAVFKF010000024.1, on the reverse strand, counting down.
ATTATATCCCAAAATATCCCAAACAAAGCCTCCCGAAGATTATCACTCTTTATTAAGTGAAATGCAGGATTGAACAACAGTTTCCTTTAATTTAATTTCGTAGAAAATTTCTCTGATTCAATCGCAAGTGATTTTCACTGGTCCTCATTTTTTTTGGATAAGATAAATCTATGTAGTAGCAGATTTGTGTCATATTATGATTGAATATCATTTATATCTCATTTTTTCTTAGACCTCAAAATACATTTTTTATTATTTTTTCATTACCATCTAACATTTTATTCCTAATTCTAGTATTTATTCCTCTCCAATTGATATATTTATATTTAGATACTAATATTATTATTACTCTTGATACAGGTAATAAACATTCAAATCAAATTCTCTTACTTTCATTTTAATTTTTCTCGTACATTGATAGATAGTGAATTGGCTCCAGTATAAACGTTGTCTAAAAATGCAAAAGGATGAATATCGGAAATATTGGTAGGCCAGTAGCATGAAAAAATTCTGTTATATTGAACATCGAAATTCAATTATTTTCAATATGAAGATTTCCTATAAAAAATGGGAGGATTTTGAAAGCGTAATTGAACTTAAAATAGATTCAAATAAAAATGGACCTCCTTTTTCCTCCGATACTCCGCATTTTGCAGCTAAAGCGGTCTCCAAATATGATGGAATTTCCTCAAGATTAAATATGACCAGTGGACTCATTAATGTATTTTATTACAAGCCACTTGAAATCTATAGGCTCTGGAAAAATAAAAGAGACGCAAAAGCATGATTTGAGTGAGGAGGAAAGAGAAATATAGGATTCGATTAGTATCGAAATGAATGCGTCTCGTCGCTGCGAGTCAAAGGGAAGGGTAAGAATCGCTAAAATAGAGATTTAAAGCGGAACGGAAATGACGCCGTACGAATCGGAAATTGCAACGAATTGACCATCGAATGCCTTTACTCGCGGCGCAATGTTTTCGATTCTTTTATCAGACGGTTTAATTACAAAATATGATAGAAAAGGTGCATCGCCTTTTATGGAACGTTTTAACATTCAACGTAGTCTCTTTTAATCTGTCTGAGTTCCGGTTTTAAAGCAAATAGCTTCATCGTTGAGAGAATTACCTTTCATTGAAAAACGGTCCTTGAATCTGATTTCATTTTGACGCTTCTGCACCAATGTTATTCCGCGGCGTGTATTTTTTCCCCTTAATAACAGAAGTAATGAGCCGCCGATGTTCAAGGCTATCAAATGTACGGAAAATTGCCTTAATGAATTCGAGAATAGTTCTTTCAAAATGATATTGCTCCTTCCACTAAAACGATCGGTGAAGAAAGCATACTAAATTCTTGTGAGCCGCTATTTAACATGCATAATACCCGTACTGTTAATTTAATAATTAGATTCTTCTTCTTCAACTTCTTAGTTTCCTGTCTTTGTACATTTTCGCACACGACATTTTCTTAATTTTTTCGTCTACTAACTCTCTTTCATTCTTAAAGATTCTTTTTCTTTTCTCATCAGTGTCCTATTCGTTGTACTAAACTAGCTTTTCTTCTCTCCTTTTTCTCTGTTAAAGCCATCGTTATTCTCCTCATATACGATTTTAGTCATTTTATTCCTTCATAATGTACATCATACTCGTATAGCACCCATTTTATACTGATCTAATCTAATAGCCTTTCCTTTAGTCTACGTTCATTCATTATGCAGTCATCCTCATCTTTGTATCCGAACTTGGATTTTTAATTACAGATTTCATTTTAATAATTGCAAATAAAATGAATGAAGTATACATTCAGAAGAAAAAGTTCTTAGAAAAAACCAAGTGAGAAAGTAATTCCAAGTACTCCATTCTTTTGTTAGATTGTTCAAAAATGGACACAGGACTGTATACATTATCTCTCTTCACATACTGAGAATAAAGTAGCCGTGAGATACTGAGAATGCTTGAGGTAAAATAATTGTATTTTTGAGTTACTCATGAACTGTATTTCGTGTGTTTTGGATCTATTGGAATATAAGGAGATGACAACGATGTTCGGTACTATTCGACAAATTTACTATCTGAAATCTCCCTCAATATTTGATGTAAATAAGATGCCCCATCTGATTAGTGTCTGCAGCAGGGCTAAGGAACTTATTTTTATCGGAAAATCAGATTTACCAATTGGCTGCGTAAGTTCGACTATATCTGAAATCATCAGACCTCTCCCAAGTAGCGTGTTGCTTATATTAAAATTGTTCAACGAGGAGATTGTATGTGATAAAATAAATTTATTCGCTGAATTAATTAAGAGAGAATATTTTCCTTTCTGTTTTTCACTTGGAGGCATTAGCATGACTGAAATAAAATATTTATATACCGACATATGTTCCGGAAAGAGACAAAATTTTTACATCCTCTCCATCTCAAGTTTTTTCATTCTATTTATACCTACACTTACGTTATATACATATATTTTAAATAATACTGATGATGAAGGAAGAGACTTTTTAGCCTCGATATCGCCCAAATAAAGACCTTTACGACCTTTAAAAAGGCCGCAGTGATCTCAGGGTCTGAGGGCCGCAGGTTCCCTCCCTCATCATGTCTTGAGTTTAAAGTTTAAATTGATCTTAACATATTATGGTGCTATCTAAATTCACTGATTTTATTTAAATATATTATAAGATTTAAATAAATCATAGATATATTCGAAGAGGATTTTTCCAATTGAATAAATTTTCGATTGCTGATTTCTATAATTTGGACAACTGATAAATATTGAGTTATTCAAAGAAGAGGCAGTTTTGCGTTAAATAAAATTGTTAACTATTCCCTGTCCAATATCTGATATTGAAGGTTTAGAAAAAGAATTCTATTGGTTTTTTGTTCTAACCACCTGAGTTAAGAGTATTTGGTCCATCACTTGGATTAGATAAACGAATTCGAGCGTTTTCCTGCGAATTTGACAGAAATTAGCGGCGCAAATTGATTCCGAAGTTTAAAATAGAATTTCGTAGCCGCCGTTTGAGGCATTTCACAAAAAGTATTGAACATTTGTCACGAATGACATTTGTGCGGAAGCGTGCAGAAATAACAAAGATTGGATTTATAATTGGCCTATTTACCGGCAGATTCCGTTCGGCGTATAGAGCCTCCAAGTGATCGACCGCGAATAAGCGAAGTTTAACCTTCAGCGAAAATTGAACGCGGCTGGAATACTTGTGCGCGAATTCGACAAACCGCAAACATGGCGGCATTTTCATTACTGTTCCATCCTTGCCTTCGGATTCCCTCCTCTCCTTCTACTTCTCTAAAAGAAGTCATGCTTAATCTTTCCCAAATAACATTTTTAAGAAAACGAATTCGATACAATATCTCTAAAATAATGGTAAAAGAAACACTGAAGTTACAGTCCGAAAGAATAAAAATTTTAGAGAAAGAAATTAAAAATTAGTCATTTATTTAATATATTTTCTGTATATTTGGAAATTTATTGCAATATTTTCTTAAAATGGAGAATCACGGTAAACAATACTTATCTTGAGTATTCCATTTAACATAATCTCTTATACACGAGTTCTTTGGTTAAATATCACGTACACACTACTTTGATATTACAATATTTTCCTGAAATTAATTTTTCTGGAAACTTTAATGTTTGTAGAATGTATACTAATGTATATTATGTTCTCTGAATATATTTTCATGTTTATGTTCATAAGGTCGTAATGTACAATTTGTGTATTTTGCTCTCATATTTCTTTTTATATAAATAGACACTATAAAGTTCGCATAGGTACACAAATATAATCATAATTTTATAATTTACCCAAATACAAACGGAAATGAAAAACGCCAGACCGAACGAGGACTTTTATTCTTGTCCCTTTCTCCTTTTCCCTAGGTGTACACATTTAGGTCAAATCCCATAAAACCTTTTCCTTATACAATTTTAGCAACATGTGAATAACTACTTGCGTCATTAACTTTTTATTCATAAGACCAGGCACCTTTTGATGAGCCTTTTCAGGAGAACTTGCCAACGATCTCTATAGTAGAGTAGTTGGTGGTAGAAATATAGTAGTATGCTATTATCTATGTCAGGCCTATGACATGGATTCAGGTTATATTTTCTCTGCATATATTATCTGTGTACCTCATGTGTAAGTATCTCAATGTATATATACAGAAACCACTTTTTGTATATGCACTTTTGGAATCAAAATAAATTAAATATTGCATTATTAATAAGTAGGGAAGCAGTGTATTTTCTCCCCCCACATCAATCCAGAATTACCCACTCATTCAAGCAAAATAACGGTTCTGAAAACAAGTGTATTCGGTAGCGGTAATGTACTCTCCTTCCTCTTGAATGGCGAGATTAATGCGTGTAAATGGAATGAGGAGCGAAGAATGGCTTCCGAGAGAGGATAAAGGTACAGAAATGGATGAAGGGTTTGCAGGAAAAGAAGGGTCGGTGGCGAAGAAACGAGAATGGAGAAAGAGAACCGTGGAATTGAGAATGACCACAATGAAATATAAAAATGCTAATTTCTCGCACGGACCCAAAAATAAATCCAGGGCCTCCGGAGAATGGATTGGAGGGAAGGAAGTTGGAGAATACCCAGGCACGGGAGCTGAGCATGCCTTTCCCTCCAACCAAGAATTACAATGTAACTTTATAATTATCTTCTTCCAAAGGTTCGTCTTAGCTGAATAATATGGGGTACATTTTTTCAATCAAGGGATAATACATTAGCTGGGCGCAAGGCGTAATTTAATTCTCATGCAAGCAAACAAATGGAAATTCAAGAGATGCATTTACCGATTCCGTACAAAAATAGTGACCCTACAAATCGTTCTGCCGCGTTCAGATACAAAAACTATTTAAATATAATATCCTACATCGTTAAGAATGAGGAGAGAGAGGGTGAGTGTAAATTGAATGGAATTAAAATAGAGAGCATGAAGTTAGCTTCATTGAGAGAAACGCAAAAAGATCGATGCTAACAGAGACTGGAAGTATTATTCCTCTAAAAAAATCTTTGCGCCGCGAATAAGTTGATCGCAGTTGATCAGAAATGGAGATTTCCCTGCGGAATTCACATAAATCTCTCGTTGAAGGATTAAGAGCCATAGAGAGAATTGAAATTGAGCTATCGCGATGTATCGGTTCTTTCTCTGCCGTAAATCGTGTATATTAGACATTATTTCTTAATTTTGAGTCATTCAAGAGATATGAATTATTATAATTGATGGATAAATTTCTGGATCCACTGACCTCAAGATATGGAAATTAACCTACATCTACATACGTACCATGCATTAACCTATTGATTAAAGATCAGATAAAGTTGTTTTTCTTATCAGAAAAAGAGGAATGGAGAAGTCTTTGAGATTTATACTTCATTTTAACGGGACGTAAGAGTCTAAAATATCTAAATGCGTCGCAGTTTTTGATTATATTATTAGTATCAAAAAGATGATTCCTTCTTCAGGCAGCAGCCATACACATACGATAATAGCTATATAATCAAATCTTAAAAAAATACACCATCGCTAAATCAACATACACAAATAGGAAAATGGAGCTGAAACATGAAAGACGGGGTAAAGCTTTCTATTTGGAGTGTACCACACCTAGAAAACCAAGTAGAAAATCCCTTAAATGACCTACTGAAGGCAGCACGACTGTTTTCGATGAAAAACATGAATGTGGGATATCCTTAACAACATTATATGAAGTACAAAGAATGTCTTGATATTTGATATTTTCATCTAATCACGCTTTATTATGCATATCCTTTCCACCCCGTGCCACAGGCCGAAAGACAGCTTGGAAGATACTCATGTAGATGTAGATATCTACTCAAGTTAAAAGTTCCTTCATAAACCTCGTTCAGATAGTACGTTGAACTTAGAATGAATTATTTTTATTTACTTGAAACAATCTCGAATTTACACCTTTCCTTATTATAAACTTTAAACCGTACACCATTTAAATCTCCGTACAATACAATGTACAATATTTATATTTCTATTACACTGTAGTCTCACAGAAAATTTCATCGATTATCATCCTCACTCTAGATTAATATGTGACTTACGAACTCAAAAATTTTTATTCTTTTGAAAATATTCTTTTCTATGTGTCTGAAAATGAGTTGAATCCTTATGCTAAATCAAAATCTCGGTTAGTTAAGCAAAATTTTCACACTCCTCTTTGGAGGTTTATCTGATATTTATTTCCCTAGGCTCGAAACAAAAAATTTCTAATTAACAAAAAACAACTAAGGCTAACTTCCCCTCCTTAATAAATTTTAACTATCGGTGATTTTAAATTTGCTTGGTTTTTTCGGAATCATTATCTCAACTAATTGCCCTCGGCCACTAATCCAGCTTGTGATACTCCTTTTTGTAACAATAACACTGCCAATAACCTAAGGTAAAATGCGGAAATTACAAGGAAGCAGTGCCACGCTTTTTGAGTCCTGGATGAGCTTACATGAATGAAATTGCTTTGAAGCAAATAAATTGACCTCTGTGACGGCCACTTTCTGCGCTTTGAGCAAAATATTTTCTTTTCGCGTCAACGCTGTTTTTAAAATGGAAAAAAGGCCTGCTGTATCGACGATATAGCTTTTAAACAGAATTTTTATATTAAAGTAGCACGTTTATTGAATTCATTCTCAGAGCAATGTTCTGGAGTCTTTCACGGAAATACGCAATCATTAAAAACACATTAATTTTTAAAATACGTAGAATTGTTTGATTTTCACTCATAACAACTCATTGCAAGTACATCAGCTCAATCGAACGTCACTTTTAGAAATAATACGTCCCTAATATATACTGTGTAAGAGCAATCTAAGATATAGGCTTTGATGTTTTACAGTCATTGCACTGTTATTGACAGCATATTCTCTGTTTCTTTTGCGTAATAGATCAATCGACGATGGACTTAAATTACATATAACTATTGCTGTAAAACTTTTACCAAGTAAACTATTGTATGTAGTGACAAAGAAAGAAATGTATGACTATTTTAATCACTCTTTTCCACAAACTTCTTCTTTCTTATAGTTATACTATAGCCTGTCTGGGAAAAATATCTCGATATTCATGCTTTTAGTAGAAGAAAATGTAAGTTGTTCTTTACTAACTGTGAATTGTAGTCAACAATCTTAATTTAACAAAATGTATGGATTAAAATACATAAAGGAGACCAGTATTATTAATAAAATTAAAAGACTTTTATTTAAGCGAGATTGAGAATAATGAGCCTCTTTTTACATCTAAATCTTCGTAATATGACACTTAAAGGAAATATATAGCTTACATAAGGAAACTGAGTTCTGTAAGAGAAGACAACATGAAGAATATGTTTGCCAAAACACGAAGTATTGTGCCTTTTGTTGGAAATAAATGAATGAATTCGGACCGAAAGAAAGTTTGCACGACCAGTTTGTCATGTGCTATGTTTGCTTGGAAAGAATGAACAAGTCAGATACTCAAGAAGATGCGAGATGAGTTGGTCAGTTTAAGAAGAAGAAGCACTTCGCATGTGGTACATACGAGTATGAGGGACTAATGAAGTTGGAAGGATGTGATGAAACCTATGTAAGATAAATGATGTCAGAAGCAAAAGGTGTTCGCGAAGGATCAGAAAATATGAAGCAGTACGAATGAAGGACGAAATGAACATGGTAATTTGGAGTGTTGCGGGTGCTTCACGAATAACTATACACATGTACTTAGTGACTTCAAATGAAAACATTTGGAAAGAAGGAAAAGCCAGTGTGATGGGAGTGGGCAAGAAGAGTGAGGGACGACGCAGAATATTCTGGGGAAGTGTCCGAGAGAGAGGTTGAGTAGATGAAAGGGGTACAGAGTTGGGGAAGCTGCTAGACTATTTGAGGTAGGGAAACTCGAAGTTTGTTCGAGGCATCTTCTACGAACGAGGAGTAAAAGTTCCCGAGATTCTGGGAGGAGCGTCTTGATAGGCCCCTCTCCTTCTTGCTCATGCATGTCTCCTTTCCGAAACACATCGAACGCGTGCTTGAATCGATTCTCAACCAAGGACCAGCCTTCTCAGCCTTCCATTATAATATCTCTTCTAAATTCTTCGCTATTACTTGAAACTTCTACTACGCCGAGCGACAAATTACCGAGAAACTGCGCCTTTTACGTTTTGTTTTCCTAGTGAAGAACTCGGTACCAAAAGGAGTATCAATAACTCTACTAACATTGAGAGGTAAACGTTGTAGAAACAGTAAAAGAGTTATTTTTGGGTAATCATTCTGCATTATGAATTCCTTTTGTTAATAGTTGGTAGCAAAACTGCCGATAAATTATCTAATATATAATTAATGTTTTTGAAGGCGTAAATCTATATAGATGACACAAGAGACTTATTGTCTCAGTCTCAATGTTACCTAAATTAAGACATTTATTTATTTATATTACTTTTTGGATGGAATAGAAAGAGCCTTCATGCCATAAGAAATTTGCTACTTGTAAGCATAGTCTTAAATAGCGCCCGGACGTACCTTGTTCTTTACCACAAAAGTATATTGCCTATAAACTGACGTTCTCACACTTTACACTTCCCTTTACAAATAGCAAGGTTTCGTACTCCTGCCGAATATGCATAGCTTTCGTAACAGAAAAAATTTCATGTATTCGTTATGCTGTTTATCCTTGAGATATTTCTCCTTCACATGTCTCTAATTTTTAAGACAGTTTTTTCACGCAATAACAAGCACTCGTTGCATTTAAAGAAGTCAACAAGGATATAATTTCCTCGTGTAACTTTTAGCATTGAGATATTATATTTGACAAAGCGATAACAGAATAAGTTACATGAGTGAAAAATAACTAATAAAATATTTTTCGGTTTTAAAGCGCACGTTTCCTCGCGCTAAGTAATTTACCTTTAGTACTAACATGTAAGCACTAAAATCTGGACTAAAGACAACTCAAGATACTAGCATATGCTAACTGCACTAAAAACTTCTACTTTAGAACTGAAATAATTATATAACGAAAAAAGAAAACAGAGGAAAATTATATCTTGTAAAGCTTAAAGGATGACACCGTATTATGTTAAAAACGTTAGCTATATAATTTTTCGCCCAAGTTTTAATTCCAATTCATATATTCAAAGCGCAAAACATTGTTTAAATGCCATTTTTACCAGTTGCCGTCTTTAACTGGCTATAAGATACTCGGGATTCTGATAATTATCACGATCAATACATTCTAGTAAACGTATTTATAAGTGGAAACAAGTATTTAGGAGATGTAAAATCAGTTCGGACGGTGTATTGAAGTATTGAAATTCAGTAATAAAAGAAAATTAGAAAGCGGATTTTCATCAATTATTGGTTTAAAAATAGCTCTTTTAGCCTTCTACCGGGCTAGCGCCGTCCAGATACTTGGAATCACCGGGAAAGACCAGGATTAAAGACTTCTACCCAATGCGCATTTCGATAGCCATGCTGTCATTCTCGAGGGTTCAACGCAGAATGATGGAAATCGAAGTACTCATTTTGTGATTCATAGACGCCGATAATCCTTGCTTTTCCCGGTTTTTTTAAGTACCTGGACGTCTCTAGTTCTACATACGGCAAACGGAGAGTTTTTAAGTCTCTAATATTTATCGAAGGTGTAATTAGTTTCAATAACGATTTACGGAGTGTATTTTTGCAAACGCATGTCTTTAATTTTTTTTGGAGTTTTATGTGGAAACATATACATAGAAGAAAAAAGTTTCATTGTTAGATATTTGGTGACAGAAAATTTATCATCTATTTGTCTCAAGTTAGAGAATCGTTGAAGGGCTGGATATATATTTCTTTTTAGGAAGCGTACCATTTATGAATACAAAACCTAATATTCATGTAATTATGTACATTATGTATGTAGTATATTTCTTTAGATGTGTTCCTGTCAAGTGCTCATCTCGTACACGAAATTCCTTTGTATGTTGATTATATTTTTTCATTAATAATAATAGTCTTCTGTCCATACGTGATTCAACTCTTTTGGGAATTAGCAGATTAAAGTTGCTAATACGCAAGCCTAACGGTATGAGGATAACAAAGATTCTACCGACTAGAGTTTTCACCTCTGGTACATCAAAAAAACATTCTGGCATTGATCCCAAGCCATCTGCGTGGGTGGCGAATTCCTTGACCTTTACTCCGCCGGAGCCCTCTCAACTTTATATTTCTCATAAATTACATCTGAATTTTTTCGAATGTAATTAGAAGGAGAATCTACCAGGTTTTAAGCTTAAATTATATTAAATTTGAGCATCCCAACCTGCCCTAGCAATGCTGTCTTGGTATGTTAGACAATTTCTTTTTCCAAATATCTCCATAGAAATCTTCGTTCATATTCACAGAATATCCATATCTTAAATGCTAAGGTTAGACTGAATGTTGAATGCAAAAAGTTCATCCATTCGCTAGATGACTTTGAATAAGAATTTGTGTACTGATTTTTCGGTTGATAGAAGTCTTCTGGGGCATTTTGCAGACCGTCTTATTATATCGTCTTACGATATGAATTGAAGTCTCACTCGTTTTCATCGCCTTAATTTTCAAAAATCTTCAAATCTTAATTTTCATCGCATAACGTCGATCAAAAGACGCTGATACCTTCCTGTGTACGAGTGATACATCGAAGACAACAAATTGTTGACCGCTTGAACAGTTTATAGCTTTTGAAATAGTAAACTACAAGGTCAGTTGTTTTGTGTCCCCTCTTGCTGCGAGGGTCGTGTCGCTAATGAGTCTGAGGGTCAGGATTAAGACGGTCGCGACCCTCCTATCTGACTGATTACCTGCGAAATGCCCCAGAAGGCTTCATTAACCCATTTTTCTTGAGATATACGGCATACTTATTTCTAAGAATTCCATATAAGAGTATACATAGCATAAATTGAGTTTAAATGGAAAACTATCAATTCCAGATATATGAGCACAACAAGACCTTATTTGAAAGACCTATAAAAGCATTCCAAATACTTTTGAAAGTTTGGATTTAAATTGATGCTTTTCTCATATTCATAACGACTTAGCCTTTGTAACCTTCAGACGATAACTTCCATGGAATTTTAAACGTACAAATGAAAGTAGAAAGGAGGTAACAAATTCCTTCTAAATTCTTGGCCTAAGAGCGGCCCAGATATTTATGAAATAAATCTAAATTGAAGATTTTTAATAATTTTCATGCAACTTAGTACGGATATTTCAACGTTATCTTTAAAGCTGTAAGAGCTATCTTTAAAGACGTATAGCCTAATAATATAATGATAATAATTCCGACTTCCGATGACAACATGACTTGACCTATAGAATAATTATAGAACGATTATCTGCAAGGCAAAATACTGTCCTTCGTAAATCGGATAATGAACTTGCAGTCAAATGATTGCTTTTTCTACAGCGTAGAAAAGAATTCCTTATTTTATTTCCGCAATCCCTGCTGAAATAATCATTCGTGGAGAAGAAATATTGTCATTGCTATATCGAATGGCAAAAACATAGCTGGGTTATCTGATGTGCAAGCGAGATGATGCGATTTAAATGTACTCTCATTCATTCCGCTATAATTGGAAATGAAGTGGACCGGAAACATTGGGAAACTCGGAGACCTCCGTAATCCCCAAACAGCCAAGAATGCCTCTTTCCAACGCGCTCCCAAGCTCCTCGGAATGTTCCAATACATAAATTACACACTAAGTCCGTGTCACATTTTATGCATAAGTCCACATATCGCGGACAAACGAATGGCTTGACAATGTGCATTTTATAATCCTCTTTCAGAGAATTTTAGTGCCCAGCTAGGAATTCTGAGTAATCGAAGGGCAAAACCTCCAATTTGAAATTTGGATACTACAGCTGTCTAAAATACTGGCGCAAAAGATTACTTTGGATTCAACGAATACATTAAGATCGAATTGTTCTGTTTTGAGTGAAAAATTACTCGGGAAAGTTTTATAAAAAATTAGTGTGTGATAGAAATTCATAGGAATGTGATGAGAATGTGAGTGATGCTTGATACTTTTTGAATTTGCATCTGAGTTTTTTTCTGATATCTTTATTTGCACGTTGGCCCCCACCTTGAATCGAAATCGAGACTTTCACGAAAGACAAATGCGCTTCTTAGATATGAAGGCCATATCAATTATATAACAATGCTCTGTTACAGGAGACTGCATAGCCCTCATTAGAGTACTGAAAATCTCTAATATAAACATAACATAAAGTACTTACATATAAACATAATTTTAATGAATTAAGTGCTTTTGTTGCGGCGTATTAACATGACACTTTTTAGTATTTCTCTTTACAACACTAATAGATATGCAATTTTCAACAATTTTTCGAACTGTGAGAAATATAAACTATTCTCAAATGTCCTTATATCGATGATTGTCAAAAGTTTAATAAACGATAAATAATACTCACAAAAGATATTAAGATAGAATATTTCACTCCTAAATTTTAATATATCTTTGAGAAAGATATTCAGTATGATTGTGTATTTTTACTGATTAAAATTGTAAAAAATAAATTATTTAAAGTATTTTAAAAGCCATAATTAATTTCATCATCTCTCAAATTCATCGTGGATTAGATAAGAAATGCTATACGAGTGGCTAAAGATTAAACTCCTTGCATAAAAATTCCAGCGTTGTTTTTCTGAACATATTTTTCGAAACCACTTTTATTTTTGTAACTATAATTAAACCCTACATTTGCGAGGTTATTCCGAAAGACCATCACTTCCATACGATCGCATTAATCAATTCTAAAATATGTTTTTAAATAATACAAGAATGATGAAACAAAACGTTTGGTTTCCGCGAAGAATTTCTATAACTGGAAACTGATAGGATAAAACCCACGTTGCGGGAATACAATCACAAAAGAAGAAGAGTAAAAATACACGAAAACACAGAGATGAAACATAAACATCTCTCATCATCATCGAAAATGATAAATATAGGTTGAAAATGGGATGCGAATGTTTCGGTACGGTTATTGATTCGTAAAATTAATATTTTAAGTATAAGTTCAAAGTACGCGAAAACTACTTGATGACTGGATTTTATATGATACCCCTTAAAAAAAAATTCAACCGAGTGAGCACAGAGTTAGCCTATCGCATCACTGCCTTTAAATGGAAAATACAGCGGCAAAGGAGAAGCAGATAACATTAATTCCCGATGAATTGGTCGGAGTTGCGGATCTCTATTACTCTTTCCGATCACCTTTTATCGGAGACTTTGAAATTCAAAGTTCCCAAAATGCGCGATCGGAGCAGAGACGGTTTTAATCATCCCGATATTCCATTCCGTTATAGCGCAAGACACGCGAGAAATCGAAGTTTTACGCATCGAAAAACACACGGGTTGCATTGATAGGACTCCGTGCGACCTCCGCTAATCTGCTTCTTTTTATCTCGGATCCATTTACAAGCTTTCCCCTTTCACGGATGAGTCCTCTCCCCCTTCTCCTCCTGAGTAAACCCACGACCTGCTTGAATAAATGAAATTTGGACTCCTTTTTTCGTCCCCTTCCCAGGGCCTCATTAAACATGGAATGGCACGGGAAATGGAAACCGAATATGGCGCAAATGGACGGACGCCACCTATCCCTTCCTTTCCGCCTTCCTTCCATTTACATACATTTATATACATACTGCGCGAATATTTCCCTCGGACTTCCAAACCAATTCCGCACTACCGGGTAAACCGGTTATTTGTCAACTTTTTTGAGCCGTTCGTTAACCGCGTGATCGAATCCGATCGGACGATTAATTTTTCGAAGGAAAAACACTCGCTTTCGAGATCACTCTTCAAATATCAAAGAGGATGATGCGATTTCCTATTGCTTAAAAGATGTTTTTTTTCAAACTTCGATGTATATTTATAGCTTGGTACTGCAACTTTTATTGGTAAGGTGATGAGGGTTGAAAAGCAATTCTTCTTCTCTTTTAACAGGATTTTTTGCTTTCGAAGGGCATACTCCATCTTCCGCAAGGTACTTCGCGATTCTTACACTTGTGGATCTATAGCAACGGAAATTCAGCGTAACTATTCCATCAACTCACATTTTTGCTGAGATAAGAATGGCCGGAGACTCATGAACACAAAAGTCCGTTCGTGAATGTTACCACTAAAGGCTGAGGCTCTTCCTTCAACCTTCTTTAATTTCAGGTATATTACTACCAAATCGCAATCTAAGTATTTTTCGTAATGTTAGTTAGATAAAAGTAGAATCTAGACTAATGAATAACCAACGCATGAGTAAGAAAACGGCTGGACCAGCTGCAAGCGTCAGCGAGCCATCTAAGTAACAGGAATAAAAAAAATTGTGCCTCTAAATGTTGTCAGTAAAATTTATTTTAGCTTCCCAAAAATATTCATTAGAAATATTTCTTTTTTCTTGATGAAATGATGATTACCAATGGGGAGTATGTATTTAAGGCATTTAAAAAATTTAGCTCCTAATCATTTGAGTGGGTTTGTTTCACCAAACTTCTGAAGTTAGGCTTGTAGTTTTTCGGAACTGTTCGCCACGGAATCGAACTGTATTATTTTTAGTTTTTGTTCTCGCTCCGACTCATAGAAGTAAACAATTTTCGCCTCAGGTCTGGTTTCGTTTCGTTGAACTGTATTTTTTCGTTCCAACAAATGAAACACTATACCCTTCAGAAAGGTAAATTATCATTAGTAGCTTTTCGGTTATATTTAATTAAATGTTAGAAATAACTTGCGATATTTAAAAAAAACTATAAAAATATTAGAACGGATAACATTAATATAAATCATTTTTGTGAGTTGCAAGTCGCTGGAACATAAATTTAGTATAGCCATCAGTTTACATTTAAGAAAAATGATTTTGTTTGGAGCCGAAATTCGAAACGGATAGATAACTGTGTTTGTTATCGGTTGTTAATCCGGAGGAAATACAATTTGGCCATTTTAACCGTATTACGATTATTAACGGTTTTAGCGATATATTTAACACTTTCGAATAATTCTAGTGCTTTTAGCTTGCATTATTTTTGTATATAAATATAAAACCTTTTATACCAAAATCATCCATTTAGATTCTAAATTTATGAAATGCAAATGGTAGGGAGCCGAACTCGGGAGGATATATTTATGGTTTGTTTTTTAAAGCAAATCATCTAATTTTTATATAAAAAGGTAGTAAGACATGCTTAGATATAGCTGGTATTATTTTAATGCCATAAAACATGCCATTGGTTTTAGTGAGAGAATGTCATGAGAAATTAAGTTTTACTATTATAATCGTTTTCTGCAAGATGAAAATCTGGAAATTGTTGCTAACATGATATATTATAACATATTTATCGTATAATATTTTAGCTAATAATTATTTTTCGAAGTAACCCAGAGAAGTGCCAAATGTTGATTTTTGAATTACTAATATGAAGAAGAGTTTATATTTCTAAAAAGGATCATCTGACTTACGTAGGTATGTGGTAAATTGGATATAAAATACCGATCTTAAACAGATGGCTCGTTCAAATTCCACGTAATTAGCTTAAAGATATCTCACCGTGATGAAGCATACGCTGATACGTTAACTTACTAATTAGAGAATTATTCATGAACATAAAGGGAAATTAGGTTATGGACCCACCCCCTCTTTACATTTAGAATTTTTCTTGACTCCGTTACATTTTTTTATAGACTTTATCAGCTAAAATTTCATACTCTCTCAGAGTAATGAAATATCATTATTCGATTTTAAATTCCATTCCGAGAAAGATAATTCAAGGAATGCTTTTCTAACTCTCTTTATCACTAATTCAGAAAATGACTCAACTCCATGAAAGGATCGTAAAAATTCGATCAGAGATGAATGAGATAATTGTGAGTTGTGATCAATTCTCAAGATCTCATCAGAATCTCCTTTTATTAAATTTGATTCTTTCCCTTTCCGAAAGAAATGAAACTCCCCTTGAATTTGATAAATTTCTTAATACAATCCGAATTGCCAGTTGATTCTCAACGGAGAAGATAGATATATGATTAAATGTAGCAGCACCATTTGTACAGTAGAGAATCTAATGAAATTGATATTTGAAGGTGTGACTTCGTGGAAGCAAAAACCGACAGGTTCCGCATTTAAGGATCACTATGGAAAAATACCAAGCGTCTTCTTTCAGAGGAGAATCTCATATCAATCATCTTAGCTCAGTTCAGTGCGCCAATTTATCGAAAATAAAAATTTTCAATGTAATTAGACCTCTCTTAATTCAGTCTCGAAATATATGATAAACTATAAGAATAAAATATTTATAGAATTCCTGTCTATAAAGAATTCCTCACGATCGTACTATGTTTCTTTTACTTTATCTTTGCGAATGTAGAAATAGCCGGAAACTTCACATGCAACCGAAGACCAAGATCTACACAAAAAGAAGTCTATTACCTGCGTCAACTGATGATAATGTGCTAGTTTGCATGTAACTTCTGGTTCTCAAGTTTCAGGCAAGCATACACACTCTCACCCAGAGTTATAAAATAGTATGGCTGAACTGCCCGGTTATTCTCCACTCGCTTAGACATGTGCTTGCGGATGCACTTTCCTTGTCTAACTGGGTAAAAGTAAAAAATCAAAGGATGACTAAAGTTTCAATCCTACCACACAACCAAACAACAACTCAAAAAATAACTCAGGCAGTATATATCGTTATTGGTTCGATTATCTGCTAAGATTTATGCGTTCTGTAGTTTTTCCAGAGGATGGCTAACTCAAATAAAAACACAATGCAGTTTGTCTCGAATATCTCAACCACAAGATTTCTTAAATAGAGTGGGGTCATGCGGACGGACGGACGAACCGACTGACGGAAATTCGCAAATTATGTATAGGGATAGTTTTGTTTGTCATGAAAGAAAAAGATTTCATTTATCAAACTTCAGGTTTACCTAAAGAACGATCCTTTTAACTTAAAAATCTTCTAACCCATCAAATATGCTTAATGAATTCCATGATTCAAATCTAAATCCAATTAATATCAATAGTAACAGGAACTACTCAAAAGTTAAAGAGTATAAGCTTTTTACTTTACTCAATCAAAATAATTGTTTTTATAATCATTTAATAGAGTTGAATGATATTCACCCTTTCTTATGTACCATAAATCATACCTGAAAAGTAAATTACTGAAAAATAACCCTAACAGATACTTTGGTTTCTTTTCTTTAAATATTTCCCCCAAAGTCTTTTCCTTAAAAATAGTGCCATATATTTTATGGTACAGTGAAAAAATAAATCCGAGAAATTCTTCAGTGACAATAATGCAGGTTTCCAAACATTTTCCTTCAAAATTATTGTACTCTCTCGACATAATCAAAAAATATATGTATGTATTATAAATATGAATTTAAATTCGGAGACAATAACTTGTGTAAGGTATTCCTGAAGTATACTGATATTTTTGGAACTTTACATGAAGCGTTAGATTTTATCTCTTGATAGTGCATTGAAGGTCAATTAGAAGAAAAATGAAGCCTGCATTCCCCGGCTATAGCTTTGTTATCGGTATTTATAACTAAGATCAATTTTAGTGAGAAATATCGAGAATACTCTATACGGCTATTTTATAATTCTATGTTGAATTCCATTTTTAGCAGCATCCTACCTTAAAAAGCACTGTTTTGTATTATATAACGCAATAATTTTGTCTTTTCACCTTACATAATGAAAAATAACCTTTTAACTTTCGAAAGGCAGCATAATTTCGCTGTTTTAAATCATCCCGCTGAAGGGCTAAGCTAATAGCAGCCGGCTAAAGGTCAACGAAACTATCGATTGAATACAAAACATACTCATCCTATGAAGAGACGTAGATAATTAGCATGCATCTCATCAGTAGGGTATTAAAAAATTTATGGATCCCCACAAAAGGAGTAGCTTATATTAATTACGACTCTTGAGAACCGTGGGGAAGATTAAATTCCGAATCAAAGAGAATGAAAGAATGTACCTTACGGCATTCGAAAGGCCTTTGGGACTACGAAAGTGAATCTTTAAATACATTTTGAGATAGGAAACTTGTATTTCAAGGAAGAGCATCCTTAAATTTACCTATAAGATTGTATTTTAAGAGCCAAGTTATATTGTTTCCATAAAATGATCCGGTGATTGGAAAAATGACTACAGTAGTGCTCTTTAATAAGCTAAATTTCTATAAAATTAAATTAATTTAAAGCGTAATATATTCTAGTGGATAATATTAGAGCACTGTACCCTACCTATATATTTCATACTCTTCCGCCGTCGTTTAAATAAAAAATTGTTTCTTGATCTAACGAAATTTAATAACAAATTTGAGATTAGACCTCTCTGTTTAATTGTAAGTTGCTATGAAGTAACTTATCAGCCCCTATATCTTATACAGTTTCTTTTTGCCTATATGATATCAGTTTAAATCTTTACGAGAAACCCATTTTTTGGTTCAGGATTTTTGTTTTCCGTGAAAGGTTATAGAAATCTTTTTCAGAAGCAGAGGTACATACAACACTTTGGCTTCTCACCGAATAAATGGTATCTGTTAAGACAAAGATCATTGACCCTTCTCTAGTATTTTATTAAAAACAAGTACTCTATCCTTATTAAAAGTGTAAGTTCGGTAAAGACAGAGTTGCTTTTAATTAAATATTAGTAACAAGATTCAGAATCTAAATTATTTTAGACGTACCTTACATAGACGTAGGTTACTCTACAGAGATTTTAAATAAATTTAAAGTCAAATGATACTGCAATAGTAAAAGCCCCCTATTATATAAAGTTGCATTAGAAGATTTTTTGACATGGAGCTTGGCCCAAAGTCGTAAAATATCCAAAATATAACTTATTAGTATTAAGAAAACAGATATAGACTTAGGACTGCAATACATGCTAAGATAGGAATTAATAATATAACATTATGGTATGTATCAGTGATAGGTAGATAAAACGATATGATTCTGAGTATTTCCCCAAATCCGAGTTCACATATCCTGCCATCGCTTTAATGCATCCTAATGTTAAAATGTTCACAGCTACTTTCAGCGATTAAAGTATCCTCTTCTCGTCTAATGTTGTACGAAGTTTACGTTAAAGCAGAAACACTGGGCAGATTGACATTATATGTCTTGCAGTATCATCCGAAAAAAATCGGGAAATCTAAGCCATACTCCAGAGTCACCACCGAATACTTCATCTCCGGTCGAAGTATATTTAATCGTAATAAACAGCTTAGATAGTCTTGTAGTTAACGCTCACTCCATCAGCCTCGGAGTATCTCTTTAAGTCTGTAACGTATAGGATGATAGGAAGGAGGAGACGAATGATGCAACTCAGCCCAGAAATATGACAAGAGCTTACTGTTAGAAAAATTTCTGACATCATATAATTGCAGGTATAAGGGCCTATCTACATATGCATATAGCAGTATAGTAGTGTATATATATAGTATAGTGTATTGTAGTGTGCATGTAAATTTTGATATCAACTTTTACATATCTATTTAAATCATACTGAGATAAAAATAAATATTTAGCATTATAAAATACGCTAATTCATCTACAATGGAATCTTCGATATGCAGTTTGGTGAAAAATGGTAGAGGGATGCATCACTGCCTGATTGCAAAGTCGCCAGCCAGAAGGCTGGTTGGATTCTCAGCCCTCAATATTAATCATAGAAAGCTTTATACAGGGAATGAGACGTACTAGGCAGGATGAGGAGTGAGTGAGTTTCTTCTCAATTTTCTCACTCATCTAGAATTCTTAGAGAGGAATGTGCAACACTAAAACCCCATGAATATCACTTTTCATAGAATTCCATAAGTAGTGCCCAAGACGAGAGTCTTACTACTCAGTATAATTCATATCACAGTAACTTTTTTATAAATAAAAACAGACAAAAATGAACGAATTTTTCGTTTTCCTGCATCATTAACAGAAAGAAAATTAAAAGATTACTATTCATTAAAGTATGTAGACAGGCATTAAATTGTATGATGGTAAATGATATAAGCGAATTAGCTCGTTAGCATTTGTATTACACGGTTCCTCATCTCAAATTCATTACTTTGGAGTCATTTAGCTATGAGCTTGATTCGCTTTCGAGAGATGTCTGAGCGGTATATGACTTCAAAGTACAACTTTACAGTTGATAAAGCCATTAAATACCTTCGATGCAGGATTCAGAATAATAATTCAGGGAGATGCAGTAATTTTTCAATGACTTTTACAAAAATGCAACGCAGAAGACAAATCATTTATCTAGTCTTAAATTTAAATTTGAATATAAGCATCAATGTGCATCAGTTCGAAAAAGAGAGAAGCATCGGACAAGTAAGTGTCCTAGAGTAGGAAGGGGAATCCCTCCTCGACATTAATTAAGGCTTACGAAGGGGCAATTCCATAATATTCCTAACTGCTACATAAACAGCCAAATCATTTTCCAGCAGCATAAGTAATCCCTTGATGAATCCAAGGAGAGAATAAAAAAGATTTACGGAGGGAGAGAAACAAAAGGGGCTGCGGTGAATAATCGCAAGAGCAACAAAACAGAGGGAGGGAATGAAGTAGAAGAGGTAAATTCTGTTCATAAGAGCAGCCTGCGCGTCGTCTGTTTTGCGCGGTCAGAATCAATTTGCGAAACAGCGTCCTCCGTAAATAAGGCGTTTTGAAGGGTTCCGGGTTAAGTTTTGCTGGGGAAAGGCACAAGGATAAATTGGGGGCAAAAAGCGGGGGCCACTTATTAGGGAGGGCGGAGATAAGGATAGTCACGTGATTCCCCCGTGCGCGTTTTATTAAACGGAGGGAAATTAAACGGTCCAGTGGACAATGCTCCGCAGAGGATAACTCTCTTCATGCACTGACCCGATCTCTCCCTTATCTGCCCTCTCATTCTCATGCATCTTCCCCTTACAATTCCTCTTTGTCTATCCCTTTATCTCCTTCTTCCCCACACATTCATCGAATCCTTCTTCCATCCGATAACGGTCCTCAGCGTATAACAACATGTTAATTAACTGTGTCCGCCATTGTCCAATCTATTTATACCTGAATCCGGATCCGATGGTACATTATTAATTGATGGAGAATCTCATTTTGTTTTTCTTAATGGAAGGAAAGGGAGAGAGAGGAATTGGCTTCATTAAATTACGAAGGAAAAGTGAATATCTTAATATATGCTTCGGGTTTGTAATCAGAAGAAAATGAGCTGTTTGGTTAGATCAATAAAAGTGTGAATGCATAAATATTTATTTCGAAATGTGTAGCAAACTTATTTGGAGTAAAGCACTAAAAATTATTATCTTAATTTTCTTCATTAAATCCTCTATCTGCTATTTTCTGCCTTTAATTGGTTTCCCAGTGAAAACTTCTTCAAAGTTTATCCGAAAGAGTGATCTGAAATCACTCCTCATTATACTGATGTCAGAATCCGTCAGAGATAATTGGGAATATTAGCTCAAATTGTACAGATATTTCACTTCATTTTTTGATGTTTGATGCTAAATTTACCCCTTCAATTTAATTATGTCTACCATCTTTACCAACTAGGAATTTTTTCTACGTAATCTCATTATATTAAATTTAAGATCCCTTCCGATTACACTGCATCTAGTCTTTGAAATATGATGAATTTTCTTTTCGCCACTTTCAATTTCAAAATACTAAGCTTCACACCCCTTTTTATTTCAAAATAAAAATATAGCGATTATATTTTATTCTAGGCTACGAAGGATGATTTGCTCTTTTATGATCAACGTCAACCAGTTGAGTGGTTCCAGCCGTCATTTCAACCATTGTTCGAGCGGTAACTTCTTTCTACGCTCAACATCAAAGTGAACGTCAATTTAAATCTTAACAGTACATACACCTTTAAAAATACTTATGAATATATGAGAATTACGTGATGACGACGCAGAATTATCAACTTAATATAACATTTGTATACATATACAATGCAATGAAAATCCTCATGTTTGAAAAGTATGCGTCAACTTCCACCAAGGCAAATGAGGGAGGGGAAACATAGATCACCGCGAATTTATAGAAAACACTGAATATTATGAAAAATACATCCCATAAAAATCTCATTACATACATTACTTCACCTCCTATCCTGTCCACGTAACTTTTCAAAGAGAATTTTTAGCATGAAAAAGAATTCAGCTTGCAAAGTCTACGTAATCTTCATTAAACATTTTAAAATGTACGAAAACCCAGAAGGAGGAAAGCTACGCAGAAAGGGCAATCCTAAGGAAGTAAGCTTGGATAATACATGGTCTAAAGAGCTAACTGAAAAGCTGTGCTGAGTTTTGTAAGAAGAATTACAGGAAGTAAATTGTGCACTTAGTTACTACTACCCATTTAACGATATGCCACTGTGTACATTTCCATTGAGAGCTTGCTTAACGAACACTTAAAAAGACAGTAGAAAACTGTCTCATACCATTTTCTTAGCATATGTATGTTGGTCTTAAGTTAAGATTTATACAATAGATGGCCATATAACTCCTAAATTGGTACTTTTTATTCTGTATGTAAATAAAGTAAAGTACGTCTTTAAATGATTAAGTGATTTGATGAACAACACATTGAATATTAAACCTTGACGAAGTGATTTTGTGCATTTGATCGCACGAACTTTGATTGCACGTATTTAAGAAAAGTTACCATTTCTTTATTTTCCATGAACATGCTTCAATATTCTTTTAAAAATTGAGATATTTCTAGTTAGATTACTATAATTGGATAAAGGAACGTTTGGAACACCCGATTCGACTTTTATAATTGGAATGAATGCTTTTGAAATCGTAAGTAATCCATTCGAGCACTTCAACCTTGAAATTCACCTTAATTAAGATTGAAGAGGAGTATTCAAAGAAGGAATTAAATTAGCAGGTAAACGTTTTGACCATAAAGAAATCAAAGTTATTTTTCAAACCGAAACAGAACCTCTCCTCTCTCCCGTATAATGTTATTAAACTCGAAGAATGAAAACTTAATTAGTCCTTTTTAGAGTCTCAATGGAGCCGCACATGATAAGATTTTCAGGAAAAACATTAATATTACAAAAAGCAATCTGACCAGCAGCGTACTGGGAGTCGCCGATCTAGATCACGCGTGGCACTGTGGGTAAGGGAAAGGTGGCAGCAGGAATGCAAATGGGGAGAAAAATGTAATATCGGAGGGCTGGTGAAAGTGGGGGAGAGGAGATAACGGCGGAATTTTAATTGGAGTGAAAATAATGCGCAAACTATGGTTGTGAAGTAGAAAGAGGGGAAGATGGAGGCGTGGACGGAATGAAAGAAGAAAGGTTATTGGAAAGAATAAAGTTATGAAGAGAGGAAAGAGAGGGAACGGCAGAAAAAAAGAAACAGATGTTGACGTGGAAAGGAAAGAAAATGAAAGAAACAATGGTCGGAGATCATTGTCCTGTCATTATGGAAATATAATAGAGAATAAAAGGTTTTTGAATTACCTGACATGGATACTTTAAGTTCGTCCGTTAATGTTTGCGGCGTATTTTGGGTTTTTTGTATCCACCCTTCTAAAAAATTCTTGACCTATACGATTAAGTCAAAATCTAAATTTATTATATGATTTCTTTGACTTTGAGTTAGATCACTGTCTGCCGAACTATTTTCCCTCACGGAACAGTAGGGACTAGAAAATTTGCTATGGGGCACACCAAGGACATTTAATTTTACTTCTGCTGTTAAACGTAAAGTAATATGAACGTCAAATTTTAAATTTGGAAATCAAAACCATAGTAAAACTAATTTTCCAAATCTCATCATTTGTAAGGTTATTAGGAACGACCTTATTAAGGTTATTAAATAACAAATCGTAAAACAAAGACAACTATCTAAGAGTTATCTTGGAAAGAAAAGGAATAGGATGAGATTTGGGCAAATTACAAAAAAATGAGGCGATCAGTGGTATTTACAATTAGAGAATAGGCGATTCTGTAAACCCAATGTGTTTTTCCAGCAAACTCTATTCAAATATGGAAGATTGTGTACATTAATAATAGCACTGAAACGGTAAGAAAATGATTTTTTTAAATTTTTATCAGTGATTTCCAGTTAACCGTTGGTATCATACCCTAAGGATAAATTGACTAGGATAAAGTACTGTCTGGAAAACAGAATTTTTTTGAAAAGTTAACGCATTGACATACAAAGAGTCGTTAAAGTAAAAAATTGTGTTTCCTCTTAAACTGATGGTTGTATTAGAGTATATTTTCTAATTAAGAAATAATTACGGATGCTAAGGAATGGATTTAGCCATATATATCGGTCCATTCTTCGTCTGTTAATAAAAATAGCCGTCTTTTAGGGGTTACTCTCAGTGTTATAGACTTAAAACGGAATGTCGTAGATCAAGATTCTTGACCTTTTCGATGCTCTCAAAACAAACGTATCTTTTCTCTCCGCAGAGAAAACAGAAAATTGGAGTTTGGGCTTTCTCTTAACATTCCTCTCCGAATTCCAAATTTCTCCGACTTCGGACGATTCCAATACACTACTTTCCCTCGCTACTCTTATCTTTCGCAGAAGCTTCTTCTTTCCTCCTCATTTTCCTCTTCATCCGTTCTCTCGCGTTAATTTTCTCATTCCATAAGCGTTTCCACTTCTTTATTCCGTCCAATTTCCCATCGTTTCATTATATACTCTCGATTTTACACCCTAATAACCATTTTAATTCCCATTCCCTTTCTAATTTAGTCCCCCCAATCAGCCCACCGCCTCTCAATTATTACGCTTTCTCCGAGTATTAGCTGCAGTCTCTCTTTTTCTGTAATGGATACGCCTTAGAGGGGTTCCTTCGACACCCTCTTGTCAACAGGTTCTCTCGCTTCACACTGATTCAATTTCCGTGCTCTACTTTGCATGCGAAAAGGACATTTGATGCGGATTGATTCTGCAAGGTACTATTGCAACAGAAAGTTATGAGAACTTATGTATTCCTTCAATACAAATACGTATCGATCGTTTGATCTACCATATTTTTTATAATTTCATTTATTATTTGATCCTATCAAAGCATTCCATCGGAGAAATCAGCAAATTCCACCTAAGTAAGACCAGTAAATTCTACCCACAATAGCTAGCCCACCGCCAAACTAATCTAATCAATTTTAATACATTTTTATTATTAAGCCATTAATTTTTAATTTTTAACACAAAATTATACCACTAAATAAAGTGGCCGACTGCACAAACATGTGCAGCAAAAGGCTGCGTCATGAGTGTGGAAAGAGATTTTTTACGCTGGTTTGGATTTATGATGAAGATGGATGAATTCATAATGAGTGCTATGTTATACGAGAAGAATTTGAATGGTTCTAAAGGAATAAAATTTCCTGAGGGAAAAGCTGATCAAAGGCATTGCATGAGATGCTCAAGTAAAGAGGTATAAGTAACTTTAAGAATAAAGAGAAATGTATGAAGAGATGAACGAATACGTCTGAAATAAGCATAAAAAATACTCCGGTTTTCGACTATCAGGGTAATTGAGGAATCATCATTGGAACAACCGGGATTTTGAGTTCTCAATAACATTCTTTTGGAAATTCAACCCCTTTTCATATAATTTTCATAAGTATATACATTATACAAACTGTATAATTTGCAATAATGAATGTATTTAAATTTCAATAGCCTTAGATCTTACAATTAGTGATCATGTTGTAACAAAATAAAAATACTCTGCTTTAACAAATCATTTCGAAAGGTAATAATGAAATATTTGGCTAAAAAATATAAACGGCCTTTGTTGAATTTATTTCTATTTGTGATTTTTGTGGGATAACTCGCGTTTGCTACTCTTTTTGTTACGCTTATCGCTGCTGAAGCTAATCTTCTTCACCCAGTTTGTGAATTCTATTTTTAGTATGGAATATTCAGCTCGATATTCAGCAATAGATGATTGGTCAAATTCCAAGAGAAGTCTTTTATTCAGAAAATGACGCTAAATGCCAAGCACCTAAGTACTACCTATTCGAACTTGAATACTCTAATCTGAAAGAACGATATACTCATGGACAGGAAATTTCAGAAGAATATTATGATTCCAAGAGATGGTTAAATCCTTCGACGGGTAAAAGGTAAATAACATGTATGAACACCTATGTGTGTGTAAATTAGAGTAAGATATAGTTTAGCATAAAATAATAATTTCAAAAAGTGGTAAAGTTATTTATATTTAAAAAGCCGTTCCAGTAAGGATAACTAAAGATAGGTAAATAAATTTAAGGAATAATTAACTTAAAAACGTAAATAGTATGAACTCATATTTCGTAGTCCAGTAAAGATCCATCGTTTACCCCTGCCCTAAAACACTCTTTGTTGTTATTCGTTAAGAATGAAATCCTTACTTTTAGAAAATTGGTGTATCGATTTAATTTCTGGCACACTCTAAAATTAAAGAAAACGATGAATCATGTGAATTAAGGTGAATATCTTTTCCCACAGAAAAAGTCAATGAGCTTAAAGATACTCGTAGTATCTAACAAGATACATGTATGAGAACTATTTTATGTATGGGGGATTTAGTAATATTTTAGGTATTATTCTATTCATTCATTCAAACAGAGATAAATATGAACAGCAGAAAAATAATCATGACCACCTCACCAGAGGAAGGTTTTTCTTGAGGGCTCCATCCCACAGACTAAGCCTAACAGGAAAAAGCTTTGAAATAATGGCACTAAAAGTATTCAATAAACTGCCTAGTTATTTGAAGAACTCAAATGATACACTCTTTCCTAAGGAAGTAAGAAAATTCTTGCTCATTAAAGCATACTACAGTCTGAATGAATTTATAAATGAAAAGATTTCATAAATGTAATTTATAATATTGTACTGACAATGTATTTAATTTGTAAATGTCCTGTAAAATAGTAATGTTTGTATGATGGTGATGTATGATGATGTATTTTTTTTTTTTTGACTTGTCCTATAACATATGTTTGTTCTTTGGATTAATAAAATTATTATTATTATTATGATAAGGTATTCTAAGCAGTTGATTACTTCCTGTAGATTTCTAAGTTATATTCAGAACGCCACAGTTTATCTCCTTTCGTAATTAACGAAGAAAGAGTATTAGAATTCTGTGAGAAATTTAAAAGCATCTTCATAATGGAACAACTATTTTTCGTATAACTGGAAGGAAACATAGGTGAATTCGCGAATACACTGAATTTTCATTTTAAGTTAATGAGAACTCTCGAAGAAATTTATAAATCAGGGTAGGAATCGTACGTTTCCATGATGCAAAACGTAAAAAGCCGATTTCTCACTCGAAAGAAATGTACTTAGGATATTAAAACTCTCTACGAGAACCTCACATATCTAGATGTAAGTTTCACCAAAAGGAAATAAAATCTGCATTTATAATTCTTCTTGGGTTTTCTTTTAAAACTTTAATAAGTTCAGAGTCTTTTTGTCTTTGAAATACGGGTCTTCACAGGTCTTTTCTTGTACAATCAATGTTTCTCTTAGCTATGAAGTCTGATACCAGAATTAATCTACTAGTCTGTAAGAGTATTATTGAGAGACCGCCTGAAAGTCGAAAACACTGATTATGTAGAAAACTATTAAAATTGTGCTCGGAACAGGAAAAAAAACAAATAGGGATTTTCGAATAGAGTAAGGGAAGCAAAGCAAATGATGAATTCGATGCAGATTTTGAAATTGAAGAATGAGTGCAGCAGGTTGATTCGGGTGATATTAAACTCCTATAATGAGAAGCTAAAGATCGCAAAACTATATGATGGCAACCATGAAGCTCAAAAATAATTCTCTATCGTCTCTTCAAAAGAATGAGATAGTAAAGGTTAAAATGAAGGAATTTACACCT
Source organism: Pachydiplax longipennis (assembly GCA_036926295.1). Classification (NCBI taxonomy): domain Eukaryota; kingdom Metazoa; phylum Arthropoda; class Insecta; order Odonata; family Libellulidae; genus Pachydiplax; species Pachydiplax longipennis. The sequence goes on along the minus strand of JAVFKF010000024.1, from coordinate 17,876,807 downwards.
TGCTTTATCCCGATGACAGATAGTGGAAGCCAAAATTGGCACCATAAGGTTAGGGTTAGGGAATAGGGTTAAATCTTAAGGAGTCGCAAACACAGCATCCCGTGGCGAGGTATCTAAGACCAAGTTCAGAGATTCAGTGGCTGAATCCCAAGACAGAGAGAACAAATAACAGCTCTTCGAACATGTTAGATCAAAGCAACACAAGGAATTAAACTCACCACATTCCAGTTTGCAAAAATGTCATCGTAACGTAGGAAAGCAGACTAAAACTTGTGCGGATCGAGTAGCGAGACTGAGGTGGCTTCAAGGAAAGATGGAGCCCACTAAACCAATTTGCCTTCTGAGAATTTGTTTCGAAAGTTTACTTCGCCCCGCTCACTATAATGGACTCAATTCATTAAGTGACAACTCTGATTAAATTCGGAATCCTTCGTATAAATTATACGGCGTATCACTCTCAATGGGATTTGGACCAATTTTTCAATACCGTTCCTAATTCAAGGCTTAACAGACTTAAACACGAAACAAAACCGCCAAGCTGTGAATTGCACCCAGTAATTACTTCCAAATTAGTAATTGTTTGCGGATGAAATTTTAGCCAGTTTGTCTTCGATTAATTTACGTAATTAAATAACAAACAAGTTTGAATGTATTCATGTTTCGGCTGCCAACTGAAGAACGACATGTTTATCTTCTGATGGTTAAATACATGAGCAGTGAAGGATTTTTGCGATGTGAACATCAGATTTGAATCGCGAAACAACAATATTCAGTGGCTGATGATTTATGGAAGTTCAAATGGTGGAGATAACAAGAACACAATACTTCTTTGTAATACCCTGTAATATTACAGTAAGCTCTGCTTTTATAGTCAATGCACATATCTCCATCGTGTTGATAATACAATTCATTTATAATTATCGGTTTATATCAACATGCATACTAAAGTTGTGTTACAGTACTACACTCAAAAGTAGAACCTAAGAGAAACAAATTTTCGAATCAAACTTTCTAAGCTGTTCATAAAACTCATGGAATAACCTTATAGTTAATTAAATTATAAAGAACATTAACATCTGGAAAAACCGTGCAGGGACAGAACACAGAATGACTTTCGATATCCCTTTGTCTTCTACAGACTTCTGGAGTCTAGGCAATGTTGTAACTTCACAGAGTATTTTCAGCGCCTGACCATGACACAAAGTTTACAGACCTTGAAATTCGCATTTGTCCTCTTGGATTTTCTGTAAGTTACGTACCAATAAATATTCCCATCAACCTTTACTATGCAGAAACGAACAATAAATTTTCCAAGCGGCGAACAACATGCTTTACAAGTTATGTATACCCATGACTACACGTATACACTTACTAAACACTAATGCAAAAACAGAATCTCCTGCTATTTTAGTTAAAATTTTCATTTGAAATTTTTAAATAAGCGTTAAATATATAAAATAAAAATATAAAATATATAAAATAATATATAAATATTTCAAAAATAAATATGAATAGGCATCAAAGGCCAGGTAATTACCTTTACGAGCATTTGAAGCTCTAAAAGATGACAGAGCTGATGAGCCTTGAATCCGTCAACCTGCGAAAAAGAAAAGAAGTCATCTCATATTTCATTTTTTGTCCTATAACATCTGTGCACTATTGCGCACATTATTACCATTTTATTAATAAAATTGCTATAATCTAAAACTAAAATAAACTAAACCACCTTGAGCATATAATTATTGAAAGATTTGTAGACTAGTTGATCTATTTCTATCACTTGATATCAGAATGTAAATGCTGTTTTTAAGCCAAATGTCGAACTGTAAATGGATAATGTTCGTTGGTTGAGTGTAATGGATGATTCCGTAAAAATCAGTTAGACAACAAAATAACCGGTAATAAGACAAAATTAACTTCCGCAGCTTAAATCGCATGCCTTACCGAATAACATGTGCATGCTGAATCTAATTTTTCGAATGACTTTTTTTTCCTATAATGCAAACCAGCGTTGCCTCAGCATGGAAGATATTAACAAATGATAGGAATTTTACATTATGTTTCTGTCTTAATTTTGCGATTTTAACCGATATCAATCATACAATGTGTCCAATCCCACATTCAGAACAACAGGACAGGATATTCAGAAACAATAATATAACCCTTAAAAGTTTATGTTATGGCTGTAGTGTTTACTTGGTATTGTAAAATGCACAGATAACTAGCAGCTTCCATTATTAAAAATGTTACGACTGCTTTCCGTTCCACAATAATACGAAGGAATTCAAAATGAACTTGTGACAGTGATCCATTTTTTAAAGAATAAAGGATGGCCTTCTGCAACAATATCAACTCAAAAATACATGTGTTTCATTTTTTGTTCCACGGATGACATTGGGAGTTTCCGGCTCCGAAAAATAGTTCTAGGAATACAAAATAACACGAGTTTAAGAGCGGCTCAATCTCTGTTCGTCTACATTCATAATTGAGCTGCGGATTGTTCAGTTATTCAATGCTGTATAGATTACGCAGAGGCCATCGCTGTATATCGCTGTTATTTTTTGTCTTCCTATATTTTTATTTGTCCTTACTTTATTTCTCTGTTTGAAAAACTCAGCGCTTTGTTTAAGATATAGTGATAAAGTAAGGTAACATTGATAAAATGTAAATGATTCACCATACCACTATCATAATTAGTTTTTATACCTACATTAATAATTATGTTTTAAAACAATTTTAGGTTCGTCAATAATGCAAATCTCCAAATAAAGCTTTCACTTTCCAAGGTTCGCATCACCATGTAAATGGTCTAATTTCTCCTTCTGACCAACGAAGGGCTAAAAATATCTTTAGGATTGAATATTGTGTTGAATATAGTACTAAAGCTATGATAAAAGAGGAATTGGAGATCAACAAAGATTTGCGTTACAATAAAAGTAAAAATCAATAGGTTAAATCAAATTAAAAATCCATTAAATCCATTTAAAAGTACATACATCACGATATCAAATTTTCATTAATATCCTCGTGAGATATTAATGAAAATTTGGGCTCCCAAAATAGCCATAGGGTACCGGGTTCACCTTTGGTTAAAGCGATCCGATTATCGATGGAAGCCCATATTTATGAATCAACTTCCGCTGTTGAAGCATTTTTAACAACGCTACCTTAATAGTAATTTACTACAGAAATGATACGTTCAACAATGAGGATGATTTGAAAAATCACGGCGAACGTGATACGCAATATCCACCCATTTTCTGCAAGTGGCGTGAGAGCAGAAAATCCTCATCTGCGATAAGCGTGTATTCCATTGAATACGCAATCCGAGAATGGCGCCGACGCTAATGCTTTTTATAGCACACTATGATCCAAAAAAATAAACGCTCCCAATAAATTTCTTGGTAAGCGCGTCCATTTTCCAATCGAAACGCTTCAAGAGCGAAGAGCCCTACAGAAAGTACTCCACACGCAGACATCGCGGGCCAAATCGCAACCATTTGTATAGAGCCTTTTTTCCTCTAAAAATTCACCATTCTAAATCACTTGCAGCATTTACAAACAAAAGCGCGATTTCACTCGGCGATTTATGCATCGTCCTTTCCATCTCATCCTTATCGCGATATTCCAACAAATCACGAGATCCTTGTCTGCCCTCTCTTACCCATAATTCCCCTTGTTCGCCCGCCCATCCTTTCGCGCCAAAATCTCCGACTTCCGGATCGGAGTGATCGGTGGCGTGGGAAAGTGAGAAGATGGAGAGCGCGGCAGGAAGTAGGCTCTTAATGGCTTCCGGCGATGCGAATGTGGCGCCGCCTGGCAAGAGGGCCTCGAAGATGGAAGCCCCTGCCGCACGCGATTCCGATTTATAGTGAATGGGCACGCACGCGAGGCATTATGGGAAAGGATCGCCGCCATACGAAGCTGGACGATTCACGCACCTAAACTTTTTAATTTTCTCTCCTTTGTGCAAATAATCGAATGACTCGAAATCAATCTGAAAATGCGATGTAAACATAATGCAAGAAATTGCAGCTTTATGCAACACCTTCTGGAATCCCATTTGAGCGGATTTATTTGCTCTCGCTGGGAATTCATCCCCGACGTGGCAGCGGCGTGGATGCAGATAGCGCCTGATTTAGCTATATAAATAAATTTATATCTTTCAGATCGCTATCTAAATCGTTAATTATGCAGTCTGGACATCGCGACCGAACTTGCGGATTTTACGCCGTGATGCAGTCCCATAATTGCCACGTCTGATGTGTCGAATCCTTCCTGTACTTTGAAAAAGGAAAGTCACTCATTTCCAAGAGCTGTTAGTTTCTAAATACTTCTGTCGAAAAATTATCAATTACTTATCTAATCTTCCCGAAATTCGCATACACAGAATTATTTATTATTAAGTAATAAATGTTTTACTCGCAATCAAAATACTGCAGGCTGTACATTGTCTCCTTTATTGACGGAAAAGTATATTAAATCTATGAAATTCTCTTGAAATCCAGCTTAAACGTGTTGTTTGTATATTTAATTATGTAATGATCTTAGTGATAGATTTTCATTTCCAATTCAAACACTACATCCTAATATTAGATATCTATTTACACATGAAATGGGAAACAAATATAACGTTACGGATTCGATGATACCTTCAGAAAATATTATTTAAATTATTTTTAGATATTATATTTGTCTTTCTAAAGTACTGAAGAAAATACATCTGAAAATTTTCTATACTAAATATTTAATAACACCATTTCATAGTAACAATCTGAAATATCAAAATATTTTGGAATAACCCTAGGTAGGATTCTTCTTCATAGATAACACAGGCTGGACATTTTTAACAAGGGGAATTTAAATTATGAATCAAGTCATTACAAAACTAAAATCATTCATAAGTTTTACAGTCCACTTTCCCCACCACTTATAGCTTCTGAAAATCAGTAATGATAGCAATTTTTTCCAGTTTCATTCTTAAATATCAAGAGTGAAATTGATCATTTTACTCTTGACATTTAAGAATGGAACTGGAAAACATGCATTTATGTTCTATATGGAGGAAGTCATAAAGCAATTTCAAGAATATTCTGATGTGGAGAGTAAAACAATTTATTACGAATGGGATACTAAAAAAGTCATTTTTTAAATAAACGAATGATAAGTAATATGTTACGCGGGTAGAAAAATATTTTACTTATCACGAAATAAAGAGACACATAAGAGTGCATTTTCCAGAGAAGGACGTAAAAGTTTCCCGAAACAATGCCTTCCTTCGAAAAGTTTATAATATGACGAAACCGGTCTGATTTATAATTCCTCTACGAATTTTCCTGAGTTTTGGTTTTTAACCATCCGCGCAACTAAATCTAAAAATTATTTTTAAATTAGCTCCTTAATACATATTAACAACCTCATATACGTATTTAACATATTTAACCCTTCGATCGTGATACCTTGCGTTAAATTAATCTGTAAATAGGGAAATCGTAAAATTTATTTTATTTATTAACCATCGTTAAAATTATGTAATTGAAATCAAAATTTGAAATAGTAAGTCGTATAAACTAAAACTTTGGAGCAAATATTTGCTAACAGCACGAAGTTAGTGTAGAGAATTTACACGTGCGTTAGAGAGAGGAAAAGCAAAAAAAACGAGTCTGAATAGCGCACGTTCATGTAATTTGAAGTTTTTGAATGGTTGGTCTTTTTGAATTGCGTTCCTCGAGGTTAAATTACACGATAAAATGAAAAGAAAGATTAGTCGGATTTCAGAATTACACACCATGCAAACACTAGTGAGTGTTTTTATTCATTGTTAATTGGATTTTCCGTCAACACATTTGGGTAAATGCAACTCTTAAGCTCATTTTCGGAAAATGTGCATCCATTTCTGAACCCTTAGCTGAATGAAAAATAATATTTACATCATAAGAAATTACTTCGTCCTCAGATTCTGGAAAGGAAATACTTTCTAGAAATTTAAAATTAATACCTTAAATTAATAAATGTTAACATTATTTATACGAAATACTTCTCATTAATAGAATCAGTTTTTGGGCAGAATTATGCAGGCTACTCAACATGAGATACGTGATTAAAATACAATTCTATATTTTATTTATTTGGTCAAAATGCAGATGTGTAATAATGACAAGCAATAGAATAATCTTTTCATTATATAAAATCGGCATGAATATATTGCAATAATATTAATCCTTTTGCTCTTTACGGCTTAAAATATGATGAATTTTAAGCAAAGCAAAGCGATAATTAGTACCGCCATAAATAATTCCTGATTCTGATCAATAAATGTATTAATATAAATAGATGGAAAAAGTTTGTTTGAATTTCAAACATATTATTGACCCCAATATGGCTATGTGGAGTCGAAAGCACTCGTCAACTAATAACTGTATATGAAAACATGGTGTATCGTTTCATATCTAAATAGTTTACATTTGGAATAAAATCTACGGAGGCAGCCGAAATATAGCGGAAATCAATATTTGGATGAAAATTGATGTATATTATGAATACTATGGGGGTGAAAAATTGAATTTTTGAAAAATTGAATTTTTTTCTTGCAAAAACCTCGTCTGTATGAATTCATATTCATATACCTAGTAGCAAAATTATCTGCCAATCTAAACGGGATTTATAAGGGTCCAAATAGAGCCTATTTAAGTATATGCAAGGAAATATGATATGACAAAATGTCTATTAAGTTCCTAAATTGCTTGAAATAATATTAGTGAAGGATTTTTCATTCGCAAGAAAAAGTTGATTTCGAGCGGTAATGGCGTTTTGCTGGAAGGCACTCTACAGCAGTTCGACTGATCATGTGAAATGAATGGATAATGACCTAATGACATGTCGATTACCATTAATTACCATGAGAAGGACGCCTAAAGAAGTTCGCTCTCCTTCGTAATGTAATGATTTCATTTGAGGACATATTTTTGCTGTGAAATCATTCTTCGGGCAAAGGAAAAGGACACGGAATCGAAAGTGAGAATGAATAGAGGCGCAGATTCAAACGTAATTACGAAATAAACGTGAATGAGTGCAGGAGACACGGCCGGAATCACGCGCCCGTAATTCGGATGCAGAAAAAGCGTCGACGTGGAATCGATTGAACCGGCCACACGTGTCAAGTACCGCCGGACAAAGTATCCAAGGGTCTTTTTCATACAAAAATGCGCTAAAAACGAGCGCCGGGAAAGGATAAAAGAGGGCAGAGGTCACGGAAAGTAGGGATTGCCGAGATGAAGAGATAGGGCAGAATGAATTGAAATCCCGTGGGCGGAAGGACTCCCTTTTGCACTCATATTGTCCCTCTCCAAAATGACACAACGGCGCACTAAATCGCTTTCTAGGGTCGTGATTCCCGTGCTTTTGCTATCCGACCCCTAAATCCACGCTTATCCGCTGTTAGGTTTGCAGAACATCCGAGGGAGGTTTCCTTTCGATCTGGGAGAGGATGTTTTGAAGGAGAAAAATGAGGAATATTTTGGTAACGAAAGGGGTGCGTCCGTGGAAGGCTTTAAGGGAAGAGATCGGGGGGAGAGATAAGGGCGATGCTTTGAATTTGCCGCTGTGTTTTATTCCACGTGTATTCCTTGGAAAAGCCGCGTTCCTGCACTGCGCATTCCGTATGGCTACCGATTTAATGCCTCGTCCACTCACGCCGAGTCGACTTTGCTGAGAAATTTTGCAAGACATTCCCAGACGGAGAGAACAGTCCACTGCGTCTGGCTAGTTAAACCTACTCTTGGACTACTTCACATCTATATTCGGAAACCTATCTTGCTGGCCAACCCCCCGACGTATGGGGTTCACCAGTCAAGCCTACCTTCAAATTGTTTTCGTGTTCACTTAGTTGAGAGTGAAATCTGAAAAGTTGGCAGCTTTGCTTCAGTTAATAACATGGATTTGGGATACCGAATTGTTTTAGGGGATATATGTCACATATTGATCGAGAACAACATTGCAATCACTACCTTTTGAAGAATCCGTTCTAACTGTTGTGATGCCTAACGAAGCTCGTAGCCTCTATATGGGTTCAAGAAAGGTCAGGGAATCACCCAACATAGTCGCGCGATGTATTTTGAGGTTTGTTCTGCTAAAATTATAATAACCCTGCTAAAAAATGGATTCACGATTCTACCGATATTACCAATCGAAAATCTCCGATATATTCCGAAGTCTAAAATGAAACGTACCTTTACAGATATTCTTGTTTGTTTATATTATTGTTAAAAATCAATCTTCGTTGATTCTGACGTCATGTTACCAATATTTTAAATAAATGTTAAATAATCTATCTACTTGCAAAGTATCTCAAACGTGAAAGTAAAGAACACGTTATTAATGGATTTACATCATATGGCCTTTTTCGTTTACGAGTACACTATTTTGTTTACAGATTTGCGAATTTGAATTTATGCTTCTATTAATAAACGTGTAAAAGTATGAAACATGTATAATATGTCTTTCCTAAACATTATTTCTTCGATTATGCTATGAACGATACACACACATATCAGGAAAAAACTGCATAAGATATGTTTGCATTTCTAAATCTTATAAGATAATTTTTGTTCTCTTTTATATTTACTTTTACCTGAGCATTCTCTCATGAGTTACTTCATTTTGATTTAGGTAGTCTCTGAAATTTAAACGAGAATTTGTACACACAGATACATGTGCAAACAAAGATGGAATTTCTTCTTATAACTCTAAACACACTGCAGTAAAAGAAGTAATGTTTTACGATTTTATGAAAACAATGAAACATCGTCATTAATTACACAGGTTCACAAGATACAAAATCGCCTCCTGTAACAGATGAATTCATTTAATGGACGTTTTTACGGACGTATTCCAGTCGTTAAGCCTTGTCTTTCCCAACATGATTGATTAATTGGATGCTTTATTGACGAGAAAAGGTTCAACTCTGCCTCCACTTGACCTCTCATGGAACCGGAGTTTGTGCTGTGATAAAAGTGAAGCTAAAATGATGTTAAAGAAGACGGAAACGTCCTCACTGGAGGAAAACATACTCTTGAATCATTGGGAAAGTAGTAAGAAAAAAATCTCCTTGGAGTATAAAGGCTGATTTGACGAGCTTCCTGTTGAAGAGTTCACATGTCATAATGATACATAAAACTGAGATTAATATTTTGGCTATCCAAATTTAAAATGATTTGCATAAATGGCAGAGTGGTTGTGGAAATACTAATTAACTACATAAGACCGCCATCAAATGGAGGAATCTTTTCATATCCTACCAAATAAATGAAGTTTATTGTGGATAAAAATTGTATTGCCTCCGTTCTCTGCAATAATTTCAAAATTAAAAAGAATCGGATAGAAGGAATTTTCACGAGACTTATATTTAGCAATAATCTATATTTCAACATGGGTTCTTTGTGTCAAGTATCTATTTCTGTATCCAAATTATATAAGGAGATAATGTTTAACTAAAATACATATGAAAGCTTGACTGCAATACTGAGCTAAAGGATGGATCGGATAAAGGGTAATTTTAAATATTTAATTCGATTAAAGGTAAATTTTTACCAACCTGACCAGCTTCATAGTATGGGGAGTAGGATAAATTGCATTAGCTTAATTATGATGATGGTTTTTAAAACGAATGACGAATACTGAAAATATTTTCTGGGTTAAAAGAAATTAATATTCAAACAAGAGTACTGAAAGAGTTTTGAATAGCTGCCGTATAACGCCCGCGGTGGCCTCCACATATCAACTTTCAAATCTAGGAGATAGCCCTCGCACCATTTGAAATTAACATCATGAAAGTTTACAGGGCCTTGGCACCGTAATTCATCAGCGTCTACAAAAAATCTCTCTCAACGTGCGGCAAGGCTCTAGCATATTTATTTACCTATGTAACAGAATTTTTCCTCTCGGGTGCGGAGCCCTCTGAATCTTATTATTTTCCGGCATAATACATTTAAGTGGATTTAAGTTTTCCACTCAATTTCTATTTAGAAATACATTATTTTTGATTTTAAAAACATCATAGACGACAGCTTTGATGGAATAAGAGACTTTTTAGTCTCAATCTCTCCTTAATTAAGATCTTTAACGTTTGATAGAATAGTAAATGGTATTACTCGTTTTTATGTAATTATAATAGAAACGAAAACCAGTATAAAAGCCAGAGAACAAACTACGGTGTACAAGGATCATGTGCCAAAGGTTTCCCATGCCATTAACTGAATATGAACAGCGTACTCTCAGTTTTCATCGAAAGATTTCCGTCACGTATAGCTCGACGTTTAAATCAAAGAAAATTCCTCTTACTTTTCATGCCCTCCTATAATGGTAATCACGTAATGCAATGAGAGAAGGCATGGTAAAACAACCGCATCGAGCAATTAGTTGAATGAGAGAGCTACTAGGTTGTGCTTAGTCGTTATTTTTCGCAAGTCTCGGTCGGACAGCTCGGGCGAGAAGCAATTGCGTGGAAATGCGTTCTCTTTCAGCCGGCGAATTCGAGCCATTCTCACTAATTTGGCTGAAATTCTGACGCTCCGTTCGCGACAAACAAACCGAAGGAGGAAAAAGCGTAAAAATAACGCCATTGAAGTCTGCGCGCGGATTAAGCGAGCGATCGCGCGACTGCAACTCGAGTCCATTCAATCCGCTGCCGAAAAAAGAAAATGGAAAGAGAAGAGCTAACGTCGGAAGCAATCGGAAGGACGCCATTGAATAAAGCTCTGAAAAGCGGAGAAAAAAGAAACGTCGATCGCAAATCAAAAACGCGCGCGCGCCGAGAGAGAGAGAACGCGGGATTTTCTTTATAAAGTTCAATTTTAAGAAGGGCAACGGGGAAAAGGGAGAGAAGATGGCTTAGATTAGAGTGAGGCAATTGAATGGGCAGAGGAAAAAGGAAAGAAGGGCGGGAGAAGATTAGAGGAAATAAGAGGGGAGTGGAAATGGAATGCGATGTTCCAGTGAAGGGGCAGACATCTCGGACTTCAAAGGGAGCGTGGGTCGGGAGATAAGAGGGCGGTAGGAAGGAAGGGAGGGGCCCAGGGCCCGGAGAGAGGGCCCGGAGAAGGAACGTCACGCAACGAAATGCACCCTGTGATTGAAAGCGAGCGACGACGAGCTCGTTAATGGGGCAAGCCGATGCGGAGATATGGATGGACAAATCCCACGAACAATAAAGATGGCAAAGATTAGAAATGAATAAAAGAACGACCTCGTAATGGTGCCCGCAACCGATCCGCGAGCATCATTTTTACATCCGTCGCTCTTCTTTCGGATTTTCCTCTCCACATTCCTCCTCTCCTTCGTCCGTGGATTATGATCCTGCTATGATGATCCGAGAGACAACCCATTACGCTTTCCACAATGTGATTATTGTTATTATCCAAATTTTGGGAAAGTGGAGAGTATGTCGATGCTCAAGTAAACTCGAGGAGAGATAATGTTATCTACGCAATAGACCGCTTAGAGATCGCGTAATCATGTAATAGTGTAACACACACATAGTTTGTGTTGTCAAAGTATCTCCGTAAATATCATTAGGCGATAAAATAGTTGCAATTCTGATTCAAATGTAAAGAGTTCTCCACGTTTGACAATTTACAAATCATGTATGATGATAAGGTTGCGATGAATAGAAAGCTCATACTTCGGCGTAATTAATTTGTCATTTCCGATCACGCTCAGTAACTCCGGGAAAAGTCCGGGAAAATATTCTTCCATCTTGTTTGCGTTCTGTCAAATTAATTTTAGCATGATTGGAATAGCTTCGCATTTTCTTCAGATCTCCTTCATCTGCGATAAGCTGGATGAAATCACTGGTTATCCGCGAAGCTTTTCTAAACATTTTTCCCCATTTAACTTATTAATTATCTGGAAGATCAGATCTTCCTATTTTCCCCAGCGATAAACTCATCTTCTTCTCTATTAATTTTTCTACATGGAAACCTTTAAATGCTGTAGTAGTTTTACGAAGTCAAATTATTGAAAGATCAAATAATGACTGCTATATCTGACGAATAACTTGTTCTAGCCTAGAATCTATTTCGTTTCAAATTCATATTCTCTCCCTCCCCTCTCTCTCCCTCCTTCTCATTGTGTCCCTCTGTTTTGCTATCTGTCATACTCATTTCTCTTTTCCTACCTCTTCCATCCTTTTCTACTCTTCCCTAGTCTGTAAACAAAAGGAAGGGACTGACCCTGCATTTCGCATTCCCCTTCAAGGTATAACCCTGGGAAGGGATTGGCAGGGCAAGTGGGAGGAGCAAAACGGTGGCTCTCCGAGATAAAGGTTCGTGGAGTGTGACCGCGGGGGATGCCGCGAGATAGGACTGTTCGCCCGAAGACAAAGGGAATCCATAAAAGAGCAGCGGAGCGAATGAGAGCAGCTAATTAGTGCACAAGGAGAGTGTGCTCACCTACATTCCTCGCTACGGACGGCAGATTGATTGATTGTTAAGCCTTTATTACGCCCAAATTAAGGCCAATATTTTTATTACATCCGAGTGACAGGCGAACGAGGGGAAGAATGGGTTCGATGAAGACGTACAGAGCGTTGTTCGGTAATCGCGGAACTCATTCGTCTTCTAAATCTTCATTTATCATTATTTCAAAGCCAACCTCAGCTGGCAGCATTACCTTTATCATTCACGAATTCGTCCAGTAAATACAAAAATCTAATACTTCTGCTATTGATATTATTAATAATAAGAAGCCTAAAACTAATTCTGATTATATCCTAAGTCTTAAACAGACTTATATTCCAAAATAATGCCTCTCTAATTACAAATAGTAAAATAAATAGATTTACAATAATATGGTAATATATCGAGCTTTAAAGATTAACAAATGGGCATATCTCATATTCAGCTTCCTTTTCATACCGTAATAAAGTTCTTAAAACTCAGGTTTACAAAGAAAGGATTCGGTGGTTCATACTTCAAAGGCAGTTCTTCGTTCAATCAAATTTTAAATAATTGAAATAAGATTAATCTAAATCAGAGAAAGCGCGACTCTTTCACTTGGATGAGGTATTTGTAAAATTTACGCGTCGAAAGCATGTTTATTTAAACTCGATCGTAAAAGTAATAAGGTCAATTGAATTCCAGCAACGATCATTTTCATCTGACCAGCGATCACTGTCACATTTAAAGACCTATCGTCCTTGAATGGATATAAATCGTGCAATAATATGTCGAAACCCTCAAATATTTCTAGTTCTTCCTTCAGTCGTTTTACAAGTTCAAAAGACTTTACGCTCCCTATTACGACCTTTACCCTTCCCTATTTACCACCGTAAAATTAAATCTTTTCTCGGTTCAATTTTCTTTTTATCCTCTTTTCTCCTCAGCGAGAAAATTGGAGGGAAAACAGTGTACCCTGGTGAGTGGCGTAAGTAGCTCTCGTTGGAGGACAGTCCCGTTACAAGGTCTGTTCGTCTTTAATCGACGTCCACTGTCGATTGCCCCCACACTGTGTCCGGCACCAGGTTGGATTCCAGCACACGGGAAAGGAATCCGACCAATGCATCAGTCATGAGTGTAAAATACGCTCATACTATTCTCTCTTTATACAGCTTTAAAGATAGAAATGACATTAAAATAATTGTTAACGTTTTATTTCACATATAAACAGGGTTTCATGATGCTAAAATTAGATCAGAATTGTAACAGATACGTCTATTACGAAAACAATTTTGGGGCATACTTTTTTATTTTCTTCATAGAATATTTACTTTTCACTGCAATTATCAGAGATTAATTCACCTAAGCCTACTTTAAGATCAGTAAAGTAGTTAATAGATGTATTATGGGTACTATTAGTTCTACTCCGAAAGAATAAGAGAATATGAATTATGCCTATTCATGGAAAAATTTCCCCTCTTTGATTTCTTTTGGTAAACTTCCTTCGGCACACATGAATGTATTATCTCCATTATAAATAAAATTCACAGTCTCCGGCGATGTCTTGTGGAAATATGCCATAATGAACAAAAAAGATTTTAGTAAGTCGTTTCAAACTGCGCAATATACATTTCTCATGTTCTGAACAATACGTGAGGAATACTACCGATTTAATTTCCATTGTCGTATTAAAACCCTTCCTTTGCTTTCCAGCTAACAGTAAATACGGATGTGTTTTTTGCTTTTCTAAAGAGATTTGACTTCCGGATTGGATCGCTTAAGGGGGTACACAACCTCAAGATCAAGTGACTACTCAGTGGATCCTACGCAAGTTTACTCCGTAATTAAAATCGTTTTCCTTCGTATAGTTTTGTTGTTGAACAAGTTGAATGCAAGCCTTGAGCCATCTAAGTGTAGCCATCTAAGTGTAGGATTTTATGCGGCCTAATGGTTTTTTATGTGGTGGAATAGAACTAGCGTCCTTCTTATGAAAAACGGTTTCCATTATGCCTATCTCTACATACAATCAAAAGTCGCCTTCGTAAAGAAAAGGCGAGGTCCGCCACGCATGAATACAGCATGAGGTTTTTGGTGAGATTTCAAATAAATTTCGTCCTCCGACTCATCCCGTTCCGTGAATTTAAAATTAATTCCAGAGTTCACCTCTCAGAGTGCTTACAAAGTGCAGCAGTGCGCGTGACGTATGGCACCGCTATGTTTTTCCTGCACGAGGAGCGTGCTTCGCCATTCGTGCCTGGCGTCGCCGCAAACTTCCGTTCCTTCCGAACCCAATCTTCGATGTCAACGAGTTTATTCTCGTAATCATTTACAGAAGAAGGAACGAATCCGCCCAACATAAACCGGAAATATTGTTTTCCTGCTGGTTTCCTTCCTAAAACTTACATTCCGATTAACTCTCATCAGTCCATTTCCGACACATTTTTATATCACCGAACTAAATTTCTTATTTTTCTCATTTATAGCCAGTCATTTGATACAAGTTACCATTTCTCTTATCTTGCTAATGATATCTGAGGAGTTGGAGTAGATGAGAGAATCACCCAGCTATTGCGTATGGCTGTTGGATTTCAATGCAAGAGATTTCTTGGTCAGATTAAAGAGTTATGTGAAGAATCAACAGCTTTCAATAAAGGAAAAACTAAATGAGCAAATATTGCTAAATACAATCAGGAATAATGTTACGGGAAAAACTCATTGTGATACAACGGGGTGGGTTTTTAATTATGAAGGGAGGAAATCTGAACTTAAATATGTCAAAGCATTCAAAAATATAAAAATCATAAAATTATTTTCCCCTAAAATTGTTCTTTAAAGATATCAGAAAAATTATATGCTATAATCATTCAAAGTAACTCGTTTTTGCTTGAAACGTCAAAGGTAAATTAGCAGTTGTATCAGTAGAATGTTTTGATTGATCCGAGGATATAGAAATACAAGGAGAAAAGATGGACCCATGCCTACAGATTCTATTTTCCTCAATCAAACATTTGAATCGTTTAACAGTGTATAAATAAAATCATCACGATCAGTAAGTTCAATAGTTAAGAGTCGCAATAATAGTTTAAAGTTACACATGTACAATTATCACGATGTCATACTCAACCCAGATTCCAGCATAAATGTCAAATTCTAAGGTACGGAGCGTTCGAAAATGCGAGCAACTATTTCTCATATATAAATAAAGGTAACAAAAATTACAAGTAATTTTCCGTACTTTCCATTCTCAAGGAATGATGAAATATTGTGACTTTTCGAAAAGTAGATATCCACCTTTTATGATAGACAACAAATGAGACATCTTAAATATTCCCTTTACATATTTCAACCAACAGCATAGTCCTATGAAATCCTTTCCCATTTCATTCATTACGAAGCCGCGTATTATTTTATGTCGGGTCTTAAAGATGCAACTTAGTTCCCTGTATCTCAGTCTTTTTTTAGCTGAACTTCATCGCATGATCGATTTCTTAGAATACGGAACACAGCCTAAACCGTCACTCCCATGAGTTACAGAGGAATTAACGCCCTTTTAAGAATGTCCATCAAAAATAATGTGTACTTTGCATCGATAATTTCGGTGATCGCTTTAAATAAGGCATTATGGTTGAATAGCCACACTTCGCCGTAAAAATAGAATCGCAAAGAGAGGGAATTAAGGCGGGGAAGGGGTCAAAGGATAATAAATCGAAAGGGTTTTTTTTTGGGAGGCGGACGACACGGGACCTGGCCCCAACTGGCCCGGCTCAGGATCACGCGAACGATGGCACCCTTACACCAGCGGGACCCCCTCTCTCCCACACACACACACACACTAACGCATGCCGTCATAAGATCAACAGTGACTCTTGGACTGATATAAATGTGATTTTTAACTGGAATGAATCCCATTTACATCGCGTCGTTGGACAACATGTAATCTGAGCTCCAATGACCGTCGTGCTGAGAAGCCAATGACAGAGAAAAGGACTCGAGATTTGGAGGAAAATGATTTTCACATGACCAAGTCCTATTTCATCACTTGGGAAACCGGGTAATCGCTTCAAGTTACTGAGATTTGGAGTTGCCGAGATTGGGCCATCTGTCAAGTATTAGTACTGTAAGTACTGCTATCGGAAATGACATCACAGATACAATCGATTTATTATTAAATTATTGATTATTTAGAATTTAGTTATTGACTGCAATATAATCGTAACTTATACTGTAATAGGAGCTCAAAAGCATTTAAATAAAATCTTACTATTTTAACTTGAAAAAAATGAAATTCTTCATCACATATATAAGCTAAATTTACACTTATTCTTATATATAAGTGTCGATATCGTCGAACATAGGAGATTCATACCAAAGAAAATCTTAGATAATCACTATTATTTCTTAAATACCCATAGAAAGAATAATTTTAAATCAGTAACAATATATTTGGTCCTTACTTATTTGCAAAAGTTCGGTCACTGCTCTAACGGCTAAACTGTGCACTCAAATTTTCTGTTGGCACTACGTGATTCTCAGGTTTGAAGAAAACAGTGGTGTGGGTAAATATTTCGGAACTTCGAGTGAAAAAAGGAATCGACGGAGCCTCGGCCAATTGGAAGGGTCTTGGAGGATAAGTCGTTGTTTACAGCCGAAATAGTTCATTGAAAGGGAAGGTTTTTTTCTGTTTCTCCTGCACGACGACGCTAAGCTGATTGCAGTGATTACGTGATTTGCAGGTTAGAAGGACAACAGTGCTGTGGGTAAATGTTTTGAAACTTCAAGCAAGTGAGGAGAAAAAGGGAATCGTGGAATCCTGGATACCGGTTTCGAGCTAAAACCTCACCTTTCTCTTTCGGAAAGGTACCAAAGTTTATAATATTACTTAACAATGCAATGTAGTGATAAATAATAACGCGGTATTCTGCGGATAGAAGTGACAGATATACATGACATACATATAACTTAAGATGAAAAGTGTAATTAAAAACATAGTTGAAACCGCGGAGAAAATTCTATTCAAAGTCTTTATCAATCCATCACTTTTTTATAGAGAAGATCCTATGAAAGTTTGCCAAACTTTCCGTCAGAGCATGCAGATCGAAACCTCGGAAATATTTACCATTTCTAAAATTCAACGGAACATACAGGTGTTATGCGAGGTGAACAGACCTCGTCTGCTGGTAAACCAATAATGTAAACATAAGTATTCAATGGGAGCAGAATCCACTCACACACTGAGCAGTGGGAGAGAGAGTCTCAGACGTGTTTCGACGTGGCGCAGCTATAAAAACATAAGAGACTTATATATCGGATTTGAATCTAAGGCTGTTTTTATCTGCGAGGAATTTAAAGAAATTATGTCCTCGCTTGCAAGTAAAAGCAAAATATTCGACTTCGAATAAATATCATAATCCAGATAATTACGTTTACACGTGTACATAGTGAAGACTGTTCGAGTTTGTGTTTAATTATCTTGATCTGAATTCACAAAATTTTTGTACGACAGATTACAGTTTACCAAGGCTGAAGAGTTTTCTTATTCCTACCATAGTTTATTTTTCATTCTTCAAAATGAATATTCAGGGAATCCTCTTAAAAACGCGTTCTGCTCAGATTCGTGCGAAAACGGCAATATTTTATGTAATTCTATTGAGATTATTAAATAATTTTACACTGTCCTAATTCAGAAAGCGTTGCTCGAAATTTTCCTGTTACCATAACGTGATCATATATCATATATATTTTCGTAAAGAGCAAGGGATGTCTTATTTACTGCATCAACTTTTGCCTCATCATTGTTTTGGGCCTGTTTACGAGAAAGTTACAAAGAGAAGGGACAGTACTGAATAATGGGTTCCTTCGTGGTCATATCTTCTAGAATGCTATGGAAAAAGCTATCCCAATGGCCATGCGTTGCAGCGTTCAGTGCGGAAATCAAGGTAAACTACCTCACTCGCCTCTCCGAAGCTTTTGGTAGGTAATGGTGGAGGGATTGAAGATCCAACCAACTTCTATACTGATGACTAACACAGCGAAATCGAAATCAATTTGACAATGTAAAAGGTAACCGGAAAAAAGTCCCCTTAGCTAGAAAGCCCTCCGGAAAAACACCAGCGGCGAAAAAAACGGAAAAATACCCTGGAGGAACAAAGCATCCGGAGGAAAGAAGCCCCTAGAGAAAAAATAGAGGATTATATAATTAGCTGAGTTGAATTTAGTGGTAATCCTTAAATATAAGAAAGCCACATGTGCTTATTAGGTGAGTGCCTGCTTATTTAAATACTTATTATTAAATGCGCTTTAGTTGTTCTAGTCAGTAATGACGAATTATGTGGGAATGAAGTCCTACGTATTTTCTCATTATTGGAAGAATAGCCTCATTCTAGGTCGTCCCTGAGCGGTGTTCCTTAATCTGACCATTAAAATTTCAATTCTTAGCTTCGATTCGATGATTTTTATCTACCATTTCAACTATCAAACTAAATGTGGAACCTGGAGCGCGATATTCGGTTGGGTTTCTTTGGATTTGATGGAGGTATCCCTTAAATATATAACGACATATGCATAATGTGAGTAGATGTTCATAATTAGCTCGATTGGGTTGGTAAACGGAAAGGTATCCTTTCAAATTTTTCTTATTTATCAATAAATGAATCCCTTTTTTACTATTGATCTTATTATTTAGATTTCATTTCTATGAAGTACTGCATATTTCGGGAAACCTTTTCCCATCGGGTTTACTTCCGGGGGCCTTTTATCCTTGACCCAATTTAAACACCTTATATTTATTAAATAAATTAGTTTGCAGTCAAAATTTTGCATCGTAATACTGCAGTGAAAGATGCGTTGACCATTCTCGATACAGATCACTGCCTGGGTATAATTGGGGTAAGGTATCTTTCAGAAAATTTCAGTGGTTAGCTTTTATGAAAACACGTATGGGAAGGGCTGAATATCTGTAGTGAAGCCATTTTATATGCAACCAATGTTTAAAAATTATTTTCTCATCGCCAAAAGGGACCTCTATGAACTTGCTAATGAGAAAATGAACTACTGAATTATTTTACATTTAGAAGACTAGTTCTTGTCGGAGGCACTTTTAATTATAATATTCAACGGGTTGAAATTCCAGGGTGGGAGTGGTCCGCTTAAACTCGACCGTGTGCCCAGCGGGCGCATGTAATATGCCTTAAATATCCGTTGTGGGCGACGTCTCTCGGAATGGTAGCCGTTTTCACGGTCCGAGTGAAGGCATCGGATCAAAGGAGCTCGGGAAGGATAATCCCGTGGGATAGAGCGTCGAAAAGAGGGATAAGGAGTTTTATGCTGTGAGGTCGAAATGCACGAGCCCTTAATCCCGTGGAAGAGCCGCAAATACGGGGAGCAGTGACCCGACGACGCTTGTCGCGCCCTCGACGGAGGAATTGGGAAGCTACCGAAGACGATTTTTTAAGGAAGGGAATTGAGTGTCTACGATTGAAGTGGCGCTACGGGGGAAAGGCATCCGAAGGTAAGCAAAGAGATGGGGAATTGAATGAGAGAAGCGATTAAATCTTGATAGGGAATTTGGAGATGAAGAAAATAGAGAAACGTAAGAAAGTAATGGGAGGTTAATCGAAGGATTGGGGAAGAAAACCGGAATAAAAATGAGATGAAGAAAGGCTTACTTATTGTAAGCCATTAGAAGAAAAAGAGGAAGAAGATAGGAGAAGGGAAAGCTGATAAAATTATAGCGAAAGTGAAAGAAAGAGATAGGATATAAGAAAAGAAAGAAAGAATTAGGAGTTATTTGAGGGATGGTCTGTGAGGAACGGGAGGGAAATAGAAAAGCGACCGTGAATGGAAATTCAGCAATTGAGACGGAAAATGAAGAAAACCATGCGAAGGTAAAAATAGCTGTGGTTCTTGGAAGTTGATCTTCGGCTTACTTTGTAAAGCTCTTATGATGAAAACTAATCGAGGATATCTGTCGTCTTTATCGATTCCGGATGAAAAAGAAGCTCCTTGATCTTAGAACATATAGTAGCAAAATTCCACTCCGGTAGACCACAAAAAGTTACTTTCTCATGGATCACTAAAGTGGAATTCATTATGACACCATCAGATTGGTCTTCTCGACAATACTAGAACTTCTATGCTGTTATTTCTGAGCATAAAAATAATATTTCAAGTATGATGAAATGTAAAATTTATAAATAATAATTTATATGAGGAAAATGATAAATGCCTTCATTAAAATAATTATAAACTTATTTAAACTAGAGAATTATAATATCATAAACTCCAACTAGTATAAAAGCCGTTCGTTTCCATATTTATGCTAACATCTTCAAATCCACGCTCTCTTTAATAACTCATTTTCATGTTGGTTATATTTTACATATGAACTGATTTTGGCCATATTTTGTCATCCTTGTTTAAAATTAAATGCAAGATATGTTTATGGTATTTTTTTCGTAATGATTACTTTTTTTACCTTGTTACCTTAGCTACTATTTTTAAGGATGAATTTCACAAATGGACTATTCAAAAGGATTGAAATTCCGGATGTAAAGATGAATGAAAAACGAAAGATGTGGACATAAATGTATCGAATAAAGTTGAATACTATTACTCATGAGATTATCTAGTATAGCTTTCTATTTACAAATGAAAATAATACTTTAGCGTTAATTGAAAATGTTTTAAGTACATAATGTACTTAAATCGAAACACAAAAATTGCAAGCTGTTTCGATATTAATACCAAAATTTTCTAAGTAATTTTGTTCTAAAATAATGATTCAAAAATTATACCTCACAAGCATTAAAAACATTCGAACTGTTGAGAATTTCAGAATAAAGTAAACTTTTATAGAGAAGATGACATGCCAGAGTGGTGTCTTATATACTTTTTCTTTCCTTCCTATTCTCTTTACTGTCCTTATAAACTGAAAAAGAAGATATAAGACGAGATTATTAATTTAAACATGGGGTATCATAGCCTTGAGCAATCTCTTGACACCTTTATAAGCACAGCACAATTTTCACACAAGTCAAGAGTCTAGTCAACAATATTAAAATTTTTCCAAGCATAAAATTTGACAAACATCGAAGGCATAAAGGGACTATTGTTACGGAATGAAAAACCGGGTAAACATTCCTCGGAAAAAGAAACCTACTGCGGGAAAACATGGAGAAAACAGGGTCGTGCTATAACTAGCACTGCTAAGTGGGATACATGTTTGCCTTTGGTGAACGAAGTCTCGAGTTCGATACTCGGTTGGGATTCATGCGCAAAATTTCCTAAATTGTCGCCACTCCTTCATAACTAGTACAAAGGAAATAATTGGGAACCCGCCGCTAATATCGTCTAAGAAGATTAAGATGTTTAAGGTTCGCTGTAACCTAAAATATAAATATTTTCGTCCGCACGTCCGCACGCTCATCCTACCCTCAATTCCTCTCAAACTGGATCAACTCTTGGAAAGGTCTGCGTGCGGACGAGCGCTGCCCAGAGAGAGGAGAAAGGAAGTTGCATCTGAGAGGAGGGTGGCGGAGAATAAAAGACCAAAATTAAATTCTTTGACGGAAGCGGACAATCTGATTTCACGGGAAAACATTTTATCTCGCTAATGGGCGCCGTTCTCTGTGGCGGCGTTGAGAGGTCCGATGCGGCAAACCGTTCGATTCGGCGATTGTCCGAGAAAAAGCTATGTTAGAATTAGAGATTCGAAAGGAAACAAAAAGAGGGCCTTTAGTTTACGGCTGTTGTGATCTACCGTTAAGAGAAGAAATGCTTTCGATGTCGAGCAGAAAAAGGGACACCGTACGATAGCGGCGGACGCAGTTTTTTTCCCGTTTGATTAGTTTTGAAGCTTCAGAAAATATGGTTCGTTGCGGGTAACCGTTCCGGAGATGAAAATATTGAATGCGATAAATACTGGAGGGGATTAGTTGGGCTGTAGTTGAAAATCGGACCGTCATTTTCGGGGAATCGCCAAATTCTGAGAGAAATAAATAATGACGAAGTATCCTTTGGCAATGCGAACATTGACGTACTGTTATTACGGCAATATTGCTCGCATATTCGTCGTGCTTTGGGTCGCGTAAGTTAAATTGGATTGTGTCGTATATTCAAGTGCACAGTTTGAGTGATCTATGCCTTTTTTCGTTATCTAGTCTCGAAGTTTTTAGGGAAGACTTATAAAGATATTGCTTTGAAACAGCACTTATTGATCGCGTTAGAGATGTACTTTACGTTACGTTACGTACATTATTAATGCTATCATACGAAGAAATAAAAGAAACGTCATTCTTGAAGAGTTATAATTACAACCGAGTAAAAATGTCGGATCCTTGAAGATTCAAACGATTCACATAATGTATTACTTCAAACATTTGTTAAATAAGCTAGGTAATCACATAGAAAACAATACTTGAGTATTATCCGCTTAAGCAAGAGTGAATAGAGATTCTTTCACTGGATTCCCTATATATATACAGTTCCAAACATTATTTTACTCTATGAACCATTTCGCTAGTCAAATAAATCAATAACTGCTCCTCAAAACCTTAGCTTCTATTAATTAATGTTCAATAAAACTATAGTTTTACTTCAAATTAATTTAGCATAGTGTAAAAAATATTTCACATCATAATTTTAATGACGAGAATTCTGCGATATATATATTAATCATCAAAATAGAATATTTCTCAGTTAAACTGTTAATATTTCTAGGAAAGGTCATTTAGGATATAGACATTGAAAACAAACAAGCAAGAAAGAGAATCTGAGTGTTTTCCAAGACTGCAAATTTTTGTGAAAAAGTAGTATCTTCATTGACAAATATATCAAGACTAGATTTCTTCCGTATTTCTAAGAGACTTTATGATGTATTCCAGTGCGCTATTCTGTGCATGCGTCAATCAAAGATTTTATGATGCGATTGGATGAAATCCAGGTATATTAGTGCTTACAGATTCCGCAAAAATAAAAAATTAACGGTTTACTTTGATCGAATTTCAGTTGATAAAATTTAAAATTTATTACTGACATGAATTAATAAATTCATGTCATCACCAAAGTTAAAAGGAGACCTTGATTTCAATTAAACAGTACTTGAATCAATATGTGTCTAAAATGAAGGATTACTGACGGTCACAGACTATAAAATCAATTTTTAATGATATCTTATCACAACGGCAGCTTTTTTGGATTTTCTTTTGTCCTCCGTCTCGTATCTTATCCTCGTCAGTGACATGCGTGGTATTGGAGGATAACCACTCCAAGGATAATTGGGTCTCTGATAATCGGCACACTGCTGATTAAAAGGGAAGATCCTTCGACCCTCGACTAAATCCCCTTTCAACGGGAGCTTTCCTCAGAGAATCCCAAAGAGCAGAACCCGAAACTTCCTCTAAATGCAGAAATATGGGAATAAGTGTTCTCTTAGCGTCATTCTCTGGACACTAGAATACGCTATGGACCTTTGATAATCATGCCCCTTCAAAGCTAGCCAGAGATGACAACGGCTTAATCTTAATAAATAATGATTAAATATTGTACTCAAAATATTAAAAGAAGAGGCATATTTTCTCTTATTAACGCCAGAAAAGCAGTTGATCTGTGCCCAAGTTTCCAACTTAAGTGGCTTCTAGAGGTAGAAGTACCAAAAAATATGCGTGCAGGAACAGCAGGGGAAACAATAAGTAAAGGGGAGTACCAGGGAAAGTGTCGCGTGCGTGAAAACACAATCAGACAGGACGAAAAGGAAGTTTGTTTATTGCAAGTGGAAGTATTATTCTTCATAATACTTCCTAATGTATACATATCAAATCCTAGATTTCTACGGAGGATAGGTACCGCCCAACTGCCATGAGAATCGAGATCTACATTTGTATTTAAAATTAGAAGATAAGTTGCCAAAACCTTTTTCTTTATTTATGCTGTGTAACTTTATTAAATTGCATACTGCCTTTTTAATATTTAACTGCGTTTTCGAAGGGTTTTTCACCCTTCTCTCTGCAATTTTTCCCGCAATGTGGGTTTTTTCTTTTACAACCTTCAGTTGCAAAAACATTTTTCCAAAACATATTCTTCCTCTTTGTTTTAATTAATATTATAATGACAAACGAGGTTAGGTGGATGAGAGGCCTTCATGGGCCTAACCTCGGCAAAATCTATGTACTTATATAAAATAACGAACTCGCGCATATATTAACAATACGAAGAAATCATAACATGAGCAAAAACTATAAAAAAGACTATTTATATTATTTAATTGAACAACACAAAAACTATATTATATTATAGAACATAACCTTGGCAAAATTTGTTGACCATACCAAAACAGTTATAATAAAGTACTCACAAATCGGGAGTTGATTGGATACTATTGCGAGAAATCATTTTTCAGGAGGTCAGGTTATTGCTATTATGTTCTCAATTAATAAAATTTTTGAGGCTTTCACGTAATAAGATGGCTTCCTAACCACGATAAGATGAAATTGCTGTAACTTAATTCATTTTTAAGCTCACTCGGGTTTAGTCTTAGCAGAAAATGCAGTTTGAGAAATTCTTGTTACAATGACCGTAAAATATCAACAGAATAATAAACTATACTATAAAACTAAGAAAATAATAATAATAAAATCGATATTTTTCATCTCTATACCTCCTTGGATTCCCAGCAGCTTGGCTATTTGTGCAAAACAGTACATTCTTAATGTTTAATTTTGAATATCTTATCAACTTCTTCATTGTGAAAGACAACTATGTTTACACTGATGTTTTATGAGAGAATTCAGTTCTTGGCGGAACTTGTACGTTGCTGCTCATTTTCGACTTGATATCACGACACGGCATAGTTTACGACCAGTTCAAATTAAAGTTCCTTTTATGACTCTCCTGCATACAAATTTTGTGAGTGTGGCTACTTCAATTTTCTTCCCGAAGAGAGGAAATACTAATTATGAACTAGCAAGAACTTTCATGAATAACATTTTTTACATATTATGAAGTGATAATCATTTTAATTATGTAAACGAGTCAGAGTAATAGTGAGAGATAGGTAATAAATCAACCGTTTCTTTCGGTAACTTGTCGCTAAAGACTTATAACTGGAGGTTCTGGAACATACCCTATACAGTATCAGGGTAAGTGCTGTAGAAATTCATCACATAAGGGAAAAGGGAACAAAAAGGAAACTAAAGGTCGTATTTTTACCATAGAACATTATTATCTTACTTAAAAACATATATACCCACTAATGCTGATACTAAAGAATTTATGGTAAAGTGTTTGGTAATTCGAGTTCTTGATTATTCACCAAAAGCGGTCGTATTTCTCAAAGAAAAGAGTTAGGGTATCTTTGACCATAAGTACACCCAGGAAAAATCTCAGGTTAAATCAGACCTAAAAAAGCCCGACTGGACCAGGAACAGAACCAGGCATCTTCCTCTACCTGGGAGGTTGCCTTAGTAAACCAAACTACCCAGCCACAACCATTTCTAGTTCGTATCTCGGACGTACTTCTTTCTTTACGTTCCTCTTCTGTAAGAAAGAAAGTAAAATTCTGTTGAATATTAAGAACACGAGTTTCCTTCTCTTTCCATTTCGGACGATGATCAATAGATATTAAACATCGATTTTCCAGTATTATTACAAAAAGACACACCGAATACTTCTATGCATATGGAAATTTTTCAAAGGCTGTCCAAAGGATGTGGGCATTGTTCAAAAAATTAATCAAACTCGTCCAAGATAGGTCTATTTTATGTCCACTTATTGGATACATAAAATAAAAAAAATGTGATAGAAGAGGAGAAATAGAATGACAAGACCAAAGGAAGAGAGCGTGAAAATAGCTGAAGAATTCAGAGGGCAACAGTTTTCGTGAATTGAAACAAGTCTCTGAACATAAATCTTTTGTTATTCCGAAAATAGAGGGTTCCGATTAAATCGTCCACTTTTACATTACATTTCGATCCCTTTCTTTCTTTCTTCTTCATGTTCGTCCATCGCCTTTCATTCTTATCTCTTTCCATTCCCATTCACATCTCCATATTTTCCATTCCCCCGCTCACAACCCAATCACGGGAGTCGTTCTCAATTTGCACTCATGCATCATTTCCACGCATTTGATTTTCGATCTCACGCATCGAGAATAGCATACAGACAATGCCACAATCACACTGGTCAAGACTCTTTTTCCATCTGCAAATAGCTTCTGAATAGGTTTTAAATTCTTTTGAGTGAATATGTTATTTTGAGACAAGTATTCCCTGATTTTTATGGGAATATTTTCTTTCAATAAGACGATGATAAAGATTTCGAGCTCTGTGCTGTTGTCTCATTAAGGTGTAAGAGCAAACTTGCTAATAAATATGATAACAGGTTTAAGGTTTAAAAAAACCTCTATCGAAGTTTAAGGAACATTTAAATCATTTTAAATCCGGCCGGTTTTCGAATTCCGCGGTTGCCAAACACATGGTCGACCAAAAATATAACATATCATTAGATAACTTAAAATTAGTACACAATATCAGCCATGGTTTTGATGCTTGGGAAAATTTATATATATACAAAAACCGGATCAACTTAATGAATAACGACTTAGATTTCGATAACACTTTATACAGTTTACTTGATTATACATAGCGTCTTTCCACCTTCTTTTGTTTTTTACAAACCGTTACAAGTTTTACCTTTTTGAATTCAGTCACGAAGTATCTCCTGAAGATGATGCTACGTCAGCATCGAAATGCGCATTGAGATTTTAATTCTCTGTTTGATGGTTTTGGAACTGCGACTCTTACTCTTTGCTAATAAATGTTTATGATTTTTTCATTGAAACCTTTAAAAAGTAAATGTCGTTAATTATAGTATGATGCTATTCCAGAAAATATGAAACGTATCCTTAATTTCTCAAGGTAAGTTAATACATTTACTTTATATGCGCTTTTCTGTAGAACTTATCCACCTCATAAAACTAGATCTTATAGCATTTGCATCATCACTCTTTCGTGTTTCATGTCCTAATTGTATCAAAATCAATATCACAAAAAAATCTTCGTAGTTTTTATATGGTATATCACGGTTCTTGGTTCGATTTTATCAGCGATTCTACAGTATGTGATGAAATTAGGATGAAAATGAAAAGATTGGTAATCTGATCGAAAAGAAATACCCCACACAGTTAATTACTACCACCAGGACTGCAGTAATTCAGATTAAAACTCTAGTGCTCACATAAGAAATGGAATGGTAAAAAAGAAAACGGATTGATAGTGCCAGGTTAACTACCGCTGAGTTTGTTAGCGGATAACATATAGTAATACCTCTGCGGTGTGTCAGGTTGTTTGTAGGAATAGGAAGATAAGAGCTCCGTCGCCAGATGCCAATGGGTTGTAAACGTTCAATCCCGATTCTCAAACGTTACATCTTAATGTGTTTCGTTGCATTCCGTCGATTCATCTCGCTGTTAGCGGCTGTGAACCTGCATTAGACGTTGCGGTGTGCGCACTACTGGTGTTAATCTCAAATTGTCGCATCATCCTACTCATTTGTTCGGCTGCTGTCACAAGGGAATAGTTGGATTCTTATTTATTTTTCTTTCGCTTCTTAACGCTTTGCGATGCTTAATTACCTTCAGTTAGGGAGACATTTGGACATTTTAAAATTCGTCTAAAAATTTCTTCAGGTTAAGCACTATATGAGAGTATATATTTTCAATTTATTTCTTTATGATCACAATTTGTATCATATCTTGCACCACTTGTTGAGTTCTGTCATACGACACCTCACACAGCAGTCTAAGCGCACGCGCTCTCGAGCTATACACATTTTTCTGTCCGGCGAACCGTTAATATTCCACTACGAAAAGGTGACAATCTTATGACGTTGTGTGACACTCGCACTCTACATTAAGCCTTAACCATACGTCCTTGGTGCATAAAACCATGTATTACTTATTTAATTATAGTTATAAAGTTAAAAATGATTTGTTTGGTACACTCAAAATCGAAATATAATAGGACTTTCCCATAGTCTCCCCATACTGGACTGGGGGCAAGACGTTTTCCGTCAAAATGACATATAAGTTGTCCTCAATTTCAACTTATTGATTTTAATTTGTTATTTGACTGAATAATGGCATAGAAAGTGAAGATGGAACCTAACCGTTGGCTCACTCCATAAAAAGAAATTACTGACAATGATTTCAGCATCATCTTTTCTGCAGCTGTCGCAATAAATGTCGAACTATTTTTAAATTCAATTTTCAGTCTGTTCTCTCCATTCATTGGTTACCTAAGTTAGTCTGTTAATTATTTCTAATTAAACGTTGCTAAATAGATACTTATAGCCAAAAGGAAGCATACTTCTACTATTTATCTCTGATTTAAAAGCCATTTGTAAAAGATATAGACAAATTTTCCATTCAAAACTGCAAAAATATAAACACAATCAAATTCGTTCCTCTTTGCCCAACTGCTGTTTCGTCCATGCCCTGCAGCAAAGTGCAAAGCAAAAAGCAAAGGTCGAACTTTGATACATAAACGCTACTGGATTGGGAAATCGTCTGCTCACAGGATACTTAATAAAGTGCATCTTACTGTGCACTGTTAACTATTAAAATTGATATATCATCCATTAATCTGTCGCATTCCTGCTAGAATATGGTTTTAATACCATAAGTATAGTCAAAAGCTAATTTTTCATCTGTGGGCAAGAAATGAGGATTTACACTTGTGAAAACGTTTCTATTTATAAAAAATAAGGACTATGATTGCCTTATCATCTTATTATTTTGTTCTTAAAAAGGATATGATCTGCCCTACTCATCAGCTAGAAGCGGAAATAATTTCTTTTTGAAATCATTACATCTCTTGATGCGAAAGATCACCTTCATTTTCTATTCAAAATAAATATAGTCACGAAAGGTGCTAGAGAGATAACGGGGGAAAAGGGACGCCGGCGAGCACATTACTTGCAGACAACGATAAGAGAAGTTGGAGTAAAATTCGACGGATATTTTAAGAATAACGGGGAATGCCGAGAACGAAGGGAGCCAAACCGAATTACGTCCGAGGGAATGAGAAGTCTTCAGATATTTCCACTCCTTAATATTCACTTAAGAGAGCGCCACAGTTCATCTCCATGACACGAGAAAACTCCAAACACACCCACCAATCCACTTCATCTCCTTATCCCTCCGGAGGGCGGAGACTTTATGCGGACGGCTTTAAAAGTCGATTAGCGTCAACGTTGAAGAGGAATAGACCTTAAATTGCCAAGCGCGCAGTCACTTGTGAGTGGGAGGGGAAGCAGGTTATGGCACGGAGATTCCGTGTTGACGAGGAGACGGTGAAAATACAATCCGGGAGGGCAAAAGTATCCGCCGTGAGAAATGAAGCCGAAAGGTCTTCGGAGTGGGGAATGAGAGGGCGATAAACACGATGGAATTTTCGAGGAAAGATAGCGATGAGTTTTTGAGAAGAAGAGGAGAAAGAGAGAGCGAAGAATTTCAGATGTAGCTGCGCTCGTACAAAACGCCTTTCCGGAACAGCGGGTTTTTATTACGCTTTAATAAAAAGAAATATTTTCCTTTTGAGCGGAGGGAAGGATGGGAAGGGGTTGGGTCGGAAGGCAAGAGGCATCCGTGAGGAGAGGTTTAATTAAAGTCAAAAGAGCGTTCTGCTCCTTTTCATAAAGAGTTTCCTTGCCGACCTCCGGCACCCGAAATCACCTCCTCCCTCACACTCTTCCTCCGTTCCTTCTTTATCCATCTTTGCTCCTCAGTATCACTTTCCTCTCTTTTGACACCCATTCGTGCATTCGGACCACTTGCATCATTTCTATCTCTCCATCTGTTCCAATGTAAATAGAGTGACGAGCACAAAGCTAGCCATGGTTCACTGAAAATATGCACGAATTTGGAAATGAACGAGAGAATATGAATGTAAGCACACCAACCTTCAGTCATTAACATAGCACATCGAATATCATAATGGATATCTTTCTGTACGAATATCAAGCCTGTAGTATTGAGATAGAGGACTTATAGAAAGCTCACGGAGCTATTATGGTATTACGGATCTTTGAGTCGCACATAACAGACTCGTTAGATAAAATAAAGCATTAAAAGAAAAAGTATTCAAAATATAATCAACATTAATTCATTTAGTGGCTAATTGTTAATAGCATCCGATAACAAAATAAGAAAATATTTGATACCCTGTCGTCAAACATTCACATAAACGATGGATCTACGAAGCTAAATTCATTTTTTGCTAAACAAGGATTCACTCGTTTGATTAAAGATACCCTTCTAGATCACGTGAACGGAAACATAACATGTTATTGTAAATTAGACTTGCTATTAAAAGATCTGTCGTTATATTTTTACCTGCATTCCTAATCCCAATAACCCTTTTTTCAATCTTCTCATTTTCACATTGAATTTTTCTTTCTTTTCAACTTCCTTTGTCCTCCCCCTTTTCTCACAACTTACCTTTATCTCTACTTCCCTCATTTCCACCGTCTCTCACATCGAGTGGGGAAAACGAGTTATCAAAACTTTGGTCGATGAGTATGAGAAGAGGGGAGAAAGGAAAGAGAAAAGAATAATAGAGAGATAACGAGGATGAAGCTATGCGGAACTGTTTAGGAAGATTTTTCGGAGGGGAAGACATATTTCCGTGAAAAGAAGGGAAGTGATAATGGCGATAAGCCGAGCATAACACGGTTTGAGAGCGAATTAAAATTGAGTGGAAGACGACGCAAGAAAAGTAATTTGTTCGGAAGAAGAGGAAAGAAATCCTCGGGCCAATATGTCGACAGCAAATGAGCATCGTGTTGTGCGAAATTTGGCCCAAGAGAAGGGAGCCATTCTTCAATTGGTGAGGAAAAGTTGCAGATCGACTTTCACGAGACTTAAGTGCGCCCCGTAATCTGTGAGAACAAGGGTCCGACCGAAGCGGAATACAAGGAGCTCGGAAATCTTGAGCGTGGTGTAATATGCACATCGGTGTTAAAGCTATGCTGAAATGTGTTGCTGAGGTTTACACAGTTCATTGGACTATCCATGTAATTTACTCGATTATTCAGAAATATTTTATTAAATTTTATTATGAATCAGCATAATAAAATTTCTATTTCCTCCTGCGTACACATTTGAAGGCTAACATCCATCCCCAATTTATGTTAAAACATAATATATGAAGCATTCACAGAAGTAATTTCAGATAATGCGCTGATACCAAAACCCTTTTATCTCACGATAACATACGTAAATATTTACGCTACTATAAACAACTATGAATTTACTAAGGGGCCTAAATTCTACATGTGTTTTAATGAGAAAATAGCATTTGTCGTAACGGGAAACAGGCTTTCTTGTCTCATTTGTCTCCAGACTGACCAAAACCTTATTTTCTTTCCTACTTCATCGTGATTGAGCAATATATGATTGTTCTCTTTCTAATAAACGAGTTGACCTTGAAACACTCGTGAGTTCTTCAAATTTTTGACCTTGCGATTTGTCCTCGAAATTGCTGAAGTCTCTGAAAATCGACTTCTCTTTATAAAATTGACCATTGATTATTCTCAATTTGTAATACGTACTGATGATAAATATAATTTTCCCTTAATATTGACGCAAGTGGAAAAGCTGATCTGAGCAGGTGGGATTAACATAAAAAACATTCTATCTTACGAAAAAGCCTAAGTATAACTACTTTGTTGAAATGAAATTTCGATTTTCACGGAAGCTAAACAGAAATAGGATAATTATCTTTTTTGCGTAAATAACCGATTTATATACATGCCAATGAGGGATGGTTATGATATCGTTCAAGACAACACCATGTTACACATGAAATTCTTTATTTTTATGTACGTAATATACGGGACGTAATAGATCGTCTTAATACATTGTAATAAAACTGAATAATACTATAATAATGTAAATAAAGAAACTTTAATATGTTTACCTCTTGAGTCAGGGATTCTACGACCAAGATTCACTGTTGCTTTCCTTTTTCGCAACTGACCGCTTTATGACAAGTTGCTAGCATTGAGAAAGCAATTTCAAGAAACATATTGAAGCCCGGTTTCATATGTTATATTTTAATACAAAGTTTACACATTATCCTTAACTTTAACGAACTGTATTGTAATCCGGATCCAAGTTTTCCGTGCCAATTATGATCTCGTTTGTGTAGTTCGCAGTTTGCTTCAAACTTACAATGATGTGTACCCAAAATGCATCACGGTTTTAAACACATTCATGATGCTTTGCACCAAAACAATATGGCGGATATTGGCATACATATATCGGCATTAAAAGTTATGGTAGAACGCAAAATGTCGCTCTGACATTGAAACAAGGATCATTAGGGAAAAGCTGAGCTGCGTATATGAAACGTATTAATTAGCTTTTTCCACATGGTTGGTCTCATGTTTCCATGTTATATACTCTGAATGATTTCTTATTAATAATTCTAATAATCGTATTCAGGCATCATTGATATAAACTTTCCAAGGTTCGGGGAAGGATTACTACGTATTCGACTTTTTTCACCTTTTGCGTTTTTTAATCATAGAATTCATAAAAATGTAATTATTTAGGCAAAATATCTTCCCATAAGCAGACTGGACCAAGATGTGAAGCCAAGAATAGTATGCTCATGGTATGTTATATAAATCCCATTACCGTTGGTTTAAAATATCTACAACTTCGTTTCATTTCAGATTAAAATATACTCATGATTAAATTTAAATATGAAACATTTCTGAAAAATATTTTGAGCCATATGAGTATACCAGTTTCATGCGCGTAAATTAGTAATTATTTGAGCAATTACGCCGAGGGGTAAATTTTGCCAGCAATTCCTTTTTTATTTTTAACGATTGCGACCAGGCTGCTGCTCTAGATCGTTATCAAGGGAGGCAGTATTTAATTTTAATCACTAATATACGAAAATTGCCATAAAATTTACAAACAACGAGGTAGGAATTAAAATTCATTCTAAATATACGGAGGCTAATTAAAAGAGCAATAAAGAAATTATAATTGAGAGTGGAACGGCGTAAATTAGGTTTTTGTGCTCCGAATAATAATCTCAGGAAAAATATCGCGAAATGAGTCATCGTGGAAGTAATTGAATTGGATCATTTCCAAAGTCGCCATGGGTTGCAACGTTATAAAAGCAATACGTACGAAAAGTCAAGGAATTTCTGAGAAGAGATATTTTCCGGACGCTCATTGAAGATTTTTACGGAGTCTAATAGATGTTAGAGATAGTTTATTGCTAGTCTTAAATATTAAAGTCGATCCATACTACAAATTCCTCAAATGAAAGGGTGCCGCATCTCATTATTCGAAGCAAACTGTATTGGTATTTAAGGAAGAATCCATTGTCATAATCTTTGCTGGCATTTGATGATTAACGTCTGAAATTTAATGTATCTTTTATTAAATTTTTTATCCTTCCCTTCGGTGTATTAAATCAGTTACTCCTTAATTTCCTAAATCATGCTTTTCAATCTCTTTCATGTTGGCGGGAGAAAAATTTTTACTCATAAAGCTCAATATCCTTTGATTGCTTAAAGATAACGATTATAGATACGCCTCAGCGCTGTGTATTTCTCTGCTTTAATTACTCATTTTGATAATTTTAAATGGTAACTTGTGCTACTAAATGCTTAAAACGTAGAACAAATCACAGAATATTCCTACCTAAAGGGCATTTTTCCCTGTTTATTTCTGATGATTCAATTGTCGGCCAATGCTCCCAATGCCCTTTATTTGTAACTATCCCACCGATTGTAGTATTAAGAATACTTTTCATATTTTTTCCTTGTATTTCCTTCGAACGCTTTTCACTTCTATTATTTAAATATCTTACATAATTCTCTCATATTATAATCTGATCTCGTCTATTTTGACTTGAAAGAATTGGTGATTTGTAGCTGTTAAATTGTATACTGAATTTGATTCAACATCTATCTGTAGCAAGAATTAATAAACTATGGATCAGTCAAAAATCTTTTCCATTCTGAGTATTTATGAGGAAATCCGTGATGAAATTCAGTTTCATAAAAACTACTATATTTATCACGTCTTGCAATTTTCTGTCTTTGACTTAATTTCTATTTCATAAAAATGCAAGAATTTTTATCCGTAAATATCAAGATATCTAGTATATGAACAAGGATGATATTTGATGTATAATAGAAAAACACTGAGGTTGCGGATTATTTATTAATATTCAAATTAAACTTCACTAAATTCAATATCAATTGGACTTACTCTACTGTAGTTATTTTTGCAGATTCACTTTTTCTACCAATAGTATACTTCTTGTTTCTTCTTCTACCTCTCTAATCACTCGTATACAAAATTACGAACTTTCTATTTATTTATAATGAGCCTTCATATTACGTACGTTTTTCTCATTAGAAAGACTCTTTTTAGATCTCCATCGACAAGAAGAAATTTAAGTAATTGCACCTAAGTTAGCTTTAAATATTTCATATTAATTAAACAACATTAAATATGTTTACTATGAATAAACCTGAATATCTCCCTTCTTAATTTTTTTTAACTGGCACTTCTTTATAATAATCTACGCATCCGTTTAGCTATTTTTTTCTTAACTATGTTTTTTTGGGCCACTGATTTAGTATCTTTCGGGAAAGAAGCCTCCTTAACTTTTCGTGAGAGGAAACAGTTATACAGAATTCAAGTAAATAAGCTAAGGACCCATCCCATAATTACCTATAGGGGTAAGGAAACTGCCGCATTCAGTCCACATGCGGCCTCTACGGGCATTCAATGCGACCTCTACGTCACATCATAAGAAAATTCATCGATTCGAGTTATTTAGTTGTTATATTTAACCCTTTCTATTTATATATTTATAAAAACCTGAATGCTGAGATGCATTCGTTTAGAAAGATGTATTTTAACTTCCTTTCGTTCAACTTTACATCAAAATAAAATTAAGAGAATTAAATTTCTATTTTCGGTTGGAGTCAAGCAAAATTTTATTTTTCTAACTACATTTATCAATTTGAAAATTTGCGTCGAGCTATCAAGAATGGCTTAGGTTCTGAGAAGGAATGAGATATCCTGGAAAGCATTCAGATGGTCAAGCTAATATTTACCACTTTATCTATAGGTCGCGCCAAATAGCTGTGCACCGTGAACGGAGGCAAAGCGCATTACAAAAAGTAGTGCGTGTTGCATGTATTCACGGGGTTACTGAAAGACAGCAACCATATTCCGTTCATGACATCTTTGCAGATTTGAATTTGAAAGAAATCGTGAAAACCACAAAGTAAATTAGCAGTACATTAGAACGTACAGTTGAGATCATTTCAGGTGTGAGCCTCTACCAGGAATCGAACCCAGGACCGCTTTCACCAAATTTGACTGCGTTGTGCAGTCACAGTCACGCTCCTGAACAGTTAGGATACCGTGAGCGGAGATTAGCGTGATAATATGAAAAAACGCATAAACTATCTTAAAAAAACTCATCTCATATGAATTTCTTATGCTCCTAAGTGTTAGTAGATGAATTCATAACAATAGAGCCTTTACTGGAGATAGCTGTAATAGCTGAGCGCTAGATTGACCATCTAATCAAGGGGCCTGTAAAGTGGTCGATTCTACATCAACAAGGGTCGATATGACATTTTTATGGGTTGATTACTGCTAGGAAGTCGATAAAATTTCATTAGAAAATAATCAAAATTATAATAAAATTAAGATTTCTTAATTGCTGTAATTTTTCTATCACTCTCTTTGCGAGGCATAAATTAGTGTCGACTTTTATTAATTAATACGGAGACAAATAAAAAGCCACGAAAAATACAATAAATACTTTTTAAATCTCATTTGTGTTTCCTTTTATTAATGTCTCAACAACATTGAAGCAATGAAAAGGTATCGATGAAGAACCGAGATATTGTATAAGGTCAGAAATGTTTGAGGCCTCATGATCATTCGCACAGTGACCATAAACATATACAGATTTGGGTAATTACGCTATTTTATACTATTTAATCTCAGCAGCCGAAGCATAAGTTAAAACGTTTGTTAGAGACGACTTTCTAGTTCTGCATTGATTAATAAGTTTCACTCTCTTATTAGCTCACCTGCACGAATGAAGGAATTATTCGTACCTTTCCGATTAGTGCACTTTTGTTTTAACTCATCTCATAATCACAAAAAACGGAAATGGGCAGGCAGAAGTTTATCTTTAGGCCCCAGTAATTGTCATTATAGGGGCTTAAATACGGAGTTGTTAAATAATAAATATTATGCCAATTATTCTATCGTCATTTAATTAAATTCCTTTAACTATATCTGACGCCTGGATTTGGAGATATACTTGATACTTTTATCGTTTTAAAAAATAGGTGTATGGTATGTGTATTACAACGTTTGAAAAGGATAAATGGGAAAATTTATGAATCAATCAGATTAAATGACATGAAACTACTACTTATATCATGATAACGTAAAATTATATAATACTATATTTAAGCGTTTTCTATTATGCATTTCATTACCGATTCTTTCACAGGACGTACTTTGAAAACCTCTTCTCTACAAATCAGCCTTACATCAAATTTCTATTTCTTATGCAATGAATACATTTTTTAGTGATACAATTATTCAAAAACATTTTAACCACTAACTTCAGGACATAAACTCAAATGAGGCAATAATCTGAATTGAAACCATGCTAATATAAAAACCCAAACTATTTCACGAGGGCCCATAACTAGTTATACGTAGTTGTTCATAGCTATTGGAATATATATTTTAAGGATATCTCTGAATTAATTTTCTATGATAAACATTATTGAAAGCCAGGGAGATTTCTTAATGCAGCATTAGCGACATGACCTATATATTGCGAAAGATTGTAGAAGATGGTAACTAATAGAAGCAGTTGTATAGGTAGCAAAATAATGCAAGACAAATATAAAGCGAGGAGTGTCAAGATCGGTCCCTTGGAAGCGGCACATTAAGACGTGTTACAGAGACGTCGTCTCGATTATGACGAGTCATTTCGCAGCGCACTTGATTAATGACGCTGGGCTCATTAAGAAGAAGGGAGGCGTAGAGGGGGAAAAGGTGAGAGCGAGAGACAGAAGGTACGGATTCTGGGAACATATAATATACCTGATGAACTCTCACACAAATTTTAAGCTATATTTGATGCCTTGCTGTAATTCTTGTATTTTCTTTCCCTGAATTAAGATGATTTCTGTGCGGTGCACTTTGGTAGAATCTTAAAGGTGAGATATAGCCTAT
This sequence comes from Pachydiplax longipennis, assembly GCA_036926295.1. NCBI lineage: Eukaryota > Metazoa > Arthropoda > Insecta > Odonata > Libellulidae > Pachydiplax > Pachydiplax longipennis. The sequence goes on along the minus strand of JAVFKF010000024.1, from coordinate 17,839,067 downwards.
TAATACGGAATAATAAAAATGAACTGCATATATGACAATGCTTTATGATGTATTCTAGCCAGCAGAAGAAAATAAATAAAAGAGAAAAGGTTAATCTTGAAGGAAGGAAATCAAAGTTCGTAAATCTAAAAAAATGGCAATGGATGGAATATTAATTCATTACTTTAAGTGATAAAGTTAAAACAAGTCGAAAAATTACATTTAACAGTCCCTGTAGTAATTACGGTGACATTTTATGTTAATCTGAGAATAAATCTATCATCCTTAAACACTCCTAAGATGTCAACCACAAGCATTTTCTTTAATTATATAAATTATTATGAATAAAAATATGTATAATATTTTAATGACTCTGTTATTTAATAAATTTATGATCAAATCTAATTTAATGAACGCAAGAAGATTCAAAAGCTTCAATATGTTTTACAAAACCAAAGACATAATAAGGAAAAGGACCAGTGACGGAAATATGACAGTCTCAACATATTCCAAATAAATATTATCATAATTAAACGATAAACTATATCTAAATATTTTCATAATTCCTATACGGGATCGTATATTCGTATTTTCGATTCGTATCGATTTTCGTATTTCGTATTTCATAACGGAATAGATCATGTGATATCAATTAAGAGGCAGAATCCATTAAATACACTTCCATAACATGACTCAAAACAAGTAATACATACTAATGCACTTAAGGGCAAAGTAGTTAGACTTTCAGAAATTGAGACGCAAATAAAATAGCAAGATTTATTACATGGAATGGAACACATCTCGAAATCGCAAAGCTACTAGATATTGGAAGATCTAGACAGACAAAGGAGCGCAGCAAAAAATGTAGGAAAAATTTAATTGGAAATGATGAAGATAAAACACAGTCGAATTAACTTCAAATAAAATAGGTGAGAAGCATTATTGGCCATAAAAAGGATTTCACATGGAATATCATCCGAATATTCATTAAGTCATTAAAATAACGCGATATTTATAATTCGTGAATGAGCGATAATCATTGGAAATAATACATTTAAAATATACTTTTAAAATTTAGATTAAATAAATACTTAAATCACAAAATAAATAACATGGTCAAATGTCACAGAGACTGGAACATCACTTTCATAAGTGAAACTTGGGGTTAATCACCTGAAAATTTTCGATATTATAAGTTCCCAATTATACACAGTAATAACTGACTCATAATTTCGGAATGGATTCACCATAATGCATTTTTCCGTTTGTGAAAATTATAAAATGGCTAAAAAATATGGTGATTTTGAAAATTTCATTTTCTTATCAAGCAGTACATACGCTAGGAAACGGACTGTACTCTGTGAATCGCCATCAAATAATTCACAACCTTTCCAATTTCATTCAGTTATTCATACAATTTCCGATCTAACATACTGATGCGGGAACTTTTGATAAAAATTATAGTTCAGCTTTATAATTGGCCATCACCACTACGCTAATTATACTAAATATTTCACCTTAATACTTCGTTCTAAAAACTTCGCCTTCATCGATAAATTTTTGCCGAGTATCCAATTCTCCTATCAAAACAGCAAATATTACTTTTGCTTTCATACTCCCACGGACTTTCTAATATAGTTTCGCAAAGCAATCGCTCTTTCCATCGGATCCGACATATTATTTATATTTCACAGGAGTCAACCAGCGTCACTTCAACATGGAGAAACAGTGAAGTTGGCAGTGAAGTGGCTGAGATGAGAAGAGGGGGAGGGAGGGACGCCATTGAGAGGGGAAATACAGTCCTTTTAAGCCGTAGCGCTTTATCTCCGCAGGTTTCCCCAGACCCAGCAGGATAAACTAATTACTCGGGCCTCAAGAAACATTTCAATCGTCGCATTTCATCTCTGTCACAAACTCTTCCTCTTCTGCGAATCCCCTTCTCGCCTCTTCATATAAGCCAAAGGAGCAACACTCGGTTCGCGGCACCTCCTCTGCACTCCCTCCCCCCCCACTCCTCCCTCCCCCCTCCTCCTCCTTCACTCCCCCCTCCATTCCCTCCTCCGCTCCTTTCATTCCGTACCAAAGAGAATTTTATACCACGTTATGCATTTAAAATTATCCGCTATACGAAAAAAGCATCGATAAAGATGGCGTCGGACGGAGAAAAGAAAAACATTTCCTTTTTTTCCATTTTTCCTTCAATCAAACATGTTCATTTAGCTCAAAGAACTGAAATATGAAGAATCGTCTTTCTAGTCTTTATGAATGAATTATAGCATAAATATTTATATCTGTATCCCACAACTGCTACGTGATAACGGTAAAGGATGTAGGGAGGAATCCCCTCTCAAATTGCTTTTCGATTCCAATAACACTCTGAAGTAATAAGATGTGAGTTAATAGTGGAAAATTTGAATTAATTCAAATTGCATATAAATATGCTTTTATAAAAAATCAGACATAATAATTCTCAATGGAGTAGTTAAAAATGTGGGTCGAACAATTTTTTCAAGAACTCTTTTGCTTCTCTAATAGAAGAGATAATTCATATACTGAAGGGCATTGCTGATTGTGCAATTACTCCCCAACTATTCGATTTGAGAATATCATCATTGCAAAGCTTACAGTTTGTTTTATTGGAAGTTTCTTTCTAAAGTTTGAATTTATTTCCAGGGACTTGGATTTGAAGACAAAGATCTCATTTCCAAAATAGGGTCACTAAACCCAGAATCTAATTTGTTTGAGTCTAAATTTATCGTGCCAAATTCTCTACCGCAATGGGAATCAAGGGGAAGTAAAATTACGCACCCAATATATAACTTAAATAACATTCACAGGGAAAGGCGTAGTTTGTATCCATCACTTTCATCCAAGAAATGAACCAAAAGATGTCGTGTGCTTTATGAATATAATACGATGTTTACATTCGAAAGTCGGCTCTTCAGAATATTCCTGCTGATAACGTGTAACGAAGTCGATATTACATCCTAAAATTTCTTCGTATAAATTAATTATGGCGAATTACGAGGCGTACAAGGCAATTTTCTGTTCACAATTAACATTTTATTCACTTAAATCATTTCCTGAATTCATATTGGCAAATATCTTACAATAAATATTTTGAGCTCAGCGATGGCTTGAAGAGTTGATATAATTATTATCATACCTCTCATTGAAAGAAAATTTTCATTCCAGTTTTCGTATTAAATTACTTATCCATACTATTTTCACTGATTATTCCGTCTTTGAAAATAGAATAAAATTCGATAAGTAATAATTCTCTAAGATGATTAAAGATTTCACACAGCATATAAGACCCTCATTAGCATCTCCACGAGGAATATTATGGATCTACATGTTTAAAGCACGAAACCGAAAAGAGAAGATATTGGTTTTTAAATAAAAATGAGGAAAATGAACAGCAGTAGAAGTCTGAGACCTTACGGATATACACAGTCTGACTTTTTTAATTTATAAGTTAATAATAAATAATATAAAGTTAATAATTTGTCAAGTTAGCCTTTCGGTATCGAAATGTGAAAGGTATACGGGATTGTGTAATTCATAATTTTATGCAATTTTTAACTGTAAAACAGCATAATTAGTTGTTGTTATTAATTATTTTTATATTCCTTCTCATTTTACTCAATAGATGCAGCCGTGACTAAGTGAAAGTTTTTGGAGTGGATTTTTTTTAAATCGTTCTTTCTATCTTCCTTCCTTTTCAATAATTATGAAAGGAGTTAATATACCTTAAATATATTACAATGTTTAAGGTATATAATTTATTTTCATTATATAGGAGGATTGCATTGGATTTAGTTTATAACTGCGGCATAAATTCATAATAATAACTTAATTATGATTATCATCTTTCTTTAAAAGAAATATCATGCGTTGAAAATATTCAACTTAGCCAATGGATGAAATTTTCCGACTTTCTTAGACTTCTGAAAAAGACAGGCGTTCTTCCAGTGCAGAAAATCACGTGAATATCTTCCGCAAGAAGTGGTGTCCATGCTCACGATAAAAAACAGACCCGTCTTTGAACCTGAGAGTTATTGCCATCGATTTATTGTCCACGCTTCGTCGGGATTCTTAAGTACTCCCTTTCCTTTATTTGGAGGGGTCAAGAGGGATGTGCAAAGGCCTCCCTCTGCCCTTTTATCTGCCATTTCACGGGTGAAGAAGCGACCTTCTCCCCCTTACGCTAGAAATGCTCTGCCCGTCGTACGCTTATTAATATATGCTGCACACAACTGATTAGTCTGATTAACTAATGCTCGCTTTCACTCCTGCATTGGAGATATTGATTTGATGATTATTACCAATTTATGATAATAAAAAACAGGCTTATAAAAAGTTACCTCATAGATTAAAAAAATGATAATTAATTGCATTAAAACAGCTTACCCTTAAAAAAAGAACAAAAGAACGTATTCTGCACTTTTTAAAACCAGGAAGAAAATTAAACATTTGGAATCTTTGAATAGTACTCCAATTGCTATTTAAATCTACTCTTCTATTGTTATTCTTACTATGTGGTTAGTATTTCCTCAATCGGGAAAAAGCTGTCACGCAATGTTAAAGATAAGCACGTAACTAAACATAATATGAGCACATTTAGTGAACAATTTGGCATTTATGGTAAGTAAAGCGTGCGCGTCATGTACAAGTAAATTCAATTATTAAGTTAAGGTAATTACGAGCGTTTTATTAGTTCTCAATTAACAGTGCCAAATTAGAGGGATTATTGTTATAATTTACTATTGGTTGCAATTGACTGTCGTAAGGTGGCAGGCATTGCCAACCGACATTGAATACACTAACTCACTCCATAGTCCCTCATACTAGAAGTCTTGTAAGGACTATGATTCCGAAATAATATTAACATATTTACAAACGAAATTATAACCACATTAAAACAACAACAAGACTTAATTTAAATAGCATCTTCCTCGTCATTCACTCCACTATTTTACAAAAAACTTCAACAACTACTTCTAAACTCCCATTTATTTTTCGGTAAGAATTTATAGATATCTTCAGGCAAGACATTCCATTCTCTATCCCCTCTATTTATAAAAGAATGCTTAGAGATATCAGTCCTTTGTTTTCTCATTTCTAACTTCTGATTATGATCTCTTCATGCTATATAATGTGGTTCATCTTTTTTCTTTCTGACTCCATCCATGCCTCTTTCTCGTATCTTTTCTGAAAGATGCCTACAAGTCGATTTACTCCCCTTTATTCTAACGTTTCTCAACCGAGAATCTCTAAAATTTCCATAATGGTATCTTCTTCCTCATAACACAGACCTAGCTACTTTACATTTTATCAAGCTTTTTGATATTCAATTTATCATGCAGATCCCGTTATTTATGATTATTTTATATTTAGTATTCTAACTATTAACCCCCTATTATGTGGTTAAATAACGTAATTCGAGACATCCGGCAACCCTAAGCCAAATCCAAATAATCGGTAAGAAAGTATATGACTGAAACTATGACCTTCCCATTGTTATAAAACAACTGTCTAACACTTTGACAGGCAATCATGTATGAGAGTCTATGTGAAATTTCCCTGTTAAAAAATTCAGAGGATTTGGCAAAACGGATTAAGATTTCATCATCCCCAGAAAAAGGTTATGTAACAAATGGCTTACCTTGATTAGGATTCAAAATACAAAGAAATTTATGTGGAAAGGAAGATTATTATGACTTAAAGATAAAAAGCGTGCGCACAGACATGAAAAGAATTTGTCATATTACAGAATGAGGCAAGTGTCTAGAAATTCTTTACAGTGGTATCTAAATATGTTTCAACTGGAGCCAACTTTTCAATAGTAAATATTAAAGTAATTCATTCAATTATTATTTATTCTCGAAATTTGTAAATACATCCTCATTAACTTCATCCAAATCACTTAATTCAAAGAATATACTGTTTAAGGCAATAATTAATTGAATGATTCTACCTAAGAATATAATGATTCACGAAATTCTTAGACGATGTCAGTATCATATAATACACACTCATCCTTTCAAAGAATTACAAGATATTAGCATTCTTTATTCCTTTCTCTATAATAGCATTCATGAAATATATGCTTAGTGATAATAAGCACCAAGACGTTAAATGATTGCGAAAATAAATATTTCTCTGCCTAACACTCCCTAACATTCATACTAGAATGCTTTTCCTATTCCAGGTTATAGTAAATTAAAAAGGAAGTACGACTGACCACCCATGGTAGCATTTTAGTCAAAAATAAGAATCCCTGAAGAGGATATCATATTTACATTTAATACCTTTTTATTTATACAGTTGGTTTAATTAATTGCTGAAATTGAGCTATTTTAATCGAATAATTTCACGAGGTACACAAAGAAGAAAAATCAAAAGGAAAGAAGCAGCTCCCATGCAAATAAAAACCTGTAATTTCATCAGAGAAAACCGAGAGTTAATTTGTCAAAGATACGAGAGAGATAATCTGTAAAGTTCAAGAAAGGGAGTAAGAGGTAACAGAATGTTTGTTAGATACGGTGAACCTTTGGGATTTCAAAAAGGTAGGAACGAAGTATGAGAAGCAGGAATGAAAAGTAGTTGAGACGAGATGGGATAAGGAAAGAGGAATATGTGGTTATTTGATCTTCAATTAAAATCCGTGTGAAGATTCATCAAATCAAACACTTTGCATAGGAGAAATTCAACGGATTTTTAGTGTATTACCATAATAGTAAACCGGTGATGATTTTATTGAAACTTTTTAAAATATAAGTAATTAATACAAATGCGAAATTGGATTATATAAATCGCTCTACTGTTGTATCATTTTAGATTGCATGGAAGCCGTGATTTCGGCCGCAAAATTTCACGAAAAGTAAATACTTCCGTATTCTTATGACCTGCGCAACCCCAGTTTAGGTAATCGAGGTTCAAACTTGAAAGTAGGATGAACATATCGTGCAAATGGTTATGGAGGGCCTGCTATCCCTAGAGAGAAGTTACCAATTCCCGAAGCGACATCTCTCTCTCTACTTCGTAAGATCCCTGAAGAGATTTGCGGACATCGTGTTCTCGGAATACCCAGTCTTGTACAGATCTAATCTGTGTCTTAAAAAACATTCGCAGAGTCCATTTTGCAGTCGATAATCCCGATTTAAGCGCTGATTCGGTGGCATCATTTGGAATTGCATATATTCGCTTTCCATTGAATTAACGTCGAGTGACATAACACAATGCATATCGCACTGTGACAAGTTAATCGATAGTCTTTATGGTATAATTCAGAAAGAATTCAGAACTCTCTGCTGTACATAAATTGTATAAATGCCCACTTCATTTATAGATCTAGAGACTGAAGACTGACTTACATGATATTCATGCGCATATGACATTTTCTTCTGATTCATCCGAGGACTCTAAGGCATCTCGTCAAAGTTAACTACTTAGGCTGGCGCACAATTTTATTTGACGCACAATTGGGTTATTGCTAGTTATGATCCACTACTTCGCGAATTGGCACACCAAAATGGAGTATTGGAGAGCTTTGACCATTAAAATACATAAGACCACGGCAAAAACTCCCAGCCATTTTACGATTTGGTGGGCTAATGCGTGAACTGGTCAACATTCGGCCCTCAACATAAGCAGATATACTGATAAATGAAATACCTGCTTAATTATTATGCAAAAACTTTCCTTCTTACATAAGAAAGAAACTTAGTAAACGTTTTATTCGCGACCTGTTTAGGTCGCAAGCCAGCCAATATCGAGCAAGCAAAATTTCGAAAACTTCGTGTGGAAATTTCAATAAGCTTCTTTCTTCCATGCCATGGCCCTCCACAGGTCTGACCAAATTGACTTCAACTTATCTTCATATTCTCTCAGATAAAAGATATTATTCTAAGAATCAAATACTTTAATTTTTAGGTTGTGGCGATCCTGTTGTCTGACTGCGTAGGAAACGACCTTTCTCATCACCGGTGGGCGGAATCTAAACCTTCAACTCCACCTCCAAATTCTTCCCCATTTACCTTGCTTCCCCTCACTTTCTTAGTCTCCACACGATATACTGCAAAACCATCCTTTTTTTCCTCATATACTATATGTATGCTCCCTTATAGAAGAAGTGCATTTAATACCTCGTTCAAGGGTCAAATATAAGACAAGCATGAAGTTTCGGGCTCACGGATACCCAAGTGGGTAACGCGTTCAACTTTGGTGAAAAGCCATTCCTGGTTCTATTCCCAGAGGGTTCATAAAAAGTGACTTTAGCTGTCGAAGCACTTTTAATAATACTGTTACTACATTTCGAGAGAGCGAGAGTGTAGCCCTCTGAAAAGGTATACGCAGGAATTTACACGCATGTCCTTCTCTACTTGACCAAACTGTACAGACATATGTCAATCCTCAATGTAAAGAATTTTGAAAATAAATGTCATACATAAAATTTTCAAAGGACGAAAATTAATCATTTTTCAATTGCTGCTCCTCAGTCTTGTTATTGAACAGATGATCTACGGACACGAATGAACCCAAGGATCGAATAATTATACCTGCTTCATTTATAGTGTTGAATTTTAATACGTATCACAGCAAGTCATTGAATAATGTCTCTAATCGCTATTAATTCCATATCATATGTCAACTTCATAAACATAACCCTCAAGTATTCAAAATCTCCAGAGAAAATAAGGCGATTTCAATCATAAGTGAGTTGAAACGAAAGGCGATCGAATAAGAAAATCCATAATCTGGTTCAATTCCGCATTCACTTCCGAAAAATAATTCATATTCCATTAGTCTCTGACTGCGCAGCACAAAAGGTGAGATCTATTATTCAGAGTGCGTCAATCAAAATAAAACGATATCTCGTCGGATTGAAATCAAGCTGGATGCGGTTGCTGCGCTTAAAAGAGATGCTTTTATGAAGGATGCCGTGGTAATCTTCAAACTTTTATGCCCAAAGTGCGCTGTAATATATCGGGACAATAATACCCTGGCGGAATGAAGATTATAAATTTAAGACTCTATCTCAGTTTATTTTACGGCATGTGAAGTGGACGTATCGCTTGCTGACGGTGTCTGCCAGATGTGGAACTGACTACTGAATATACAAAAAATCATATTCATAAAAGAAGAATTAAAAAGTCAGGAAAAGGATAATGGACCCTATTATTAGACTACTACGATCTATTCTGTTTTTAAAGACCGAAATTCATGCAGCCATTCTGAATGTGCGTAGTGATAAAGAGCTATGCTCATTACCTTAGATGATTCAAAAAGACTATTACTCAACAACGCTCTCATATATTTCCAAAAGTATACAATTTAAAAAAAAACTTATATGAATATAACTAACATATCTCATGAATCGTCTGCTTACTACTTTAGTAAGCGTTTGAGGATTCAGATATACTATTATTTACATATGAATTTCTGTTTATTTTTCTCCTCAGCTTCATACATTAAGTTGAGAAAGTGGTAGGTAGAATTTATTTTCCTTCAAATTAATTGGCCGCGTACCATGTAAAATATAATTTTTAAATAGTATAATAATAAAACAATATTCGTTTGTTTATTCTCTTCTTTCTTCTAGTCTATCGTCATGAAATATTTGATCAAGATATTAATATAGTTGTATTTAGCCGAATCTAGATTATCTACATGATATTCTAGAAAGAAAACGCAATATAAAGGCCGCTCAGTAGCGTCCGGTATAGAACAGAGGACTCCCCAAAGGCAAGAGGTGGGTCACTCATAGGCGAGCGAAACCTTGGGTCAAGTTCTTTCTCACAATTCACCTTTCCTAAAGATCATCTGATGTGGGCAGTTGATGACTCTTAAGCATCCAAATGCCAAGGAGAAGAAATATCAAACTTTTAAAAAGAAAAGAGTTTCAATTACTTTTTAGAAGACAATGATGAAAAGCACTTCGGCATTCACAAAAGGCAGCCACTGCATTAAGATGCTATTCCCCCTAAAGCCTTAGAACCATTAGTTATAGCGTCCACGAAAATATTCCGTTTTTAAAATAATCACAAAAGCAAAAATAGAATAGAATGTTTGACACCCACCACAATCAAATTATATCAAAGAATAGATAAAATTATTCCACGTCTTTCAATTACTCTACCCAATCTCGATATCTTACTCAAAAATGAGGCAGCATGTATTATTTTGTAATTACAGAGATATTTTAATTATGCCTTTCGAATATAAAATTGATATGCAAAGGATTCAATCTACTGGAAAGAGAAGAGAGTGGAATTACTCCGATCTGATATGTTGCATATTAGAAGGAAAATTCTCACAAATTTAATCATATGCGGCTATACTTTGTTATTATAAATTATAAATCTAATATTAACTCAAGGTAAATACTACATATGCATTAAATATAGAAGGCAACTGCGAAATATTTATGTGAAATAACATATTAATTAAAATGGGAATTAAATTAAAATGGTTTTTCTCATCAGACTAAAATAACGATAATTTTTAAGGCATATCATCCTGTTCCATCTAAACAATCTTGAGACGAATAAATTTATAAATAAGTTGCATTCGAAAAAATAGCTCATAAAAGATCTTCAAATCTCGAATACGTATGAAGTTTAACCATACAGAACGTTTCATTTACTTTAGAGATCAACACATTCCAAAATAAATTGTATTTCTAGAATAAAACGACTATTTTAAACTATGACTCAATATATTTTATTACCTTTACGAAGTAAATATTATTTTCCTAGGTAAGTGTAATCAGTAATCTTTCCCTTTAGATATGAGAATCATAGACGATGAGGTTAATGTTTTCCTAAAGAGGTTATGAATGTAAAGTATTAAAGTAACCCTTTTGTCATTGGGCCACCAAATTTCGATTACGATGCTTTTTTATTTTTCCTCTAATCGAAGAACTTGTAAAGTTAGGTATGTTATTTCAACGACGAGCGGTACATAAGTCCTCACAATCTTCTTTGTAAATAGAATATTTTCTTGTTGTGTTGTGAATATGTCGTTATTGTAATTAGGTTGTAATAATTCTGACTTCTAAATGTACATCTTAAGTACTTTGAAAGTCACGTATCAGCATATGACAGGATTTCAAATCAGAAAGCCATTGACTTATTTATTTTTATTAGTTTATTACTATTGCGGATCGTTCGTGAAAGAATTAGTTTTCCTAAATTTTTCTCGTATGCATCTCACTCTGCGCTAATTGTCGTATGGACTGAACTAGTAAGGCAGTAGCAAAATTACAATTCCAAGACAGAACTTACTCTGAATGTATTTAGCAATCGCAACCTGATGTCGAACCTCTTCCTTGAAATGATTCTCAGCCTACAACAGGAAGCATTAGCATAACGCTCGTAATATTACTATAGCATATAAAACATACCACATTCACCATAAGATCCCCTTTAAGTGTCGCATTTTTTAGATTCAACAGATCTGAGCTGAATAAGAATCGTTTATTTACATTTTCGACGCACCTGCCGCCTCTTCCTTTCAAAACAGAGTAAATCTATGAAAAGTGCACGATGTCTTACTCATTATTTTCTAGCAAATACATAATGTGATATAAAGGTAATTCTCAAGCAAGGATGTGAGGTAGTCATCTAATCATATTCGCCTGAACTCGAAATCTATCAGGAAAGTGATTGATATATTTCATATCCTCTCTCTGAAATAATTATGTGTAATGGTACCATGTGAGGGCATACTACTCAATAAATTATTTATGTGGATGTATAATTATGAGCACCGCAAGTTTTCACCGGATCGAATGCATGCTTTTACCGAGATGAGATTTAGTGAAATAATAATAACAGCACTTTCCATCTTCTGCCTCGACATCGAATTGAGATTTGCTCAGAGCGATTCATATTTTTCTTACGGAAAATGCCAATTAAGAGACGTTAATGAATTAGTGAAAGGCGTTAATAGATCGATTGAAATAGGAAACCTAATGACATCCAATTGAAACCCGTCAGTCACATCAAGGAATTGAAATGGAACAATAACCTTGTGCACGGTGTTGGGTAGGTGTTAGATGGAATTAGCCTCTTGTTAGACGAGGATTTCTAAGTGCGGCCTCGGGGGAGATGGGTAGCCTGCATTGCAGGTGATTTGAGCATTGACATGTTCTCCAAAGGTACTACACATATAGCTATAAAGGACTTTTCATGTTAATCGAAAAGAATTGGAAAAGGGACAGAACTAAAGAATAAGATTGACAGTTTTAACTTTAATCATATATTTATCTCAAAAATATTTAGCTTTAACTTGATGATACTGATATGAGAAGGTAGAAAAAATATATTTCACAATGTTGCATACTAACACATATTATCTAAAATTGTCATTTATTGTAAAGAGAAATAAAACTCACAGTCGTTGACGATGTCTTGTGGAAATATGTCATGATGAAGAAGAGAATCATTGTACTTTTTCCACAGTATGTGAAAAATACTGTGGAAAAATACAAATATTCTGTTCTTCTTTATGCCATTTATTGGATGGAACGATCAATAAATAAACCCGAGCAAAAAAGAGAGATTAAAATAATTATACCATAAAATAAAATTTCCTTCTTGTACACGCATCACATACCTATATATTCTAGGTGAAGTGTTCTACTGATATCCACTACGAATGAATTTTCATTATTATGCATTATGCTCCTTTCTGGAGGGTAACTTTACGAAAGTTCTTCTAGACATTCCTAACTATTTCTTCGCCAGTAATCGTAGTTTCTGCTGCTACTTTTCTTCTTCTCTTCTCCCAATCATTCCCTACGAGTAGAGCTCATCCAATCCCTGTCATCACTCAAAGTTCGTTATCTTTAATTTTTTGCGCACATTTATTCTCATTATTCTTCTACAAATCAAGGACTAAGAAATTGATATTTGTCCATATTTCTATCTTATTCTTACTCTCTTTAATAAGAAGTAATGGAAACAGCAGAAAGCATAATCGTTTTTCGGATTTTAGCTCGAATTAAAAAAATATATTCCAAAACACTCGTTTGAGTTCTGTAAAGACATCATATTTTTTTCGAAAATTCCTTTTTCCTTCCTTCCTGTGACGGGTAAACAGAAGATGCTGGATTTTTAACAATTCATATCGCCATTCACGATACGCTGCTACGAATATAAACCCGATGACTTAGGGATTTTAAATGTTATTATAATATATATATATATGTCATTATAAAAGTAAAACGAACGAAATTATTGATGTATTAATTGAAATTTTAAAATATATGACTATAATGTTAATTTAATAAATATCATCAATAAACATCATCATCATCTATTGCTATTTGACTCTATTTTACTTAAATTTAGTACTATAAATAAGTTCAATTTAGTCTTAAATAACTCACAGTAGCCAGATTGTACAACTCACATGTAATTTTGATAATCTTGATAGGAAGTCTTCTCTCAAAATTATAACAATCATGATTTCTGGAAGAAGTAGATACATTTTATGGTTTTCGTATTTCACATATTAGATATTTTGTCATTTTCTATACTTTCACGTATTATTTGCTTCTAAAGAGTTAAATCATTTGAACTACTACTCTTGTCCAATGAGTGAGTAGTTTCGAATTAGGATTTGGATGGCGCGCAAATGATTTCATTGAATGACCCCAGCGGTAGCCAATACACGGTAACACAACGCCGGAAACACCTGTAACACTGATTTTAATCGTAGACGAGAATAATTGGTAAACAAATTGCAGCTGAGTGCAATTGTCTCTGAGATAATTAATCGCTATAGCCTAAATCGGATTGAATAACCGCACTTATATCCCATTTGCAAGTTAGCAATTAATCACTCTCTTATAGGACCTGTCTATTCCATTTCTCCCAATCGATTATGTTCCTGCAAATAACAGACTTTATGATACTTAGGCGAAGCATTGCATGCTGCTGAAACGTAGTATTAGTACTATAAGCAAATGGGAATTTTATATGCACTGCAATACACCAAGCTTTAGTAATTATCTTATTTAATTTTTTTACAAAAAATATTTTTCATTGGCAGCAAAAGATATGAGCTCTACATATACCCATATTTACGTTCGAACACAGTTTATAATCTTCCGTACCTGAAGCTATAATTTCACAAAAAAGGGTACCTATAAAGGTTTTTGCAATAAATGTTTATGAATAAAGGTATTATTATTTTGCTGTCTTAACTACTTGAAAAAATTACATTTCTGAAAAGATTTGAAAATCGTTTCTTATTATAAACTTTAGAAAGGAAATCCATCGCGTGAGAGCGAAGTTTGCAAAATTGGAATTGCCTAATGTCCTTCTCAATCAGTATCAAATATACTTTATTTCGACTTTTACCAAAAGAGCCTAATTCTGTTACAAATTCATAGAAGAAAAGTGACATGCGAGTATTTTTGCGATTTCCTCTCTCATTCTGTTAAATTAAGAAAGCTTCACTCCAAATATCCGCACTATATAAAAATAGCTATGATCAAATTTAAATTGTATCAATATTCTTCTTTAAGAAGGATAGCTACTGGTACCAAAAAATTCCAAAAGTTGGCATATATTCCAGTTATCACTGTCAAATGTTTAGCTGTAAATTTTCAGGGTTTTGCTTTGAACATAAAGTGTAAGAAAAGTATATAAAGTATAAAATGGTGTGCATTTCGACTTTTAAATATAAATCTTATGTCATTAAAAAAATATATTCCTAATTTATACAAAGATTTTCATGAATAATATAACTCAAAGGACTGATCTAAAAACGTGATATCTATCTCAACTCTTTGTAGGTAGTGAATATATATTTATCTGAACCAAAACTTGAAAACGAAACTTTTTCCATTGTAATCAACAGTAATTCATAACTACCGAAAAATATACCATAGATATGAACAATATTTGCATTATAAAACGGAATATGTTTCATAATTTTCGGGATCATGCAAGTGACTCTAACCTATCCTATCTTAAATTTTCCCCTCGAACCGATTTAATGTGAAAAGAAAAACGGTCAAGATAATTAATCTCAGCTGACATGAAACAACTCTCTCCATCTTTCATGCAGTAAAATTTGGTCTCATAATAATCAGAGAGCTATTTTAAATAACTTCGTAATCGTACAAGGGCGCTGACAGGTATCGCAGTTGCGTTCGCAGCTGCGGTTGGGCTTCCGTCTTCAGAATATGCCTCAAAGCAATGTGAACCACATGAGAAGAACGGAATTCAGCCGTCTCCCTGAGAGAGCTGTTGCGTATGACATGTCGCATGAGGTGAATCCACGGTAGTACATCGTAGAGAAGGCTTCATTCGGCTCGAGAGATGCTCCATCAATCGCAGGAAGCCAGAGGCACTGCCGTTCTCTGAGATCCGAAGGAGTATCGGCCGCAGGCTCTTTTTACTCTGCTAAATCTCCACGAACAAATTGCGTGGGTAACGCATTGGTGCAAGTTGTCGAGTAGAACGGTTCTAATAAGGAAGCAATGCCAGATGATATCTTCCCACGGGTCTGTCACAGTGACAGGGGTCTGATAAAACGGCATTTGTGAGGATTACTTAAAACTGGGATCAAAATTAAATTTTTCCTGTCCAGACTATAAGAAATCAGTGACTATTACTCGTAAGTCGGACTCTCTTAAATCGATGGGCACCATTATAAATTTCTTCGCTGAATTTTAATTTAAATATGGAACCTTTTACAGGAAATTGATACATTAAGACTAAAGTTTTAGCATATATAAATTGCATAATATATATATTATCCGCAAAATAAATTTATTGATTTAATTAAAAGATATATAAGATATAAATAAATTTAATGATGTAGCCATATATACTTCAATATTTATGATGAAAAGCGTCGTACATACTTTACGATGTAATAAAATGCGCTGTAAATGAAATATGAAATTATGAATTTCGAGCCAAATAAATCGACTAATGGAAGAGATTAGAGAGTGAATCAAAAAAAGAACCATAAATACAGAAATAATAAGGTAATGGAGGC
Organism: Pachydiplax longipennis; assembly: GCA_036926295.1. Taxonomy (NCBI): domain Eukaryota; kingdom Metazoa; phylum Arthropoda; class Insecta; order Odonata; family Libellulidae; genus Pachydiplax; species Pachydiplax longipennis. The sequence goes on along the minus strand of JAVFKF010000024.1, from coordinate 17,823,062 downwards.
AAGGAAAAATTTGATTGTGACGATAAGAGAAAGAGTAAATTTTGGCCATATTTAAATGTAAACGTTAAATTCTCGAGGAAGTTAATAAAATAGACCACTTTCTTTTCATTCATCAAAATATGTGAATCAGAGTATATCTTTTATCATAACTGCCTAACTTAATTTGAAAAGTGCAATATATCTTATAACATGTTATTCTTGCGTTATTTGGCCGATTACTCAGTAATGCATCATTTCTTACGCAGTTTACCTTATATTTTGTACTCATTTAACTCAGACGACGGTCATTTCTGCCTCTGACTCAGTTAGCTTAAAATAACATCAAGGATTGGGTACAGAATAGTTATACTCTTTTCGCTTTTGGAAGGAAAACATTCCTTTCGAAAACGAAACGAAAAAATATCCATTTAATAATGAGTTATATGTGAAATTAAACCAAGAACGATAGACAAAGACACCGTAAAATCCTCTAATTATCTTTTCCAACTTTCTTGTATTCTTTTATTGTCTTCTTTCTTGTATAACCTTCGTCAGTGAAACCTCTTTCGACAAATCTGCTATAAGCTATTTCTATTGGAACAAAGATATAATATTTATCCATTTAATCAATATATCTGCTGGATGCCGGAATCCAGTGTATGAACGTAAGTAAGATTTATCTAATCAATAAATATCTTGCAGTTGTGCATTGATCAAGAAACGAGGCTTATCATCTTTGCATATGGGCATATGTATCTCACTTGATCAACTTTATCCTTATGAAAATCTGGATTTACGAGGTTATTTCTTGAATACTATAATTATTCTTAACATTGTTCACATTTACACTTATAACGAACTCGTGAATAGACTGAAACATCTAAATAAAATTGGAACACAATATTATGATTATTCGACCAATTACAAATTCCGAAATGATTCTACTGTTATCATTTCCTTTTCTGCTCTGCACAGACACTGAATTCTCCTATCTCAGATAAAGCGTCATCAAAGGCGAAGTGCTAACTAAGTTAAAATAATACATTAAGGATTGAGAATCCTTTTTCTAAGGAGATCTACTTCCTCGTACTCCTTTCTTCCAAGTTAATAAATATATATTTCCTCTTATACGAAAATTATACATCTTCTATTAAGTACTGTAATTTTGAAATTTGCTGTTGAGATTAGGAGGCCAGTTCAATTGGCCATACATGCATAGAAAGAGATATCAATAAAAAGAATAAAACTTTTAAGCGACTATGTAAATATTATCAGGATAAATTGATGAAATTCGTTGACGTGTACACTTTGATATAAAACAGCCACAGCTTATAATATATATAACGAATGTGAATAAGGAGTTAATAACCGAAAATAAAAACTGAGAAGAATCAACTTGCTGAAGCCCAACAACGTCCAAACGAAAAATCTCACGAAAAAGGAACTTACCAAATACGAATAAAAATCTGAGCAATTTTTCCATATGTATATGAAAGGACGATTTCAATAATCAATCAGAGAAAAATATTCTAAATATTAAAAGGAGCAGTAAAGAATTCCTTAAAATAAAACACTAATTTTCAGGATTTTGGTATCTCAGGGAAAGACATTGAAGGCTGTAAATGGGAAAACTGAAGATTGGACAGACTTGAATTTTCTCCCGTGAATTCAGAACTAGAATTAATACATAGGCAATATTAATAGGCGAATATCGCTGTAACATTTTCCTGATGATGTTTACATTCAATGAGGAGGAACGTTTGAAGAGAATTATCTGTTCTTTTTTGGTATTACGTTAAGACGACTACTACGCCTACATTTTAGGTATCTTTGAAACCATCTTCAGTTTACTTAAAATGAGAGAATGGGAAAATCACAAGAAATGAGAGAGCATTTATCCTCAGAAATTCGCTTCGGAGACAGAACCGACCTTTATATCGCCGAACAGTTAATCAGTTAGTTCGCGATTTCTCTGGTGATTTTATCTCCATTGAGGATTTTAAAACCATCTTGATCTCATTTCTCAGAGGCATAAAACAGATATCGGAGACGTGTCGACACCTGTTGAGGCGCACGATGAGAGAGAGCGGCTCGAATCAGTTGCGCAGGAGGAAATGTGAGAGGTTCCGCACCTTGAGGAATGAAAAAATGGAAAAATAATCATCGGATCTCCTCCCGCTTCAATCAATAATTATTTGTCCATTTTTTCCTATAAGAACACGAGCATTTTCTTAATTTAACTTAAATTTCTTTTAGTAACACTCCAAAGGAGCAACGCATTAGCGAAGCGACCTTCAAAGACCTTCGATCTTGAATAATGGCCATTCCTGCTTGTCGTAGAGCCACATTTTCATTTGAAATGGCAGTAATCACTAATAACCACATTTCCTGAATTCCGAAATAAATGTTGCTTCACTCACAAACTTTTTAGACACGAGAGGAAAGAACGCCGATTGAACATAATGTAGATGATCATAATCAAAATTTTTCCAGTTGAACAAGGCTTCCTATATATCTATTTATAAACCCCTCTCTCTTCTTCTCACTCCTTCAAAGTCTTTTTGCTTTATCTCCCCCTTTAATCCCTCTTTACTTCCACCCCTACTTATACTGTATCCTCATCTTTTCTATACCTGAAGATACTAATTCAGTAACAAAATCCGTCACAAAATTAAAACATTTTTTGTAAAATATAAGAAGTTTCCACAGAAATTGGTTTTTATTTTAGTATTTAGTTTATATATTTTAATTCTTATATAAGCTTCTTTTCTTCTGTGCTATAGCCTTCCACAAGTAACTGACCATATAAAATCCATAGTTCATAAAAATATGTAACTAAAGCTCTTACCCATTTTATGACTATATTTAAAAACTTTATAGCGACTTTAATCTGGGATTTTTCCCATGCGTCTAAGTTACTTTGGGTATAGTTGAATATTTTACAGCGATAATTAAAAAAATTATTTCATGGCACCGCTAAAAGTATCTCTAAGACTTCTGTGAATGATGATTAAGAAACGATGAAACAATATTCTTGATAAATCCGCAGTTACTGATTAACATGAATGTGCGATTTTCCACGGTCTGGAACCCTCTCAAATCTTTCAATCCTTTGTTCTTTATAATTATGATAAACGTAACTTAAATCATCAAAATATATTGTTTTAGACCTCAAATGATGAATTAGTACAAAAATCCTATAATCGTAATCTTTGAATGGAAATACATCGCGTTTATCAAAAATAAGCCTCCTTACGATTTCAAAAATTTAGAAATTTTAATCATTTATGCTAACAAAAATCTAGAGGGAATATACTGATCTTACCTTTTAAGTTCATGTGCCGCAAAACTCTCTCGAATGCATTAGTTGAAGTTTAACATTCACTGCACCTGAAAATGGATATAGGAAGTTATTAAAGCATTTTAATACATCAATCATGCAAAAATTCCCTTTCGTACTGTTTAAACGAAATCGTATGACAATGAATTTCATTCTTGCCAATCCTCTCTTAATCTATTTAATGTACCTTAGAGTATATTTTGACCTCAAATTTTCCAACCTAACCTAAGTTTTCAACTTACGTTACTTGAAATATTTCTTTACAGAATATTTCTTACAGAAGTTGCTTCATTATTAAATCCATGTTTATGAATCAACTAATTTCACAAAAATTACATTATAGTCGTGGATTCTTATGTTTAGACCGGATGTATACGAAGAATTGTTTTTACCTCTGCGATGTGGAAACTGGACTGTCATCCTTTTGTTACGTATATTTTTAAAATAATGATAATAATATTTCCGAAAATGACATGATGTGAGGAAAGGATTCTAAGTAAAAAATACCTAAATGCATGTAAAATTTCAGATAAGCAATGCGATTTCGAGAGGAAGGATTTAATGGCGATTACTTCTTATTGCCTTTCAAATTTAATTACACGGCTCAAAGCAGCTGAAGGGTTGAAATCTCTCACCGCTGCCGACAATAGCCCTAGAACTTCTAATCCTATCAGCGATTTTGGGTGATGCGAGGAAATAAAATGCAGTTCATTCCGAGGGCGTGCATGATCACACGACAGGATAAAGCCATGAAATGCAGAACACGTGCAGAAGCAACATTAACTACATATTCTCTCGCAAACTTACAATATGCGACGCTTACAAGCTTAAAATGTGATATACTGAAACTCGAACTTTGGAGAGTGACCCGGCCAATCCACTTCCCTCGGAATACAAAAGCTCCTTTATGTCCCCATCAAGTAAATGCACATACATTACGAAAAATCACAATTTGATTTCGAATTTATCGCGAGTCCGGCTGGATCAAATTCGTCTCCAACAAAGTTAAATAGTTTATCTTAAAGTAGTTTTCGAACTCCCTCCGTGAACTGTCCCTTGATCCTTGCGTGCGTTGTAGTGTGACTCGTGCGAAGCATAGCTAACAATTCACGGCGAAAGGCCGGCGAATTTCAAATCCGAACAAGCGGGGCTCATGGGAAATGGAAATCACGTCAGAGGTGAGAGAAATGTACTTTTTCCGGAATGTGTTTCGAATGAGGTGATTAGTTGCGCTTCCCTTCAGGTGAGCCATTATATCAGCTAACAGAGGACGCACCGCTTACAGGGAGAAAAAAAAAGCTGCCGGAGGCGCGAAATGCTCAACTTTGGTAAACTTGAGGAATTTCTATGCTCCCGTCAGTTTAAAATCGAAAAAAATGTAATAACGACGTATTAACTTGGTAAATTTTAGTCTATTGAGAACATTTTTACAATTAACCCTTTATTGGGCTCCGGGATAGAGATTAGTTGCGCGTTCGCCTTTGGTAAAAACAAACCCAGGTTCGATTCCCGGTGGGAATAAAATTACAGCTGTCGAAGCACTTTTAAAAATATTAATATCATACTATTATCCGTATACGACCATGGCATAACCAGAATTGGGACCCGGAATATCAGTATTATCACTTAAAGCGATTCATATCATCATGTACTCCTCTGCGTCACATATATAGGAACGGCGGTAGAGCGACCGCAAATTACGAAGCGAAGCTGTTATAACTGAAGTAATAGAAAGCTGTAGGAATAATAACCTTTTTCTCGTTTAGTGATTCCCGTAACCGAAAAATACTGACGTTCTTGGATAATCAAAGAGAAAGAATCATACAAGGAGGAGGCGGTATCTCTGCTGGAATATGGAAAATTTTCATCACATCAAGTGCCATAATCGATTCAATTCAGAATTATTTTTTCTGTTTCTTAAAAACTTATGATCGCTTTCATCATACTATCTCCTTATATGCTCCATTTAGAAAAGGTAAATGCAGCAGATTTTATATGTTTCAGTGACCGGGAAAATCTTATGCTATTGTATACAGTATTTTCAAATTTTAGAGTAGAATTTTTATAGTAATATTCGACATTACACCTTGGGAAGAGTATAATTTTTAAAATTTCAAGGGTTAAAACAACCCCATCGTCGCCTTATTCACCAACTTCGGGGATAATACGTACCGCAATACCTCACCAGTAATTTAATTTTCAGGTCGGCGAATACTGATGCCACAGTTAGAAAAACGCAATCCCGTACGTCAACAGTTCAACTTTCTCCTCCGTTGGAACATTCCACAAATATAATGAAACCGACTCAAAAAACTATCCGACTCAAACTCAGTCACTATTTAGCTGAGTGATTTTGATGCTTAGCGTTTCATTCACAGCACAAAGAAAATCGTTTGCAGGCCCGGAAGTTATTTGGCGTTGCTAACGAGAGCTCCATCTAATGCTCGTCCGGAAAAGTGACTCGTCCGAAAGAGAGAACGTGAGCCCACGAAGCGGTCATTTGCCACGCGCCTAAAGTCGTTACCAAAGGCGCCGTTTGATAAACTCAATATGGCCGACATTCGAAAACAGAAGGCCTTTCATTTGCGCTTCCATAGGAAAGGAAAACGGATCAACAATTCGCGCCAAAATGTGGACATCATAGGTGAATCCCTGCCATAGGTACCCTCCAGCGGAGGGCAAGATAAAATTCGTTATCTGGTGGCTATGAATGTTTTAGAGGGCATTAATTGGCCAGTGAAATGCATCAACATGGAGATCTGAATGGTATACTGAAAGATCGCTTTGAGCTTGAGAGAACAACCCCGTCGATTGGCCTTGCGGCGCAGTTCAAAACAGATGCATCATTTTAAATTGGTTTTCAAAAATCTGATATTGAATTTTAAAATGCGTATTAAGAGCTTCCCAATTAATTGTTTTATTGCCAAAAAAATCTTTATATATTGTTCTATACAATAAATATTTATATTAAATATTGAATATCCTCGAAATCACGATCTCTAGCTACGAATTGCATAGCTTTTGCTTGTCTTGCCTGCTCCGAGTAAATATTAAACTTAGATGGCATATCTACTGGCTTTTTATTCTTCATAACAGCGAGATCGTAATCTTTGATACACTTTACCGACTTCTCACCTAAGATACTGTTATCTTCATCAACAACTGAAATGGACTTCACAAAGACACGAATTCTTGCAACATAAAACTTACTATAACCTAAAATAGCTTTCAATATGTGCCTTAGACCGACGAGCAAATCCTCCGGAATAAATCTTATCTATCAACGAAAGAATATAAATAGCTATATTTAATATTATATTTATTTAGTTAATAGTATATTCAATATAATGGTTCAGAAAAATTATAACTGCCTAACGATGCTTAGTAGGCTCGCTGCTCTAAAATTTCTCGAGCAGCAGAAAATTAGATAGGTATTTTACTTAAAATACTTTTCATTTACGTTATTTCCTTCTCTCCAAAGATTTTCTATTCCTGCTTTTCTTGAAGAATTTCCTTTTGACCTGCTATAATATCTCAATCATTCTAGTCTATCAGGTACTCGGGGTTCTCTTGGATTCTCATATTTAAAGAATTTCGCCTTAAATTACTTCAATTAAAGATAGTGTTTCTCAAAGCAATGAAATACGTAGTAATGAGTTCGATAATATGAATGATGTACATTAAAATAATCAGCAAAAGATTATAACTCAGTTTTTCCTTATTATATATCCACAAAACAACATCATTTAAACAACATCGTTTCAACGAGATGAGCAAACGGTATAAGGTGAGTTAGCATATTTAAAATATTTTCATTTTCAAACAGAGCAAAATGTTGACTGAATTATTTCGGAAGATTATTTAAGACTCCTAGAACATTTCTCTTTCACATCAAGTTTGAACTCTCAGTTAGCATTAATAGTTGACGATAAGTAGAGCAGAAATCGTCTTTAAAATTGATTTTAAACTCATATTTCCCTCAATTATTTTCTCTAAGAGATTGCTGAGAAATTTTATTTCCTGTAAGTTTGATGAAATAGATACATCTCTCTAAATAATTTTGAATTTTAACGTTCATCCGTGCAAAAAAATCATGTAAACGAATCCTGTCGAAACCTTTTTTCAATTTATTTAATGAGGAATACATAGCTTCATGCACGGATGAGCAAATGACGTTAAACTTTGAAACCGATGGCTTTTTAAAAGATAGAAACTCAGTTTCTACTGTCTCTCACAGGGAGAAGGTATTCAGTTAGTTCTCAGCCGCGATAAAATGCACTGCATTTTATTATGAACTCCAACGATGAACGAGCGAATAAAATGCGGAGCAGCATCTGTTCATTTCGATGACCAACTCCGTAATTCAACAAGCGCGTAGAAAACTTTACCAACGGTTTACCGATGTCGTGTTAAAATCACGGATCCCAATGCGCTCGCATGCGCACATTTCGAATCGATTACAAGGACGTTTAAGGGGAGGACCATCACAGCTGCGACCGCTTCCTCGTAACAGTCCTCCGTCCGTCGGCCAAAATAATGAGGCAGTGAAATGATAAAGAGGAAGGCGCACGAATAATAAAAATGAGAATCGATAAAAAGTTTGAAAAACTCGGGTATCGGCGGAGATTCCCTTTGGGTATACGAAATCCCCGAAAGCGAGGCCACTAACGAAATCCCGCGCATCGGAAAAATAAAGGAAACCGTTTTTATGGCCGACGAGCGAAATATTTTAAGCCGAAGCTGCGCAGTGGCGGCCTCTCTTCCAAACAAAAGAGAATCGGAAGATTGTTACTCGCATGCCTTGATTTTTTAAGGTAATAAACGGAAGAGGGGTTTATGGGAAGACCTCCAAGGATGCAAATAAGCCCCTTTTCGGATACTTTTTAATAAATTACTTGATACATAATCACTTTCCCTCCTGAATTCTTCCGACTCTTTTAGTACTTTCTTTTAAGAGACAAAACAATTCATGAGAAAGATAAACGCTTAAAATATTGGGAAGCGCTAAAACTTTTATTTTTTTCATTGCGTAAAAATGCCTCATCTTATACTACATTTCAAAAAGTATCCCAGTGAAATACTTCTTTTCTGAATTTAAGTTTCGATAAAACAGATTTATTTCTTCATTCTCAAAATATTCTGTCGAAACGTACTGTAATTCGATCTTGAAAGGTATTTACAGCCATTTTGGCATATTGAACTAAAATTAATTGTCAGAGATATAGTTTTATCGGAGTGTGTCGGCATGATGAAGAACATCGACATTCGAACATTTCATATTTTTTCAAATGGAAGTTTTCGATAGTAAATTTCATCTATGATACGTATATACCTTCCACTTCATAATATAAAAGCCATATTTGTTCAATGTTAAACGTCTGCAGAAACTCTAAATAATTATTTGCAGATATTATATGTATTTTCATGGATTTGATGAAATAATTATAACTCAAGTACAACGGAAAAACTACATGTAGTTCCACAATATATTTATACGCTTAATACGATTAATAAAAATATATTAATAAGATTAACAGTTAATACTAATAATATAATAACTGATTAATTTTACATCGAACTACGCATATTTTTTCAACGTGCTGACTTTCATTGTATAAACTCTCTCTCTCTCTATCATCTAATTAAAGACAATTTTAATAACTCCTCACATTTGGTGCAACTAGAATTTTTAGATACGTCGGATATGTTAATAACCTCATTACTGCGATAAGAATGCAAGGAAACATAGTGTTAAATAATTCGCCCCGACTTTATGTAAGCAAAGAGTTTATTCGGTTTCAGATTTCAGAAAAGAAATTACAGATCCTGTGCTTTGTTCTCCACAGATATTTCTCTGCAGATCTTTTAGAAATAATGGCCTTTAATAGTAATATTTTCTTCTCCTGTTCCCATATAAAATATAACTATGGTGAAGATACCTGAATTCCACGAAGAAGAATTCGCAGGAAAAGTTATTAACTTATTAAATTAAATTAGTAAGCTGAGACATATGAATTAGTAAAATCTCGAATTTTATGAATTTTTCACTTAATTGTGACTCTGCTATATTTGTCTATACTTTAATTTTACGGGGCATTAAAATAAAATAACGAGGGTGAAAATAAAGTTAGCGTACGTAGGACGGAAATTGAATTACAAATTAGGTAACGCACTCAGACAAAACAATTTTCATCTACTTGGAACTGGAAGGGGAAAAAGGCACATTAGTTTCGAATGAAATGAATGATAATCTCTTTATGTGAATTGTTATTTAATTAATTAAATTTCATAGATTAAAATGAACAGATTTTTTTACCATTGGTTATACCAATCACTCAACATCATTTAAAATAAGTTTAACTGTTGCTACTGCGATTTTCCTTCTAATGGAAAATGTATGTACCTCTTCAGGTTAGGGATATTGAAAATTTAATTTCAGAGGACTTCTATTGATATGATTTACTAAAAGTGATGCTTGAATATTTTGTAATGACCGTGCAAATTCTGAAATTTGAAAAATCATATTGCTGGTACATCTCTCATTTTAGAAAAATTATATTTTTTGTCTTTCCAACCCTAAAAATATTTTAACAGTTGTGATGAAAGGAATTGACATTAATTTGTTGGTTAAATGTCCACAGTATAAGCTCATGATGAGAGTCTGCCTATATCGTTTTCTTAATTTACTGTTTTAAACTCACAAAAAAGTTTTCGAACCCTTTGGACAATTTTATACATCTTTATAAATCCTTTTGTAAACAATCTGCCATAAAAGCGTAAAGCAAATAGTAAAATTCTTTTAAGTTTTTGTTGCAAATCAGAGAATTTTGAAAATTGTTAAAGTTCGATTGCATGGAATGGATGCGTATATATTTTATTGTTATTTAAAATCGCGCGAAGAAATCTTCCGTATGCTTATTAATTTGATAGCTGAAAACTTCTTCAGATCGTATAAGAGCAACCCTTGGTGAAAGGTGTACCTTTACTATTGTGTTATATTATCATAAACTTCATTTTCGTAACATACATTACGTACGTATATTAACTACTAACGGTTACTTTTGGAGATAATTTTACCAGTTTAGGAAATGCAACCACTCTTCTTTATCGCACTGCTACTATCACTAAAGTTGTTTTTATTACTGTTAATGACCAATGTGGATGTTACTTAATTGCCATCAGGACAAGCTCTTTCTGTAACCTCCTGTGAAAAATTATAATAATTACAATAATTATTGTTCTCCCTAACAAAGGTAGGTTACCCTAACCTATGTGTTTGTCTGTCGAATTCATAAAGGTTTTTCTTGCTTGTTGTGTTCTCACGTTCCCCAGGAAACGACCAATCGGCGTAGATCCTTGAATCAGCGTCGCAGACACGCGCGTCCACAGGAAGCGTCTTAATCCCCGGACAAATCTTTGAACGAGAATTTCCGAACCAAAAGACGGAACGGTAAGGACTGCTCACGCAACTCACGAATTTCTTTAGGGAGGAAGCGCCACTTTATCAGAATACGTCGCGAGCTGAATTTCCGAGTCTTAAAAAGGAAGTTGGATTAAACGGAAGCCGATCTTCGTCGGTAACTTTCCGTGAATTCAAAGAACTCGTCATTAAACTCCGTAATTTATGTCCGACGTTATCTCGCGTGAGAACAGGAAAAAACGTATATCCGGTACGATTGTGACATATATACACGAAACGAGCGATCCCTATGACAACAAATCAACCGAAACCATCCCCTGATTTCCTAAGGAGGAAATCGGACGATATAGATTTCCTTTTTTTGCCCCTGTACTGGTTTATTTTTCGTTTGATTTATGCTAAGCCTGTTTATATTGCTGCGGATTTTCTATCACGCTCTATTTGGGTAAAATAGAATGTTGGAATAGTTATTCTACGGTGGCTGGGAACCGCTATTCCTAAGATTTACTGGATATTGCTTTTTCCTTGCCACCTGATAACCAACTTCTCTCTTAATTTCATGCGGTAACTCTTCCCTCCTTTTTCCGATAGCCCTCCTTATATCAAGTTCTTCAGTATTGTACCGCCACTTTCCGCCCTCCAATTTTCCATATTTTCTTCAGATGGGTTACCTATCTCCACCCGTCCTAAATATTTTCGTTGCCTTTTTCTTGGAATCATAAAAATGAAAAATGAGCTATAAGAATAAAAAAATGCCTTCGAAAAAAATGTCTAAAATGGGTAAATTTGGATTGTCTTTACTTCTATTAACTGCAGCATCATCATCCCTTTCAATTTATGCAATTTTATCTAAAACATCATTTAAAAATGAAATAAAACCTAGTGTCGATAAAATTGGAAAAATTCCATCAAAATAAATAAAAATTAACGTTACAGACGACGTTATCTTTGAGGTGAGTACGCTATACTTTATTTCGAGGTTATAAATTCTAATCCCTGAAATTCCTTTATTATCTTCAAAATTCCAATATTATATGGAGAACTTATGTAATTGCACAGTAAGATTTAGGTACAAGTAAATTAAATACTATAACTACAGCTTAGGATCTAGGAAAGTCAAAAATTGCCCTTGATACATAATATTAAATATTTTCTATTGATAACTATTTTTCTACACTGTTTTTTATGATAAGAGCAATATATTTCCATTCTGTATTTATTTAGAAGTTTAGCATATTTTAAATTTTTCTCGACATTAGCTGGTGTAATTTAAGACGATAAGAGCCTGAGGACTTGTGGATGATGGGTTCTCATCGAGTTAGTCCGGCACTGCATATATGTGATATACACTATCAGCCCCAATCATACAATCTTTGGAATCTCAATTTAGATGGGAATAAACAACGAAGAACAGTAATATTAATAAATGTCATGTCTTCATGATGGGTAAATGGATCATATTCTTAACTACCAAGTAGATTTTTCGCTGATCGTCACCTATTTCATCGTATGGAAGAAATGGTTTTCGTTGATATTGAATTTGAAATTTGTTTTCAAAAACAAACATTAAGAATTTATTTAAAAGTATATTATAAAAAAATCTAAGAGAAATTTAAGTAAGAATTCTCGCTTTCAATTACATAATTTTATTACGTATATCCTTCGTATCTCAACATTTTATAAATTGATATATCGCATTGCAGCAAAATTGGGTCAAAATGATATTGACGGTAAGAAAAATGCATTATTGCTAGCATATAAATTCATATAAATTATATTCGTTATTGATTTTAATTAATACTTAGGTTATTCCTCACTTTCTTTTAGCAAGGGTGAAAACAAAGCTATTGCTTTGAATAATTAGATGTATTAAGCTATGTTTCGAATACTCTATATCTCCCCTTCGATAATCATTGTGCAAGAAGACAGAGAGAAATAAGCATTGAAGACGATGTAGAATGAATGGAAGTTAAGTACGGTTCGAAGAGAAATAAATTCGGAAAACGGGTCATTTCCCACGTGTTCTTTAGGTGATGGCCTCCAAATCTGGCCTATTCTTGCCAAGTCTATCATGGTCAAAAAGTTGGCTCAGTATCTAGGGGTCCCATATGCTACCACTTAAATCTTATGACGGTACAGTAATTCGACTGCAGTACTTTCTCCAGAGAATGAATAAATATCGAGGCTGTAAAAATGAAAGGATTTTCTAATTCTTTTTCAATCTTCCCTCAGAACGTCGATCGTGTTTAACGATCGCGGAAAATTTTCATCGTACGACATGCCTCTGTGTAAAAACGGCTTTGAGATTTCTTGGAAGTATTAGAATAAAATGTAAACTTATAGTAATTAACAAGCTTGCAGTATAGTTTGACTCTAAGATACATCTTATTGATACTTTTTTGAAAGTCAATGAAAAGTAAATCAAATGGGAATAAATAAATTATAACTGCTTAAAACAGCTGTAGAGATGAATTTTCATGATAAGCTTCACCTCTATACAATTAGTACGATATATCGGAAATCATTTATAATATCGGGACATTAATGTTCGAAGGAGTAATTAAAAATACTGAAGTAAAAAAATAATACAACCACCGATTCAATAGCATTCCAACGAGAACCTAAGGCAATCGAAGAAAAACCTACAGTGACCGGAAAATTAAGAACCGTTTTCAACATTCCACTTGCTAATCTTGATTGAATTTTCTTTGCGAGGAGATTTTTCGGACTTTATTTTCCTATGGGTTGTCTAGCCAGAAGAAGTTTTCCATTCAGTAAAAGTCTGTGGATAGGAATCTATGAGGAAACCGCTGGATATTTCCAGGTGGTGATTGGATTACGGAGTATGATTATGGAATAATCCGAAGAAGTTTTACGATATTTTTCCTTCGGCGAGTAACAGAAAAACCATATGCATAAAGTGACACGGTCTAATATAGACAGAAAAGGTTATTATTGCATCCATTTTCCCTTTCTTTCTTCCGAAGCAGTAAATGGCGACATTTGCATATAAATTAGCACTTCGGATTGAGGTGCGGCAGGTGGTTTCTCTCTTCTTACCCTTTCCAATGCCCTCAAATGGCCGATTACCACAAACGATTTTCAAGTCCCGCCCGAGAGTCCTACTGACACCTTCCATCACCGCTTTCGGTCGTCTGAATTTCATGAAACTCTATGCACCCGTGTTTCATATGATAGGCTTAGACTGTGAGGCAAACACAGGCTGAAACCGAATCGGATTGTTCAAATCCGATCCGATCCATCTTTCTACGTTTTCTCTTAAAAATAGATAAATCAATTAATAGAAAGCATCATTAATAGAAATAAGTTTTCCTTGCTTCCAATACGGGACATTGCGTCCTTTTGATTTCAAAGGGATTAATTTTGAATTTCAAAAGCTAAAAATTAGCAGCTACCATTTGGAAAATATGGCAATTATTTTACAGATTTTATTTACGTAATGCTTTATCCGAATGGCAGAAAAACTATGATTAATAATATAAATAAAAACATGAATAGTATATTTAACGAGTCAAGCGCTTAACTTTGTGTACAAAAATAAAAATTTTCAATACTAGATGTTCTGAAGGCATATCGTAGTTCACATCGCATTCCTTCAAAGCCTGTCTAAATATGGAAATAACGGCTCAAGGAGTTTTCATTGCATTCATATACCCTAGTTACATAATGAAACTTATGAAACAAAACGATCTTGATTGAATACGGGCTTGCATTGTACAATTATCAATGCCCTACAAAGGATAGAAAATTACGATCAAGCATTGTACCGCAAAATGGCAATGTAACGACTGTTAATCTTTGAATCGAAGCTTTCACATGGTGTAACTATTCATCTGAAGGCGCAGATAATTCCTTAAAGATCCGCAAATGTCTCTGGATTCGCAGTCAAAACTTGCTTCTATCGTATCTGAGTAGCACTAAAGTAGTGGGAGTTATGTTTGGGAAATGTCTGCTTTACCATAATATAGAACACAAATCTAATATACACCCGATTCTGGAAAGCCAAAAAAAGTAAAAATGGTGCATCTTACTTATATTCAAGATTATACGGTATATTTACAAGTAGATAGATACCCTTTCATTTTGAGTAATTATAAAATTTTGAGAAACCAGAAATATTTTCGTTCTCTTCATCGCTCACAGATTTCGTTTGGAGCTATTAGCGGATTGCAAAATGAAGGACACAATTAAACTTTATTAAAATTTTTAGCGGGTAATATAGAGTTAATGAGCCATAAAAAATATAGCATTCGCACGCATTTCATTGAAATAGCGAAGATTAATTGGGACGATGAGCTCACACAGTCGAGGTTTAATTCCGTTTGATCGGTGCTCAAATACCACGGGGATTATAAAGTATGACCTGTGAAATATAACGTGGGAATCGCATTTCCGATAATTGTTGCTCTTCTGCACACTTGCACGAGTTATGAATTTCAGAATGCGTATTCGTTAAATGATCCCTTACGCTAGGTTTACTCAAATCGTTGAAATGGACACCAAAATACTCTGATAATCCGCTGATTTCATTGTAATTTAAGTGAGGACTTCGGTATCAGGAACGAACTGTCGACAAAAATATAGTTGGAACGTATATCAGCGTGTCGATATTTTTTATGAAACCTGCTAGTATCGCAGTTTGTTGAAAGCTGGCGATATTTATATGATTTACCTAAAAGATACACTCATGATTCTCATGAAACTCTATGATCGTTGCCTGCTTTCCCCAGTAGCAAATTACTGCGATGAATAAATTGAATGTGTTGATAAAATATGTATCCCTTAATATAATTTACCGATATCATTTCAAGACTTATTATATAATTTGCACATTTTTATTCGGAGATCGCCCCGTGATTTGTAATTTATTACGCTAAGTTTCATAAATACTACAGCCTATCATCAAAATAATTAGTTTAGGCAATATTCGAAGGGCTTACGTGGTTTTACGATATTTCAAAAAAATATTCGTAAACCATACGCCACAATAATTCATTCATACTTTATATCTTGTGAGATTTTTTGTTGTTTTGATGTCTCGAAAAGTTGTAGTGCAAATCAAATAAAAATCAGAATTTAAAACGGACTAATGGACAATCTGAGGTACTCCTGAATATGAACTGTAGAGTATAAGAAGGCAAGAAAATGTGCAAAGTATGCAAATTTGAGGGAAGTAAACGAAACCGAATCAGTTATTTTCACGAATTTGACAGAATATAGTATTTACCAATAATTAAAATTTATATATATCAATCGATAGTTTCGTCTAATTTTAACTTCCGAGCTCAAGGATCAACCCATAATAATATATTTAGAATTTTTACCAACTTGGCAGTAATGAAAGAAATGTATGTCTTTCATAGAAGAGGAGGTAATTTCCAGATATCTTTTAATTTATAGTTATGAAAAACTGTTCGCAAAGACAAACTTACTGTCTGTTACATCTACGAGTGTTTCTGAAACGGGACTATTTACACCCATAGACATCTATCTCTATCTATCAATCTATATATTGTGTTTTCAAGATCAAGGAACCGATAAAGCGATAAAAATCAATATATTTCTTGGTGCATTTAGAGAAAAAGGAAAGATATTTGGATACGAAAGGAGTTTTAGGAAACATTAGGGGTAAAAAGAAGTTCTTTTTTCAGAATAGAAAAGTCTCATGTGATCCATAATATTCATCAAATTTGATTAAGCCATGTTTTAGGAATTCCGCTAATATATACAACTTTGAACTCTTACATAATTGATAGTTAATAACAGTAATGGTATGAATTTGTTGTGATTTTATTGCAATCAATTTAAATTAAGTTCCGTTAATATTGATATGGGATCTCACTTATTCTAATTAGCTGAATAAATCGCCATCATTTGCATAATTTAGTGATAAATTTATCCCTGTTTAAACTATTGATACACTTCCGCAAGTTTCGATGCATTATATTGAAAAAGCATCTCCAATTCTAACAAAAGAGCCACGCATTTGAACAATTTCTTTCTCACTAAAAAGTTTTAAAAGGCTCAAAGAGAGAATAAACCATTTCAGGTGTTGCCAATACCTGGCTACTCACCTTTCTTTTGGAGCCATTTATTCGAGAACTAATCCATGGGTCCTTTTGAATTTCCAAAAATTTAGCTTTAAATTCTAAAAAACAAGCTTTACAACGATTTCAGCTCGAATGACTGTATGTTCCTCAGAGCTTTCAAAACCGAACATAAAACTCAAATAGAAAGAGACAATTCGATGGTGATGGATATGTTGAATGCAGATGAATCGAACCATGCACTGACCTGGGCATGACTGCGTCATCGGGAGGAGAGGAAGATTGGAGAGAAGGAATGCGGAATGAAAGGCAAGAAAATAAAAGGGAAGAGAGAGGAATTCGACGGCCCATCTGGGGGAGGAGTGTGGATACAAGAAAGGAATTTTAAGTGATATTTTTCCATTGAAAAGAACAAAGAGTTTTTAGCGACGGCAGATCGTCCCTCTCCTCTCCTTTTTCGGATCTCTTTTCGAGGGATTTTACGAGAAATCGACATCCTCTGTTTGACTCATTTGCCCTCTCGTTTTCAAGAGCGAAACCGATGCCAATGCCTCGGTTTGTAGATGTTACTAGGAGTTGGGGACCATATTGAAGCTGAGTCTTCCTCTTCTACGCCATGATCTACCGATTCGAATCTATCATTAGAAGATTACTCTTTTAAAAATTATTTACCGATTATATTTTCAGAAGATAGTCATTTATTACATAGATTAAGATTTAATTCGATTAAAGTAAGCTGAAGGTCTCAAAAATAGGCTTCAAATTCCCCCACTCACTTCGTAACTCTTGCTTTTTTATCGTACATACTTAGAAAGAATGCCTTCATGGACAAAAGTAAATAAATGTGTTAATAAAAGCGCATATTTGGATATAAATTGCTGTCATATCGATAGATTAATAATTATCCTTCACTTATGGAGTGTTTTCCAAAAGATCTACTAAAGTATTCACTGATTCACAAATAAAAATATTAGATAAGTTCAGCATCTGATGTGGTCACACAACCAATGCTTCTAAAGAGGCTTATGAGCTTATCATAATTTTATAACGTCCTAGCTGTGTTTAAAATAAGTGTAAGTATTCTTCCATTACGCAGAACGGCTATGTAAGAATCAAAGTCCGATGTTCACTTCAGGAACCTACTCCGATCTTAAATCTTTTATGTCAAAGATTATTCATATCAATTTCATAGTTATAAATAGTAAGACATACTTTTAAATAAACGATGTAGAGAATTAGCCATTTTATTGAATATGTATCCAGTAATTATAGAACTTCTAAGCCAATGATATCATTCTATTGCTATAAATGAGAAATATATTTAATATTTTTAAAAAAATTGATGCATTCATTCAGGATTTGAAAGATCGTACATACACAACAATAAAGATCGATAAAAAGCTGAAAGAAATATATAAATATAAATAATATGATTGACGTTACTTCCATAATTTAGAAAAAATTTTATCATTTAATAACTAGTTTTCGAAAAGCGGCACCTGGTGCGATTGGATTCCTACCACAGCCCCAAATATTCGTTACCAAAGTCGGTTGACCTTTTCCTCGTCATCTGCATATTTCGCCATGCGCTCGAATAATTTATCGGACTATTTCAAATGCATTCGCAGCAGACACACCACTTCTATTATATTTCAGTATATATTCATTCATTTATCCAACGGTCTCTCTTTCATCACTCAAACAAACGCTGCACTCATTAAATTCATGTTTACTCCGACCCAATGTAATTCTGCAAAGCGTAAAAATGATTGCTTTCTATCATCGTCGCTTCTCAACTGAATATATCAAATTGGCCACCAATGCTCATAATGATGCTACTAAAAGGTCTCTAACACAACTTGTGCGAAGTAGAGTGATTGTTATAAAAACAGACAAACAATAGTTGGCAGAGAATCCAATTTCTTAGGATAAGGTACTAGTTAAAATACTATTACTAGTTAAAACAGTGCTTCGGAAGCTCTATTTCTCCGTAGCACAAAATTACAAACTTCTCTCCGCTCATTAAAAGTGAAAGCTTGCTACTTTCACACACCAAATTATTCAGCCCGGAAACTAGTTTAAAGCTCACGTTCGACAGCATCAGCTACTAAAAGCTTTAGAAAGATGATGAGAATTATTAGAAAGGGCTAGGGTAGTTTGTCCTTGCTTTCTTCGCGGAGACAGAATGAATGAAAACATCCACGCAAATGCAGCATAGTGACACAATGAATAAATATTTGTCATAGTTTTCAATAAGGAGTGACCAGGATGAATGCTAATACTCAACAGCCTTACTCAACAACAGTTCATACCTCCGCATATTTCTCATTATCGTAGCATTTACCAAAATTGAGACAAAATTAAATGAGAAATATATTGCCCACAAAGCGGAAGCGAAAGATATTCCATTCATGAAGGTATGGCAACTAGAACCCACGTTTCAGTATGAATTGGAATTAGCAAGGAAGTATCCAAGATTAAAATGAAAAATTATTTTTTTAATGACTTTTCTCTTCTAAATTAACCTTGTAAAATTATAAATTAATTATTACGAAAAAAACGCAAATTTGAAATATTGTAATTAAAGGCGTAAAATAATAACTTGACGTATAAAGCTCCTCAGATAATAAACGATAAAAGATTATTAATAACGCTGAACGTGGGGTGGCAGAATGACTGGAAAACATTGGATTAAAGGCTTCAAATATCAGCATCAGAATATCACTTATTGATTTCCCTTATGCCAAAAGAATGAAATTTTCACTTTCCAAACCTACATGGTTTGTTAATAGAAACGAAAGGATTCAAGAATTGACTTTTTATCGAACGATCTTCGCAGCTTTAAATATTCAGGAGTCCATGTAAGTTTGATGTGAATGAAAAATTTGGATTTTAGAAATCACAGTTCAAAATATTTACCAACGTCTCTATTCGGAATCTGCAAAATTTTTATGGGATGAAAAACTGAAAAAGAACTTCCTCC
The DNA here is from genome assembly GCA_036926295.1 of Pachydiplax longipennis. Taxonomy (NCBI): domain Eukaryota; kingdom Metazoa; phylum Arthropoda; class Insecta; order Odonata; family Libellulidae; genus Pachydiplax; species Pachydiplax longipennis. The sequence goes on along the minus strand of JAVFKF010000024.1, from coordinate 17,803,272 downwards.
GTTGTTTCACAAATATTGAAAACAAACTTGAAATAGAAATCCTTATGTATGTCCTAAACAAATTAAATTTTGAAATATTATGGACAATCCATAGCCGATTTTTTAAAAATAGAATGATCCGTGTACAGAAATTCAAAAGTAGCATTTTCCCGAATAATCCATAAGTTATTAGCTATTTTTAACTTTAAGAAATCTATCACATTCACTCACTTTGGTTTCGATTACATAAACCATCGCTTCCGATAAGGATTAAGTTTAGTAGTTCAAGTTGTGCTCACATGATTTCAGACTGGTCAAATAAATTTGAAATTAATATTCATCTCGAGAACCTGCAATTTTCCCACAATTACCTGCAAATTTCTGAACTTTCTTTCAAATTTCAACAGATTATGGCAATAAAATAATGAACATTTTGTTGAAAATGATGCAAAATATCTATGTAATATTAACTTATCTTTAGTTGTATGGATAAGAAAAAAATTATGCATCCGTTTCCTTGAAGAATAAAGCAATTTATAGTTGAGGTATTAAGATTTTAATTTTGGATAGTTTTCCAAAAAAAAAATCTTTAACAACGAATGAATGAAAACAAAATGACATGGAATGTAACCGAAACGTAACATTCAAAAAATTATAATAACAGCTTTCTCTCGTTTGAAATTGTGAGAATCTGTTGTTCTAAGAATATATGAACTGGCTTTTTAAACCTATGGCTCAACCCATCTTTATCTTACATTGATAACTTTTTCTATAGATGTTATTTTCCGTAGATTGCCAAAACTGTTGATATTTACCTTCTAAAAACAAATATGACCATATCGGAAATGGAAGGGAGAGAGAAGTATGAAGAAAACGTGGGGAAAAAAAGAGGGAAATGCCTGCCTAAATAAAAACAATCAACTATTTGTAGAATAAGCTTCATCATGAAGGAAAGGCCGGAACATTCGGGTAATGTCGCTTTAGGAGAAATCCAAGGGAAAGGATCAATAGAATAGGGAAGACTCAGAGGAGAAGCAAACATAATTGATAGGGCACATGATATGCATGTACTGGACTACTCAACGACATACTACAAGAGAAGAGGAGAAAAAGAACAGAAAGGGAAAGATACGGTTACAACAAATAAAACAACGATGAGTCACACGTATGGAGAATTAAAGGGAAATAAAGAAAGGAGTAACGTAAATCTGTGACTGTGTGTCAAGGCAACTTAAGTGATGAATTGAGGACCTAAACACCCTTCGTGCTGATGACTATAAAGACAGACAATCTCAAGTAGTAACCATATTTTTATTACTTAAAACACTATCAATCATTTTTTCATCATCAACCGAAATATAGTAGTCCTTTACCCTTTCAAAAATGGAATTAAAACTGTTTACACCATATGCAGTAGTACTGATATTCATCTATCTCATATTCAAAAAAATATTCGAATTACATCAATCGATATTTTAACATCCGTTTCACAACAAACAATAATGTGCAGTCATTGTAATTTTATCCATTTCCGCGCGTTAAATGATTTACCATACTCTTAATAATTTGCTTTTGCTGTTATGACTTCTGGGCAACGCAAAGAGAGTGAAAGATTGATTCTTAGAGAGGCAAAGAATAAATTCAATCAATGGATTCGTGACCGAGAATTAATGCAACGAAACCACGGCCACTTTTTACCGTATCTAGAAAAATTATTAATCGAACGCTGGATGTTTATTTCGCTTATAAAAAGATTTGGGAAGGCGGTGAGAGATGAGAGGTGTCGAAGAAGTGTAAACGGATGGTTGTGTTTTGAAGGGCTGTCTCGTCAAAAGCTCCGATAAGAAAGGAATGGCAGATGAAAGAGGCTGGGGGGAGGGGGAATAGAGGGGGGCGGGGTTGGAGTCTGGTAAGGAAGGGGGGGAGGAAGGGGGAGCAGACGACAATTTCGTTAGAGAGGAGAAAAGGGAGGCGCGCAAAGTAAATTAGGTGAAGCAGAAAGGAGAAGTTTGCGAGAGGAAAAGTAGGGAGAGACGGGAAAAGGAAGGGTTTGCGAGAAAAAGAGATCCAAAACAGGAGCAAAGAAAAGGACGTAGTCAGATAACATGGGTTATGACACTTGTGGAGGGGAATGTTGAGATACAAGGGGAAGGAGCCTCTTACAGGAGATCGTGTCGTGGGAAGAATTATGAAATGCTACCAACAAATGAAAATCAATAAATAAGGGATAAAAAGGACGCATTTCACGTTATATTATGTAACAATTTAAGAACTAACACTCAAATAAAATTAGCAAAATAACGCAGTTATAACAAAACTATAGTTGTTCGAGGATTCATAGGTTAAAATGTGAGGAAAATAGAAGCAACCAACTTGACAAATCCTATGGAATTATCATAGTCTTCCATTAAATAACTTTAAATGAAAAAATATAAAATTGTAAGCAATAAATTGACTGCTAAAGAGAACGAACACCTAAGTAAGATAAGAATTTAATAAAAGAGGCCAGGAAATGGAAAATAAACGGCAAAGATCTCCAGATAACTCACATTCTTAGAAATTAAAACTGGATATATTCTCGATAAATGATAATGAAAAGAGGACGATAAGTAAATTGGTTGTTTACATTATTTTAGCATTATCTCTCTTATAATAACAAGAAACGTTAGAAGTAGTCGTTAAGGTATACAGTTGATTACATTGGTAATATTCCACCTTTGCGAGGTTTCCATTACTTTAAAGATAAGAATTATCTATTAAAAGAAATTCAATCGATACATATTACAATCCAGATGAATTGATACACATATGTTATAGATAGATGCGAGGCAGTTGCTTTTTTGCGCTCGTTAAATATTGATTTACTTTTATTAAAATCTAAACCTTTACACGTACAGATATTGTTGTTGTATTTTTCTTCTTTTCATTACTGTAAAATGAAATTTTCATTGTTTAATTCGTCAATTTTAATTCTCGCTAAGAGGGTGTCTATCTCATAATATTTGAGAACACGACGCCACTTCCTTTCGATGCCCAAATGTTACGGCGTCGTTGGAGTGCAGAGAGAGAGAGTGATCACACCAATGGAGAGAGAGGCGCGTGGCACAAAACGATGGAAGAGGGAGTGAGAGGGCGTGAGGTTAATATGAAAACCGAACCCATCGCCTTCTTGAAAGTGGGCCCCGGAGAAGAAGGGCGAGTGGCAGCGAGGAAAAACTTGGCCATTTTATTTTCTCTCCGCATTTCGCTTCTTCCCCAACCTTTATTCCTCAAAGAGTGGGAACACGAATTCGACGGGTTTCTCTAAGGAAGGGAGCCTGTCGTGGAATTTCTATCAATGCCCCCCAGTCCCTTCTCCGCCCCCGCTCTTCCACGCTCTTTCACCCAAAGGAAATGAAAGTCCCGGCGACGATCCCACTCCAAAGGCGCCAATCCCTTAACGCCGATGCGCGACGACTTCCAGAACACTTCCTCCCCTCTCACTATAAATCATGCTACACACCCGGCCACTTCCTCCGGAAGACCCTCCCCAGCGCTGAATGGGGCTCTCCGACAAACGCGGCCGCACACTTAACCTCTGCTCGGACGTTCGCTCATTGACGCCTGCCGTGCGTGCCCTTTTCCCCCTCGTATTATGGAGCGACAGCAGGATTAAAAAGTAAAGGATGAATCACGGAACCGCATGAGACGACGTCGAAGGTGCAAATGGTTTATGGAATACCTATTCTCGTACTTCTCATCAACTTTGCATCACACTTTCGAATCTTTCATTATAATCAATTAAAGAATAACCTTACTTTCTGCTGCACAAGAATACATGTACTATAGAGCCTAAAATACCTATACAAATCATTATCATAAATAATATACTGTCAAAGACCATACTTTTATGTGACGAAGATGATCCTATCTAAAATTAGCTTCTCTTTTCATTCAAAGGAGTAACTTAGTTATCAACTGTTTTCATCTAAATACAATGGACTTAAAATAAATATAAATAGATAGACTCTTTATTAAAGAAGTTAAGCACATATAGGCCTCTTTTCCAACTTACTCCGTGTGTCGTTGTATTAATTATAGCTATATATAATAAATATGATAAATTCAAAAAATTAAAGAATTTATAATGAGAAATAGCAAATTAAGGAGGACAAAGAAGAAACCGCGTTGCGGGGAAACACCCCAAAGAAGGGGTATGGAAAAAATTCAGTAGAAAATATATAAGTAAATATATGTATTAAAAAAAGTGAAAAAATAAAAATTATTGAATACCCTAACATGACATAAGTAACAAAAACTTGAATTAAATAATATTAAATATTTGATTTTATTTATTTAATTAAGATTATAGAAATGATTCTAAAAATAGATTGGTAGCATGTGGTGCAAATGAATTCCACAAAATTACAAGACAACAGCTTTTTGAAATCAAAAGGTTATGTGGATGAAATCCATGGAAATATTAATTAATACGTTTTTCGATATTTCTGATACGTAAATAGGGGATTTGACAAGTATGGACGTTATTTTTAGAACACGATCAGATTTTAATTCAAACACGGATAGTAAGACTTCTTATCAAAAATTCATCGTAATCATCATGATTTTAATTTATAAATGCGTTCATATTTCAAAAGAAATCATGATCAAAAGATGACTCGGGATGATATGAGCACTATAGTTTTATTGAGTGGACACTTTTCTTTTCTTGCACGGTAATGGTTATTTTTTTCAGCCTATCTTTCAGAAAAGTAACTTCCTCTCTTATAGACGCAGAGAAACTCGAAAGTTCCTTGCTTAAATTAAAATAGAGTCCAACTTAGCTAAAGCACTCTCCATAATCTCTCAGCACATACATTTACGTGAAAGTGATGCTAATTAATAAGATGTTTGCTCGCTTTCATTAAGTTATCTTCTATTGAGTCCATCTCGGAGTTAGAGACTGCCTCCACCGTTCGAAACTGCTGAATTCTACAGTTACCACTTTCTTTAGAATTACACACCATTTACAGCATTAGCTCCTTGCTCAAGTCGGTTTTCAAGAAAGCGTGTATATTTATAGGAGATTTCGCCACATAAACGCAACCTATACGGCTTGCTACCTATTCCTTCCTTAAATAGCAGTTTTAACTAATTCATACCATCTAGATGGTTCAAAGAAATCGTCTTTCAATCGGAATTCGTTTCAGTTTCCCAATTCGTAGTAGTGTTGCTACAGTGAGCTGTAGTTCATCTCATCAGTAATGGTGGATTATGTGGAACAAAACAATATGTATTTTTCTTTGTATTGCCAGAATACACTAATTCCATGGGAATTTTATGAGTTGTTTCTTGATCTGACAGTCAAAATTGTAATTAATTGTAATTCGATTTTCACTTCAGTTTAATCCACCAATACAACTAGAAAAACTAGAACACAGTTTTCACTTTCAACATATTTACCCTCATAAAATTTTACGCGTCGTTTTCCTTTTCCCAAGATTCCCCGCCGACTTATTTCCTTGCTCTGGAATGTGTTGTTTACACCAATAAAGCGTCATTGTCTGCCAATAATTAATCAGAAAATAAGTGAAAAAGGAGAGTAAATGGTATAAACCATTCCATAATTTCAAATATGATGCTCCAATTTCGCTTCAATGTACAAAATTTCTGAAGCATGAGTCTTCATTTTGGAGTACACTCTAACTTATGGCTCACTGCCTGTTTGCTTCTGTGACCATTCACAGGAACACAAGTATTTATGCATGTACAACGTTTGAAATTTTTAAAAGGACACCTTACACGTTATGGTTTTCTTATACATGAAGCTCTGGGAATTCGGAAAAGATATTCATTTGAATACCTTATTTTGATTGTGTTAATGGACTTCTGATGGTCATAATAAGAAAAATAATTAGAGCAATGTCACGGATTCGATTTAACTTTAGCTTGAATTTGATAAATTTTCCTCCGTAGTGGCTAAAAATAATATTGTGCTTCGGGAATTAAGAAGTCACTTTCCAAATTTTTCGTAGGTTATTCGCTCATAACGAATACACCTCTCATTTTGTACTGAAAAATTATGTATGACTCTTTTGCGTGTATATTCTATGTAACGTATAACTGCAACCACAAGATTGACTTTAAATGGAATTTTCTAATAATCCAGTGGAGGAGAGAGAGACAAGTAGTGATGCAATTCTCTTCTCTAAATTTTGGGAAAACGCTTGCTTTGAGACTCTATGAATGTCTCTTATTACGAAACAGCTCTACTCGAAGGATGTCTTAAGTCGAACCCGAGGCCTGAGTTTCGGCTTCTTATTGACGATTCGACGCACTCTGCGATATGAAAATATTCCCATTCGCATTGGATGCATTTCAATTTTAAGTTACCGTTTTGAATGCTAAAAGAGATTAAATGTTGATAAAATGCTCACGTCGATGAGTTCCTCCCTACGGAAATTCTCCAAAAATAGAGCTAGAAATTCCTTGGCAATGCCACGTATTTTCAATTTTAAAAGTTGGATGCTAGAAAAGTTTAGCAGAGCAACTTTTTGTGCATAGGACTAAAAGTAAACGTAAAAAGGAGTTATTTCTCACCACCTCAAAGGAAAAAAATATTCTTAAGCCATTTTTTCGTCCTTAGAGTACTTTGAGCCGACATATACTCGTATACTGGGTATGCATTTTGAATTTTTTCTACTAATATGCATTTGGAATAATAATATTATGAACTTACAATCCTACGGCTTTTTCTCTAAAAAATTAGCAGGGAGACTAATTTAATACTCCACAAGGAGTTAGAATTCAATTATAAAATATATCATTTAAATTTCAGTTTAATATATTTTTCAGTATATTTTTGTTAATGTCTCCATTAAGTAAGTTCTTATTTATCTTACTTTTAACTTCATGTGTACGGGACGATATCAACAGCTACTCTCCGCCAATATCCAATTGGAAAATGGCAGAGATGATAGATTACCTCATACAGATAATGGTGATGCAATGCCCCGTTGCTGTGATAAATTAAATTTTAAACATCTCAGCAACCAGTCCATATATTCCACGTGTATGTGTCGCTGCACAGCGTTACTCAATCGGCTGCCGCGTAGATCTTCTGAAATGGACTTCGTCCATTAGAATCCCTCTAAGGTCGATCTGCTTTATTAATGTTCCATTGACCGGCCTGAGAATAGTTTTGCATTAAATTTATCGACCTCAAATATTGTAAGTAGCATCGATAGAGCGTTTCAATCATAGTAAACATTAAAAAGAATTATAATTCTCGTACTGCAAAATTAAGAAAGTTTTTAGCTAAAAGCCATACTTAGAGATAGAAAATTTCAATCTCTTTTCAAAAGAAAAATATTTTCAAATTCAGGAGCACAAATACTTGGATTGGTCATTCGAAAATTCATCCTCTCCTCAAATTAATTAATAAAAATAAGATATTCTCTACTATTTCCATTTGATCTACTTATGGACATAACTTGAAAATTCCATAAGCATGTCATTGGCATACCGATGACTTGTGCTGAGCTGTGGAGACATCGATAAATGGCTCATGTGTGTATGTTATGCATACGAGTATAAGTATATTTGGTTAATTAATGTCCATCTTTATGAATCCTCCTAAATTATACATGGTATGTGTGGAATACGCGACTTAACCGAAATTCAAAAATATCTCTATCATTTTATCAGCAAAATACATGTGTGTACATAAATACGTAGAATGTAATTGAACGACTCGGGCAGAGCAGGAATATCATTATATATAAATCCAAAATTCCAAACTTAATAGTCTCAAGCTGATTTTGTTGAAATCAAAATTTCACAATGTGAATGAAGTAAAGTTGACATTGCACGGAAAATCGTACTCCAAGAAAATTTTCCAGAAGGTAAATGGAAAGAAAGGAAAGAAACTTTTACCCTATTCTCCCAATTTGTGGTTGGTTGCTCTAACCACTAAGCTATATTGCCAGAGCATTAAGATATGTTATGCAGACTTTTTATAATTGGAGTAATTTAACTTTGGCAATACGGAGATCCGGGGTTCGATTCCCAGTCCCGTCTGACTTTCTTCATTCCCATTTCCCCTCTGCAATGTCTCTTAGTCAATTATCAAGAAGGTCACGCAATCTTCGGGGGTGAATATTTCTTAGTACTTACTTACTCACGTACTTCACAGACGGTTTTTATATCATATAAAAAAACCTACATCAGTTTAGATAAAGGTGTATTATAGAAATATTTAGTTCATAATCTAAATGTATTGAATTTTTATCGTCACGAAACTATAAATATGGATCAAAATCTAACGGAATAATGGAGTATAGGGATTAATTCAGATATAGGGATGTATAGGGATAGTATAGGGATTTTTGTGAAACAACTTATGCGATAGATTTATTATTCCATTGTTTATTGGAATGTTTTAAATCGTGAAACTTTAGAGCTTAAGTTTTTGACTACTAAAGAAAAAGCTACTAAAAACAGTCCCACAGTAAAGTACATTTCTGTTTCCATTTCCTGTAGTCCTCAAGATCCAAATCGCTTAGTACCACACAAATTGGATTCAGTGCAGCATGCATATTCAAAGAAAGCGGGGCACATTTCTCACTGATTTTTAATTAATTCTTTATCCATATCAGTGAATCCCCTCTTTTTGGATCTTCACTTTTTCCTTTTCTCTTCACGACGTTCCTATAACAGGCTTTACGGAGCGGGAGCCTCTTCCATTACCCTATTTCAATTTCCCTTATCACGGTTTTCCTAAATTTTTGGAACTAGGGCGTAAAAGTCAGTATATTTTTGGGAGAAGCGGAAGAGTTCTCCGAGATAATGAAATGAATTAAGAAACCGTGTCAAATTTTGACGCAGTGAACGCATAAATATCATTACTTTTTATTCGTAGTTAAAGTAGCATCAAATACAATCCTAAACAAATTAGTTGATGTATATCTAAGGAGCGCATTAGAAACAAATGCTAAGAAATGTATCAGCGTACAACTTTAACGTTATTGATGTAATTTTAATTTACTAAAGCGAAGACGATGTCACAATTATCGTAACAAATTTTTGCTTTCATAAGAAAATAAATGTAAATTGTGTCTTAGAAGAATGTTAAACTAAATCTAATGTTATTAACTTTACCAGTTTACCAGAGATTATACATAAAAAAAATCAAATGTGACGACAAGTAATTCAGAATGCAAGGCTGGTATCGATGAGCTGAATCTTCCAAAACTAACTGAGATAAAAGCATTTTTGGGAAATCAATGGGCCAATCGAAAAGTAATTCAATTTGATGATTTAACTAATGGAATACAGTAGCTTTTTCCCTTTCAAAAATTTGCAGACAAAAGCGATGGCTATCAATTAATTTTTTTTCAAAAGTCAAATCATAATTCGTCCAAGATAAATAAATGCCATTTTATTATGCTGATTGCGATTTTAATATGAACCACAGTCGTCTTAATTTTGATGATAAATTTTATATTTGCACCCCTCTGTTAAACCGACCTGCATAGTCCTTGCATAGTAAAATACGAAATTACATTCCACTTGACGCACACTTCAGATGTGTAATATTCTCGTATTCAGAATTAAAAAATACAAAAATTTTAAACTTACCAACCTACTATGTTACGCTGCTTACATTCAATGTTCGCACAGCTAAAAAGAGAAAATTTTTCTTGGTCTACACTAAATATCTTGTCTATCACATTCTTTGTTATGCTCATCAATGTCAACATTTTATCTTTGATAAAAATCATCATTTTCCAGTAAATTGAAATGGTTTTCAAAGGAAACGAAAAATGGAGTAAATATTTAAATAATTAAATAGCATCTAAAACCTTGTGACGAAAAAATGTCAAATATCTTTTGAAATCGATTACAGCGTACGATTATTGATCTCTGTTCTCATTAATTTTCACTAAATAATCCCTTGTCGTATTTTTCTGTTAAATTGATTAAGATTGAAATGAAAAAATTGAAATAATATATTTCCATCACTGTTTTGTGATTCGCAAATTGCTAAAAAATTTGAATAATATTTTGCGTTAATTCAGCGATTTAATTTTATTACAATATTTGCTTTTTATTTCCACTTCCTTCTTAAACTTCCAAAAACTTCATAAAATATTCGTCATCTCAAAATTGAAATCTATCGAAGAAGCCGAAGTTATTCATTAATAACATCAGCTATCGATAAAGGTCTCATAGTGCCTATGGGGACATTAGAGGTTCCTCAGAGATATCTAGAGATCTAAGTGCTCTACAAAATATATTATAAGGCTCTGGAAGCATTTGACTGAAATTTAGATTCGATCAAAATGAAATTAAATTTAATTACTACATTTATTCCTCTATCATGCATAAATTTTGGGTTACCGCCAGCAAAAGGTCTTCTCCATCTTACACCTCTTGCGACCAGTAATTCTGTGCATACACTCGACCTAAATACGCCCCCACACTCACAACGGCACCCCTTCCTTCACCCACACCATTTTTCCCCTACCCTCTTCCTAAGAGCATTCTTTCTAGACGCCTCCAGCACTGTCAACCCATCTCAGCATCGCGCCCCGACCTCATGTTAAACCATTACACCATCCGCCAGATTCTTATCAAATCCTCCAGCGAAGCCTCTTTGCAAAAGAGGCGGCGAAGGGGAGTTCTGCGTTCCCGGAATGCCAAAGCTCCTCTATGCAGCCACAGTCCGCCGAGAGAGGAAAAGTATTCCATGATCCGCCAATCACGATGCTTCTCCCATTCCACACACATCATTCGCAGAACATCCTTTTCTATGATCCTAGTCTTCTTATTTCAAGAACCTCGAACCGGCCTCTTTTGTGCAGTGATGAATGATTGAATTAACGTTAGTGCAGCCTCCTTTGAATCCATAAATACTTAAAAAAAACTTTTGAGAGGCATTTTGATTCATTGTTCAGAATATCGGAAAACATTTGAGATTTAGAGATGATTTAAATGTAAAATGGTAAATTAAATTTGCTAAAGATCGATTTGCATTGAAACTGAATTGAAGTACTCACGTCTTCTCCCTTAAAATATTCTAAGAGATAATGCTTTCATAATACCTTTAAATATGCATTTGTTTTGTATTCATAATGATGTTGAGTTATTGATTCGTCCCCATATTTGCAAAGAAAACCCAAAATGGGCCTCCATAACCAGTTAAGTTAAAGACAACTATTAATAAACGAAAATTCGTTAACATTTTCTTTGATAGAACGACAAGCGTTCAGAAAACTTTCGTTCTTTCTGGCATCGAACATGGAATCCAAAGTAGCGAAATTAGCACAGTAACCCCTACACCACTAGAGATAGATTCCACTCATCGCTTCAATGTAGCATTTACTGGGATAAATTACGAAAAACGTTCAATGAAAATAAATATTGAGGATCCTATATCCAAGTGAGTGGAGGAATATTCGTCGTTAAGTTTGGCAGGATTGTTTTATTATCTTCAATTTTTCAGTAATATATGTGAAGTATTATTGAAATAGGTTGTTGGCGGAAAACTTCATACCTAAGCGGTGTTTTCGAGACCTGATCCTATCAGGAGTTCGTGCGACTACTGTTCGTACAAACATGCCGACGTTACCATACCCTCCACATTCGTTCAGATACTCTCATAAAGACCTTATTAGATTCCTCGTTTAGTTTTCTTTCACACATAAATCGCCTACGATACTAAATTTCCTTATTTTGAGATATTTGGGCATGAATACTTTTTGAGATATTTTGAATTGTTTTCAAATTTTAGGGAGAATAAGTCCAAGTTCAACTCTTCATGAGTGTTTCTTTGCAGTTGTTTTTTTATGGTAACTATTTGTAAAATATCTTGTAGCACTTGTTGATTTTAGTCAAACGACACCACTCGCAGCATTCTATGCGTACGCGCTCTCGTGCTGTATTTTTTGCGCGGCAATCCCTTATTATTCCACTATGAAAAGGCGAAAATGTGACGTCGTTGTATAATGTTACCCGCTCAAGATCTATCTCGCATAACAATCTTACTTCTCTGCTGTATACTACCATATACGTTTATTTGGAAGGACTTCATAGATATGAAGTTATTTAAATTTGTTTAGCATACACAAAATTGAAACATTGACTTTCGGATCGCCTCACCGTATAAGATCAATGGTTTACGTTTTCTGTATAAATATGAAGAAAATTATTCAGGAATCAAAACATGTACACGTGGTTCCTCGTAATACTTGTCACATCCATCAAACATTTTTTCCGTCTATTGCATAAAAATCATGTCGACTTTATGTAATTTCTGCTGGTTTTTATATCTTATTGTACAAATAATATACTTTTTCAGACACTACTCTTCGACAGATAAGGATGATTCAGAGGAAATTCAATATCTAACTTTAGTTTAAGGAAGAGCTATCATTGAAAATAAAAAAGGAAAATAATCCGGATGTTTATCACTTCTTTTCCTCCTGGCACCGGAGTGTATTGCGTTTTCTTCTCCTTCTATTCGGTGGAATCAGGATAGAAAAGTACTGCATTTATCGATAAGGTTCTGCGCTAGTTTGGAAAATGTCTCTCTGCAGCAAATTCACCCCACTTTCCGAATTTAATACTCTCTCGAAGTTTTCTAATTCGCTTTTCAAGGAGGAGTTTTCAAGCAATAAAACTAATACCCAGAGAGCCCAATATGTGCCATGAGATTTAATTTTTTGTTGGATTATATACGTACATTCAATCGAGTAGGAAAAGAACGTATATACAGTGCTGAGGGTTACGTATAATTTCAAATCCTTCAGATTCGTAGACGCTGGCCTATAAAATCAAAGCGAGTTTTACGATACTAAAATATAGCATGTAGTATTTTATACCCTTCGCCATTGAATAACAGGATTTGAACTTATGATTTTTTCAAAAGAAAAACATCACATTCTATTCGGTATAAACAAAGTAAATTTTTTCAAAACATTCGGCTCTATCACCACAGAGTCATAGAAGCTCTCCGATATAGGATACTAACTCGGAATATCTTGCCAATAACGCTTAATTCAGAATTATTATCAGTAAAACATGAATAAGGAACGCGATGATTTTTACCTGACAAGTTACTCAGAAGTCTTGTCAAAAATTTACGCCTAAATGACGATAACTCTGAGTGGAAGCATTAAAGGCTGAGAATTAGCCCCAGTTACGTAGTGAATGGCTGAGCACACAGTGAATGTCGTGAATTTTCCGTAATGTGTAGCTTTTAGGCTTGGGCTTTCAGGCTTAATGTCAAAAATTCTTTCCCGAGGGAAATTCGACTGGTACAATTTTGCGTTCTGCTGAGCGAAAGAATCTTAAAAATGAAGAATCAATGCAATTGGCAAAGTGAGATCAAGGATTCCTTTTTCTTTAGAGAGAAGTGATAGCCACGAAAAGTAGGAATGAAAGAGAGTGATAAACGCGTAGGCTAGAGGGAAGAAAGTGAGAGGGAGGTCATGGTGGGGCAGGTAAAGACGGCGGAAGGGTTGAAAAATACTTAATAAGGGAGCTAAATGAACACCTTAAATATTTAAATAACAATTACGAAGTTGACATGGAATTGGATTAAACTGAGTTGGCGGAAGTGGGCAGGATGGGCCACCAAGAGAAGGAAAGGAGGGGAGGGAGGGGAGAAGGGGAGGAAGAGGAGAAAGAGGCAGGAAAGAGTGGATCAGAGAGGAAAAGGAAACTGGGAATTTGACGAATGGAGAGCGATGCAGAATTAAAGCGAATGTAAGGGAGGGAATCAGTTCAAGTAAACGACCGTTTGATCACTGGTGATTATCATTAGATCATGAGGAAAGCAATTATAGAGAGAGCTTCGTCTGTGATTTTCAGATGGAGGAAATGAAACGGCCGAACCCATTGGAGTCAATAAAAATAAAGGTCGCTAGAGATCAGTGATTTAGTAAAGGGAGTTTTCTATACGAAATGGATTGCGTCACGCACCCAGTGTTGAAAAAGTTAATCTTTGTCACTTTAACCCAATAATCCCTAGGAAGAGCTTTGAAATTTTGCGTACGAATGTAATTAATTTAAAGATCCCCGGTGGGGAATGGCAGGAGGTGAAAAGTATAAGAAAGATGAATACATAGAAATTTTTCATTTAGAATGAAGTTAAAGATCGCATATGTGCAGGATAATGAATGACGTCCTAAAAATCAGAAAGGAGAATTTAACTTCATTTGATATATTCAGATCATCTTTGACATTTCATGTAACACGATCAAAGTGATAAACTCTAATGTTTTCACTTAGTATGGAAACAGTTACAATTTAAAATATAATAATTAAAAATAATATAACAATCCTAGAGGATATTCTGAAAACTTGTATTCTGAAATTTATTGGGTAGTGAGTGAAGGATAGAGGCTGAATTATGCAACTCTTAAAAGTTTCAAATATAAGTGAGAATAGATACTAGTCACTGCCAAATTACAAATTTGAATCCTCCAAGCATATTGAACAGGATGACCTATTCATTTAACCCGTTGAAATGCTCTTTGCTTGTTAATATGAATCGAGAGAAATGATATCATCATCTCTTTTGAGAGATTTTTATAGAGTTAAGTGAATTTTCAGAGCCTTTTGAGGTTAAATTTTCAAAATCTGCGATATGATCTGATAGGGTAAGATGTAAGGTAAATACGGTTTCAATCCAATCCATAAATATTTCCTGTCATGTACGGCTTACAATGTTATCTGATGGACAAAACCATAACTTTTCCGAAACCAAAATTGATTTGAATTTGCTGAATTGATGCATTTTCGTTGCGTTTGACAAGAAAACGTTATGCTGTTCTCGTGGAAGATAAAAGAATCTCATTCTGTACTCTATGAATACCGGTTTATTGAAAATAATAATGAAATTCATGTTATTGTATACATAGACTCATTACGAACTCTTAATCATGAATTTAAAGCGTTATCTGTGACATTACTTGTGATACTAAGGGGCAAACCTTAAGGAAAATTGTCGCAAGTTTAGATGATCTCTCCAACAATCAGTCATCTACATGAATCCCTTAATGAGCAACAGAGGATAAATGTTGATAATGGTAGATGTGTGATAATTATAATACTCAAAAAGGCTACTAAGAGACGTACGTGGTAAGAATTCCTCAAGAATTCAGTAAAATATATGTCATATTATTCATAAATATATAAATTATATATAAAGTTAATTATATAAATGTATCAATGTTGGCCGTCCTTAAAATCAACTAGCCATTCATTAATAATGAAGCACAAAGAACATACGTAGCAGTTTAATAAGTATTTATTCGAAAAAATAAAATCGAGAAAACTAGCTTGGATTCTCACCGATTTTTTCCAGATTGCAGGGATATCTTATCCAAAAAGCGAGAATACCTAGAGTTTCCACGAAAACCATTGCTAACATACACATTTGAATAAAGGGACATTGAAAGAGAACGAATCTTCAATAAATTATCTTCCATTTACAGTTATTCTTTACGACAAAATTCTTCCTCCTCTTGGCATCATCGGTACATCTAAGATATCGCCGATCGACTGGTACTCAAATTCGAGAGGGCTTAAGAGTTATATATTGTATTCCGCTTACGCAGCAATCTTCTTTCCACTGAAAAGTGGGGGAAAGAGGGGAGAGGATTTTGAAAGAGGCAGGAAAGAAATGGAAAAGAATATTGGAATGAATCGATTTTTATATCAACTAAGAAATTCTAAAATGGCATCAGTCCGTCAGTCAAAATGCTTTCATAAAAACGCAGAATAAATCTTCTTCCGCAATTTAATTTGTAACTTTTCTATACAGATTCAATGATCTAATTAGACAATCTGGATAATTTACTGACAAGGAGAGTACACACCGTCGGACGCGATTTAAGTGGTAAGACTCGGTAATTTGATAGATATCGAGTCAAGATTGACGAATCACCCCCAAAGTTGGGTTTTATGAGCGATAGTTTTCACGGAAAATGAACTTAAAGTTTACGAAAAATTGTCAGGTAGGCTATAAAGCTAAGCGTAGCGACCTTCGTCATTCGTCATTTCCCTGGAAAGGCAACACAGCCTAAAGCAGGGGAACTTCTCAATGTAATGTATAATGACCAAAAGACCAATAAACGCTTTTCAAAACAACAACTTCGTCATTCGAACGTTTGGCGCAGTGTTATGGTATCCGCTTCCAAAGTCCTTTTGGTCGGGTTCGAGCCCTCATGCGGGAAAATTTCTTTTCTCTTTTTTTCTTTTACGTACTCTGTCATAATCTTAACTTATATCTGTTTTCTTCTTTATTAAGGAATGAATTCTGAATGCGCGAAATAAAAATCTTTACGTTACTCAAACAGTTGTCGGCTTCTATATTTAAACCAATGTGTTCAGAGTTCAGAATTGGTAAATGTAAGTCGGGTATTGCAATAAAAGTTGCAGTTAGAGCGAGCAGCTGGATGTAGGAGAGATTTGAAATAGTCCTCTGCGTTACCTCTCTAGTATTGTAGTTTTCAGATAATAAATGCGGACATAAGTATTTGCGCATAATTTGAAGAAACGGGTGACTCACAGCGGAAAAATACTCTAACTTTTGGAAAATAAGTTCAAAATCCACCAAAAGAAGAAAACAGATATAGATTAAGATTATGACGGAGTACGTAAAAGAAATAAAGAGAAAAGAAATTTTCCCGCATGAGGGCTCGAACCCGACCAAAAGGACTTTGGAAGCGGATACCATAACACTGCGCCAAACGTTCGAATGACGAAGTTGTTGTTTTGAAAAGCGTTTATTGGTCTTTTGGTCATTATACATTACATTGAGAAGTTCCCCTGCTTTAGGCTGTGTTGCCTTTCCAGGGAAATGACGAATGACGAAGGTCGCTACGCTTAGCTTTATAGCCTACCTGACAATTTTTCGTAAACTTTAAGTTCATTTTCCGTGAAAACTATCGCTCATAAAACCCAACTTTGGGGGTGATTCGTCAATCTTGACTCGATATCTATCAAATTACCGAGTCTTACCACTTAAATCGCGTCCGACGGTGTGTACTCTCCTTGTGAGTAGAAAACTGACCTACTCGGGGAATAACAAAACATATTCCATGATATTCATGGAGAAATTAACTTTATGCAAAAATAGAGTAAACGTGTAACATCGAAAAAATATCGATATTATATTTCATGTATGTTATGGTTTATTTATTGATTCCAATGAATTTAATATGTTCTAAAGGTATAATTTACGTAACTAAGCTATATACAACTCAAACAATTCCTCAAATACCATCTAAACAGATCCTTTTACTCTGCTTACTTATAGTCAGATTCATTTTGGATTGCGCTTTCCTAAAATATCTAAGGAATGGATAACATCTCCGTTTTTAATTAAAAATATGCCTTACGTTTGTCTTGTCATGCCTTATTTTTTACCTTATTATTTAACTACTATCTTCATCATGTTTTTAACCTTATTACGACTGAGTTAGATAGATAGGAAGATAGGATATTACTTCAAGACTCAATTCTGTTCAAAATTTTCTGAATCGGAGCAAATAAAGGAAAAATTAAAAACATTCTAAAAGTTTAATAAAGATGGTGAGAATCGGTGGTTTAGTTTCAGTGCACCATGCTGCATTATTGCAAAAGCAGCCGTGAGTACTTCCAGGCATTAACTTTGGTGGAATTTCATATCCTCATTTTATACTTTACGAAGTCTCTCCAAAGAATTGCCAAAATTAGTCTTTGAAAAAGACGTAGAAAATCGAGAAAATTCATCTAAAGAGTTTAAAAGCTTATTCAACAAATGCTTAGAAAACAATATGGGATAATTTTTCCAAAAACGTTGACTGTCTCGAACAACTCCAATTAAATAAACAGATTCTTAATTCTTTTGATGGCATATTTCAAACTATTTCATCATATTGGTGATTAAATGACGCTTTAACGATAAAGAAAATTGTATGAAAAATAAGCTATAAATAAAAAGAGACTGAAATAAAAGTTTGCTAACTAGTCTTCGAAAAATATGTTATTTATTTTCATAAACTAAGATATTAGATATTTAATCTCTCTTTTTGGCATTTTCTACATCATTTATGGTATGTTAAATTTTTATAACATCTTGGTATAGAAATCAATGTAATCAATGCCATGATTATCATGCCATTGAAGAAAACATCCTGAGATTAATTTAAAATTACGCGGAAAATTAAGCTTTTAAGTGTAAGAAAAATCTTCGGTTAATATTACAGGAACGCCAGATTTATTATTTTTATACTTTCCGCGGGAAGAGTTCCTCTGAGGAATAGGTGGAGGGAAGCGTAAAACTAATGTAATGGGTTAAAAGCTATTGGAAGTGGGAGATGAAGGGATGATATCTAATCAAAGAAGGAGCCTTGAGAGGTCTTTGAAGAAATGCGAGGAGATTTCAGAGTCGAGGAAAGAAGCTTAGGAATATTTTGGAAGATGGGAAGGGAAGGGATTACATGGGGAAATTCCAGTGGAGAAGGAACCCAATGCCGAAGGAAAAGAGTAATTGAATTTCTCCGTAATAATCACAAATAGCGGTATGAAAGAATCTTTATGAATCAGTGGAACTAGTAGTCCTGAAAATCTTGTCGAAAATAAACGCAACACTGGTACACTTACTAGTTTTTGTTTGTTAAACATACCAGTGAGTTAATAAGTTTCCATGGCTCAATTGAAGCATATACTACGAAATAAAATATGAATTCGTATACCGTATCAATCTACAATTCCTTTATAAAGAAATAAGTTACCGACGCTCATTTTGCATCCTATAGGCAAGGATGATTTATTATGCAACTGTAAATAAATGTAAAGTAACCTCCTCAAAACTCTCAACAGAACTTGGGGGACCTTTAAGAAGTCAATTATTAAACAATAATAGGTCAAAAAGGCTACAGAGATGTTGTGAAATTCATATTTCTTTTGCGGTTACCTAAGCCTACATGGAGCAAAATTAAAACTATTCATCGATTAAATTGTAAATCACGCGGAAATATCAGATATCATAGTAAACAATATTCAAGAAAAAATAAATGCGAATAAAACATAAAAGTGTTGGTCAAGAATGCTTAGACAGTATGACATTCATGATGTTGGCACCTTGATTAGCTATTTTGAAATATCTGATGTGTTAATGAAATGTATGTATGTAGAGTAGCTGCATGCATGAGTCCATTAAGGAACGGTAATTGGATTCCAGATTTTCTATTAATGATTTGATCCGTAATCATTCTTGTGATTTCAAGCCTCATTGAGAAATCCTAAAAATACGAAAGTGGGTAGAAATCTTTGCCATTGTGAAGCCAATGTTGTATTGATAATCTACTTTATTTCTCTTTTCAGAATAGATAAATACGTAAATCGATACCTCAATCTATAAAAGATGCAATCCTCTTGCCTATGAGCTTTCCCACGAGAAATCTATGACGCAAAATTTAATAAATGAAAGATGAAATCTGCGTAAATTACATTTCTGGCGAATTCAATAAGTGTCCTTCATAGATCGAGATTTTCTACGAATCACTTCATCACTCCTTAAAAACCTCGGAGAATAGTCATCATCAGGTGAAAAAATAATCAAAAGACAACGATTGTATGGGAATAACGAAAAAGGAAGGAATGCGGGCAGAGGAAGAAAGGAAATTTTAAAGCAGAGGAGAGGCCCCCGAATGGTCTTTTAATCGATTAACCCAGCCACGCAGTATTAATTGGAATTAGTGTCATAGCGAGCGGTGGTGGGCAGAGGGTGAGGGCATTTGAAAATGGAATTCGGAGGTCAGGAAGAGGGAAGGGACGTTGAGAGGGCACCAACGGGAGGATGTGTATTAAAATTGCCCTTAATGGAGAGGATTTGGAGAATGGGTAGGAGAGAAGTGGAGAGAAAAGAGCTGAAGTGGGAAGCCTAGGAGTGATAGGAGAGAATGAAGGTGAGGGGAATAAAGAAAGCGAAAAAAGGGAGAAGCGAAGCGGTGGAGACAGGAGAGGCGTGAATAGGATGAAATGATGTCCGTGAAAGACTGACGAACAAATGTGTTTGGAAAGAGAGAGAGAGATCTGATATCCCTTGCACACATTGCATATGACTTTTGCGCTTGCCTGCCGAGCGAGGATATTTCGTTTAAAATTAAAGAAACAAATGTTGTGCAAACGTACCGAGATGGATAAATGACTATCTTATGCGTGTTGAGCTACCGACCGCTAAAAAGGCGTCCCGCAAATTAACCATGTCCGCTCAAGTTTGGCAATAGTCAACATATTTACCTTTTGATGAGAATCCGGTTAATTAGAAGCGTGAATGTGTTTTAGGAAATAAATGCAACGCTATTAGTTACCCGCCTCAATCGATGCGGAGCTTCACGCAAACAATCTAAACACAGCTAGCTGTGTTTTAACTCACAATTTCATGTCAAAGTCTATCTAATTGAATCCACCAGGCGGATGACTTTCCATTAAATTTTCTAATGCAATAACACAGTACCTACACATGATCCTAGTTTTAAATATACAATCTGTTCCTATTTGGGACACTCGTTGAGACTTCTCCGGGTGGACATCAAAGTTTCAGCGTGAATCGCACCGTTATATAATTTACTTTCTTTGCTAATTTTTCAACAAGTTTCCGAATTTTTTTCGAATTATGTGAATACAAATAACTACTTTCAAGCTATTTGTTGCTGCTATTACGTTTTATGACCATTTGTAACGCCGATACATAACGTTTGTTTTTGTTTGTTTTAAATTGTCTCATCTCATAAAGATATATTTTCGCTTTCACCATAGGCGAACGTGCTACCCACTTAGCTATCCAGGAGCTCCATGTTGAGTTTCTTGATGTTGTTTCCCAATATCAGCATTCGTTACCATCACTCCCTCTTCTATCCTATCTGATTGATAACACAAACTGGTCGCCCAGTGCGTACAACATTTTTATTGATAAATTTCAATCTATAGAAAATTGTATTTCGCATTACATGTAAATTATTTTTTAAATTTATTAACTTTATCAGTCGGAAGATATCAGAGTGCTATATGCCTGCCTCAAGAACAATTAAAATGGAGTCGTTCATAATACACTTCTGCAACCACAAAAAGATTTTTGAGGACTAATTTGCGATCTTTAAATTAAAAGTGAATAAAATAAGATTGAGAATAAAAAATCAAATCAATGTCATATCTTGAGAAGGAACGAACATGGAAAAAGCCTGAGAGGACCGGGACTCGAACCCTGACTGCATAGGCGGACGAACTCCCATGTCTTTGCCCACAAAGTATCCCAAACCACACGGAAAAATGTTAGTATGATTTATTATAAGTTGAAAAGCTCAGAAATATAAGTAACTAAATGTTACACTACATTGGAAAGTATCGAATTGTACCTTTAAAATACAGCTGCGGTAATGTTGAAAAAATTTCGTTAATTTACTATATATCGCTAAAAATTATCTCATTAGCAAACTTAGACTTAAAAATTTACTTGGATATACATTATCTTTTTGCAATACTCCTTTTTTAGCCGAAATTTAGCTAATGTTTTCTAAATAAGCGGGAAAATAATTTGATACAACAGAAAAAAGTTATATAGTTAATACCTTCGTTTTTTATCTACTCTTGACAATCAACTAAAGATTTCTGCTGGTAATAGCAACAGATAGAGAATGATAAAAAAATAATTCGTACCATTTATGCTTGACAATAAATACCAGTTGCTTCGCCTCCGAATACAATAAAAACTGCAGGCATGAAGAACTTCTAATAGCATGACTATGTAACTAGAGGAGTAGAAAGGTCAGTCGGCAGCTTCGCTCAGAGCAATTTTCGAGATAGGTGGCGTTAATAACAACGAAGGTCCATTGAGGAATCAGATAACACCTAGAGAGAGCAGCCTTACTCGATATAAATCATACCCTCTCTTCCGTACAAATCAAGTTTTTGCCGATTAGAATGATACCGAAGCAAATAACCACGGTAATTAATAGCTACCTTAGACGTAGACAGATTAGGCGTCAAAATTCTGGTCTAATATCGACCCTTTCTTTCAATTTAATAGCCAAATAATACTAGAACTTGGGTCAATGTGAATCACACCCAAACGCTGTTTTTAGAACAGCATTTCTAGATGTCGAATTCATCTGTTTCATTTGGTATGTATATAAGAGGAATTAATCCTAATTTTCAAAACTGGAAATTTGAACACTTGAATGCAAGAAAATCCATTGACATATGTAAGTAACGAAGATTCATTACCTTAAATCCAGACTTCTCATAGAAATTGTAAAATGCCGAATGCATACACGGATAATCATCTGAAAATGTGATTAAGAAATTAATTAATAATTGTTAAGACTTTTCAATCCTTTGTAAATCAATAGTTTTAATACTGAATAAATAGTAATACTGAGTAATACGTCCAAAAAGGACCTTGAATAGAATTTATAATCAATCCTTATAATATCTGGAGATTTATATTACTATTTATACTTTTGCGGGAAAAAATAACAAAATATCTTTGTAAAGAGGAAAATTTGCAAGTACAATACTTAGGAATGCCTCCTCTGATGTGGAATTGATGGAGACAAATCGATGTGCCACAGATGGATTTCGTCCGTTCAGCATTATTATATAATGATTTTTTTGTCATCGAATATGTATGTGTACATGTCAATGCCATTTCAGGAGGAGCCCACGGATTATTGAAGTAAAATCGATATGATGAGCCAAATCAATCATTTGAGGTTCGCAATTAACATCCAAATATAATGCATGAGATAAAGTGATCAATTAAATTATATCATAAGGTTTACTGACTCATACATTTCTGATGAATAAATTTCGAAATAATATTGAAGCATCAGCCTCTTACACACAGAGTCTGCGAGAGTTAAAAGTTAATACTTCTCGCTTATGGCTGAATAGTAAGAGGAATCTATTCTCAGAACTAATCGATTCGCGTTCGATTCCGTAATGGTTGCAAATTCTTGTACCCCAAATTAAAATAGTATCATTGAGGGACAAAACAATAACCTTGCATCACAATCATCAACTTTTTTTAAATAAGAGAGTCATACGACTAAAAATCCATTAATTCAATTTTCAAGGATACGTAAAACATAATGATACTCCCTCTCATTCGAGCATCCAAGTATTAGTTAAATTAAGTTATTTCCGCTTTATCAGAATAAGGCTGGTCGTGAAATTATATTCGTGGACCACAACGTCAAGTATTTGGCATATCTATTTAGGAGTGGCTGTGTTGTGGGGGGTCCAATGGAACAAGAGGCGTGCGCCTGACGTTGGGGAGACGACGACGGGAGGTCTCTGCCGCCGATAACCCCATTCGATCTCAGGATTTCCGGAGAGCAAGAGAGGGGAGGTCGAATGGGCCCGTACGCTTGCGCCGCCACAAGGAGAGCTCCCCATTTTACCGATCCCGCAAAAAAATAACGACTGATGCAGGAGAAAAAATGCGATCCGGTACATCTGGATCGTAAAAGAATAGGAATTAATGGATCTGACGTCCGGTTTGTAGACGGACTTTCCGAACCACCGTGAAATTGTCGTCGCACTTAAAAATATATCTTGATAAACAATCGCCTTCGGATCGTCTGCGCAGTGATGTGTTCACAGACGTAGTATAACTTTTCCGTGTTTCGAATCGGCACAATTCGAAATTCAGGCAAGAATGTCGCACCAAAAAATTACTGACAGATTTTTACGAGATGGAAGATATGAAATGTTCCATCTACCAGTAGAAACTTCTATTCGGTGCCATGAAAATTCATTCCTTTGTTGCGAACGCATTCGAAATAAGAGAATTACTTGTATTATTCCAAGAGCATAACATGGTAGAATTAACACTTTAATGGTATACCATCAAGTAAAGGCCGAAGCCATCAGCGCTATTTATTTTGAGAGGATGCAATTTCAATGAGCAATTACTTGTATCTAACGCTTGTGTAGTCATTGAAGAATTTTGGCACTTTGAAATTGGTTTATACGCACATTTCTTCAAATCAAATCATCATGAGTTCACATTAGTTTGGTAAACTGAAAACTCACCGAAAATTTAAAAAAATTTGAGTATGAATTTTTACATAAGTATTTTTATAAGCAGTAGTGAAATTCTTTGCACAATCAAAATTGTGAAAATTTGAGGAATATTTGCTCACAGAAAAAATATAACGGAGATTTCCCATCAATTTTGAAGTGCATCTTAGAGTTTTTCCATCACAAGTTCTAATAATGCCTTTCAATTTTTCTGATAAAATATGCTACAAGATAGAACAATGAAACTTCGGTAATGGGTTGTAGGATTGCAGACTACGTAGGTAGCGCATTTGCCTTAGGTAAAAGAGGTCCCGGTTTTGATTCTCGTTAGGAGTCCACATGTACGAAATTTCCTCAGCTGTAAAATCACTATTAGCAATACTACTACTTACTGGTGTACTCCTTATTTTATGGAGACTGAGGAGAATTCCACGATACTTCACTCACATCACTGAATCGAATCTGAGAAATTTATCCTTAGGTCCTTTTTTCTACCATTTAAACTTAGGAGTGAAGCAACTGCGAATTTCCGTACACAGATAATCCTCCTACCATGAGGGTATCCCGCTTTTCTCGCCACCCTCTGACATGTCAGAACGAATTATTTCACTTTATTCCATGATTGGCCACATCGCGTTACAATATTCATTCCACCGCCCTTCCATTCACTCAAACGATGCCTCTCGGCCCCTCACGCACGGCCCTAAAAAAAAGCGAATCGGAGGTGCGCACCGCTCACTAAATGACGCACGGTGTATAAATTCTCGGTACCATCGTCCACGGTTTGCACCCGCGAAAGACATTCCAGAGGCACTTTGGCCCCGAAATTTACGACTTTTTATTATATTAAGCATGTTGGTTAATTTCTTCCATTATTTTTAACGAGGCAATCCATTCGCTTTCGCGCGATTTGCCTTTCAAATCGTGGAGCCCCTATCCGCGGGGAATCTCGTCACACGAAATGGAGCACGCAGATTGCGTGCTTTATTGAGGCGTGACTGGGCCACGTGGAGTTCCGCAATGAAATGGCGGCGGCTTAACTTTCCAACGCGCGGATGTCATTTGCCAAATGTGTGCGAAATTTCGTTTGCTCGCCAAACAGCGAAATGCGAATAATCGCGCCGAACGCGGATTCGACTGCGTAAATGTTATTAATTACTCTTCCTTGACATTTATTCTGAATACTAATGCCGATTACGTGTGTATAACGTCTAGTGCCTACGGTTATCGCACGCGAGAGACGAATTCCACTCCGAAGCATCCGCTCTCGGCCGTTTTCCTCCTATCTTCAAACTAAAAAAAGTCGCGCATTTCACCAATTGCGCAATTTATGCATTTACCGCACCTACCGCTTGATTTTAAGTGTCTTGTGCATAATGGGTAGCGTTCTGTATCTACTATGTGTCAGCTACTCACGGTAATTAGCAGCGATACGCCAATTGCGTTACCCTCACCTCCATCCGTATAACCTCCCTTTCAGTCCATCGTATTTCCGCTGTCTTAAAATGAAATATTCTATAGTCGTCAGTATGTGTATGCTTTCGAAAATTCCATGACAAACGAGCTTTTCGTCACTATTTTCTGCTCTTCTCTCGTGATTCTGATCTATATGTACATGTATGCAAATAGATACCCGCCTATCAAAAAGGTAGAGGGAATGAAAACATGAAACATCAACACCAACCTACTTCTGTCGCTTTTTCCTATTGCGTATCGCTCGGGCAAAGGATGAATTTTCAGAACGTTTTCCTGGTCGTTTGTTTCCCTAATTTTACCTTTATTGTAGATCGGGCCGAAGGAGTGGGGAGCTACATAACTTCTACCACATTCTCCACAAATTCACTTCCTCTTCGATATCTGTAAGTTCAGCTAATTGCTAAAATTTCCGTGCCATAGCTCACCTATTCTCTAAGTCACCTTCAGTCACCTCTTTGATTATGGACTCTCTCTTTAGATAATGACCTTTGCAAATGAGTTTCCTCATTCGGGACTCTACTAACAGATTATCATTTCATCAAATTTATTGCAATATTTCAATTTCCGACATCTGTCGACCCGATTTTCAGCATCTTTCTAAATATTCTCATATCGCACATTTCCAGAGATGGACTTTTTCGTAACCTTCACGTAGCGTATATTCTTTTAATTTTACATAAAACTACGTAAAGAGATTCACGATGAGCGACATCGTGATTTTTGTACTCTTCGAATGCGATTTTCGAGCGAACATTAAAGAGACTTCGCGAGATTATGGTGAGAATGGATAGCTATTACTGGTCTCTTTTCCCAGACAGTGTTCAATACACAAATCAGATAGCTAATAAGAGAGTTCGGCGTTTTAACATCCCCCTATCACACGCCATATGGCGGTTCGCAAGGTATTAATGTAAATGTGAAAATGTTGAACGGATTGGATGGCAGGGAAGAAGAGAGAAAAGACTCAAGGAAACATATTCCAGAATATGAAGAAGAAGGTGGAGTGTTATTAGTAGTACAGCATGATAAGATGGCTACGAAAAGAGACTAGGAAGAAAGAGTGATTTTCATACATATATTTGTAAATATTCATTTCCCAAACGGAGAAGAAAGGAATGGAACAATTAACCTCGAGAAATTTTCCAACCTTTTCCCCTTTGTTTTACTGTGAGTTGTATAATGTTGTAAATCAAATATATAAATAATTTTTTACTGCAAATCTTTTTACTATGAAGAATATTGAATTTTTATCTGTAATATTGCTTATATTTATGTTGAAATATTCCTGTAGTTGATGAGATTCATTGTATGATGGACTACCATGGGATTTACTTTTTAGAGGGGTTTACCTTCTGACTAAGATGAATAGGATCCTCAATTTTCCATTTTCCCCTTTCCTTTAGTGACTACCACCGGGCATAATGCCTATCATTAGCCATGATGGTAATAAATAAATATCGACTAGGCAGTGAATGAGTTAGTGAATGAAATTCTCCTCGTAACACAATCACTAAACGAAATATTAGTCATTAGCATAAAAAACAAAAGATAATTTTCCACTTCTCGTACAACGTTACGATAATTCGAAACTGTAAATTCATAAAAGTTTACCCAAAACATACTTTAAGCTTCCTTGCCCTTCTACTGAATAGAATCCACAAAGAATTTCGCTACGATTCTGATGTATCCTAACTGACGAGAATATGTTGGATCAAGGAAAAGAAAAGGTGAAGAGAGGGCGAGATGAAAATTGCCTAAATAACTTGGTGTCACTGAGCATTAGATGGACCGAAAGCATGTAATCTATGTGAGAAGGTGCTAAACGGCTCTCCACAATCATCCCTCTCTTCCATTAAGAGACGCTGCGGGAGTCCCAAACCAGTTACCGACAGCAAACACACACTCTCTCGCTCACGTCAACTCGAGGAGAAGGAATGAAATTCCTTAAAGTTTATTATTACATGCCTCATCCAACACGCTTTCTGGCTTTACTCTTGCTCTTCTATTAATAGATCTTGAACTTCAGCCTAAGAGATCATTTGTTAAAGTTATATTCTGAAATTGGATACATCAAGACTTGGTGGTATTCATTATTAAAAACAAAGTTTAAACCAGCCTCACAACTTTACTCGATGATGGAAAACTCGGTCGCAAAATCCTCTTCTATTTCCCATGCTATGGTTTAGCGTATATTTAAAATGGTAAATAATAAGATTTTCTAGTCTAAGTTACAGTGCAGCATAATCTTACTTTGATAATCGTCACTTAATATAGCTACTGAAATCTATGAATAATTGATAATAACTGCCCAAGTCTAATGAAAAAAATGAGACTCGCAAGATTTTTTTGGTTTATAGGGATATACAAGGAATTGATCTCGAGATATTTATATCTCTCAAATTTCTCATCTCTCCGTGTCGTTTTTATCTCTATCGGAAATTATATCCAATCCAGCCATGCATCGCACATCTAGTGCCTTAGAAAACAGAAAAAAAATTGTACGGCGTAATTTCTAATCGTATTTGTAACGTACTTTAAAAACAAAGATTATTTGAAACCATTTTCTACAAATAACACACAACTTTGTACATTTCCATACAGCCCAAAGTTGTTGGTCCGAGAATTGAGAACTCCGAATTTTTTAACAAAAACAAGACTGCTCAGCGGATAACTGCATTGGTATGATTCTGGAATGTGTACACTTCCTGCAAAATTGAACGAAGCAATTTCTCGGAAAATTAAATTCCGCAACTTGAAATATCTTCCTCGTCTTCGCTCAATTGAATGGCTCTGCTCAAAGTGCTTCATCGTCGTGTAACGTTAGCGCGAATCATTGTGCTATAAATAGTAAAATGAGTCCATGATCAACGCAATGGTGAGTTGCTTTTTCAAATAGGAACGATCGTAATTTCTTCGCTTAAATTGCTTCTGAGTTCGGCCTCTTTGTCAGAACGCTTCTCAAAAACGTTCTCTAATGCCATCTATCTCTTCTCAACTCCTTGAAAAAACAGTCACTTTTGTACGAAAAAGTCTTCGACTGCTTCGAAATCATACTGTAGCGAATGAAAAACATGTCCTGTCTCATCGGAAGAATCAAAAACACTACTTGGCCAGCTAAAACTCATTGCTCATAACTTGATTCGTTTTCAATTATACTTTACCAATGGAATATAATAAATATTAAACATTAGTCAGTATCACTGATGACGATATTAAACAAACAATTAAATTTATCCCGCATACTAAGAAAATCATAATTCCTCTCAAGAAAAGTTAAATCGAATTTTCATCATAGAATAAAAATTCATTTATATTTTGTTATTCAGCTACGCTTGAAATTACACGAATAATGAAATTTTTTTAAATACATTCGCTAATACCGTGAAAAAAATTTTTATGGGTTTATCTTCGTTACTGGTTTAGTTAGGAAATTTAGGGTTAGCTCGTTATTTCTCATAGTCATTTTTATTTTACGCCGTGCCTCAAGTTGAAGAAAGATATTTAAAGACATAGATACATAGGACTCCTCGAAATTTTTTATTTTTCCGCGAGCTTAGATGCTAAAATCATCTTTTTGGGGTATGTGCTTCAAATATTTAAAACACAAAATACAGGTTTACCAACGGATTTTGTAAGCTATTTAAACATGTATGCTACACTGAGATACTTTTAACAACGTAAAATTAATTTACTCGAAAATATTCCGAAACATATATTGAATGCATCCGAAACAAAGAAGGGGAGCTCATAGGATTTTGAGAGTGAAGTTCATGAATTATGAATGTCTACTTTAAAAGGTCAATACTCAAAACTACCTTTTCTTCGCTATTCGGGATCAGGAAACTTCCAGGCATATCTTCTAATGCTATTGATTTACTACGGATTTTATCTGAAGAATCGATAACAATCTGACGGAACTCTTTTCTGTGTAAGGCTCCTCGAAACTGGTGACTGATCTCACCATAAAAAGCATTTTCATTATAATAACTGTATTATATTTCCAATTTGGACTTAAAACTATTTCGTTTGAATTTTCGGCATCATAATCAGGGATATGAGACAAGCGAACACATCTCTTTCTATTGCTGCATCCTTGAAAATTGATCGTTTTCAATTTTCCCCATATTTTATTCGCGTCCTCATTATCTTCTTCTGACAGTTTCGAGTGTTGGAATATTTTAAGTCTTCAAATGAACTGCAGTCGATGTGAACAACCTAAAAACAGTCAAACAAACCGGAGTAGAATATTACTATAATCAGTTTTAAATTGGATAGGATTTCCGAGCACCAAACATTATATAACACTAGGATAAAGACCCTTTTTACGCTGGGCTAATAGCCACTGTAAAATTATTTATAGATGACAGATAAACAGCTTACAAAGAAACTAAAACGTGCAAATTCAAAGCAACCCAATGCTGCATTCAAAAGGATAGGGAATCATTAATTTGCAAACATATCAACGCAGTGTTCGATACTGCAGTAATTTTAAGCGTATGCAATGCAGATGACACATTCATTATATGGAACATTCTCCGTAGTTTTTATAACTCATTCTGGGAAAATTGATTTGCTAAAATGAACATAATTTCAAAATTCATGTGCCATGGGTAGGTTCTATAACTTCAATATTTATTCCCTAGGTACTGTGCACTGGAAAGGAGATTATTATTTTTGTTCCAATTTAAAACACAATTCTACCTTCCAGATTTTCCAGAATAATTTCCAGAATGAGAGACCTTACTCAACTACATGCAAAACCACATTTCCTGTCATATATTTATCTCACATATCTACATAAATTACTTTTTATCTATTACTCGCCAAGTTTTTGTTCGTCAATTCACATATGTATGATTTTAAAATTTTATTCCTTCCTTTCTGAATGACTTGTTTCATATATAGAATTAGATTTGATCATTTTTTCCTTGGTGAATTTTACAGCAGAAAAGTCATTCCTATCTCCAGCACTTCCAGCACAATCAAACAAACTCAAACAATCGTTCCTTGGATTCGAATCCGGCACCTTGACGTTGAAGCGCTAGTAATGCTAACCACTCCGCCACCGCGATTGCGTTGTTATAAATCTAATTATCATCAATATTTTCATTTGATTTTTACCCAATACCTTCTAAAATCTATTATGCACAAAACTCAGTATTGTCGCCCTCCATTACACCGCTTTCGACTATTGCGTTTCAAATAGGTGCAAATGGATCCAAATGACATGGAGTATTTAATTTTTGTCTGTAATTGGTGACAAAGTATTTGTGTTGCAGAAATATGACTACATTGTTGAAATTCACAATGAACATACGAATTAATTAATGCCCTATCCCCTTCGTTTTTCTTAGAAGATAGTTTTCTCCAACTCCTAAATAATAACTGCGACACCGTATACGTGATTCGAACATTCCGAAGTTATTCGACGCAGTACTATCGTTAGTATATTCAAGGGTCAGAAGTGTGAAGTAGTAGTCGCTTAACTGACACATTTTGCTCTTTGAATATTATGGCTACATTCCATTATTGTCCATCCATCCATCATTTATTGGATGTTTAAAGCTTCGGATAAATCTATCAAAATCAACAAGCAGACTCGAATGCTCTCTATATAGAAGAAGGTCACATTCAGTACATTATTTCATTTGTCTTTTATGATGAATTGCGATAAGTTTCCACATGAATTCGTGATGCATTCTAACTCTGAAGCCTGTATATCAATAGCCTTTCTATATCATTCATCGCTTTATCTCTCTATTGCGTTATCCTCCCATAGCTCGTATTCGTTGGGAAATTCGGTACAGAGACGGATGGACGGTCGAAGGGAGGATCTGATTCAGCATTGGCCTTCTTTAATGTCTTAGCAAAGAGAAGTGACGACAGCAGTTTGTCGTGGATCGCTGCTTAATCGCCGCGAGAGGGCCTTAATGAAAACAGGGCTGCTATTCCGGTATATTCGGAAGGCGTTTGTTTTCTCCTCCGGCGCAATCTCCATTTCCAGAGCCTCAAAGGGCCTCTTTTTATATCGACTTGCTCTCTCTCCTTGGACTGCCGCCTTCGCACAATTACGTTTCGGAGTTTTTCAACCAATGAATGGTCCTGGAAGGGGACGTTTCGCCGCCAGGCATATTTTGACGCCGCCGTTTCGCCGCCACGAGTTTTCGAGGAATTGAAATATTACTCCCTCCAATAGAATATTTGCGAGTTTTTAATTCAGTTACATTTCTGTTTTCCTATGAACGTAATCTAGAAGAAATACCTGATAATAAAGTATACATGGCAATTGTTACGTAACAATGGTTCATTCCAGAAATGGGGATTCTTTTCCGGTCTAATAGGGCTTTTTTGAGAATTCATTGCGGACTTTCATTCACTCCTTGGAATAGATACCTGAATTTATATAATTTTATTTTCTAATGTTGCTAATCAACCCAAGAGAAAAATAAAGATGAAAATGCTATCTTGCAGTTCACGCAGATATGGAATTCATTTTCTTATGTAATTTTCGATAAGAGAACATAGAATTCTCCAAACGCTGTATGCCGGTGACCTCAGTAACTGCAATTCCTCAGAAAAGGATTATCGCCAAGTGCGGTCACTTTTCGGATTTTCGGATGTTAAATTATTTTGATGTAAGTAAAACGCAACACCAGGGTGGCGTTATGATTTCACGAGTGGTCTGTTCTTCTGATGAGACAAAACGCTAAGTGTGGCCTTCAGAAAAATAAGGCTCTCTACCTTTAGTATATAATTTTTACTTGAGTTGGGTTGGCGTGGATTAGGATGGAGGAAGGTAGTCTTAGTAAACCAAGAGTTAATTAGAATTCCCCAGGAATTCTACGTGGGATCTCACCGATAAACTGATACTATATAATATACGCTTTAAAACGGCAGTGCAAAATTGTTCTAGACCCCGTACACACATAGATTTTATCTAACTCCTTACGGATCAGGCAAGCAAGCAGCTTCGCATATTCTTAATAATACCGAATACTTCCTCTTTCTTACCTACCTCTCTTGCTTCAGATAAATCCATACATCTTTTTAAATATTCTCTTTCATTCCCCAGATCATATACATCCCTCTTCTTTAATAAATCATCCACCGCATTCAAGCAGCTTTTTTCCGTCTTCTTTTACCCTTCGGAGTATCTCTAACTCATCATATCCAGGCTCTGTCGTTCTGCTTTCATCTGTAATCACAGCAAAATCACTCTTTCTTTCCAGCAACGCAAATTTTCTTTCTGACCGCATTCATTCATAGCTAGAGCAGTCCTGCGATATAACGGACGTCCATGTCGTCTTTTCCAGTAGTCTCGTATGAAATGTCCCATATTTGCATTTAATATAGTTACTGGATAAAGATAGTTTCTCTTAAATTTCATTTGTATTTTATCATTTTTTGGTACTTACATAGATTTATGGTATGCGCATCATTTTTCCCTTTGTCTTCAATCAAAATTTACTGAGAAGCATGCAAATCCTCAAAAACATTTACAATAAATGGTTGCTAAAGTAACATGGTTAAGTTAAAATTTTTCTTTTGAAAAGGTAACATCGCTAGAAAGGCGCTTGATTATAATGAATTACGGAATGTTGATCGGCTCATTTTATCCATTCTATAATAAATTGTTCACTCGCTCCATACATGCACACTGGAAATCTGATTTATAAACATTCGATCAATCTATCATCCCTTTCAACAACTCGCCTCACTTAGCTTCAGATATGTTCCATTCCCATTTGACCCTTTGTATTAGTAATCTTGCAAGGCTAAATAAAATTCGTCCAGATGATGCTGTGATTGTTATTATTATCATTCTTAAAGAATTAAACAGTTACTAAGAGATAACGTAGAAATGACTTCCTAAAACTTTCTTTGATTCTACCCTAAGAATCATTTTACCCATTCGATTTGAAATCAATCCAACCCGAAATAATCGTTGAAGATCTTTTACGTTCATGACTTACAGACTAGAAGCATGTCTTTCATTTAGAGTCTCAGACCTTTAGTGCCCAAATTTGAGAGTGGAGATTCTAAAATTAGAAAATCAAGCTATTGATTTATTGAATTACCCTGATTGTCGGCTTCGGTGGGGATGCCGGAGAAACCGACGCATCCTATTTTTTGCTTGTTTAAGCCTTTTAACATTCGCGGAAACCTGAGTTTTAAAACATTCTGCCGTCAAATTGGGTTACTGGAGGGGAAGGTGAAATATTTTTTCAGGTCAGGCGAGAAATTACTCATTCTAGGAAAACTTTTACAATGGCTAGTTTTCCTTCTTCATACGATTCCGTGAAATGTTAGAAATCTAATGCGAATTAATTAATTATGCAAACATAGTCTCGAATTAATAAAATCGTGTAGTATATAACTCACTGTGAAATTATTCTTTGTATAGAAAATGGGATTAATTTACATAAGCTTTAGTGTAATATATTCACAATGGAAAAAATAGGATTAAGAGTGCGTTCGAGATCAACCGGTAATTTTTTATAGCTTAAGATAGATAAGCAGTTTTTTTCTGCACATAATACTTAATATAAGTAGCAACAAAAGCGTTATTCACTTGATAAGATAACATGTTTTTATAATATTGCAGTGTTGTAAATATTGAATTTCAGCTAATATAGCCATAACGTTTCTCTCAAGAGGAAAACTGAGAGTTTTCATCCTCTACTGAAAATTGAAAGATGGATCGGCCTATATGTACAGAATTTCCTAGAAAAAGCATCTCCTGAGGATAGCGGAAAAGTCAAAAAATATCCCATTTTACCATAAATATGCTATACACGAAGTGGCAACCACACATCATAATCAGTTCAATGGATGTTATGTAGATTTGGAAGAGAAGCTGCTCACAGCCGTGGTTTCTAAATTAGGGCGCGACCCGAATTTGAAGCTCTTTTGATGAATAGTGTTTGATCGAGTTGAAGTTGTCAGAGCCACTTAGTTTCGGGAAATGGTTCCATCAACCGATTGAATACCTTTATCATGATGAGCCACTGAAGAGTTTTAGCATAAAAATTCACGACGCGGAAATAGGCGCAAAACGTCGTTTCTCATCTATTTAATATGAGATCCCTGGGTTGAATGTGCCTTAATATTGTTTGTGACTTGTGAATAAATCTCGCTATAGAGAGATGGGCAAATCTAACTGAGGAGAATTTCCTTATGGAAGAAATTTTATCAAGAATTTCCTCGTGTCAGGAAAGGATGAGTTTCATTTGAAAAGGGGAGGATTATTTTTCTAAGAAATGGGTTCCAAGGATAGCGTTTAAGTCATTTTAAGCAAACTGCTAGAGAAATATTCGAGGAAATTCAATCATATTAAAGAATTACTTTTAACCTAGTTTTACACGAACGTTATTTTCATTACTGTCCGCAAAGTCAGAGGTCCCGCAATATATATAGTGCGGGGTTCTAAGGTTCTATTTACGCAATAAATTTTATTTACTTCCGCTAAAATTTACATAATAATGGGAGTTATGTCCTTTAACGAAAGCGAAAAATACTTAGGACTTGATACATGCATTTAATAACTGGGATTCCACTTAACGTCCAAGGCTTCAATATCTAAAAGAAGGCCATAGATTGAAAGAGAGGAATAAGTAATCAATCTACGTAAAATACTACTCCACACCAGTGTTCATATTTCTCATAGATAGACGAAAGAATGGATTACAATCATTCAGAATAATGTACTTCATTATTTGATGACATTGGAGAGGATCTTATGACTATTATTAAATTACTAAAGATTTAGTATGAATAGAAGTATCAAGCAATAACAGCTTAACTTCCTCGTATTTAATAAATATTACTCATTCTACTGCTTTTGCCAGACATTCTGAGTAAACGCACCAAAAACGACTTATAATGACAGAAATGCAACCAAACGAAGACAATTTCGGCTTAATGTATTTATTTTCTAGAATTTCTCTGTACTAATGCGATTTTTGAGCCATCCATATTTTTGAAAATAGGAGCGCTAGATTCTAAGAAGGCTTAGAGACTATTCTTTCGGAAAATTCATTCCGATACACCCAAAAATTGAGCAGGAAAAAATTCCCAGCACTCATCGCTACATAAGTTTGGTAATCGTAATTGGCGTAGTCCTTTGTTCCAATTCCTAAATAAATTCCCTTCCATCTCGATCCAACCTTGTAAATGAGGTACATCGAGCTCCGTCCCTTGTTCCTCCTAGTAATTCCTTAATTAACGACGAAACGCAGATCTATTCCTCGAACAATCCCTCTTCCTTGTGCGGAACCTTTTCTATCTCATTAATATGGGCTCTTCTGTAGCGATGGCGGACATGTGGCCCACCTGAGCCCGGACCAATGAAAAGCAAAAGCCCTCCACTACTTTTCGCCTCCATTCAAATGGCTGTTTCAGTGGCATATGTATATGTGCATCCCGGGAAAGGTTGAGAGACACCGATTTTTCGTAGTAACCTCAATGTAAAGGGTGTAAACTGCTCCAGGACAGTAAGGCGAACCTTGAGGTTCTGTTCTAAAATGAACGATGCCCCAAATGAAACCCATTTCGAATAGAAAATATTTGAATGGAAATCGTGAATAATGCCCACAAATATGATTGTAAGAGGTCTATATGTTCAGAGGAACCAGTATTTCTCCCACTGCAGCAGTTATATAGAAGGAAATATTAAATTTCTTAAAATGAAACCAGAAGGCAATACATTATTAGTTATCATTTGAACAGAGTTTTAATGATAGTTTGATGCTAAAATTGATGTGGTACTGATTCCGTGGTATTCACCTTTATCAATATGTTTCATAGCTAACATAATCTAAGATTATCCCTATGCATAACCTAAGCCTGAATTTATATACACGAAGATGTTACGAAAACCAAGAAGCCTATGCTTTCTACCCAGCGCAGTATAGAGAATGTTTTAGAACTATGTCCGAACTTCTCTAACATTCCATTTGAAAGATCACATCGGTAAATCAATGAAAAAGCATATAATGATCAGAAATTCTTGGAGCTAAGTTCAATCTTAACCTTTATTATCCATTTTCGGGCTCCAAAATAATGCCAGACATTCAAAATACACTGATCTAGATTTTTAAATCTTTAGGGTGGTTTTGAAATAATATCACCCTTTTAGAGCTAATGCTCGATGGTCATAAAACGACCATACATCAGAACCAGCAACTTCAAATGAAAACTACGGCCAATCGGACAATAAATCAGAAACATAGACTTCCTTCTGTGGCTAATAGCTCACCAAAGGTCTTTTCTAATTCCGTTCATCACGGAAATGGCGAAACTCATGACGGCGTAGAAAATATATTGGTTAGGCGAGCTGTTTCATCATGGAAATTATTCAGTTTCATATTGCGTGAAATACCCATTTCGTGAAAACATTTCCGAATAAATCTTCCCCACATACGATGCGTTTTACTTTCACTTTCGTAGAGCAAGTAGAAAGTCATTACGAATCACAATCAACTTTCTCTGAATGTCATTCCCATTTTTAATTAACTTTTCCTATTCTTCCTGATCTCTGACAAATCTGGGGTGACAGGATTAGAAATATTCCAAATATTTATTTAGGAAAATTAATGAGGGAAAGTTGCCAAAGAGTTTTCCTAATATAATTTCAATTCGATTAAAGAATAGTCGGAATTATCGTTCTATCAGTGAAATAACTCGAAAAGCAGGACACTTAGTAAATCAGTCTTAATTATTCTATCATTTTGTATGCTATTTTTCTGTTGGTAGTGGTTGTCGTATAGGAGTATCACAGATTGCGTATTTGCATGTGATAATGGTGAAGGTATGTGGAATAGTGTCAACATGCATTGAATTCAATGTTCCCCGATTTCCTTTGATAAAAATTCATTCTAGGCTAATTCAGATCGACATATGACATAAAAATCGATATTTAAATAGAGTACAAATTTGTGTTGAAATTTAGTTATTTTATTGTTAGGTTTTAAGAATATGCAGCTTTTATATTAGAAGAATTTGCAACGTCATAGCAACGTGGAATACAATACGGAGAGGAATTCTCATACAAAGCTGTCGAATTTACTCTCTCTATTTGAAAAGAATTACCGAGGCGAAATCGAAAGATTTATATAATTTAATAATTAATTAAAGCCGAAAGATACGCAGAGGTGCAAAACATGGCTGAAGCTCGAACCCAGGTCTTCAACTTTCTGGGCAGGTTTTCTAACCACTGAACTACCATACCGCATCAATTTCACTTGCGCTAACAGAGGTTTCTTCCTATCTTTATTTCATATCTTATTTCTATCTTCATCTGTTTATACCTTTTTGTTTGAAAGGTCGCCCACCAATATGCTAACATCAACATCTTTCCCCTTTTCTTATTAATTTTTGACTTTGACTTCATAACTATCCATGAAATGAGATACTATTCTGTGAATATTATTTTCAACTTGTTACATTTTTTTACAAATAGAGGTATTACAATTAGATATTATCAAATCAAATCAAATTACGTCCTATTATAAGCCCGGGGCAACTCTACTACTACCTCTCTTGTAATGAAAGACTTATTTACACTCGATATCTTTACGGACCCATAGGTGAATATTTTATTAACCCTAAAAAATTACAAAGGTGTACATTTTAATCTTAAATTAATATCCTATCATTTTTATAATCATATAATAAGTCTTCCTTGAGAACCATGCTTAAAATCAACTAAGAGAAGGAGAACAATCATTCATATACTATGTTTGTATGTACTTCAAATTCTCCATTGGTAATCATTCTAACTAATTCGATATAGCTCGCGTTTATTTCCTTTCAAAAATAAATCGTTCAAGTAAAAAAATTGAATGGATAAGAAGAATTTGTACTGAATAGTTAATTTCGGAATTCCAAGTACTTCTTTCAAGATTATTCATAAGAAATAGGAAAGAATTCTCTGTGAGTCAATCTAGGAGCTTTGTTAAAGAAAATTCAAATTTTCTAAAGTCTTATATTTTTTTAGTGTTCAATACATTTTTCCGACGAGAAAATGTGAATCAAATAGAATGTGCGTTCAACGATAACAGAATAAAATCGTTTGAAAGAGGACATTACTCGATCTGAAAATACGTCTATGAGAAATTTAGTAATGCCATAATGATAATCCTTTATGGAGACAGCGAAATGCGTTCCCACCTTCCTGTTGCTGAGAGATAATCAGCTCGTTTCACTTCCGCTTTCCTATCACGCATTCCATCCACTCACGGAAAAATATTGAAATTTGCAAAGAATTCCTCTCTTCAAAGGGCATTCTTCCCCGTTTCGGCGAACACAATATTCGATCAGCCATAAATCCACTATTAATATCCATTATCTTATTAAAGCCCATTACTTTCCCCTCTTTCCGAACCCTTTCGACAGGGAATCTTCTCTTCGCAGGGACGAGAAATGATGGAGAAAGTGGCGAAGAAGAATGCCATCGATATCACTTCTCCATACGCTTCTTCCCTTCATCGCATCTCCTCTTCCTACACTTCCCTTCTTCATTGACAGATTTGAACTAAGATATACGTAGATATGTACTTTGTTAATATCTTCACGTATTACTTCCACTATGGAATGTTTAGCAACAATTTCTTGATTATTTTCTTCGATTTACCCACTTCATTGACTGAAAAATAGTATCCTATTGGAATATTTACCTCAAAATAATACTTGCTCGTCACAATTTCTCTTTTTTTACTATGGTGGCTTGTGTAAAAATAACTTTATTTGACCTATAATGCGCTCCATACCTCTTGAAACAAGTAAGCATGGAACAAAAATTTCTTATTCTACTCATTATGTACATATATTGCCTCTACTATCAATGAACACAATACTGATACCTCTTGAGAACTTGAGCATAACATTATTAACACATTTAGAAATGCACAAATGATGGCCGGATAAATAAATAATATCCCGATTGAAATATAAAAATTTCACTTTGTACATATTTAATTTTTAGTTTGACGACAATTTAACTGCAGAGATGGAGGAAAAATTATAACATCCTAATAAAAATTATAATAATAAGCAATAGTTAAAAAAACACGATCGAATCGAAATAAATCGCTTAATTTCAAGCATGAACGTTTTAGGAATGAATGTTTTAGAATACTAAAATAATTCATGTTAAATGCATTCTAAGCTTAACGATAACAAGCAGTCATTTGCGGATTGTGGAATTTCATACTATCGCACATTAATAACGTCAAGCCAATGGCAATCTCTAAAATTAATTCCATTGGATATATAAAATATTTCCTTTGAAAGAAATATGTTAATCCTATCTTAAAGCGCAAAATGTTTTTACCACAAGATTTGGGGTGATATCTAAAGAAGCTCCTATAGCCACACAGTTTGAGCAATATTTTAGGATATTACTCCGATTCTCTTCTCCATTCAAGATTTAAAAATACATGCCTTTATAAACATACATTACGTAAGGAGTTTCCAAGTGGCCATGTAATGCAACCTTTTT
Source organism: Pachydiplax longipennis (assembly GCA_036926295.1). Taxonomy (NCBI): domain Eukaryota; kingdom Metazoa; phylum Arthropoda; class Insecta; order Odonata; family Libellulidae; genus Pachydiplax; species Pachydiplax longipennis. The sequence goes on along the minus strand of JAVFKF010000024.1, from coordinate 17,763,257 downwards.
TTTATTTTACCGAGACCGGGATGTGAGTAATTAATGCTCCATGGTTAACCGATAGGATCGCTCCCAAAACCATGTTCTGCTTCTGTTCACTAAGAAACTGTTCCTAATTACGGAGTGCTTAATCACTCGCTTCAAGTGGAAGAGAAGAAAGCGAAATTCGATCTCATGCATTGAAACTTACCCTTACATTCTGGTTAGCAAAAATAAAAGTCAAAAACAAAAAATCATCAACAAAACAGTAGTGTAAATTAACTAACATGCTAAATTAATTCAAGAGGGAGATATTTTTCTGTCCAGAAAGTCCACCAGTCCACTTTTACTTCTTACTTTCCACTAATTTGAATGGATCCCACCTTTTCTGCTGACTTGAAGTATCCAATATCTAAGAAGAGTAAAACCCGTTTAAAACGCTCCCGATTAAGGCGCTATCCCGCTTAATATACGGTTTACCCTATTACAATAACCAGACGGTAAAAATACCATTTAAGACGCTTTGCTACCCGCTTATAAGACGGATTATTCCATCCCCAGATGCTCTGAAACCCGCTACAGTCAATCCTCTGACTCAGTCTGTAGACCGAAAATTGTTTACATAATCTGTATGGCCTTCCTTCTATTTTTTTGTCTGCCTTTCCTAAGGGAGTTCATTTTGACTCTCCAGTTTCCAGTAGAGATAACTAATTTTGTGAGAGGAGAATTAAGATATCGTGAAGCAGAAGATCTTCTCCAACAGTTTGGTTTGAAAGCAGAATGTTAGATTTAAAGGTCACATGGCGATGTTTCCTTTCCTCGCAACCTCTCTCACTGTAAACATATCGAATGAACCAGAGTAGTGGTGCTGTTTTGGGTGGGCTATTGAGCATCCTGGAGAGATCGTGCTCTGTGGCGGCCTTGCACCACTGCTGTAAATATATTCGTTATTCTTTTCCAATTGTCTATATGGTGAATATTGCTTCATGATAGAATGAAAAATAACCAAAATTAAGAAAACAAAGGAAGAAGCTCTCTTTGCACGAAAAGAAAATCATTCTTAAAAATAGAACAAGGAGGCAACCAATACTAAACTATAGTTCGCGAACTCTCTGGACATCTACAGCTGTGGCAAGTAAAGCAACATTAAAAAGATTCTTCTCGTTTTTAAGATGTAAAGCACTAATTTAAAAATTTAATAATTAATAGCTAACTTTAATAGCTTCTATTTTTTCTAATAAAAGTAAATGAAAATTTAATAGTAAAAGATTGCAATTCCTCGGTGATAAAATTAACCCGTTCATAACGCGGTATTCTCTCGATTCCCTAAAAATCGGGTTTTACTGAGTCGATTTTACATAGTAGGACATTCATGGGTACATTTTTACTTTTCAGTGTCTATAATTTAAGTTTCGGCGCCATTACAGCTATTTCTGAAAATCTTGCGCTAGCTAATCAGAAATCTCAAATGGCAACTGAGGGAACAGGTGTGACTAGATATACTTTAACGTAGAATTCGGTCATTGATGCTGCGTTAGAAGTAATAAATTGGAGGAATTCATTTACGGACTGAGGTAATACATCCCTAAAATGGGGGCCAACACGGGTCAACAGGTTTGTTTTCAAATAGCGACGCCTGATATGAACTACAGGGAGGAGTGGTTTGGTCCAATCTTCGTAACATGTATCACTACGTCCAATCCAATTTGGCCCTGCCGTAGATTGAAACTTATTTTTGCGACGATACACTTTTGAGCAGTCGAGGATCATCCGGACCACGCCCACACTGCAGCCAAGATGAAAGATTCAATGAGCGGGATTTGAATGAATGCGTGGGGGAGGGAGGCCTGCGGTTAATTGATAGCGGCTATTCGTCACGGAGAACCTCGTGCTGACAAATCCGAAAGGCGGGAAGGAGATGAAGGTGGAGTGGATAAATGGCCGTCCCGTCTCCAACTGCAGGATCTCCACCACAATAGCTCCATCTCTCTTCGGAAATTCCACTAGCAACGCCGCACTCGTTTCTCTCTCTCCTCCCCTCTCTCCCTTGCATTTTATCTCACTCCGGACTTTTTACAGCGGCACTTCTCCCGAATTTCCCTGATTTTTACCCCAAAAAATCATTATTCCAATCAATGGACAACGTTTCTGCTTGTCATCCTAAACTAAAAACACGAAAGTTTCCCGAGCAAGATGTCGTAAATGCAGCAAAGAGCATGGATATTTATCCAACCGAAAGCCACAGGAGAACATCGCCCACGGTGATTTGTCTCAGAAATTTACGATGCCCAAATATTCGCAATTTATTAAACAATCTGGCTCTTTTCCCGCTTGAATTTCCAATAGGCGATACGCTTAAATAGATTAATCCAGTTGCGTAAGTAATTGAAATGATTCCCTTCATGTTTTACCGACGTATATCCTTGGAAAAACTGGTTTATACCATAATATATATTATAGATACTTAAGTGATTAACCTTCGCATGCTTATTTTATCAATTATTGTTCCACTTGCAATTCAAATGCGAAGTATCTCATCCTGTCCACCATTTATTTTAGGTGGCATTTCATGCATACACATTCATTGCCGTTTTCTAGAGTTGACGTATGGAAGTGATTTCGTTACGACAGGAAACGGATATTTTAAAAGAGAAGAAAATTGGTCCCAATGAGGATTATAAGAGCTATGGATCCGTTGACAGGAGGAAGTGAAGAGGGCAGCTGATAGCTGGACAGCAGATATTGAATTTAATGTAGGGACAAAGCAAAGGAGAACCATTAGCAACCAAATATTGTGGCTGGTTAAAGTTCGCCTTTGCCGCGTTCCTTATGGAGTCCTAACACATCAATCCAACTGGTAGATTCTATGTTCTACATGTTGGTTATAAGAATTAATCGAAAGGGAAAAGAGGCTATGAAACGCTAGATGGAGGTAATGAAGTTGCTGTTTGGAAGAGTGAAGTTTTCGTACCTAAAAATCAGAACAACTCACAGGAGGTTAGGCGAGAGGTCTGTGAGATCAAATGCTCCTTCACCAGTAGAGCTGGGTACTAAGAGTATGCGTAAGAGGTTCTGATAAAATAGGGAACCGAACTGGTTATACACGCTTAGTGATGAACAAACAAAGCAAAGGATGATTAGGTGTGCCATTACCACCTGGTACCCTTCCCTTCCACCGCTTTTTATTGTTCCTAAATAAAAAGTAACTTTTGTCATTGGAGATGTATTGTATTTCATGTATAACATAGAGAAGTTAACTTGGCCAACCATCGTAGGAAGACTTTCATAAGCATCGAGCTGGAAATGTTTCTCAACACTATTTTTTTAAAGTTTTCTACTTTTAGGTTGGGTTTAATTTGGTTGTGTTTTGATCAACCGAATTCCTTGAATCTGGTTTCTATTTTAACTTTGTTTCTCTTGTTTACTTCATCACATTCCTGACTTAATATTTCAAAGACACCAGGATTCAGAATTAAAATAGTGAAGTCCTTGGGAAAGTAAATGGCATCTTATAGTTTGTAATTGTTGAAGAATATTTAGTTTAAGTTAAATTAGAAAAAAATTATTTCAAGTTAGTGCCTATTCAATATTCGAAGGGCAATTTTATGATCTATAGTATTAAGCTCCTAATCTACAAAATAAGTTCCTAACCCTGGTACGTCTTTTGCGTAGTCAGCACTACCGCACGTGAAACAGTGTCTTACTAAGGCCTTTAATACATGACCTGTTCATTTTCCTTCCATAAGGAAACTCTGTTCATAATCAAAAGAATAAGTTACATTATTGGATCGCATTCAAAGAAATCCTTTCATTTTACCGTTATAGGGTAGTTATTCCGCTACAAAAATATACTCCAGTAATATTTTAACAATGCCCAACAAGTTTTTAACATTCTAGTTAATATAGTAGTAAAAGAAGAACGGAGAAGTAAGGAGTCTTCATCAACTTTATATTACTTTTTTTCACGGTGTAACTCAATAAAAAAATTATGTCAGCGTAATGAGGATACATTTATGGCTAAATCAAAGAAAAAGACTACACTTTTCATAAATGTTCTCCAATCATCATTTGAAGCGCAAATTAAATGCACAAAGTAGGATAGAAAATAATACAATGCCTTCGGGAGTGGCAATCTCTTGACAATTATCTATCAAAGAAAAGAGGCATTCACAAAATATAATCAACATTCGAGAGAACATTAAATACTATGTAATTAACAAATACATTTCGTAATTTAAGAAGTTGTAACGATTTTGAATTTATTAACTTAAACGATAAAATTAGATATGGAGTATTAGGAATAAAACTTTATTTTAAATCATTGTTTTGGAAACATTTAAATCACGAAAAAATTCGAATAAATACGAGGCAATCAAAAAGAAGGAAGATTTAGTCTATATAAAGCTTCTTTACCAATTAAGAAAATCACTGAACATAATTGGTGGTTCTGAAAGCAGTTAAAATTAAGAAACAATAAGATATCTATGGAAGTTTCTTTCACTCTAATGAGTAAGAAAATGGATATTTACTAAACAGTAGAACATCAGATAAACTTCGATGGAATGGTGTAATTTAAATTCCATAGTATCAGTATGAGTCACATTCACTTAAATCATTTCATCGTTGACTGTAATCTTTGAATATCATACTTAGAGTAGGAAAAATTGCTAAGTATCTCCTGTATTCTTAGGGTGTTAGTTGCTAAAATATACTTAAAGAGAAATTATAAACGCGTAATCTGATCTCTAAAAATCTCGAAATCAATTTAACTCGAAATTTTCCAATCAAAATTAATAAATATTTAATTAATTATATTATATTAATTAATATTAACTGAGCGTATTTTCAGTTCTTGCCTAAGCTAATTAATCCTTAATATTACTACCCGTCTTATCAAAATTAATCTCTTTCATGGAAAAAGCTTGAATTTATAGTTTTAATACGTAAAAGAAAATGTGGAATATTATTAGCTAACTTTGTTATTTTAGTTTTTTCTTCAAATAGAGCAGATAATCAACTCTATCTTACATCGCTGCGGCTAAGCAACCCATTCTACACATATGCTTCGCCGTGTAGCATACCTCAACGCAATATGAGCATTAGAGAAATTTGTTAAATAAATAAAATTCTAAGTTTTACGTGCCCATAACTGCTTTCTTAAAAGATTCACAGAAAACTTCACGACCATAACAGGACGAAAATTTGTGAAGTAAAGAAGATAATTTAACATGAATGGAGTATGTTTTATGACTCTTGTTTCCATTGCTTGAAAAATAAGAACTGTAGACGATTTCCTAATTGCTTATTTGTTTCATTCCAGCGAAATGAAACAAACCAGGCCAAATTAAACTAAAAATGTCTCTTAAAATATGTTTAATTTTAAATGCAAGTAAACTACCTGGATTTCAGCTCGTGCGTTTCTTTAATTATCCTTACAAATCACATTTCCGTCACATCACATCATATAAATATCATCTTTTACTATTACACAAAGATTAAACCCGTTTTAAAAATTTATTTTGCCATCTACTCCGTTGTAAGCTTTGAAAAGAAAAGCAAAACAAAATATACATATACAGATGGAGAAGGAAAAACTTGGTTATTTTTGGGTATTCAATATCTAAGTCAAACATTGGAGTCAGAATTCACAGTAGGAAAACAGCAACTAACAGATGTACACATTAATGACTGCTATCAGTTATTTCGCAAGCAATCACGTCTTATTTAGGATTTTAACATTAATTAATTCTTCTAAGTTCTTGCTCCCCGCATTAGCTCAAGTTAACACTTAGCAAACTGCATCTGCTTTTTTCCTGCCACATTGAATTGCCTACCCAATCTCCATAACAGTTTCTCCCAACCCAGTCACCCCAGGGCCAGCCTCTTAACTCACTATTCACGTAGGAAACCTCTCACAGACAACCGCACCCTCTGTTCTTTATTCCACTTTCCCTCTCCTTCCCCTCATTTCCCCTCCTCTCCCCCCTCTCCCCCCTCTCCTTTCTTCCATTTGCCTAATTTCTTCTCTCCACGCCTCCTATAAATTATAACCTCTCGACAATCCTTTGATCCTAATCCTTCCTCAACTTCATTTCACCTCATTTCAGCGTATCTTCCCGCAGGTTTAACCGAATTTCACTTTTAAATAAACACTCATTTTTCCAGATATACGTTCTAATATATTTTGAAATATTTCTCATCATCTGCCGGAATGATTCGATTATTTTTCAGTCGAAAAATTAACAGTTCTTACAATAGTATTTCATTATGGAAAAAGGAAAAACAAAACTTAAACTATATCACAAAATATATTTATAAAGCTAATATTATAAAATAATATTTAATATTATAAAGCTAATATTTTTAAAATCTAGGTTTCGACCCTTTGGGTCATCATCAGGCAATAGTATTTCATATTACATTATTGTGTATTATCCAAAAATTGTACAGGTTATTTACACTCTACCTCTTGATGGAGTAATTTATTTTCTTTTACATTTTATGCTGCTGGCAAATAAATAACTATTAGTAAAAAGGAATCAATTCTACCTCAGTTTCGCACAGAGAAAAGAATAATAAAATCTTTCATTAATACATCGGCGTCAATTTTATTAAGTAATCTCCAAATACCTCATTACTAACGAATGATCTTGTTTGTTTATAATTAATTACAAATTAACTCAAAGTATTAATGTAAACTGGAATATACTAATTCGATGTCAACCTCTACTGTAGTTCTGTGTTAAATCTTGGAGCTAACCTTAACCAGAAGTAATGAAGTTCCTTGTGGCCTCCTCTCCTTCCACCCAACCGTTTTTCCCGCCTAATTTTTCTCTCTCTATCTCTATCTATCTCCCATTCTAATTCTCCATCCTTTCTTCTTCTCTCCTCTACCCTTTGCACTCACCTTCTCCCCCTCAATCCAACGTCCCGACAAAATTTCCCCTTCCATAAGCATCCGCAGCTCAGCCAGCAGTTCACTTTCTGCTTTTTTCCCTTTATTTATTCTCCTTCGCTTGTTTTCCCCGCGTTTGTCAACGCCAGCATTCTGCCTGCTGAAGGCGCCCGCCCTATTCGACTGAGACTCCGCCGCAATGCCCCATTCAGCCGCCCTCCTCTTCACACCTCCTCCTCCACATAACTCTCTCTCGCCACCAAGCGACTAGCACCCTCGTTAATGCTGCCCCTCTCTCCATAGACACTTCCTAGTCTTCCAAATAAATATGCTCAAATCTCGTTAATTTCGAGCGGCTAAAATTGTCATTTTCCTCAAGAAAAATGGTTGGACGACGACGCACCTCAATGCGTGATTATAACCAAACACCTTCCTTTTAGAAATTAAATTTTCTTTCCTTAAGCCTTTTATACGGCATAAATTGTGCAGTTACTGAAATTCGTACGCACATTAAACATTTCTCCGGTAGTAACCCTAACACAAATAAAAACAGTGAAATATTTCAATAAAGACAACTACACAGATTTAGATGAGTGATATGCTAACCGTATTTCATTCACTCACTCAGATTGTGTCATCACGGTCACAAACGTTTGTGATTAGTTCTAAGATTGGAATATATTAGATTCTAAAATGGAATTTTAAATTTAATAAAATTTTCGACAATTTTCAGAAATATTAAGAATTGTGAATTTTCGATATTTACGAATGTAATATACTATCAATATATCTGAAATAATCTCGATAGGAGCCTTACTTTTAAAAGAGGAAATTCATCTCAAGTAGAAGAGTAAGTTGACAAGGCCGAACTTATGGCTAAATTTCTCACGTTAAAAATCATAACATTCCTCCGATGGTATCGATGACAAGAAGTATTTTTCGGCCCGAAAACGGAACCGCCAAAAAGACGCGCTTCCTTGAAAATCCGATGTTAACGCAAAGGCCAAACGGCACTTCCTATAAAACGACAAGTTAGCCGACATCCCCCTCTTTCCCAACGCCTCCTTCGCCGATTTACCTGTCCCACACTCTCCCTTTAAAGCCGATATGCGTGTTCCGATAAGCTTCCGTTCCTTCACCAAGCTCAAAACAAATATTTAAATATCACATCAATACTCTCTTAGAAATTATGAATCAGCGATTCATTATTGTATCTCCATCATATTCTGATGATTAATCCGTTTAAATATCTTCTTGAATACGCCAAGTTCCATTGCTAGTTTATTGTAAACAAGATTTGTATTTAAAAGAACATTATGTGATTTATTTTTTAGGCGATACTGCATTGTTAACGTGAAAAATTCAATTTATAGGCTTCAAATCACACATAGATCTGCAGGTAATTGCCAATTGTGATCCAATTAACAACAAATTTTCCTCTCAAAGAGACGATGTTTCTCTTTAACAGCGATAGCGATCAAGAAAAGGATAAAACCAAATTGAACGCTAAAGAGCAGAGAAAGCAGGGAAAATGACTTGAACGCCGGAAAGTGCTTTCAGCCGTTAAAATCCTGAGTGTACGACTAGGATTGCTCATTTGTGGTAGAATTCAGTTCATAGCGAACGGAAATTATTATGACCGATCACGAAATTATGCAAGTATATTTTACTGTCAGATTCATAATAACAGTAATTCACTGAACCTGACTATACTTAGAGTTCATTCTATGAAATTAATTCGAGGAAGTTGTGTGGAACCATTTCCTCTGAACACTCCCCAATGAGAGTCATTCAAATATTTTCACATTTAATTATGCCTTGAGGGGCTTACGTGCGACACTTTAATGATTACTTCATTATCTTATTGCTACAAATAAAATATGTTATTTTACCGCTTATGGTTATAAAATACCATCAAACTAAATGAAGTCAATTGCGATGTCCATGGTATTCACCTACTTAACTAAGATGAAATTTATTGTAAATTTCTTGTAATGAATCGAACTTCTCGGCTAAGAATAATCCTAAATATTTCTCTGTTCACAATCAAGAACATTATTCTTTTGCGCCCGATTGAGGATAACTGCAAATACTAATACAAAGGTAATATTTAGCCAAGAAAATTTATTATCTCTCTCTAACTTACAGTCCTAAATAATGATAATATATAGGTGCTCTCGCAGTTTTATGCAAACGGAAAATTTCGGAAAAATTCAATGTTTCCAAATGCAAATTCTCTTCGTGCATTATTCTCATCAATACTTCTTTCGGAAAATATTGTGCCATCTAAAATAGTATGATGCGTCACCATATCCAGATGCAGTACAGTGCGCAATATGCAGAGGTATTACTACAAACGAGTAAATTGGGGTGACAACAGTATCCAAATAAATCTCAGGATTTATCAGAGCGAAAAATATTTTCCATTTTCCCGTCTCTGTTGTTCTTTACCACTGATGATCCTCTGTTGATAACAGAGAAAATGCATTTTTACACCTTTAAAGTTCATGCATTTTGTGGATCACTATCGGATAATTATACCATTTTGACTATGCTGTAACGCTCGAGTAGATCGATTAATAAATTTCAGAATATAAAAAAGAGCCTCGAGATGAGACTAGATAATATTTATTATTACGGAATAGATAATTTTCCTCCACAAAGTAAGAATGAAATTATTTTGCGACATTAGTTGAATCATATAGGAAATAATGAATACCGCTTAATAACCCTTTCATGTCCTAGATTTTTATTTAAAGGACATTTTACTGAGCTCAAAGCTAAGGAACTTATCAATCTTTCTTAAAACTGAACCATTAACAATCATACTACGAAATCATACTTCATCATTGCGAATTAATCATTCTCCGCTGTGATAGTAAAATAGAATGTAATACCTTTGCATAAGACGTATGTTACGTTACTTAATATTTTCCACATTCATTCAACCCCCAAAGAATGGAAACCCCCTCTCTATCTACTTCTATATATATCTTATATATTATAAGACTTTGGCCGAAGCGAAATAGTATCTCATAATGGTTAAAAATTTAAGAGTTAAAATAGAATAAACAGCAGATCTGGATAACAACTTTCTTAAACAATCATTATTCAAATCTAAGGTTCAAGAAACTTTTCCACAGAATCCCTCAGCATTAGTATAGACTCATCGCTTTAGTTAAAGAGGGCTGGAAATATAATTCTAGATGAATTCAATAGAAGCTTCAGTGTTCTTTCTTGAACACTGCATCTGATAACATAATTGTATATTATCCTGCATTATAAAAGTTAAGGTTTCCCTGAAAGCCAAATGTGTGGCGCGTTCGAAGTTTCAGCGCGGCAAAAGCGGTCCTGGGTTCGAGTCCAGGTGGGAGCCTACGTGCTCATCTATCGAAACACTTTTTACAATACTATGAAATTTATGCATCGAGTGCAAAACTAAAAGATTTTCTTTAAGCTCGTAGGATCAAGAGTAATTTAGTTCAGCAGAATATATTCAATTCTTAAATTATTCCTCAAGAATCCCCCTTCAAGGGTAAGTCTTATGATGAAAACGATGCAATCACAGTCACTCCAAATATGAAACACTTTGGGGAGCAAGTTAAAAAGAAAATTCGAATCCAATGAAAAATTTAACATTATGGAAAAATTTACACAAAATTGTTTATTACAATTCAACTTCCTCGCCATTGAACTTTAAGTAATAGACAACTTAACAAGAATAATGAAGTAAATAACATAAATGGTAAAATAAATGGAATAAGAGGGAAACCGTTCTATTTCAACATGCATTCAACTTGCTTTTAAAATTTTCTAAATGATAAAGGTAACAGGTTTCTATAATAACATATAGTTCAATGAAAAAAGTTGAGGGTTTTTACGACTACCTATTATGATTAGTCATCATTAATCGACGTAATGTCGATAATGTAGTTTAACGTTATGTTAGATTTATGTGAGTCTTGAGACTACATCCTCATCTTCAGGTAAATCATACGAAAGGAAAAATGGCTTAAAAACTCAAATAAATGATTCGAGAATGCAATTAATTCCTTTGGGTGAAACATAACTTATAAGGAGACTTTTTTCATCATTTGTATTTAGAAACTTAAATCTGGCTTTTACATGGGTCACATCAGTGTTGTTTATACTAAACCTAAAGCCATATCCAGCCACATCCTATGACCAAGTTTCTTCGTATTTCACTACATGGAAGATGACCGTTAAATGCATTCTAAATGTCTTTGAGGAGGTAATTAACAGCAAACAGCGATGACCATAGCGACTGTTAAGTGTTTAATCAAACGTACAACGCCACCTATCGAATTTAGTTTGCTGAGAAGATTTGCGATTCAGAACTCGATGAAGAGGATGCGGTCGTGACTTTAAGCAGCTTTGGAGAAACGAATTTGAGGCGTAAGCAATGGACGCCCAAAAGCAAACACGTTCTGAAAAACCGCAGTGCACCCAAAGGAGATACACTGCATTCTCTGGCGATAGAGTAAACGTGAAGCTTTTGAAGTTCCCCCCGCGGAATATAAATCCGCGCACGTTCTAATGGAACAGCAAATTGAGGGCATAATCGCGGAGGGAGTGCCAATATGGAATTCGCGCCCAACCAAACTTACTATAACTCAATTCGGGTCGAAAACTACAACATTTGCATTCGAAACAGGGGTCTAAACAAACGGCCATCAAGACGCATGCGGTCAGTTTTTACATTTCCTTACGGCAAATCGCGGCTATTTAGTTTCAGTGCCGCTATTGAGAAGATTCAGAATATTTCATCATTTGTTCGAGGATAATATGCATGAATCCCTGTGGTGTCGCCTTTTTTGATTCCTTTGTCATTGAGTTTTCAGGAATAAGCCTTAACGAGAAAATTTAAACATCCTTTGATACATGTTTGTGATTTGGCAAAGTTATATTCCCTTTTAACTGTTATCGGAATGAGTACATGTAATCAATAGATGAAGATTCGCTCTGTGGAATTTCATATTAGGAAAGAGAATAAGAACCCTGTAAAAATCCTGCATGGTAAATAAAACAAACACTGATTTCAACCACTATATAGCCGTAATCAGACGAATGTTTCGGGAAGAACAGAGCATATATATATATATATATATATATATATATATATATATATATATATATATATATATATATATATATATACAGCAAAGGTGAATGAAGGGATAATATGGTATGAACGGAGGTGTACAGAGGGGAAAATTGTTACAAGTGATAAGGTAAATTGGCGAGTACATTTTAGGTTATAATTGTCTTGCTTGCAGAATAAAATTTCTAAGTGTCCTAAAATATCTCATTTGGGGCCTTCTTTTGGGCAGTGTGTGCAAAAATCTGAGGAATTATTCTCTTCTAAAAGAAATACTATGTGAAAACGAGTACCATAAGAATAGATCAATAAAGGTTTTGTATTCTATCCATCGGTGATTATTTTTGGAACCAAATTAATCAAAGTTTGATAAATATATGTCGAAATTTTTTTTAAATTCCTCGTCTTCAAAATTCATCGTCTTGATGATAAAGACTAGTTCTTAAGCCGAGTATATTTTTCGTCGTTCTCATAAGATTATGTCAGAAGAATTCCACATGAGAAATGAACGAAGATAGATGAGTGACTCTTTATCTGTAATTTACATCGTAAATCAAGAGGTTTGCAAACTTTTACGACCATTGATCCCTTAAAGAATCTCTAGACTCATTACTAAATCCCTCTACTATACTCCTTGTAATCATAACAAGAAAAATGCCTATATATTTTTTTTAATGTTTAATATGCTGCGTGTGTTGTTTAGATTAAATCAATCTCATATAATTATTCTACTATGATATTACTTTTATGCCTCACTAAAAGAAAAATATAATACTTTTAGTAGTAATTAAATGTTAATTTTATTATTAATTTTGATATTTTCTCCATTTGATCCACAGTCGACTCCCGAGAAGTGATCGACCCTTAAGAATGTCATATCGACCCTGGGGGTATATATCGACCAGTTAAAGGGCCCCTGCTTCAGGTGATTTCAAAATTACATTTTCCTCTCACAAAACTTAAAACCACAACTTCCATTTCATATGAATGACAGCGCCAGATTCAATATCAAGATGAGATTTGTCTCATTAAGAGGCCTAAAGTTAAATTAATAATATCAGTAAAAAAAGCATAACGCAGCATATTATCAGATTAATTTAAAACAGATTTATGATTTCATAATTTTCATTACAGTTTTCTCTTATAACGAAGAACTGAGCAAAGTTGAAAGATGTGAAATTTTCTTCCTTAAAGATAAAACTATTGTATACTTTCTTGCTTAGCTCACTGCCATTCAAGGAGCATTCCTGCAACTTAAAATGTAACACATCATATTTTTTCTGCTCGAGTTCAATAATACATAATATTCTTCAATAATTTAGAAATCCAAGTTGGACCATCGAATATTCGGGTACTCCAAATTTAGAATATTATTCCGACCACTCTACTACTCGGGTTATTTTACAGAGTGCTGAAAATTGAGTTAAATTCTATTTAATCAAAAACTTCTTCACATACTTATTGGGTAAGAAGAATTTGAGAAGTGATAAGCACATTTCTCAGTTAGCTTTCTTACAATATCTCTGTCAATCTATTTTCTCTCTGAGGAACTCGCTCTGTCACTTCGTTGATTAATCAATATAGATCGAATAGATCTGTTTCGTTTTAATTGGTGAATAACAGTTTTTATTAGTATTTGAAAAAAGGCTACTTTTAATTGTGATATTAATAGAATAGCATCATATATTGTTCTTGCAAATCATAACGCGATAAAAAGTCTATTCAGGCATCTACAAATTTCACATTCACATCTTCTTACTTTCAACTGAGCTCAATGTTAACATGGACTGATCTAACCAGGAAAATTGACGAAAAGCTCTGCCCACAAAGACCAACTTTCTTAGACAACTGTTAATCTCAAAGGCCTCAAAATGTGCTGTTAAAATGTCTGATCATTGAAAAGCTAGTGATGTCCCAATAGATATTTCATACCCTTAAATACTCCTTCCACAGGAATTGGCATGAATATATAATTGGAAAGACGTCGTCTTGGTACATTTAGCCCACTAAAAATGGAAGATAACGTATGAAAGTAGTAGTTATTGCTCAAAGAATTAAGTATAATCGATCTGTGAAAGTCATAGCGAAGCTTCCTCGACACCAATTAGCTTCAATCCGAGTGCTGGAGTTGGAAGTGTATACAAAGCGATGGACGTTATCCAAGTCGAAAGGGAAGTGATTAGGAAAGCACATGAATACAGAATGAATTTTCGAAAGCGTTTCAACGATTAGAGAGGTTTCGAATCGATACTGAGGACATTATAGAGATCTCCGAAAATTAAACGATGAACAAAACCACTGAAAAAGACGTTTAAATTTAAATGTTTCCCTTTACAAGAGGAAAGAAAGAGTAGTAAATTTAGAAAAATAATCAAAGTTTTGATGTTTACACGCTTCAAAATTCTTTAGGAATTTTACTTCTTATGAAAAAATAGTATCTTGAAGATAAATGATCGAGTATCCTGCTATTTTAGCAGTATAATACATTTTTATACGTCAGAAATAGTAACTGTGATTCAGAATTTTAGGATGTCTGCAATTAATAAATAATTGACAGTTGATAAATTTAACGCATCCAAACTCGCCTCATGCTAATTGTAAGGAATTAACTCGAATGCTCTGAAATGTAGAATTGAACACTGGAGCGTTTACCTGGTGTAATAATCAGCAACAGCATGGCTAATAACTCCACCAAAAGCATTACCAATCATTTGAGAAGGAAACAAAAGAGGAAAAAGAGTGATCATGCACTTTCAGGGTGCCTATACTATTTGTGCTTGAGGGGTCGTATCTAAAGAATTATGTCTTTCATTTTCCTAAATTGGTACAAATCCTACTGAACGAGAATGGCGGAGGGAACTTTAGTAGCTACGTAAGAAATTGAAATATTCCAACATCAAATTCTGCCTAAAAAAGATACCTGTGATAAGGACTTAATATGTCAATTGACCGTTTTGGCTCCCGCACTGCAATTTGAGAAACTTCGACAGATCCAAAAAGATGTAAAAGCGAAAATGAAATCAATAGCAGAAAATTTAACATCAAACGGAGAAAGTCATCCATTCCATGAGTATTTAAGTAGAACTTTTTAAACTACACTCGATTAAAATTTTAAAAGAAAGCCGAATTATAGAAAGGAAAAAACGAAGGCTGCAGGTGGAATTGGGTGGGACTTTTGCAAAAGATCAGTTACAAAACAGAGATAATGATACAACAGCAATGAGTTAGGAGGAAGGGTATCATAAATCCTTAACATCACTCTTAATGATAGCAATGATGCTGGATTATCTTAATGAAAGCAATAAATCACTTTGTTTACCCGAAAACAAGAAATTTCTCCATGGGAGTATTATCATTCACTTTATGAATCTATTACTGTAAAATCAGTAGATACAGTAGCTGGAATAGGAAATTTTCGAGTAATTTAAGATGTTTTTCTCTTTGAAATCATTCTCCTACAAATATCATCATAGAATATAAAGTAAAATATATAAGAACAGGCATGCAAAAGATTGTCTCACTCGAATTGAAATGTCAACAAATTGCATACACTATAATAATACTCCTATGATATATTAGTAACATACTCTAAATGTTGAAGTTTAACTCACAAATGATCAGAAATTGGGATAGCAAAACAACTACAGGGAAGCTCATAAGTTCATTGACATTTTCCGAGAGAATATTTATCAAAGAAATGGAAATACAATTGAGGAGAATATTGGGGCTTTAGATTTCCGTTCCGCAATGTCAGAGAGTTTGGTAGAGAAAAGTAGATTGACGGAAAACAGAGTTGATATGATTGTTTGGCGTAAGATTGAAACAGTGAATGATACGCCAAATATTGAAATGAAAGGGGAAAAAATGTTGAAATTTCAAGTTTTAGTTAGGTGCTTGGGTCAGAGATACCTCCTCAAATTACTCAGGACGAAAATTCAATACCAATAAATATAAAATATTAAAATAAAAATTAGGTAAAAGATAACATGGAGAAATTGATCACCTTACGAAACCTTTCGAGAGATTTAAAATGTGATAGAGGGGAATTGAAATATATGATTCAGTTGCTAGAAAATGAAATTAGAAGGGACAATATTCAATTGCGTAATAAAGTATAATAATGGAGTGTAGATATATAGAGTATAATAGAGTCTCATAATAATTGAATTGGCACAGGCCAATCTTACTTTTGTTAAAAATTATTCGACAGCTGAGGTAATTTAAAACGAATAGGCGCCCAATGGAAATCGAACCTGGGACCACTTCCACCAAATGCGCTACTCACTTGTCTATCCGAGAGCTTCTGGATCACTCTTATTATAAAGTACAGTACATAATACATATCTATGATAAAATAATCGATATTATATTATATAATAATTTATATTATTTTGATGTAAAATAATTCGGGTAAAAACGAACACTATGGCTTATTAAGAATAACGTATTTACCATTCAATGCGAAATTAAAATATGAAATTCAAATATAGTGATTGTATTTATAACAAATAAATGGAAATGGACGTTGAAAGTAAGAATTTTTCTTATACGCATAGTAAATATTAACCTTCCTCTGGTTTCCTTATGAATTTAGATATTTTTAAAAGTAAATTCCAAAATTCATCAATATTACTTTACAACGTTGGAATTTTAAACAGCTTCAAATATTTAATATGCAAGATTATCTCCGCTTTAAAAGCATGCAATTTCTTCGAATAAAGAGAATGTGCTCTTTTCTAAACTTCCTGTTGGAATTTCAACGAGCTTAAGCGTCTCTTCCCGAAGTTAAATTATATACAAATTTCACATTCCGATGTCAAGACTGATCCAGGAACTAGGCTGAATTATCTTATAGGACTATTATGAATACCTAGAAGACATCAGGAACGCCTGTTTCCCAACTAAAAATGGTATTGTTAACGCTGCTACTTTTAGAATGGAATGCTCCATTAGTCCTTTTTAAAGAAACAACGTAAACTATAAAGTGCTCTTTTGAACATATTATTTGCCTTTAAGGTTTAACTAGATGCGATACAGAAGAAATATTTTGTGCCTAGGGAAGCAAAAGCTGCATTTGCATTGCTATTTTACCGAGTACGCTGCAAAATATCTTAAGAATGTAAAAACTAAGTTAGAAAAATCTAGAAATGTCTCATCATTCTCCGCAAGAGAGGAAGTGAAATATACAGCATTAAGTGATGCAAAATAGAAGACGATAATATTATTTAAAAATACGATTAATCTTCGATGAACTAACGAAATTATGGGGATGTCAATGCTGAAAATATACGCTTGGAACGATGTGCAAAATAAATATCTACTATACCTTAGTCTGAAATTTGGATGTGAACACAATATATACAAAAAACTAATAAAAAGATAGGAAAAACATGAAGATTTGATAAATATTATTTTTAATACAAATTTATTTATATAAAATAGCAGCCACCTAAAGTATTTTCTGCTGATATTAAACTTTAGTATGCGTGGAAATGTTTTGATAATTTTTTATCTTCTGTTAGATTTTCGATTTCCATTTGATAACATAGCTGTGAAAGAAGCAATACAGAAGAGAAATTATGAAAAATAAGAAAACAAGATGAAAAGATACTAGAAACAAGAAGTAATACTTTTTATTCGCCTTCGGTAAGACTTCTTTCCATTCAAAGATCGGAATAATTTTTAGATATGGGTTTCTCAACCATTTAGATCCTTCTATATCCTAAACTGTAAGTACCCTATGCCGAACCTCGTATACATAATCACAAGAAGAAATTTAATATCATCTGTGAATGTATGTACATAAATGTACGTACAGAAGATGAGAAATTAATGGATACAAGGTCGCCTTGTACCAGACAGACAGAACAATCATCGACTACCGTAAATATACCGTAATAACATTGACTTTGGAGTATTTCTACAGCATAATTATTCACTTACTATTCTCCGTACTGCCCGCGCCAAGGATACATAGAAAAAAACTAGCAATATTACTGAGACTCGAACCTAGGTCCTCCATGTTCGCGCACGTATTCAAACAACTAAACTACCATGACATGGCGTCCATTCCTTGAGCATTTAAATCAAAATAAGTGGTAATTTGGCGATAAGAATTCTTGTCCGATAAGTGGGAGATCTGACTTCCAGTCTCACTCATGTCGCTATCTTTCACCTCAGATTATCCTTAGGATGCTCGACTCCTCGTAATACTCCTTTACCTCATCCTTCCCGTACCACCTAAGGGAGTAAGGGTACGCGTAATCCCCCGGTTTAGAGACGTCCGTTCCAAATTGGTCATTTTCAATGGCTAAGCAGCAAAATTTAATGAACAAATATTAATGTGGGCATTCCAAATTTAGAAGATAATGCTACGCGAAAATAGTTTCCACTGCCTTTCACAATTTTCACATTTTTATTTATTTAGCATCTCCTACATTTTGACTGTCGTCTGGTGCTAGCCCTAACTAATGTCTAAAAACAATTAAGGCACAAATACTCCACAATCCCTTTCAATACAAGTCTAATATAGACTAACATTCCGTAATAAAATCACTATTTACCAATAGTATTAGAACACACATATAAAAAACACGCCTTAATTTCTAAAATATCCTTGGTACCCCTACTATTACATTTACATCGCATAAATCACATAATTACAGTTATTTCATAGTCACAGTTTACATCGTTCCTTTGTCACACCAAATGTCACTTCATCAGCTTGTCAATCGCATAGCTCTTGCGAATTTAAATAACATTACAATACCACTATTTTAACTCCAACATCTACTTTTAAATCCCTTTTTTTCGTAAATGGTTTGAAACTTGAAATTTCATGAATAAGTGAAATCGCATTTCATTTCCCTATTATATTTACACTAAGGCCAGCCGTTATCAATTACTTTCCTGTAACTTCTAGACATTCAAGCGGAATATCAGTGTAAATTTTCTTCCGCAAAACATCGCGATCCGACCGGCAAATGCATTATAAGATTGAGCCCGATAAATAATCCAATCCGAAATTTCACAAAGCAACAAAGAAGAGTGCTCCGACCGATATTCGATTCGACGCCAGATATAGGAATCTCCATCCCTCGTAAGCGCATCAAACGCCCCCTTTGCATCATTTATTTCGGCGCATTAGAGAATAATCTAGTGTATCTATGATAGCGGGCGGCCTATTCCGGAGCACGCCACGGGGTTGATATCCCCTCGGGGCCAACGCATATCGATTTAATCCACTGCCCCCGCATCGTCGGCTTCACAAACGAATTTCATATCGAAAATCTTTTATTTCATTCCGCTTTAACCCCGAGAAAAAAATAAGGGAACGAAAACAACGGAACGTCGAGCATTAATATCGATTGTTCCAAACTCTGGCAATAGTTTCCCTCGCGTAGGAGAAAAAAGGCTCCCTTTCAACGGCAATCGTGTCCCTTGGATTGTCCTCAACGACTACAGCATTCTTAAGCCGCCCCCTCCCTCCAAACTAGATTTGATAGCCCCGCGCAATTAAATCCTCCCTTATCCGCGCTACCTCTTCTTCTATTCACCCGGCATCTCCCTCCTCCACTGCCGCCACCTCCATCCCCGAGTCTCCGTTAAATATTTCACTCTGTCGTCGATGCGTTCGCCAAAAAAAATGAAAAACAAAATAAAACAGCGCGCGCTCGAGCTCCGAGATAACTCTGGTGAGGGCAGCCAACCACGCGCATGCGTGGAGATCGTCTGCACCGCATTGCATGCATAAAGCATTAATTTCACTCCGGGGCACATCGCGTGCTCTCCCTCTCAGATTACCCTGACAAAGAGCGACATCAAACCAGAGGCCGCCGAAAAAGAGTGGAACTCCCTCCGGAGTGCGTCCATTGACAAGCCCTAAAAGGAGTGCTTATCAAATTAAGCTTTCCAAATCCGAATTAGAGTAAGAACTGTTCGGCGGATTCCTTTTTTTTAACTCCGGTGCGAAATTGAGCGATTTACCTCTCCGAGATATTGCGTCGGGTCTCTGCCTCCGTATTGACAGCCAAACAGCGAGTCAATGTCAACATTTTTTCCGCCACGCATCTCCGATACAAACGGTCCTGGGGTTTGCTTCCGGGGAACTGAGCCATTACAGCGGTCCTCAGCCCGGATGAAAAAAATCGCTACCCTACACAGAGCATAATAGGAAATTTTTCTTCCTTTATTTCGCTATTATCCATATCATTCCTGTCATATCCTCCTTTCATGCATTCCGACCTTATTTGGAAAGAAAGAAATGGAGTTTGGAATGAAACGCTTTAAACCTCTTACTTCCAACTCCCTTCCAATAAATCTGGAACATGTATTACCGAAATTCACATACGATTGCAAGAAATGGAAATTTCTTTGATTATTGTGTTTTTATGCGATTTTCATTGATATTTTCGATGTTTCTTGCTGCTTCAGTACAACTTTTTGGCACTTCAAACAAATGAAACGCAGATTACTAGACGAACTGTATATTTAAAACTGATTTCGTAAGAGAAAATTGTCTGCTTAGTATATTTGAGATTATAGAAAGGTGTCTAAAATCAAATCAATTAATAAAGATTTTATCGCAATTTATAATATATTATTGTATTACTATAGATAAATATATCGTCCTTTAATTTGTTCAAAAAGGAAAGGAAGGTGTGCCAACTTGATGAAAAATAATTTATTGAATACAAATTAACTAAATAATCTTTGGCTATAGATTAAAGATCAAAGAAATTTCAGATTAAGTTAATAATGGTATATACATTCACGGGCATTGCCACCTGAAGAAATGAGCATCTTGCTGCATCATCCATTTAAGGGTTAAATGGAAGAACTATCTAGTACCAATTTTGCAAAAATAAAAATGATGTTAATTTATTGTATTAGAATGGAATTGAATCTTTGAAAAGGGGCAATTTTAACTGACGATTTTGCTGCTTCCTTTGAGTAGAGATGTCAAAGTTATATACCTGCTTTCCTATGTTTCATGTATTTACCTAGATTTTCATAAAATCGAGCTTATTGATTACGATCCAGATGGTTGATTGGTCCTAGTCCAATACTCTTTAATCACCTTAAGATTCTCCGAGATATTAGATTCTTTAGAATGTAAATCTCACTTTTTCACATAAGCAAATGCTTGATCCTATGAATTCTATGGCATATATCTGTTACTTATAATTATTCATCATTAAATTGTTTGAAATTTTATTGTTTTTAATTCATTTTTCAATTAATAAGCCTTACTAATGAAAAAACGACTGTCGTTAGTGATATTAAGAGGCGAAACTTAAGAGGCCCCGAACCATCTTCAGAAAAGGAGGCTAGATCTTCCTTGCGCAGAAAGATCAAAGAAAAACTGGTCAGCACAAATAATGTCATCATCTAGGCTGTTGAAATTCATCATCTAGGCTGGCTGTATTAAAACTAAAGATTTTCGATCGCCCAGACTATCTTTTGAGCTACAAATACTAAAAATGACGGCTGGTGAAGCTTATTTTCAGTTATTTTTGAACTAAGGATCGCAATCAAACTAAGGCAGATGCCTTATAAGGAATACTGGATCTTCCCTTTCGCGAGACAGTCTTGCGAGACAGATGACGTGATATCTGAGGACAAGTTGACCGAAAATTTAACGCTTTGGCTTTTGTTTATAAGTTTTCTTCAGTTCATCGATTCAAAATTCCTTAGCATTATAACGATGGGAGAATAACTCGGAAACCGCACTAGAAATGAAGTGTTAGGTCATCATATGATATAAAACTGAGAAACTTTTCATCATTAAATTTTACCAAAGTACCGACCGAGAAATTCAGTAAACAACTGTTCCCGAGTTTTGATCGTAATTTTTCCTAACAGTATTTTGCTTATGGAAGAAGGCCATATTTCCAGTTTAACCAATGGAATATTTGTTTATTCGTTTCTATGACGAAAGATAAAGTAAATCCAGCCAAAAATCTGAATAAAAGTAAAAATCAAACGGCATTGGAGATGAATGAAAGGATAGAGGTAATAATAGCGTAGTGAAATTCACACCTAATGTTCAAACGCCGCTATTTCATTAAATCCTAACCCGCAAAACAGCAAAATGATAGGCGATGCAAATTTTTCGTCGGCCTTCTGTTTTCCAGGATTGTTGTAAACCTAAACAACGAATTTAAAGATATTCCGGCGCAAAAAAAAACTCACAAATAATCATTTCGAAAAGAGAAGTTTGGAAAGTCTTCCATTTACGCCTCTTCTGTTTTTCTCGTATAATATTTTCGCAAGAGCAAATGACATCCACATTGACATCATTAATCATAAAAAATGATTCGACCACTTAATTTGTTACTTTATGCACTATTAATTTTCAAGTGCGCAAATTTAAGTTTAAGATTATTGTAATTAGCTTGGAAACTTTAGCTTGTTTTACAACATGAATAAGTGTCGCGAGTCTAGTACGAATCTCAATGTCGAAATATGATGGAATGGAATCACTTATCTTGTAAAGCCTTGAATGGCTAAGAATTCGAGGTGGAACTGCATAGGGTCCTTGATGTTTGCCTGCTTTTACAACGATAACGCCCCACTGATACATCTTCTTTGCTGAATCTGAAGAGGAGACACGACCGAATCGTGTTTTACACCCCAACGGAATGAATATCAATTGATAAGATTTCCCGGTCAGACCCTTTCTCTTTGGTGCAAGAAAAATGCGCCATCCGTGGAAATATCACGAAACAATACGACGAGAATCCTCCAGTTCCACTTTGGAGGGGATTCGGAGTCGATTCGAAAGGCGCTCCTTTGCATCTCCTGCCAACGTTGAGGATGCATCGCCGTCTTCTCCAGCTCTCATCCCCTAAGTTGTCCGAAAAACTCCGTCCTCTTAAAAAGTAGTGACAAGTGAATTTCTTCCTCCATTTTCGCGCAAAACCAATTCCCTTTCCTGAAAAGTAATACGAATCTGAGCGATCTCTCGAAAGAGCCGCCGAAGGCACTCAGTGACTTCGACGGTGATGAGGTCGCATAGAGAAAGATCCTTCACCACTCTACATTTGTGAAATACGAAGCGAGCTTTCGAAATTGCCAATTGCCATACCTAACAAATGCGATGGGAATTTAAAGGCGTACAAAAAGGAGAAGAACCTATACCTCGCATTCAATTATTACTAATCGTTATTTAAGAACAGAAAATACTGAAAACCCGTATCTATGAAAAACGAAACCTTTTATCGAAGTTGATCGAAACAAAAGCGATTTAATCAAACAAATTCGACTCGGAGTAAAACAAAAAATCGGTGTTTCTTTCAAAGGCAAATGAGTAGAAATGAACCGAAAAGCCGAACACTGAAATTCGATATTTCAAGGCAGAATGGATCAAAAACCAATCCTGAAACGTGTTTTGAGTTGAAAAGAAATCAAACCTTAGTAAAAACCATAATTCCTTTCCAAGAATGAAATATTCATCACAGAAATCAGAGATTAACAATCCCATAAGTTGCTGTTAAAATGAACGCTCGATAGCGATACTTGGTGAAAATTCATTTTTCTAACGAACTAGTTTATCTATAAAATCTGTACAATTTCAGTAATTAACCTATTGCTTTGCGGAATTATACAGGTTTTCTTACTGAAATAGATCATTAAGTTTGGTTTGTTACAGGTGCCTCACTCCCACTCAATCTCATTGTAATCGAAGGAATATCCTGCTTTAGCGTGCTCCCGATCAAATTTACTCTTGTTTTTGTCAATATTTTTTGTTTCTGCAAAATCCCTCAATTTATCCTCGATAGGCTACATGGACCGTTTCCTGATACCCAAGTTTGCATTATTTACGGTCAGTAATTGTTTTCTTTGTATAATACTCTCTTTGCTACGACCAATTATTTACTGCTTTTATTGCTGATGTTTCTGCTAACTAAATAGAATAAAAATCAATCAATATGAAAATATGTCACTGAAGATATCGGTTCACACGAGGATCAGTATTGGTTCATTCGGTTTTCAATAACCTTCAATGTATATTAATTCGTTTAGCACAAAATAACAGCTAACACGTAGCATCATTAATATGATCTATGCAGTAGTATTCATACAGGGATTCACGGTATCCTTTCACACATTTCCCAGGAAAAAAAAGCATCTTAAGAATCTCCCGACATTTCATTCTTCATTTATTTCTATCTTTCTTCCCTCGTTGTAACAATCTATTTGTATTTCTTCAACTGAACTCTGAAATAATCCTTGAGTTAGCCTCTTACACTTTTTTACTTGCCTAGATGTTTGGTCTTCTGATTATTTTTAAGTTTCTTAAATAAGAGTTTTTTCATTACGGCTGCTGTCTTTGTTTGCTTCGACACAAGCTTTACAGTTTATATACTGTAAACATCGCTGTTTAATAAGGAATTAGTCTATTCGACATATGCTTTTTCCATAGGCATCATGTAAGTATATCTCCTCCTTTTTACGTCTGAAGATTTGTACCGATTCCAATCAATTTACACTGTTCGCCAAACTCTGCTAGACCTTCTCCCCTATCACCGCGTTTCCTAAACCACATCTTCATAATGAAAATTTCTCCATCTTTAACTTTTTTATAACACCTGAAATATCTTTATACACATCATCCACCTCTTCATCACTGCAGTATATTACAGAGATATAAAGTTGTAGCACTAATCTGTAGGGTTTTGTTGCTTTCCAAACCATTGCAATCCTTTCATTGTAATGCAGGGAACCCTTCACTCCCAGTAAGGCTCTTTTCCACAGCATTATTCCCCTCCTGCATCTCTATTTACGGATCCTGTGTGAATAATCCTATAATTACCACTCCAAAAGTTCCCTTCTTCAAACTACTCCATTTCGCTTGTTCTTGGCAATTCTACACATCCTTTGCATTTATATCTTAAGATTTCCGAGCTAACCACAAGCTGTAAGTGATCTAACATTCTATGTTCCAATCCTAAAATGTTTCCAGGTCGATGTAAAGCATTCCTCGCCCAGATATTTCACTTGGGGACTGTTTCATTATTATTTCTATGTTAATACCATGCTGTTAAATAGGTTATAGGCTGCGTACTGTATTATGGGAGCTAATTCCTAATTCCCGTAAATTACCTTCGTAGCATTTGCGGTATTTATAAGCATTTTACACAAAGTTGGAACAGTTTTATCTTAAGAGTACAACCGCTTACTGTGTGCAACTGCATTTAATCGAGAACACTTACTTATTTTGAACGTAGCCTCAAAATCAGGCTTTCCCAATTTTTTTCATGCGATCTCCTGATTCCGTACAACCCATACAACCGCCCTTCCATCATCAAACCCAATCCGGGAAGTAATAAGAAGCAAAACAAAACCCGCAATGATAATAACATCGACTAAATCACAAAATGATAATTTTATTCCTGCCAAGAACCCAAAGTAATACGATTGAAGGAAAGATGATATGGAATGGAAAAAAATTCTTTTGCGTCAAGCGTCCTTTAGGGGATGGTTGGCCACTTTGGGAATCACTGTTCTTTCTCCATTCTATCTCATCCAAAACCCAGTGGACGAATTCAATAACCGTAAGGTAAGCCCTGAGGTGAAAGAATTTAGGATTGAAATTATAAATTTTTCTTCCTTCGACAATGTCTGTTTTAAACCATAAGCAAAAGTATCACGATAAAAGACTTTCTAATTTGGATACTTCAGCAATGTGTCCCTTTTGATACTTCTGAATTAAACCAAAGATAGCAGGAATCCATTAGTCCCCTATTTACAGATTCTGATAATATATATTTTATAATATTTATGAAATTCCAATTGAATCTATTTAAGATTCCTTTAATCAAAGGATAATCCAGTCGCATTCCTACGTAATAAATACGCACAAATACGTAATAAATATTAAAGCTATGAATTTGTAATTCTAACCCGAATATGAATATGCTATATATGAATGATGTAACTCTAACCCTAATGAACCGCCTAATTTCACCTACTACCGAGAGTAAGCCAATCTAATTGACTGAAATAACCAGGATGCTGTTCTCTGATTCTGAATTTTCATTTCCTCAAAAATAATTCGAGCTATCGTACTCAATAATTAATGTCAGAGATCACTCAAAGCTTGAGAAAATAAAATTCACATTTTCATCGTCTTTTCCTGCTAACAGCTTGAAATTTCTGGAATGAAATAACTTCATTTCGGTTACAAATTTAACATGCCCGCAATTTTCTATACCACGGGCATTTTCCTGTTTTATTTTAGATTTCCAGAAATCATGAATATATGTAGCACGGAAATCCAAATGAATGTGGCTTAAATATTCATTCGAGGAAATTTTCAAAAATTCTCAATAGTGCTTTGAACTTTTTGTTTAGTAACTTAAAAACTATTAATTTCGTAAGACCTTTCCAAGGGTTATCTAAATAAATTTCTTCTCTATGAAGAAAACATTACGGAATATTTTGTTTGATATGTTTCCGTAATCACCTTAGTTAAGCCACACAAGAATCTCAGGCGATTATTATTAAGATTTAAGGTGACAGAAAAGTTAATTCCTGTAGAAAAGCATAACAATTACTGCGGTAATTGAATTTTCCAGTGGTCTTTAAGCTACATCTCTTCTACAATTCGCACATTTTTTGATTATGATACATTATGACTAGTCCGAATAGCAGACTCTCAGCCAACTGATTGAAATTACATATTATTTATGTAATCGGAAAGTATCACATTCATGTCTTATTCTCCAAAAGAACTCTGACTATATTTCAACTTCACTAGTTGAACTTACGTTGACGCAAGGACATGCACAGAAATCTTTTACGAACCCATTGAAAGCGTTTTAGGTGGAAGAACTAATAATTACATTGCCCTAGCGTAGCTTGGAATCGTGTTTTGGTACTACAATAGCCGCCCCTGTCCTACACGCATTAAGAGAACTTCCGAATGTAAGGCCAAAAGTTCGCCTATAGTTTACCCCAATTTATTTCCCGACTTAAGAAAAATTCATTTTCACCTTCCCGAATCACTCAAGAATGCTGAAGAGAAGCATATTTCTATTTTATGTGCATGTAATAGTAATACATCAGTAACTATGCGGAAGACCGAGTGTATCATTATGGTATGATTAAAAATTAAGTACGAGCATAATTATACCAACTAGATTGCTGTAATATAACACATTAAAACCTTCCGAAACCGAAAATGGGTCTCTATATATACTCTATGCACATTCTTTTCTACAAGAGGACATCTTCAGGAGTACCCAACGGTAGCTGAACGTGGTCTTCTAAACTGATGATCTTGAGTACTACTGAGGGAGAAATACACATAGAACAAGTTTTACACTTTTCTATTCTTTCGGGAGGATTTAATTTGAATTATATTACACGAACCATTTATGGTTATCGCATAAAAATTAGGTTGTTTTGATATCATTAAAATCATCATAGTAGAGGCTGCTTTGATGAAGTCCACTAATCCCTCGTTATCCATTTCGTCGCTATTTTATCCAACTTCTTAAGCAATTCTTTTCCAGACTTCCACTGCCATAAAAACTGTAGATGAGACAGATTAAAATCACTGAGGTTTAGAAAATGTTCTATATAGTCTCGCTTAACCAGTCCTGAATGCTTCCGGAAGTCTCTCAGCCTATCTCTCCTTACACTGAGCTTAACATCGTTATGTGAATCTCGAAACTCCAATTCAACTCAGTATGTTTTCAAGTATGACCCTACATACCCATTCTATTCATTTGCATGCTTTCGTGATACTGTACTACGAAGGCTGCAGTTATCTTCATTTTTGTGCTGCGGGTGATTAAGGTTCTCCTTACACGCATATAAAGCCACAACACAAACATAGACATTTAAAATTATCTTCTTCACATTTATGACCTTATTTGACAGTATTAAGTTCCTCTTTTTCGAGGGAAATTCTCAAGATTATGAAGCAAAGTGTATTTTAATAACAACATTTATTCAAAAATGCGGGGATATTTTTTGAACGGTATCCTTCATGATTCGACTTTCCAGATTTTAATATTTCATTCCGAAAAACTTTATCTATCTACACATACTTTATTTCCCTACACGTTAAATTTTAACATTGACGTTAAAATGGCTGAATACAGAATTGGACTACCGCTTGCTAGTTGATGAATGGCAACTATTTGGACGTGTTTACCAGAAAGAGAATGTAAGTAAACTGATTTCTATTGGAAATAATTATTTAAGGCTCATGTGAGGCGAACGGATAGGGTTGGCAATGGCTTGATGATGTAAGAAAGACAGTGAATCCAGTGAGAAATTGAGGGGGGTTTTTCAAACAGTCGAGAAGATACAGAAGATGAAGCGAACCGCAAAAATGTTACATGACATGTATGTGAAGGTTTCGAAAGGAAGACGAGAAAAGAACTGGTTGAATGTTGCGAATGAGGCCATGAAGAAAATTTTAAGAAATAGAAGGGATTATGTAAAAAGGTCAACTTCTGTTTATATGCATGGAGAGAAAGTGCAGAAGATAGTTGCGAAATGAAAAATACAACAGATTATTTTATGAAATAGGGTGAAGGAAAATTAAGTATACCAACTTCAGCAAAGTTTAGATTATCACATTGATTTTGAAGAATGGAAATTCAACGTATGTGCGTAATATTTGTTGGCATCATTTTATCACTTTTATATTATATCGTCTCCGCATCACATCGAAAACGCTTCATAAATGTCATGAATGATTTAAACACCGGAACGAGAGAGATTCTGAGTACTTTTAATTCCTGCAATATTAAAAAATATATACTTAAATATTTATTCCAATTCCCAAAGCTTTCACTTTTGCCTTAGCACTTTATATTTACTTTCATATGGAAATCGGCACGCTGCAAGAGGCACTCAAAACGGCATCCTTATAGCCATAATTGCTTTGTAACTGATGCCCCATCCTTATATTCCTTTCATGTCAGCTAACTTTAATATCTACAAAGCGACAAAATATGTAAACAGATATTGAAAAATTGAATTGGCACTTTCGAAGCCAGCTCCTTGTTTTCCATTGCGATATATAAAAACATTTTTATCCGGTATGATTTATAGATATACAACTTTTCAAAATATGCATGTCATCAATGTTGTTGTTGCTCACGGAACATATGCTGTAATTATTAGTTGAGGGAAAATCTATTTTTGTCTCTTTGAGGAAAAAATACTCAATAAAGGTGAGTTTCAGGAATTTTCGTCAAATTTGTATACTAATTGCTCTTTAAAATCGATGAAACCCATATGAAAATGAAACAATTTATTGTGTCTTTTGATATTTTATGTAATTTGAGATAGAAGGAAGAGATATTTACAAAACCAGAACAAACTTTCTTCCAAACTGTACATAGCTATGATATGTATGCTAAAAATTTGAGTTGATAATACTTTTAGAAAATTGAATTTGAAAAATCTAAATATTCAACAGAGAAGTTCGTTGGATTTATATATGCAAATTTAAAATTATATTCACCGGACGGTGCGAATTATAAAATTCAAAAACCTTTTGTAAAGGGATGAACTTGTAAATAAGGCCCAATCCTCGTGATAACCGACATTAACAAGGGTTTTAACAATTATTTCAGACGGAAAAATGTAAATAGCAAACTGTAAACTTTGTTTCCGATGGCAATCTTCGACGAAGGAGTGGTTCAATTATTTCAGAAATATTTTAGCTCTGTGATTTCGAATTCAACATTTACCGGAAATGATAACCACATACACATCCCCAAACAAAGTTAAATCTTAGCACCGATATTAAATCATTGCTGAATCGTCTTTGATCCGCTGCTGAAAAAAGTGTTCCTAATGAGATAAAAGGCAAAATTAAAATCCTCTCCACATTAATAATTACTGTTCAGGAAAGAATACTTCTATTCGCAGTCCGACAACACGAATTGGTTACCATAAAATAAATAAACTACTCCAACAAAGAGGCTTTAATGATGCGTTTATATGATCCATTTCTAAAACAAGAAACTTGGCCGATAACGTGAAATATGGATTTATCTACCATATTTGAAATTCGTCAGAATTCCGCGGTTTCATCTAAACTCCAGACAATGAATTTTTCTGCGACAAAACAGTAACAAGCGGTTGCAAAGCATACCAATTCAGGTCGAATGAAGTAAAATATCATTAAATTCCAATAAATTCTTTGTTTTATTACTATCCTTTTACCACGCAGATAAGATCAATTTCTAAGAAGCTTTTCTGTTCAAAGATAGCATTAGGAAGCGTAACTCTTTAGTAGAGAGTTCAACTCAACTTCATTCCATGCTAGTAAAAGAGAATCTCTTCAGTAGATTGCTATGCTGCTGCTAATCCATCCTATCTCTACGCTTACGGAGAGGCAATTTGTTAACGGGAGCTGAAAGATCACAGTGTGTATCCGAAAGACTGGCTGCTTTCTTCTCTTGATCCACTGAATTTGAATAACCTGATCCTGGTTACCACTGCCATCCTCGGCAAGCACCTTTGAGCTCTCCCGTATCACCAAAAATTCTTATCATATTAATTTTACAAAGAAAATATGTGGAAAAAAATCTTCGAACTATAATATTCGGCTTACTTCGATATTTTGTAAATTAATCTGTAATTTCTAAACCCGTTTTAATACTTCTATTGTAGGAGAAGTGTTGTTGATTGAATCGGAATGATGTACGAACATTATAACTCGGATTCTATTTAATACTCATCTACCCATATGCTACTCTGCTATGTTATTTATTTGAGAAAATAAAATAGTTTCCTTAAATCCTCTGGCATCTACTTTTAATCAGATTACGTTCAGGATAAGTTTCTCAGAAACCAAGCGGAAATATCAGAGTAATCCACTATTTCATATCATATACTGAAATGCTAGTTTCTTTTCATTACCTACTATATGTCGTTTCCTACTACTTGCTGTGCTATTTCTTTAATGATTTGAGCTTTTGCATCACGACATTAGCATATTTCACATCTCACTCAGCATTTCCCTTACATATTCTTACTACGCATCCCTTCCTCTCTTGGAATAATCTCAGACATTTTCAAAACTATCCTAGCCCTAATTTTGAATCTCTTCTTAACCAAAACGTAATGTAATAGATACATATATGATCGATTCCAATCCTCCTTTCCGATTCCTCAATTTATACTTCTCTTTTGTGATGCTGAAAAATATTTTGCTACAGGTTGTTATATCTCTAATAAAATTTTATAATCTTCTTCCATAGATGAGTCCATGCTTAATTCCTGATTTAACATTTCCGCGATCACTTTCGGGTATATGCTACAATTGCTACATTTGTCAAAAAACATATTGTTTCCAATAAAGTAATTCCCGAATCGCTTACTAATTAGAAGTATGAGATTAACGTTGGAATTAGCTCCGTAAATGTTGCTATCACTACTGCAAGCTCCTCTGGTAAGCATTTCCTCTCTATATTAATACTATCTTTGGAGAAATCTTCAGAAACTCAGGGCGCATTCAAGAGTAGAGGTTTTAATATACGCACGACGCATTCAAAGTATAGAAGTTTTAATATGCATACTTATGTATGTATTTTAAAACCTCTATACCTCTCTGCATATCCCTCTTTATTTTTAACATTAATTATTCTAATTCCTTCCTAAAGAAATGACGTAACATGCTTTCCGAGTGTATCTTTCCCCATAAATTGCCATTATTTTGATCTGTGAGAGGATATCCTTGAATGGCAACCAGGATGCATTTGATACCATCCCAGAGGACTCTGTTTGTCTAGGATAAACAATAATAGCAGTGTTTCCATAAGGGGGGTTTGCGGATTTGTACCAGACCTTGGGGTTATTGAGTAGGTTGTAGAATAACAAGATCTAAAGTCAAAACGTTCCCAAAGTTTGGGATACAATAGGGTTATGGTGTGTATACTAATGCTTTCTCTTTTTCTATTCTTTCCTATCTCCTAATGATGTTCCATTTATTTTAAACAGTATAACTTCATCACCTAAATCCTTTCACTGGCTACAACTTCCTTAATAATGTGTACTTGATTCTACATTTAACGAAAACCACAAAGAATAACGGACATAAAAAAGCTGACAGGCCGGGACTTGAACCGGAACTTTCAGTTCAGTTCCGAGTTCGAGTTCCTTTCAGCTTTTTTCATGCCAATTATTCCCTGAGATTTTTCTTAGGTGCATGCTTTTATTTACATATCATATCTTCTCAAACCTTTCTCCTATGTTATTCAAAATAATTGAAAGTAATATCAAGGAATTTATGTCGTGCAAATGTTTGTATGGTGGCTATTGGTGATCAAAGATGTTCAACCGCTGGTCAACAATTTATTTGACAACAATCGGGAAATTGACTGACGCCCAATTACGCCCAGTAAGGCGGGGGAGTGTCCTACTCCTTCGAGGAAAGTCATGATGGTAAAGACAAAGAAAAACACTATGACAGGTGTGGCGAACCCATGGCACGCTTGCCCTAAGTGGCATTTTGGCACGCAGAACTCTGACTTCTCTATACTTGTTATGTATTCTTCACTTCAGAATGAAGTACCAGAGTAAGAATGCATTCTGTTAATATGTAACGATGATTATTGATGACTTAAACGACGTAAATTTTTACTTATGAATCCCAACGTTGGTACAATGAAAAGGATATGTTTTCCTCACACCCTTGTTTGGCAACAAATTGGCGCGCTAGTACTTTATTTGTATAAACCTGGTACTCCAGCCGTAAAATATTCGCCATTCATATCTAACGAAAAACTCCACTAAGTATAGAAACTTCAATCATGTTGAATCTTTAGCGTTGAAAAAGAAATCTTGTTGGGTATCAGTTTGTGAGGTGTAAAGAGTAACACCACTTACATAGATAAAATGAATACAATAACTGAATTTGTTTGTAAAGACAAGCAGCTAATTTACTATAATATGGAAGGAACAGTTTCACAAGCGTGCTTACAACTGCAGCTAATGAGAATACAAGCTTTTGGGGCATTTATCAAATTCACTGATACAAAATTCAGGGGCGTTTGTTAAATAGATATGAAAGAAGGGAGGAAAGGGTAGATATAACAATAGTGATTAAAGATCTTTATTTGGGCGAGATTAAGACTCGTTATAATAGTCTCTCCTTGCATCAAACCCTTGAATATGTTATATCATATTATAATATTTATAAATATATTTTTATATTGCTATAGATATTGCGATTAGAGGAACAAAATCATCAATTCCAAAGTTCCTAAATAAAATGAGTATAATATAATACAATGAGTAAATTATTAATAATATTTTTATGTTTTCCAATAGATAATGCCCTTAAGCATAGATTTTCCTCTCAGTAAAGATAGGTGGAAAGTATTTTCCCATTAAGTTATGGTATAAAGCCCCATAAATTGATATTATAGTAAACAAAGTCACATTAACCGAATATCGGCTAAGAGAACCTCGCTGAAGCATACGATTGATGAGAAATATTGCTTTCGTATTCTGTGATTTATCTGACGTATTAAAAATTCGTCAGGAATTAAACAAATAAGTGTATATATCAAGTACAAGAGTTAGGCATGAAAAAAGAAAAGATACAGAGGTAGAGGTCCTGTTAAAGAGTAAATTTGAACACTATCTTTCAGTGGAAGTAATTGTACGTTAGTTTTAGTCAGAGAGCTCTGTCAGGTTACTTGCACGAAGGGTACAAATTGAATACGCAAGTTATAAAAGATTTATTTTAATTATGAAATCGTAAAAACTACGCCATAATTCCGGGTAATTTTCATTACGAGGAAGAAGATCGGTCCGCGTCATCACATCTCCGAAAACAATGATTCTAAAAATTCTCTAAGTCTTCCTGCTGACAGAGAACACCTATGCTACTTTTTGTATTTTAACTGCAACTTAGAAAATCCATCGACTTGAAACGCCTTCTACCAATTTCGAGATGCATCTCGGCGTCTTTCTCCCGCATTGCCGCTGCATCTCCACACCCGAGGCTCCCTTACGCGTCTGGCGTCGTATCGGTGCCTCCGACGCCGGCCAGATTCCCGGGATCTTTGTAAATCTGAATGAAAACTATCCCTTAGCAATTATACGTCACTCTACGGTTGATGTGCTCAAATATAACTGATAAAACTCGTATCTCAGTTAAAGAAGAAACAAAAGCAAATTTGCTTACAACTACATTAAGAGACTATGAAATCATAAACGCACCTGTCTGTGAATCTAATATTCATACTATACACTAACTTAAGAATTTTATTTTATGCTCAGTTTTTAATAACAAAAAATACTTATGGTCTGATACATGTATTATATATTAATTACTTTTGTAAGTTTTACTGCCCACTGTATTGCATCCTGTCTCTCTTTTGTTTCATTTTTTCCTAAAATTTTCGCAGGTTTCCACTCAAACCTTCTCTTCGTGGGTGTTTTTCTGCAAGGAATAATTATTTCTGGGAAAAATAATATCACAGGGATTTTTCTCTCCAAGAAACCAATATTTCCTTTCTTTTTATGCATATAAAATATCATATTTTACACTAGTTTACTGTCTGGATTTAGTTCATGTATTTTATATTACATTCTGACGAGGGGTGAATGGAATATGGGGCTATCTAGTCTCAATTTCGCTCAGTAACAAAGATGTTTTTACTGTATTCTATCGAATGGCTTAGCCCAGAAAATTATTTCCCAATTGATATGACTGTAAAGAAAGGCTTTGGATAATCGAGAATACGTTGAAAGTAAAATTCTGATTTTTCCACGTTTGAGTCATTATCTAAAATTACATACTGAATGATATAGAAAAAGCGCTCCTTCTAAAATCTCACGAAGTCGTTGCTAAAGGAATTCAGACGTTTTACAAAAAAAGCCCATCAATTTGTAGTAAAGC
Source organism: Pachydiplax longipennis (assembly GCA_036926295.1). Lineage (NCBI taxonomy): Eukaryota > Metazoa > Arthropoda > Insecta > Odonata > Libellulidae > Pachydiplax > Pachydiplax longipennis. The sequence continues at coordinate 17,728,385 of JAVFKF010000024.1, read as the reverse complement.
GGAGACGAAGGTAGAAAGTGATAAATTGCAATTGTTCTCAGAGAGTGCTTCGCGAAATCGCAAATTCTCACTCATATTAATCAATTTCTTATCACGAATTTCATCTTCGTAGTTATCAGTGGAGAAATTAATGGGATCAACGCAAACGTACAGTAAATTACGCCTCCAGTAGGTGCATTTAGTAATTTTACATTCACGGTAGGTTCTAGACATAATTACAGGATTTATATTACACTCTCAGTTAAACCTTGTAGACAAACGGTGTTTTGGTCAACTGGAAATAGTGCCGTAGGTTTTGATAGGAATTGTCAAGATAAAATAGTAAGTTTTTCCTACGGATTTCATCCTCTGTAACTAAGGGAAAAAGAAGGATTATGGAGACTTAGGTTACGTTTAGTAAAAGAAATTAAGAGAATATTTGTTCCAGTGCCATATTACCACACTCTACTCTATTGGACCAATAGAAAGGAAATAGATATAGGGATCAGCCGGTTCACAAATAATTCTCTGGTTATTGCGTATAATAACTGTATAGGAGACCAGAAGTGTAATTGCTTATTATCATTATAGTTAGAAAAGCATGAATAAATAACGAATATATCTAATATAAGTCATATCTCTATTTCATGGGGAATAGAAATAAGAAATGATGTTTTGTTGAGAACTGAAACATTTGAGAGATCCAAAAATAACTGTTAGTATCGAGATTTTCTCTAACAAATATTTCTCTTAAAGCCTCAACTTATGGATTCAATTGAAAAAAATAGCATGATTTTGTTCAAAAAGGCATCAAATGTATCAATGTGGTTAATTAAATCTATGATTTAGAAATATTTAAATCGATTTCATTACCATAATTTCAACTTTAAAGTCGCAGTATATCACCATTTACTAGCTGTAGAACTTGGCCTCCATCATTGAAAAATATTGAGCCTCATCCGTTAAAATTGTCATCTTAGACTTGGCTAAAACTCTAGTCTTTGTAAGCCGATCATATTTTGCTTATCTTCTCCCTTTTATGATTTTAACGTTTTCTTTTAATTTTTGCCTTAAATTAATCCGTCAAGTAGTTACATTAAAAAAGAAAGTTTCATGGATTTATCACATTCAATAACACTTGGAGAAGGTTTGAAGTCTGTCTGTGATAACTGAAAATCAAATATACGAAAAATCTGGAATCATGAAATCTTGCCATAAATTCGAGTGGCTTGTGTGTATGTAAGCCAAATTCTACCGATTTTGATTGAGTTTGTTTGCTAACCAAACAGGTGCTCTCACCAAAGAACGGAAGAGTTAATGGATATGGTCTCTGTGGTCATACGAAGCCATTAGAGAAGAAATGTATATGGAAATAAAAGGTCAAAAATCTGGAAAGCATAACCGATGAGTGCTGAAAAAATACAAGTTACCAACAATAGCTTTTATAAAGGAGAATATCGGAAGGGGAATGTATGTAAAGCACTGCAAAAGAAAGTGATTGAATTTTACGGTTTTGTGTACTTTCTTCATGAAAGGAATAAGCGTTAACAAAGCAAAAGTTGTCTCAGGAGCAGAGAGTACCATGCGATTCGAAAGTTATTTTGGAATCCACTGATTTAGGGATCACTAAAAGCTGGCACTAAGGTTTTATAGTATAACATATTTGTATACTATGTTTAAATCGTTACCAAATACAAATGACAGAGTGAGAAACTGGAGAGTTATTTAAGCAAAGGAAATGCGATGGAAACATTATGAAGCATTAAAACGCATTAGTATAGAAGGAAGTATCTTTTTTATATTCTTGCTCCCTTCGTATTACAGCCAAAAAAGAGAGTATCTTCCTATAAGGAATGTATCCAACCTAAGGATGGCGCAGCACTGGAAGCAGCCTAACTGTCCTCACTGAGTCTCACTATCCCAAACCCAATCAGAAACCCGCAATCCTAAATATTTTAGTATATCCTAAATATTTATTATATTTAATAAATCTTAGTTTATCCTATGTATTCCTAAATATTTTCTGAAACCTTTTCCGGAGAAAAAATACGTTGCTAAAAATTCTGCTCACGCACTGAATAATTCATGCATAAAGAAGGAAGTACCTTGATAGAGATGGCGAATCTGCACAGATTTCTGTGATGGTAGTAACTAAACCTCACGGTTTAAACTCAGTTAGAACGAGTGTTCCTCGTAAAGAGTATACACATTTTCTGTGGTAGATGCAGTGAGCTTAAATGAAATCCGTGATGATATTGTTACCCTGAATCCCCAAGGAACAGTTGTACGAATCTCCTATTGTCCAGTTGAATCCAATACATGTTGGTCTGATTATTTTATGGTCTGAGGCAAGAAATTTTTAGTTTAAACCTGCCAACTAACATTCAAAGTCATTTATTAACCATGCTTTTTAGCATACTTTTACTTAAAATGTATTGCTTATATTCATTGTAAAAGTAAAAAACTATAACCCCGAAAATAAAATTCTGTAGCCATAGTAGTGAGAGTTCTTTTAAATTAAGTTGACAGAAACAATGAACGGATGAATTCAGCTAAAAATACATTCAGAGAAAATAAGGACACTACCACTTTTTCTTGAGGGTCTTCGATATGGTATTTGGAGGAATTTACCGTATTCGTAGCCAATGTTTATAAATAATCCAGACCTTGCATGGCTGTTATGCGTACAATAACAACAGTGGAGCAAAGGCAAGAGAAGGTAATATATAAACAAATACAAATGAAGGTAATATATTTGTAATATTATGGAAAATACATAGTTTAATTGGGTGTAATAATCACGTAATTCCCCGTTGGCACTCATAGTTGACCCCATCAAATTGTTTACCAAACAAGTAGACCAGTTTTCTTGAAATGCAAAATTAAGAAGATAGAAGATTATTGGACTCGTATGAGTAATCAAAACGATTTTAAGACGATAGAAATTTGATGGGAATGATTTTCAATGAAGACCAAAGATGAAATACCCGAAAAAAGAGACATGTAAAAATTGTGGAAGATAACGTAGATAGCTAATAAGAGGACAGATTCGAAAGCGACAACTAACCAAAATCTTGACTGATTACTATCATCAAGTTACTAAAATCAGATAACAAGTCCTTAACTATACGAGATCTTTTCTCAAGTCATTGATAATCATTAAGTGAACAAGAGTTTCAATGGGATTGTACTGATTGTAACATCTTCCTCAATCTGAGGCACCTATCGTAAATATGGTAGATATCGCTATTCAAAGGCAATATTATAATAAAGACTAAATAAATCATTATTCCTCCGAAATTTCATTCTAAAACTTTGTCCATTATTGTGGTTATCGCGTGATGACCCCCGTATCAGATGTTGTTAAAGATAGAGATTATTTCATCAATGAAACTACAGGCAGATTAAATAATTTAAGCAATATTTGATGCAACGTATTCATGTTTTATTCACAAGAAAACAGATAACTAACTCCTTTCAGATAAAAATATAAACAGGAAACACGGTCGGTTTCGTGGACTCTTCTCCAGACTTGAGACTGAAGATGAGATAGCATCCTTGAAACCAGACGCTTTTTTAGTTCATAGATTTTCTTGTGGGCGTACTTAGTTTTCTCTTTAGAATTAAAATCGTAAGTAGGCTGAAGATCTAGCATTTTTCCGAGAAATCCTACCTGTAATATTTTACATCGCTTTCCAGCAACAACGCAGACTAAATGTTGGCATCCTATTACAAACTTAGGGAAAGTTCGAATTCAAAAACATTCTCTTTGAATAGTGAAGAGAACAGAACGCCCCAAGAAGAAATAATGAGCAATTCCGATCAGGTATACTGTAGTACAGAATGAGTGTAATGAAGCGAAAACTCAGGAAAGTTCATAAAACTAGTTCTCTAGAAATTTAGCAAAGAGGAAAAGGGTAAAGGAAAAAAGGAATTCAATTTGCTCGACGGTGAGTTAATTCATTGACAACGGATGGCAATAGAAATCTCTTTAAAAAAAACAGTGGGCAAACGCGAATAGAAATATGAATGGATGATTAATCGCAAATGACGTAGTGAAGGCGAATAGTTTGAATTATTCGTTTTCTATCACATACAGTAAAAATTAAGTTGATGGGCATTGGGCAAGAACTGATGAGAAAGGTTATTACTAGGAGTAGTTTTACCAGAGAAAATATTAATCACAGTCTTTCAATATCAGCTATGCTTGGATGAGATGTCGAGTAAAAAGGTTAATAAATAACAATCTCGAAGGCAATATATACGGGGATTTATTAAAACTGAGATCCATCGAAATAGTCCTATATCTTTAGCTTCTATTTCAAGTTAATAATAGTTCTATTCTGATATATCGGAGAAAGGTTACGATTATATCAATTCTGGTGAAGAGACTAAAGACAAATCTGGAAATTATAGGCTGATTACCTTAACGCCATGTATAGAAGAAATAATGGAAGGATTATCCTTAGATTAAGAATCTTAAGAACTTTTGGAAGGAAAATGAATGACTGAGTAAGATTAACATGGTTCCAGAAAGGATTTTTCCTGCAAAAAACAGTTCTCAGGGTTTTGTCAACATGTAGTGTTTTATTTCAGGATACTCCACCAAATTTTATCACCAAAAACCTAGATGGCATTATCCTAGATTTTTATAAAGATTTAGACAAAATTTCACATCACCGATTGTCGCTAAAAGTAAAACAAATATGCATAAATAAATGCTAGTTTGAAAATATTTAATTGGTAATTTTAAGCGAGAAAAGTATAGTGAAAACTTATCCAAGAAATTTAATATCACGTCAGGAGTATCTCAGTTAAGGGAAGCGTGGGTTAAGCGTAGGTTCTTTTCTTTTCCTTACTTATATAAATAAATTACTCAGGGGTAAACTTACTTTATATAATTACTTTATACTGATGTTTGTAATACTTACAGGGAAATAAATGGTATGATTAATACTGACACATTGCAGACAGATATTGACGCAGTTGAAAAGTCGGCTATAGTAAATGGCAAGAAAATAAGACAAAGGCGAGAAAACGTATCACATTCGCAAATAAGAGGAAAGAGACAAAGGTCAGTTACGTGTTCAGCAGAGAGAAATTTTCCTAGATGAAAGGGTTCAGGTACGTAGGGGGTATAATTACTAAAAATTCAAACTGAAGTAATACCGTTCATTAATTAAGATAAATTTAAAAATCTTTATGCAAACTATGCAAATGAAAGTTGATAGGTGAATATTAGGCGGACAGTAGATAAGATAGAGTTACGGAAATGTTAGAAATGCTCGACGGGAATCGTTAGACAAAAGTAGGAGGGTCATTAGGCTAGTAAGCATTTTAAGGTGTGAGAAAACATGGTTAGAGTTGAAGAATAGAGTTAAAAACGGACTTATTTTGTGCGTGAGGATCGCAAATAGAAGTTGAAACTAAGGACCGATGTAGTGAAAGACTATTTCATCAGCAGAAGGATAAAGGAACGGAATATGTCATCTGAAGAGATCAAGTCCCTATCGAAAACAAAGAACTTCAAAAAATCTATATAAAAATATTGTTCTCAATTACATCCTTGTTGAAAGACATTTAAAATAAATGTATATTACATACTGTGAAGTAATAATGATTATATGTTGCTTTATATTGTGATTTATGAGTTTGTAAAGTAATGTAAACTTTTGAACTATCTGTAAAGATTGATGTAATGGGGTAGAAGTACATATAATGGAAGGGAAAAAGCAATAAGGATTGTATGTATTATCTTTAAATGGTAAATGATAACTGCTCATGTTTATGTAATGTAGATTTTACAAGTTAATGTGATGATTCATCTACATTTGTACATACATACATCTACATACGGCAACTCGGCGTGTGGATGGTTACTAGATGGTATATAATAGTGAGAACTTTAAAGACATAATAATGCTAAGGCTGCAAACTTTTATCAATGAAGTAGGAGAGGAGTCATTCAGAACCGTAAAACCAGTCTCAAGGAAACATAATGAAAATCCCATAGATGCTCAGCAAGTAAAACCTATAGGCCGTATCTCCCTTTACTTCGACTTTAGATTCAGATTTTAATGTTGTTTAAATATATGAGTATCTTTTATTCATTTCAAAATTTCTATAATGAAGAAAGTTTGATCTATTGTTTTCTATCGCGTTCTGTCCATCCGATGGGAAAATAACTTCGTTCGTGTAAGCAAGGTAAATGTGAGCGACTAATACATCCACCGACAATTGCACCCGCGTTCTAATTATTCTGCTAAGCTGTGAGTAGAAACTTTCATGAATTGTTTCCCTCAAATTACAGCTGATATGGAAATTTCATTGCGTACTCGATTGCACATACTCTTTTAGAACCAGTATCTATTACAAGGAAAGCAATGTTCCAGCATCATTGGGTTCCATTTCAGTGATAATATAACATTGTGTTTTTTACATCAACATATATTTCCAAAGATAATCTGCTGTCCTACCTAATAAATAAATCCATTTCAGCACGAAAGGGCTGTTGGTTGGCACAAACCTCTCTCTACACATATGCAAATCATGGTCATTCGATGAAACTATTTGTTGTAACACTCATCTCTGAGTCCGCATTCACAAATCGAGTAGCTTAATTGCAAACACGTAAAATAGGATCTTTAAGCCCGAACAACGGGATATATTTATCACTAAATGATAAAACAAGTGAGGATTAACGGCTAATTTTAGAGCAAGGATTTCTTCTTGGGCTCTCTAATCCTTCATAACGTTTGATATAACAACTGACTGTTGTTGAGTAACTATAAGAAAGGAAAGCGTTAAAACATCTGACTCGGCTATGGAATGCATTTAAATTGTATGTGTGAAAGTAATTTTCGTTCGTGTGTTAAATTTATGCTCTTCATGATCCGTCATTCTTAAAAGGTTACTACCGGATCACTGTACTTCCTTGAAATCTAGTTAAACGGTTATCATGAAAATAGTTGAAATTCCTAGGGAAAAATAGATAAACTTCGACAATCTACACCAAGACTACAGTTATATTTAGCCCAAGAAGTCTTAATTTCTTAGGTCAAATTTCTGAAAATGATCGTTCAGATATATGAAGAAAATTCACTATTATATCAGATATATAAAGAAAATTCACTATTATATCAGATATATAAAGAAAAGTCACTACTATATCAGATATATAAAGAAAATTCACTACTATATTCAGAATCACATATAACTGCAGGGGATTTACGCCAGAAAAGGCATTGCAGAATCATAAGACAGCGAGAAAACATTCAGTCGTTCTTCATAGTTGCCCTACATCAACCTCTAATCCTATATAATCCAACTTTTATATTTATCATCATTCCGAATTCTTCGTTAAAATGAAATGCATTACAGTTTACAAGCGTCTCCATTATGAATCTACGTACTTCTCTGTGGTTAAAATTCCGTGTTTAGAGAGTTGCGTTGAGGAAAATTCGTTGCACTGTTTGAGTTCTAAACTGCCCCTTTCGTACGGACACTATACGAATACAAATAATCCATGCAAATAACCTAATTCAGATGAATCCTTGATCTTTGTGGGATATGCATATGGGAACTGATTTTACGTAAAATAATTAAATTTACATTAATGATAAAACGAATCTAATTAATATAAATACCTTATTCCCATGATTTACAATGAACCTAATCCTTTGATTTATTTTGGAAAGTAAGAATTTTGTTAATAACTTTATAAATACTTTAAAAAATATGGAATCTTATCTGCAGTCTACAGCAATTTTAAGCATGTTTAAAATACATTCATCTTCATGGGAATGAAAAATTTCAAATATCAAGTTTTGCTTTCTTTTTAAACTGTCATTACTGATATCTTTAATAGACTTATTTCATAAATAAAACAGCATAAAGTCGTTACTTCATGACAAGAGAATTCATAATAGCGAGTACTAACCTGGTAATATTTCAGAAACAACTCATTGTATGAACGGTTTCGCAAACGCGTTTTAGCCCATTTCATGGAATTGAGCTCATATTTTTATTGCGAATCAAGCAAATTAAAGAAGCATTTATCAGCAGGGACTTAAAGTGCGGTACAAAATAAGAAGCGGGATCTTCTTGGACGTTTCTTTTCAATGGGCGTGGTTCAGGAAACGAAGGAGAGCAACGAAATCCCGTTTATTTTTAGCGAGTTTCATCCTCTCAGCGACATTAAAATTATTAAAAGTGGTATACTTTAAACGAATTATGATAAAAAGAGACGGATAATTTTACCGAGGAAAAAAATGAGTTTAAGGTTCTTAAAATTTCGTCTATTTAAATTCAAAAGATTATTATTAAATTACTTGAAAGATTTAATCAAAAGATGGACACAAACAATGAAATGAGAAATGAAGAAATAATACCGCACTGCTATTTACTAATGACCAAGTCGTCATGCAAAACAAAAGGAGGACGTGCAGAAATCGGTCTTCATTAGCCCTAAAGCCTTTAGACCCTGAGAATTGGCAAATGTGACGGAAACAATTGCTTTCTTAAGTTGGAAACCAATAAAAACTACCGATAAAATAACGCAGATCAAGTATCCGACCTTAAGATATTCGGAAACGGCATTACATACGAAAAGTAAGACAACCTCAAAACAAGTTATAGCGTCACCAACCAGTACTCTAATAGTAATAAAACTAAGAAAAATTATAATAATGATGTCTTCATCAGGTGAAATTTAGTCCAATAAGACCAATCTTGCAATTAAGAAGTAAAAGAAAATGAATATACTGCCATAAAGATATGGCAATACCAACTTTCACGTGATCAGAATACTGGTATAAAAATGAAACGAAAACTGTTTCCAAGTAGCAGTTTTTTAATATTTCAAATGCAGTTTTTTTAGTAGAGATCGAATTTCTAAAAAAAAATACTGATTCTTTATATTAAGGTATATTTGGTGCAGCATTTCAGTTCGGTAAAGTCGAAAAAGTGTCGCATTAGACAAGATAGAGATAAGGTATCTAAATGTCAGGAGAGAAGGAAAAATTTATCCAAAACAGGAATAATTTAAAATTTTAGTGCAGATAAAGTAGAATAAGGGTGATTTACAAAAGTTTTCCTTCAATATAATACAAGCCAAAGGATATAAGAAATAATGAATGACTATGAAAGGAATTACTAAGTTTTTGATGCCATGAGAGGAAAACTACTTAATTCCAGTAATGATTATCTAAAAATTCTTGCCTGAGAGCATAAATATCGAAGGTTTTATTCAGATATTAAGTAGTGATCGCCCGAATTTCCATCGTCAACTGTGAAACCTATTCATTTTGACTAACCACAGAATACTTTCATGTCACTTTATGTTCATTATCTATATTGCATTTCATGTCATTGCATTTTTATAGTAATTAATCAAAGGTAGTTAATCAATTTCTTGCAACATAGTCAGTCCAGAATCAAAATAAACAAACTTAAGCCTACGAGGTTCAGTTGAGTTAATTTAAATTGTATAAGCAAAAACTCTACGCCAAAATTAACTGTAACATACCGGGTATTTAAACCCATTTATACTATTTTATCGGATTTTATATCAGAAATCAGCGATGTAACGGAAGATCCTAGCGTTGTTTACGGAAGGCTTTCATACTTTTCCTCTCACGTTAACCGAAGAGGTACACAAGTGGCACTATAATTTCACCTGAGATATTCTTCCGGAAGCGGAAGTGAACGCCGGAATTGAGCTTTCTCGGAGGACGGTGTGGTCGCACTCATCGGCACCGCTGTGGACCATCGCCGTCCGCCGCTTCGGCCCTCAACAGTCTCCCCGGCAAATCTCAAGTCATTGCGTCAATCGGAAGAACGGCTTTTCGTAGCATACAGTTTTTATTCATATATGAAGACGTGCACTTAGCCTCTATCACCTCCCAGAAGGGCCGAATTTATTTCAGCAATGAATACAACGGAGAAAACAAGGTAACAATAACTTACGGATGCCAAGATTTCAAATACAATGGCTCTGACGATAAATAATATTGCTGGAAAACGTATTCTGAAGGATTATTATAGAATGGGACTCCTATAAGTATTAACTCGACACATTGGATTGTTTACAATGGAAGAACGATGCCTTATTTACAAAATTCCAGAATGACAGATTTAAAAACGCATTTCATTAGAAAAGGTAGTAATACTCGTTAATGTATCTATACCGGGGATGGGGAACCTTTTATCATCGGAAGGCCAAATTTGTCATTTAGTCTCAAAAGTAAGGCTTCATGTGAAAACATCATGTCACTCTTGTGTTGTTTAATGCCTGCATTCAAATAGTTAAGCATGGAAATATATAAATGGAAAAACATATTCACTCGCTGATTAAACGGAAAGAGAACTATTTTCTCTTTATTTTTCACTTGGCGTGAAGCAAGATTATAAAAAAATATTATTTAATAGTAGTATTTTATTAAGAATTGAAACGACCACTATGAAAGTCCACATGTGTCCTGAAGGCCGTAGGTTCGTTACCTCTGATCTGTACAGTCACAATAAACCTTAATTTGTAAAATATTTAAGTAATATTCTAATTTTTCATTGTAATTGCTGCATTTTAAAGTGTGGTTTCACTGTAAACTCGCACTAATTTGTAAATCATGATGGTTTTCCGGATCGTCTCTGTGACTCAATACAGAATAGATTTATAATCATGTAAATGAGGATGTAAAGTAACTGGACTTAAAAGGCAAGTTATAGCAAGCACTGGATTAAGACAACATGAGAGCCAACCATAAAATAAGCAATAAGACAAATTCAAAGATCTCTAGACTCGATGCAATACCACTTCAATGAAAACACTCATGAATCAGACCTTGTTTCATCAAAATCATGAATCATGTTTCCCGTTTCAGAAATGGCAATCTAATTAGCTGGAAACTAAAAGGTTTGATAAGAAACTGTAAAGCATGTGGAATAGATTGAATGATTGACGTTTTCTTTCTAAATATCTATCACACTATCAAGAGCATAATTAATATTTAGTTAAACTGGATCAAGTATGAATTAACCTACAGAGCAGTAGAGGTTCATTATAAACATAATAGTAACAAACTACCCTTTATTTCACTAAAAATTCATTTTTAGTGTTCCTAGATAGGTATGTGAGCAGCACTTTCGATTTAAATTAAAGTGGTCCCAGATTCGATTCCCGGTGGGAGCCCACATGCGAAATAACCTCAGCTATCGAAGCACCTTTAGCAATACTACTACTAAATTCATTCCTGCTATCTAGTTAAACCGAACCAATAAAATACTTCTGCGTAACAAAATTATGGAAAATCATGCTAATTAGACTGCAACAAGACTTTAAATTAACAATATAATTATCTATTCTTTAAATTAAGAAATTTTAGATTCAATCCGGATGACAATTGACACATTTGGTGGACCTAATAATTAGAAAATGCCAGTTTTGAGATAGCCCCACCTAATTGAATGTATTAAATATCCGAACATATAACACAGTAATACTAGCTTAATCTTAAATCCGAAAGTTTAGGAATAATCGTCATGGAATTGTTTTACGTTATTCATTGAATGTTATTTATTCGGTTAACATTTACGTGTTCATAATCAATGCGAAATCTGGGAACTGCTGGCTTTTTGTTCCGAGATACTATCCATAGGACCAACGAAATATAGATAGAAATATGAAGATTATGGAGAGTAACATGTGTTGAAGGGAGTGAAACTGTGATGTCTGAAAGGCAAAATTCGAATGAAATTGATTTATTTTAGTTCGCACGTCAACTCTCCAGTAACGCAATCAATTCATAAATCATCAGAGGCTTTCAATTTAATCATTAATGAATACTTAACGACGCGTCGTTCAACCCAATATCGAGCTTAGAAATAAATGCGTTCGATTAAAATTATGTTTCAAGCACTCTCATCCCTCATAATTCCAGAACTTAGGATTACAAACGTATTAAATGTGAGTTGAAACTTATATTCTAATTTCTAAGACTTCAAATTTTCCCTTAAAAGGCTATACGGTGAACGAAAGTCTTAGAAATGGTCTAAATAAACACAAAGAAGAACACAAAATGTATCCTGTTTCAAATATTCAATCCACAAAGTATCTCTGAAACTGTTTCCAAGTGACAACCAAACCATGGAAAAGTTCCACAAGGTATCACTGGAAAGCATTGAATTTATGATCCAAATATAGTGATCTATAATTCAAGTTTGCAGCTCTAATACACTATCTAAACATAAATTGGCAGAGAGCTTTCCGTTGATGAGACTGCGGTTGGGAATCCAACCGAAGCCCGTTTCTGCCTACCATTAATTGAAATGGACGAATTGAAACAATACCTTTCCAAAAGATAAATGATAACAGGTAAATGAAACATTTTCTAATCAAACACGAGTGACAAATTCATCCGGATTTTTTTTAACTGTTTAAGGCATTAGGATTTGATGGTATTTCTGATATAATAACTTGTAGTTACTTAAATATTGGTACACATAAGGGATATTGTTCCAATGTTCCCAGATACGTATTTCAATTTTATTCCAACGCTTCTTTCTTTGTTATTGTGAGGTAAGCACAACCGTTATCGAAGATGTTTTACTGCTTCTTTTCTTCTCTATAGCTTCAATTGGCATCTTATTTCAAATGTTATGCAAGATTGTGACATCATTAACTATTTTTGGATATTCAGGGAACACCCATAATCTATTATCACTATTATTTTCCGTTTACGGCACTAAATTTCAAATAAATTCGATATTTATATCTAGTTTTTCTTCTGACACGTAACTTTGGAATTTAATACAATTATCATCTTCTTTTTCCTTTTATTCCACATGTGCAGTAACCTCAGATGCTCAGATTCTATCGCATAACATCCGTACAGCTCTTTATTATTCAAGCTAAATAAAGTCTTTCAGCTAAGATACAAAGTAAAACAAGATACTTTCAAAGCCCACATGATTATTCTACTATAAAAGGATAGAGTAAATTAGTGCTGTGATGTATTTAATCAAATGGTACTGTCTGCACGGTGTCAAAGTAATTATAACTAGTTTGCACGAATACTTTTAACTTTGATTCGAACAACTCAAAGTGGCTTCCATAATCCGATGATTGCATAAGGATATTAAAAGCAAAAAACACACAAAGTCGTTGAAATCCAAAGACTTTGATCGGAATTAAATTCATTCAGTTACAACTTTCAAATTCAAAAAGATGCTTATCGCCTTCATGATTGTGATCTCCTTTCGATGAGAAATTTATGCAATTTTCTGAGCAAACAAATCAGATTCATTGAAAGGAGACAATTAGCCACTTGTTTACGAAAATAATCCAATATCTTTCAGGCTACTGAGCTGCCTCGAGCATGTTTCCTTATGGTATTGCTACCACTGTCTCATTGCCACATCCATGACCTCAGTTAAGAAACAGACACGATACACAATGCAACAGTGTTTTTTTGCGGACAAGACAAAAATATGCGAATTCGATAAAATTAACAAAAATTTCGAGAAAATCAATGGAATGAAAATTTTAAAATTTAACTTACAGAGCAGTTTTAAGAATAGAGGTTCGAGAGAATTTAAGTCTTTTATCTGTCTCTAAATTCCGAAGTCTTAAACAAGACAATTTCCGGATTTTTTAAAATTTTCCGATATCTGAGTCTCTGATAATCATTTTATGCAAAAACACAAGGCTTATTATCGACCATCTTAATCTTGGATGATTTTGAATAAAATAATAGATGCAACTCGCCTAAAATCTTCAATGCACGCAACTATTCTCCGAAGAGGTTAACCCCTAGAAAATAATGTTTGAAAAAGACTGCTACAAACTGAGAGCAGATATGAAAATATAAAAAGGAGAGCAGGTAATAAATTTCTACCATTCTTTTCCGCCTCCGACCAAACTAAACACAACCCAAACAAACTAAAGAATTTACGAATAGTAGTACGTAATTTGAAATCCTAATTGTATATTTGCCACGGCATGAAAAGCTAGTCTCAAAGGAGCCTCTCCAGTTACCTCGAGATTCCTATTTTGATACCCGCCTATCTACGACACTTGCTTTAACGTGATAGCTGTTTTGATCCTGGCACTTTTGACACTTGCTTTTTAAATGTTTGTATGAATCTTCATGTAGATAATGTTCTAAACAATATTTTTCTGATTTAGTTTTTGTTGATTTGTTTTGAGTTTCATTCATGCATGCTTTCTCTAATTTTTTTGACTCTCATTGTTTGATAATCACGTTGGCAATACTGTATGTGAATCTATTAATAAATAAATAATCCGATCCGTAATACGAATTTCCTCCTTTGATACAGAAAATGCTCCGGTTTATAGACAATACACTACTATAAAAATTATAAAAATCCAGATCCTTGTTAGTAATCACGGAAGGAATTGCGGTTTCTGTTCAGTAAACGGAATTTAGCTGATAAAAAAGGGTCTAAAAGTTAAAAAGAGAACATACACTCTAATTAAAGTGGAACAAACAAAATCTTTAGCAAGTAAACAATCCGTCGTATGTCGAACGAGTAATTTAGTGAGGCTTTCCATACATCATCGACGATGTATCACTTGAAAAGTGTAATTCGATGCCATCAAACATTTTATTACAATTATAAAATAAGATAAACGGATAAGATTAACTCCAAATGACGCAATGACTTCTGCAGAAAATCTTCGTCTAGGATTAAATTCCAAACAGGATTAAATTCCAAACAGCAGTTTTTGCTATTGCGCCCTATTTCAACATATATATTCTTCAAGATCTTCCTGCCGGTGTTGTTTATATCTGTTACTTTTTACATTTGTGTCACGTTATCACTAGTCCGTAACTAATCGTTCATTCTTTCGTATTTTAACCAATCTTTACATAAACTGTCATTTGCGAAGAATTGATGAACGATTCTCCGCGATTTGAATAACTGTCTACCATTATATTTTGTACAATGTTTCATGCATTCATCACCCGGAGCTTGTTTCGTAACTTCCCTTCGTACTTTGAAAAGGAATACTTCGCGTTGGTTGACACCTACAAACAGAGAAACGGTCGTGCAAATTGTCGTCAGAAATATGATATCCGTAATTAGTAATTAGAAAGGGCAAGAAGAGAGAGAGAGCGTTTGATCGGCGCACCGCGTCGCGTCGAATCGGACGTCCGTCTTCCGGCAATCATCGGGCGGAGAAGTTCCCAAAACACCCACGCCTCTTCACAGAGCCGGAGGCACATTTGCCGAATCATTGAAAACAGACGTTTTCTCTCCTATATCCAAATAAAACAAGATGAATATGAATGAGATAATATCGCTCGAAGACCTGCCGCGGGAAAACTTTCCCGCACGATTCACGCATTCCGAAATTGTACTGTTCCCACGACAAAATATGAAAGAGGAAAAGAAACAGAGGTATCCCCAACCCAAGGTCTCATTTCCTCACTGACAACAGGACTAGAGTAATCAAATTCACCGCATTATTTCCCAGGGTATGAAACGGGCCATTGTTTTACATAAGCCCCTAAATTAGGAAATTAACCCTAGTATTTCATTTAAAGCTTTACGCAATTTTATCTAAGTATTCTAAATTGCTAACATTAATCACACGTGGATACTTGTAGGTCATCTAAAATAATGATTTCATAAGCACCACAGAAACAACACATCCAGCAGCAATAATTCTATATGCAGAAACATTATCAGACATCGAAACCATGGTTTCATTTTCTCCCTTATACTTCTGAAATGTATTTGTTCGTATGTTTCAAGTTACCATTAATTGGCGCCAAACGAAGGATAGCACGTTTCTTTCTCTCTCCTGCAACAAATTCTAGATACAAACACGCTAGTAACGCTGACTTTTACCCATCTCATGGGTAAAGAAAGCTGATTGCCTCTGAGACCCATTTGTCGTCACCTTTCCCTACTCCGGAATCATCCGTTAAACTGATTCCTGTTTTCCTCAACCTTTTCCCGATTCCTCTCTTACGCTACGCAAGCTAGAATTATTTACCCTTTACTCGTCCATTTTTTAAGAGGAAAAAAACAGAAAGAGCAATGAAACGCACGCGGAAATAGTTTGCCTCTGAGCAATATAAGGCGTTCTCGGATGCAGGCGATCGTAAAATGGGACCCGTTAAAACGAGCGAAGCGGACACGTAATTGCGCGGACGTCCGAATCTCCGATCTTCGGATGTTCTACGGGTTCACGTCCCCCGAGAGAACGCATCCCACAGGACGCTCTGTTGACGTTCAACCTCACCTGTGTTTCGACTCTTTTTCCCATTTCTTCTCCTTAGTTATTGTGTATACCTTTCCCCTCTATCAACATAAACATTCAAATACGAAGACATCTTGACATTAGTAATGACATTCTACGATGGAGAAAGCTAAATATCTCGAAATAAACATATTTCTATCCTTAAATATTGCGGAAAATCTCTTCAAACGCCCTAAAACAGCTGTTCTTTAACCTTCTCTAACTACTCTAATTTCTAAAGTAACTTTTCTCCCATTTTTTGGAATGTTTATATTAAAATTCCCTCGTCGTCATGCGTAAACAACTCTAACGAGATCGAAACGATCTACTTATTTTTTTAACAACTTCACCAGCAAATATCAATGCATGTGGCTTATGACACGTTTATGATATGTTATTTCATCAAATATGAAAATAAGTGTGAAATAGAATGGCGCGAAAATGCAAACAAGACACGGAGGTACCTCAAAGTACGTAAATTCCAAATGTTTTTTCTCCGAATGAAGGACGAAGTAAAATAGCCATTCAGAAAAAGCAGCAAAAAATTTTAAATCCTATCTTCCCAAATAATTAGGCGAATTTTAAGTCCACAGGTTTAATGCAGTCCTGCAGGAAGAACCGTTCCCGGTAGATGCCGGCGTGAGGCCGGGTCAGCCACCGAAATCACCGGCGAGGGACAAGCACCAGAAGGTTAGGGTGGTCAGAGCTCACCTGGATGGGATCCGAGAGGTGTCCTCGTGAAGGCGCTCTTGCAATAGAACACGACACGCACACGGAGGAATAGGCACTGATCCTCGGCGGAGCGGAGGAGGCACGTTCTGAGGAAGGGTTTTGGGGAGAGAGTGGACGGAGATGGTTGGGTTGGGGGAGAGGGCGGTGGGGAGGGAGAAGTTGCGCGCGATCTTGCGCGGCGTCCCGCGTGCGATGTTAGGTGGCGCGTGCGAGGGAGGGACGCGCGTGGCTCGCCTCGTGCCCAAGGGATGCGCCGGTCGTGTGGCGGACCCGCGCCTCCCCACTCTACGCCCAGCCGACGGAGCCACCCGACTAAAGCCGAGTGTGCGATTGTTTGCGCGGCGGAGCCTCTTCACTCGTCCGGTGTTCTCGCCCGGACTGTCCGGATGGGTGCTCGTCCGATGGACGTCTAGAGGTTACGCCGACATGATTTCCGATTCCAGCGGCGTATTGGGAGAAGGGACCTATGCCAACACCAATTCCGAGTCAAGGCCTCGGACTAACTCTTTAAAATTGGTAAACTATGTATAGATTTCTGTAAAAATACGCTTAACGAGTTACTGAAAATTTTCTGATTTGCTAATATTAAAAGTAAGTCGAAAAGATGTACGGAAAACATTTTACTACGTGGAATCTTAGAAAATTAGTTCTCAGCAAACAAGTTTTCATTACTTCGAAAAACAAGATATGTGTTAAAAAAATTTAAAGCATCAGAATTTCACTTTCTCAATCGCATATTTAATTCCATTTCCTCACCTGGTAATTAACTCATCTCTCAAATTTTTCTTGTCAGCTAAAATATATTATGCTTACCGTTTATTTATTATCTATTATCTGCTTCTCATCTATTATATCGCTCTATTATCACTTTTATCTGAATTTATTTTTGTCGCCTTTTCTCTTCAATTATAGCACACATTAAATCGTCCAGTCTTATAACATATTCTTGCTTATGTTCTACATCGTAATACATCCCGAGCTAAGTTTTATTGATGTATTTCATGAACTTAAAAGTTTTCCTTGCATTCCTTACCCTTATAAAAGCATCTTAAGATTCCTGTAATCTCATTCCCGAATCTAATGACCTGAGGAAGGACACTTCAGAGTTACGGGGATTGGTTCCCTTGCTTGAACTTTACTCCATCAATCTTGAGGGTTATAACTTAACTACCGCAGTGTAGACAAGGTATACATACCCTAGTACATATACCTCGTGTCTTTTTCGTAACGAAAGAAAAGATAAAATACTAAAGAAAGAAAAACCACTGGTTCCGAAAAATTTTCGTAAAACCTTGGATTAAACCTTCAGTTTAAATTTATTTGAATGATAAGAAATATGCTAATGTACACTAATACACGACAGAATCAGACCATCTTTTAATGAAAAATTTACGAGCAAAAAAGAAATTTAATCGTCAAAATATCCCGAATACTTTCACAGTAAAAATTTTTCTTTCTCTTACATGCAAGATACGGCAATGTGATTAAAATCTACAAGAACTAAAAATTTTCTTGCATGACATTCATAGGCCCCAGCGAATAAATTATTTACATTTCTTTTCAATTCATCAAACTCGGAATAAATATCATGGAAAGTAAATTGTTATTTAATTATCGATTTTTATAGTTTTTGTCGATTTTATGGAAATAATATCCACCTTTAGCCGTTCATCACCTCTTATCTCTATTTCGTCATGAAATGAGAATTCCATGGTCAAACATTGCAGAAATAGATCGAGCAAACTGATGCGCCTTACATAAGCCGATCAATTATGCTAAATTCCGGAGTGAAGCGCGTTTACCACGGCTATTATAATACAATACCTACACTTATCTCTGAGGATATAAAGAATGTCTTTCTTCATGATTGACATTTCGGAACCAAGAGAGCGAAATGGAAAAGTATGGAATACTCCACACAAATAGTGTTTTAGCCAAATCTAAATCCCTCTGAGGAACCCCTTTAAATCCTTACCTAGTCTCTCATTCGAGCGACGTAATCATGTGATCAACAGAAATATGTTGATATGAAGAGTGAAGCCACACAGAGAAAAGCGGAGCTATGGCAAAGGATATATTGGAGTCTTTTAAAGAGGACTGAAATATTCACAAGCAAAAACTGAAATATTCACAAGATTTTATGCAAAAGAAGCATGAGTTACGTTTAGAAATAGTTTACAAATTGCACAGACGTAATTAATGAAGAAAAAGTAACTATCTAAATGATGAAATTTGCGCTATAATTACGTTCCAACTGTAAGCCAAATTCTTTCAAATATCTAACATAAATATTCCAAAAAAAAATTAAGTAATGCATGAAGGTCAGGGGCCGGGCCAAGTGATTTATTTGCCTTTATCCGGGGGGATCCAGGGGGTGAAAACTCCCCAAAATATGATTTCAGCAGAAAGATTTCAGAGAGGGATTTACAATATCATCGCTATTATAATGATCGACCGCCTAATTTTATGTTCTGTCTCAGAATAATTCCTACATTTTAATCCATTATAGTTCCGAAAGACTCTGGAAAAGAAAGTTAATGATTTCCTTGAATTTGGACACATTTCCATTTGGACTCCTTTGCCTTTAGAAATGCAGTCTTTTACTCAATAGGGATATTTTCAGAATTAGCTCAAAAACATGGTACCAACAGAATCTATAGAGCTTAATCTAAACCAAAAACTAAGAGAGACACACGCAATATACGCGATAACCTTACATGACTTCTTTCCATTAAAATAAGCACTAATTAAGTCGGAAAGTTCACCATTCATTAAGTAATCGCCTACGTAAATATGCAGCAATAGATAGATTAAATATAGGAATGTTTACGGTAATTAATAAAATATGTGATATTTAGCCTGCTACGCAGCATGCAGATTTATCAAAAAGTAAGGCATTATTCCCACAAATTAAAAATACAGCAGTACTGTGCGCAATATCAAAAATTACATTCAAAACCAGTATTACTGTAATTTCAGATTACCATTCAATTATAATAGTGCATGCTACAGAAGTATGCTTAAAAATTTTCCGTAATAACTCTGTCCAATTCAAAATCTCAATGCTTCCATTGCATATAATGTTTAATAATTTATATATTCATAGGTATCATAATAAAGTGATTTTCAATTAATTTAAATGAATAAATTGAGGAAATCAAATTGGTGACAATTAATTTGAGAGAGTAATTCCTAAAATAACGCCTCTCAAATAAATATTGTTTTTTTTATTTTGTATGAAAGGCAAAACCTTAACGGTTAGCAATGTTGGAATCGAATTGGAAACTTCAGCAATGCTAAATAAAACAAATTTCGTGCAGTATTCACCCGTGGTAGAAATTTGGCTATTTTTTAAAACTTTAATCTTCTGCACCTTTTTATGTAAATGAATGATTATGGAAGATATATGTGACCTTTATCACATTTTGTTATCTAGTCAGAAGCCCCGAATATCATTTCTCTACTTTTAGAGCTAGAGTTTAAATATTTTTCGAAGAGTAAAGGATGCAAATGTCAAGTCCCTTGTTCTCAAAGCCTCACTAATAGAAAGGGTAAAAATAAAATTCTTTGTGTGACCATACGTTTTTTCAAACTCAGCCGTCAACGAACTTTCAATAAAGCAAGAGGGATTCCGTTTTTGATTATGGAATTTTCACCAGTATTCGGATTAAAGGATTCTGATAAACATATTTTTCGATCAAATTTTAGCTCGATTTTCATTGAATATTAATTGATTCAACGAAGCTAGCTTCCTCTAATATAACTTCCTAAATTGTCGAGAAGAAGATGGATCCCAAGATCATTATTATTTACATAATTTCACAAATTGTACGTAAAATTATAAAATGATTTTCATATGTTTTACCAGTTCAAGTAAGTGTATGATTCTACATACTGAATATCCCAGGCGAATACACAATAAGCCATGCGTGACATATAGCAGTCCTACTATCTCGAGTAGCACTTGGCCCATATAAAATTCAAGCTACGTAATTGAATCTCCCTAAGTTTCCTCGACATAGTGAAAGACTAATGAAAACATGGGAAAGACTAACAAGAAGAAGTTATTTCTCCTGTTTTCTTCAAAATTTATTTCTAAATCTACGAGACTACATACTTAATCAATTTCCCAGAACTGTTATTTTTCTGGAAGAACATAAAACATGCAAAAATATGGTGAAAGGGAATAGGAGAGGTTTGGATAGTTAAACGGAGTAATAAAGGAAAGGATTTAAGGAAAAAGAAGTTATTCATGAAATAAAGAGATGAGATATTTATTAAAAAATAAAGGAAAGGTTGTTTAAGAGGAAAATTATACAATTTAGTGCACTTTGATCTATCAAGAGGTAGATTACCTATGGATTAATACATCATCATAATATTTTTAATCTCATCTCTGTATCATTATTTTTTGTATGTTTCTAAGCTTTACATCATCAATTGCAAACCAAATTTTCAACTACAAAGTTAATTTAATGGTGACGTAAACTTTTCAAAGTATCTCACCATAGTGTCGTGCTTCTCTGACTTATCTTACTCAATGCTTATCTTACTCAACTTCTCTGACTTATCTTACTCAATATATCAATACAACTTATTGTGAATCTAATCTTCCTACCATGCACTTAAGAACTTTCTTTTATATTAAACTTTCAACGACAAAGAATAGTTATGTTCATATATGTATTGTATATATCAATAACTTTTGAATTTTTTATTATCCTCTCCATTATAATTTATCTCTCTCTTTCTTCCGATCTTTGCAACACCATTCGCAAATTTAGCACGCTCACTATCTCTTTGTGGGTGTTTTCATGCAGTGAAACTATTTCCTCTTTGATAGAAATATCACAATTTTTGCTACCTACGAAACCCTTTCTTTCCTCATTTCCTCTTTATCCCCACCGAACTTTTTATAAGACTGTTTAAATTATGAAAGTCCTCTCTCGTTCTCTGTAGTATCTCTATTGTCTCCAAGGGAAAAACTTATCAACCTTCGATTAGATGAAATATCTTAGCGGAAATTTAGGAAATTAAGCTTCGTCAAGAGAATATTCGTTGGGAACGAAGAAAATGTCCGCGAGCGATGTCACTATGATAGGTCTCAGCTTCAGTATGTATGGGACCCTGCTAAAATGTACTGTATTCGTGAATTAGAAAAGATGCAACGTGAGGTAATACTTTTTTTGAAGAATCGCTACGACAAATTGGTGAGCATTAATCGGAAGCTACAGGACGTAATATGGGAACCTCAAGAAGAGAGAAGGATCAATCGAAGACTTTATTTATTTGATAAATTAAGAGAGAGTAGACGATGTAGCCGATATCATGCGCCCTACTTGTTACATACCTAGGTATACTGCAAAGAAGATCAGAGAAATAGATGCTAAAACCAGTCTCTTCAAGAATTCATTTTTTCCGCGAGTGATGCGCGAAAGTAATAGATTAGGGAAACAGAGTCATGATACATGAACCCCCTGCCATACTTTGAATGGTGATTTGCAGGGTGTATATGTAGGTGTTAATATTTTTGTTTAAAATTGGTATGGATTTTATGTATTTTTATTATATTTTGACAAAGGTTAAATAAAAGATGGGACTTTTTTGCCTTAATTTTGCCCAATAAAGAACTTTGCATTGATTTGAATTGTATTTTCTGATGGGAATTTCAAGTTACTAAACCACATAAAATTTTATAACACTTCCTAATTCGCAGTTACTTTTAAATAGATTTCCGCTTGAGAGTCTAACTTTTAAACGGGATGAATCATGAAATCAGGGGTGACTGAACCTCAAAACATTTTGGAAGAAACCTTTCATAAAATAAATTCCTTTAATTAAATATTTAAACCTTATTATGTGGCAAAAATTCTTCATTAGAAACGAAAAATGATAATTGAAGTAATCAAACTCTGTATGGATTATATCAAGTTTGCGATCGTTTAAGAGGACAATTAATGCTATTAGAACTAAATTCAACTTAATATGGAAATATCTGGTTGAATTTTAATTTTTTGAAATGACTCCAACCATTGAAAACCAGGCTCCATTTTAAAACGTGAACCACTAGCGTAAGTTTTTGGCGATCGTTCTTCCATTGCTCTATATTACTACATGTTAACCCAATTTCATCATACCATTAATATGAAATTGTATTTCGTATATACTTGTTTTTTATTTGTATATAAATTATATTCCATATTCAATACAGGAAGTCATCGACTCATGACGTTCGCAACTTACGACCGAGCGTTAGGGGGCGGCGTGAATGAGCTGGATAACGTTAGACAGCTCACAAATATCATTATGTTATTGGTCAATAACAAAGGGTCTTAATTAGGCAGGAATTCGGAACTGTAAAGTAAAAACCATAAATGTCAAGAGAATTTAAATTTAAACGTGAGTAATACGTTTCAGTTTTAATTAACTTTATTTACTAGTTTTGTACCTTTTAATTTTTCTTGGTGTAATATTAAAGGCGTTGGGAGTATTTTTTAATTGAACGGGCTCCGTTCCCGAACAAGATGGCGTACATAAAAAGTATTTCTGTGGATATCCATCAAAATAATTATGAAAATTCGACTTAAGCCCAAATATACTTATCGCTTGCCTGTCGGAATCTAGTGTGATCGTAAGTCTACGACTGACAGTAGTGAGTTGATCAGAGTTCTTGCGTTTTCAGACAACATTATCTGTTCACAGTCGGCCATTGATTAGTTCTTATCTGCCCATAATTATTTTACTATTCAATTAGTATAAGATTAGATGCAAGACGGGTAAGTTTCGGCCTCTTGGATAGCCAAGAAGATAGCGCGGGCACCTTTGGTGAAAGCTATAAGGGATTCGATTCCCGGTGAAAGTCCTGATATGCAAAATTACCTATGCTGTAGAAGCAATTTTAATAATATTACTAGCAATAGAATTGTTTCTATTTTGTCCGAAATGAAGACTTGTGCATGAATTTATGATGCTATCACGGTAGCAAAACCGGTAATGGAATAAACAAACTGGAAGTTAATAATGTTTTCCCATCTGTAGCGTTGCCTATCTAAACGTTGCGTCAGATCCTTTCGATTATATTTCGTGACAGACTATGTTGATTAGCAGGGCAACGAATAGAAATATCCTCCGTTCCATTTTTTTCTACGGTTCAATGAAAAACATAGATTTCGATTCCCTTCCTGTTTCACTCCGTCTACCTGCGTCGAACGGGTTCAAACCTTTTTTCCTGTCTGATCATCAAAATATAATAAAATCCTTCTGAAATATTTTTATCACTTTTATCTCTCCAGTACGTACAGCTAGTTCCAAAAAAAACTTACCACCTAAGCCGCAACCCGCATAACAGACGTGAAGCTCGATGAGAGCGAGTCTAGAGTTTTCCACGCATTCTATTGGCTCTTGGAAGGAGGAGCATTCTGACGGCGCCTTTTTAAACCGTTGTGAAACGCGTTGAACGTATTTGTACCGTCTTTATTAGCACGAAATCTACTTTAAATTTAGTGTTACATTTTACTATTATGTCAGCAGCATAGTATTAAAAAATGAATGAAAATCGGATCTCCTTAATTCGGCCTCAAATTTCTGCGTAATTCACCTTTTTCTGGAGGCATCGGGTAAACTTACTTTAGCTGCTTCAATTATCCAATAAAAAATTATGTCATTGCAAGATTAGAAAGGGATTATATTATTACGTTTTTTATGCTCTTGACGCCTACAGGAAGATCGTTTAAATTTATTTAGAGGAAATTCACGACTATGACTCAAATAGAAAGATGAACGAAAACTCTGCAAGGAGATAAAGAATAATTAGGAATAAGAACACAATCAACTGTATTTCAACTAATTTATATTGCAGAAAAATGCCTTCGAGAAGGGGAGTATGAAAAAACTGCGAAACCTACTGAGGAAAGCAAAGATGAAAAGAAACTTTATCTGGACGAATACACCGAGAAAGAATAATTTTAAGTCAACCTGGTAGAGAGCTCTGAAAATTAGACCCAAAACATATTACAATAAAGTAAACCAAGTAAATTACGATCAACTACATCAGATAATTACATCAAATATTATAAAAATGTTAAATACCATCAAATCATATGATAGAAAGTAAAATATTAATTGGTGTGCTATCATCATTTTCTAAGGTAATTGTTTAAAATTCAAATTGCTAATTTAATATTTTAGAAAATAACATAGATATTAGAATAGTAGCACTCTTAATTTAAATACTGAGGGCTACAAAATTTTTTCACGTATCGAATAAAAAATTAATTTACCACGAAATTAACGCCAGCATCTCGTAACACTTTTCCGAAAATATTGTTCATTGCCAGTCCCAGAAAAACTATCCCTTTAATTAAATCAAGTTAATGTTCCTTGCAAAATTATGCTGTCCCAAATTTTATATGATGCTAAATCTCTTTCTTGCCCCGTGGTGCAAATTTTGACTCGATTTCTTCGCAGTTGAATTATTCTGCAATACAGAGAAGTATATAACTTGAGCATTAGGTATTTCAGAATGTATGCATCAACATGCCACTCTGTTCTTACTTCCACCAGGCATTCGTGATGACGGTATCAGATGAAGCATTATGATTTTGAGATGAGATTTGGCTGTTTCTGACAAATTCGCGTCTGAGGTTTCACTAATTCTTCCATAGAGAAAGGAGGTCTTTCCTTCCCTCCACCCTGGCCCTAGGAGTATCCCCTATTCATTCCTTTGTTGTTTCTTTTCCTTTTGTTTTGTCCATCGAAAGGTATTGTCTATTTTCTCAAAGGAACCATAAAACGGCCGATGGGTGAAGGTCTACTCAGCTCTGAGAAGAAAAACCCCTTTTCGGCATATTGTGGATGGTCGTATGTATCCGGGGTAGCGAATAGGAAAGCGCTAATGAGGGTTCCCGACCGCACCCCTGCTGAGCAGGTATCTAAGGTTAGGGTATGGTGGCGGCGACCGATCACAAGTAAGGTGGGAAATGGTGGATCCGCGATTTGTAATCTTCGCCGCGGGTATTCCCTTAGGGAATGAAGATATTCAACTCTATTTTTGAGGTAGACGACCTTTCAGGACTTCTTGCAAGGAATACAGTTTAAGATGGTTAAGAAACAACAGTTAGTATGGCAAATCAGAACCTTAAGACTGATTTGCATATTACATATAAATTCCAGGTTTTTTTATACTTGCATATTGCAGGTTTACACGTTAACACCTGGTTTATTTATATTTACATTAATACCCCGCGATCTGCCGTATGACGTATGTCAGGGGGTGTGAAAACACCCACAACACGATTTCCAATGTTATACTGAAATGATTTTCAGAACTATGCGCTAGGTGAAAGTGAGACTAATGATTAATGATCGCTGCTTCGGTTTCTGAATGCCTCAAGTAAGCTATATAACCCGAATTGTTTGAATGGTGCATAATATGTATAATAATTAATAGAAAAATCACTATCAATAATTATGAATGATGGGTAAAAGGAGTCATGGAAGAATAACTTGAGAAATGAACAATGAACTAGAGAAATGCCATCTAATATTTATTCCTTACGCTTACGAGAACCAAATCGTTTAACTTCTCTTATAACATATATGATACAAAGTTGATAGAGCGTTGAAGATGATCTTACTAGATCGACTAATGTTTCTATTATAATGTCACTAAAATATGAATTGAAACGTAAATACGGAATTGTAGACACTCCGCATATTCAATGTCGCAGAAACTTGAAGATTATACGCCGATTACCGATAAATTACATCTCTTAAGTTAGGTAAGATTTAGAATAAACCATTGGCTTGCATAGATAGTAATACTAATGTTAGCAATTTTTATCGGTTTGAAAAGACCGAAATCTCTTTCCAAAATAAATTGCTGATAAGAAGATGATTTAGGTACTGGCTTAGTGAACTACTCGAACTTTCTTATAGAACTAAAAGGAGGTTGCTATAAAACATTGAACATCGCTATTGTATACAATTTCGGAGATCCTGGGAATAAACTGATGCATCAGAAGGAAATTTCTGAAAGTATGATAAGCCATTGACGTTATATCCTGTATATTTGAATGTTAACCATGTTTGACTAAGATATTACTTAAATTGGATAAATGAGTAGTTTCTCTGGAGGCAGTCATAAACGGAAAAAATATATGTTCGATGAGAAAATTGAGAAGGTGAGTGAGTGGGTTATATTTTTAAAAGAGGTCGTTGCTCCTACTCAAAGTAACCAATTGGTCGACGAGGAACGCAAGAATTGCCATTGCCTATTGTGATTTATCCAAAAATCTGGAATTAACATACCTCTTACACTTTCGGTTGTTAAATTCATGTGAGTGTATGTATTACTGTTGCCGTCGCTTCTCACTTCCCTATCTCTATCAAAACAGTCCCCCTCTTGAAGTCCTGGTGAATTCATTGCTTTATTCACTTCTTCCAATCACTCCTGTATCTTGCTTTTCAAATTTGTCATGGAATGTGGAGAGATAAAAAGTTTCTCATAGCCAATACATTTTAAATACGAAGGAATATTTTCAATATCACCAAGCGATAAACATGTCGATAGACTAGCCATACCAAACCACCACCCATTCGTCTCAATCATTAAAATTCTGTCGAAAAATATGAGAGTTACGCAGGGCCAGCCATAAACCGAGGGGAGCAAAATTTCAACATGAGCCTCATATGCGCTTCCCCATGTGATATTACAGGGTTGGAATTACAGGTAAAAAGGCCCTGGGAAAAACTATTTCACCAAGTCCCTATTATTTTGCGTATTTTTAACGTTTTCTACATTATAATAATTGTAAACGTTATAATAAACAATTTAAATATAAATAATGTAGGTTGTTTTGTATACGTTCAAAATTAATTGAAAATTTTACATTCATAGCTAACAGTAGCATTCAATGAGCATTATGACCAAACCTCATTCGCACTATCTTTTTGTGTATTTTAAAACTTTTAAAGGTGATAAATATAGCGAGAAGAATGTTTAAGAACGTAATGGTTTGTGACTTCAACCATTTCAAGAGGAATCCACAGGAGAAATCAAGTTTATTTGATTCACACTTCAATGACACCGAAAAAATTAATTAATGAATTCAAAATTAATGTGAAAGATGGTAGTCTTGTATCCGTCATCTTTATTCGTTCAGGAAAATCTATCCTTGCACATTTTCTCTCAATTGATTTGGACGGTATACGAGTCGTAAATATTCCAACTGCATAGATGATAAAATTTACTGATTTTTTACCGATCGAGTTTTAATTTCGATGCTTATCAAATGAAACAAAATTTATCTAAAATACACAGAGAATGCCTCGAGACTTCATACTACATATTTACTTATAGTATTTTTAAATGTATTTAAAGTAATAGCCTAGATATGGCCATGAGTTTGCCTTACTTTACTTGTGTAGATTGCATTCACACAGGCTGTGATAAAACAGGTGATCGATATGGACTCCTTACGTATATAATTTTATAGGCTAATAACTGCTCTCTTGAACGATGTATAATATTATCTACTATTATATTATGTAATATAACCCATTATAACCGCAGAGTTTTGCAAGCGAAGGCGTCAAATTCGAGGTCTATATAATTTTGGTCCGACAATGATTCAAACTGCGCGGAAATTTTCATTCTCCCATCTCAGTCCAAAACATAAGCTCAGAGCGGCTCAAAGGCAGGGTTTGCGAAAATTTCCTTCTTCCTGCTTGTGCCTTTCGTCTCAGACTCGAATTTTATGACAGGAAGGGAAGGGAAGGGGGTTGCCTCGGTATCCTCGGTATAACGGGACCTCGTGTGCTACGGTTCCCTCTTTGCGAGAAGCAAAGCTAGAATATATACTGATTCGTATTAACCATTTTATAATAACTCAATTCTTGCATTACAACATCCATATCATTATAATACTATTCTGCTACGCCAATGCCACCAAACTAAGGATACTAGTAAATCTTTGCAATATCAATAACGCAAATAAATCCATTTCAACTCTGCAAGCGGAGCCAGGACAGAAGCAGACTATCTCCTCCATGTTTTCCCTCTCTCTCTCTCTCTCTCTCACTTCTTAAGGCTCGCTTGCAGGAAACTCACTGCCTGTTATGCGGGTTGCGGCTTAGGTGGTAAGTTTTTTTTGGAACTAGCTGTACATACATACATTAGGTTAAAACAAATTTTAGGACATTTATTAATAAGAAATAATAATCAATATAAGAATGAAATAATTGGTTTTACCAAAGAAGAGAATCACAAGGATCCCTTTTAGAGACAAAACATTAGAGAACGGAGGTGCAGATCATGTAAACAATTTTGTTCTATCGAGAGAAGCGGCCGATTGGCTAAAGAGGGTTTCTGTGTATCTGGGGACGGGAAAATCCTCATCTCGAGAGGAAAGCTGGGCGTCTTAAGCGGTAATTATACCATGTGTTTCGTGTGAAAGGGACCGGGACCGGAAGGAAACCGCGTCTTAAACGGGTTTTACTGTATTTAGTGTAATTATTCCATCCATAGGTAAGTGAAATGGATTTATTGGGAACCAAAAGAAGGGGAATAGAGTAGATAACGGTTTTCGATTTCGGCTTGAGTCCAAGAATTTTAATATTTCGGTCCAGATTCAAAAAAGTTGACAGTTTCTTTCAGTTCCGGTTTTCAGTTCGGATCAGGTTCAATCTCTTTTTGACTTGTAGCTTCAAATACTTTTAAAAGACAGCCGGAAGATTAACTACTTTAGCTAGGAACTGAACGCAGGCTGACTGCGTGGCAATTGAACATCTTAACCACAAACGCAACGCCGCCAATGCACTGAGTAAAATAAATTAAACTTTATTTACTATTACGATTTTTAAAATACTTCGATCTTTTCTATTCCCCTCCTTTGCGATTTCAGCGCATAGTGAATAGACGATTTTAAGTCTGGCTTTAATCTTTCGTACGATAATTTCGAGATTGGTTCCCGAGTCCTGCATCCCTTCCATATAGCGTTTACATGCTTCTCTTTTCCAATATAACCTACATCTGTGTAAAAAAGGACCCTGATTCTTAAAAATACTGCGATGCCTTCCGAGTAGCATCAAAGCATTCCTATGTGATATTGCTCTCTAGATGGCCTATTTTTAACGGAAAGGAAGAAAGAATTTCGGCTTCAACGATATAGATGTTGGTCAAGGAATATTGGATACGCTACACTGAGAAATTTTCCTAAAATTTTTACAATTTTCCAGGTGTTTTGCGTTGAAGGATTAAAGTTTTCGTTCTCTGCAGAGTACTCTTTTTAACTTAATCCTTTTCTTATCGAAGGTAGCTTTCTCTTAGGCTATCATATTTTCATCGTGCTGTTCTTATCTTTCAGTCATTTAATGCTCATTACTGTCATAAAAACGTGACGATTGTATCGGATGTGTAAACCAATGTAAAAATTTTATATTTAAGTTTTTGTCTCACTAAATATATGTTAAATTTATTCTGGAAGACGAGTGTTGATTAACAGGAATACTCTCTGCTTCGCGAAATACAATAACTTGCTTCAAAACATTATTAAATGACATGAAAATATTTTCACGAATCATGAATTTCACAACGAAAGAATCTCATTCTGACGGTAAGGAAACAAAAGAGGAAATAGAAAATTTCGACCAAAGTTCAGTTTTCTATACATTCCGGTACTGTCATCTATCCACACTCACGATTTTAATATTACTTCTACTATTAAATTGATATGATAAAGCTTTATTCCGTGAAAGGATAATATCGAAAGACACATGTTACTATTTTCCTTTCGTAAATTACTATTTCCTTTTAAATATTCTATTTGACTTCGTTACTTCTTTTATCTATCGTAATATGATAAACGTAGTCTACAGGCCACTATTTTTAATATCCTCAATGATCAAATACGAATCACCCGAATTAATCGACGTAATTTGATGGTTCGCCAATGATGTAAACATGGCTAGTGACAAGCTCTCCAGGATATTAAGAGACGTTAAGGAGACGGCAGAGAAAGAATTAGAAATGCAGAGCATAGAATTCTATAAGCATGGAAACAAAATATTCAGTATATTGAGTCCTTGGAGAATTGAATCAGGAATGACGCACAAATTTAAATGGAAAAAGGAACTTATGAGAGTATACAGCAGTAAGAAAGGATACAATACATACTAGGTACCTTTTAAAGTCGTTTAAGTATAAAAAGATTAAACCGATGGTTACTATAATTTTGTAAATTAAAGGTACTATAATCACCAAGGATGATACCATAGGAAAAACGGACACGAAAAAGCAAAAGGTTTTCCCTCAATCCATAATAACGTCTGAAAATGTTTTCCTGAAAATCGGGAGATCCCTAAGCTTGCACGTATACTTACGGAATTATAAGCGTCAACTCAAAGACTAACGTCGCATATTTCGCTTTCTTGTCATTGATTATCAATTCCGAGGCCTAATAACGATAGATGAGAGGAGAAACTGTCTCTAGCAAAGTAAAAGAGGAAGGTGAGTATGGCAAGAGTGGTTGAACCAGCTCGTTTCAGTGATCACCTATGTCCCGATAGGTCTCCTCCTTCAGTCCTCTGTTAAAAGTCGGGGCGGAAAGAGGGGGAGGGCCTTTGGCGCAATACAACGCCTCTTGTCGGCAAGGAAAAGAAATTAGAAGGGGCGGTGTTTGAAGAGAGGAGGAGGATTCTTAGCGTGAGAGTGCAAGGGGACGGATATCTGTTGCTTCCCAGTGGTGCAGGGATGGAAGGGAATCCGGGCCTTAATCGCCTCCCCCCCCCACTTCTGCACTGGAATGCAATTTCATCAAGCACTCCCTCTCTCTCCTTCTTAGTTTCCTTAACCTGCTTCCTTAAAGGGCTTCCCTATGTTCTTCCGTATGTGTTTGTGTGTGTGTGTGTGTGTGTATATATGTACTGTAAAACCTCCTTAAAACGTACTCGCTTACCACGAATCCATCTATAGCACGAATCCTAATTTCGATCCTGGCACGGATACATAGCGTCGTATGGAGTTTTATTCGTTTGGCATGTAATTCTGTTAAATCCGAACGAACATTTCGGTCCCGCATTAATGATTGCTCGCCTAAAGTGTATTGTCCATTCCTGCTTTAGTGACGTGATTAAATTTTTCTGTAAATTATTAAGAAGATAATAACCATCCATAGTGCGTAGCTTGGAAGGCGTAGAAAAATTGTTAGGGTAGGTTATGTTTAAAAAAAATATACTTCGGGTATCGAAAATGGAAATACCCAATCCGCGGAGTGGGTATTTTTCGATTTTTTCTAACATGAACTACCTATTTTACGGTCCTTTTGGGTTCGAGTTAACGAGGTTTAACTGGGTATATACATTTAAACACACAGATACAATTAGTATCACCGTACCATTTAGCTTCTGACACATCCTCGAGTTGAAATCGGCCGTTTATCCTCATGTAAAATATCGAAGTAATACCACTTATTGACATCTAGATGATCGTCATCAAAAGTGTTTTGGCAACGTGAGATTTCCTACTTGATGCTATTTCTTAATAAAATCTATTATCTTTCGCCTGCTTCTTCTCCCCTGTCTTCCCTTGCATTCTACCTTCAGTTACTCTATTTAACAATTCCGCTTCTCTCAATATTCAACCCACCCATTGCCTCTGATGTCGCCCTATTACTTCAATCAAAACCCTTTCTTATCCCACCATCTCCAGTATTTCCGTAACAGTTTCCCTACAAACTTAATTTTTCCAACCCACGCTACATCTCAAAGGTCTTCAATCATAGGGCGTCCTCTTTTCTTAGGGTCCACGTTTCACCTTAGTTGGTGAAATACTGCACACCAAGTATTTTAGCATTCCTGATTCCTTTATTTTTCCTTTATTTATCTTTCGTCATCTGTTCCCTTTAGGGCTTCATGAAAGCTTCCATTGCTACTCCTAAACCTCCTCTAACCTCATCAATGCATCTTTCGTCTCAAGGGAGAGCACTACCCAAGAATCCAATCCACCCGTTCTAGTTTTTCATATTTTAACTTATTTTTTATCTCTTTAATAAACCTCATTCCTTCGGTTTCCAGACATTAATTTCCATCCCTCACTCTATTTCTTTATCACTTATTGCACTTACTAGAATTTTCAAAGCCTATCTTTTCAAACCCTTTCCTTTCAAACTTTCGGAATCATACACAACACGCTATGTAGTATCCGTTTTTACTGAATTTATTACTTAGCTAAGAACTATCACATCTTCATCTGTTTCCTCCCAATAGTCTTATACCAATAGATCTCTATATGTATTTTAAAATATTGAAAATAAAGGACAGTCTTCTCTTGTCCCTTCCCAACTCTGTCCATTTAAATACAGTAGAAAACACCTGAGGGTTTTCATTTTTATAATTTACAGAAGTTAAAATAAAATTTATCTATATGAATATCAACAGAAAATAACGACTACGGAAAATCTAGGGTCAACTTACATACGAAATCGATCAAAAATGCATGGTCAATATATATAAACATACCTTTACACACGAGGGACTAAGGATGATGACAGCAACGATTGCAAACGGTGGATAATAAATAATAATTGACTCGATTAGTAACGAACTCGTAGATTTACATCTCCATGGATACAACGGATTCGTATGATATAGCCAGTGGAAGTGAAGAAGAAGTCTCCGAGTGAAGTCAATTTAGCTAGTTAGACCTTGACCATCTACGTTGTGTACGGAACCCTGCTGGTAAGTGTTGTATTCGTGAATTAAGAAAGGTACAACGAAAGGCTACGTTTTGCTGCGACAAAACAGTGAGCGTTAAACAGATGTTTAAGAACTCTGAATGAGAACCTTTAGAGGATAAAAATTTAACTAACGAGGCTAAATTCACTTATTAAATTCAGAGAAAGTACGCTATCAGGATAGGTTGCAGATATGATGTCCCCTCTCTATTAGAGAGGCCGTTATGATACTGCAATAGATGACAGAAATAGATAAAAGAACTTGGTGTCTCAAGAATTCATTTTTTCCACGACTGACATACGAAAGTGATCGATTAGGATAGTAGAGTAATCTTACATGACACTCTGCCACACCCCATAATGTGGTTTGCTAGGTACATATACACATATATATGTACATATGTAGATATAGAAAGAATATCTTTAAAATATCTAATCATTATACTTTAGGACCCGAGCAGTTCTTCAAAAGCTTTCAAAAATAACAAATGAATATTCGGAGGTTTATTAATAATCATGACTATTGACAGGTTCATAGATGAGATTCAAGCAAAACCCAACTTTTGTCGGAGAATAAATAAGTCGAAAGTTGCTATGGAAGCGAACCTTTAAATTTGTAGGCAGGAAAGGAGGCAATGGAAGATGTTATGGTTCAAGTGGCCTCCAGTTGATAACACAGCGAGCTATTCTGCCGAATATTCAAGTACCAATTAGAGTATATAGTAAAATACCAATTTCCGCATTTACTCATAATACTTCCTATATCCAAGGAATTTTTATAGATAGTCGAGAGAAGATGTCTCTCAATTTATTTATGGGATCAATGTTCAAAGATAACGAATTAAAATAGAATTCTGAAAGTACAGATATTTTAGAGTTTTTATCCGAGATAGCATTGCTAGGCTTAATTGTAGCAAAGTTTCAATTTTTAGGGTTTTACATTAAATTCCGAAAAGGAATGCAAGCGTCCTTATTCGTCGGATCACATACTTCATACAACATTATAGAAATGAAGGGGAAGAGTCTTCCTGCTCTCATTGCAGGCACAATCGTATGTTTTAATGATCTTTGATATCCACATACATCGATGTCTTATCTAGTGGATATCTATTCTCAGTTATAAATGTATGTATGTTAGAGTGCAAAAGTACTGCAAATTCTGTAACGGTGCTGCCTTTACAATGTACTACTTATTCAAGATCTTTCCTTATCTTTAAGTGTTTCTGCAATAAACTAACACTCGGAGTAAATCGTGGAACAAGGGGGATATTAAAATTGGTGAAAGTGGCGCCAGAGGGAGATAATTTTGCATCCATCTGTATTATTCGCCCGAGTGTCAACTTTTTTACGTTTCTCATCAACTGAAATTACTCCCTTTGCGAACGGACGCGCGTTCTCTTCGCTTTGAATCCACGCACTTTTCCTTCGCATTTAATTTTTAAAATTTTTTATTCAATAATAGCTTTTTCCTACGTGAAAATCGGTTGTTTTAGTAAACACCTTGGGTGTAATATAGTAGTATTGTTAAAAGTGCTATGATAACAAGAGTCATTTCGCATGGGGGCCGAGAAACGAACCCGGGACTTCTTTGGACAAAGTCAAAATTGAATAGAGCGACTTGGCTATTCGGGAGTACCAAAGAAAGTTCAGACAGATAAAAATTAATACTCATAAGTCTAAAATATTTAATGCTTTCACTAGAATTACGACAATATTATTCATTCCATGGACAATGTTTACACGTACTCAAGGAACGAGCAAATATTAACAGAACACGCAGGATTATGGTACAACTATAAAGACTGTAACATAAATTAGAACCATTAAGTCTTTCTTAATAGAAATATTATACCATGAGCAAATAATTTGTTCCTTGTACAATTTATGTTTATATTTTTTTAGCTAACATACAAAAATCCAGTTCTTTGTTTATGTATTTTAGTAATCTATCGTTTTCTACAATATCGTTCCTTTGATCAATCAGCACCGAACAACAAACAACAGGCATCGAACACTCGAACCGGAAACGAAACGAGAACAAAACCGGAAAACTTTATTTTAGTCTGAGTGGAAACCGAACCGGAAGCGAAAAAATCGTGAAACCGAAAACCGTTATTCTTGAAGTTCTTATTTTTAGTTCCTAATCAATTTACTTAAAGTTAATAAGAAGAATGTTAAATAGATACTATTAGACTGTAGCGACTTGGTATTAAACATTCTTAAGTTTTATTGAAAAACTTAGTGATTGGTTGTGCATAATAAAAAGTTTAAAAGAATAAAAAGAATTTTCAGAAGGTTATAATATGTTCTGAGAGAAAAACACTATTCGAACCGGTTCATTCACGGCAGGAGAAAATCCGGAACTGATCTGAAATTTGGTTTTCTCGTTGAACCGGTGCCGAAACCGGAAGGAAAAATACTGCGGTTCGGTGCCCCGTTCAGCACTAAAACTCCAAACTTTAAACCTACTTTAATTCTTTCTCATTCCGGCGCTTGGGGAGTCGCTGACAGCTACTTTGACCTTCAGCGAATACCATCAGAACTGCCAGTCTACCGACTGCCTACCTAACTTCCTTCCAACAGATATATTTTTTGCCATCCGCGAAATAAAAAATTACCCTTGGGGGCTCCGGATGCTAGGTATTCACGGAATCTCCCTCTTTCCCGGCCCTTAATACCACACACATTAAGCATCTTGAAATAAGACAATGAAAAATTTCCACTTCGTTCCTTATGGCGCCATTTATAAACCGCATCGGAGGCAAAATCTATTCATCATAATGAAGAAGTTGTATTGAAGGAATGGAGGAAAATAAGATTCGAACATAGAAGGAGGATTTCTATCTCATATCTCTTCTCTTCGTTCAAAAGGGAAATATATTTCTTCGTCTTCTTTTATATTTTCCCGTTTACTTTATTTTAGCCATTATAACCTTTACTTCATTGTAACAACGGTGCCTTTCATTCGAGCTCACAAAGCATGTCCTCCTGTCTGTCTGTACGTTTCCCTCCACAAAATACCCTCTCTTTTCCCCTTCTTAAGCCAAGAAATTCCAAACCGAGGGTGTCTTCGAGGAGAGGAAGGGGAGACTTACGAGGTGCAGCCGCTGATTAAACGGGGGACGAGCATCGCAAATTGCGAGAGCAAGGGGCGTTCCGGGCCCCTAGCTCCAGGGACCCTTTAGCCGAGAGGAAGGGGAGAGGCGATGTGAGGTGAGAAAAGTTTACGCGGTTTTGGTTCGAGGGGTTGCCGCGATACTCTTGAGGGCGCAAGGGAGCCGAAATGACGAGCGAGGCGCGATCTTTTCAATCTCGTCAGGCACGCTGAACTACTGATACACTTGGCCTGTGAATCCAGAACGAAAACTTCCAAATCGTCCCAGATTTAACGAGTTTTGTCGGTGAATGGGTTACGAATTTAAGGCCACGGGCCAAAAATATGTTTAGCCTTAAAGTATTGGGGAAACTTATTTCGAATATTATAAAGTTAACTTCCATCGGATGGATAGAAAATTAGTAAATTATACATAGATGAAGCCTTCGCAAAGTGGGATTCTATTGCAGGAGAAATTATGACTTTCAGCTATAAATTATGAAATATTATAACTGTAGCTTCTATATCGTGATCCTTTTGCTAAACAAATTACATCCGATCAAGGAAACATTTAGTTTTAATATTAAATCAACTAGAAAATGCGCGTCATTTTCATTCCAAAATCATTTATTGTAGGATTGAAAAGGGGCATCTACCAGGAAATACTCATTCCAAAATTATCATAATAATTATTAATTTATTAATAATACCAAAACTCATTAATTGAATGATTGATAAAAGGCTTCTGCTACTAAATACTCATTTTCAGTGCACACATGTTCCGAAAATGAATCAGAAATGCCGACAAGACCAACGATTTATCAATAGCAAGGTGGCAATCGACTAATCTAATGTTTACCTTGACTCAGGTTACTCTGTTTGCCTGGAAACGCTGTGTACGTAACATCCTAATACTACCCACCGATTGAGTTCGGTTACTGATTTGTGAGCTGAAGTCCTACTTTGGATGTTATTACGTCTATTTCATAAAACCCAACGTCCCAAATCAATCCAATACTACCCTCCTCCCGCGTTTCCAATATCTTTTGATCTTCGCCGCATCGATTTCACTTTTTGTATTTTTTTCTTGTTCTTTCCCCACCTTCTTTTCGTCTTTCTTTTTCCTTAGTCTCTCTTTTAGGGTTAACTCTACATTCATTTTTTCCAAACGTACTATTTTGTAGTCATAATTTAATCTTCATAACCTTCTTAACTCAATGGATTAAGCTATTCCTAAAACTATATTAGTTTATTAATCACACTGAGTAACACATCAATTCTAAGCTGATTTCGGGGATACGATAAAAGAATTTTAAGAAAGCATCGAGCATTAGGCGAAATGAATTAACTATTTAGGAGTAAAGCTGCAGAATTGTCTCCTCAGATTCGTGATTTT
Organism: Pachydiplax longipennis; assembly: GCA_036926295.1. Taxonomy (NCBI): domain Eukaryota; kingdom Metazoa; phylum Arthropoda; class Insecta; order Odonata; family Libellulidae; genus Pachydiplax; species Pachydiplax longipennis. The sequence continues at coordinate 17,690,187 of JAVFKF010000024.1, read as the reverse complement.
AAATCAGTTGATTGTATTCTAATTTGAATTGAAAATATTAGTTTCCATTATTTTTATTGCCTCATTTACTTCATTATTCTCTCATGTCCTGTTAAAATACTTGTTTCCTGCGATTATTTATTTCTTGTGTCAGGTAGAACGGAAATAAATCAATTTTCCGGTGATTAACATATTTAAGATCTTCAACTTAAAATTTACTATTTTTTGTCGCTATTTGCTGTACTGGTTCGGAATATAATAATTAAATAGGTTTGCCATCATTTCAAAAACACTTTTTCATCTACACCAATCCACACAAAGAAGCATCAAAAGATACAGGCATATTATACGAAATTACTAATGAGTTATTCCCTGATTCTGACAGCAGAACATAAAACATAAAAACTATCTACTTAAGTAGGCTTTCATCGGAGCTATTTAGTTAAACTAAAATTTTTTAAGCTTTTTATAGAGGAAACTACTCTAGGCGTTTTGATATTGTATCTCTGCCCTAACGAATTGAGATAAATAGCTACAATAAAAATCGCACAGGGAAATTACACAGTAAATATTCCGTACAATGTTTCGAAAATGGTAACTTCAAGCTTCGAATCGATTTTTATGACTTGAATTGGCAGATCATCCAACCCAGAATGTTTTTTTTTTCTGTGAGAGGGAAGAGAGGATACCCTGGTATCATTTTCAGATTCCGTTCTCATTTGTAATTTCGGAAGGAGACCCCTCAGAGTCTTCGGGACTTTGGTAGTTATCTGCGTGTAAATGAAGCTGAGAAACAGCGATTGGGCTCTAAACTTCAACGGAAAACTTAGAAAGTTGCAAAGTGACGCGTGCTCTAAGAGGATCTGCGGAGTTGATAAAAAAAGACGATAAAAATTCGCTAGCTTAAGACTAGAATAACTTCTCTAGAAAGTAATGAAATTCACATTGACCGAACATTCTTCAAGCATTAATTTTGGATTTTGGACGCAAATATAACAATATCTTTTGAATTGACAATTCCGGTAGAGATGGCAATGGCGGATATTCAAGTTTTATCACAGTGTAAAAGCATTCTGTAAAGGAAGCCATGAACAAGTTTAAGATTCTTTAGGAATTGTATGTTTCGTAAAGACTACTTTAACGTATTTTAATTGACATAATTAAGAAACCATTTAGATCCTGCATTCCGTTTTAACTGCTTATTAAATTCATAACAATCAGCAATTAGCTTCAGAAAAATATATATAACTCAGACGCATGTCTCGAATTCTTCCAGCCAAACGCCGAAAGATGGCTAGCAGGGTAATGTATGTAAGCAGTATGTAAGTATGTAAATAATTATAAATGTAGATGCAGAAATTACTTCATGAATACTTTACATTATAATGACTTAAATTCGCCTTAGCAATCCCCTTACAAAAGGTAAGTAATTTTGAAAAAAGTAAAAATATATTTGGCCTTAATAATGATAATTTTAGAAGTGCGATTGCAAATGACCTCGGAGATCTTCATTATTTCAACGTTTTCAATTATCAAATGTATTTATTTCTGTAAAGTACTTGAAACGAAGGCCTGTTTGAATCTCAAAACAAATTAGCTACCCAACCCCGATCATGGAATGTGTCAACCTGCTTGTCAGTAAAGTCATTATAGCGAAAAATAGCTAGATCATTAAACATCATTTCCTGCAAAAACTTTGGAGAGGAGATGAGGTGACTGTTCAAGATGGGGAATGAGGTAGTTGATTTCATCACTGAGCCAAAATCCCATAAGATTTAATATAAATAAATAAATTTCGTTATAAGCGCAGCGCGATGAAACTGTCAACAGCACTTTCCATAGCACTCAATACGGAGTGACCATGAATAACACCATTGTTAAGCATAACTCATACTTCTGTGGCATTTATATTATCAGTAATGAACGAGACTGTGAGGAAGTAAATAAAAGATGCATTTTCCTAAATCCTGTCCTAAAAGACAGTAAATGCAGGGCCAACGTAGGGTAAGGTGATACAAGGAAGCGACTTCTTTCAAGTTATATTTTTTAAGAAAGATTCACCATCCGACAAATATTTTAGAGAGGAAAATTCTTTCGAATCCACTAAGCCGTATTTCCTTTCGCTCCTTCTAAGTCATTGGGGTATTCAAAGTGTGCCATTGCCCTCTAAGCGGCTCGTTATGCACTAACACCAGCTGAATCGCTCTCAGGGATTTCCCCCTTCTCACATTCTTTACCACTTGATAGTGCAAATGAATTCCTCTTCTTAATCCAAATATAATTTCGATATCATTCAAAACCTTTTAAAACAAAAAGTGATAGTTCTTGGCGTCTTAATTGTACTATATTCTCACATGCGATTTAACTGCTTCCTTTCCGTAATGAAAATCGTATTTCAATTTCTCTGAAATTTTCAACGATTCAGATATAATTTTTGAAGTTAAACTTAATAGCTACTAATTAGATACGTAGAATTACGCCATAGAATTATCTTGCACCAGAGTCTTAGGCGCGACTCTGAGTAAATTAAAATTCACAACTCATCAAGGATTAGATACAGGAAGAAGTATATTCTTAAATTCAACGAGATAAAAATAAGTTAAATAACAAAATTATAATATATTGAGCCCCTTAATTAATTATTTACCCTATATTTTAATATTTCATGCTAATATACCTTCGTTTAGTGAGTGCTCTCTTCGCTGACATTTTTTCGCAAGAAAATCTAAGTAATCAGTTTCTTACCTTCCGTCTCACCTTAAGCTTTTAAAAATGGAAAATTAAAAAAAATCAGCTATATCTCCAAAAAAAAAATTCTTGGACTGATAACGAAAGTACTGAAACGATTTTAATATAGAGTTCACAATTCAAAAAGGAACAATACTATCTCATTCAAAATACCATATAAAATTATTAAGTTGAGCTAATTAGGTCTCAGTAAAACAATCCCATCCCCAATATAGTCAGAACGAATTTTATGCAAAACCGCAGCTGGAAGTTCATAAGCTTCTACTGTAACGGTTATTACTTTAGTTTCTTTAGAAAGCAAAAGACCTCAGTTTAGTCAATATAGGTTCCCAAAAGCACAAACGTGTGTTTACTGGTAACTGTCGGCAACATCAACTCAAGTAACTTAATATGAAATTCGAAAAGTAAATTTTCACTTTCACACAGAAAGTGAAGGAATTAGTACACAAGTGCTCCGTGACTATGCCTCAGGCAAGAGGTGTAAGCAAAACCAAAATCTTGGGAACGATAAAATGGAAATTACATTTTATTGAAATCTAATATTATATCCCTCTGTAATTTCTGTCTCTTATGTAGTCTTGCCAATATTATTTACCGATCCATGCGCTTGATTTTAAAAAAATAAGCATGCGAACTATGCACTTTGCATCGGTTATTTACTTCGCCATCCCGGTCCTAAAGAGTCCAGTATTACGGTGAGGTAGCTTCCTAGATGCCCCACTGCGCAAGATTATTTCCATCTTATATGGATCTTCCGGGACACACCGAAACCCATTATAGCCTAAGAAATGAGAAGAGAGACTCTGTCGTGGTAGCTGAACTGAATAGAGCAAACACCCGATAATTGGGGGATCCCGGTTCGAATTCCAGATACGGTTAATTTTTCTCTTTCATTTTTTTTCTTATACGGATGACGATAATCGAGTAGAGTTAACTAGAGCAATTCGAAGAACAAACTCTTTTGGTTAAAGGATTAAGCACTTCTACGGCTAAAAGAGTAAAGAGAAACTTCAGAATGTCTGCAAGAATGAAGCAGGATAAAAGATTCTGTTTCTTCTTTCAAATGTCTTTTAAAAACGGCAACCTTATGTTACATTACATTATCTTGGAGCTTCAGAATCTCTGCCCATGGCGACAAAACATCCTGCCCGGGGCAACCAAAGTCATCTCTGCGACTCTTTACGTACGCATCGACACGTTGGCTAAAACTTACGCATTGACATTTTATTCTTTCAGCACCTCTAAGTACTTCTCATACTTTTATATAGATTTAGGGAATAAGCGTCTTCACGACAATAACAATGAGGGAAGATTAATTATTCCAAGTTTTTCGTTTTCCGAGTGATAAATTTGCTTATTAAAGCTTTAATAGGGTCGTGATTCACTTTTCGAGTGAACAAAAACACAGAAAATTCATTTTAAAATCTCGTATCACCAAACACTATCACACGAGCGTTGATCTATAAATGACGATGCCGCACCAGTTAAGGGAGAAATTTCATTTAGCTTCTTCATAATTTAACCTTATGGTAGGCTCAGTTTGCTCAAAAATGCATTCGAAAACCGGATTCCAATCTTTTCAAAGGTAAATAACTAACCGAATAAATTGAAAAACAGCTCAGAACTCAGAGATTTTTTTCTCATCATCGAATTATCAAATGTAAAATAAATGAGAGATCGAAAGAGTTATAGCTGTATGAATCTGTTAGAATCGCTCACGCTAATACAATATCATGAATGCAATCCATTAGTTGAAATTGATTTTCTTAACTAGTCGCCTAATATAGTAAATCATACCACTAATGTAGAAATTACACATATGATATCTAGCACACGCACAAACATTTTAACTCAACTGAGAATAAGCAAAAGAGAGGATGAAAAACGGAAGTAATGGAAAATGGAAACGGAAATGGAAAAATTGTATGATTTCCCCAACCCGCGCTAAATTCAAATCTAATTTCAAATTAATCAAGTTTTATCCGAAGCTACCGTATTCCAGGGCTCTGTATGATGAACCTGTTTAAGTTTAAAGGTAATTTATGACAATGAAATATAGTTAATATCCTCAGTCTAATAAAGTTTAAAATTTACACTAACAATGATATTGCTCTTCATGGCATTCCAATTCCATCTGATATATGGACATGGCTAGAAAAGATTCAAAGTAAATTTTAGTTGCAACTAATGTCATCATATCGGCGAGATTGAGACTAAAAGTCCCCGATAATGCAGCTCAAATAAGGCAAGAGTGGAAAGATAAGGAAAGAGCGACTCATTGGGAAGCTTACCATAGAGAAGTTTAACTTACTGGAAGAGAAGAATCATATTACGATGTTTTAATAACTGAAAATATTATTCAATACCATACTTTGTCCTTACTTTGTCTCTATGCAAGTTACGTATTAAAGCTTCAGGTTGGAATTTCAGAAATCATCAGCAGCGGTGAGAGCGCCAAGCGAAGATAAAACAGAGGATATCTTTAAATTATTTCCGTGTAAATGCAAAACAATGAGACCTTGAAAATTCTGCGACTCAGAGGGTGTAACAAACGCTTCCTCATCTACAGAATCTGGAAGGGGCTCGAACAGACAGATGTACTGCCGAAAGAGTTATTCGGAAAAGAGCTCTACGGCTGTACCTCCCAAGCTTTTGTTTTCCACGGCACTTAGCCATGCGTTTCTCACGTGTTGACTCAAGCTACGGGGCGCATCAAACCACTCCTCAATAATTTCATTACTATTTTAAAATGAGAAAGAAAAGAACACCTCAATAAAATATTTAAAAGCTTCCATCACAAACGAGAAGAGTGAATACGACTTTTTAGTTTCCATACGTTAATTTGTCGGCGACTATTTTCGCTAGCGTGCAAGCAGTCATGGCTCATCATACTGATTTTATTCCATTACGAATACTTAAAACACTAAGAATATCTTGCAAAATAAAACGTTTGCGAATTAAAAAGTTGAAAAGTACATAATTCACCCAAGGAGGATGCCCAGAACACCCAGACCACCCAAATGGCACACCAATATCTCGCAACACACCAATAATTAGTGGTACGCTTATCGGGAAGTATTGTTCTACATCACTAAAAGCTTAACATCGTTTTGGATATCACTATGACATCAGCTTCTCGTAACACTCTTACATTGCATGAGTAAAATTTGTATTCATCATCGCAAGTCATTCACTAAAGCCACAATCTTTCAGACAGAATCAAGTTTCTTCGTGAACCAAAAATAATTGACAGAAATTATCCTAAAATATTCTACTTTATTTTCGTGGAAACCCAATTAAAATCTAGCACAGTGGTGGAACGAGACGGAATGTATAGAGTAATTTTTTCAGATTCATCATATCTAACCCACGCCAATAATTAATGCAAACCCATGCACAATTCTTCTCAAAATAATTATGAAAGTATCCTATCGTTCCTCAGAATTTGATTTTCATAACACTGCGGGTTTTTATCTACGGCAGCAAGCGATTAAATCTATAAAATGTGCACAAAAAACGTTCAAATTGTGAATAATCCATATTTTGAGGCCTAAAAAACAAAGTTTTGTGATTTTCGCGACGATGTGTAGGAGCGTGTGTGCGTTCATGCGTCTGCGTGTCGAAGCGGAAGGAAATTTCCAGCGCTCTCACTTTTGGCTTTATTAATAACACTTTCTTTTTATGAACAGATAATCCATTTTTCATTATTTTATACTGAAGTTTAACATAGATATATTAAAAATCCACTTCCATTTCCGGAATACGTAACTTTGGATATGTAAATAGTTGAACACTGCGTTGTGATATATTCCAAATTATTTGAATATATTTGTATTTTCATTCCCTTACAATTTTCCGTAGGATGATGTTTCATCGACAGTAAAATTCTTTAATTCACATTATATTTGCAACGCACTATTTCCTATAGTTTTAACATGATCAGTGCAGAATCAAAAGATACCGACAGAGAAGATACCATCTGTAGAAAGTACAAAGATTCTCATTCTATTACTATGTCATTCCACGAAGTCACACCTTCGCACATCGATTTCAAAAAGAAACCGAGTTCGGCCTTAAACCATCATACATGATGCATATAAGCAAATTAACGGGTGATTCAACATTCTGGTCTTTATTGTTTCTCAACTGTTAATGAGTATCGACAAACCAGCTTTTGAGCGTTAGGCGGTTCAGTATCCCTTGGATGCATCAGTACGCAGGATTAGAACCTTTAGTAGAAGTAAGATAAGGCTTAATTTATTAAGTGAATTCAGTACAAGTACGCTCTTGGTAGACGTGTGGACGATGCAGATACCGGTTACATGAGCTATTCTTGCGAGAAAATCAGGGAAATAGATGCTATGACTAATTAATACAAGAATTAATTTTTTCCAAGACCGATAGGCGGCAGTACCGACTACGGAACTCCATGGTAAACCCCCTGCCATACACCGACAAAGGCGACTCTCAGGATGTTTACATAGTTATATTATTCAGATTAAGTATAAATAATCTCCGAAATCTATTTATGACAATATTAATACGTATTCGTTTGTGTATTCTTTTGAAATATTATTATCTATATATTAGAATTAAAGATTAGGACATCCCTTCCAATTTCTGTATCTGAATAAAAGACAATGTTGTAAAACTTTTAGAAGCGTAGAATTCTCCAATGAAATATAGACGACATTTAAGCTTATTTTCAAAGCATAGAATACTGCCATTCACAACTAATAAAAAGGAATAGTAATCCAGATTTTGTATGTACTGCCTCGGAAATCTTATTCTGGAATATTTTTTTATGAAAAATAATACCAAAACGTCTTTAATTTACGAAAACGTTTACAAATCAATAGAAGATGTGAAATATATAAAATCAATAGATGACGTGAATCATTCCTTTGAACTTTTTATATTTTCAATAAAGGCCACTTCGCTGGTGACAGGAAGAGTAAAAGTCAAATAATTTTATGACACCACAAAGCATTCCTCTATCATATAAGCTGCATGGCATTAAATTTCCAACTAAAATGAAAAGAAGCGCTAGGAAGTCGAATCCCAATTACAAATACTTTACTATGTTCCATTTTCTTCAATTTTGCATTTTTCGCAGTTTGTAAACCCGAGAATATTTATCCACGGAACAAATTATGTTCACTGGGAAATGAAAAAACTCGATTAAAGTATCAACTAAAATATGTGCATTTAGAGAAATGAGCGTCTAATGAATGCAGTTCTTCCATAAGCAGAAAGTACCGCAAATCTTTACTCGGTCCAGGATATTTCGGCCGTCTCTTCTGATTTGACCCACGAGGCCACTTAATTTGAGGATGGTTCTTTCTAAACAGAAAGAGGAAAAATCGGTCGAGGGAGTGCGCAGGATTTGAAAAGGCCAAAGCAGAAGTCGGTATGTGGTGCGGCGGGCTTTTTGCCCGAGCATCGCGGTGGCGGCTGCAGCCGTACATCACCGCCCACTGCAGTCTTACTTACACGTCCATAATTCACTAGGCAAGAACTGTTTAAGTGGATTCCAGTGGTAATTTAATTAAAATAGGTCGTGGCATGAAATAAGAGATCGCAAAAAGGGATCTAAAAACCAAAGAGTGAGGCAAAAGAGCGACTATCGAGCGCGAGTGCTTAGTGAAGGAATGAGAAAAAGGATGTATTAAGCAAGTTGGAAAGTGGGCCATACAGGAGAATAGATTAAGTTTCCGTTTTTGTTTCATCTTTCAATCCTACGAGAATCTCAAAATATTTCTTCGTAATAAATATCCTGAATCATTAGTTAAACCATGAGAAACTTGCAGTCCAAATTTTTCCCTCTTGATGCATGGGAATTCAGACGAACACGGTCAAAAATCGACTCAGAGCCTAGCCATGCAGTGACACCTTCGTATAAAGACAAACTAATGCCACGAATGGACCATCTTCTCTGAAGTTTTGTTATTAAAAGCACCAAATTTTTACCTATCCTAGCTAACCTACTATGCTGAGGATATCAGTGTCAACGTCATAGTCGCACACAGTGGCGCTAAACCAAGTTTCTGCAGTACACTACAAGATTAAATACTATGAATGGTTAATTTGGATACGCCAATGAAAATTTAATGAGTCATTGTAAAATACTAAATCAAATATCTCTCACTTATATTTCGCTATTAGCTACATTATCCTGCTCTTTATCATACGCATTCTTTTCCTTCAAATTCGAATCATCCCCGCTCATCAACAGTAATATAAATACTCACTTTTATATCTTGCTGACAAGAGATAACAGAGGCGCCTGAGGATTTGATCTTTACTACTGATGAACAATTCTTGCCCCATAACATCCATCGATAAATATAATGAAACAGGCCGTCCATATATTATTGAAATTTAGTAAGCTAATATTCTACTCCATCTCTGTTGTCATAACCACTTTGTAAACGAGCAATAATAAATTAGTATATTAGATATAACATATACGTCAACATCTGCATGTGTGTACAATGAGGTAAAATTATTTCGGGAATTCCGTGGACGTACTTCTTGGCAGGAAGCGCACACGTCAGCGCTTTTGCTTTCAGTAAATTATCTCCATTAACTTTAAAGGATTAACTGTATGTCTCAAATTGATTATATGAGCGCCACTGAGGAATTTGCAATATCTTTGCATCCCGCAGTGTATACGTATGTTGTACGTACAATGCTAATAGTTCCTAAACGATTCAGTTATGTTCGCTCAACTATTGTTCTTGACAGGGAATATTCTCAAAATGACATTCGTTCCGTTCGTAGGGAACAGATGATGAGATCATTGCCTTAAACGACCAGTAAAGCACTGCAATCCTCATACTTGACGTTCTCTCGTTCCCGTCTCCTAACATCTCTTCCTCATTTTACATTAAAAGGTTTATTACTCTAAGACCCCCAAAACTCTTATAAACAAGTGCCGCTCGCGTAAATACGCCTCACTACGAGCAGAGATAAGCTCCTGAAGACGAAGCTCACTTCCACCCGACGGTTTGCACAGCACACAAAGTAAATCCAATCTGCTCGCTGTTGGCCGATTGCGTAATGCCTACTCAAGTGCTCGCTTGCAGTCCTTTCTCATCAATTACGTGTTTTACTCTTCCCTATTCCCTTGTTCCTTTTCACCCATATGTTATCCTCTGACAAAGTACTACCTTAGTCAAAATACGACCTCAGTTATTGCTATCCGTATAAAGCCTGAATCAACGCTTTCTTCAGGCGAACTAGCTAACGTAGTTCTAGAAATAATATAATACAACGAATGAAAGATAAGTTCATTTCTCTCTACCAAGCAGGGCTGGCCAAGAAGGGGGTTCCAAGGATACCTAGCAACAGGGACTCCATTTTATAGGGCCTTTTCACAAGGGTATTCTTTTTATTTAACAATATACCTGCAAGAAAGGGTCCAAAAGGACATTTGCGCCCAGTTCCGACCTCGTTTATTAAGTCAATGAAAATGCTCTTGTTAAAGTACTTGCCCAGGAAGAATATACTTTATTGTAGCTTTCTAGTTTGTGCGTCTTAACGAGTTTTTGGCGAGATATTTTCAATCTTTTATCGTGCATTAAGGGTAGTAAGTGTGATAAAAAGTATAGTAACCGTTTGTAAGAGTAACTCCATCTGAAGCCCATCCCACTAGTTTTCTCAGCATAGAAAGATATTCTATATGACATTTTCAGAAAAGCTTGTATGTTCAGTCCGTTTATATTTTAAGCTTGCCTTTCAACCTTTAATTCAACGAGACAGTTGCAAGAAAAAGAGTTTGCGAGGGCAATCTGAAAAATATGTTGCCATTAGATATATATTCTCTTTCATTTGAACTTTATGATCTTCTAATGAAATGAAGGAATTTCAACCTTGAAATCTTTTAATATACTCTATTTATTCTTTCGTCTTTGCCGTGATACTTGTACGTTTGTTTCGAAAATGCTTCAATTAACAATTACGTTTTTTTAATGCAAAATTCGGAAATAAAACATTATGAACTTTATAATTCATCGCTCTTCTTTTATATCATGGAAATCTTATGCATCAATCCATATCAAGGGTTAAAATAGTAATGCATTCTAGAATTCTGGAAACATTATTTACATTTTCAAGTACATGCATTTCAGAGGATTCTTAAACAACTATTTTGATATTCCTTATTAGGAGCACTTGCTATTCTAGACTAGGATCTCCTTTACCCTAATATGGAATTAGGTCAACATCTAAAATTATCTTTTATGCTTACAAAATATTTAATTAATCTATAAGTTTTCTCCGTAGTACGATGTCTGAGAGGTCAGAAATTTTCGGAAATATTTTCAAGATGCAATTTTAAACTAATTATATGAGCAATAAAAGATATTTTCAAATATTATCCATGTTAGTTACCATTACCCTACCATACAATGATTTTTCATCGTAAAATCTTTGAGATTCTTATTTCAGAAGTTTTCAACCGTTAAATTCCGAAAATAAATAGAAAGATGAGTTTGAAGTAGTTTATACAACGTAAGCTGCAAAAAAGAAAATAAAGTATTAAATGTGGTTTTATGGGGGAGGTTATTTATTGAAGAAAGATGTAAGAGAGAGAGACAAAGTTGGTGGGATAAATCTTGGGAGAAAATTAATTATTAATGCAACCAGCGGAAATTTTTGAGGAAAAAAGGCAAGAAGAAAAGTTTCCATGTAACCAAAGGGCGATCAGATATTTTTAGCAAGGGGTATTTCATAGTTGAAGAAACCTCGTCCTAGGAAGAAAATCTAACTTTCCTATAACTGATTCCCATAACTTACACCGATGCTAATGGAATTCTAAAATATAGAAGCGTTACGGTTTGTAATAAAATGATATTTAGAAATATGGTGGATGATGAGTAAAAACATTAGTTAAGATAGAAGTGAATCACGTTGTAAGTACACGCAAATCAGGATTCATATATTTATCTCAAAAACTTCGAAATAGAGTAAATTTTACGGAGTAATAATTACTCTCAGTATACCTTAAACGTTGAGCCTTGCATCGTGTTCAGTAAATACGTTTTAATTTTTTCAATAACCTTGCAACCATAGAACAAATAAAGGCTTAAAAACGGAAAGTATATTGAAAATACCCCGACTTTTAACAAAATTGTTTTTGCAACCTTAAACACGAAAACTCAGTCTTTAAAGTACATCTCAGCTATCGTATTTACTATGTTTACTTTGAAAAAAAAAGGATGAACAAATTCCTAAAATAATTTTTCGGAGAAACCCTCTTATAAAAACCGTCATGATAATAAAATGCACTGATTTCTCCAAGTAAGTATTTCTCCAAGTAAAATGATTGACGACGAAGCTAAAAAAAATATAAAATTGATATTTTTTAATCCACTTAAGTTCAGTCGATATTACAAGATATCCGCGTCTTCAGTATATCTCCAAAGATAACATTCATCAAGAGCGCACATCGCAGTAAACGGATCTATGACAAATCGGGAGTATCACCGCAGCTTAATGTTGGATAGCACAGCTTTTGACATTTCCTGGAAAATTCCAATTACTGGAATGGTAACCGTGAGATAAAAGTTACTGCCAAGAGACGCTTCGGAAATGGGACACTGCGGAGGGAGATGACATGATTCTACTGATAGAATTGCAGAAGAATCGTAGAGAAAAACATTTATGCGGTGTCCAGATTCATTCTAATTACCATTTGTAGATCACCTTTAAAGTTTAAGTCAATGTACCAGAATAAATGCTCTATAAACATCCCTATGTCCACTGCACAGGAGGTATGGCCTTTTTTCCCCGCTTTCTCGCGTCGAAACATTTGCATACGAAATTTCGAGGGGCCGTTATCGAATGCAGTGCTGGCCAATCACTCTTCGATTCAGACTCTCCCTCTCCGACCTTTGACTTTTCCCCTCTCTCTGCTTCGCTCTCCATATTTCGTTCCCCCTCTCAACGACTGTCTGCTGTTTAATGTTTCGGATGCCACTGCGGGAAGACCAGATTTCAAGAGATTCCGAACCAAAGAGACTTTGGAGATCATATCTTAGACGAAATATCGTGCGCTTAATCTATTTCCGCCAAAGTCGTCTGCTTCATTCGTGTAAAGTCTCAAAATCTGTCCGAACAAATTCTCTTCACGTATGAAAAATGTCTAATTTTTGAGAAATATTATCGATCACCTACGTCCGTTACCAGCTGTCTAAAACAGGGATGCTTGACTTATCTAATGGACCGCAACATCATGCACAGCAAAGACTCATTCGTGTCCCACACTAAGTTTACGAGCTCTGCATTGCCATTTAGAGGCTGAGAATGATGGCATTAACCACAAATAAATTGTATTCTTAATTTGTAAATTTGTATGCTAGATTTGTGAAACTAGTTGCGAAGAAAATCAGACTTTGGAGGAGACCCTTTTCTAGAAAGTAATGAAGATAGTTATCGAGAATTATTCAGTGTTTAAAAGAATACGTCGAACTTAGTAATTTTCTTCACCCTCTCCTTTCAAGATTTGTTCTTTACAGTATATATCCCAAGGATATTTTTTACTACTTAAAATAGCCATTGTAATGTATCGCTGCGCAAAGGTGAGACCGGTCTTTCAGGGAAACTCGTCCAGAGCAATTAACTAAAGAAACGGCTAACTATTGAAAGAAAGTTTCATCATTATCCTAAATGAAAGACGTAAATACGAGTGCGCCGCAGAACAACTGTATATTGACGACATTAAGTTTATTCTGTTTAATCCTTGATCTTCCGCAAATTCCACGAATATACCGATGGAAATATTGAAGGCTAAGTCTCCCAAGCTACCTTATTTGGGACCTAAACTTGATCTCTCAGTAGGACGTATTGCAGATACTAAAAATATTTAACTTTCTTGCTATTCTGTGTAACTAGCTGACAATCAGAAACACAGATCTTTGATAATAAAATATTTTCGTAAGTTCTAAACACATTGGTATGATTTTAAAAAAATTCTATTATGGGAGGCTATACCGTATGGAAATACATTACAAGGAAAAGTAGAAATAGGAAAAATATAAATGGAAAACATTTAATCTTTACAGGTTTTCCATTTATATATACAAGTACACAACCGGTTTATTTTACGATATATTTTGCTCGTGATGAAACCGGTGATGTATTTGTAAAATACGGAAAGGTGAATTTTATTTCTACTTTACTTTAGTATATATAATTCACTTCCATTTATGCTTAGAGAGTATCCTATAATTTTTGATATTTGAGATTAATTTTATTTGAATATTTATTTCACGTTCACTTTCACATTAATATAGTAACCTTTAAATGAGAATAGATTATTAAAAAATAAAATTTTCAGCATTATCTTCCACCGAAAATTACACTTATTATGTTCATTTTTATAGTAAATAGATATATAAAAATACATAGTTTCCTTGGTAATGCTAAATTTCTTAACCTTTCTTAACTAAATTTTTGTAATTAAAAAGATACTTAGTTATTTTTCCCCCATGAAATATTTATCAATCTTTACTATGTAAATTCAAATTACACCTATTGCTGCATCTTGTAAGATATCTAAATAAGGCGATATGTTAGAGAGGACGTTGCCAAACATATTCTCATAATATTTCAATCAATCGAATAATGAAATAAGGAATTCTTCTGGAAGTGAATCAGCATAATATCGACTTGGAAATGTTATCAGTGGTCAAATTTGAGCGCAACACTGGCACTGAGATCAGTGCAACGAACTCATGCCGACCGAAATACCATTTATGGAAATAGCGCATATCTTCTGTACATTAATCATTAAGGTAAATGCTCCTTCTTCCTTAAACGTTAGAAAATCCAAATCGGATCTCATAGTAAAATAGAAACGCTTTTCTAGCATAGCAATCCGAATAAGGACCTTTCTAATATCAAGATCAGCTACACATCCATCTACGTAAATTTTATTTGCGCTTTTAAATATGCTATCTTCTATTTTACTAAAACTGGAATCACGAGCAAAAATATTGCAAGAATGCGAGGGAAAAACTGAACTATGTGGATAGCAAAGACATTATGAAAAAAATTAATTCGAGATGTTTGAGCTTCGATAAAGAAGAGCACGACATTCGGAATCTCCAGAAAACGCTATGATAACTCTAAACATCCCTGTCAGAGCTAAAAAAAAAGAGAAAGAACAGGGCTTACACAGTTGAGCTCCTTCCCCGAATATAATCCAGTGATTTCGACTGCATAGACTTATATATTTTCATTTTTAAGTTTTCTCTCATTAAGATTCACTAAAGGCACGTATTTATCAACATCGGAAATAATTTCTTGTTACATTTCTCTGCGAAAATTTATTTTACGGAACTAATGGAACATGAGGTCTGCAGCATAAAATTTACATAGTTCATTATCCTTTTAGGCTTAAGGTTCTGGCGAATTAAATTGAAAGTGCAACTTCTGTTGCAAATAATTTCTTTTTTGAGGTTGGTAATTTCGTGTGAAATATTGTTATGTTAGTACTATAATTACTCTTGCTCTTTTTTGTTTAGCTGTCTCCGGCGTTGTAGTTCCGGTTCTATGTGAAGTGGTTAACATATCCTTTTAAGTTTAACTGTTTTGGTACTGAAAATTGGAATAAACCAGAAACCCTTACAACTAATTACTGAAACTGAGCTGAAAAAACAACAAATAAGTTGAATCTTTTTTATTCTTTGCCTTTTAGAGTCCGGTTTAGGAAACGATTACGTGACAAATAAGATACATGACAAAAAACACGTCGCGTATTTCCTTCTTCATCAAACTTTGAATGTCGTTCTCTTTAAAATTATTCTAAAAGGACTAGTTTGTCGGAGATGCAAAGAATAGTGATTCTTCTATTTCGTATCTAGCACCTCATGCGCTCTGAAATATATCCTTGCACCCTTTGCAGTTACATCTACTTTATTATCAATGGAGAATTAAAGCTGGAATCTCTAAACTCGGAATATAAATTAAAATATAAAAATATAATATATATAAAATATAATATAAAATAAAAAATTATAATATAAAAGAAATCTTCATAGGAAAATCAAGAAATCAGCCTGGTAATACTTTGGATATTTTTTATTTCTTTGCAATAATAAATTTTCATTTTTCTTGATGCTTTCGACTCCGAATCATATTCTTTATTTGAGATATTTAACGATGCATTTCGACGAATCAAATCGCAGCCATAGCCAAATAAAAGCTTCTTGTAAGCCCATGGGTTCGTGCATATCTTAGTAGTGACGCCAAGGGAGATCCGTGACATTACGGCTGTTACATGTGTTCGTTTGGTCCGATGAACAACCACGACAAGCCGACTACAGTTTCCGATTTTACCCACGGGCGCCTCAGCAACTTGGCTGTTGGGAACAGTAGCGACGCACGGCGGCATCTTTCGGTAATAAATTCAGAGGACTAACTCAAACGCACCCGGGAAACAAAATCACCAACATCAGCTTCATCTCTTTGACCGTTTATCGTAGAATTACCTTTTTTAATTTTATTATGAGGGAGTTGTTATTGCGGTAAATTCAAAGATACTATTTTCATTTAAATGCATAACCAACCTCCTTAGGAGAGTTCTCTGAGTCAATTACATCCAAAATCTCGCTACCATAATAAATCACCTAAAACATTGTTTAAGGATGAAGGAAAAGTGTAGGAGTGGAAAGAAGCTTTGAGGGGTAAGATATTTTGAACATATTTCTCCATAGAGAGGATTGGGAAAGGTGAATTAGTAAATACCTCCATTATAGCCTATCGAACGTATGGAAGTGGCTACACAGAGAATAGATAGATGAACCGGAATACATCGGTGGCCTTAATAAAATTACCTTACATTTAAGTTCCGTCATTGCGTTCCTTCGGCATATAATTTTTCAAGTGTCTAGTTCCCGATTCACATTTAAGATATTTCATTTCAAATTTCTTCCCTCTAGTATGCATGATTTCTTTTACTGACTAATAACGTGTTAGCAAAGATTTTGAATATCCATCGAGTAATTTTTGAAATTTGTTTTACTTCCCATAATTTAGCAAAATCATTCGATTCTCTTAAAATCAATTTGCATCCTCATTTTTACACCATTTACAAACTGTAATAATATAGAGAGAGGAGTTTCAGATTTTTTTCTTTCTCTGATTTAGTCTGAGGTACTGGTATTGATTCATTTTAGATTTTAGTTAATCTAGGAATACATCGATTTCCTTTTCCATTTAGCCTAGGAATTAATTTTCTTGGTTCTAAATAATGCATCTTGAGATCTGGAGTTTATCATAAAAATTCATACGTATATAAAAGTCATACGTTTCCCTCTATTATTATATTTGCAAGATAAAATATTAGAAGGTGGCTTTTCTGATGATGTATATTTACAATGTTCGAAAGAAGCTAATTTATGGGCGCTTTCTTCGAATAAGATCCTAACTCAATCAATTCAGAGTATAGCCCAAACAATAATCATATGAATATAAATAAACAAAGATGACGCAATATCCTATATGGGTTACGTCATAACAAAAAAGATTGGAATTTTGTGTCGATGAAACTTCCATTCAATAAAATAATAATTATTAGTTATATTTTTAAAATTTTTCATGTAACACATTTTGCCCCCACCGGGAAATGAACCCGGGACAGCATTTTCATGAGGCGAACGCGCAGTTCACTTTGCTATCGGGTAGCCCTAAAAGAATAATTAATCCTTAAAACGAGTTCTTATGTCTCTATGAATGAAACTATCAACTAATTTGGCCTTAGGAAAGGAAAGCATTTTCCAAAATTATTTTGAAAGGTATCACTGCGAAATTTAAATAAAATTCGTACTCCAACGGTTTGTTCCAATTGATTCTATTTGATCTAATGGTCCTAACCCAGATGTTTTTAGTTTTAAACAAAGTGCGACCGCAAAATTACCGCACTTGCTCCCTTAGAGCTTCACATAGCACGCGCAAACGTAACGGACACTTAGTTCATTTCCTCACTCTTTCGCGCAAACGCTTTTCTCATCGAAGAGTGTTACATTATATCCTCCAACTCCGGAACTACGCAACTGAGAAAAAGGTAGTGGTGAAATATTTATAACCCTCCAACAAAAGAACAGGAACTGCTGTCCCTTCACTTGACCGGGAGATGGAGTTTCCGTATCGCCGAACCTTTAGCACGTGACTGATGTCCGCTTCTCCTCATTATTCTTCGTCAGTCCTCATGAATGCTTCATTGTTAGCAAGAAACAATTTATTACCTCTTGCACCGTGAGCGAATTTCCATGGATACACGTACCTGCTCAGGCTTCCTTAAGCCCCTTAAGCATCTCTCGCGCGCTCTCTTTAAGCCTTCCATATCGAACGGAGACATCGAAAAGCCCTTCTCCGACATGCAGTGCCGCAGCGCCACTCTCCTGAGAACGGCGAACGCACCAACTGCGTAACCTCGCGTTAATCCCAGGCGGATATAACTTGGAAGAAGAGACACGTCTCCATTCGTCAGAGAGAATTGCAGCGTATTTTGTGAGAGGCTGCTTTCAGGAAAGGAACCATTTCGTGGCCGTCAAACTGTTACAGAATTCGCAGTTGAGGAATTCCAGAGAAGGGAAGGCGTGTTGTAAAATAAATGCCAAGGGTTGATCCGCAATAAGGATTGCAGGGCGTTGGGTTAACTGGGAACCGTACCGTAGAGAAAAAAGAGGAAAGAGATTCAGAACCGAAACTGTCCCTATAAAACCCCCCGTTATGGATAGAGAGTTAAATAAGGAAGAACTATTATGAAATGTTGGGTCCGGCAGAGAGCAACGATGGGGAGGAGAAATTCTGGGTATGGAGTTTGTTAGAGGCTCAGAGAGAATCGTAATGATATACGGATGCTTATTATGTACGAGTGGTTAGATATCAGAATGTGCCAAATTCGGTTCATATTATTTGACTTTCTATATATGATATAATTGTGAAAAAAGAGGGCGGCAAAACTAGTGTACAGCTCAAAATCTACTATTCTGCAACATACTAGAACCTATATTGAAATAACATTATTGCTCGAAAAACTGACTCAGTTGGGACTAGTTTTTACTTTGTAGCTGATACACCAGCTAAGCCAAATATTTAAGTCACATGGGTTCTAATTCCATCAAATTCAATTAAGAGAATCCCTGAATAGTTAATGTTTTAAAATATTTACTCAACTCAAAGGTTAGATTACACCAAAGTTTTTGGATAAGGAAGAAAACGTCTGTTTGATGCTAAAGGTTAAAACCTTTGAGAAAACCTATCAGGTATCTCCAATGATTCGCAA
Source organism: Pachydiplax longipennis (assembly GCA_036926295.1). Lineage (NCBI taxonomy): Eukaryota > Metazoa > Arthropoda > Insecta > Odonata > Libellulidae > Pachydiplax > Pachydiplax longipennis. The sequence goes on along the minus strand of JAVFKF010000024.1, from coordinate 17,671,166 downwards.
TATAAAATTATTTTAAACAGTTAGAAGAATAACACAATATTAAAAATATCGCCCTAGAAAATAAACCATGGACACTTTTTTGGCTCTTTCTTCAGTTGATTAATAATTGACGAACCACCTAGATATATATGCATAAATCTGAGCATTAAAGAGTACTAACTTCAATTTTACCGAAAACCTGAATAAGTACTTTGAATTTATTGCTATATTATGACCCATGAAATATAAAAATCATCCGATGATGCCAAATAGAAGATTGTGATTTTTGTGTCTTGACATTTCCTCAGTTATTTGTTATTACATCTACCGAAGAACTTTAGCAAAAATTACTATGTTTCTAAAGTATTCCGAATTATTCAAGAGTATGAAGGCATTTTTCTCTTAGACAAGAGGTGCCATACGGCCCTCGGACCGATTAGAACTAGAACCTCTGAATAGATCTGGTATCTATAAGTTAAAATGTGTGCAATTCTATTTACACTGGTCGTACTTCTAGAAATTTCGTACTAAGGAACATTTCAAGGCTTTCATGAATGAGTCACCTGCCTCCCACTTTGCGAGGCACCTCTTTGAAAACAAACATTCCAGCATTTAATCACCCGACATCCTACATTTTGAAAATAAAGATAAACGACTAAATGCCTAGGAACAGTTAGAGATTATACGACACTTTGTATTACCTAATTGTTTCCTCACTAATGAGTACCTCTTTCAAACCCCCTCCCCACATCAAGCTGCCCTTTCCCCACTTCCCCCATTCCACCACAGTTTCTCCTCCCCTTCCCAATCCCCCTCCTGACTTTCTTAATAAATATACTGCCTTTTTGGTGTATTTGGTACTGTGTGGCCTGATGATGGGGAAGTTCCACCGCTAGTCATTTTAAATAAACTTAAATAAACGGAAAAGAGTACATTTGCTTGCCTTATATTTTTATGATGGATTTCCACAGTACCACGGCCGCCTTCGTCGATTTAATTTCCTTTTATGGAGGTCTGTTTTAGTGATAGTTTTAAACATTCAAAAACCTAACTAAAAATGTAATAACAAAGATTATTCGTGTATGAATCGGAAGTTAGATAGCTTAGCAAAAGACAAGCTCTTAAAAGATATTTGCTCTGCGGCATGAAATTTATAAATTTTCTAAACGGAAAAAGGAAGAATTCAAAAAGAATTTTCTAACCCAAACTGGCCTTAAAACCGATATCACAGACTATTTGAATCGTTTGAGTATAAGAGAACTGGGTAAAGAAAAGTTTGTGTCCGACATGTATGCTAAAAGGAACTAAATTCTGACAGAAAACTGGTTTCTCAAACTGAGTAAGATGCACAGAAACGCTGAAAATCTTGCAAGTAGAATACAAGAAATATTAGGAGATTTTCACGAAGTTGCGAATGAAATTAGAATATTTTATTTGAATAAGCACCTACAAGAAATGTATCGCATGGAATTAATCAATCTGTTAAAAGCGACGGATGCTTTGACATTTACAAAATTGTCTTTCGAGTTTTAATTCAGGACTACCAGACACATTTATGAACCTAAACACATTTGATCTGGGTATATTTTCTATTTTCGAAAGCGCTTATATTAGAGAATTAGCGTTTTCATTTAAAGAATAATCGAATTCAAAGAGAGTAGAACAAAGCCTTAGATGATCATTTGCATGAGATTTAAAGATTATGTGCCACGAGCATTTAATTACTTATCAATGATATTACCAATAAATGTAGCCTCTAATATCTCTTTGTTTAAGTGTAAAACTAACGATTGCATAAATGTCTTTGCTCTTGCAATTATCTTCTTTTTTCAAGAAAGTGCGATTTTGAAATGTGAGATAATAGAAAGAATGATTTTTCTTACTATCCTTCAGAATGTAAGATGTGTCTATTGGGCATAGCTTATCTTAGAAATTGTATTGTCGTAAGTGCCATTCATCTAATCTTCAAGCAAAGGTAAAAATGATATTTAATGAAAAGGTCTATCTTCTTTCCTGATGCCCCGTAGCAATCAATGTGAGGAACTAACTCAATAAACAATTTTGCGGATACTTGCTAATCTTAAACATGAAACGAATATTTTCTGTGTCCCGAAACACCTTTTCAGTGGTTAATGCGACCAATTAAAGGTTTAGTGGCAGGCTAAGTCAAAATTGATCTTGAGTCATCGAGGATGATTTGATACACCTGCTACCTAAAATGAATCCCCTTCTGAAATGCAAATAATTTTGTATTTATCACTGCTGCATGAACGAATGGATTTCGAACTCAAACTCTAGTTTGTGACTGTGAAAGTTTACATTTTTATATACCTCCTCAATAATAGAGTTTTTTTAGATTCAGTCTTCTAGGTTCCGAAAGAAAGTCTGTCAAAATAACGAAGCACTCAATTTCGCTCTATATTAGGAATGTTTATCGTAGAGAAGTTATTTTCTCATCACAATAAGCACTAAAACTGATCCTGTGAAATAAAAAAATTGTAATTTTAGCCTGTAGGCATTCATCACTAAAACATTACTTCACGAGATAATATTTTCCTGATTTTTCTAATGATACTGGCAATCATCAAAAATAAAGTGGAAAATGTTCTATTTTAGTTTGTTTGGCTAATTAAGTCGTGTTTCGCATAAAATTTCAACATTTATTTGAATCGGACAACATGCAACCCAAGTGTGTCCTAATAATCAAATTTGATTCTATGAATAAAATATCTCACGAGTACATCATCTCGATGTAAGAAGTTTGATTAATTAAATCAACTCTTTATGAAGGTAATTACACCAACAAATTTTCCAACCTCGATTGACACCATCTGTGCATAGCTTGTTTTTACTGAAATAAGCAACAAAATAATTAAATATCTCTTCCACGGTGTAGCAATATTTTAAGTGAGTTTTCTATAATCATAAGGACTGGAATCAGATCGAATGACGCAGAAAGAATAGATTTAAAGAGTTATGCAAGTGAGGAGAGATATTTGTTTATTTTATACTGTTATCTGTAGACCTGTGTGTCCACAAAGCCACATACCTACTTCATTGATTTATCTTCCATTACCTAGTATTCGCAGGCAATGCCTCGGATATCCATAAATTTCAGATAACATCTATTTATGTAACCTGATCTTAAACCAAGTCATTTCCAAACAAGTAATAGCAATGAAATAGTAATATATCATGTCTCGTAATAATGTTTCATATACTAACCTAAAAAATGATTAGTTGCAGATTAAATCAAAATAATTTTCACAAAATATTTTCAAACAATTATGATTCATTAACCAAATAGAATACATGGTAAGAATTCTCAGCTAATAACTATTGTGTGTTACTAATTAAGATGCATAAGGCAAATAGAATGAACAATAGCTACAGTAAAAATATTACTGATTTCTCATCATAGTTCCAACGTAATTATGTTGACTTAAAACTTCCTCCAATGCACCTTGACGGTATCAATCCTACTTTTAGTTAAAGTGAAATTTACTTTATAGATATACAATAGACTTAATCTTATAGTGAGCATGGCTAATGCAAAGCAAATAGTCTTAGCTAAGATTTGCTGTAATTTATTATCTTCAAAGGTATTTTTTATATTCGCGAAGATAAAGAATCAATTGTTAGCAATCCTTAATAAACAAACTCTAGATCAAGCACGTTAAGGGAATATTGGAGTTCAAATCTGAAAAAAATTTTCAATACCTCAAGCAATTTATCGGAATGCATGCTAAAGAAAAGATACTTTATTGGCTTTACCGTTTAGGAATAGTATAAAAATTAAAAACAATTTATTGATAGATTTTTTGAAATGTCACCTAGCTCCTATTAATTACTTCAAAGGTATACACGAAAAAAGTTGATAACTCATGATGCTTCATATAAATTTAAAAATAGCTATCAGAAATGGAGAATATGATCTGAAACCATATTTAGTCTTCTCTTTCGATGTGAAGATGATGGTTCACCTGTCGGCCAGCTAAAGGGAATTATGTTGTATATTTATATAATAACGTGGTTTAAATCGTCATTTATAACAATATAATACTATATGTAATGAATTTCATTTAATCTGTCCTTAATTGTTCCCATATGTAGGAGGGTGAAGATTTAAAGTAAATGCCTCAGTAAAAAGATGGAAACTAATAATTAGAAGAATTATCAAGCACGGATCGGCAATTTTCTAATCCATTGATTAGAGTCCAAAAACGTGATTCCATTGCCTTCACGGTGCGGATGCACTGTAAACCTACGCATAGGCAACCTGGATTCCTTATTTGCTATCGTCAGTATATATCAAATATATCGCACTTAATTCGAAATGCAACTGAATACCGAGCTTCAATGAATTTAGCAAAGATTTGTATGTTGAACTTTAAGGCTTCAATTATTTGAACTTAAAGGAAACTGAGTACTCACGTCTAATTCTGGAGTTGATGATGCTGAATATTCCTGTAAGAAAAGAGAGGAAATTCATTAATAGATTGATTTCCCTTAATTATTCACGAATACATTCCATTTTTATCTACATCTGTAATTGTACGATAGGTTTTAAAGTTTACAATTATAACTAACCAACGTTATCAATTCTGATCAGTTATCAACATTCTGACGTTATAAGAATAAAAGACTGCAATTACGATACTATATTTAATCAAAAATTTACTCACAAATTATGAATTTGAAAATATACGTAGCTGATGAAGACGGTAAGCAAGTGAAGAAGAAAATCAAAAACGGTTGTTAATGTATTTTACGAATATCGACTTGCGGACTCTCAGCAGTATTTTAAGGGTAAAACAAATGGCAAATTAACGATATCAGATTAAAACTCATTGAATCATTTATGGACAGACTAGAAGCGAAATAAGATCGAACGCCAGTAAGACTAGAAGGTCAGTGAAAACAAAGCTGCCTTACTTGCTAATATCATAGCAGTAAAGGACGAAGGAGAGCCATCTGTCCTTGTGATGATAACGGTCTTTTTACCTAAATTACCAATGTGCACTTCACTATACTCTCATTTTCATCGAATGTAAACAAACACTTCGAAGGGAAAGTGCCTCGAGTGTAAGAGGAAAAGTGAACGGGTAGAGATACCAAAGCAAACAAAAGAAACGAAATGATAGTCCAAATGACACCGAATACCTTGTCACGATAAGAAAAACCCTACTTGCGAATACCCTGAAACAGGATGTTTCCTTTGCCAGATATTAGCAAAAGGCAGCAGAGCAAAAAAATATTTAACGCTATTCAGATACGAAGCGATAAAATAATTCTGGGATAAAATCCCTCGGGCAATACCGTTTCTTGTTGTAGAGAAATATCAGTACAAATTAATTAATAAAAATAAATAAATGATTGAGGAGATTCTCCTAGTTATCAAGAAATCATTTTCAGGTTAATTTTTTTCTCTTCCTAATTGCTTCACCTTCTAGGAATTAATATCCGTTGAAGATTTTAAGAGACAGGAGAAACAAACGCATGGCTTTATTTCCTCCGATAGAAAGTCAACCTTCACCCAACATACTCAAATTTTCTGAATTTGATATAAGGTACACAGAATAGACATGATACATAGCTAAATTAGTTATAATTAATTGTTCTTGCACAACTCACCACTTGTTCTCCGGTTATCCTTGATTTCTTCATTACCTTCCACGATTGCATAGGAAACTCACAGGTTAAAATCATGAACGAAAAGAAGCATATCACAATCTGGAAAATCAGAAAGACCAAATTAATTCATCGGTCAATGGTGAATATTATTCGTGGTTATGTCATATAAATGAGGTAGCAGTTGCTAATGATGGTGATATAAGTTAGGAATGTGGTTATGATCATATCAGAAAATGTCCTATACCACAACGTTAATACTACGGTAGATTTTTCATCATTTATTTAATTGATTGACAATTCACAAATGATGGAAATGAAATTTAACTTAGCACATTAAGTTGTGCGACTGAACCCAAAGTTATGTAAGAAGTGATAAATTGTGACTTGGCTAGGACACGAACCCAGGTCTCCCACTTTCCGGGCAGGTATAATATCCATTGAACTACCGAGCCACTCAATCTCACTTATGTAATCAGGAGCTTACTATATGGGCAAGGAAGTGATGCTCCACTTAGTGGCACCACATGCCCCCAGAGGTCCTCATTGAGGCAACCACCCAACAAAGCGATGTCATAGAGAGAATCCCTCTCAAGGAATAAACACAAATGACGGAAATGAAATTTAGTCCTTGAAAAGTCCCTGCCAAGTCACAATTTTTCACTTCTTGTATAACTTTAGATTGACAATTATTGACGAAGGACATACAGAAAAGATGTTTATACTTGTAAATCATGCTATATGCAAATTCTGAGCTGAAATGTGAACGGAAACTATCCAGAAATTTATGAAGAAAGGTAAGCTAAAAGTAGAAAAAGAGAACAAATTCATTGATAGAGTTCCTCTCTGAAACTCAAGAATCCATTCCATTTTCATCTACATTGGTAAAAATGCGATACGTTTTAATTTCAACATCATTAAAATGAAGCAATACAAAGATTTTTGGAACAACTTCTCAGGAACACAGTTTAACAGAACTTCAACTATGGTGAGCGATTTTTTGAGCAGCTAACTTCTTTTCTGTTTGAATTTGACTGATCGCAATATTGCTTAAAATTACTTAAAGTTCCCAATTAATACTAAATCAACATCTGCAAAGCTTCAAATGAAATATAAATTTAAGAACTTAATTTTCGGTTAAGGTTAACATATATTTTATATACGATCTTTATCTTTAGCATCATAACTAGAAGCAAGAATGTCATAGCGTCCAATATAGATAAGGAAGTGACGAAGAGTAAACTAACTCCTGATTGGAATCTTACGAAAACAAACGGACAAAGCATATCGTATTTCGAATCGGATACTTGACAATAAGATTCGAATTCTATCAGAAGTGAAAAATCACGGTAAAACATCCCAGTATAAACATGGCAAATTTACGTGTAGAAAACCTTCAAATCCTCGTGCATTGATTTGAAAACTCCCTGCAGCATGTTGCAGATGATAAAGGTGAGTAATTCGGTTATAACCCAATCAATGGTTTATGAACAAACAGGAGAAGAAACCAGGGTAATAATAAATGTAATGTTTACCGTATTTCTTTACAAACAATAGGAGAAACTTGAAATTCAGCATAGACTCGAAGGTCAGTGAAAACATGGCTTTTTCAGTTGCTAATATCTTAACAGTGAAAGCCAAGGGGAGTCATCTGTCCTTGGGACAAAAGTAAAGTCGTTCTCCTAAATCATCAATGTACACTTCACAATCCTCTCATTTTCATTGAATGTAAACAAAGACACAAAAGAAATCGCATCGCGTATATGAGGAAATGAATAAGGAGGTAAATGACTTGAAAGGGAGTAAATGAAACGAAAGTAAAATCCAAATGACGCCGAAACAGTTAACGCGTATAAAAATCTTTCGTGCGAAGACTCGGGAAATAGGAAGTTATGTTTTATAGTGATTGCCTTCTCGTATATACTTATAATTTTAAATTTAATAGAATTGTCCTTCTCATATCCTATTTCTAAGAAATGATCAACTTAAGAGTACACGATTTTTTTATTGATGCAGAATGAAGTTCTTTACATGATTTTATTTACAAATAAAAGTCGCACGAAATCAGAAGTGGAGCAGTTAGAGTAGGAAATTATTGAAGGTACTGGTTCATATCGTCGTGCGTTACTTTACATCGAAAAATAATTCTAAAATAATGATAATAGACAACGAATATTATGAAATTGGAGACAGCAATGTAGTGATTGTTTAGATTGCTTTCTAATTCTGTTTTCTACAAAAGATTAAGTTCAAGTGTTTCAGGGTTCATTTCCATAATTTTTTCCATAATTAACGGTCCTCTTTACAATAACGAACAAGAGTATGGAAATTGGTTGGAGGAGCAATATAAAAACATAGCAGTAACCGAATTTCGTATTCAGCGAATAATTTGTTAACACGGGTTAAGTCTCTTAATAGGTATACTTAACGTATTCCAAGGATCTTCAGTTGATATTCTTGACAGGCATTTGAAAACTCAACTCATCAATGCTAATTATAAAATGATTGAGAAATTATGAAAAATATTAAATGCTATTCAAATTACTTCGTTTTATTTGATTTATGGCAATCTTCTTCTATAGTACATACATGGATTTTCTGAATATAATATATGGCTCACAGAAAAGAGATTATTCATTGTAAAATTAATTATCATTAATTGTATTTGAACAACTCACCACTTTTACTCTCTGGTTATCCTTGACCTCTTCAGTGTCCTTTTGCAATGATCCAGTGAAAAAAGTGCCGTGGTGTGGGAAGGAAGTCTCCATCTGGAAAAACGGAAACAACAAATTAATTCATTGGTTAATAGTGAATATAATCTGGGGTAATATTGTATTGAACATATACAAGAGCAAGCAGTTGCCGATGTTAATGATTCAAATTAGGATTTTGGATTCTATCATATTTAAAAATATCCTAATCCACATCGTAAATATTATAGCAGGTTTTTCTATTTTATTTAATTGATTTAAATCTACAAGAAAGACATGATGAAAAAATTGTGATACTTTTAATACATGATAGCGTTAACGGAAATTTTGAACTGAAATGAAACTCGATCCAAGATTATAGGATTATTAAAGAGGGACTTAATTACAAAATAAGAAATGAATTTGTTTGAAAGATTAATTAATATTAATTACATTATAATTTAATTCTGTAATTTATTGCTTTACTTCCTTTACGAGTGACGTTAATAACTGATTTAAACTGTGTAGATTACCATTAAATCATTATCGGGAAAGATACTTTCTACTGGATTTACATCGAAAACCAGTAAAGAGAAACATCCCTCTGACTTCCTTACTAATAACCATCCGTTGATAGTAAACGCACTTAAGTGAGAATTGAAATGTGAAAAATCAGATACATCTACTGTATGAATCGATTATTATAAATATGATTAAATTACTGAAAAATATAATGCAATTTTTAATTTTCAAATTAAACTGCTAAATACACTACTCATTTTGTATAATGCTAAACTCATCATCTCAAAAGAGTTGATGGAATATTAATCACGCAATAAGCTCCACTGGTAAGTAGTTTGATATTTTTTCACATTATGGCGCTAAGTTATCTTTTAATTGTAAATTGAGTAATTCTTCCTGATCAATTAAGTGATAGCGATGTTTGAATACGAATTAAATGACGTATTCAATTAAAATTAATTCCAAATCGAAATTGGACCCAAAGTACAGGTTCAGTTGGAATAAGAATTGCAATTAAGACAAAGAAATAATAAAATTGATTTAGTTAATAACTAATCTCAAAGTTGAACTTAAAAATTCAAACGTAAATTTCCGTTAAAATACCTGTTGAAACAAATGACAAACGGTAGAGCAATATAACGAAAACGAAAAAAAATGTTGGATCTAATCAGCCAGTATTTGAAGATGAAATCCGGTCGCAGTTTTTTTTGTTTCGTAGCATGACTTTTTATAACGCTTTCTTCTTATAACTTTACCCATATACCCTCTTCATAACTAGACTCCTGGCTTTATATCTAAAATTTCACCATGCAAATCGGATAAAAATAGACAAACTTAACTGAAATTCATCGCTAGACAATACTGTACGTCATATAAATGATGAGTTAGCTAAAGGTATGATTCGCAGCTTATAAGAAGAATGTCGTACATCGTAAGAATTTCGTCATAAATATATTTCCTAAGATTACGCCATGATAATATTTACATAATTAAGACACGACAGGTCGTAACATTAACTATTGCGTTCGAATTCTGAATTATTTCAAGTAGTTTAAATATCATCAATTTAAGTTACTTACCAAAATTCAAAAAATCCCCAAGATGTCCCATGGTCACCTTGAAAAATGTCTTTCTATATACATTATTGTCATTACATATTATGTAAGGGGTTCAACAATTGCATATTCATTACGCTAAACTTAAATGATGCTTCACGATTACTGAATAACGAAACTACTAAACTCCAAAGAATTGAAATTGTAACGGTTTTTTCGAAAAAATTCTTCAATGCGTTCACAAGGCAAAGTTTCCAGAGTAACTAAAGATTTAGCCTAAAATATCAACGGTTCAACAAACGGAGAGCTCTGATTGGTTATTATTCGCCATTGCTTTTTCCGTCGCCCACCCCCTCATGCCACCTACCGGATAAAGTTTTAATTGTTTTCGTAATTATTAATTAGCATTAAATTATTTTTTTCAAATACAAACATACATAAATTTTCATTTGAAAAGTATTGTAAAAATTACGATCTCCTAAAATTTCGTATTTAAACTCGATGTAAAATAGGTGATTGTTCCAAGAGACGTAATGATGACGTACGTTCAAGGAATGCAATGTGAAAATAAGAGAATGTTAATAATTTTATTTGTGAAACGACATCATGGAATTTTAGGAATTTAGCAAATAATTAATGCAAAAACTACATGTCTGTAATTAATATATGAAAATTATTGCCTTATTGCATTTCAATATTTCCGCCTTATATGATAAACGTAACAAATAATGAGATTAACAAATGCAAATGACATTCAAATTTTTATATTTTTCCTAATTAAATGGTAATTACAATAATACAAATAATATTTGAAATTGTTTATTCTTAGCATTTCTCGTTGGATTTGAGATGAATTATAACTTTCTAACTTTAGTATCGAAATCTTTGGATATTTCTATTTCTTTTACACTCATTATGATTAAAAATTTATCGGTTTATATGAAAATATCGATAAATGTGTTGCTGATGCCCTAAAGCCTAAACTGAAAGCTTAAATGTAAAGGAAGAACTGAAGATTGATGAGTAAAATAAAGCAGCGGCAGAGGTAAAGAGATATAAGATATTTTATTCCAAGAGGATCCAGAGACAACTTTCCGTTGTTAACACTGTATTGCACTGCACTGCCTATTCATATTAAAGGTTTGAAACATGTCTGAGTTTGCAAATAAAGTGAATGATTTGCCACAATTTGATTCCCTTAATAGTAAGTTCAACGGTATCCGCCATGTTCTTATTAACATGTCATACGACAGTCTTTTAATGAACTCTCCCAGGAACATTGAAACATATCTCTGAGCATTAAAAATTCTCCTGTTCATTTCACATTATATTCGGTGTATTGCAATTCTTTCTAGCTCACCTTCATTCGCTCATAAAGCTAACGTTGATTCCCCAACTGCGAAGAATTACCATTTACCCAATGCACTATTTCCTGCTACCGTCGCCATTGCCAGAGTTCCAAACTGGATAAAGGTAAATGCATAAGTAAAGACGCCGTAATACTTCGATTCCGCCACACTCATTATTCAAGGAAATCACCGAATGTAACGCTGATTTACACTACACAAACTCAATTTCACTCTTGGTTGTATTTGAAATTCACAGCACAAGGTAAATGGCACCATTTTGAACGAAATTCTCTTAGCGAGGAAGAATAGAGGTATACGAAGGTCACTTAGCGCGAATAATAAGTTTCGTTTGTCAAAATTTTGTATACCATGATTCCTTTTTAAAACGCGGCAACACGTCATGACCTCACGATATCCTCTAGAAGAGATATCCCATGGCTCTACCAACTTCAGATCTGAATTATTTTCCATCGATAAGTTCTTTTGGATGTCTTTAGAGGCACTGAGGTGGAAAATCGATCGCAGTAAGTTTAGAATCTACTTGAAGTGTATATGAAATTCCATAGTAAAGGGGTGTTAATGCATTTGAAATTCTGTTTTACGATAGATGAATTTTCGAACATTGCGTCCAAGTGCTTTAACGAGAACAGTCTTCGGCTGAATGGTTATTTCTTTATTAGAAGTTCTTATGAAAACAGGCGTTGGCACGGATTTGCATAATTTCTTCGGAACTCTTGGTCTGAAACTCGTCAGTGTTCAGATACATTCGAAACCGAAATGGATGGATTTCTGGTTGGAGACTAATGAATACGGGTTCTTCGTGTACTTTCATATAATTAGCCGGTATTCATGGGATAGGAAGGTAAGTTATTGCTCTAACAAGGAGATCTATGAGTATTGTAATTCATTAATTGCGGACTCCATCTTACTTAATGTAAGATAATGGGCAGAGTAAGTCGATATGAATGTGATTGTGCACCAATTTATTTATTTCAAAACTCATCTTCGGCTTGGAAATTGTTATTTATATAATTGTGAGTAAATTTTAAAGATACAGAAAAATTATTGGTAATTTGTGAATCTTTCGATCTCTTTCACTTTGTTGCTAAATGAAAAGCATTGTGGTTCTTCTGTAACTTCATTTGTTTAAAGGCTGGGAAGAACTTCCACTTAAGTTACACAATTCTTTTGAGAGGAAATGTCTCTGTTGCTTTTCCCTCTAAGCTAGAATTCTATGAGTGGGAAGTGACCATGAAAGTACTGTAGCATAAAAGTTTTCTTAGTATCCATTGAAAATGGGTTGACATTTATATAATCGTTTCTCATTCCTCAGTACATAACATATTGTCTCTGCCATGAAAATAACTAAGGAGATATACTTAGCATATTTATGGGCAAAAGATAACTGACAAACCCTCTATTCCTCCATGTATGTTGTCAAGAATAACAAATAGTTACATTTAATATTATATCAAATTTCCTTAATAATGCATACCACTTTCATGGTGCGTTTGCTTGCATTTTCGCTCACATAAATCGCAGACGAGTTTGACTCAAATATAATATTTTTAAATATGTACATTCTTTACCAAACTCCGAAAGGCAGCTTCCAGTGTATTCTTGTAGACGTACGAAGGTCATCCGGAAAGTAGTACCCGTTCGTGAAATAAAGACACAAAAGTAAATATTAACAAACATAAAAAATTTTATTTGAAAGAGGATACTTTAAACTACTTCTCAACATAATCTCCAAGCAAATTAAGGCATTTGTCATAACGTGTGACAAGTTTCTGTATTCCTGCTGCATAGTCCTCCGCCGCCAGCTCATTGAGATACAGGGTCACTCCTTCTTTAAGTTCTTCATCGCTGTCAAATCTTTTCCCCGCCAAAAAGTCTTTAAGCTTTGTAAAGAGATGAAAATCTGAAGGGGCCAAGTCCGGGCTATACGGTGGATGGTCGAAAGTTTCCCATTTGAATTGCTGCAAAAGTCTTTGTGTTATCCCAGCTGCATGAGGCCTGGCATTGTCATGAACGAGAATGACACCAGTAGACAATAGACCTCGCCGCCGATTTTGTATTGCCCGCCGTAATTTCTTTAATGTTTCACAATACGCATTGGCATTAATAGTGTCTCCACGGGCCATAAAATCAATAAGCAATACACCTCGTCGATCCCAGAAAATGGTTGCCATGAGTTTCCTGGTGGACAGAACTGTCTTGAATTTTTTTGGTTTGTTTGGTGAATGAGCATGATGCCACTCCATTGACTGTCGTTTACTCTCAGGTGATGCATAACAAACCCATGTTTCGTCACCAGTAATTATGCGAGTCAAGAAAGAGTCTCCTTCATCAGAATAACGTCCCAAAAACGTCAGTGCTGCAGCCATACGCTTGGTTTTGTGCTCATCTGTAAGCATGCGAGGGACCCATCTTGCACAAATTTTTGCATAATGCAGATGGTCTTTAACAATTTCATGAACAATTGTTCGAGAAACATTGGGAAAATGCTCACAGATGTCATCAATTGTGACGCGCCGATCGTTCCTCACGAATTCGTCAACTGAGCTCACCAGTTGGTCTGTAATGACAGACGGTCTCCCCGAACGCTCATCGTCGTGTGTGTTCCCCCTCCCCATGTTGAACTTGCGACACCACCGCCGAACAGACGACTCGTCCATTACATTGTCTCCATACACCTCCTTTAATTGGCGATGAATATCACATGGGCGAACGTTTCTTGCATTGAGGAATTTAATCACTGCCCTCACTTCACAACTGGCGGCGTTCTCAATTTTTTTAAACATTGTAAACAATCACAGAAACAACACAGGCAATGCTAGCGTCACGCAACTTGGCTCAGAGAAGGCAGACAAGCCACTGAAGCTATCTGACCTTGTCCAGCGGCTACTCGCGTCGTCAGCACTTCATGCGGCACTAACGGGTACTACTTTCCGGATGACCCTCGTATTTCATAAGATCGTGACGTGGACGTTTTTCGGCTTAATGAGGAAAGAACGAGAAATATCTCCCTCCTCAATTAGCCTTGTAAGCCTCATTCTATTTTCAAGTAGGCCTTTTTCTGAATTCTCAACAGACACATATAATTAGAGGGATAATGTATAAACTACATAGAAAAGTGATCTTTTGTTTCATCACGTAAGACCACTGCATTAATAAATATGTGGGATTAATTTTCGTTTCCATCCTTGTAAAATAAATAATATGCATTTACATTGTGTAGCATTGAATAAGGAAAAGTCTTATCAATTGTTTTAGTCCTGGAGGTAATCAGATTTCATGTATATAGTAGACAAGTTATTTTTTACTACATAAATGACGTCTAATTTATTTTCTTAGCTTCGGATGAAAGATACGTCCTAAAATTTCTGAAATAGATATTAAGGAGTCATTGTTTATCTCGAATATAATTAATGGTAGTATTCGGAATTATTGCTTGGATTTAACGAAGTTTAAAACTTTGATTTAATTTTATTGGTTACCATTTAACATCATAACTTAAATAAACAAATCCTTATTCCCGTTCTTACGTTATCCTTCTTATTTTAAGAAACTCTGTAACTCAAAATATATAATACGTACGTAACGTAGACGTACACAACATAATTAATAAATTGGGTCCTTCCGTAACATTTCTTATAAATCATAAGGAGTGATTTAAAGATGTTTCGTAGAACGAGAATGTTGCTTGGAGTTAGAATAAACTCTTAATGTCATATCGTAACTTGGGATCTGCGAAATGCGCAAGCTATAAAAGCGATTTAAAGGAATTTATTTTTCCAAAACTTTTCAAATTTAATTTTTATTATTTCATACCAATAAAATTTTAATTTAATTCTTACTAATAATTACGAAATAAATCACAACTTTCTACGGTATGGGGAAAAGAGGGAGAGTGACCGAAACAGGAATAGCCAGCACCTAATCAGATCTCAGAGTTTAGTTAAAGCGTTGATTTTTTAGGCTAAATGTTTATTTAAATTGGAAACATAAGCTTGTGAATTCCTATTGAAGAATTTAAAAACAACGGTAGAATTTGAATTTCTCAAATACGATACGAATTACGATAGATTCGAAATTGCTTAATTGTGAACTGTACCTTAAGCGTAAGAAATTGCTTCGTAATAAATTTAAGGCTTATAAATTTAATCTTTTAAAAATCATGTCATGATTTATAGGTAAATTAACGGCACATAAGTCTATTTCTGGCGACAGAACATCAGTGGCGCAGCTTTGGGATTTCTTCAGTTTTGGTAAATAAAATAAGTTAATTATATTTAAGTTACTTGATTTACTTCTGAGTTTAAAGACAATCATTGATATCACTGGTTCTTAAGTTGTTATTTTTTCGAAGCTCTTGGTGAATATATTTATTCCTTACGCAAAACTTTTATGGTTAGCTATGAAACCGACGTCTGGATGATTCATCTTTTAAGTGATTTTCTGGGAATCTTTATCATTGTTATGTACGTCTATTTTGTATTCAATTTCTAGGTAAGGCTGATTCTAAGAAATGAAATAACGGCTCTTAGCTTCTAAAGCTGTTATCTTACGACAACTCCGAAGAATGCTTCGATTCTTTTCCGGTATCTCTTTTATTCTCATTCGCTGCATTTTGGTGCAAAACCTTTCTCGGCAACAGAGGATACTGCCGACCGCCATCATAAAGGTAATCTACATTTGAATTTCAGATTAAATTTTCATTTATTATTCAATTAAACCACATTCAATTTCTCCGTCTAGATTTTCGGTTCTAATTCGGCATAATTCTGTATTCTGTATTTAATTTCGATTCAGAATATCATTTTTATTAAATACGTAATTTCACACCAAAGGACGGCCTTCACTGAATTTTCTTTTTCCCCTTTAATAACCAATGAGTAGTGTGTGGTAGAGGATTTTCGTAGTTATAAATCAAATGGAAGGAAAGACTGACGCAGGAAGGTCTTGAATGCGGATCTCCTACTTCCAGAGCGGTTCCTTTGATGTATTTCTCCATCGATAATGTTTTACAATGTTATAATATGCACTTCGTGGCGAATGAAATCAATTGCATAAATTAAAAGAAAAATTCTATCATGATATTTACGATGTGGAATAGGAAATCGTCGAATATAATCTTAGCCAAAGTCCTACTTTGAATCATCATCATTAGTAACTGCTCGCTCTTACATATGTAATAAATAGAATATATGCAATACGATTTCGCCCCAGATTATATTCGCTATTCGACAATGGATTAACTCGATTTTTATATTTTTCCAGATTGTGACACCAATTACTTCTTAATTATCGTTATTCGTTTCCTACTTAGTTTGGGAGCATAACTTGTCAGATTCACCAGTGTAATAATGGAAGGGCTCTGCGGAGGAATTATCACAAGGCTGCCAGGAGAACTGCAATGGTGAGCAATTTGTATTCTCTTTATTCTCATTCGACGATAAAGCATTATTGCTGAAACATAACTTTTCTTGTTTTATTTTTGACTGTTATTTAGTGAACAATACAGTTGAAACTTGCTGCCATTAAAACAGATAACGCCAAATCTGGCACGAAATGCATTATTGGTTCATTCCTTCACGTATGACATTAACGTTTCAGAAAGAAAACGCTTGACGTGAAACAACACTTACTAAGGAACATTTTGTTACATGCAGGAAATAAATCCTCATTCAATTCTCCCGATAACAAGAAAGGCTTTTTATAGTGCGATTTCTACCAACATTTACGAATGATTATTCCATGTTTCATTTGTTCGCTTTGGTATCTCTTCCCATTCACTTTTCCCTTAGACTCGAGGCACTTTCCTTTTCGAAGTCATTGTTGACATTCGATGAAAATGAGAGTATAGTAATTTGCACATTGGTAATTTAGGTTGAATGACCGTTATCATCACAAGGACAGATAGCTCTCTTTCATCCTTTACTGTTATGTTATCATCAAATAAAAAAGTAGCTTTGTTTTCACTGACCTTGGAGTGTTACTGACGCTCGATCTCCTTCTCATCCTCTCAAACAAAGACGGAATAATTTATGGACAGACTCTTCTAGTCTGTCCATAAATTATTCATTGGGTTTTGACTAAATGTCGCTCACTTTCCATTTGTATTACCCTTTAAATACTACTGCGAGACTGCAAGTCAATATTCGTAAAATGCATAAAAACGAGCTTTGATTTTCTTCGCCCCTTGCTTATCATCCTCATCAGCTATGTATATTTTGAAATTTATAATTTATGAGTGAATTTTCATTAAGTATACTATCGTAATAGCATACATTCATTCTTATAACACCAGACTATTTCTCATTGATAATTGTAAACGTTGAATCCAATCGCACCTTTGCAGATGTGGATAAAAATAGAATGGATTCGTGAATATTTAGGGGAAACTCCATCTATTGATGAATTTACTCTCTTTTCTCTCTACAGGAATATTCAGCATCATCAACTCCTGAATTAGACGTGAGTACTCAGTTTCTTTTCAGTTAAAATGATTAAAGCCTTAAAGTTCATCTTTACTTAAGAGGATATTGACGAAAGTATTGCGCCTATCTTAACAATAATCTACTTCTTTCACTGAGCCTATGCGCTAATTACCAATCTCTAATTTAAATATCCTCTACACTTTACGAATAGAAGAGAAATATTAAACATCATGAGATATCAACAGTTTTCCTGTATAATTTTGAGATGAATAGCTAGGTAACATCTCACAAAAAACTATCAATAAATTGTATTTTTAACTTTTGTACTATTCCCAAACGGTAAAGCCAAAAAAGTAACTTTTCTTTAACATGCATTCTGATAAGTTGCTTGAGGTATTGAAAATTTTTTTTCAGAATTATTTGAACACCAATATTCCCTTAACGTGCTTGATCTAGAGTTTGTTTATTAAGGATTGCTACCAATTGATTCTTTATCTTCGCGAATATAAAAAATACCTTTGAAGATAAAAAATTACACCAAGTCTTAGCTAAGACTATTTGTTCTGCATTAGCCGTGCTCACTATAAGACGAGTCTATTGTATATCTATAAATTAAATTTCACTTTAACTAAAAGTAGGATTGATACCGTCAAGGTGCATTGGAGGAAGTTTTAAGTCAACATAATTACGTTGGATTGCCACATAATAGTGCAGAACTATGATGAATAATCAGTAATATATTTAAGATTGCTATTGTTCATTCTGTCATGACTTAATACAAGCAGCCAACGAAGGCTTTGGGACAAATGCCAAATTCCTGAATTTTAGAAAAGCATTCGATATAGAGCCGAATGTGGAGTTACTTCAGTTAGAGCCTTACACAGTCAAAGATCAAATTATTCTGTGGGTTATAACCCTCTTGACGTGCAGAATTTAACCCGTAGTATTCAATCTTTTCTCATGACCGTATTTCCAAAGAAAAGCGATTATACTTGCTATCCTTTGTTGAAACATCGGTAGTAGTATTGCTCACCACTGTTTAAAGCGACATACAGCTTATTGATATCAAGATATATCTGCAAGATTTATTATTTTAATAATAATAATTTTCTTCGTTATTTATTTTGAGGAGGAGGACAATAATATGTGTATGTGATAACGAGAGACACTTATAAATAAATCTTGATGGCACTATTCCGCCAATATTAAATAATAATTTTGTGATAAATAAATTAAAATATTCACGAAATAATGCGACAATGTTGGTTAAATCTTACGGATACAGGCATGAAATTCATTCGTAATAAGAAGCCATATAATATTTAAGGCTGTTAACAAAAAGTTGGAGTAAATAATTTCATATAAGTACGCACAGCTGCTATGTATACATGTAATTTTCACCTAATGTTTACGCTACCTGAAATGCTATTATAAATGGGCAATAAACAACCGGGCCTAATACCAACAATTTTTTATTTTACGGAAAACGTACGAATAATTTCGTTGCTACAAATAATGTTGATTGTCACAAAAGCATTACAGAAATAGAAAAAACATTTTTCTAGCCAATTTATATGCACTCCTACAAGGAATGATTATCACATCTTTTGAGATAATAATACTAGTATGAATACCTATCGAATTGTCTTTCTAGTAGTACATACATAATATGTTAGACGTTTGTCATTAAAACTTATTAGTATTATGTTATTGATATTTATAATTCTGCAGTTTGCAAATAAACGAGAAAATATTTACCTTTTGAGACATGGATGGAGTGAGCAAGATTCACAAGTGGATGAACTGTCCGCATTTCAGCCTTGCGTGTTATTTATAAAGTTGATTGACGTAGGTCACAGATCACCTTAGCTTCAAATCTTAGGCCGTGGCTCCACGGGCAGCGAATTGCCGCGCCTAGGCGCGCGTGTTTCGCTTCCGAAAATCTGCTGCTCGGGGGTGGCTCCACGGGACAGTAAGTTACTGTCCCTAGGAGCAGCAGATTGCCGTCGGTCGTTGTTGTCACTGTAGCAGCTGTGAAAAATAGACCCTGATCCATGCTGCGTGGCACGACCTTGAAGCCGCCGTACAAACGCGCCCATCGACAGCAGAAATGCGGCGTGTGGAGCCACCCTCATTCAATCCTATGGTTCTTACTTTTGGTCAGTAATTCGCTGCCTGTGGAGCCACGGCCTTACATTGATGTTCAATAGCAATGCATCATGGTTGTAAACACATGCATGATGCATTGCGGTTAAAACAACATAGCAGTTGTGTATCGGCATAAAAATAATATATAGCACAAAATACAACAGGCACTCTGGTACGAACCAAGGATCATTAGAGAAACGTTCGATTGCCTATATAAAGTGCATTCATAACTTCTGTTCGCCGGACGGACTATACATTAAAATAGCTTGGAAAAAGTCTCAAAAGCTTTCTTCGCTAAGATATGACAATACTCCAGTTCTATACTCTGAGAATCCAAAAACAAACTAGATACGAACTGAACCCTTCTTTCCCAAAATTGGAGAGCCAGAATATTTGGTCAGATGTCTCAAGAGTGAAGTCAGTTAAAAACTGTCTTATTGAGCTGCATACCGTATGAGATGAAGTGTCACACATTCCCGGGCCCCCCTCAAATTTCAAATAATTGCTTCGCGAAATAATCTGACGCATTGAAAACTCCGGTAAACGGGTAGTAAAGAGGCCAAAGAATATATTAAACAATGAATTGACAATTTATAGAATCTTTTGGCCTTAATGAATACGTATTTCATGATAAATTCAATCCATATTAATAATTGAAGGAACAAGACCTCTTTCTCTCTTCAAAAGTTATGAAAATTCAAAATAATCCGTGTTCACCGAATTGCAATTTTTCGCAAAATTTACGAAGTTGGAAAATTGATAATGCAAAAAATGTATGGGCTGAAATATTGCTAGTGAGGGTGTCTTGATTGAAATTATAAAAATATTTAAAACTCAAAAAGATAGATAGTTTAATTTCGCTGAAGTTTTATGAAGTATTATCATTAAAATTTTTGTTTATGATCAAAATAAGGACATCATTACAAGCGATTGGAAAATTAGATACACTTACTATTTGAAACCACTTTACCATTTGCACAACAGCCATGCATGTTGATGTCTGAGTTGTCTTTATAATCTAGATTCGCCATTTCAACCTTCAGCTAACATTACACCAGAGCAGAATTTAACAGGGTGTTTTTAAATTAATCTGTGACACAACCAATGGAGAGCCAAGCACCATTACCGCACATTAACTTTTCCAGGCAGTCAATTAGTTTCTCTGGCTCATACTCGGCTAGCTGATGCTTGGTCAACATAAAGATCCCAATAATCAATGTTAAATGAAATCATCCAATTAACCAAGCACTGATGGCATTGAAACATTCAGTATTTAAGTACTTAGACACAGCTGAAGTCATTTCAAATATATGGGCCCCCACCAGGAATCAAACTTATTCCTTAAATCATGTATGATATATAATATTAATATACATGTGTATGCAAGCACATTTGCTTGAATCTTGATAGCTATGTATTACCTTGCCTTAAAACTTGGAAAATTTTCAAGTGAAAACAATGTGAGTGTCATAGACTAACCATAAATACCAAATATTCCAAGGTTCCATGGAAAATTAATTCAGTTAGGTCTCCATATGAAATGCAAGAAAAGCATGTTCATTGACAGCAAGAAAGAGCCACAAGAATAATGACTATGAATACAAATCATCCAACCCAGTGTTTCCCTGACTTTTTCACACTATTGCCCTGTTGTTTACATAACCCCCTAGTCATCACATATGAAAATTATTATTGGTATGACCTAATCTGTGACTAATGATATAGAAAATAAAGACTGCAATGATAAAAAACATCCAACAAATCACTATTAGGAAAATTTATGGTGTTTCATTACTGCATAGAATGCAGTAAAATTCAAATGAGAAAAAATGCCTGGCAATGGAACAAAATTCTTTTGCCTCAACAGACCCCTTGGGTTGGGGAACATTGCCCACTTAGGGAATTTGTAATCTAAATGTTTTAGAATCACCATCAAAGCCTAACTACAGCTTGAAATAATGATTCATTTAGTCTAAATTTGTCACTTATAATGGCTATTAGCTTGATAACATATTGTTCAATCCATGTTCAGTCTTAATCATTAATTCTCACCAAAAGTCACAAGGAAAATCATTTTATAAAGAATCAACACTAACCTTAATATAAGCAGTCTGAAAGTATTACTCTCATTTTGTTGGAGTGCTTCAAACATTTAAGAGAGTATTAGACACTTCAGATAAGGAAATGCCAAAGTTCAAGACAGAATTGCTTGAGTAAAAATTAAATACGTATTTATGTTTTCATTCATGATGTACTTGAATTGGTGGTATAGACTATGTTTTCTGGGCTGAAAATGACTTGAATCCTGTCTAACCCCCCTGAGAGAAGAAACAGAAGAGAGAAGAGATAACAATTAAATATGAAAAGGGACATAAGTAAGTCAATGAATTGCAAAACGGGATAGAGGCAATGATAATCAAAGTAACTTCCTGAAATTTAATTCACTTTTCTACAAATTCACCTCTTGTATTCGAACACTCATCCCATCCCTTTACAAGTCTTAAAGAGCTAGCTGGAATGAAGTCTTATGGTTGCTATTACAGCCAATAAGTAACCTCTTATATGTACTATGGCATTGTCAGTTTTTTCTTATACCTTAAACTCATATTATCTCTGCAAACTACATATATTTATCTTTAACTCCTAAATATTCATCTTCCCAAATTTATTAGTTTCTGCTAGAAAATTAATTGAATCAAAGGATGTGCAAATGTTTCCTTTGTAAGCAATCTTTGAAAGGTCATCAAATTTTTCTCAAGTGAGTTAAATCTGTTCCTTATCTGTTTATAATCCAAAAACCAAACAGTTTTGACTTAGCCTGCAGTGATTTTCATCTGTTCAGGCCTCTGAGAAATTGGGTAACCAATGTTTTGAATATGAAGATGCCATCATACTTGGCATACAAGAGGTTACTCGTTGGCTATGAGAGCAAAAATGACTTCTTTGCTGCCAGCTTTCAAGGACTTCTAAAGATATGGGATGAGTGTCTGAATGTACAGGATGACTATAGAAAAGTGAAATAAATTTCAGGAAATTACTCTGATAATTATTGCCTCTATCCAATTTTGAGACTCACTTATTGATTCACCCTCACAGTTTATTGAATGTACCAATGAAATGTATACATATTAGATTGAACTTATGGAAATGAAATTTATTTAGCTTTCATGTCTTAGAAAAAATCTTTCAATATTCACTGGTTGCTTACTTACGAGTTCATAAAAAAATATTATTCAAGAAGGAAATTAGACAGCGTTTTCTGTATTCTTAGTTTCACATGGTGATGCCATGTGAACTCCAAGCCATTTCAAATTTAGTTCACATTATTTATTTACATTATTTGTGCGTAATAATTAGTTTGACAAAAGTTTCCAAATGAAAGCACGAATTTAGGAACTGTTCCTGAAACTTAACATTAATTTTTTCAACAAAACATTTCTTACTTCTTTTCTTTTAATTATGAATGAAATTATAATAATGTTGACTACAATTAATCCACCAGCTCTAAAGTATTTTGCCACTGGACACAAAATGAAGCCTTCAAGCATAAGGAGAGTGGTGTTGAAAAATGGTCAAATACGTCTCCTAAATGACAGCAAGCGCCAACTGCTGAAGAAATTGCAGCAAAAAAGCAGGTGATTCTGGAGCTCAGATGCCATAGAACAGAATAATAGAGGCTTTTAAGATTTGGGATTGAAAAACTGCAAAAGCCAAGATTAGAGGATGGCATCATCAAAATTCCTCCAGTCTACATTTAAAATGGGTTAATTGTTAATGTTGTCTTGGTATATAGATGTATTTTTAAATTTGCTTGAACGGCAAAAGTCATTATACACATATAGATCCCCACTAGAAACAGGGACAGCATTCCCCAAAATTGAACACATTGCCCACTTAGCTATCCCAAAACGATAGATACTGGCTTTCTTGAGGTCATCAGATTATGCAATAACAGCATTGTTAACCATGCTATCCTGACTCCAAAAAACCAGGAGTCACTAGATTTTAATGAAAATGTTCTTTGATGAATTCAATCAGAATTGAAATGCTACAGATGCATAATTTCCATTCAGCAAGATGGTACAAATGCTGAGGAAGCAGCAAACTATGTAATGATTTTTGAACAGCTTAACATCTAGATGTATGCCTCCTCATAGACTTAACTTGAAAGTTGGTAGAGCAATGTTGCTGCATAAACTTGACTCAACAAAAGGTCACCACAATAGCACCAGAATAGTCGTCAAGAAAATTATGTCAAAAGTCATCAACTGTGAAATCCAAACCAGATCTTTTAAAGGTACCACTGTATTTCTTCCAAGAGGTATAGTTAATAATAAATAAATAAACTTCCATTCACATTAATATGAAGTTTCACCCAAGACCTGCTTTTACTATGCCATCAAACATCATGACATAAGCCAAGGGCAACCAATGGATTCAGTTGGTGTATCTGTGCTACCTCCAATATTCAGCTATAGATTACTTCATGGTACATTTTCAAGAACTAAGAACTTTCAGAAGTTCAAGGTAAAAGACTGAGGGATTGACTTCAAGACTAAAGATAGACCACAGAGTTTACACCAAAAATGTGATCTACAAAGAGGTTTTCATTCAAACTTTACAGCCAGGTCTGGAGCTCTAACAAATGTTCAGCCCACTCATTCTAATACAGAATGCCAAGGGGGTAACATATGGAAGGGGTTCACACCTTACCTTCGAATGAAAACAATTATCTTTAATTTTTGGGTAACACCTCCAAAAAATATAATGTGCCCAAAAAATTTTATATCTATATATATATATATATAATACCCAAGTGTGGAATGAGCCCTTTTACTTAATATCACAACATAATTGGAATAGATATTTCATTTGGGTGAAACTGGCATAAATAGCTTAAATAGTTCAGTAAGCAGATTACTTAAGTCACTTCAATAAATTTCACAAATTTACAAACTTAAAAAACTAATAAATTTTTGAAATTAAAATCGAAAAAATTAATTAATTTGAAAATTGAATAACTATCACTTAATGTTCGTATTTATCTCAAGGAGAAAAAAATTCGTCTGAAGAAAATATATTCTATACTTGATGAAGTCTTCCTCCTTGCTTACTGATACTTTCTTAAAAGCTTAAAATTCAAAATGAGCCAAAGTCAAATACCATGAGTCAGTCTTAAATGAATGTGAAATTCATGAATTGGAATTATGTACAAATCAATAGGTGAAAAGGAATGCACAATTCTAGAAAGCTTGACAGCTGAAAAACAAAAATTACAGCTGCAAATTAATATTTTATTTTTCAAAGAGATGGGTTGAAGAAAATATTTACTTTTAATGTACTGTATTTTTTGCAGAGCTGTTTGAATATAAAACAGTTACATTAGCATGAAACACTGGGTTTCTTTAAATTCTGTAACAGAATATTATAAACAATATTTTACATTTACAATAAGAAATTCACTGAACCTCCCATGTACACCACAGAAAATGCACACTCATGTAAATAAAAAATATCTTTCATGATATTACTTACACCAGTCCAAGTAGTGGGTATGTAGAGACATTTTTCATTTAAAACACTTATTTACAATAAAAAGTTAGCAAAAAGCTCTCTCACTTCTGCAAGCTGTGATGGATCACATAAAACAGGTACATCATGGTCAACTATTAAAACTCGCCCACAAAAAGGAAAGTATCGTTTTAAAATAAATACACGAGAACTTGCACATTCACAAGAAATAAAAACCTTCTCTAAATTATTTTCATAGAAAAATCATTACTTGTCTGCAATAAACATTCACTTTATCACAAGATGTTTTAAAAAGTTGGTTCATTGGGATGACACTTCAAAACAACTCATCAAAAAAGGTAAATAAATCATTAAGCCTAAAATAATTACATGATGTGTAATGCAAGATTATACAATTAACACATTCAAAGACAGCACAGTATGTACAACTCAAGAGACATAAATCAACTTGCAGGAAAAAATGAAACTACCCACCCATCCGTACTTTCATAAATAGTTTTTCATAATAATTTCATTTCTTTACAATCCCTTCTGTAATCAATTGCTCAGAACCTGGGGAAAAGATTATTTGCACCACCTGAATGAGATCCATTAGAATCTGAATCTAGGTCTAAGTAAGAAGGTAAATCGGTAGCATAGAGATCCAATGGAGGAGAAGGAGAATTCAGGTTCTGCTGTTGCTGATTCTGCATCTGCATTGTGACTGAGTGTGGTAAGGTTATTGACTGTGGCTGTAGAACAGAATTTGTTGCAGATTTGGCAGTTGTAGTTCTACCACTCATGCCAAGACACTGAGCCACTGAGGACTCAGGTGAATACACTGGATGAGGAGGGAGAGTCTGCTGAGAGAGAGTGGTTTGAGGCATTGAGGTTGGGGTTAATTGAGACTGAGAGACAGTTGATGGAATCTGGTACTGAGAGAGCTGCTGCTGTTGTTGTTGCTCTTGCGGTAACTGAGAAATGGGCTGTGACTGAGAGACAGATGGCACTTGGGAGGTAGGGCAACTGGGGTACGGTCCAAGGGCCTCGAGAGGAGGAGAGGGTTGTGGAGAAGCAGATGCAGAAGATGATGATGAGGAGGAAGACAAGATGACATTACGGCTGAAATTTCTCACCCTCCGCGGCCTCAGGGAGGCATAGGATGCTGGGGAAGATGAGGATGATGAAGAAGATGAAGAGAAGCAAGGGGAGGTCTGAGGGGGAAGGGAAGAGGAGTAAGGTGCAGGAGGTGAAGTGGGAAAAGGCACGATGGGCAAGGACAGGAGAGGAGCCACTTGAGAGTTAGGGGTAGCAGGTGGAGAGGGGCTATCCAGAGTGATGATATTTGGGCTCATGTATCCAGAACTGCTCACCGATGCAGGCCCACCGGAGTGGTTGACCCCACCTCTGCCTGCGCTATGGCTGCCCACTCCTTGGCTGCTGCCCACTCCCCCTCGGCGCTCTAGGGGATGCAGAAAGATTAGTATGAGCAGCTCACTTCTGCAGTGCATCATAGACTCATTATTTCTATTGAAATCATGAACAAAATATAGCTCATTGTTTTGCATCATAAAAATGACTGTTTTTATTGTTATGCTTAATATTTTTATGTATGAAAATTACTGTGTGCCATAAAATAAACAAGGTCACACTTTTTTCTCTTTTTTAAAAACAGCCTGAATTAAATTAAATATTAAGATACATTAAAGATGATTGGAATTAAACTCACATGAACTTTTTACCACAAACAAAACAAAAATTAAAGATTGATATATTAGTAGTATTTTCTTAGAAGTTAGCATCCTACTTGCAAATCACTCAGTGGCCTGATTATAATTCATGTCCCACGCATTACCACTACACAAAATAGAAAGGTCCCAAAGTTGTTTATAAGTAAATTAGATCTCAGGTTGTTCATTGTTTTCAAAGAGTTGTCCCAGATATTCAAATAGTTAAACTCCTAAAACCACAAAGCAATAGAGATAAAATTCAATCAAAAATAAAACTTAATACATATTTTGACAAAGTTTTTTATGCTCATTGGGTGATAATTTTTAAAAATGTGTTGTGTGCTGGATAAATCATATCTTCCATTTTTTAAAAGGAGCACTTGGAACATGTTTCCTATATAATAGAAATGATAAGTTAACAAAAGATGATTTCATGCAATTATGACAGAAAACTAAATTTGAAAAAAAAGAGAACAAATGCAAACATTTCTCTCTTAATCCTTACTACAGAACCCTTTACATAAAAGGTAAACAGCCAAAAATGTTATAACTTCAATACAATTACAACTAAAAATCAAATCCAAAGAAAACAAATATTCAGATCCATCTGTCATGAAATTATACCAAGTATCATTACACATAGCAATACACGATATGTGCAACATATATATCTACAAAGAGAAATAATGAGTAAGAAATAATAAAACCTCTACAACCAATTGGTAAAAAAGGATTGATTAAGAGGAAGAAGAGATAAATATTTTCATTTATAAAATTCAGCAATACATAAAAAATAAAGAAAATTTCCATCATTTACATTGTCTCTGCTAAAAGCATGGTTTTATTGTATGTTAAGCAGCCAAATTGTACCTGTAAGCCATTTATCTGTTTGGACAGAAATACTTTGCAAAAGTTGGACAAAATATTGAGAAGTATAATCTACACAATTTTCAAATTTGAGAACAAGATTACTCTCAAAATAATTTGTAGAGGAGATTATTGATAGTCATCAAAGTAGAAATAGCATCATCTTCACAATGTTATGACACATACTTTCACCAAAGAGAACAAGAGAATGCAATCAATTTTTTAAGGTCTTTCACTCATCCTCAAAATAATGTAGACATGAGCATCATCTATAATACAGCACAATACAAATATTATGATTACTATTTCATTCATCAAACACTAATGATATTGGTACTTACCCAACTCTAGATCAAAGGCCTTTTTTATGAATTATCAGGCCTTTGCTAATATTTTAACTAGAAAAACATAATTCATTGAAAAATTCATATCAATTTCAAAATTTAAATCAATTCAAAATTTAATTTTCCAATAGCTCAAAATCATTTAAAACAACAATTTAATTTCAGTTTCTATCTCTCATACTACTAAAATTTTAACAAAAAAGTATACATAACATACATATGATTTGCTATTTTGTCAAGGTTCCACTGGACTATGTGATACTTATTGACAAGATCAAAATTATGATACAAAGTCTGTGGTGATAGCTTAAGTATATTTCACTACGTGACTGTGGCATATATGCAATTTCCAAATAGTATATTTGCTGTTTAAAAATTAGCCCACATTTCAACAGTTTCAGTATGGTTCTCTAACAGAACGTCTGTAGAGACATCATTGTCACTGTTTAATATACAATAGTCCTGTCATTTACTCTTATTATACTCAGCTTATCAACGGAATAAAATATAAGATATAAATCAATTTTATTTCTTTAAAGATTACTGGCATGAATTATTTAAGGAGATGCTCAAATTTAACCTAAATAAGACACATCATTGTTCTGCAAGAAAATATTTAAGCATAAATACAATAATTTATAGCTAAATAAAAATATTATGCAGAAACAACAAAGATAAGCATAAAACATAACTGAATGACCTCCACAAACTTGCACATTGAGAAATAGTCTCCCATTGACTATTATAACAGATACTGATAGAAAGAGATATCCTAAAATTTGTCAAAAATATGAAAAAGGATAACATTCAGTGAATTCCAAAGCTAAGCAGAGTTCCTGAGACAAATCTCCACAAATTAAAAGCAAAATTAGGAAATAAATCAAAGAAGCTATATATTTAAGCTGAGACTACATAAGGATCTGTTACATCTTATTATTAGATGCACTAATTGTTTTCTTTCCTCAATCATCAAAAATTATCAAACAAACATGCATAATAACAAATATAGGCACATTTACTCATAAACATAAAATTCAAATTAGCAGTTGAATAAGCTTTGCAATGCAGAGCAGGGAAAGTAATTTACCTGCATTCCCTGATGCCATTATGATCCTCTTAAAATAAAGAAAATTGGCTTCAAACAGTGAAGACCATGTGCGATTTACTGCTCAACGACTTTTATATAATGTAAGGTACCAATAGAAATCAACTGATTGATTAAGATTAAATTCTATTCACTTCCTAGCTTCAGGAACTAAATTTATATCTATACTGAATATCAATAGAAGACCAGATTATTACATCAAAAGTTCTTAAAGATTTTTATCTTCACTTTTTTTCTTGTATCTTAATGGAATTCATCAATGAGTGACAAAGCTCATTACAGTAATTTTACAAATCTTTTGTATCCAAACTCTAACTGATAGAAATATACGTAGGATAGATAGTTAATGAAGCATGGTAACTGATTAAATATATCCAAGTAAATTTAGAGCCTTCAAACGGCTTAAATACTTTATTTATTTGAATATATAAATAATTCATTCATTTATAAGTAAATTAGCACGCATTATTTCATGGTTTTGACAATTAATAACAGTCAGAAAACCATAAAATTTAAGAAAAAATAAAATTTTCAAATTTCAATAATAATTTTTTAAAGTGCTGTTATATCATGCACAAAGAAATGGTTCAGTGCTAGTTATTGCCAATACCAAAATATATCCCTGAAAAAAAGAAATGAGAAAAAGAACTATCTACCTGAGGTATCAAAGTATTTAGAATAGAACTTATATGGACTCTTTTATGTCAAATTTCATACTTGACATAGTATCTTTTAGTATTTTTATTTCTCATGGATATATCAAATGTGTTATCTACTAAAATATATAGTAATTATTACCTCCATACAAGAAACCTTCACAAAACACATTGAAACTATAACAATAAAAGTTTCTGCCATAGTTTACATTAATATTTTATAATCCTACCAATTACTATTTGAATATCTAATAATAAGATCATTATGTATAGATTGCTATTTATTTCTAAAAGAGAACACAATCATGGAAATGGCATTATGTCAATCATGATATGGAAGTACAATAATTCTTCTTATAGAAAAATTCATTTTTCTTCAAATAAAACTCACTTTCTTTTCAAATGAAGCAAAAAGTTATTTCTCAGCCATTACATCATGCAAATATGATAAGTTAGATATCACATGCTGATGTAGAAAATTAACTAGTCACGTAAGAGGCAATAAGTACAAAAATAAACTCACCTTCACCTTAGGAAAATTCAATTTTGTTATCAAATAATTTCTCCTCTACTTAAGGTAAATCTAAATACATCATGAAAAAATGCCATACAAATCCAGACAAATATCATCTAACCAGAAAATAAGCTCCAAGAAAAATATGTTGTTGATCATTATTCTAGGTGATTTCTATTAATGATGAAAGAAAGCTTACAAACTGTTTTATACAAACAATATTTATGAATTAATATGACTTTAGAGTGGACTGTTTCCTTTAGACAGTGTACCTCATTAACAGCTGAAGTAAATCCTGAAATTTTAGTTACTGAAAGCCTGAACAAAGGTAACTTGCATCAAGACAAGTGTAAAACAGTATCTTGAGTCTCACTTTAAGATATATCATTCTCTCCCAATTCCAAACTAGTAATGCCACAGGAAACAGATTGAGCATTACATCAAGGAAGAAAAATATGGTGCTGTAGTTTTCATAAGGTTTTTGGAGGATACCATTCTTCCAAATTTCACTTGCAATCTGTTCTTAACTAGAATTATATGGGAGAGAACATGTTGATAGCATATCCCTTCGACTATTCTCTTTCCCTAATATTTCTTCCCTTATTTGAATTTTCCCTCCTCACCACAATATTTTTATAAAAATCTTCTATATAAATTTACTGATTTTCAAATAATTGTTAGTAGAATGGTGTTCATGTCTAACATGAAAAACTAAGAATGGAATAATATACTCATTTTCTCAGAACTTGCAAGAAGACTTTCCTCTATGCATGTTTTTATTATGAGGAGAAAGTCTTAGCTAATCTATAATGATGTGGCATAAATCATAATTGACTGATTTTTCTCTTGAATTTCCAATTAATAATGAAAATTAAAGTCTTGCTTATAAACTTAACGTATCCAAAACAATCTTTTGATAAATTAAGATAAAAACTTCAATCAATTTTTTTATATTAAGTTAAATTCTCATAGTAAATAACTTCATGATGTTCCTTAACAATGTTTTGTAAAAGTAATGACCAACTTTAGAAAATACAATTATATTTAGCCAAGATAATTTTTATGTTTAGAGAAAAATTTTTGAATCTTTAGAGAAAATTTTCAAGAATAACAACAGAACAAACAATAAGGCTCTATTTTAATTGCATAATTACTTGGAAATTTATATTCATAACAAATTGAAAAATTAATGTAATTTATTCAAAGGTGAAATTAATTCCTACAGATAATCACAACCAACATAAGAGAATGGAAAATCCTGATCAACTCTCTTGCACTCTCAGTGGCAAGGTTGATGTATTTTTCTCAAATCATATTCACAACAAAATTCCTAAGGTGAGTAAACCATAACTGAAAATTTAAAGTACAATTATACAAGTACTTATGTGACAGGTTGCCCCAATGTGCCTCAATTTTCTTTGTTTTCTCTTTCAGCCTAAGTTACCACTTCAGGCTGGCTGTAACCCCACAAAAAGTGACATAATCATCTACAATATCATAAGCTGCATTTGACATGCTATCCAAATTTCATGCTTCCTTGTTCTCGCATTCATTAAAAATTTCAAAATTTAGGTCAAAGAGTTAGAGAATTAATGTTAAGTAAACCTTTTAAAGTTAGAAAGTTAAACTAACATCAATATAAGAGGAATTTACAAATAATGTAAAAATATTAATAATATTTTCCTGATTGTCCATTTATAAATAATTTATGTAACTCATAAGTACAATATGTTTAAATAACTACCAAGTCAAGGATCACATCTTTCATAGCAAATAAAGTTTTTTTAGAGTTAAAACAGATTTCATCATCTTAAATCTTCATAAAAAAATATAGAAAGTGGAGAAAGAGAATTTTATGGGTCATATTTTCCCAAATTCTGGAAGTATTTTTCCCAAATGCAGAAAGCTGTTGCATCAGGAGTACTTTTGAAGTGGAATTTCTTCTCTCAAGCAATACCTCATTCCACTTATTGTTGAACTATCTGGACTCAATAGATGCTTCCAAAAACTTGGATACACTTTTCAAAGACATTTCATCAAGATTTCATTATAAATTTACAAAATAAGAAGGTTGCAAGTAAATCAGTGAAGATGCTGAAGGGTTGATATGTCAGTTACTGTAATTTTTTATCATGAATTGTGTGATTTTTTCCAATAAGTGATAAGATTGTTAATAAATTTTAATTTTCAGATTTGTTCTCAGGAGCTTGAAATGGAACTGATTTTCTACAGGGTGATTCTTTTCAGAAGAAGTCCTCACCATATCCCCTTACACATTTATACATTACACATTACTTATTAGATATTTGATCCTAGCTCCATTGGAAAGCATCAGGTTAACATTTTAAAGTCTGCTGACAAAAATATGGTGTCATAGACTTATGTTTTACCAGGTGACAAAGTGTTAACATAGCAATAAGTAGAAAAAGTGTTCATGAGACCTTTCAGTCAACTATATCTGTCCAGCCAGAGAATGAAATGGAATACTATGCTATGAGTTTTGAATAGATCTGTACTGATTGGAGTCACATAATGTTCTTTTCTAAGCAAACTAAAACTTGAATAGCACTTTCCAAACTGACATGATCAGTCAGTTTATTGACATGAGATGTCACTCTGGGATAAAAAGTAAGGCTAGCCATTGTCTGAGATAGTTGATAGTGTAGATTGTTTAGAATTTGTTGGATGCCAAAGGAAAAGTTTGTAATTTTTATTAATTGTTTAAATTTTTATAAATTCATAATTGTTGAAATAAAAATAGACCACTTCAGACCAGAGCTACCACATTATGGTTTTAAAAAGTAAATTAATCTTTATGTTCAGAAACAGATTAAAAAAGGAAGCATATTAGCAAGTTGGGTATGTTTTTCATTTGTGATAAGTTTTTCGTTTGGCACATTTCCTTTTCTATCAATACTTTTAAAGAAGTACCTTTTTTCATTTGATGTTCAACTTAGGTTTACAGAGCTTAAATACAGTTTTTCAAAGACTACAATATTCATGTCATAGGAATATAATTTATTAAGTCAAGGTGATTAGGTAAATGGGGGAAACTTACTCATCACAATACTGTGTACTGAGAGGGTAGTATCATGCTGTACTAGATTTCTTTAAATTTATTTTTTTAAATACCTACAAAAGTGAAGTTCATGCTTATTAGCACTTAGTCTTATAATTCATTCAATAGAATTAATAAAATTCAGGAACATGCAGGTCTTCTTTTAAAGAAATGGACTGATTGAACTCCAAAAAAAGGATGTAAGTTACCTACACCTAGAATATATGATTTTTCCTTAGGGAGAAAATGGTTTTTCTGTTTTCCAGCAATTTTAAATGTAAGAATTAACAAAGTTTTTTCAACCTTTTGCACCCTGTATTAAACATCATGTAAGTCAGAGGATATATTCCTTCTAAAAAGAAAACAATATGGAACCAGTGATAATAAATATACTGGTCATGGTGGTGGAGTTGTTAGCCCTACTAGTGCTTCAACCCCATGGTCCCAGGTTCGAATCCTGGCTAACTGGATATTTCTGATTAGGGAATGGTGTTCATTGTATGTGTTTGTGATCGTCAATAATTATTAAAATGGATATGATTGGGGTTTCCTGTTTCTATTAGAGAAAATAATAATCATAATAATAAATTTGAGTTTTAAAATTTTTTGTTTACTTAATACTTATCTAAACAATATAGATTGTAAAAAATTTTCTAGGGATTGAATCAATAATTGTCAATAGATCAATTCAATTTTATCACTATTTTAAAATGTCATGGGAATTGAGATATTCAAAATCACAATGATTCTATGCAATGAATTAAAGAACTTTTTTGATGCAACTATGAGTTGCTGTTATCACTATGAAAATCTTAAACTGTCATTATACAACAGAACTAAATGACACTGATCCTTAGTTTACTATGTTTCTTTGAAACCATCTCCTTAGAATCACCTAAGTAAGACTACTTTTACCAATATTTATAATATATGAAAAGAAACATATTTCAAGGCAGTGATTTTTTAGCTAAGGAGGAAACAGGAATAAGAAATAATTGCATAAGATATGGACAATGAAAGAGTCCTCTTTTTTGCTTTGGTGAAAATATCTTTCCTTCTCACAAATTAAGTAATATCAGAGAAGAGACGATAAATTCAACATATATATTTAGAATTTAACAGCCAAGAAAAACAAACAAGAATCTTTCTAAGTCAATGCTTCATTTTGTTTTCACTCCCACCATTTGTCATTTTAGCCAAGAACATTACATATTCACAGCATAATTTGAGAAGATAGTTGTTCACTAAAAGATGGAAAAAACAAGAACCTTGACTAGAACATCATGATTCATAGTCTTTTACTTTTGTATCTCCAGTTATAGATGGAGGTAAATTTAGAAGGAAAGGGACAAATGTATGACATTTGATCATGTATGAGGCAGCACCATCTAGCAAGGTTGGGATGATCAGGAGATGTGAAACTTTATCAGAGTGAATGAAGTAGTCATTTTGAATACACAACTGTTTGGTGAGTTTTGAAGAATATGACAATAAAAATTATGTAAAAGTAGAATATAATATTAGTTTTTACAATAAGTGGATGAGCTGAAAATTAACCTCAGAATTTGTGTAGCATACTCTTGAGATATTTTATGATACTATGCTCTTTTATGAATTTAACTCTCTAGCAAGCAAAGTTACCTGTGATGATTTGTAAGGCAATAGCTAAAGAAATTAAGCAACATGTATTAACAAGCAATGGAAATTAACAGACCAAAGTTAAGCAATAAGGAGGAAGGAGCATCAAAAGAAATTGAGCAGCACCCTTTCTCACTCGCTAGAATAGAGGGAACAATATTGCAAATAACTTCAGTTCTGTTCCAATCTCATTTTATTGACATTAACGAATTGTGACAAATAAATTAAAAGCAACAACTTTCAAACCTGAAAACAATGAACATTTCTCTTGGTGATATTTTCATGAGGTAATGACTGGAGAAACCAGAAACTGTCTCTTTCAGCATAAATAATTTGCATACCAATCAGTAGAAAAATACTCAATATTTCATTAACATGTCCTCTATTTTCTATAAAATCAAGTAAATAACGAGTAAATCAGCTATAAAATAAATTAATACTTCTGTCCCAGAGGAGTATATAAAATTGATTTAGAAAACTTTTCCTCTGAACTTGTTTTATGTAACTTTTTAAAAGTTCATCCACAAATCTTACAACAGCAGCAGCCCTTTTTTTAAGTCTTCCAACTAATCAATTATCACTAATTCCAAGTCCTCATCATCTGAGTGCTTCCTCTTTCTACTTGAATCCTCAACGCCACTGTTGGTGCTGTGAACCTCCTGCTGTCCTTCATTGACTCGCCCCCACTCACCTGAGTGCGTCCGAGAGTTGCTGGAGCTGGAACTATTCAGAGGATTGCCAAGTAACGGGATACTGTGCACTGATGTTAAGTCCTGGATTGAGGAGTCTGGAATGTTTGAGACCACCATCTTATCACCATCATCATCTCCTTCATCAGAGTCGCTGAGGGTTAAGTCTACTACTATTGGCTGCTTCTTTGCCTCTTTTGGCAGTACCACAGGTGTCTCTGAAGAAAAACAACATAATAAGATAAAGGGGGATGGAAATTTGTCTAAGTAACAAAAAGATCATTTCCGAAAGTTTTTTACTTATTATGATTAACAAAGTCTTGGCAATTCTAACCCAATGCAAGTAGTGACTAAGGAGATTTTAATTTATTATAAGCATTATATATTAGGCTGTGAAATTCTCTCGACACTTCTGCTCAATTTTTTCCACTATTGCCTAGTTATAAAATTTGTCCCAGCAACACAATATTTTCTATAACCTTCATTCAAGTACAAAGATAATAGTCTATGTAAAAGATTAGTCTCATTCAAATATTTAAGATCAACTTTCAAATTAATGCAACTATACCATATGAGTGACCCATTCTCAAAAATCAAATAAAATATTGTTTGCTAACAACCACTTTACTAGTAGAATAGTTCAGTTGAAATAAAACACAGGTTTAAAAAGAGTATATAAAATAGTAATCTAGCTTGATGATCACTACTCACTACCCAAAACTAGTTGCAAAATGTGTTTTATTAACAATGTTACAACATAATACTGTTTACAACTATTCAGCATGTCTAACTTCCATTAAGTTAAAGCCTCCAGTGAATTATACTTTACTCATAACTATTTTTTATTGATTGAGGTAGTCAATTATTAATGCAATATACATTTTCCCTAGGAAGGCTATCAAGCTGTGAGGAAAGAGTAAGAATAAATCGATGAAAGAACAAATGCATGTAAATAAATAACTTTTATATACTACCACATACTAAGATATAAATAGATTTTAGATAAGTAAATACTTGTGTATCAATGTTATTCTGCATAGAAAAGACACAGGAAGTAATAACACATTTTCATTCGAGGTATATCAACAAAAATTAAAATTTGATCTTACCTGATTCATCCGAGACTGTTTCAATATGAGGTTCAGCCTTGGCAGTCTGAAAGAAATAAATGATTTAAATCTTACTTTATTGTATGACTAATAGTACCAGAATGTTCTCCATGTTCTATAAATAACATAAAGGATTGATAATTGAATAAAAAAATGACTCCATAAACAATGTACAAAAGCTAATCATAATAACTGGACAGCACAAGTGAGTCAGAGCACTCAAAAGTAAGTAGGAGTGAGATTACAAGTAATGATGCTACCTTGGTAGCAAACCTAATTGTTGAAATTAAACCAAGAGGAAAAGTTACATAGTTTTACTCTTCTGTGCTATGACCTTCCATGAAGTTACACCAGAGTATAGAGATCATCTTTGGATTAATATTGGAAACAGATTTCCAATATATTGATAAGTTTATTGATGATGAATGAAATCAGCCCCGATATATGCATCTGTGCAACATTTTGGTGTAGAATATACAAATATTTCAATTTTTGTGTAGTAATGTGGATTTTCCTTATAATTCACAAGCAGTCAATTACTTGCTTTTTCAAGTACCTTTACTGGAATCTCATTTAAATTCTAGGCCACTCAATTTATGGTGGTATTTATATAGTTTGATAAATTGCACAATACATTTTTAGCAAGCAAAGTCTGAATAAATCCACCGAAAATAATTTATGAAAAAATACCATCTTTGTAGCAGCCAGGATGGGCTACCAGCTTGATAAAAGAATGAGGTTATTTCATAGGGAGGAGTATATGAGACAATCAAAATTATTGTTAGAATATGTAGCCTTAAAATATCTTCTTCAGAAATAATCAAGGGGTAATAAGTGAGGAAAAGTAACTTACTGAACATGGCACTACTAGAGATGGGTCTTTTTTCACAACGGTGGCAGACCAGGATCCATCACTGTGAAGTTGTATGTCATTGCAATCAGGAGGAAGGTTCTTAGATTGAAGCACCTCATGGAAATATCTGAAATTAATGTCCAACATTAGATCACTTCAGACCCATTAACATGTAATTTCAAACTATAGCATGCAATGCTAGGATTAATGAAAGAAGGACAGAGGAAGTCAAAAAATACTGATATCTAGAAAGTATGGCTACGAAGAATTGTAGGAGTGAATAGTAGAGAAGTAGAGAAAGAGAGTAGTAGTAGTAGTAGAGTATAGTAGTAGTAGAGAACAAAACAAGAATCACTATGACATAAGAAGGCTTTCCCAAGGAAAACACACAGCAGGATACCAGATGATGATGATAGTATGCAATATGTATATATGGATTCTGCATAGTAGATGAGATGTGATACTTAAAAACATAATAACTTACCCATCCAAAACAAGGTTATCATAAAGTGCTTGTTTGTCACAGAAGGGGCAAATCCACATAGGTTTCTTCTCATTCATTTGCAAAAACAACGATGCATCAAAGCACTGTAAATGGTAACAGGTTGATGGCCTACAAGGAGTTGTCATCCTCATTTTCCCAAGGGGACATATTAAAGATGCCTTCAGAGAAGTGGCTGCTATTTCATTGTCGGCTTCTTCATTAAGCTTTTCCTTAACTGAATGTAAAAAGAAACAGGGGTTTCAGTCACAGAAGTATCTTTCAAAAAGTAATTGGTAAAAGAGGAATACAACAAGCCAATGCCATAACAAACCAATGAAGAGAGAATTCTCTCAAATCCATTACTAAATAGTAAAATAATACAAACAACCCAACTTTAACCAGGATGGAGTGATGATGAAACCCAACAGAGAGGGAGAGAGAGAATGGCAAGAAAACTCAGATATTCATCTTTGTAAAACCAGAAATAATCTTATGAAGAATGGATAGACAAAAGTTAATGATGTCAAAAACTAAATATACTTTAAGGCCAATATTTACAAAATTTGAAATTTATTTCAATTGATCACTTTTACCATATTGAGTTAATAGTTCCACACTTAACTTTAAAATCAATCAGTCAATACTAATTACAAAAGTCATCAACTATCTAAAATTTAAAGCTTATGACTCATGGGCAAAAGCAATTTTTCAAAATAGGTAAGTGTATCTTCCAGAAATGCATGTAACTAGGGATTTGTGGGGCAGTATAGAAGATAATGGAAGTTTTCTATCCCTTATGAAACTTTTCCCTTCTATCATAGATATTCTATGCAGAGGTGCCATGAGCTTTCAGTTTTACTGTAATGCTAATTACAACAATTTTCATCCCACTCACTACAATTTATGTGAACAAGCAATATTAAATCATGTAAATGCTACAATATTTTTTTGCTGCACAGCAACTGTTGCCCCTTAATTGTTTTAAGTCCTCCTAAGCTCTATAGAGCTAATCAAGAGGTGTTTAACCAAGGGCAACAGTAAGAGTGAAAGAACACACAACCTTGCCCTGATCAGCCAGGATTCGAACCTGGGGCCTTGGCATCAGAGCCATAGTGCTAGAGCACTAACCACTCAGCCACCAAGGCCGGTTATATGATTCTGGTTTACATATAGCAGTTTCCCTGTATGTCAGAAAGATGAATGACTAAATAATTAACATTTGTAAATAGACAACCAAAGGGACTTATGTAACAAGGTTGGTAAACTTATGCAGAGAACATGCAGTTTATATCTCATGAAAACAATACCACTAATATAAAAGTGAACTTACTTAAACCACGTGTGTAGTCTGCATGCCTTAAGCCTCTTGCTTTAAGTCTCTGTAGGAGATCACTGGAAGTAAGTTTGCGGACAAGATAAATGCAAGTAGCATAATTTCTATTAAATTCTGGAGCCCAGGAAACAGATGCCTGATTAGCCATTGCAGGACATAATTTCACCAAAGGGGTAATATTTACAGGCCTTGAAGGTCTCTTTGGTTCAACTCCTGCCTTGGTTGTAGGAATTGGATTCTGTCAAATATACAAATATAAAAATTAAAAGAGCTTCGTGAAAGAAAATAACTTGGTTTGATTATTCACCAAGAAAGTACTCTGATAGAGGTTGGGGTACAATCTCTAAGATTGAGAATAAGGTGGAAACTCCTAATTTTTTGTTAGTCTTTTAGTTTCCCTAAAAACAGATGAACAAGTGATATCGTAGGAGTAGAAGCAGTATCATACAAGGATATTTTGTTCACTTTGAAAGTTCAGATCCTAGAACATTTTTAACACCTTCAAAACTCCCTTAATTACCCACACAAAAGGATTTTACTTCAGAAAAACCACTTGAAAGGTTCAAATATTTACTATTTTTCACTGTCACCATATAAACTAAACAGCACATCCCCATCCATAATTCACATATGTTTTGGAAATATTAAACAGTAAAAATTCCCATTGGCAGAAGTTAAACCTAGATGGAAACTTTTGATAACAATCTATGTGAATAATTTCTATCCCCAGTATCCAAAAACCAAAGTTGAGAACAATTAACAAATATTTTCCAATGATAATTTTTCAACTGAGCAATCAAAATTTGCCAGAAACATTAGCAGTGAATTTTTAAAACATGGGAATAAAAATTAAGAGATATACTTACTGGAAGAGGACAGATCTTTCCATTGACTTTCAAACAGATCCCAGAAGGAAAACAATCATCTTGTTCACAAGAAGTTTCAAGTAAGCAAAACCTCATCTGGACCTGTTTTAACAAAGCAATATCATCTCAGGTATAAAAACCACTTCACTAATTATCAGTGATTTAAGAAAATAATTAAACAAAAATATCCATTTTGAAATTAACCAATCATGATTAAAATCAAATACGGGTCATCATTGAAATTCAGGGTCAAGAAAAATATACCCACAGCAAGTGCTCTCCCATCAAATTTGTAGAAACGATTGCCATGATCAGAAAATGTTTGAGATAAATGACAAATTAAGACAATTTTTATTTAATAGTTAACAAAAACTGTTACAAAGTAACTTTCCAACTAAAAATTCAATAAACACTGAAAAATTGCACTTTTATGGAATGTTGAGTAAGCCCTAATTGGCAAACAAATGAAGCAGCCAACTGTTAATGAAATTGTATGTTGCAGAGGAATGGTTTAGATAGGCGAAAAATAGGCAATTATTATACCTGTATCACATAATCAACCTTACTTCCTGGAAGAAGGTCACGACAACTTGCAATGTCAGTTGCTTGCTGTGGTGTAAGATGAAAAACAAAATTTGATTCCTGGTACCTTCCTGGCCCTTGGGGAACTGAAAACCATAAAATATAGAATTACTTTAAGCAGATGAAGTCAAAAATAGGTGTATAATAACATTAAATAATATGAAAGGTTTAAACTGGTAAATCAACACCTTGCTCATTTCTAATGGACAAAATCAGAGATATCATCGCACAAATGCATGTTGTAAGATTTAAACAAAAAATTATACCTCTTTATGAAAAGCCTTACAAATGTCAACACAAAATATTTCTTAAATGATATGGACAAAATGACAACATTAAAGTAGTAAAAGATACTAGGATGAATTTATCTCCATGCAGGTTTTCTAAAACGTTTTCAAGGAAAACTTCAACAATGAAATGGATTTTTATTTCATCAAATTAAATAATTCTTTACTACCCAAAGGATGAATATCTTGAGCATGAGTGAACATAAATCTAATCCTCTATTTTTTTGACCCTCTCTACGAACCTTTTATGTTTTATTTGATTAATTTTCTTGATTCTATCCCTAAAAATTTCTCAAAATATTTAAGTAGAGAGAAATCTATTTTTAATAATTTTTATTTTTTTGCAGCAAGATATTGTTAACATGGTGATCATAACTCACCCTTCAGCATGAGCAACAAAAATTATTGTACAGTTCTCATTCATATAAGGATTAAACTTATAAGTATCATATTCTATGTTCTCTTAAAATAAGGCAAAGTACAAGAGTTTTTCCTTATTTTCAAGAGCTGTCTTAAATCATGGTGGCCAATATCCCTTCAAAAAATGTAAAGCAGCCACCCAACAACTAATAAAAGTTGGACATCCCAGCACTATCTCTCTAGGTGGTCCTGATACATTTACATGTTTGACTTGTCTCAAATTAGAATACAAATCACTTGACAAAAAATGAGTCTCAAAATTTCATGATACAAGAAAACTAGACGTCAAACTGGAAAAGTAAAGATATAAAGGTAAGTATGGATATAAAGGTAAGTAAAGATATAAATATTGAGCATATCTCAACAACCAACAGGGACAAAAACTTTTCAAGTTTTAATCAAAATAGGATTAAATACATTAGTTGAATTCCAGTCTGAAATATAGAATGGAGAATCAGGATGCAAACCATACATTGGTACAATAAACATACCATCAAATGAAATAAAATGATGCAAATGAATATTAAACTCTCACTAAATAATAAAGAACTATTTTCACTTACGCAAGGTAGAAGGTTTAAGAAGCTCAGCTATGTGATCATAAAATGGAAGTTTCTTGAACCGCACGTCTGGATGGATAGGAAACTGAACAGCTGGAGCTATTGCAGTCTTGGGAGGATATGGATATAAACCAGGACCATAAACAGAACCTCTGGACTGAAAAACAACATCAAATCAAACTAATGAAAGAATATATTCTTATTAATACATTGAGCACCATAAGTTTCACATAGTATCAACTGATTGAGCCTGATGGAACCATAAAACAAGAAAATAATACACATACAGTATTGAAATAACATCCAGTTCAATAAGGGGAACAAAAATTTATTTTCCTAGAATATATTGTGTAAAATGAATAATTAGTGTCTTTTCAAAAATTAATTCAGCCCCAATTGTGTGGCTTATTTAAAAATTTAAACAAGGGGATTAGGGTTTTTAGAATGATGAAATTAGTCAACATCATAGTCTGACAAAAAGCTGTCAGTTGAGTTAGGAGATAATGAAACAAAAGTATTCCAGCTGCAGAACTAAGCAAAAATATTATGAGAAAATAATCCTCACACTTGTTCAATCAAATATAACAAAATCCAAAAATTAACACTTTCAAAGAGAGATCAGAGAGACCTTATTAAATTTCATCATTATTAAAAATTATGCACTATATCAGTCACAGCATAACAAATAACAAAAACATAAACATTTCTATTACTTTATTGTCTCAAACATGCCTAAATCATTATGAATAACTTCTCTCAATAAATGAAGAATTATCAAACTGCTGGCAAAAATTATAACTATTCTTTTAAGAAACATGTATTCATCAATAACATATGGAATCAGTCTATAGTTTATCAGATGAAAACTAAAAAGTAAATTCATGCAGGAGTAGGAGGAAGATGTAGTACTCATTCCATATATTTAATCATAACCAGCTATTGCAAATGATCACCATCATAAGAAACTCTAGAAAAGAAAAAATAAGACATATTGATATCTTTTTGTTGAGTACTCATTGCACATGATTAAATCAGTGGATAAAGTAATATCTTCTTCGCCTCCCTTTTGTGCAAAATTTATCTCCACTACAGCACAACGAAGCACCTGGAGGGTAGTATAGTAGTAATTATGGGAGGAGAAGAGGAGAGAAAATAAGATGAAAGGCAATGGAAAAACAGAAACTAAATGAAGACAATATGGGAAAACTCCTTAAAGATGTATCAGTTTGAAAGTAGGGAAGCAGTCAGGAAGACAAGCAAACCAGCAATGGTGGATTCTGCTTGAAAGAATAATCATTAGTAAGAATGAATCATAAAATTTATGAACAAGAATGAATTAGTAAGAATGAATCATCAAAACTGACAGGAATAGTTGACAGACACAACTTATACCAGTATGTTTTAATTCATTCAGCATCCAAGTCAACAAACAAGATTCTGAGGGGTGATTCTAGCTTATGTTTATATACTTAATAAGAATAATCTTGAAAAATCCACAATTACTTTCAACAACTGCATAGTAATTTTTGCACTTAAAAGGGTTAAACAAAAAGGAATTTCAACAGAGGACTACAATTTTTACGCAAAGGGATGCACAACAATCTTGAAGAGCAGTTTCACTTATTTACCCCAAAATTATAGGTTCATCTGCACAGAATTTGAGGAATATTTTACGGGTTCATTTACAAACCAGAAATATATATGATGTACTCGAGTAGTCAAAACAATTTGAGAATTAGAGGGGAGAAAGCAATTATTATTATTATCTTATTATTAGCTTATCTGAATTGAAAAAAGAATATAAGGAGATTCAATAAAAATTGTGCTCTTCTACATTTTCAAACCAGTTCTTTCTATACATGCAGTATTGCAATTTACATTCATTTCATAAGCATTCAGCAGGTTCTTTGACACCTACAACAATAAACTATAATAATTCAATGAAAGACTG
This sequence comes from Pachydiplax longipennis, assembly GCA_036926295.1. Lineage (NCBI taxonomy): Eukaryota > Metazoa > Arthropoda > Insecta > Odonata > Libellulidae > Pachydiplax > Pachydiplax longipennis. Next base: position 17,626,789 of record JAVFKF010000024.1, on the reverse strand, counting down.
ATAAATTAAAACAGAATATATAATTACTATATAATTTTAAAATTCAGTAAGATTAAATATTTTGGGAAAATGTTGAAAAAAATTATTTGAATGGAATTAGCTTAGACTTTCACACATCTGAATTTTCTTTTTTTTCAAGACTCCATCATCTATGAAGAAAGTATTTCAGAAAAATATCAGATGCTTCATGCTCTCCATTAGCAAATTTCAATTTAAGCAATCAGGATCCTAATCTCTAAGATTGCCACCCCCAATGAACCAGTCACCCCAATAGAGAATGTCCCTAAGAGGAAAGTAGAGGAATGCTCTCATGGGTCTGCAATCAATTAGATTATTGGGTGGGTTTGAAATACAATACAACAAATATACAAATACAATACTATTAAAACACAAATGCAATTCTCTATCTAAATATAATAATGATGGTCCAAAAGGAGGCAGAGACAGAAATCCTGTCCATACTATAGAGAAACTAATTAGTATGCAGAAATATAATTAGGAAAAGAAATCTCTGCCATTGAGGAAAGGGGATAAAGTGATGACCCTGCAACTCAGTGCTATGTTGAGACACAAAATCTTATCCAGATGAAACTAAGTTTTCAAAACATGAGAAAACTTTGGAATAGATATAGTAACTCCTACAGAAACAATTAAGGACAAAAGTTTCACAAGAGAGAAGAAAAATCAATTAGCAAGATTTGGGGTAACAATTGCAAAAATTTTAAAATCAAATATCAAGATTAAATAAACGAAATAAAGATTTACATAGATATCTGACCATAAGTTCTTATGGTGTCTCCCAAGAGATAAGTAGTAGTCCCAGGAGATACAAAAATCAAGATAGGAAATAAAAAGAAATCAGATGATAGGAAAATACAGATACTTAATTACATCAAGTTCAAGAAATATTCTTCTTGCAGTGAATAACTTCTTCAAAGATAGGGGGCAATCTTCTATGCACAACCAGACAAAAGATTGAAACATATAACAGATTACTCAATCTTCCAGCAATATAATCTTAAAAACAGAAGACTAATGAGTGCTCAGTTTTTGAAACACGAAAAGATATTTCCTCACCCAGAGTTAAAACATACAATATTGCAAAAAGAGCATTCTGAATTAGCAATGGAAAAACAAGTAGAAATAGAGAGATTGAAAGCCTTAACAGAGAAATCATCACTGTCTTCACTGATATCATTAACATATTCATAGAGAACATCAAAACCACTAACAAAAATGAGAGCTAAGGTCTGATTAGTTTGACTCTATACCAAGTATAAGACAAAGGCATACACACAAAAAGACAAAAATTACATTAGTTAATTACATTGCATGGTCAAAAAAATATCCAAGAGAATTCAGACACAAACCGGAGACAAAGTGGATTTACAGCAGGTTGGTCCTTACATTAAAAGAACAGACAGAAAATATAAAAACAAGAAGAAACAACTGTTTTGGTTTGCAGATAAACAGTCCGATTACTTGGTGCTTATCAATAATCTCTCCACCAACTCTGTAAGAAATCTTTAAGATCTAATTCCTCCTCACCCGTTTTCTTCTAATCCCTTTTTATTTTCTTCCTTCTATGATTAGGTGTTACAATTCTTTTACTAGTCAGTATAAATAGTTCATTTTTTGATTGACAAATAGTGATTGATGTGTATGCTGAAAGAACTTCTACGGATATTTTTGTATGTCACACATGAAGTTGCCACATAGCTTTACAATAAAATAATAATATTTAAATTATCAAGTTTCCACAATAAAGGCTAACAGAAAGTAATGTTACATTCAAGATCAATTTTGTTAAATGAGTTCAATAGGATAACAAATAGAGAGTCAAAAGAGAATAATTAGCCATTATACTGCCTCAGGTCAATCTTCTTCAAGTGGATCAAGCATTAGTTAGAGCTGTAGGGAAGACTGCAATGATGATGCAAGGCCAGAATGACAAACAATCCCTTGTGTTGATGAAAATATCAATCACAAGTGATCTTGCGTGCTTTCAGATCATTGTCCATATGATTATTGATGAATTCAATCTGAGAAAACCACCTGTTCAAGTGATTCTAACAAAACATTTGAAGTTCAGAAAATATTTTGCAAATATCATCCCAAAATTTCTGACAGCAAACTAGAGAGAAAAACTTAAGAAATGAGACTACCTGAGACAGACCAAGCACTGTGCAAACTTTAAACACTGCTTTCCATTTAAACATTAGTTATTTTTTTGAAAGGCTCATTACTGATGACAAATCATGATTTTATGAGGACAATATTGTGCTAAAATCATAAATCCAGGAATAGAGAGCAAAAGATGGACCACATATGAAAAAAGTTAGAAAAGCCAACAAAGACATACTGCTTCTTTATTTGACATTAATGATTTTTTCCACCACAAAGTTCTTACTAAATGATCAACAGAGAGTGCTGCCTTCTATGTGGAAGTTCCAAGGGCATGAAGGATCATGAGTGACCAAATTAGTGTGCTGGTGATAGATACATCACAACAACGTACTTCTTCATGAGATTTTCCAAAAGTTTCTGGCTTATAATTCAATCACGACATTGTGCCATCCGACTACCAGATTTGGCCACCTGCAATTTCTTTGAATTCCCAAATGCAAAATGGTAATGCAGGGAGAGGCATAGGGCTGATGTAGGAACATCAAATTTGAAACAATGAAGAAGCTTAAGAACCTAAATCCTGAGGACTTACAGAGATGTTTTGAACAGTCAAAGAAGAAATGGAAGAAGTGTATAGCTGGAAATGGGGGGCATTATGAATAAGGCAAGGTGGATGTACCTTAAATTTAGTAAAATATTTTTAACTACCCAAGTTCATATATTTATTGGACATAATATATACTCATTACATAGTAAACACTGCTTCCCAATTCTGCAATTCATGATCACAAAAATATAAAAAGATTAGTTTTAAGGTGATAACCATGGAAGGAAGCTGAGCTCAACTACAAACCTGATCTCCCAAAAATCATTCACTTATTCTTAAGTTTAATTTCTCTATATATAAGTACTTAGAAAATGTTATTGCAATAACTAATGAACATTACCTTCCAGGCTGTTTCTCTTTAAAGATAATTTTAACCTCGTTTTCCATCCAAATACAACAATAAGCAATTCTTTAATACCAACCCATTTTCTGAAAATAAGTTAACGATGAACAAGAATTATTTCAAATTTCAGCAGCAACTGAACACATTCTAACCTGCATATTCCGATCCATCTGCTGAGATCCATATGCTGGCGCGTGGTAAGAAATTCTAGACATATGCGGCTGCTGCTGCTGCTGTGGCGCATGGTGATGTGCCGTAGAATGATGAGCCATGGGGTGGTGTGCATTGTGGGTCATTGTTTGAACTACCTGCTGGGAATGCTGCGAGGCTGCCTGCTGCTGTTGCTGCATAGTCATTTCCCTACTGAATGATGAAGATGAAAGGCTGTGCAGGCTAACCATGCCATGTCTGTGAACAAACCACACAACCTCGGTCAGGGTGCTCTCCCCCCTCCCTGACAGACTGTGCTGATGATTCACACACATACCAATGCCTAGACTCACTCTGCACAACATGAATTCCCAATGCCACTGGTTTTGAAAAAATTTAGTGGGATAATAGTCTCCAAAATTCAGTGCGTAAATCATCCTATTTTAGAGCAACACAGTTTATAGCTTGGCTTTAAATAAATCTTTTATTGAGGGTCTGTAAAACATTATGCAGTGTCAGAGTTTTCATTGGATCACGATGTACAGTTTAGAAAACTCTGCTCACAAACCATAAGGTCTTACATCTGGTTCAAGCTCATTCCCTTCTTAAATCTTTCACTAATGTACCTTTTTCAGCTTCAACTCTATTGGGTTTTGAAACAAAGCATTAATACACAATTCCTTGATTCTATTAAGAACATTCTGATACTAGAGAAGGCAATACAAAGATAATAAACTGAACACTATTGTCCCACAAAATTTCTTCGAAATCTGAGTGGTAAAACATCTGTCCCTTCCATTGATATTAAACAAAAATAACAGATGAAAACAAAAATATTTCTTCATTGCTGCATTTCAGAGTTTGAAATTCCCTCTGATGCATTAGAATCTTTAATACTTGAATCAATTCTTGGAAGGAAATTACATCTAATTTTCATAACTTACAGACTTAGTCTTTCAAAATTATGATGCTTATATTTTCATGCAATATTGAAATCAATAAAAATCATTAGGAGAATAACAAAAATAAATTGTACCACTCAACATCAGTTTCAGTTCAGAGGGCTTAAAATATTTGAGGTACCAAAAGTGCAAATACTGGTGAACAAAAGTGAGAAAAAATCTAAGATTAACATGAAAGAGATTTGATAAATAAAACAGAAAAGATTAAAAATTCAGCAATAAAATTATAATACTAATTTAATGTTGATCCAACAAAACCTAGAGCAAAAGTAGTAACCAGATCTAAGGTGTACCATTCACTCACATACCTCATTTCACTCATACCAGAACTCACTAAGAATAAGGAAGATTTTCCTATTCATAGTCTTTAATCAATGCATTTTACTCCTAAAAAATGAACATTTCAGAACTGTTATTCAAAAATTGGCATGGTTATTCCATAAATATTACTATCTCTCACAGGAGGCCTGCTACTAGGAACTGAGCATTGAACAAACTATTTAAGCTGAAAGTGTTACATGTATTCCTCCTAAACAAGGTGATGCCATTGAGCCAAAACCTGAAGCAATTTGCTGTTCCATTTGTTTATCGTTATCAAGTCAAGTTTTCCCTCTATCTGCTCTCAGACTTCAACAGTTAACTAAAAGATTTGTGAATTTTGATTTCAACAAACATTTTAGTTCCTAGAAAATCCAAATTATTTCATATTTTTATTTGTTAAAATCCTACATAATAGTATTCAAGTGATAAAACATCATAATTAATAAATTCAACAAATATTCATAATTCAGAAATAAATATAATTTGGCATTCAATTGCAATTCCCTTCAAACAAAAGTTCTACTCTTATGTACACATAGTCGATAAAAATTAAATAAACAACACTCATAATTTTTGGTGCTGATGTTATATTTAATCATTATTTAAGTTTCACACATAATGTGTGTTATGCATTCATAAAATAAATGACTCTAAAGTTTTTTACCTCAAATTTTGGACTTTTACTTTCATTCATTTACTATCTTCTAGATATTAAGGTGGTAATCAAACTGAAATAATACATAATTATTTCTGAAGAGTAATAATCTATTAAAAAGATTAGAGATTTGCTGGAAGTTATATTCCTAACTTTATAAAATTTATTATTTGATTAATAATGTATTTTGTGTGTATAGATAAACCTTAAGTATTATTCTTTTTAATTCAGCATGTAAAGGGACTCTTATACAGAAGTATTTATGATAATTTGATTAGCAATCATAATTTGATTGTGAATTCGAAACAATCACAAACTGATTTTCTACTTTTGAACATTTATGCCTAATCTGGGACTGAGAAATAAAAATTTTACCTCTAGGTAATCATGACTCAAAGAAAAGGAAAAGAACTTCAAAATTTTCAGCGAAAAATTTATGAACACAAATGTGTAATGTATATCATTTACATAGTAAAATGGAATCATGCATGTAGCCAAACTATAGATTTGCAACATTTTAAGAAACATGGTGATGTTTGAATTCATACATATGAGAGGTTTGCAAATAAATCTTAGCCTCTTAATACTTTAAAAATTCTACAAATGTCATTGCTGAGTTAAAATGAAAATTTTATAGAGGCAACTGAATTCCTTCAATATTTATTGAAACAGAAACTTCGGCCAAAAGAGCTGGTTTCTAAAGCATAATTTCAACTCAATCCTTGATATTCAAATACTTACAGAATTATGCATAACTTGTTAAAAATTATATTTTCTAATACAATAATCACAACATTACTGGGTGTAGCCATGACAAGATCTTGCAGTTTTGATTCTTTGGAAATACCAATCATTAGAAACCATAATATTTTAGCAATTATTTTATAATTTAGCTATGTCATAACAAACTGATTTCTTAAATAATAAGCAGTAATTATGAAACAAAACAGGCAACTAATGATACAAGCAATAAATAAGATTTACTTATGCTATGTAATATACTTTCTCAACCGTAATTCTACTAGAAAGAGAACGAGATTACTGAAAACACATGGTAATTAAAACAAGACCTCGTTCTTCTCAGAAAATGCACTTCTACTGCATCAAAATAAAGTATAAACCATACCAATTACAGAGGACGATTCCTTATTAAAAACTTACAACACACTTTACTTACTGTATCGTTTTATAAAGATCCTTTATTTTCATGATAACAGGGGAGGACCGTAGTTTCAATAAATCCAATGCCCTGCTTTGTAATTCTGTTTTTCTACCAGTCTTGTTTCTTCCCGCGAACCCCAATAACATCTGAAGTTCTGATACCCTAAAACTAAGCACCATATTCTGAAATAAAAGAAATAATTTTTATAATATTATGGTGTCAAAACCGTAACTTCTGTAATGACTTTCAGGTCAATAATTAAATTGAGTTGCGGACGTTGTTAACCACTTTACATCACACCAGAATGCAAACAAACAATCAAGCGTTACATACCATCACATGAAATTACAGTAATACCCATTCTGCTGTTGAAATTATAACATATACACGAAAACAAGGGAGCCTAAATTTTAGGAATACTTAAAATAATTTCATAAAACTAAATACAGGAGACATAAACATCGCTATCTGGATTTCCTCAACAACTTGATTTCAACAATACAAACTATGAGACAAAATGTCTAAAAGGCAGATCTTAAAGAGATAAGACTTAAAAAAGAGTGGATCCTTCATGAAAAAAAAACAAAACAAAACGAAAAAAACTTACTGACGACAAAATTACGTGAAAGAAATCTCGATCAAAAAGTTAAACGTGAGAACGATATCAACATGAATTTCTTTATTAAGGCTCACGAAAGAGAATAAACCTAAAATGACATTTAATAACTTACTTTCAGATCTTCGTTATCCGCCATTTTCGGACAGGTAAGGCTGTCAATACAAGCATTAAAACACTGCTATTAACAATGATGATGTAGTAACACCTAAATAAGAGTCCAACATTGAAGGCCTAATGAACTGAAACGACATTCAATTCTTTGAAAACACAATGACACGCGATGAAATAAAAAAATCACTGTACGGTTTGAACAACACCATGCTACGATTACACTCTTCAACAGTTACCAACGGTTACGATGAAAAGTTTAGCAGTCAAAACTGCGAGATGTATGAGAAATAAATCAGCGCTTGGCTGAGCGTTGAACATATTCTGCCTAGATGAATACCGAGAGTAAAACGACTAACATTTACTTGGAAAAGAAAGCATGCAAACATCGAAATAGTATCGTCGACAATAGCCTGTAGAGGTGCAGGAAAAGGTAGGTTCCCGACGTTCCCAAGGAAACGGATGCCGAATGCCTTCTCGTGCCTTCTTTTTTCCTTTATGCTTGAGATCTACCGCGTGGCGGATGATTCAAATGATTTCGCCAGTCCGCCTCATTTTAATCCATAGATTTTACAAGTGAAGTTTTGAATATTCTCAATTTGCATTTACTAAAAATTTTCTGGTCATGACAACACCTTCTGATATATTCAAAGGGAAATCCTTGCTCTTCCTAGCATTATTAAATGGGTCTAATCTCATTCATACATACAGAACATCAGAAAATTTGTTTTCGATTTGGGAGAAGTAGTTTATTAAATACATAGAAACATTGTTAATTAAAAGAAGACAATTACAATCAGCCTACCTAATTTGCGACGGTCACTCTCTCCCAGGCGCCCAACGCAAAATTCTAAGGGGCGCACCGGCACTCCAATGAATATTGAAAAGGGTTGTCCACATGCTACGCTTAAGATGGACACCGAACAGAATACGTCCATCGGAAAGAAAACGAACTCAGAGTTAAAGTATTACATTGTACCCAACAGTGCAGAGAAATTGAAAGCTTATGGCCCCTGCGCAGAAGACCAGTAAAATCGGATCGACGTTACCGAAGCCGCCGGGCCAAACGGGTATGGTATTTATTCCGATTGCGATCGGGCATTTTAGCAATGAAAGTACTAATATTTGATTTTGAAGTTTGTTTTCTGCTAGGATGGACAAAACACTACTGATTAATTAATTGGACTTGAAAAACGTTATTGATCACAATGAAGCGAGAATTATCATGATCGCTATGAAACCAGTCTCCTGGGTCAACACTGAGAGGGAATTAAACCCAGGTTTGTTCAAGAATTTTTATTAAATATTTACAAAAACAAATCAATTCATGAAGTATTCATTCATTCATTCAAGTCCTCTTCAACATTTGTTATTCATTAGGGAAGATTCATTAATTTTTTTAATTCGGCGAATTTCATCACATTTTAGGACTGGCACTCAGTTAATTCATCTTCATCAGCATCTCATCTCTTCGTCAGGGACTTTCCCAAAATCGGATTATGTAACGCACTTCTTTCTTCATCCCCTTCTCTTGAACGAGCATAAAGTAAACAGATCTATTGTAGTAGAATAGATCTATTTTCACTCGCTCAGAACAATCGAATAAATTCACTCGGTTAGGAAAGAGTGAAAAATTGAAACACTTTATATAAATTATTCAATGGAAGAGTAATTGTCGAAGGGTGCTGAATTGGAAGGTATGAAAACATTGCGTTAGAGTATTATATTAATCTTGATATAACTGAAATCAAATTTTCAAATAGAAATTACATCTTGCCCTCCTTTCATAGAAATTACATACATTACCACTATTCTCATCATAAAATAAAGAGACGAGACGAATAAACATGGATGAAGATTCAATAAACTGCCCAAGCAGAATCACTGGCTCACGAAAGTGAATGAATTTATTCAAATGAATGCCAAAAAAACCGAATAACTATTCTATTGTTTTTTTCAATAGATTTTCCCATCTCTACTCTTAATCCTTCAGAGGGATAAGGACTGGTATGTCACTACGCACGAATACATTGTAGCATTATTACCTCTTTGCCATACGTCACTCGGATTGCGAAATATATGTATTAAATAAAAACGGCAGTGGCGTATGGCAGGTGTATTAATACCAATATCCTTATCTAATCTGCCCCGTTAGTTAGACTAAGAGTTAAATGGAAGATGGGAATTTTTAGTTTTCAATTTAACCCAATTAGAACGTTTATATTGTATTTTAAGCTTCTCTAATGCTCTTTTCTCATGGCATAGCATGTAGCAAAATGACACGACATGTAATAAAAAGTGGGGAATTTTTATTTGGGTTCCCCTCTGTATTTCTTTGATATGTTCGGTTTTCTGTTTTCATTATCCTTCATTTTATTGGAAAATATTTGCTAGTTTGCCTCCGCAAGCTGGCAAAAAAATGAATGGTCACAATTTACTCATTAGTTAACACTGGGCATCTAATAAGAAGTTTCTTAATGGCAAAATCGAAAGACGGGAGGATTAGTTTTGAGGTTCCTCGCAGAAAAATTTTCAGTATGAAAGAATTAAAAATTTTACTTTTCCACTTCATCGCGGTTTGGCTCCAGCTATCGCTGAATTAGATTAAGCCCATTTCCCATATTCATGACGTTTCTTTCATATCAGCCTCTCTTCAGAAAATATGAAAATTTTTAAAGTGAAATTGGTACATGCTTGATGTTATTATATGTAGTATTAGTAAAATAATTGATCGAAAGAAGTTTCACTCATTTAATGAAGTGTCGACCCTCTTTATGGAGGATCGGCAACCATTACGGTTTTGGGTCCTTACCCTTGATGTCAGGGATCGAGTAATAAATACTCTTCCTTTACAGTATTCTCTCTCGTGGAAAAATGATTGTTCTTACAGGAGAAATAACTTTTGAAAAATATCCCACGACCTCGAAGAAAAAATATCCCCACACAAACAAAGACGTCACACAAATTTCCTGCAGAGTGTCGCACATATGGTATTTGGTCGCGGATACATCTTCGTCATCGACGATACTTCTCACAGACCGCTACAGGGGGTACCATTTTAATCTGCGGTACTCGTGGATGGAGATGCGGCAGGAGCTGTTGCTGCTGCTGATTGGAGCCTCGGCCTGACTCCTGCTCTAACTCCTGAAAATGCATCTCGGACGCTTCGATATGTTCTTGAATCTCTCGGTTTACTTGAAATGATGGTCGCTATCTCATAGTGCGAACGGCCCTCTATTCCAGAAATGATACGGGTGTGGGGAAGGAGGTGGCGGATGGAAAGGGGATGAAGATGATTGAATTCAGGTGAAAGAGAGATTAAAAGCTCGAATAAACAGAGGGGAATTTCAGCCCCGTTGGTGGTAAGTATGGTGTGGAAGATGGTGTCGCGGATCGTCTAAGCATCGGTTCTTGGATAAATTCGAAGGATTCTCAGGGTTTATGAGTCCATTCTATCTTAGCATCTGTCTCCGAAATCTTCATCATCAGCTTCGCCCTCTTTGCTAAGTCCGAAATAATACGCCGATCATAACCGGATGCGCTTCCGCAAGATTATAGGGAAATTTATCATGTCCGCAATTTCATTGGAATAGACATTCATTACATCCTTTCCATATTACGGGTGATAGTGATCCGCGCCCGGCAACTATTCTGGCAGGGACCACGAGTATTTTCTGAGCGAGGTGCAGAATCTTCACTGAGATTCTGCGATGATTTCTTCACAGCAGTCCTACCGACCATCACCTCGTGGATGGTAATCAAGGCTGGTTCCAGTTGTCTACCAGTTGAAATTTTCCTCCAGTCATAGAAACCATAAAGAAAGGTCTCACTACGCGGTGGGAGTTCAAAAACTTTCCCCACTCATAACTATTGTCCGTCTCAAGCTTCCAGTCAGTATTGTCTTATGGGAGAAAGGCAAAGCCTCGCGCGCCGGGGTCTCCTTTACGCGGAGCTACGGATTCGGACGGGAATAATTAAGATTCGTAGTCTACATTGACCGATTCAAACTTAAGCTCTGAAAATCAATATCAACTCAAAATTTATTAACTTAAAATAAATTACTAAGTTATTTACTTAATTTTTTTTACTAAAAGAATGAAGACTAAATTATCAATACTACTTCACGTGAGGTGACGTTGAAATTTCTTTAAAGCTGTGAGGTATCGAAGCGTCGGCGATTCGAAGCGCGAAGCGGATTACGCCTTTTGATATAAAAGTCAAAAATTCAAGTTCTATACAAGATATCGCATCGAAACAAACTGCAAATGAAAATTACAACATTTATCTCGATTTCTCTCTAGACAAGTTCTTCCTCACGTGAGAAACCAAAAAGTTTTAGGCGACGTATAAATTGGACTGCACGACGAATTTTTTCCTTTTCTTTTACGTTCTAACTAAATAATTTTTTACTAACATTTGGTTGCTCTATAATTAATCTCATGTAACTTTTATGCATTCAGATGATAAAATGAGCAATGGAAGAAAAAATCAGCATTTTATGTTGGATTGTAAGAGGAATGGCAGTTTCAAAAATGTTCACGGGTGATAACTCGGCAATTCATTCAATTTTCACTTTTAACTTTGTTGTTTTTGCTATAAATGCATACAATTTTCACTGTTGCGTCGATAGAGTTATTTCACCTTATGACACCTTTCTCGAGTATTTCACCTTACATTTCCGTTCACTTTTCTTTTCTTCTGTTTTACTTTCGGCGAGCTGCACACCTCTGCCTCGGTTCTTTTTGTGGTCAACCTCTTGAGGTGGCTTAGAAGAGTTGCGAGGACGAAATGATGGGGAGAATGAAAGTGGCGTTTGGTGAACAATCGGTCGAGCCATTGGGAATGTATGTACGAGGGCGAGGAGAGGGAGGATGGAAATATGGTGTGGAAGAGGGCGTCGCACTTTCTTATCATATCTCCAACATTGCGGCAATGCGTGGGAGTACGAGCGTGAAGTCGCCGACTATTCCATGCCGATGACATCGCTGGCTGAGGGAGTAAACGGCCGGAAGATGTCCTTCCATGACGTCTCTCGGACTGGCTTTGGGAGGCGCCTCGTTCTTCGACCATCGTTCGGTCGAAGGTCAACAAACACGGCGATGTCTTCTTTCAGAGCCGTAAGTTCGCGTACCTGTACGGCCTTCTAGATGCCATCCCGCAATCAGCGAGTGAACTGCTGCAGCGATCGCGACCTTTCGCACGGATCACCGATTCTGAGGGGTTTGCAGGTTTCTCACTCGGACCTTCTACTAATTTAAGGAGTCGATCTCCGGACTCTCGCACTCCCTCACAGGGACCTTGCTTACACTCGAAGAATCTCGTACTTTTACTGCAAACACTCTCACAGCGAGTTTTTCATCATCATCCTCTCTTGACAGCAAGTGTAAATATTCCTGTTCACTACCCCGCACTTCTAACTCAAACGTCAACCGCCGCTGTCCGTTTTTCTCATTTGAGCCGCCGTTTCTAATCGGCGGTAAATTCAACAGCCTACTCAGCATTATCGTTTTCAGAAAAAGTATTTAGAGAATATTTTAAGCCACATGTGATGGAGACTTCCGGAACTTCGGTAACTTTATAAAATTAACGTAAAACAATCACGAGAAAAGAAAATTTAGGGGAATATTTATTTCTCAAAATCCCGACGCCCGTAAGGTGATCCGTCAGTGATCCAAATTTGCTATGGCGACCCCTTTTATGAGGATGGGCAACCACGAAGCTTTTGAGTCCATTTCCTTGGCGTCGGAGTTTGAGAAATAAATGCTCTTTCTTTCTGAATACATACAAGAGAAATTTAATTTTATAAACAAATATCGCGGAGATACGAGCAACGTATCAAGGAGGTTCAGGAGGAGATGAAGGAAAAGGCTGCTTGGTACGTGGGGGGTCGAACTTAGGGGACCGACTTCTATTGTCGCGGCAACTTCTTCCCGGAACGACTTCCTCATCGGAGGTATTCCTCTCCGTAGCCGCAATTATAATTACCTCCTCTCTGCTTATAAAAGGCCTCTTAATATTCCTGCCTTTTGGAGAAATCTATGAAATGGGAAAGAAGGTTAAGGTAAGGGTAAGTAAGGTGTAAAGGAGGACTTTAGAAAGTTGGCCGAACAGTTTGGGAACTTAGATCTTTATATCGCAAGAAATAAATTGAATTCGAGTCATCTGTGGTCCTGAAAGGACTATTGAAGAGTCCTGTTAGTAATAAGAGAATGATCCTTTAACGCGGTGTTAGCTGTATTTGGTGACATTTTGGGAGGGCTCGAAATATCATAAATTATTTGGTATCCTCTCTCTCCCCTCGAAATAGGGATGGAGGGTGAGGTAATGGGTCACTCATATATCGGGTGACTACATTAAGAAATATATTACAAAAGGTTTTATAAAAAGTTAGGAATGTTAGAAAAGACAGCTGAAAATTCACTTAATTCACCGTCGGTATCAGGCTTCCTAAACCTCAAATTCTTGATATTCATTCAATGTTTTTATCGATTAAGAAAATCCTCAAATTAAGTTTCGTTTCCAAGACGCAATGAAATAATCTCAAACTCATAACTGCGGTACCACAGCGCGGGTTATTCAGTGGACAGTAAACGTGTTAGTCTTCATCTGCAAAGAAAGGAAACTCGCATACAATTCCTCATGAATAGTTTCATTACGAAGGCAATATAGCTAGTGACACCGGAAACCATTGCAGAAGCAAAGAGCAATGCAATACTTTGCAATCCGACAGCTTAGGAGTGATTCTTTGTTAATTTCGATAGAGCTATTATTTCAAAATATAATGAAATTTCTTTAAATTTGTTCTATTCGCCAGCGAATAATGTTTGTAGTAGAAGTCATGTTATATTTCTGATGGCACTGACAAGTTCCTTTGTTTACTCTTCACACTCAGAAATACAGTGGATTAGTTCAACATTTCCAAAACTAGGATCCACGGACCTCTGGGGGGTCTGTGGAATAAGGGTTCCGTGAGTAAAAATGTTTGTCCTAACCAATGCATGTTCCTTAACTTTGTTGTATTTGACTATCCATTAAATTGATTAAACTTTTTAATAGTTAGCTTTTTGTTATGAATTGCATCTATTCTTAGTACTTGAATCTAAATAAATACTTAATGTATAGTATATGTGAAAGCACCCAAGTTTGAGGATCCGCGAAACAAAAAAAAATAATATCAGCAAAAAGAGGTGCTCATCTAACGGATAAAACTGAAATTTAAGAACCGCTTATTTAATATATAAATCTGAAAATTTGAGGCATCGACTGCCTTTCTTGCGTTAATATTCTCAATGAGTCAAGAGGTTCATTTATTATTATATGTAATTTCCTTCGAAATGATGAATATTTTGCATAAATTAGATTCACTTGGAGATAACTGCTCTACGACCGATACTTCACGTAAGCCGTTAACAAATCAGTCGGTTTTTTAAGATAATGTCATAGCAGTAGTTGCAAGAAAAACAATGAATAATTTATGATATCATTTAAAATATAGCCGATAGAAATATAAAGCATGAGGGTAAACAAACTTTTCCTTGAATTACATTATCCATTATAAAAATTCTTGGAAATTTGTGATTTTTGTATGGGCCGTGAATTCCTTCTGACCATAGATTAGATATTGAAATGAGTAAGAACAAGATTTACAAATATTTATCACATATGGTACGTTATTAATATTTTCATAAATATTTGTATATATTAACATTTATTACTATACATAGTATTTCGAATATTCAGAGAAATCAAGAAATAATAGTGCTTCAAAAGAAAATTGGGTGAATATAACCTATCATTTCGTTACTTTTGATCGATATATGTTTATATATGAGGTTACATTTTACTATAAAATATCGAAGGGTAATAAATTAAATATTTATGCGACTTTAAAGTCATGGCCTCATCCCGGCATCCAGAATTAGGACTCTCAGGATAAGCTGACTCTCCCACCCAAATTCCCTTCATCTTCGTTCTGAAATATTCTATCCCTATCATTTGCTAATCAAGTGGGTCAATTCGTTTCGTTGAATTTTAATTACAATCATATAGGATTAAATACCATTCTGTTTCTACTTACGTGTTTTACGAAGCGCTTTATTTTGTTGGTCTTTAAATGTATGGATAGCCTCCATCCCCGAGGGATGGTTTTAACAACATTCATTGTAACCTCGCATTGAAAAGTTTTCCTTAAATAAACAGCTAGAAATATAACATATAAAATTTCTCATATAGGAAGATGAAGAGAAACAGCAATGTTAATTGTTTATGGATGAATTATGGGATAACGAAGACGTCCACGCATGTTTCTTTCCAAATAACAACCAATCGAATTCCCGTAAACGGTGTGAGGATGTTTAGGCCAACTTTAATAGGGTCCGTAGGAATATAGGTAATAATACCCCCGGAGAATGAATTGATTGATCGTGAATCTTGAATTCATTTAGTAACTCCTTCGTTCACTAGATGGCTCGCAGCATCACGAATGTGGACTGCTATGAAATACAATTTTCCTACTCCGAGGTTGATACTCGATGAGCAGAAAAATATTCTGTTAAATAATTTAGTCTCTAAGGAGATTATATGATTTAAATGAAATCTAGTGCTCTCAAAACACTTGTAATAAGTGGAGATACTCAGCCTGTTACATTTTTCTGGTGACCAAAGCGAGAACTAATACGCCGCGAATGCATTAGCAGGAAAATCATTTCAGTTTCACGGGACGAAACGCAATTGAAACATGAGAATCGTTGCACGAGGTACATGTTTTTCTCAGCCTCAATGAAGTACAGGAATATTATCTCTTTCACTCGGCACGGAATCTGTTGATCTATGTCAACAGTTGGTAAGAAGATATCTTCTTTACCTGAAACGCTTCCATGGGTTGGCGATTTTGGTTTTACCTATGAAACTGAGTTCCTTCAGCACGTAGCTTTACCGATGCATGGCTGAGTTTGTTGTTTATTGATCAGAATATTTGATTATTTTATAATTTTCTGTGCTTTATATAGAAGAATATGAATGGAATTTTCCTAGAATTCCTTATCTAATTTAGGGTTTTTTTCTAGTCTTTTTAGATGCTTTTGCTTAATTTTATAGTCTTTCAATATACGACTTAAAGTACTATGTGATTATCGTTAATCGTAGACAGGATGAATTCCCGATCGTATCTCCACACATTTCCTCAGGAATCAATGGAATTATTTTGCGTGGGATGGAGGTGGAACTGCGGAGCACTCAGTAACGGTGGAATTTAATCCTGAACCTAACCGCTGTTCACGAATTCGTGGTTTATTAGAAAGTCATGACTCGAGCCATGTATCATGTTACATTCAGAATAAAAACAAGTCTCAATCTCTCGAGGTATCTTTCGTTATTTGACCAAAGCGTGCTTATCCTCAGCCGTATCCCGAGAGAGGAAATTAACAAAAATAACCAAAGGAATCTGAATAAAAATTGCATCCCAAACGAATTTTTCCTTCATAATTTGATTTTAGAGATTTAATTAAGAACAGAAGGAATAGGTAAGTAATACCATGAATATCGTAGTGAATCTACATTATTCACAAATGATTTGAAAGAAATTTTAGTGAACAAAATGTTTGTTATTTCTTGAAATTATAGTAACTGTGATGGAGAGAATTTCTTTCAGTTATGCTGGCTATTTTTATGGAATAATTTGAAAGGTCGAGGTACACCGTAAATCAAATCCACATTTTTATCAAAGAAATACATTAAGTTGCAATCCAGATTCTAGTAATTGATATCATAATTACATCGTCGGGTAAACTGCTCGTAGTGCCCCAAAAATTTCAATTTCAATAAAGTATTGAAAATGTCTCTAAAAGAATGTCTTCTGCATTGACCTCGGTTTATGAGAAGCGGCAAATTTTCAAAAGCGAAAATGTCGACAGAAAAATTCTTTCCGCTAATTACATCGAAGGTTAACATTGAATGCGACATCGCCCAACTTCTTTTGCTACCGTATATGAATATTCGATCTGCCTTTTAAACGCCGGGTTAAAAGAGGGAGCTGCGTGTAATATAAGAAATATAAGTATTAACCGAAGCAGCGCGTCTTTTCCAAAAGGATAGACGCCGACGAACTCAAAATTATTCAACTTTATCGAAAGAATCAAGTTTCGAATTCGATGCTAGCGGGCACGAGAAACCTCCGATGTATGTTCGTACATGGCTGCGGTTGGAAATCGGTTCCGCTAAAAAATACAAGTAAACATCACCATCGCGGCTTTCGCTCGGAAGGAGATCTTCTGTTGTCTCCGTTCCTCCCCCTCCACCCCATCCCCTCCCCCTCTCCCGCCTTTTTATAAACCCCCGAGTGATAGCACGCGTTCCTATCCTCGTGGGACGAGTATAGCGACGGACGGAGTTTTGGTCGGAAGAGCACTTCCATGGCTGGCGGCACGAGCACGCGCTTGGACGAGAAGTCCTCGGGAGGCGATGTGTGCAGATCTGCAGATTCGACGGCGTCCCCGGAGGAGCCTCCGCCGTCGCTGCAGAGGAGGGCGGCCGGGCCCAAGGATGGCGGAGCGAGGGCCTGGATGGTTCTCGTGGCTAGCTTCTTGACCAACGGCATAGTGTTCGGAGTGATCAACTCCTACAGCGTCATTTACGTAAACCTTCAGGAGAAGCTGAAAGACGCCGGTGTCCCGGAAGCTTCCTCTAAAGCATGTGAGTCCCAAAGACTTTCCCATTCTCTCGAAGGGACGGCCAGATCGGCTTAAATTAAGGTCAATTGCCTTCTGAGGTCGAAAGTCTTGATGAGTTCGCGATCTTTAACATTTCTACCGGCCCATTGCCCTCGGTCAATTGGACCAGTCGCTGTTGATTGGCCGTAAGCTTTCGAATTCATTTCTCCGACTCGCTAATATCTGGTAAATTATCGCACTGTGACAGCAGCATAATTGACGAGACTGATGACTGTGGGAGGTAAGACGGAAACACTAAAATTATGGGAAGTACAGCGGTTCTCCTAATTCGTTTGAAGACATCCCTCTCCGGAATCAATTGGTTCCATGGCATTTGGGGTAATTGCTTATTTCGAACTGGCATTGGTAAATAGCCATTCGAAGTCCATAAAATTCCTGAGACTAGATTAACATAATTCGCAGCGTTGAGATATGGGATATAATGGGATTCGAACCCATGGGATAACGATGAAGTAAAATAACGAAGTAGATGCATCCAAGACAGGATGTCGGTTTGTGCTTAATTTCTTATTATCTTCCTATTGTTTTAACAATGATTGTGATACATGATGGAACCGAGTAGTTTCATAGTTTGCTAAACTAGCTCGAATATGAAAATGAAAATAAAAATGAATTTAGAGATCATTCCGAGAGAGATATCCTTTTGAGAATACATTTTTCGTTGAATTATTCCTTTTTCGGTAGGTATGTTTGATATTTTAATTCTTGATAGGCCGAAAATGAACTCTGTATTTCCTTTGAGCATGTATCGGAGGAACGATTTAAGAATATCTTAGCAAGATTTAAAATCAATGAAATTAAAATATCAGAGAATAACTGAAGGTACCAGAAACCAAGTAATTATATCATATATAATAAAGCGTTTTTATTTGCGAAAGATGGAGACTAAAAGTCTTTCATACCAAAAATCTTTCTTTTCATCTTTGTGAATCATATGAATCTTCATGAATCATCACATCTCTCAAAGGAGTACTGATAACTCTCCTGTGGTATCTCCGGGAACACTTGATAAAAATTCAGTTTGATCATGTTACTGTTACACTCTAATCTCATGCATAAAACGCATTTGCGTTTTTTGCTTCACACCTGTTCCATTCTAATGTCGATTTTCTGGGTGTTTATTCCAAAAATTCGAAATTTTTTAGTCAATTTTTCAGTATTTAGTCGACTTTCCTTTATCCTAATGATATACATATTTGGAATACACGCCTCCTTCGAGAATTTAAAACCTGCATGGTGAAAGTAGCATTACTATAGTCATAACTTGTCTCAGTTTATTGCCACAGCCATTTCCGTCTTCGACCGATATACGCTGAAGACAGAAAAATTTAATTTACAGTATGTTAGCAGTCTTTCATTAATCTGTCTTCTACCTTTTGGATTCTTATGTCCGATTACTTTTCCTTATTTAGTTTGGTGTGAAACGCTGTCGTACATTATTCATTCTACAGATATGCGCGTATAAAGCAACACCTTGCGAGAACTGACTGAATTGCGAGGAATTTTATTTGCATCTTCCCGTTGAACAATCTTCGGATTGCGGAAGGGTTTACATCAGCAAATTCCTCTTTCTTTGCGTCCAAAACAAACTTTCACTGCAACATTTTCATTACAGAGTGATTACTACAGTTGAGATAAATATATTCTAAAAGCCTTGTTTGCGCTATGGCGCATACGTATTTCCATGAGTAATCAAGGGGAGAAACCATAGGTCCGGTATCTTATGATTAATAAGTAAACGGAGTCGAAAATCGTCATTGTCTTTTGTTTTGGTTTCATTGTTTACTGTTCAGATATTCCTCTTCTCCCTAACTTTTGAGACTTTTATATTAAACGCTCGAAAGAATCAGTTGAGTAAAATCACGTGAGAGTTACAGCTCAACTTTTTACCATTGTAACTTCATCAAAATGAAGAGTAACGAAAATTTAAAATTCGTCTGAATATTCATAACCCGAAAGATCTTAGATAGGGATACATTTAGCATCTCATTGAAAACTACTACTATAACTTTAAAAATTGCATTTTAGAATTATCAATCGTCATTTTCCACTCGAGGGAGAGTAAAAATTAGGAATGTATTGATTTAATCTTTATTATGGCTCCGATGCCGATAGATCTCTTCGTTATTTACTCGTAAACACTTTTCTTCCCACATTATCTTCATAAATAAAATCCATAAAATCCATAAAATATTTCGAAATTGTTTTTCTCAAAATAAGCTTTATCTTCTGCGTATCCAAATCAGGTTTTTCGCTTTGTTGACCAACAAATTCTCTCAATTTCGTCGAATTCTACATTCCCGTTATTCGAGGCCACTTCATGGCCAATGAAAGTTACGCGTTACAAATGGAAAGGCGGAATCACTTTCATGAAACATGCCAATCCACTTAGGAAAGTAAATGAATTTCATTGATTTGAAGGAAAGATGAATTATTGATCAGAATGAATTTGTAAAACCAATTATCTTTTTCAGTTGATTCCAAACTGTAAACATTTCTCACATTAACACTGTAGCTCATGGAACCAGAATTGCCATTTGGTAATTTTCAGATATTTTATATAAGAAGTATGAATTCACATCGTATTCTCAACGATTACTTCAAGATGGCAATCTTTATAAAAATTATTTCCAGCAAATAAACTCTCAGAACATTATTCTACTTCAATAACTACGAACAGGGAGGATTCTTAGGAAGCTAAATGTAGCACCTCTTTTTCTTTGCTTCTGATTTACTATCTTCCTCCTCTACCTTTCAACGTATGCCTCATAAAAGATGAAAATCGTAACACTAGATATATTTGTGCAATTAATTTATTATTTTCTATCGAAGAATTTACCGATTATCCTGTGTTTTGTATGAAATGTGCTTATCTTTTTATCAAAATTTAAAGTTTGCCCTGTGAGGAAGTTTTTCTTGGAATTGTAATCTGTTGGTGGCTCGTGAGGAAAAAATTGGACCCCTTGGTCGCCTCATACTTTCTTGCTTAATATGAAGGCGACCTTTCAAAACTTACGTAATCATAATGTTTTTTATGTATGATTTTTATATGCTACTTTTACCATCACTAAGGCAACGTTCACAATAACCTATGGTACAGCACAATTACAGGACGGAATAGTTGGGTACCGAGCTGTCAAACAATTTTCCATGCCTAGAATTAGTGAATGTTAACGCAGAACTTATATCAAAGCCTCATGAAGGAACGGTGCCAGTTGGAAACTGTGGTAATGAAACAGAATTCAATTTTGCAATAGGAATAGGAAATTTTTCATGTTCGAATTATTAATGATATTCAATTATTTTAATTCTTATTCATTATTATTTAAACAGTATCTTTAAAAACGATCAGAATAGTAGGCAGATTTCCGACACCCTGGTGTTTCCGCCGCTCTGACCATCGTGGTCCGAGTGACCTCTTAGAAACTCTCCTGCTGGGAGTTCTATCTATCTTCTGAGTCCTATTTATTTTAATATCTAGTTATATGCTACAGATCTATCTCCCTTAAAACTCGAAATTCTTTGTATCTTCTGAAAAACAAATTGTATGGAAGCTTCTGCTGAAGCGTAATAATTCTAACGAAAAGAGAACGATTTAAAGTAGATTAAGGAGAGTAAACATGATTCTTGTTAAACTTGTTTCTCACAGATTTAAAAGTATCTCTTCAAATAAAAATTAACTAAATCCCAGTTTTCTGTAAATGATAAAATTCCTGTTTTCTGTGCGATTATGTTAGTTAGGTAACTAAAATAAATCACAGTTTAATTTCTGGAATAAGCATTCTTCAATATTCAATATTTTTCAAAACAGTCCTACCTTATAAACGACCAATCCAATACGAACTAACGATAATAATTCTTGTAATGAGCTTGACTGATATTTTTTCGATAAATTCGACTGCAAAGAATGAACTGTTGTTAATGATAACGAAATATATATAATGTTTTTCCGAGATCGCCTTACCAGCAATACTGAATTGAAATGATTTTTAAAAAGGAAGAATAGCGAACAGGAAATTCCTTTCCTTTCCTCGACTAACGACAAAATAAGATCGAAAGGAATCTAAAAGCGGATGGATGATAAGGAATCGCATGGAATCCGTCAATGAAATCACGAGCTCGAAAGATCACGGAAACTGCCATTTGATATACTCGAAGAAAATCTCTTCTTTTTAAAACATTAAAAAAAACCATTTGATACTGTGGTAAGAAATACAAGTATCTGTTTAGAAAAGAGGACAATCTACAAAGAGTCTATTTCAAGAGACGTACACATGTATATATATAACCTAAGTGAAATAAGTAGTACGAATGACTTAAGTATATCAAAAGGAGCATATTTTTAACACCCCTTAAACACTTCTGAAGTTTCCAGGACAAATGTATAAAGTATCCCTGTCAAAGATAAGGAAAAGGTCTTGAAATGGTGATAATGATGGCGCCATTAACAATAACTAAGGAAAGGCATATCGTATGTATGTCACGTAGATGTAATTCCAGAGGAAATAAAATCGATTGAAAATGATTAACTGCATGAGAATCCATGACAAAGAATTTAAAATACACTTTTATAATACATATTTTCTACAGGTTGTAAAACCAGCTAACATTTCGGTTATAATGATAAAGAGTGTGAATCTTTTAAACATCCTTCCTCAGAAAGTTTATAAAACTTGATAAAACGATGAATTATGATGTAAACGAAGCGTTTTAATCTATATATCCGAGTTATATACCATCACCGGCGCTTAAATTACTTAAGGTATAACACCATAATTTACTTTGAAATCACTGAATGTTTTACTCTCTATATATCTGGTGCAAGTATTATTCTCTCTATATATAAATGTAACGAGTGTAGAAGAAAATTTCGCTTCGTAAAAAGGTTGTTATTTGAACCTCAACAGGAGGTTCAAAGAACTTCCCGAGGCTTATGTAATCATCGATGAATTGATATTTGAGAGTTTCAGTTGAAAAGTTGCGTAAAATCGGCCTTTCTTCGATCCAATCTACCTCATGAACAGATTTTGCATTCCTAAATACTAGTGTATCGATGAGTGTTTAGTAATATAGTAGTAGTGTATAGATGAGGTCTTAGAGACAAAGAGACTCAAACTGGTCTTCTTAATGTTAATCAATACAGTTCGATCTAAAAATTTGTTACAATAAATATTAGTTTAATTTATTCAGATATCGAATTCTTTCTTTATTTGCAACTGTATTCAAATGCTGCTAATAATACTAATCAAATACTAACAATGTATCAGACCGCCTGTCAGTGTTTAGCTTACACAAAGCTATTAGCTTTACATTTTGCAGATTGCTATCGCGTGTCTTTCGCGGCAAATTGAGCTTTAAACTTTAGCTCACGCATGGCGGAAAGACAAGACAGTCTAGTATTTCCATCATGAGCTCGCGTCTCGCTTATTTACGGTCATTGACGGATCACCCGAGATCGAAGGTTTCTCGTATGAAATTTTCATAGCTGTCTTCTATGAGAGCACTTTCTCTAATTTTGCTTGGCAACAAAAAGATTGCTTCTGATTTCCTTTCCTAAAATGATTTCCTACCAGTGTCAGAAAAAATTTTCATAATGATTATATAACGAGATTCATCATCTTACGCTACATATTCTCGAGTGCTTAGATGCAACTTTCATCTGCAGTTTCTCTTGTATTTAACGCCATTCCTGTATGAGTCTTTTATGGGGAAAGAATAATCGTTCTAATCTTACTTTATAGTCTCTCTTACCGATTGCACTATTCGTATAAGCGAGTTTTTGATATTTCTTATGTATAGTTTTCATATGTGAGAACATCGATAAGAGATCTCTAGGCGTTCAAATATGTAAACAACAATTTCGTTGGCTCCTACGAGTAACCCAATAACAATTCTATTTCTTTAGGAAAATTTTACCATGCAGCATTTTCGTTCATTAAACTCTTATTTGGCTAGAGACGCATGTATATGAGACTGGAATCACTGAGTAAAGAAATTCTCCCATAGATACATTGACAAAATTTGCTCAAAATGCAACTAATGACAAATTGGTTGTAACGCATCGATTTGGTTCGATGATGAAAAGGCCAACGGAGTAAAAAGCGATACTTGGCAAATACCTTTTCGAGTGGCACTTGATTCTGATACGATATAAAGAGGAAGCGGCGCTAGCTTTTTCTCCTTGACAGCTTCGTAATAACTATTATCCAAAGAAATGTCAATTGGATGAGTATACATCTTCATAAATCTTCACTTCATTCCATTCTGACTTTTCGATTCTATGTGAGCTACATATTTGCTAGACTATCGACTGACTGCCGCTAAAATTTTATCATAATGGCCCATTGTAGATAATGATATATAATTGCATATATCAGGAAATTTACCGAGGAAATTGAAATAAGGTTATTTTAATAAAAGGTTTATTTAAGATATGGTTTTATTTTCATCATTCAGAATATCATAAAAAATTACTCAATTTGATCACGTAGCGTAATATTATCACATTGCTTTCTGGGATCATTCAAATGAAATGTACTTGCGTCATCATGTTAACTTGATAAGTCAAAGGTGCATAAATGCTCGTTAGAAGAATAAATATTGCATTTTAATGGATATATAGTAAAATATAAAATTATCACACTTTTTATTTTGATAATTTGATTACTTTTAAAGTTTACATCAGTAACATTTCCCTTTTGATAGTGGTAAATATTATTTAATTACTTTAGGTTGGAATATCTCTCAGTTCCTGCAATTATTTTAATATTATTATAAAATTAATTTAGAAGTTTTTGAAACAATTTTTTTATTTTCATAAAATCGAACTAATGGCTTTCAATGCTATCCATATTGGTTTCTGCACGGGAAACGTCGGATAAATTTCTCGGTTATATAGTTTAATATCTAAAGAGAGATATCAATATCTAAAGAGAGACTGGATAGCAATGATCCACCTTTTTATTTAATAACTATCTTTTTCATAATGGGATTCTATCAAATAACGGCCTTATTAGTAATAGTAATTAGCACTAAATAATTCATTATTAGGAAATTAAATAGTAAGATATCTTTATTGTATTACAAGCAAAATTTGAATATTTTGCATTCAATTAAACATTTATATTCAGTATGTTGTAGCAGAAACAAATGAAAGCTATTCGTGCATTTCTGAAGTAATTCTGATAATAATTTATTCATGACGCAGAAATGCTGTAGATTTGTGAGTTTGTCTTACGTTGTAGATCACATACCTTACATCCGATTTTCGTCAATTTTTTGCGTTCGCGTCCTCTGAAACCAGGAGGGAAGTACTGCCGCATTTTAATACGCTTATTTGCTGGATTCCAGCCAGGATCGTTTAGATAGATTTCCATAAAGAATATTTTTGTATAATATCATAATTTGCGAGAATTTTGAATTATATTTATTGAAAAAACTTTGGAAAATACCCGAAAATTTGTGGTTATAAAACAACCCATCTCCCTGATAACCAATGCGAGTGCTGAATCCGAGTCCATACATTTTTCCGTAGAAATCCATTGAGAAATTATACCTGCATAAAACTGATGGTAAGAGTTGACGATAGACTATTTGATGAGGAGGAAATTTTTAGCATTTGTAGTTACGAGCGATTTGAAGTGAAAAATCATAGGACATTAAGGAATTTTCCTTATTCAATAAGGATTTACAAATTATGAAGCGACTTAAAATGCTTTTCGATAGGCAAATCTTCATCGGCGTACATGAGTAGAAAGTAAGCCGTCTTCCGGCGGGTTGCAGGAGGTCCGTTCGTCATGATTCCTCTGATCAGTTACTGTAGCAGTATGTCAAGTAAATAAGTACGTTATTCCACGTCTTATTTACTACACTGGCCACATTTTGGTTTCGTGAGAGGCAAATAAGTCACAATCAGTGAGGCACTTATCAACTTTTACTTCCCGTTAGAAACCACTATCCAATTCAGTTATTCCATATTGTAATTTGAGCTTGTACGTGTATGTGTGAATGCTCGCCTAAAACCTGTGAACCAGAAGTTTACTAACTTGCTGACCTGCATATTGTTAAAAATCAACCCCCCGCAGATAATACACTTCTTTATTTTATAGATTTCGGCTTCAAATTATGAGGGCTTCATAAGATATCGTAGTTTTCACTGAAAATTTTCGTTCTCAATGACCTGTCCCATTGAACGATAAGAGAAGTTAGATTCTTATGTTTACAAATAGGGCTACTATCTTACTTCTTTTTTCCCCGTTAAAAATCTAAGAGCAATTCAGCTAGAAAATCATAAATTTCATTCCATTCCAATTTCAAAGTTAAACATCACAGAAGAATAATCTTGATGTAATTTATTGGTTAAACGTATGATTGAAGCTGGTGTGTAATATTCAACGATTTATTATCGTAAATAAATTGTTAATTACATCATTTACTGTGATTGTAGACATCAATATCTTCCCACATTAATTTAAAATAAGGAAAAATCAATCTCTGATAATTTTGATGGGAGTATTTATTCATCAGTTAATTTTAAGTACTTCGATATCAGAGGGCAAAAAATAATTTCAAGCTGTCACAAGTTTTGAATATTTTTAAGAGCAACAGACCTCAACCTTCGTTACGGTGATTCCGAAATAAAAAGGAAATCTGGCGGTTAAGAGCGCTTATTAGATAACCCTCGCGGAGCTCATGCACAGTAAAAAGTTCTCAAATTTTTCGTGATTACTTTTGAATTTCACGGTCGACACTTAACCGGTTCTGGGAAATTATGTAGATATAAGCATCAAGGAGCGAAAAAGTTAGTATAGCAAGTACTTAACCAAATACTGTTCCGATGGTCTTCCGATGAAAACTCAAGAAACTGTGTCAGCTGTTAAAAACAATAATAAGAGTTATGTAATATATCTTCATGCTGAGTTGTCAGCCAGAGGATAGTTTATTTGCAACGCAGCCTTCCTTTCTCCCCTTATTCACTTTATTCCGTAATGATTGCAAATCTAAGCAATTATCTATATCTCGAAATTCGATGCAAGTCTATAATTCTTCCCTCACGCCATTCCTCACAAAACTGTCTTCAGGGAACTATTATCTCCGATTAATT
This sequence comes from Pachydiplax longipennis, assembly GCA_036926295.1. Classification (NCBI taxonomy): domain Eukaryota; kingdom Metazoa; phylum Arthropoda; class Insecta; order Odonata; family Libellulidae; genus Pachydiplax; species Pachydiplax longipennis. Next base: position 17,599,905 of record JAVFKF010000024.1, on the reverse strand, counting down.
TCCCTCTTCTTTTAGCGGAACTTATCTAAGAATTATCTTTTCATTCATCCATAGAAGAACGAAAAAAGGCAAGAAAGCTAAACAGATTACTTCGGCAACCAGGAAGTATTTTTTTCGAGACGCAAAATCTTTATCAGTCTAGCCAAGACATAAAAAAGAATCTCAGATTCAACTTTATATTTTGGACCCACCGAGACGTGCACCTTGTCTATTTGTCAAGTCATACGATAAGAAACTTCACGTCTTGGAGAATGATGAAACTGGAAATGCTCGTGCCATCACACTCTCGGATTCCGTCACATCAATTTAATTAAGTTTCATTTCCCTAATAATGAGTAGAGGGAGACAAAGGGTAGCGTAAGTGCTCTTACGAAATGCATTGATACCGGATTGCTTTTATTCCAGAGAATAATCCGAGAAAGCGTTATCTTGAAGGCCATTCACCTCGCGACGAAAAATCACTATTTCTGACCGTCAATTTTACAGAGGTCAATGCCAATGAACAGAGCTTTGGCTTCATCCCTTATCTCGCAGTATTTCTGTCTCGGGAGAGTGGATTCGAAATCTTTGTTGGTAGTTGGGAGGGGAGGAAGCGAAAGACAAATGGCGAACTAGGAAGTCTCGATTCACTTTCAATTCGTAGTTGACTTTTTTTGTAGTAGATGTCACATCAGAATTCTTTTTCATTTCTTATTGGAAGAAAAGATTAAAATATTCTCTTCCTTCTTTCCTTTCGGAATTTAGATCCCATGGGGGGATGAATCAACTGTTGACCACAAAAAAGGGGTGGATCTAGAAATTTGCTAAGGAAGGGGGCGATTGAAAACCATTTTCTTTTGCACCCTCTTAAAAGTACAGTAGTCTTAGTGCCAAAAATCTCCATCGCAAGCGATAACGAAAAGGCGATATCCCCTCCTACGGATCCGCCTCGTTTCATATGCAAAGGCATATACAAGAAAAAACTGTTGATAACTGCCTTTAGGCTCAGTGAATTTCTTGAAAAATATGAAATTCAACACTCGGCGCCGTGATAGTGAAAGAAATATTTGGTATTTGCTAATGTGTTCAGAGTCTTTAAGTTAGTTGAGTTAAATGAGTCTTTAATTTAACTTCAATTATAAGAAAAACTTTGATAACTTGTATTTGGTTTCGAAAACTTTAATCTAAATTCTACGATTGTTTATTTACATTCTATGCTTAAAGATATGGCGCAATGATGCATTTTACAGGTCTTTATAATGTAAGTTATGTTACAATAAAAACAGGATAAATGCAAATAAAATAAGTGAAGTTCAAGTGAGATAAAAACATTCGATAAAGATATAAGATGTAACAAAGGATCATAAAATCGACTTGATTGTTAAAAAGTCTTCACACATACGCACAATTTTTAATCATTTTGGATTCATAAAATAAAAAATAAAACTTCCTCTACACCAGATATATCGACATATTGCGCTTCATTGGGGAACAGCATTTATAGTAGAGCGTATGATAAATTAAGCAATAGTGAATTTCCGATGTTTCTGGATGAGTATTGGCTGGACGAACAATTGATTTTTCCGACGAGGACTGCGTATAATGGCGAGATAAGGAGCCCGAGATATAAAAAAAGATATAAGTAGAAAAAAAGCTGAGTGATATTTTAAGGACTGCTATACTTATTAGATTAATTAGTAGTATGTACTTATTAGAATTAGAGGTATGTAAGTAATCACTGGAAAATTAAAAATATCTCAGCTTTTTGCATCAGATAATTTTACTGTCTCAGAATTCCTGATGTTTTATGAATTAACAAAGCCGAAAAGAAACCGAAAATCGAAGTAAATACTTGTTCTTTATGAAAGTTAACAGAGTGTTGCTTTTATTAATGGGAGAAACTTCATATAAGTAGGTCGCGTGAAAGTATAAGAGATCGCTTTAATAAAGAGTTACTTCAAGACATGCTGTTATCGCTTAAAGAAAAATATCAGGCGAGACCTTCAAAAAATTTTTAAGTTTTAATCTGGAGCTATTTCACACCGAAATATTATTATCTTCATTAGGCAGAATAAAATATTCGATGGCGATAACAAGGGTCACATTAAAAATTGGCTGCGCAACTGACATGCATGCAATGACTGCGAAGTAAGGAAAGACAGGAGAAATAATTCAGGATAATTTTTCAAGAGGAAATCTCTTCTATGATTTGTTTGTTGTTAACTCAATCCTATTTTAAAGGCGAATGTAGTTTCCTCCTGACAAATTGTCCTGATTTATTTCTTTTGGCATAGAGTACTACAAAGTTATTCATAAATCAATTAATTTATATACACGGAAGGGCAATACAAATGACTCTGGCCTAAGCGAATAATTTAAGAAAAAAATATAGAAGTGTTTTATTCTCTGGGGGAATGAAATACTTAAATAATTATTACTTGATGCATGGAGAATCTCAGAAAATAATTTCCAAATTTTGAAGGCATGTTTAAATTAATGATGCTACAAAAGATATTCAGGTTGAATATAAAAAAGAATATTAACCTTTATAAATTTGAAGAGAATCAGACGAGGATGCCAACATAACTCAATCTTTTCATTAACCATCAAACTCAGCATGATTTTTGATAGAGGAATTATTAAATTTAATATTGAAAATTGACTTGGCTAAAGTTTTAGGTTTAGAAAAACTTCTTTCGGCTTGGGATTTGCAATTAATTTCTTTTGGTCATCAGTAAAAAATCACATTGTTTATTTTAAAGTGAAAATATCATTTATTTATGAGTCCCTCGCGTGTTTTGTATATCTGTTACAAGGGTCTAAAAATATTTTATTGATCCTAATATCGCTGTTCAGTGGTTTGACCAAAGCTTCAACGTTCATAACATTGCAAAGAGGTATAAATGCATGAAGATTCGAAATTATGTAAATTAAACAAAACACAGTGAACTCTCGATTATCCGGCGAATGATGGGGAGAAGATGCACAAGTAATCAGAAAACACGGATAATCCAAACTTTTATTTTTTCTTGTAATATTCATAATTTACATAAATAAACAATTTGTCGTTATTTACGCACCTTTTGTTTCTTTCGATTGTTTCTTGTACTCATTAAGAGTTTCACCCGTCTTCGGATCTTTTTAGAAGCGATAATGTAATTGAAGTCGTACTCCCACTGCTCCATAGAAAAGGTCTTACGCCTTTAAGTGAAATTTACTGATTTCATTAAAAGTCGAAAACAATGATTTTTGTGTTTGAATTTTTTAATCACATGTCGCGTAAAATATCGATGAAAGGTAAAAAAATCCTCGAATAACCGAGAGCTTACAGTGTTTCATTAAATTAACGAAGACTCCCGTAGAGCTTAGTAGGCAGCGTGTTTGCCTTTGGTGAAAGCGGTCCCAGGTTCGATTTCCGATGGCAGCCTATATGTGCAAAATGAAGTGTTGAAGCACTTTTCATAATAATACTACTACATTAACCGGCGATTAAATAAGTAACACGACTAATCATCATCCATTTCTCCTTGTGCTTAAAAATGTCTGTGCTTAAGCGAGTAACTAATTCAAGCTAATCAATTGGTCCCGTAAATTACGAATTTGCGATAAAAAACTGGTCTCACTGGTGGAATTTACTATTAACTATATCGTATTTACCATTAACCTCAATATTCCCTCAATTTATTAATTGGAGCAAGGAAATTAAAGCAAAGCTTGATAAATAGACCAATACGAGATTAGTTGGAGAGAAGAATCTATAGAAGAAGAGTATTAGAGAGAGAGAATTTAGGGCAACGACAAGACTTGAAGATAATTTTGACTGAAGGGGAAACAATTCAGAAACTTGTGACTCCATCTCATTGAGAGCTCGAAGTTAAGCTCTGAATTGAAATTGAACTCTGACCTTTACTGAGTTCTGCCTGTGTTTTATACCATGCTCCTACCTTTGTCAGAAACATTTACGCTGTTTTAAAATATATTGTAAATTTACATCGAAAAGGTTTTGGCGTTAATAAGAGTACAATAAATATACGGAAATTGTTCATAAGTGGATGTTTGTGAGGGTATCAACTAAATAAATTTTTTTAAATATATAAATTGAATGCATATTTGGAATAATTTACTGACGTCATATAGGAAATGCTCTTATAAAAAAATTTTAAAAGAAATTTTAAACCTACTCGACAAATTGCAATGTACACAAAATTTGTTTCGACCGATAACTATTGCAATAATATATGTCATCGTCTGGTAAAATATCTTTGCAAACGAGGCGTGTATATTTTTGAAAGGTGATGGAGAAAGGGAAAAGAGAAAATATTTAAGCTTAAAATAGTGGAGTCGAAGAGAGTTTTTGAAGAGAAAGTCAAAAGAATAAGACCAAGGGTAAAAGCAACGGAAAGGTTCAAGGAAAAACTTTAAAAGACATTACTAAAAGAATGGAAGAAGAGGAATGGGTAAGTGGTGGCGGGAAGGAACAAGATGGCGGTCCACAGACGCCTTAATCTGACAGTGTCGTAAAGAAAGGGTCAAGGATGATGTAATGATGAGTGGAAACAATAGAGGTGATAGAGGTTGGTAGGGGTAAGGAGAATGAAACTAATAAAATTAGAAGAAAAAGACCACGGAAATAGTGATTTTTAACCAAAACTTTACCAGGGCCCTAGACTAAGAGGGTTTCTCTATATGATCAATAAGCGAGAGATCAGGGAGCTGAATATTTGTAATCTTTTTCTTAAGATGCAGAAAGATAACGACAAGATTATATAATTATACATGTGCATCTTATTTTGATGTACTAAGTACTTTCCGCCACTCCTGGCTGCATTGATGGATCTGGGGTAGAAGGAGTAGCGAAGGAAACGATTTGACAAATGAGCTTGAATTAAAATCAGATTGAGATATTTTTCACGAACACCTTACATCTACTACATTTAGCAAGACAAAATAGCACTGAAATAGTTGATTGGAGATGAGTTCTTAAGAAAATTTTCTTTAATTTTCTTGTCACATTTCTAGATAAGCCACTGCCTGGCTATAAGAATGGTGCTGTTGTTGAATGACAACCATCGCATCCCATAATTTACGACCTCCAACTTCAGCTTGTAGAGACTTGACTCGAAGTCAGAAAAATGTTATTTTCAATAGAGCATCAGGCAAGATTCAAACTATTTCTTACTAACGTAACGATGAGGCTTTTTGATTATTTTCTGTTTCATATTATTATTGCTTCAATATTTCACAGTTCCAATATTTTGATACAGACAACAGTTGTTCTACGTTCCTGTTACTATAATTTAATGAATATTTATAATATTCTTTAAGGGAATGTTTTTCATTTTTATCATTATCATTTACTTTCATGTCTGTTCTATGGCTATGACAATATTAATGCCTAAAGAAGATAAGAGGGGTCATCACTACGGGTGATTCTAAATAATGGCTTGTATGCTGGCCATGCCTCATTGAATACTATGAAATGTGTTATTCATAGGGTCATCGTTCTGTGCCGTACGTAGACTTTTTCCACTCACAGCATTCTGGCTTAGAGAAGCAGGGCAAACAAGTTGCTTAGTTAGCCCCATTCCCTCCCCTATTCCTTTATCAGCTAATGGTGGAGGTGTTGAGGACCCAACCAGCCTTCGGGCTGACGACATAACACATGTTAAAATAATCATTTCAATATTAGTGTTCACTATCACTTCACTAAAAAATTCAGCAAAAGTAATTCCGTGCTCCTTGTAGGAAAATCGGAAAGTGGTTAAGAAAGAATGTGAAAATTGAATCAGGAAAATTCTGTAAGCAGTTTTAGCCCTCAATCTTAGCTTTGGCCCAATTTTTCAAGTTTTGAAACGCTTGCCTTTGATACGCATTTGAAAGAGATGTGATTTTTGCAAAATTTTTCTTTTTATTCTATTCTAACTTCCTACACAAGCTGAGAGAGGTTCTTGGATCTGCGATATGAGAAAGAGGTCGTTCTATGCGTCATCTCATCCTCTTCCGACTTCTTAATAATTTTTGCTCATTATTCATACTCCTGTTGTCAGGGGTTAAGAATGTTACATTTCTATTTTTTGCTCTGTGGTGGTTTTTGTATAGAAGAAATAGTGACTTATTTAACATTACAGTTAATAAAAAGCGACGTATTTAAGTGTGCGAAAAGCACATGAAGGACACAATGAATCGAAAACACCACGTTAGCGCGGAAACAGAAGTTGGTGTCGAGTGGTGCGCACGTGGATGAGTGAGTGAGTGGATGGGTAGGGTCGAGGTTCGCTTTCCTTCGCCGAGGGGTAAACAGCGGCAACTGAAAGGAAATGGGAAGTGTGATGATGAGTCTACTACGAACATTAGAAGTTGCGAATTATCCGATAGTTGCGTTAGTGGATAGTGCAATGGGACGTAGAGGGGAATGGCTTCATACATGACTTCATTGTAACCGAGTTAGTTTGTAAACATCACGTGAGAATATGAGGCGAAAACTACGGTCTTAGGTTCTCTCAGAAAAAGCGGCAAGACGTCACAAAATAAAGAAATCTTTCCTGATAACCGATAAATTTTAAATGGGCGTCGATCTCTGATAAGTCTCTATCATTAACTTTGATTTCGCATTTTAACTCTTCTAAAATTTGTGCATGGATTTTTAGAAGCAATACATATGTCGACTTTGGTGGTACATATGTCCTTTGGTGGAAATCACATGACGCAAAGTCTTTCTGTATCAAACATGTTAGCCATGTGCGGCTTCCAACTGATTAATAGTTCTTATCTCTCCAAGCTTTCCTACTCGCTTATCGCTACCTCCCTTTCGCTATCATCTACGCTTCAATGTTTCCCTTTCTTTTACAAATGTGTTTGAATTTATTCCCTTTATTTTTCCCAATATTTTTGCATTTCCTACGTTGATTATATTCTTCAACATTTCGTTGAACCCCCTTTGGTGATGGCTAGCTGAATCGACCAGATCACACGCACAAAACTTATCTCGAATTCGTATTAAGGATGTAGAGAACGAGAGCGAACTTACCGCCTACGGTTCTATTATTGGATTTTCGGATTTTTTGAGGAAGTGAAATCGCCGGCTTGGGTTCCCTTGGATTGGAATGTCTGCATCGATGCGTTTAAAAGGCAATCACAGAAGTGAACTGCTCTTTGTACTCCTAAGTATATATACATATTTCCTAGTCACAAAAAATCTTCCGTCTGCTCCTTTTCTGTCCTGCGGGCGTGGGGACTCCACGAGGACTCTATTTTTATGCGAGGTCATCACAGCTCCGACGCCACTTGTAGTTCATAAGGGAACGCCTGACACGTGTTTTACACTGAGAATTCAAGACAGGTTGCCCAAATCTGAAGTCTTTAGGAGAATATGCAGATATTTAGCTACTTATCCGCAAGCAGTCCTTTTCCTCTTCTTTCGACGTGACACATGTTTGACTATTAATGTAAAATTTCGAGTAGAATTGCAGACTTTACTGTAAAAAGAGATATGTTAGTTTGCCATAATTGTGAGCCATTTGAAGGTGTGTTTCCGACTCAGTGTCCTTTCTATGTATTTCATTTTTTTCTTTATGCGAGAAATAGCTTGTCTCCAAAGCCGGAAGTTTCGCCAACCACGAGTAATTTCTTGTGATATTTCGTCATTCTAGCGTACTATCACTCCTTACTCATCATTAAGTTTTATTTTTTTACATTATACATCACAGAATTTACGGGTATAATTTGATAATACCCCATAGATAAATTTCATTGGAAATGATGTATCAAGGATAACATTTAAACGTAGCTAATTAGTGATAGTACTTTATGGTGAAGAAATGACACAGAGGTGTAGGAATATGTCTTAAGTATGCAAATATGTTTTCTTCTTATTTTTGCAAATGCAATGCACAATTACAGCCAAGAAAGAAGTACTTTATAATTTGGTTTCGAAATACAATGTTTAATTTTGATTTTATTTATTTATTGCGAGGAAAATTATTCAAACCAAAGAACTCTGCTCTTGTACAAAAATTGCTAGAGACCAAAAATAGGCTTTTCAGACACTAATTTTCAATTCATTATATTTCTCCGTGAAATATTGAATTTTTATGAAGCTCGTTATATTTACAGCTGCTTACTATCTTCCACCCCCTATATCCCCCCTCTATATCCAGTTATTATTCGTTGATGTTTTGAGTCAATTCCCGAATTTCTAACTGCTTTCGCATTAATAACCTTTAAAAGGTTTCACCTTTTTCACTACAAATATAACCGCCACGCCAAAGATACGTGAAAAAATCATTTCGTATGTATGCTGTGTCACGTTTCGTTGTCGCTTATGATTATTTCCCAAACCAAAACATAAAATTTAAAGTAATGATCTTAAATCTAACGATAATAATATGAAGAGATACGATAATTTTAAAATTCGTGTCCTACTCAAATTACGATCTTTCCTTCGCTTCGAAACGTAGTTTTACAGCTGATAGAGTTAACGACGCGATTGCGATTCAGATAGAGACTTGTGAACATCTGATTAGTTGTATGAGTTTAGTTTGAATTTGGAGCAAGAATAACAATCATTTATCATAAATTTTTATCTTCATCTATGCAGATGGCGTACCTTGGCCTAAATGTATCTTTTTGTACTCTTCAATACATTATATAACGCCAAAGTACACGCTTATTGATAAGAGAATTCAAACTATAGATAAGAACGAAAAAAATCGATGTTGAAAATAGACACACGCAAATATACAGTATGATGGAAGTACGAATTGGGGTATTTTCGTCATTGAATATAATGAAGTATGAGAAGGATAACTCGATTGAGTATATTGTAATAGAGCTTATTAAATATTCAGATCCTCCTTATAATTATAACTAAGAAAAGAGACATAATAAAGCTTTTCCATAATTTTTAGAAAAAATAATTTTTTTAGTTATGGTGAATCAGCATAAAACTACGTCTTTCTCTGTGAGTTATATACTGTATAGATCTTCGCTATCGAAAGCAAATTGATTTGTAGAGTCGATTTGAAAATGATGACGCGATAGAGGAGACAGAAGCCAACTAGAATGGTGGCTGTAATAATTACAATAAATCATGAAAGTGAAATTGATGTTTGACAATCTATTAAGCAAACTGAGATTAAGCTGTGAACAAACTCCAGAGATAATTTTCTGCGTCATAAGATAAAACTTTGCAGAGCATTTGTCAACTTAGTCCTATGAATGAGAAGAGATACAAATATTGGTTCGTTCGGCTGTCCGGAACACTATACGCTGTATTTTGGCAGCGTTAAATTTTGACAGGTTGATTCTCAAAAATCAAAATGTTTGGGAATCGGCAATCAGAATCGTAATTAAAGTAGATCATGGGTAATATTAACTGGAGAATGAATTGAACAAGAAGTAAAGAAATTTATATATTTATTAAATCATTGCTTTCACACGGAACTTGTATCTTAATCTATATCTTAATAGGGTATGCCAGATAACTAAAAACCCGTCTCCTGCTTCTCTCTACATTATGGAAGACTACCCAATTTTTATGGGTTTTTGCATACTTAGACATTCCCGCCAAGGTTTAGGAATAGATTCATATATCAGAAACTCTTAATAAATTGACTCCGGATCGCATCAATATCTTTTTTTTTACCAAACATTACCATATATTTTTTATATTAAAACATAAGTGTTCATGTAAAATGCCAAAGAGTGATAAAAGCAAGCTTTCAAGCAGAAAAAATAACCGGCCGAAATAAATAAGTTGTATTTTTCTAAAATGAAAATTAGTTTCCATGTCGTACGCGTTATAATATTGGACGCCTCTGTCGAACTCGTATCGGTTACCATACGATTGAATGACACTCTTAACAGATCACTAAACTTTACAATTATGGTAATGCCATTCACAAAAAATCATTCATTTTGTACATACTCTTATTTCCCAACTAGTGCGATACAAAAAAATCCAAGAGTGAGCTACTATGCGCATCCGAAATTATGATCATCCGACGACATGACACACGCTAAATTTCCTACTTTTAAAACCAGCAAAAATCAACAAAAAAGTATTCAAACTCAATTATAACGTTTCTTCATAAATAAATGAGTTTTACACGTACCTTGTATGTAATAAAAGCCTTTACGTTTCTCTCAAATACTCGCCTGCATGTAAAAAAAACGAATGCCTGCAGAACTGACACTCGACTGATCACTTTCAGCTTCACAAGGAATGCTTGTTGTGTGGAGGGGAAATAATACTTCAGGATAAGCTCAAAAAGTGCAACGCTCGGCAGGATGAAAACTAAGGAATTCAACATTCGGTGCCTATCCATATCAAGGGCCTCGCGACTTCCAATCAGTGTGATCTCAAGTCTCTTATTCTATCTTCAAAGATCATTATACCACAGAATTAACCTCTATTTCATCCTAGATTTGACTGCTCTATCCGAAACTATCATACTGGAGTGTGATTATTTATTAATTTTATAGTCTAATTTGGTGTCGATCGTTCGCTCTCTGAATATATTTGTGTAATTTAATGCGCAAAATAATCACGTCTTTATCCAAACGAAAGTTTTACTTACATTTAAACCTCACAAAAACATGAATATGAAGTCTGAGTCAAATATTCACACCCTAACCATGATTTGAAAAAAGGACCTCCACGTCGCTAGACTATCATCAGCTTACCCCGAGAGCGCATAGAAGAAAATCTCATCTCTGATATATTTACAAAAGTTTGACGTAGAAATTTCTCGTCATAAAAATAAGGTTGTTGACTCCGTTGATTTCTGTATGCCAGAGAGTAATTAATGAAGACTATTTTTAAAATAGCATTGGAGCGGAAATTCCTCAAATCAAGTGTTGCACTGAAATATGTCGAATATATCTGTTATAACCAGTGCAACGTATATAACTTCTTATAACCAAAGTCTTTTTCTTCAGTTTTCAATCCGCAAATTGTTTGGCAGCAACTCCTCTCATTGTTCATCTACGTAGCTCGTACATCCTACGTTATCCGTTCCAGATACCTTGGCCTTTTTTTAATCTTCCCTTAATCTTTCCTTTTCATATTCCTTAACCAAAGTAATGGAGATTAACGCAATACAAATCCACGGAAAAGTGTAACAGTTATGCATCATTTAGTTTGATTAATTGAAAGGTTTGGAAGGAGGTTGAAAAAGAAACACTGAGACGCTTCGATCAAATGATGAACGAGAAAGCCACATTTTCTTACGAGACTTCTGGAGTTAATCCGATTAATCGATGCGGAGAATTGACGGGTACAGTGACTCCATGCGATGGATGTCTTGGGTTTGCATAACTTTTCCGGTTGGGAAAGGCGTAGAGTGAGTTGCATTTATGTTATGTGCTCGATCCACCAGCAAGTTAATTCGGTTTCGTTCGAAGAAATAGAACGAGGGAGTCGCTTCCTTTTGGGATCAAATAAAATTAATGTTAAGAATAAGTAATGTTTGCAATTTATCGTATATCGCATTTAATAACTCAGATTAATGATCCATGATAACCTCATCCGAGGACTCTTTACACATGGCTGAATTACAGTTTGTAATCCACATTAGAGCTCTTGGTTTTGGTGTGCCTGATACCGTGACAACCTCAATCATTTAATTCAGAGATAATTATGGAATGATCGGCTGAAAAAGAAAAAAAAATTAATTTCACTGAATTTCTAAAACTTGTGAACACAGAGTTACAATAAATAGTTTTTATATACAACCAAATGCCGCTGCTTTAGATTATATACGATTCCTATGTAACCATCGTAATAGCTCACAGAAGTATAAGCTTGGCCATTTACATCCACTCGCTAGCCGCCAATGGCGTATGGCAGTCCCTAACTAATCTATCCTGTTATATTCTCTACTATTTTGGCGAAAGAACGACCACAGATAACTTCTTCAGCAATTAATTCCTCGTAACGTGTTATCTGCATCCTTCTTTTACTGGAATTACATTGTTATCTACTTCCTGGAAAAGATCTGAAAAGATACATTTTTCGAAAGGCTTTCCATCTCCTGTGCCACATGCACAAAAAGGTAGACATATTTTTGATTTTTTTAGCAATTTTATCTCAAGATAATCTTTAACCGGTATTCACGTGGTTCGTTAAAGGAATTTCACAAAGAAACTTTAAAAGATAATTTCACTGACTTCCCAATTTCACAACTTTCACATTAATTACAAATTTTCTTCTTATCGTTGTCATAAACGGCTTAGTAAACGAGTTAAAAATGAAGACTGCTCGAAAATGTCAAAATTTCCATGTAGGGATAACTTTCCTCGGTTTTATTTAGTATCTTTTTATAAAATTAATTTTTCATTCACACACTTGGATTATCTTTTTAAACAGTGCCAACCATAAAAGAGAATCCGATAGAGAGGAAATCACTCCATCGTTAAATTATTGGTTGGATGCCAATGTAGCGCGAGAAATGCTCTCGTTATCATGCGTCCGTATCGTAAGGTGTCTCCACGCGTTAATTCCGTTAGGAAGGTAAACATGTGCATTTCGCAATCTTTTTCTGAGCCTCTTAATGGACTCCGCCCCTGAGAACCAACGTTGGTTGGTACGCACGTTGTTAACTAAATAGGTACGTTTCCGATTCGCAGAGAGCTCATTTCTTTATCACTTTTCTACCATAACGCGAAGTACATACACATTGAAATTGATGTTTTCTTTCCAGCATCAAATAATTCCTCTAATAATTTGTTCATTTTCTCATTAATGACCATGACCATGTATGAGCATAAAGAAGCACTCATTTTTTTAACGAATGGACTAATATGCAAGTTACTTTATAGTTCTTTCAAATAAATCAAATTATTTATTACTTTGCTTTTGACCAACTGCTATTGTTGAGCTTCTGAGATATTGCCTCAATGATTCTTGAAAAGCTAAGATTCTTGAGAAAAGTAACATATTAATAAACGATTCTGGATATAACGCAAAATATCTCATAATCACGTTATTCGTAATTTTTTAGACCAATTTTTTGCGTAGAAGGATTTTTGGAGAAAGAAAAAAATGCTCATGATAGCTTGAAAGATCATCAGGCGCTTATTATCATTTCACTAATTATTTCGATCGTTCGCAAGAAAGCAAATGTATGAAGGGAATCTTTACATAACTGTGAAGTATGTAAATTTCTTTCCTTCTCACTTTCCTCCGGCAATATCGGACAGATTAATGCTTACATTTCTCTTTAGAAATCGATTTGCTTAAACAAACATTGTTGGCATTTCAGAGCAAACGAATGTTACTCGTTTATTTCCATTTCCCTTCCGCTCAGTATTTGACGCAGGAAAACTCGTAAATAAGATGAAAATATGAGAACAGCTGTGGCGCAGTTTCCTTTGCTTGGGTTTACCAAAGGCGAGAACGATGTCCAATAGGTGCAACTGTGTTTCCTTGGACAGCAATCGAGTAAACGCTTGACTCAGCATTATTTTTCACGAAGCGTCAACAGTTTAAAATAAGTGCAAAAAAGGAAATTTTCTTAGTTTATTTACATAAATTTAACTAGATTTAAGGTATCTGATTTACCGTACCGATAGGTTTCGGCGAATATATAATGAGATATGGGTAAAAATGTCTTAGAAAATTCGTAATGGGGACGAAAGAGCAAGCGCAAAATGCCGGACGCAAATGAATTAGTTTTTAAGATGATAATATTGAAGACCGAGTAATTATTTCATAGATTGCGTGTCATAACGTCCATTGATCAAATATCCGCGTAATTACATCATTCTTTCGGGTGATTCCAGCATACGTTATCGAGAAGACGGATCTACTGTAGTTTAGGTTCGGATAAAATCAAAGAAAACTAATTATTTATGAGAAATTGAAGCACATTTTCCGAAATTAAAAAAGTGTACTTTTATTCTTACAATTAGCTATATTACGTATAGTTTCATAAGTTCTCCTCTTCGATAAATCATATATTCTTCCTTACCGCTTAAAATTTCTCATGCGTTTAAAAACATTCATCTTTACAATCCAAGGTACAATTGGGGAATTCTGTTTGGAGTTATGGATGAAAAATGTTAGTTACTTCTCTTATAAATCAGAGGTACACAACCCGTGGCTCGCGGTACGCATGTGGCAATACACCGTTTTCGATTTCGTCCCGTGGTTTCCCTCGTGCTTACCGAAGAACTCCCGGGGAGATAGATGGATGCATCGATTGAATTAAATGAAATTCCGCTAAAGTATTTTTCTGCGAAAGAAATTTAAGCAATCCAGGTCCTAAGTCCCACACAAGCAGAAAAGATAAAGTAAAATATACGAAGATTAGATTTCTACCAATTCATCTGTAAAATTTTGAGAGTAAAACTATAAAAGCGGCTAGTATATGGGACCCAGCGGATGAAACGGGTGCCCGCGAACTTGAGAAAATTCAACGCAAAGCGATACGTTTCGTTAAAAAATGCTACGAGAAAAAGGTAAGCGTCACGAAGATGCTCTCAGATACAGGTTGGGCATCATTGAAAGAAAGGCGGTTAGAAGCTAGGTTGCGACTCCTTAATAAATTTAGAGAAAGCACGTTTTCCCCTGACGTAGTTGATATTATGCGACCCCCCTGTTACTTCGGCCGATCCGACAATGAGAGCAAAATACGAGAAATAGACGCTAAACAAGTCGATTTAAGAACTCATTCTTTCCGCGAACAATACGCGATAGTAATAGGCTAAAAAAGTAGCTCAATCGATTGGTGTTTACACCCCCTGCCACACGCCGAAAGGCGGCTTGCAGGGTATTCATGTAGATGTAGAAAAGCTTAATTTTTGCTAAAATTAACCAAAATTTGACTTCTGTTACTATATGAATTTGTCAATGTTCAGGTATAAGATGTTGTTTATTTATTTACTAAACAGTTTCTAAGTGCGGCCCTCAAGCATGAAAACTATCCCTTCTACGGCCCTTTTATGGGTAAAGGTAGTTTTCTACTTGTGACCGCTGTGTAAAATAAGTGAAGCTCAGCTGACGAAGTCCAGAGGTCTGTCCAACCAGGATATGCCATTCAGGTTGGACACTTCAGTGCAATTTTTGACCGACTGCATTTTTGGAGAGTACGCATTAAAAACCACTAGGGGACCACGAAGTACGTAAAAATACGACACCGGCTTAAATAAAATAATGTTTACTGTATACTTGCTTTTATAGATGACTTTTATGAAGGTTCCAATATAAAAGGTTACAGATAACATCCTTTCGAAGTTTTCTGTTTAAAAATGCTGAGAAATTACTTCTCTTACCAAATGAATCTATTTAAAATATGGTGGAAATAGTACCTAAAGAAATTCGCCTGGATAGCCCAAGGATAAACGAATGTAAAAAAATAGAGGGGACCGAGACTCGAACCTGGATCTTCCACTTGCGGGCAGCCAGCATTAACTATTTAGTCGTTTTGCCGATAAGTCTCACATTAATTTATGGGCAAGGTAAGGGCTTTGTTTGCAACGAAAAAGATGTTATGCGCTATCTTCTTTCACAATGGTCCTCAAAGAGCTAACATACAAAGTGGTTTTGGAGGTAATTTCCCTAATTGTAAGGAGAAACCATAGAATAGGGATATGATGGTGGAAATGTTGTGTAAAAGTGTATGCCTGGTAAACCCAAGGGTAAACAAAGCATCCCAATAAATCATATGAGAACTTTGGTGAGAGAGCTCAATGGTTATGACAGCCGCCTGATAATCTGGGAACCCCTAAGATCTGGGTTCAAGTCCTTGTTCCTTTGCCTTTTTTCAGACTTGCGCAAATTTTTGGGCTTCTAAAAATTCTCATAGCCAATCACGGCCATTATAACCAATTATAGCAGTATAGATAATTTTCAGCTCCAGTTCAATTTCATTAATCCAAAATTGTAGCCGGAGGCTATTTTTAAATAACCCTCTCAATCTATAAGTCTGTAAAGAGAGTGGTGAATAACATTCTCTTGACTGAGGTTAAGGGTCCAAGTGTTGCAAAAGCTGAAATCCAGTCTTAGGAAAGGTAATGATTCATTTTGCTTAAGTCATTCTATATACCACATATCATGCTGTATATCCATCAAGCTTTGATCTGGTCCCATTGGGGTTATTGTGTCCCAGGTACATGTATTTGTGTGTAAAATATTAATCTTTGGTATTCTAATATAAAGATTTAATGAAAGGATGTTATTTATGAAATGAAAAGTGAATTAAAAATATATACCAAATGCATTGAAAAGTATACTCCCTAAAGGAAAGTATAACACTGAAATAATAGTAGTAATAATGTAGAACCCAACTGATAAGAAATGGTTATTCTCTAAAGTACTCTTCAAGAGAAATTACGACTCCTATTGCGATAATCTGCAAATACATGAATCGTATAATTGAGTAAAATCATGCAATGTTTCCTATTTCAATTAAGACTGAATGTGGTCATTGTCAAGAGTTAAAGTGGGAGAGTAAAAATAAATAAAACCAATAAACTTAACTGGTTAAATATCAACATGTGATATCAATTCATGTACAAGAGGATAATATCAACTCCACTATTGTCAACAACTGCTCTTTCCAACAATCCAACAAATGACAGTGAATTAGGTAGACCAAATAGATTAATTGTCCAAATTCCCTCTTGATAAAAGGGAAAGAAGAACCATATCAATCATATAAAGGTGTCTTACGACCATTCTAACTTTTTTACTCCCCATCAGAAATATTGATAACTGCTGCATTACATTTCATTGAGAAAGGATAAATAGCAACTTTTGTCCATTAAATCACTCATAGATTTGCAATGAATAGCAACATGAATAAGATTTTATCTTATAACACAATTAACAGCTAAATCTCATATTAATACACCAAAAAAAGCTATTTGAGAAATTCACTTCAGTGGCTCAAAATGTAGATCCCTTATATGTGTCAGGAAAAGTTCTTTATTGGGTATTTAAAAACTGCCAAAAGATCCATCCATAAAAAAAGTCCATCCTAAAAGGCACAATGGTGTGTCAGGGCAACATTTCACTGGGTGGGTTATGAACCTCAGGAATAACACCGGGCTCTGACGCCGGCAGCGTTGGTGGGCTCGCTGACCATTGGCTGTACCTTTGCTCTCTCGCCTGTTGCTGGTGTGCTCACTGACCACTTCGGTATAAGGCCTACAGCAATTGCAGGAGGTTTCCTAGCTGCTATTGGAATGCTGACATCATCATTCTTGTGCCAAAGTGTAAGTTTCACAGTTTATATGATTCAAAAATGTGGAAAAATTTTAACGCAATGAAAATGTGCTTTTTCTTTAAGTTTTAGATTATTTTGATTTTTTATGGCTGAAAAGTAAATTATCACAATTCGTAAGATTAAACATGAAACCTATGGTTCATTTTATTATTAATACTTTTTACTGTCTGATTTTTATAAGGGCAGAGTTTATGTGTAATGAAACAATGTTTTTCATCTTCCAAATAAAAATGTGACACAAATTTGAGAGTGTTACAGTAATAAGTTTAAACCACTTAATGGACCATTTCAGATAATTAATTTAAGGGAATTATAACACATATTTAGGTTGAGGCCCTCTACTTCTCTTATGGAGTGCTTTTTGGGGTTGGATCATCTCTGGCATACACACCCTCACTTGCAGTTCTCCCCTTACACTTTAATAAACGTCTTGGCCTTGCCAATGGACTTGTGACTGCAGGGAGTTCTGTGTTCACTGTAGTGCTACCACTTGCCATGGGATGGCTGGTGAACAATGTCAACTTAGAAACAACTCTGCAGGCCATGGCTGCACTTGTGGCTCTCGTCCCTGTTTGTGCTGTATGTTTCAAGCATCCCAAGAAAGAAGAAGGCATCTTTGATGATGATGTTCCAATAAAAATACCTCCTCTTCTCTCTGGTTCTCAGGTATCAAAATTATGATTGTTTAGCATTTGCATAAAATGGCAAGATAATAATTTCAATTCATTCTACATGGATATCAATATAATTTGTGAATTCCTTGTGAAAGATTACAATCTTTCAATTTAATTAAAGATTGAACTTCTAACAAGGTTGTGTTGTTCAGCAATATTAATTAAATGAATTATATATTTATTCTACACTTTATATTACTACGTAAATTTTAAAATTAATCATGTTTCTCATTGAATCAGCAAAGCAGAAATTTTGCAGGATAATCTTTCTTTTATTAAAAATAAGGTATATAGAAGCCTATTGTTTGGATTTCTGATAGAGGCTTAGGTTCTGGGGGATTCATTAATGGTGATAGTAATTTTCCTATGGGTAAATATATTTTAAATCTTATGGAATACTTTTCCTCAACTTGCACAACCAACCACAAAGTAAATTTTGAGCCTATGTAATTTGAGTGAAACTAGATTTTTCTTTTCATATCGATAGTCAGTTAAGTGCATCCTCAATGATCTACACACATCCAAGTTAATCTAGGTACTATTTCATCATTTTGTCATAAAAAAATCTATATGTAAGCTTTCTTCTTATAGGTTCTACATAAGTATTTTAGCTTATTTAATGAAATATGAGAGAATAATGAAATTTTATGGAACGAAATTATATCATGAAGGTGATTAGAACTAGAAATGATTATGAAACCATTCTTAATTTACTTAGTCACGTAATGCTTGACTTAAGAACAATTATCAGAATTCTTATATGGTATATACAATCAATTATTTCTTTTAGATTATTCTTGACTATACTTTGAAGCATTTCATTTTATTCCCTTTCATTCAAAAGCAGAAAGGTAGAAATTTCAAAAAGAAGGATTTACATTGTATTAAAAATCTTCTTTGCACATTTTCATTTATTTATTACAGGCTATAATTAAGCCAAAGAAAAGCCACATCATGGGAATTAACTTTGAAATATGGAGAAGAAGAAAATATGTTATATGGGCTTTAGCTATTCCATCTGCCCTCTTTGGTTACTTTGTGCCATATGTTCACATGGTAAGTTTGAAAATTAATCGAGTGCTTTTGCCTTTACTGCCCTTATTTAACTTTAATAATAATGACATGGATTAAGATAAGATAGATTACTCAATTATCTCTTTTTATATTATTAAATTTTAAATTCAATCTCCTCAGCAATTCTCCTGAATTCCTAGAGATCATGGAGACAATATTTCTTTTGAATTCTATTTAAAGAATTATTTTTGTGATCATATGTATTTCCATAGATTTGACATTCTAATAAATTTATGTTCACAGGTCAAATTTGTTAATTTGAATTTTCCTGAGAATGATGGAAAAGTTTTGGTCATGTGTATTGGATTGACTTCAGGAGTTGGCCGTCTTGTGTTTGGAAAGATAGCTGATATGCCACGAGTGGATAGAATAGTCCTTCAACAGGTACTTCGATATCTCAAGCAAACATATTTTAATCTCTGAAAATGATATACCAGTTGGATATTGTCAGAAAAAACTGTCAAAAACTGTGCAAAATTGAAGTAACTCCTCATTTGTATTATATGGTTTGAATGAATGTCCCAATTTACCTAAATTTTTTCATGTAACAATTGTTCAACCATCTTCCAAAATTGTTTGTCTGTCAGTGATCCAAAATCAGCAGTTACAATTACCTTCTTGTTCAAACAATTGGTCATTCTCATATCTGCATGGCATGTACATTCATAGTAGGAGGAGACTGCAAGTAACAATTTATCATTAACACTCATGAGGACCTATAGTTTAGGTGCAATTTCTGCATTTCTTGAGAAAGAACAGCTAAAAGATTTAGTATTTTGTAAAGATTTCTATTCTTATTACATAATTTGGATTTCACATATCAAGCCATTCACTGCATTTGTCCAGGAATCCATGCAATTAGTACATACATGACCAGAAAATAACTGGCATCATCGTTGATAAGTTTTGCTCAATTTCCTTTAAGTAAGTGTATGAATGAATTTAGTATTAATTCATTAATTCCTGTGAATGTGTATGCTCCAAAAAATTTATGAAAAAATATCTACAAGCAAACAATAGTAATATCAATAATTGTTGCTCAATGCTATGTTTTTATTATAAGTATAGTTCTTATATTATACTTAATTTATGCCAAGTTGTTTATTTTGAGAGAAGCATTAGAGATGTATGGATGAATTCTTATGATTTCTATGCTATTCTAAATTAATGTATATCCAGCTAATGCATATCTTTTTCAACAAACAGATATCATTTGTTTCAATTGGAAGCCTAACTATGTTGTTAGTAGCAACAAACAGTTTCACTGTTCTGACTGTGCTAGCACTCGGGATGGGACTCTTTGATGGATGTTTCATCAGTCTTTTGGGCCCAATTGCTTTTGATCTCTGTGGTTCTTCAGGTGCCACACAGGCCATTGGCTTCCTTTTAGGACTGTGCTCTATTCCTTTAACTGCAGGCCCACCAATTGCAGGTAATTCAAGTATTCACTAAAATTATGAAATATAATATTCATTATTCTGCTTTCTAATATTTTTGACTATCATTAATCAAGAGAAGGTTGATATGAAAAAAATAGAAAGAGAACCTTGACTAACTTCAAGGGAGTTGAAAAAACTTGGTTAGTTGCTATTCGCTGAAAAATGTAGTTTATAAAAGGAAACAGTATTCATTACAAGTATTAAGAGAACCAATAACATTCAATGTCCAGATGAGAATTCCTTCCCATCCATTCTCAGTAAAGATTTTTTACCATTCCCCAATAAAAGTTAGTCAGAAATAGAGAAATTTAGTTCGAAGAACCCACTATAGGAAATTAACATATTACTCAAAATGTTTAACTTGACTAACCTATGTAAATAAGTTTTTATCAGTCATTACTTAAGAGTGTATTTACAAAAGTGATTTAATCAAAATTCCTGAGAAGTTGATCCACATCTTTTCATTGAAAAATTGGATAAATTTCATCAAAATACCTTGAGATACTGATAGTTAAATCTATGATTGCATTCTTTTGCAAAATTAATCCGTCTCAAGAACGATTTTAAAATCTCAAATGCAGACATCCATATCAAAATGTTTATTTCTTAGGATAAGGTGCTTTTTCAATTTTCATCTAAGTTAAAGGGGTAACGATTCTTTGTTGATGACTTAAGAAAATAGAAAAATTTTGTCATTTAGTCTCTAATGAACTTTGTGTGACTCTTTTCCACATTCAGGTGCAATATTTGATCACAGTGGCAGTTATACTTTGCCATTTCTTCTTGCTGGAATACCTCCTATAGTAGGAGCAGGTGTTATGTGCCTTGTTCGCTGTGTTAAATCAGATAAGGAAACTCAAATTCATCATGATGATAGTCTTCCAGTCATAAAAATAAAGGAGACAAATGGTGATGTAACTTGTATCAAGAACAGAAGATCTGGAAGTATTGGTAAGTCAGTAATCCAAGTCTTAATTAGTTTTTTGAGTAATGATATTTTGACTTAAGCTTTTGTTATCCATGATTTGATGAAAAAGGAATAGCATATTACTAAAATCAATAATATGAAACACAACATTTAAAAATTTGACAGTTAAAATTAGGTAGATAAAACATTAAAAAATTGCAATAAATAGTGAAGAACTGGAAACTAACTAAAACTTTAACATTCTTTCAATTGAATCTTACAAAAGGAGGGCAAATAATTTCAATGTGACTTGAAAGTATTCAATTCAGTATAAATTGCATAGAGACTTATAGGGATTAGAATAGAAGAGCCAAACTACAATTATGGATTTGAAATGTAAGAAGATGAAGATAGATATTATTTAAAAGGTTAGCAGTTATTCTTTATATTGTATAGTTCTATGTATACATACATAGGGAAAAGTATTAAATTGTCTAACTGGCTAAAAGCTTCCTTTAGTTACCAACATATTAGCTGGATGAAAGAAAAAAAAATGGCACAGACATTCCATACAAGAATGAAGAAACTCCACCAGTATAAGGATAGCTATAAAGAAAGGATGAATAGCTCAAAATTATGCTCATTGAAAACAGCATAATTTTGTTCATCTTTTAGGATAGACAGGATAGAATACTTCTAATTTACTTTTTTCTAATATCCATTTTACCTCAAAAGAGAGATATGAATTGAAGCACTTTTCAAATTTTCATAATCTGGGTGTAAAAATTTTGAAGTTCTATAAATTTTTATTGGCATTAGTTATCCTTTCTGCTGTCTAAAGATTCAAATAAGTTCACTTTAAAGGCATCCAAAAGAAAAAGAGAATAATAAATAAAACAAAAGCTTTGCTATCACCTTAGATACATTCAGAGCCTCTCTTAAATTCTCCTATGCTCTTGAACTCTCATCCTTTTAGCAGAACTGCAGAGATATTTTTTTGGAAAATTTATGCTTCTCCTTTTTCTTGATCTTCCATTATAGTAACAAACTCGCAATTTCTTTATTGCTTATCTTTTTCTTCATGTAAATGCAAATAACCTTCAAATTCCTCTCTAAACTTCTATGTATATACTATAAATTAAATGAAGGATTATTCCTATATCCAGCAATCTCCCCTTGCAGCTTGATTCTGAGTAGATATGGTGGTGGGTTTAAGAATATAAGAATAAATTTTCAGAGTTATTCACTAAGATGTTCTTCTTCATTTCTCACATGTCATTTCAAACCTGAGTTATGTCAAATAAATGCATCCTTTCTATCTGTCTGCCATTATTTGTAAATACGTATACTTTAATAATTTACCAAGAAACTTTTATTTGCTTTGTCTCAAAGAACAGTCATACTACTTTTGGCTTTCAAAGCTCAAATTTTCATTAACCAGTCATCTTAAGTCTCCCCAAAATAGAGCACTTCAAAGAATTAGTTGCAAATATTTTCCCATATATGAAACATGAATGGAGAACAGTATGAGAACAAAATCAAGTCATTTCAAGGTAACGTAAAATAGGATAGGCATTCTTAAATCATTCCCCAATCGTTTTACACGTAAGAGAGAAATTTATATTGATCACTTAAAACTAGAATAATTCCACAGGGACATAATATTATTGAAAGCAAAACTTGCATCAGAGAGCTTTTGTAGGCCATCAAAAATCATAATTACAGCATCTGCTTAATGATTTTTAATTAATTTTCTCCCTCCACGATTAGCTGTAAGTAATTTCTGCTTCGTTTTCAATTCATATATTAGAGATAATCTTTTATCCACTTTTGGCAATATGTATGTACATACATTCTATAGTTTCACCTATAATTAAACAAATAAACATTAACACAATCCATACTATTTATTTGTGCATACATAAGATGTTACTGATGAAATGCACTTATTTATGCTATGGCTTCTATCATTTACCTACTCCTGGACTTTCATAAACTATGTTGGTTATAAAATGAAAAATAGAGAAAAGAATCATTTTAGAGTAAATATTATAGTTTAAGGTTAAGAAAGAAGTAAATATTGTAGGCAACAATTCATTAGTCTCAATACAATGGTTGATTTATTATGAATAATCCCATCTACAATGTTCATATTCTGAATATCATCATTCAGATATTGCAAGTTCTCTTATAGGTTTACATATTCAAAACCTAGTATTATAATACTCTTCAGGTTCACTCTATCTTTGGCTCATTTTGGATAATTGTCTTCAAGGCAAGCAATAAATATTTATTGAAGCATAAAATATTCAGGTGCTTGATTTTCTGAATTGCTAGACTGGTGTTCTTATCTATGCTGGCTTTTAATTTCATCTCTATGCTGTCAGTTCTCATAATTTGTTGCATTTATCTTCATTTCCACATCATTCTCCTTTTCATAAAATATATTCAAAACTCAATATCCAGCAACTTCCCGAATGATTCTCTGGTTGTCAAAGTACTTCACTGTTTTAACATTCCATGTTTGCTTCATTAGCTGAGCATCAGTATTACTAATGCTAATGAAGCATATCATCTTCCCCTCTAACAGTTATCTTTGGCATTAATATCCTTCCTTTTTGAATCATCATTAACCTGCCCACCTTTCATCTAATCACTCTCAGATGTCTCCTTTATCTTTTGATTTTACAATCAAGAACTGTAACTTTTGGCAGTATACATTTTCTAAAAGCATCTAATACCAATATTTTATCATAATTTGTGTCTATGACAAGTTCATGTAAATTTAGGACCATCTAACAACATGAAGTAAGATTCTGTGGAACAGTTGAGAATATTTCAAAAGGAAGAGAAGAAATAATCCAAATAACTTCTTACGTTATAAAATCTAGGTAATATCAAAACTTTCAAACTTTCTGAAAGTCTGCAATTATAATTCTATAAATATCTTAACTTCTCAAGGGATATCAGTACCCCTTATGACCATTCCTTCTACTCCTCTGACTTAACATTCACAAAAGAATTTTCATTAATGATTAATCAATTAGTACTCATCATATCTATTCCCATTCTTCACTCAAATGCACTTATTGTGACTGATTCTTTGAGCTATAAAGTAAATAAAGATCGAAAAATTTCTTATTTCTAATGTTTAAAATTTGCCCTAAAATACTGATTAACATAGCAACAGAAATAGAGATTTGAAAAAATTTTGCATCTAGGTTATTATTCTGTGAATATTTATCCACAGAATAAGAGCCTGAGGAACAGCACTTTTAATGTTAATACTTACAAAATATATATTACAATAACTATGTATGATTACAGTTACTTGTGTTTTATTAGTGTTTCTCTCCTTTTCCCAGTTTTTAATTTTGCTTTTTCTGTCTTTATTCTTTCCTTCTACCATCTTCCACCGTTGAAGGTGTCACTTGTTTAGAAGCTGGGCTTTACTGGAGGGAGAAATCTTTTGAACAGGAACACCTTCTGTGGCAGCCATATGTAAAGAGATATTCTCTGAACATTTAATCAAAACAAAAACTGTGATAAATTTTCTCTGGTCTCAAGTCAATGCTTCTATGAAATCAGGAAGTTGAATTTGAATAAAGGTTGAAGGTGTTGCTATATTTCCAGCAATTTATAGCATATTTTATGATCAAATCATTCTTTATTAATACTATTTGGCAATTTTCATATCAGCTCATTTGATTCTATTGTGCTTTTTCCATGAAAAAATGAGTAGCAATATGAATATGAAGTCCTGAGTCTGAGTTGATAAACTGGTTATAAAATATTTCATTTATTAAAATGATGTTCATATTTAAAAAATTGCATATATTACTTATCATTCATTTTCTGTGATACAAAAATACCTAATTTTACATATCTGCCAATAATTCCAAACAGTAAATAATCATAAAAATTAACCTCAAGTTCTCTGTTATTTATTATGATTAACATTTACAAAGTTATATTTTTCAACATCTTGAATTCCTTTTAAAAGGGATGAGGAATTACCTGACAATGTATAAAATTTATTTACTTTGTATTTATTTTAAATAAAATAAAATTGCAGAAATTTAAAGTGGCAAACAAAGAACTAATTGCATTATTCCATAAATTCAATCAATTTTCTTCTCCATAAATTTGTTACTTAAAAAGGTCAATAAAAGTTTAAATCAAGTTTTATATTTAAGTTTAACACCTTTCCAAAGTTACGGATTATGATTTTTGTTTCACTGTTAAGTTTCCCAGATTTTTAATCTTGTAATATGAGAGTAGCATTACTTTGGAGCTATATCTTGGTAGGCTATTCAAATCAAACTCCAGGTTGTGGTGGTGAAATGTAGCTTAAATATCTACAGGGAGATAAGCCTCTTTAACCATCATCATTTAGGGTGAAGACATTTATTATCATATACATAATGCTATATCTTCATTCCTGAGTGACAACATCCATTTTATGATGGCTGATCTTGTCTTTCTATGGAAGTATTTAGTGTTTTCACTTAAGAGTCATCTAGTATTTTATTTTCAATTGACTATATCCAATGATTCATGTTGATAATTTCAAATAAAATCAATTAAAATGAATTTGATTTTAAATGAAAAAAATAGTTGGATTCATGATTTTCAAATCAGTGAACAAGGTATATTGCCAAAATAAATTATTCAGCCAAATAATGATCCAAACACATAACGTATATACTTAAAGAATACAAAAGGGATATCAGTTTTCTGTCTGTTATTAGGAATGATATAATATCATTACTTGTAAAACCCACTGCAACTACATTCAATGAATTAGCAGAGAAGTTGTTGTTGTCACTTTCTGAATTTCCTATTTGTTCCAAATTGCTCATTTTGAATTTATTTTTATTTATTAGCAGCATTTGCAGTCAAAGCTGTTATTTTCTTTGTTAATAAATACCATGATATTTAACTTTTATTTATGTTATATTGTTATATTTAGAGATATTTATATTTAGTTTTGATATTAAAAAATATGAATTACCATAAGTAAATATAATTTTACTGAGTTAGGTAATCCCTATTCTTTGTTCTGTACGAGATTATAAATGTTATTTTATGCTAATATATCTTCAATGCCTTTTTTATCATAGATGCTCTTCATACATGCATATTTAAAGAAAGCAATTTAGACAAAGTATGAAAATAATTTATACTACACAAGTAAGAAAGGACTATCCTCTTTTTTACTTGAATTGTTAAAATATTATATCATCATAAGATTTTTAATGATTTGAAATGCTAATACATGAGCCAAAACAAAAAAGTGCAATGTGTAAGCCTTTTTTGTTTTTTTTCGAGAAAGGAGATGTTACAGGTATGAAACGAATTCATGTGTTAGTCAAGAAAACAATTGCTATTCCTATAATGACAGCCATCAACTAAAGGAGCAAAATCAAATCAAATAAAACAAAGAAAATTTTGTATTTTAGAAGTCTTTTGTAACCACTGCCATGTACTTGAGAAAACAATTTGAATACCAAAGCTCTACTTTGAAAATTTATTTACTGAAAACAAAAACAAGCCACAAAATGTATTACTAACACTAGTAACAATGCATATAATGTCACCAACATATCAAATGCAACATTTACATGGAGAATTAGCAATTCTTGCAAAATTCCTCAAATTCACTTTTCCCTGTCACAAACCACCAATGGCAGAAATATAATCTTTAAAAATTTGTCCCAGAAACTTCTAAAAGTTTTACAAGAAACCTGGTCATTCAACAAATACAAATAAACTTAAATAAACAAAAATGTGCTACAATGGACATGAAAGAAAAGAAAATTGGCAGTAAATGAATAAGGGAAACCAGGAATTCTCCAATCGACAAATTCCAGTGATTGGAGGGTCAAAAACCTGGCGGCTGCACCTTGCTTTAATCCTTTTCTGATGAATTAAGAACATCAGTTGCCGGCATACAGCAATTGGAGAATCCCTGGTTTTCTTTTATACAATGCACATCAAGTTACATAATCACTGAAGAACATAGATGTTTAGATCTTAAAGCTGAGATTGGGAACAAATTAGTTATCATAGATAAGTATCAATAATAGAAAATAGAGTTGTAGGTATGTTAAACGAAGGGCCTTACCAACAAGTTTCTAAAATTCCACTGAACAAATTTATCTCTACCACAAAAGACACTCTCATACAATCTAAAAACATCATTACTGAATCCCTTAGTCAACAGCCAAGCATTTCAAAACCTATTGCTCCAAAATGTATTGCTTACCAAAATTACATAAGACGAACCCATAATGACCTCTATTAATTCCCCTATGAATAAGATTACTCAGTGGTTGGATAAAGTTTAAAAAATTACCTCTTTTTCCAGCATAAGAAACTTTTTCACCAGATAGATTTATTAAAAACATAAATTTAAATGAAGTCTAATTCTTGAGTCATTTGATGTCCAATCATAAAACACCAGTGTTCCTCTTGAAACTACATTTAAATTCTTGAAAGTTGGCTCACAAGCCTCAACCTAACTCAGGAAATAATTAACGATTATCTCCTTATAATTAAGTTATACATTAATAAAAATTACTTTCAAATAAACAGAAAATTCTCTACGCTTCTAATGCACTTTCATTTACAAGTTTGACTTTTGTTCTTTGCTGGCATCTCATCCTTGGTATTCACATGGTTTTCATTTTCTTACATACATGGCAGTGTTTACAAAAGATTTAATTCTACATTTTTCTTTACCTTTAATTCATTTGATTTGTCTTATTCCTTCAAAGGATATCTGTCATTACAGGATCAGCAATCGTTTTCTTGACTTACATGTGAATTTATTTCATACCTGCGATGTCTCCTTTATTAGGAAAGAAAAGTTACACTGTGCAATTTGTTGTTTTAGATCCTGTAGAATTATTATACTGAATTCCATTCTTTGACAGATAAATTAAAAAAGAAACACTTTTTAGATGTGCTGTCATTTTCTTTGACAATTTTTCATTTTATGGCTTGATTTAAACTTTTTAGTGGACACTGTTGTCGGAAACTCAGTGTGACTTTAATCATTTAACCATTTAACTAAGAAAAGTGTTTTCAATCATTTCAGAATTCAGTTTTAATGTCAACTTATATAAAAAAACTGCTTAAATAGTTTAATGATAAAACATGTTCAATGCCTTATTGTATCAATGATCCTCTTTATACATGCATATTTAAAGATAAAATTTTGACAAGTATGAAAATAATTTATACTACAAAACTTAAGAAGGATTTTCATCCCTTTTTACTTGAATTGCTACATTATTTATCAATCCTGTATCATCCCTTGTTTACAAAAGATATGGAATATCAATGTCTAGCAAATATTTCCATTGCATTATTTCAGTAGTCAAGAATTAATATTTTTTAAAGTAATTAATTTTTTCTACTTGTAGAAACTATGGAATTTATTCATCTGTGGGATTTAATTATAGCTGAGTAACAATGCATTTCCCTACTACTCTTTCCATCTATGGGCATATTGAAAATTTTTGGGTTGGCATTGATATGACTTTCCTTTTTGAGTGCATTGCATATGGTGTTCTATTTTCTATGGGTATTATATCAATTGACTGTTGCCATATACAGTTATTTTACTGCATGATTTTCAATAGTTTATCATTTGTGTAATTGAAAATATAAATTAAGCAAATCAGTACTTTCTTATACTACTTACTTTAAGAATAAGATGCATGCTTTAAGAATTTCTAATCATAAAATTTACAAACCCTGGGTTATCTGGATAAAGATTAATTCATTTCTGCATCTTAATCAAGTCTCTAGTATAATAATTTTTAATACAACTAATTTGTGGATATTAGATTCACATAGTTTAATATGCCTTTTACATATAGATGCAATATTATTCTTTGTGGTTGCATTTCCTGTGTTGTTTTAATGAGGAAATGATTATGCAAATAATATATACTGAGGAAACTTCAACTTGATTTTTCACCAATTCTTCAAATTCTCATTCATGTATCATATTTTCCTAAATTTCTATTTGTGCCATGGTTCATTTAGCAGTATTCCTATAGAAGTTATATTTTTATAAAATCTTTAAACAATTTTCAGAGATGTAGTGAATGCTATCCTCATGAATCTTTTTTACATTATGCTTTTCTTTTACAGAGCATGTGGATTCTCCCTATTCCAGTAAATTCTTTACTTTTGGATTAAAATATTTTACAAATTAATTTTGAGAAAGAGACAATGTTAATAGTGCTATCCAAAATGATCTGGACTAGTAATGCCATTTTGAAAGTATTTGTAGTGGAGCAGACAAAAATTTTAGAAAGTGGTTCCATATATTCTTACTATAGCTTATGCTATTGTGTGCACATGCTGTGATCTGTCATTGAATGTGTGTATGTTGTGCATCAATTTCAAATAGCTCTTTCAGACAATATCCAATGATCCAACATTCCTGTCCAAGAATATCTGTTGGGGGACAGCTAATCTTATCATTATAATCTATATAATATAATTATAATCACAAAGGAATAGCCCAACAAATTAAGAAGCACAAATTCATTGCTACTAAAAAAGCACATGTGAAGAACAAAGTTAAGAGATTGCTCTTTCTATTCTTTAATATCAAAGGGAATTATTTTCAAAAGATCAAACAATCAATTGTTAATGCTATTGTGATGTTTTATGATAGTTCAGTGAAAATTTCTAAGGGTGTTTCTGAAGCCTTTGGTGACAAAGAAACTGGTTACTGTCATGACATAGCAACTTTGTAATCTATGTTCACTATCGAGTTTTTGACAAAAAGTACATGATGATCATCCCTTATTCAACTGATTCACCAGGCTTGGCACCCTATGATTTTCCTTTATTCCATGATTGAATGCAAAATTAAAATGTGGTCAATTGGGATAATTGAGATGATCAAAACAGAAAAAGTGGTAGTGGTGGGTATGTTGATTGGATACAGTTTTCTAGATGCATTTAAAAATTATGCAAATATGGAGAGTGGAGCAAAAAAGTACAGACTGATGGATACCAATGGATGGATATCATTGGTCACTTTTTGTCCAAATGGCAGTACTAATCCTAAAACCTTTGGGTAGCACCTCATGTACAATATTGATTTTAATTCCTCATTCATCAATGAGGAATCGTCTACATTCCCTTGATAATTATCAATCAATTTTTCATTTTGAAAGTTGGAATAAAATAAATTAGTAAAAATGCAACAACTGTGAATTACGTGAAAGGTGTTGAGAATTATGGTCAAAAGTCCAGGATCTTGCAAAGAACTGTGAAATTAATCTACCCTTATCTATTTTAGTGACATGTAAATTTAGGATTACCCTCAGATTACCCAACAACTTCTAAAATGAAGAATTTCCAACATTTCCTATTTATATTTTTGATGAACTAAGTAACTAGGCTTTTTCCCAGATTAAAAAATTCATGAAAGATTTATCTTCAATCTTCTATATTTTTCAAATTTTTGGCTTTGAGAAAATGTTATCTGTTATTGGATTTATGACCTATCTTCTCTCATTTTAGGAGAACCAGAAGATGATGCAGATCTCCAACAACTTTCACCAATAATTAATTCAAATTCATAGCTTGTAATACTCACAAATTACATTTAACCAATTTAGGTTTGTAATTTGAAACAGCATTTGTTAGCTGAAATTCTATTTAAGAACACCAAATAAGGATTCATAAATCTAAGTTCTGTAATGCCTGTATAGAACTTAAATTTGGTTGCATCAAAGCATGATATACTTTTGGGTCATTTTAGTGACTGGATAATTCTCATTAAATTAAAATGATATTTAATGAAATTAAAGATAAAATGAATTTAATGATCTCATTAAATAAAAATTACTTTAAAATATTTCTGAAAATGGGCTGTCATAAGATTTTCGTTATCCACAGATTTGCACATTTGGATGAAAGCATGTGCATGTCATGAATTGGCATTTCGGTGGAATGATGATTAATTAGAAATTCTTTTTTTTTTCGATTTTGTAATCCATTTTCATGAGAATCATGGGTGTAATGGAGGTCATAAATATTTTATTGTGAGTTTCAACTGGTATTTTAGAAACTGATGGTAATTCTAAAAAGTCTGTTTAAGGCAGAAACCTGCACAGATTAGGATATTAAAACCTTGAAGAATAAGTATTTAAGTCAAAAACACTGAAGTTCTTATGTAATTTTTCTAGAGATACAAATATCTTTAAGATGGATGGTTTTAAATTAAATTTGAATGTAAAGGCTACATTTTCTAACCTATATTTCCAAAAAGAACATGTAATAGGGAAGAAATACTTTGTTCATGAAAATAACGACCATCA
This sequence comes from Pachydiplax longipennis, assembly GCA_036926295.1. Classification (NCBI taxonomy): domain Eukaryota; kingdom Metazoa; phylum Arthropoda; class Insecta; order Odonata; family Libellulidae; genus Pachydiplax; species Pachydiplax longipennis. Next base: position 17,568,249 of record JAVFKF010000024.1, on the reverse strand, counting down.
AAGCTGTGTGCAATTCTATATATAGAACTTGGTGTCCTTCAATATTTTTACTTCCATAAAATGTACTTAGAAACTAAAAAATTTGGATTTATAAGGAATGAAAACAGCTGACATATCAACAACTATGAGCTTATTTTGTTTTAAATTTTTAGAAAATACTTTCTTGTTAGCAACAATGAAGAGAATCAGTAATGAAATGTACTTTCCTTATTGTTTTTCATTTATAGATTGAAATGAAAATCTTTAGCTCTAGGCACAAAGCTATATTTTAATAATAAAATCACAATAAAATGGATTCATTCATTCTATAATTCAATTCAAAACTGGAATTCTTTGATATGGTATTGTTAAAAGTGCTTCGACAGCTGAAGCCATTTCACGTGTGGACTTCCACCGGGTTTCGAACTTGGGACTGCTTACATTGAAGTCAAGCATGCTGCCCACATGGCTTTCCAGGAACCTACTAGAATTCTTTCAGTTGTAAGAAAATACAATTCTTCCAAAATAATAGCCATGACATATTTCAGGATATCATTCAATGTAGTATGAACATGAAAAGAAAATATGTAAGAAATCAGAGGAAATTGACAGTTTATTTCCATGGCTCACAATATCTTGCAACTATTGAGATATATGTAAAACTGAAATATTTTGATACATTATATAATACATTTTTTAATTTTACCTTTGTATTTCCTGGATGAAAAGCATATACTTTGAATTGTGTTACTTAAGTTAAATGCTATTGACAATCCTATATTGTGATACTGATTGAAAGATTAGATTTTATTCATTTTCTAAATTTCTGCCGTAGGCAGGTTTTACTCAATAAAATGATATTTGCCTGCATAATACGTCACAATATTCCAATTAGTTTAAAATTAAGTGATTTTTGGGCTCTATTGCTTCCACATTGTAGATGTTTAATGTATGTTTTTACAATTAATGCATAAAATTTCCAGCATATCTATTCATTGTCACATTAAGGGAAAAATCAGTAATGAAATAAAGAAACAGTTATAAGTTCTAGAGTTTACATAATTTATTTCCTAGCAATGGGCAAATCATTTCTAGATATAATGAATGTTCCATATGATCATGTAACCATAATTGTGCATAAAGTGAAATGATTTTATGTCATAGAAACTTCTAAAAACCATTTTTATAGACAAAATACCAATAAACACCAGTCTTTGACTAAACTCAATCGAGTAATTTAATTGTACATACATCTCCTTTGACCCTATTTTATAACATTTTTTTAATACATAGCATCTAAAATTGCCGGTATCAGAGTGACTGAAATCCTGATTGTCTATTTTTCAAAATATTAACCTAGGACAGCTATAGGTCATTTTGACCCATATCTTTTGTCTCTATTGGAAACAAGTTGTCTGAAAATTTTCTTCCTCTGTAGGCCTGCCATTTTTATTTAAAAAACATGTATCAGTATATATTTGGAGCAATACTTGAAGCCTCTTACATAGTTTGTCTATCATTTTACGATTATAGGGTTTGTGGTTATGGTGTGTCAAAATCACAGAATAATTTTCAATTTAAATTTTCTTTGATAACTGAAATTCATATTTAAAAGAGGAATAAAATAACTGATTAGTGTTTCAATCTTCTGTTGTATACATTATGATCTGAGAAACTCAATGAGAAACTTTACCCATTGGCTGCAATGGAAAACTTTTACAGCAAGATTACCATATTTAATGAATATGAAGAAGATGCATGCCAATGTGGTGTCAAGCCATAGAGTGAAATGTGAAACATTATCTACTTTCTTAAGTCAACTATGGGATTAAAATAATGTAACTGATATAATTAATCATTAATTATTATGACTAATAAACAGAAGTCACATTTATCTACTATCGGACTTCATTTTTTATAGAAGAATACATAATATTGATAGTGCCATAGGAGTTCCATGTGCCAAAAATATTCTCTCCAGCGATAATTTGAGAATGCATGCCATAGGTTTGGCAAGCCTGCCTTATGAAATTCAGATGTTTATTTATTCAGTTATTCCTAATAACCCAAAAAATTGGCCAAAGTTCTGGGTTCAAAACCAAAACTAAATATTGCTTGAATGCATTTCCATATTATGGAAAAAAATAAAGACAGGCCATCAAATTAGTCATTGGAGGAATATATTGTAATACAGTTTCTGGAGCTTTTCAAGAATTCAGGAATAAACGTCACTTTAATAATTACTTTTCATCTATTCAGCTATCAGATGAATTAGAAAAGGCTAATATTTCCATTGTTGTGGCAGTAAGACAAAATTGGCACAATTTACCATCCTGTGCAGGAAATGCTACTCTCATTCAGCTATGAGAAGGGGTCAGTCAGTCTGTTTTCTTCAGTACTTTGGATCAGGCATCACAGCTGGATGTTCTTCAAGAGAGCAAGGAGTAGGAAAATGAGAAAAGAGCAGTAATTTAACCACTGGTAAAAGAAGTGGGGATTCAAATTCAGATGAAACCTGCATCTTCCCAAGAAATGGGAACTCCCCTTCAAAACCAAGGGGTGGAATAAAATACATTGCTGGATTTTAAAATGCAAAAACAAATCAGCAAATAAATGTCCTCATTGTGAGAAGTGTTTTTGGAGAATGTTCAGAAAAAATAATGATATGTATATATTGTGCAAAAAAGAGTGGTAGATCTTTCCAAATATGCATATATATCTGTATGGATGTGACATAATGGATTTTTATTATTTCGAAAAATTTTATTGCATTATAATTTAACAAATAAAGAGATTTTTAGCTACATATACAATTTACAGACAGTGTGTTTCTATGCCTCCTTTAACATTATTTTCACTTTGTTCCCTGAAAAGTGTCATAACTGGGTATTACTGTATATTACCCAGTATAATAATGGTACATACATACTATAATGAATTTAAAAGGTTGAGCATAAATTAAACCCTTGCTTAAGATCTCACTTGTTTTATTTTCAGTATTAGAATTCTGCGTATGAAGAGTCATCAACAATTTTCAATTTTTAAGAGTAATTATACATTTCTTATCAAAAATATGGAGTTTTCTTTTTTCTTCATTGAGGAATAAAATTTTCTCAATGAATACTTAATGTTAGTGTACAAAGGCTATATTTCTAAATTAAATTCAATAAGATTAGTGAATAAAATAGTATTACCATAATTTCTTTCTATAGAACTGAGTTCTGATAATTTTCTGATTGCTCTTCATAGTTGTCATTTGTCTATACATGCAATAGTTGCAAATATATTTTATTTACACTTGATGAGAAAAGAGCCCAGGTTTCCTTTTCATATATAATGATTACTAGAAAGAACTGTCAGTCCCCTTATGTCCATCATAAATATACCCAATATATTAAAACTTTAAGACTCTCACTTAACTATTGTTTATTACTGCCATGGTGAGTATCCCTACAATTAATGACTTCTGGTTTGTTACAAAATTGATCTGTATCTACAAATTATTGATTTGCAGAGTTTTATCACTTTTTATCATTTAAATCCTTGATTTTACTAACAGAAATAAATTATTCCCTGACAAATTGATTACATAAGTAAGAAGGTCATAATGTCATTCAAAATTCTTGGTTTTGGTTTGAACATATTTATTCTAATCTTATGCAACATGATGTCTTATTTAATCCATAGCAGAGTTGTCTCTCTTTTTTGTTCGAACTGTACTTTTTAAGGAGTGAACTTTTACATATTTTAGTATAAATTATAAAATTTTCTTTTTGAATTTGATTATACCTACGTTCGTGGCATACAGGTCGTCTACTATCTAAGATGTTTCATAAATATCAACGTCGCTGCATTTCGGGTGGGAGCCATGTATCTGAGGTGAAATAACTTTCAGGATACTGCGATCGAATTCTTACTTCTCATTGAAAGCTTTTTGTCTTGTGCCCGAACTCTGGACCGCATTAAGCATTGGTTTACATATACGCGTAAAGAAGCCGTTTTTCTTTGGCAGCCGATATCATTTGCTCGCTGATGGAGGTATTTAAAGTCGGCATCGTCTAAATTACCTCCGATGTCTCTCTCCTCGTTCATTAAGCTGGTTTTCTTGACATTTCTCCAAAGAATCTCGGTCTTCCTTCCTTCTCCATTAGTGCGGAATCGCTGGTGCTATAGCACTGGAGCCTTTGGATGTGAAGGTATTCGGTGATGTGTAAAATCCGTATCAACAACAGAGTGTACAACTAAATACATAATAATAACCACAGAGTACTCAACTAAATAATTAAATAACTCTTCCACTAACATGACATTTACTTCAATCCACGTTTCTGCTCCTCGACGAAATCAATTCTCAATGATGTTGATCATACAGGAAATATAACTGAGGCGTCAGAAATCCACCGGTACTCTCCGTCTTAGGCAGCGCTGAAAAAAACGTTTCTCTGGTTTTGCGCTCAACTTCCTTCAGTGGTCCTCACTGCGGGCGTCGTGTTAAGAGGAAGACATCAGTCATTCTTTGGCGGCGGAATTAGGATGGGGCGCGGGCCAGCTTCTATGGCTTGAGGGACCGGAAAAATAGCACCCGCTTTATTTTGCCCTCTACGCAGCGAAAGAACAGTATTTCGGAAACTTGTTTTTAGACGTAGATTTCCACGAATGAAAAAATAAAAACTTCCTAAGTTAATACATTTTTCATCGAAGGAATTCAGTTTTACCGCCATACTCACTCAGTATATAACTATTTTGTATTTAAATTTGCCTTACTAAATAATTTTCTCTTACATATTCTTGAAACGGCGTGAATTATACGCCCCCTATGAAAGTCCTTTGGTGAAGAAAGGGATTTATGATTTCTATTCTACTTCAATTATGATGAAATGCCTAACTTCCTAGAATAAATGTTCTAAAAATCCTCATGGACTCCTTACTTCTATGTTTCACACGAAACACATGGCAAAAATATCGCTCAAGACGTCCTGCTACCTGTAAAAGACGCTGATTTTTCCTGGATGCACTGCAACCCACTTTAGCCAATCGTTCGCTTCATTCGATAGACCGAATTTTTTACATCATCAGAGTCGTCCTTTCACGCTTCGCTTTATCTCTAAAACGGTTCCTTGTGAATTTTTTCCTTGGAATCACAAATTTGTGGGAATAAAATTAAGATATCGCCAAGTAGAACAATCTCCACCCCCTGTGGGACCTGATACGAATGCTGAGATGTAGAGAAATCTTCTTCGTCTATTTTGTCTCACAATCAAAGCAGAACGCTAGATTAAAAATTCGCTTAGCTGTGTTCCATTCCAAAACATACAGAATAAACCAGGAAGGGAATACAGTGTTTTGTGGGCTATTGAGCGTAGTTTCGGAGAGATCGCGACACCTTCTCACCACTACTGTTAAAAAATTCGTTATTCTTCCCTAATTGTCCTTATGGCAAAACCTGCTTCAATGTAGAGGAAATAAAAAATAAGTAACATATAATAAGACGCTTTCTTTGAGCGAAAAGCAGACCATTCTTCAAATTACAACGTGAGGCAAAAGCATTACACGGTCCGATTACAACGTCATCCCGCTTAAGCCGCGGTTTTCGCTTGATCTCTTGAAAAATTTCTTAACCGGGTTTTGCTGTAATTGCTTTCACTTTCTTGAAATTGAGCCTTACTAAATTATCTTATTCTTCCACTTATGAACTTTCCATCTCTAACAATTCTTTTAATACTTTTTATTTTATTTTTGAGCTCTGTGATCGATTTTCTTTATTTTCTTTTCTTTTCTTCACTTTTTTATTGTTTATACCTCGTTTCTATCTTCATTGGAATAATTTCTGTTTTTTTCTAAAGTATCTCTGCCCTTCTCTTTTAGGTGACTAATTTCTTCTTCACATAATGTCTTTATTTTTCATCCTTTATATTCAACCTCCACAGTCTTTACTCATCTTTTCTTTACTTTAATATTAGACCTAAATCCACTATATTTATATCTTTCAATTTCGTCAGATCCTGAGAAGTTCCTCAGAGGTTATTCTCTCTCTCTCTCTCTGCCCCTCTGGAGACGCAACTGGTGAACGATTTTTACCTATGGATATTTAAATTTTCCCTCTGAATCGTAAAATTTTAACTCCAAATTTCGCATTATAAAAAACCAGAGTAACGGATGTTTCTGGGATCTATAATATTTTGATTTTCCTTTTCCTTCTGTTTTCTGATATCGTGGACCTCCTTCTGAAGTTCCAAATGGTGGCCTTCCAAGGAGGCCGTTGGCACTAAGTGCTGGGAATCCTTATTCCGGAAGTCTTTCGGTCACCATAGCTTCGTTTGTAATGACATGGTTGAACCATCAGAAGGTCAGGTTGGCATTCGTGAGGTAGAGAGGTAAATCTCCTCACCTTGCACCCCAATTGTGATCACGTAGCAAGGAGATAATTGAGGACCGCAGCATATCTGCCCGTTTTCTCACCCACGTTTGTGTGTCGAAATTACGTTTGACCCTAATCCGGGAGGACTTACAAGATTTGACTAACCTCCTCTGCGATTCTCTTCCTTCCTCCACATCCTCTCCCCTTCCTCTCAGAGAGTGACATGTACTCGCCCTCATATCCGATTAATGGACTCCGTGGCTGCCAGCACCTGTCGCCCCTTTTCATTGTGAATGGCAAAGCAAGGGAAAAAGCACTAATGTTTGCTTTCGATGGAATAGCGGAGTAGTTTTCATTTGGTACCTAACTTTACTGATCGTTTTTGCCGCGTTTTACGCCGATATACCGCGTATACCTCCTGCTACCATATCTTTATGGATGGAATACTCTCATTTGTTTTTTTTGGTGCAGGATAAAGAAAAATGTATCTTTCATTTATTTTTACCTGTCTTCTTTTGTGATGATATGATAGCTACTGAGGTTTGAGTGATGCTGCATAATGTTACAGATTAATTTTTTCCTTCTGGAATACTACAAGAAATGTAACTCGTGAAGTCATTCTGCCTCACTTAAGAGAGACTTTTTCCGCTCGAAGCATAAAGCTCGGCGGGAAAATCTGGAGCAAACTACCTCACACCTCATCTTACCAAGTAAGCCTTATTCCTCTCTCCTAGCTCTTGGTAGGTAGCAGTAGAGGGGATGAGGCTCCAACCGGCCTTCGGGCGGAATAAAATACAGACAGACAGCGCATAGCACATAGTCCATTCCCAAAATGTAGGACTTTTTCATTCTGGATCCTATATGCATGAGACTTTATATGTACAGGGTGGTACGACTGTCCCTTTGAAAAAGTCTGTTGCCGTCAAGTGGTATAAACATAATTAACATAATACCTAACAGTATGATTTTGGAAAACATCTAAGCGGCGGTTTTTAAAAGCTTCTAAGTACAGATACACATCCTTGCGGGATCCTGACATGGCTCTTTTTTTTATTTCTCTCGATGTAAAAAAGTAGAAACAAGATAGGAAAAAGAATAGAAATAAGAGCTAGGTCAGCATTGTCTGGAGTATCTGGGACGGACATGTCAAAACAATCACTCATGTGGTTTTCCCAATTTCTTCCTCTTTTTCAAGAAACTTATCTCTTTTTAGATTCCCACGAATTTGAAGGAAAGCTAGCGTTGAGTAATTTTTAAGAGTAGAGATGCTATCTAGTTCTAGTTGTTACGGTAATATTCAAGTAAATAAGGCCCTTCCTGGATTTATGGACCCGTAAATTGATGTTTTATTGTAACCATATTATTCAACCAACAGCTTCGGATCATCTATTACTTGTTATTTTTATTCAGTTGTGGAAATAAACAATCATTTCTAATTATGAGATCCTAAATTATTTAAGTACCTGTTACTTTCGTGTTTAGGGGAATACTGTAATTGTCTCAATTAAAAATAGTGCTCGTGATGATAATTGTTGAGAAAATTTATTCAAGAAGATGGCTAGTGTGAGTACAGTGGCGTGCAGAGTTTGGGTTAAACTCCTTGAGGATAGGCAGCCTTAGCCACTCTGTAAGACCGTACTTTTTCATGAATTAATTCCAGTGGATTTATTTAAGAAAAACATTTGTTAAAAATGGATTATATACGTAATAAATATATGTAAATTTGTCCAAATGTTCCTAGATAAACTTGGCTTAATAAGTTCTGCCTAATGTGGGTTCTTCAATCCTTAAGAAATTCTATCCCAGGGTATCATTACACCACTGTACGACCTGTAGTAGACTTGAACGAAATATCCTGCTCTACATTACACGCGCTCTAGCTCTAACATAAACCCTTCTCGAGTGAATTCCACACCTCGCAACAGTATTCAAACAACGGACGGACTAACAGAAAAATAAGCCACCTCTTTGACACTCGATTGGCTACCCCTGAGATTGTGGTTACACAGCGTCCTATGACCTTACTTCAATACATCTTGAATTTGCATTTCGAGTTATAAATTATTACTGAAAAAGACAACTAAGTATTTGTATTGATTTGCGAATTGCAATGCAGCAACACCAATAAAAGTTCTTCATATCTTCCTTATAGTCCGACCTATCTTTAATACTCTCACGATCTCCGTCCACAACAAGGGATTATAAATGTAATGTTTGCGGTCCATACGTAACTGGAGTTATCGTTTGCAGCGAAGATAATTAATCTTGACAGTTGTTGACAAAAGTTAACGATGTGAAAAAAGTATAACAAAACATGTTAATTGAAGGATCTCCTTCAACATAATTTAATTATGTTATATTACACCCCTTACATAATTCGGCAGCACTTGTGTAATGAACGACTTAAAGCTCATCGATAAATATTCAAGCTACAATATAATTTAATTGAGTTATAATCCTCTAGCCAGAATTTCTCTGGTAGCAATATCAAAATATCCAAGACTGTTACATAAAAGAGAAATAAATGGCAAAGTTAGAAAGTTCCCGCTTAATTTTTAATCAAGCGTTGAGCAATACATTATGAGCAAAAATAATCAGTGAATAATTTAGATAACGATGGAAATATTTTCGAATATGTTCCATCAAAAATGCACCTTGATATGTCAGAAGCAACAAATTGCTGTTTGACATGCATTGAAATGTTAATAATCCTCTGATGTTTCTGTTGTAGAGGCTTCCAATTATCATTAATCCTAAGAAACCATTCAGGTCCTGATATTATCTTTCATACTAGGAAAGAAATTGCAAGTAAGTAGATTGCATCGTTTACAAGCGTTTTCATTTCAACTGATTTATAAATTATGGGGCTCTCTCCTTAATTTATTTCCAACCAAAAAAAGAGGCAGGAAACTGATTGGTATCCTGTAAGTTTGTTTTTTCGTCATTTTTAAAACTATATGAATGTACCACAATGCAAAATAATTAAGAAATTATTGCTAAAACTTATCAAAATATTATTACTAGAATTGAATTTTTTCCATAATCAACGCTTTCAGCAATTAAAAGATGAAAACCAACAGTTTAAATTATAGCTACATCTATGACTGAAATACATGGAGAAATATTTTTCGACATTTCGAAATGTACGTGAGAACAATATTTGATTATAAATTCCCATTCGAATCGTCTTTTTTATTCTACTCATGCTATATTATCAAAGTCAGCTTATTATTCGCCTTGTAATCCTTCGCCCCTTATCTTTGATGAATCTGTACAAGGGCTGAAATAAAATCAGTCCAGTGAAATCTTCCGCCAAAGTTGAAGAGAAGATTAGAAGAATGCTTCGGATCATGTGATGTAGTGAATATGCTTACGTCACAAGACCCAAAGCAGCAATAGGCGTTCCACTAAGGTTTCCACAGAAGCTTTCGGAGCGAAATGCCAAGTCCTCGACCAACTTCCATAGAGAATACCTTCGGACATCGATTCTGTCTCTGCATTCGTTCCTTCAATCTCTCTGAACCGATATTCAAACTTAATTCCTTGATCTTTGGCCGCAATCTCTGTGCATCTACCTATTTAGACAGTTGCTGGATGAGCTATTCATCTCATTTCATGTTCCAGTGATAGTATTTAATTAATAATTCACTCATATTTCCACAAATAAAAAATACTGAAATTTCAAATAAATAAGGTATGTGTTCCTAATGAATTTCTTGATAGAATTCCACATCTGTGGCTATTCTAAATATTAAATTAGGTTGACCGAAAATATATTTCTTATTTTCGGAGGATAGCGAACATCCTTTCGGTATTCTCCTCTTTCCCAGCGTTTCGAGGCCTGCTTGTTAGCGTTTTAAACGTCTGATTTCACTTTTCTACTCTTGTAAAAGTAAATCACACCGTCATCAACGTTGTGATCGGTTAACAAATTACTGGAAAAATATTTCCGATGCAGAATAAGAAGAGATTGAGCAGAACTCGTACACAGAAAGAATTTAATGACTTTTCAATGCTATTGATTATTTCTTAATAATCAAATTTATTAGGGAACATAACAGTCACACCCACACAGCCATCCCACACGCAGCACATTCCTACTAATTCCATCTTGAATTTTATCTCTCATATTTTATTTTGATTTGTATATAATCACGAGACAAATATGTTTATTTGTAACATGTAACAGAATATTATAAAATTATGAGTTTAATTCATATCACAGAACACTTATTTACGAGACTAGCGATTCTGAATATCAGGTTTGGTTCAATACGAGTTCGTTACGTGTGCAAGTTAATCAGAAAGAATTATCAGTTGAGGTAAGCGGGCAGGGGCACTAGGGAAGCCCGATAACTTCTCCTCACTTTTTCTCCCAAACATTACGACTCCAACTGAAAGCGCGGAGGCTAGCAGCTGCGACAAACTGCAGGAATAATACTGTATCATATAGAAAATTAAAAATATATGTCATGGTCTAAATAGGATGTCCTCTGCTCATGAAACTTGCTGACCATAATGCAACGCGTTCCAATTTCAGAAATCAATGAATATGAATGATTTTTTATTCTCTCTAGATTGATATATTTCATTTCTAAAATAGAAGTCGAACGCCTTTTCGAATTTTGTTTGTAAGACAATTGATCAAATATAGCGTAACCAACGAAGCTACGCATAAATGAGGAAAACTCCAGAATAAATTATGTTTGAAGTTTAGTTAATATTTTTCAGGAGTCTTAAATTAAGTTGTGTGTATTTGAAATTGGACCGAAGAACAGCCTAATAGTGAGCGCTTCCGCTTGTAGTTGGCCGGAACACTTTTATCGACTAGAGCCCAGTTTTATGACCAGTTGATGGATGAAGGTTGACGCCAAAATAATCACATAAATATTTTGTATACTTTTATTGAAACGATGACTCTTAAACTGAATGAGATGAGAAATAGGGAGCGGTTCCATAGTTATGAAATAACACATTTCTACAAAATATAACGAATTAGGAAATAAAATATATGGATTGAAGAAAAAGAACCTTATAGTTGGACTTTAATAAAGTGGAGATTATAATTCAAACATCTTACGTCGTACATCAGTGAATATCATATCACAGAGAGTACTAAATATATTTGTTCATTATGAGTCCAAAAACAACACTCCTAAAGTTATCCTAGACTAATTTCTTACTACTCGAACAAAGGAGTTTCTGAGAAAATAAAGATTCCAATTCCTCTCTGATCACAGTCCATGAAAACTATCTAATCGCCCTTTTACGCTGAAAAAGAGATCAAAATGTATTTACCAAGCTCGGAAAATAGTGTTTTACACCGGCCAGCACCCTGAATTATGATGTTCATATTCTCTCATAAAAATATTTTATGGCTAGGATTCTGGCTTTACTGAGACCATAAAGTCGTCCACTTTCATTATCAAGCCATGTGTAAAGCACCGGATTGCACACTGAATCTCTAAGAATGGCTTATTTCCTCCCGGTTTCTTTCAAACATTTCCACTATGTTGACGCCGATGATCGCGCTCTTACCGACAACCACACCCAACTCCTATAGCCAAAAAAAATGTAAGGCGAAATCAGTGTACACAATCACGTAAAATGGGTTAATCATTCATCATGAATTTATTTAAAAATAATATGTAGAATCATAGACGATATCATTGTTTATCGCGATAACAAAAAAACGAGGCCTGAAAAATTAAATGATTCCTAGTGTAGCCTATGTGTGTACTTAAATATCATATATGATGAAAATAGATGTGCAAGATTTTCTCACCTCCCGTTGAGGAAGAGAGCGTATGCTACGGGGGTGTGTTTGTGAAATGGATACCTCTGAGGAAGCCTCTTTGGCTGTGACGTGGTGCAATCCCTTGGTTTGGCTTCCTACCGTCTGCACGATGCATCGCTGGAATCTCATCGGGTCAATTGCATCCACTCGACCTTGGAACAGAAGGGGCGAATTTGTTGGCTAAAAGGAGAATAGGGGAGGGTGGAAATGGGGTTCCTTTTAAAATTTCCGAGGGGTATTTACCGACGCTTTAAGAACAGCGCTGGGTAGGGTCGATTCCAACAGATGCTTTTTCTAGAAAAGGCCATCTGCAACCATCATGGAAAGGACTCTACTTGCGAAAAGCAAGTTTGAAGGAAGCTGGTTTGAATAAGTTTTGTAGCAAACAGTTGCTTCGCAAAGGGAGTTGTTTACGCGTGGGGAAGACCTACGGTGTTTAGTTACGAGACAAAAGGTTTAATATATCTTTCTTTTATAAGCGAAACAGAAAAAATTGATGTTAGATAAATGCAGCACATATAATAACGCTGTTTTCACAGTTTTTAAATTTTTATTAACTCATATGCTAGTGAAGCATATTCTACGTAAAAATCCAAGCTCAGCTGTTTTATATTCGTAAAATACCATAAGTACAAAACGCTTCATATAGCGGCTTAACTTCGTTTTATTCTTACATATTGTTAATTAACGAAATGAAAAGTTCCTACTCCTGAAATAATTTACGTATCTGGTTTTCGAAAGATTCTTTTAGAAATTTTAGATTCACTGAGTCTAATTAATGGTAAGTTCAGTTTTCGAGGGACCTGTACATATCTTTCTGAAATGTTATTCTTCTATCGAAATAGTTTCTTCAAAGTGAAAGCGATGGTCTCACCCATTCTCGCTAATAGTGGGTTCGCTGAAAACACAGGATCAGTGACACCTTTCACAATCCATCGCTCAAAAATGCTTTTAACTGCACGTATTCATCACGTTTATTTTCAGAGAAAAAGTGGCTTTTCGATCTTTCTCCGTGTAGGAAATAGACCCTTCATCTGTCGGCAATCATTTTCCTTAAGGCGATTCCTGAACAGTTTGTTGACCATCGCATCAGAAGAAGGCATCTGCTCTTTCTATGCTTTCCCAAATATTTTCATACTTCAACGGGAAGACCGAATTTACTGCTGTATAAATCTAATTCTATCTTCCTTTTCCAATCTCTTTCTTAGCTATTATAGTGGTACGCAAGATATAAAAGATTATGAGTATATACTCGCGCTCGACCAACGCTTAAAGAAAATATCGGAAGTAAATCTATCAACATATGCTCGTTGTCACTTAAAATAAACTATTACCATTTTAAAGTACACTCACAATACATTTAACACTTTAAATGTGTGACTATTGTCAATATAAATCCAACCATTCTACCAACATCATACCAGTATATATAACTTTTCCATTCCACCAATATTCATTTTTATATTCTCTGACCCTGTCAAAGCGTTTTATAAGGAAGTCTTATAATTCATCCGAGGGCGTCTCTCAAAATGAAAATATTCGTGATATTCGTTTTATTAATAGGACAAAACTTTTTAAACATTGTATCATTGTAAATATAGTAAACATAAAAAGTTTACCAGACAATTTGAAACCAAATATTTTATTCGTTAAAAATGCAGTTTATAAGTAAACTCCAATCGAAAAATTAGCTATCGTTAACCAAGAACTGATAATATTTATAGAGCTAGTGTTACAGAAAAATCAGTGGGCTTTGAGGAAATTAATAATCGTAATAATTGATAATAGTACTAAACAGATAACTATATATTTTATGTCTATTGAACTTAATAATGTACATCGTGAAACATGCGCTCCATTTTTTATTTTCGTCGACCATCACTCAGGATTTTGGTTAGGGGAGGAGAGAGAAGTCTTGCACGATGAGCCAAGGTTTTTATGGGGCCTGCAATAAATAAACGATAGGAATTCGATTTTGACGGCTAAACCTCAATTCCTCGGCCATCACTTTTCCAAAGGCATGAGTTTATTTACTCACGTCATCTGGGTAAATAAGAGCGTATACAATTAGAAGTTGATAGCCATGGAAACGTAGCTCTGGTAGGAAAAAGCTGAAATTTAAGAAGAAGATGGCTGATTTTGGTTTGGTCTCATATTTTGCTCCCAAGCGATGAAAAGAACAAAATACCATATTTAATACGAAACATCACAAGGTTGACAGTTATTTTATTTAAAGATTTAATGCATTCGGCAAATGATAAGTATTATTTCAAAATTGTAAGGTAACTGGAACATTGTCGTCTCAAAGCAACAAAACCTGGATTTTGGACAATTTTCACACCAAACTATTTCATTTCTTTTTTGCACGAGTAATTGGCTATATTTTATTTAATTTTATATTTTCAATTTCTGTGCTATGAATGTATATACAATTTAATTCTTTTTATATAAAATACCATAGTTTCAGTGCATTACTGACTGATACGTTGTCCAAGTATTTACTCTACAATTCCGCTATAAACTTCTCTGTACCTTGAGTGATGCGATTCAAGTGATAAATAAAACTAAAAATTCGAGTTCGGTAAATAATGAAATAAAATTAATGTTATTCTTTAAGTATTCATAAACATAAACAAGTGAAATTTGTCGAGGAATACGAATGCTCATATTGTTCTTCATATTATACGCGTAAAATGTTTATCCATTTGTCACGGTTGGAAAGTTCGTGCGGAAGACCGATCCCTCAGGTTAGAGCACGCGAAGGGAGATGTTCTCGAACGGCTTCTTTCGCTCCCCTTCCAAAAGCACCCCTCCGCGGAAAAAAGGGATAGGGAGAATCCTTGCAGCCACAGAATCGTCAGAGTGCGCGGAGCTATATTACTCCCTGCGCGCAGCCGCCCCTCCAAGAAAGCGCCCCAGTGATGTGGCCGTGGAGGAAGTATGTCGTGCGACGCACACCACCTCCTTGGGCACCGCGACAGCAGCTGAGTCCCCAAACAGCTTCCGACATCCGACGACACAGTCGCATCTCGGCGCCGTGGTACCCGACGCCTCAGCGGGAGGAGGATTCGATCCGACGTGTCACCTTCAGGAAGTGAGTCCGGAAGGATGACGGCAGCGCGGGATGGAAACACCCATCGGCACGCTGGATTAACGCGTAGACGGATTAATTTGATGTGTTCGACCGCAGCACGTGCATCCTTCTAACAAACAAGCTTCGCCGCCGAGTGGAATGTTTCATCACGCTCTCCGTGTTAGTTTTAGTCGACAGGGATGTGGAGGAGGAAATTGTTACAAAGGTGCAACCAGAGTGTTTCCGAACGTAAAAATTTTGATTTGATTCTAAAAGGTTGATTTTTTACACGACTGGATAAAAATATAAGGTGGTAAAATTTAAACGCTATTTTATTGTAGAATGGAAACTTTTAAATGTCTAAGAAAGAAAAGTCAAAGTCGAAGAAAATGATTGATGGAGCACTCGCAGGATTACCAAAGGAATAGTGTGATAGTATGTGTTAATTTATGAAAAGAGTGAAAGATTGTGCACAAACTTCATCATTGCATAAATTGAAGCCTACTGGCTGCCTGGAGTTTCCCAGAGGTCCCAATAAATCCTCATTATCGTGAAATCGATTTTTCACTGCAAAAATTTCGCTTCTGGTGTAGTGTCTCGTCTGGCCGGAGGACGAGAAATGGCATAATGGAGACAGCATCCGCTACCCAACAAGAACCTTACATATTTGGAAGCGTGTCCATCCGAAGACGCCAACAAGAGGAAATCCCTTCTCGGAGAAACTGTCCGCCGTGCGACGCAAAAAGGCGATCAGTGGACGTGAGGTAGGGGAATTCCATTCATACTTCTTGCTAATGTACTGTTACTTGCGGCGGGAAAGGAAACCAGTTTTTACGAGAAGGAAACTTCAATTACGCGAAAAAGACCGCGTAGGTATTCTTGACGATACCGCTAGTAAGGGAGTTACGTGACAATGATTTATTTTTTTCATCCCAATAGCTAATGCAATCAAAATTAAATAATGTACTTAAGAAATAAAAACTGCGATAGCCATATAAAAGTCATTATTTTAGCCAATATATATCGGTATAATAATTGACTATCAAACGTGTAGCAAAATAAAGAGTGACACACCTGCAGATGATAACCAGAAAATGATAGGGTTTTCTCTAGTTCGCAATTACGCCGGGAGTTTTAGCTATAAGTTTTACCAAAATATTGCTCTAAATCTTTTTGATCCTTTCATCAACCGATTAACTCTATTTATAATTTATATTCTAATTTATTTTCATATCAAAGACAACTTTTTGGGGCAAAAATTCATAATTAGTCTCCATAAAATATAATACGCTAGTCTATCGAATTTTTTGGAGAATTTAAGAAACACATTTTTCAATTATTATCCTCTACTTCTCTCACTGTTTTCACGTCGGACGAAATGTGTGGGAAAATTTCATACTTACTGGAATTACTTAGCTTCTGCGAGTTGTAATTGAAATAATTTGGATAATGGTAAAGTAATAAAATAATTCATTGTATTCCTTAGAGGAAGGAAATTTCTAACCCTCACATACTATAAATTTATTTATTATCTTTTTACAAAGAAAAATTTTACTGCTGAAATTCCTTTATGCTAACACATGATTTTAGTTGTTCCTCCAATAACTTACAAATCAAGTAATGAAAAAAGTAGCGGTCTCATGATACCCATTATAAAAGCAACTTTCCAGCACTATAGATGATTTGATTTTTTTGCGAACATCTTTATAGTCTTATAATACCCATTGCAACATTATTTTAAAATTATTTTTGGAAAATTTTTTCCTTTTGGAAAGTACGAAATTTTGGCGAAGATCAAAGTAACTAATTAGAATGGAGCGGATAGCATAAAAATATGACTGCTTTTCGATGAAGACCAAACAGTTACATGTTCGCAAAATTTCCCTGCGAGTATAAATAAAAATTTCAACGAACCGAGTTTTTCGATTTGTGTTCTTTAAATTCAGGTAGTCAAAAGTTACTTATTCTTTCTTTGTGAAACACCTTAAAGCTACATATAATAACTTTTACTCCTTCTTATCAGTTGATCCCTATTTACATTGTATTTACCTCTGTAAAACAGATATTTTGGCTTCTAAGTTTATTCAGTCAGGATTTTATTCTTAAAATGGATAAGATGGAAATTTTAAACGTTTCCTTTGTACATGAAGCAATAAGAAATGTACCTGGATGTCATAATTAGCTTTTTATTCAATATCTCTTTCGATTTTTATCGTGGAAATATTGAACTTCCCTTGCATGGAATAAGGCTTTTAATTTTCACCTAGTACTGACAGAGTTGAAAAGTTTGAAACCGGATTCTTCTTGGGCATATGAGATTTATTATCTACCGGAAATCTACCCTCTACTGTTGCTGGATCTTAAATTAATCTCATTAGTCTCTTGCTGGCGTTTATTGGTTTTCAAAGCAAAACAACAATCCGTAGGAAAACAGAGCTGAAGGGAAATGAGAATTCCAGCTCTTGGGAAAGAACTGAGGCACAAATTACGTGTCGACTGATATTTTGACTGAAGAGTTTAAACGATTGGGTCTGACTATACGATTGATAGCCTAACTCCATGCAGCCATTTTTATATTTCTTCCTTATCCTCAATAAAAAGTTCTCATTATAACATAGGATGTTGATGCATGATGGCATAAATTTTTGAGCTACCTTATACCATATGTATCATTATCACAATTAATTGCCTATTACTGACAAAATTAATCTAAAAATCATAATTGTTAGGTTCCCTCTTTGCATATTCGCATTCTTCGTCATCTCTTTCACTCATTATTAAATGCCGAATTGTAAAAGATGGAAAGAATTAGATGAGTATAGAAAATAATTAAGCAGGTAATATCTTACCAGTCTTACGTGGATATAAGAATACTGCAATAAACGAGCAGATGGATGGTTAAATTATAGAATTTTTACGATGCGGATAAAATCGCGGCGTTGGGTACATGTATACAATTTAATAATAATATTTAACATTATGGTTGGACTTGACTATTTAAAGATTTGCTAGAAATAATACTATGAATACATATATTTTTGCCACTGTTTAAACATTTTGTCTTTATGCACGCAGGAGATCACCAGATATGGGTTTGGAGCTAAAGAATGGGGAAGCAAATGGTACCGATGGAAGTCATGAGGGAGAGAATGGAGTTGACTGTATGGAGGTGAGTACAGTTTCCTTAATCTGCTAGTTTTTGCTTGATTTATTTAATTTTAATTGTGACGACTTTCATTTCATTGAAAAAAGTGTAGGAGACAAGGCAAGGTTGGAAGGTATACTAATTATCCTATTATAAATTATAACATTTTGATGCAAAACAGTAAATACTAAACTAAACCCAAACATAAACAAAACTTAATACCTTCTCCTTTGGCGAACTAACGTCAAAAAAAAACAAACTACTGTAAGAAGTATGTACTGTACCATGTCACGGGGCTGGATCAAACCACCATTTAGTGAAATGCTTTATCACTTCTTCCTCGTCCATCGTCCAGTACCGGCAAAGAGGTAAAATAATTGATCTGTTAGGAGATTGAAAATTCATCTTCACCTTTCTTTGGAGCTTCTCAATGGATATTTTGAAGGAGAATCTTTTCTACTAATGGCTTTAATCGCATACTCACGAACTCTCACCTCTTAAATTGACATCAGGGGTGAGGAATCTTTTTCCTTCGGAGCGCCGAATTTAATATTAGGGTGCACAAGGAAAGTCGCATGCAAAACCATCGTGCCGCCGATGGTTTGCGTGTTGCCTACATACAAATATTTTAACATCGAAATGGTGCACAAGAAATCGAATTCACTCGCTTATTGAATTCAGATCGAATATTCTCCATTTAAATTCATTTGGCGTTATGAGCTACATTGGGAACTAACATTTAGATTCGGGGATTTTTTTCAGTAACTGACTAAGAGATCTCATCGAACACCCAAAAAGGTCGCATTTGACCTGATGACTACAGGTTACCTAACTCTGGCTTAAATATAGGAGCTTCTTTTGTGTCAAATTTGGTATACCTATCCGAAACAAATACGCGAATTTCCCGATCTCGTATATAACTTGTGGAGAAAATAAAATGGAGAGTATTTTACTTATGATTATTAACTGATTACACTCACTATTCACCCCTGTGTTCTTTCTCTTACACACCTTTTCTCTCCTTTTTTATTCTCATTACTCTGCCTCGCTTTACCTTCTCTAACATCAAAGTCATCATTTACTCGTGATAGTTATAATTTCAAAAAATGCTATCAGAAAATAATTTATTAAATTAATAAAATATAGTTATTCTTATTTTTCATGAGAGATCCCGTAGATTTCAAAAGGGTAGCGCTAGAAAATTAATGCTAGGAAACTTGGATTGCTTGATTTAATGAAAAAGTCTGGGTGAAAATCTTTCTCTTCTCAAATTTTTTGTTTTTTACCTAATAAGTTTGTGTTGTTTTAAAACTAGTCTTTATGCACAGGGATTGCTAAAATGATGAAAAATCCACTTGGAACTCGCAATCCACTCGATCAAAATGTGAAACTAATTTAGTATTGTAGTTTCTGTGTGTGCATCAAATCTTAAGGGGCAAGGTTGTAGTTACTGTCCCTTCCACATGGTATCGTAGGTATCTTAGGACACTCAAACCAAAAATTGATGATTACTTGTTTCACAAGTGAGAAGTGAACCGTTAGCTATATAAAGTATGGCATTTGTTACACTTTATCAGTGTAATTGTGAGTTTCACAATAAATCTCTCCCCTTGAAGGACGAGAGTCGGAGTGGAGACTCCGGAGTGGGCTCAAAGAAAGAGGAACCGGGATGTGAGGGCGGAGAGAGCGGTGGCAGCGAACCCAAAGACGACGATGCCGCCTTCTGCTGCAGATCTCAGAACACAGAGCACGGTCAATGCTGCGACGTCCTCAGCGGAAGAGGTAATTCAACTTGATTTTGAATCAAGCGTTTCGGAAAAATTAGAATTCAGTATCCTAAGTCAGTAGTTCTCAATCTTCGCTAAGGGTTAGCTATTGTTAAAAATTCATTCAAATTATGAGACACTAATTATTAAAAATCATGATAATAAATAGTACGAAGATTGTAATATTTTATGGTTGTTAATGATATCATAGTTCAAAGACGATAATCTGATTTGCCCAAAATGGAAGTACGCTCCCAATACCAATCCAATAATTAATTAAACCTAAGAAACGTTTTCTTAGATATTGGACTCGAGTTGTTATAAGTTTTGAGAGAACAAATCCAATTTCAATTCTTCGCATGCACGAAAATTTGAGTTTGAGTACTTGGAGTTCATAAAAGTAAAAAATTTCTAAAGTAGATTGAAAAATTAGAATAATATTCCCCCATTCAATGCGCTTTAAAGATCCATTTTGATCGCAGATGGCGTAGCGTGGAATGTTTGTCCATTGTGCCGTCGAGTTTATGATGAGCCTCGGGTCCTCGCATGCCTTCACTCCTTCTGCTCACCTTGTCTGCGACGACTGCTTCTTCCGCAACTGTCTGCAGTCCCTTGCGAAGATGAAGAAGGCGTGGAGGAAATGGAGATGGAGGACATTGGGGAGGAGGGGACGGAAGAAGAAGAGACCATCAGTAACAGGATCCAGCGGAATGGGAATGCCAGTGATTTACCGCCAGAAGGTCAGTAAATGTTATCGGTTTGTGTATTTGAGAAAGTCTTTTACCTAAGGAATAGTTCAAGCACTATTGCAAACATATTAGCACTAAATAAAGAAAGAAAGTTTTTGGATGCTACATTCAAAATTTTATTTATTGTGAACAGCTGTTCTCTCATTTACTGAATGTTATTAAGCCCTCAAGTAATTATGTAATGTTGCACTAACGTAAGAGAATAAATCTATTTCAAAAGTAAATTTATACATTTTTTAACACAGAAATTTCTCCGTAAAATTTATAAATAAATGTATGTACAGCTAGTTCCAAAAAAAACTTACCACCTAAGCCGCAACCCGCATAACAGACGTGAAGCTCGATGAGAGCGAGTCTAGAGTTTTCCACGCATTCTATTGGCTCTTGGAAGGAAGGCGCCTTTTTAAACCGTTGTGAAACGCGTTGAACGTATTTGTACCGTCTTTATTAGCATCTAGTTAAACTAGATTTAGTGTTACTTTTTACTATGTCAGCAGCATAGTATTAAAAAATGAATGAAAATCGGATTTCCTTATTTCGGCCAGAGATTTCTGCGTAATTCACCTTTCTCTGGAGGCGTCGGGTAAACTTACTTTAGCTGCTTCAATTATCCAATAAAAAATTATGTCATTGCAAGATTAAAAAGGATTATATTATTACGTTTTTTATGCTCTTGTCGCCTACAGGACGAACTTTTAAATTTATTTAGAGGAAATTCACGACTATGACTCAAATAGAAAGATGAACGAAAACTCTGCAAGGAGATAAAGAATAATTAGGAATAAGAACACAATCAACTGTATGTCAACTAATTTATGTTGCAGAAAAATGCTATCGAGAAGGGGAGTATGAAAAAACTTCGAAACCTACTGAGGAAAGCAAAGATGAAAAGAAACTTTATCTGGACGAATGCACCGAGAAAGAATCATTTTAAGTCAACCTGGTCAACCTCAAGAGAGCTCTGAAAATTAGACCCAAAACATATTACAATAAAGTAAACCAAGTAAATTACGATCAACTACATCAGATAATTACATCAAATGTTATAAAAATTTTAAATACCACCAAATCATATGATAGAAAGTAAAATATTTATTGGTGTGCTTTCATCATTTTCTAAGGTAATTGTTTAAAATTCAAATTGCTAATTTAATATTTTAGAAAATAACATAGATATTAGAATAGTAGCACAATTTAAATACTGAGGGCTACAAAATTTTTTCACGTATCGAATAAAAAATTTATTTACTACGAAATTAACGCCAGGATCTCGTAACATTTTTCCGAAAATATTGTTCATTGCCAGTCCCAGAAAAACTATCCCTTTAATTAAATCAAGTTCATGTTCCTTGCAAAATTATGCTCTCCCAACTTTTATCTGATGCTAAATCTCTTTCTTGCCCCGTGGTGCAAATTTTGACTCGATTTCTTCGCAGTTGAATTATTCTGCAATACAGAGAGGTATAAAATTTGCTTGATACTACAATTAACAGAGCATTAGGTATTTCAGAATATATGCATCAACATGTCATTCTGTTCTTACTTCCACCAGGCATTCGTGGTGACGGTATCAGATGAAGCATTATGATTTTGAGATGAGATTTTGCTGTTTCTGACGAATTCGCGTCTGAGGTTTCACTAATTCTTCCATAGAGAAAGGAGGTCTTTCCTTCCCTCCACCCTGGCCCTAGGAGTATCCCCTATTCATTCCTTTGTTGTTTCTTTTTCTTTTGTTGCGTCCATCGAAAGGTATTGTCTATTTTCTCAAAGGAACCATAAAACGGCTAATGGGTGAAGGTGAACACCGCTCTGAGAAGAAAAACCCCCTTTTCGGCAGATTGTGGATGGTCGTATGTATCCGGGGTAGCGAATTTGAAAGCGCTAATGAGGATTCCTGACCGCACCCCTGCTGAGCAGGTATCAAAGGTTAGGGTATGGTGGCGGCGACCGATCACAAGTAAGGTGGGAAATGGTGGATCCGCGATTTGTAATCTTCGCCACGGGTATTCCCTTAGGGAATGAAGATATTCAACTCTATTTTTGAGGTAGACGACCTTTCAGGACTTCTTGCAAGGAATACAATTTAGGATGGTTAAGAAACAACAGTTAGTATGGCAAATCAGAACCTTAAGACTGATTTGCATATTGCATATATACTCCAGGTTTCCTATACTTGCATATTGCAGGTTTACACGTTAACACCTGGTTTATTTACATTTACATCAATACCCCGCGAGCCGCCGTATGACGTATGTCAGGGGGTGTGAAAACAACCACAACAGGATTTCCAATGTTACTGAAGTGATTTTCAGAACTATGCGCTAGACTAATGTTTAATAAGACTAATGATTAATGATTGCTGCTTCGGTTTCTGAATGCCTCAAGTAAGCTATATAACCCGAATTGTTTGAATGGTGCATAATATGTATAATAATTAAAAGAAAATTCACTATCAATAATTATGAATGATGGGTAAAAGGAGTCATGGAAGAACACGTTAAAAATAGTTACATGAGAATATTCCTCTAATTCTCATGATTCATACGCTAGCTGTTAAAATATTCTTGGTTCTATATGTAATCTATTACTCCAACATTCACTCCAAGGACCTTCGTAACACCCTCATCCTAGGCACATCATAAGTCTCTACGAACTTTGCGAAGATGTTTTTTTAATTTTTTATAGTATTTTTAAATAGTAATGCAAAGAAGATCATTCCAGTTAAAATAGGACCTTCGGAAAATCTGAACGATAACATAAAGTTGACAATGTTTGGGTGCATCATATCAGAATTAGTATCTCTATATTCTGCTTTTAAAGTGAATGGTATAAACTGTATTAGCTTATACTAAATAACTAATTCAACAACAAAAATGAAAAAATAAGTAATGCTGCCTATCGTCAATTTATATCAATCAAGATCTTCGTCAATGATTGTTTACTTTATTTATATAAATTGTTTTTTATGCTTTATTTTGTCCCTACATTGAGCTAAAAATTTCGTAGTTTGAAATAACTTGAGAAATGAACAATGAACTAGAGAAATGCCATCTAATATTTATTCCTTACGCTTACGAGAACCAAATCGTTTCACTTCTCTTATAACATCTATGATACAAAATAGATAGAGCGTTGAAGATGATCTTACTACATCGACTAAAGTTTCTATTATCATGTCACTAAAATATGAATTGAAACGTAAATATGGAATTTTAGATACTCCGCATATTTAGTGTCGCAGAAACTTGAAGTTTATACGCCGATTACAGATAAATTACATCTCTAAAGTTAGGTAAGATTTAGAATAAACCATTGGCTTGCATAGATAGTAATATCAATGTTAGCAATTTTTATCGGTTTGAAAAAACCGAACTCTCTTTCCAAAATAAATTGCTGATAAGAAGATGGTTTAGGTTCTGGCTTAGTAAACTACTCGAACTTTCTTATAGAATTAAAAGATTGTTACGATACATTGAACATCGCTATTGTATACAATTTCGGAGATCCTGGGAATTACTGATGCATCAGAAGGAAATTTCTGAAAGTATGATAAGCCATGGGCGTTATATCCTGTATATTTGAATGTTAACCATTCTTGACTAATATATTACTTAAATTGGATAAATGACTAGTTTCTCTGGAGGCTGTCATAAACGGAAAAAATATATGTTGGATGAGAAAATTGAGAAGGTGAGTGAGTGGGTTATACTTTTAAAAGAGGTCGTTGCTCCTACTCAAAGTAACCAATTGGTCAACGAGGAACGCAAGAAATGCCATTACCTATTGTGATTTATCCAAAAATCTGGAATTAACATACCTCTTACCCTTTCGGTTGTTAAATTCATGTGAGTGTATGTATTACTGTTGCCGTCGTTTCTCACTTCCCTATATCTATCAAAACAGTCCCCCTATTGAAGTCCTGGTGAATTCATTGCTTTAACCACTTCTTCCAATCACTCCTCTATCTTGCTTTTCAAATTTGTCATGGAATGTGGAGAGATGAAAAGTTTCTCATAGCCATACATTTTAAATACGAAGGAATATTTTCAATATCACCGAGCGATAAATATGTAGATAGACTATTCATACCACACCACCGCCCATTCATCTCAATCATTAAAATTCTGTCGAAAAATATGAGAGTTACGTAGGGCCAGCCATCAACCGAGGGGAGCAAAATTTCAACATGAGCCTCATATGCGCTTCTTATCCCCGTGTGATACTTACAGGGTTGGAATTACAGGTAAAAAGGCCCTAAAACTATTTCACTAAGTCCCTATTATTTCGCGTATTTTTAACGTTTTCTACATTATAATAATTGTAAACGTGATAATAAACAGTTGAAATATAAACAATGCAAGTAGTTTTGTATGCATTCAAAATTAATTGAAAATTTCACATTCATAGCTTACAGTAGCATTCAATGAGCATTATGACAAAACCTCATTCGCCATATCTTTTTGTGTATTTTAGAACTTGATAAATACGAGAGAAGAACGTTTAAGAACGTAATGGTTTGTGACTGCAACCATTTCAAGAGGAATCCACAGAAGAAATCACGTTTATTCGATTCACACTTCAATGACACCAATAAAATTCATTTTGGATTCAAAATTAATGTGAAAGATGGTTGTCTCGTATCCGTCATCTTTATTAATTCAGGAAAATCGATCCTAGCACATTTTCTCTCAATTGATTTGGACTGTATATTAAAAATACCAACTGCATAGATGATAAAATTTACTGATTTTTTACCGATCGAGTTTTAATTTTGATGCTTATCAAATGAAACAAAATTTATCTAAAATACGCAGAGAATGCCTCAAGACTTCATACTACATATTTACTTATAGATTTTTTATATATTTAAAGTAATAGCGTAGATATGGCCATGAGTTCGCCTTACTTTAACTTTTGTAGATTGCATTCACACAGGCTGTGATAAAACAGGTGATCGATATGGACTCCTTAGGTATATAATTTAAAGGCTAATAACTCTTCTCTTGAACGATGTATAATATTATCTACTATTATAATATATAATACGACCCATTAAAACCGCAGAGTTTTGCAAACGAAGGCGTCGAATTCGAGGTCTATACATTTTGGGTCCGAGCCTGATTCAAACTGCGCGGAAATTTTCTTCCTCCCATCTTAGTCCTAAACATAAGCTCAGAGCGGCTCAGAGGCAGATTTTGCAAAAATTTCCTTCGTCCTGCTTGTGCCTTTCGTCTCAGACTCAAATTTTATGAGGGGACGGGGGTTTGCCTCGGTTTCCTAGGAATAACGGGACCTCGTGTGCGCCGGTTCCCTCGGTGCAAGAAGCAAAGCTAGAATATATACTGATTTGTAATAACCATTTTATAATAACTGAATTCTTGCATTACAACATCCATATTGTTATAATACTATTCTGCTACGCCAATGCCACCAAACTAAGGATACTAATAAATCTTTGCAATATCAATAATGCAAATAAATCCATTTCAACTCTGCAAGCGGAGCCAGGACAGAAGCAGACCATCTCCTCCATGTTTTCCCTCTCTCTCTCTCTCTCACTTCTTAAGGCTCGCTCGGAGGAAATTCACTGCCTGTTATGCGGGTTGCGGCTTAGGTGGTAAGTTTTTTTTGGAACTAGCTATTTTACTCTACATTCTGACTATACATATAACTATATTTATCGATGGAGCGTAAGAGTAGAACAGTGAGTGTCTGATCACCTGAAGGAGCCGAAATCAGATATTGCAACTTATTAGTATAGTAATGCAGAAAATATCAGAGATCTAGGAGATTAAAAGGGACTCACGATTAAAATGTTTGATAGAATAAGATTCCGAGGAATTAATGATTTTAATATACCAGAAACAGGAATTGGTTGTAACTACCATATATAGAATATTTTTAGGCAATAGGAACTCATTGCGCCGACAAAAGTATACTAAGTTACTAAGTATCTCCGTCCTGATAAAGATAACTTCTATACCAGTTCTGTACTGCATTAGCTTTGCATTTCTATAGCAATAAAAATCATCGGTGATAAATGCGTTAAATTAGGCAAGACTAATATGGCTTCTGTATCCTCATGCTTGATTTGCATTAATGTTTCTGTATCCTCATTCCTGAATGAAAAATGTCGAAGGAAAAGTTGATACTCGTTAAGAAGTATACTTGGAGAGAAAAGAGGGGGAATTTAAAAAATCTCATTACTATGATCGAAATAATGTTCAAGATGTATCTCCAATAAAGGGACCACATAATTTCCACTTATGAGGCGCCTGAAAAACCCTCTCTACTATATCATGTTTACAGCATAGGAGACAAGTACGCCAACGAAGGTTCAATGTTTGAGAAATTTCATAGCTGCGAGGATTTTAGATGGATTTCTCCTAAGTGAGTTATTGCACATATCTCCTATGATTTCTTACAGTAGTTCTGAATGAAGAATTTTTTATAATAAAGTTAACTTTATGAGATTTTAGAAGCACTCAACAAATGTACATAACTGATATCATTTGAAACTGAAAATCAATAACGGAAAATTCTCAGGATAATATATGGCCTATGCGAATATAAAATCTAAATGAAAATATCCAGGTACGGAGGCTTGCGTGATGTTAAAATTGCAATTGGCAAAGTGATTTAATGTAACAGAGTCAGAATTCTATTACTAATAACCGAAGTCTTGTATTTATAGTTATGGGTTCCCAAATAGCCATGCGGGCAGCACGTTCGAATTTGTTAAAAGCGGTCTCGGGGCGATTCCCGGTGGGAGCAACGTGCGAAGTGATCTCATCTGTCACAATATTACTACAATTTATATAAATACATACATATAAACATGCATGCATGTAATTGACTTAAATTTATGTAAATATATAATATATTCATTCATAGATGTATTTATTTATTTTAAGTCGGTAACTTCCCTGAGAAATGCGCATAAATATGACCCTCCTTTCTTTGTTGACCTTTTACTTTTGTGAAACTGAATTCGAAGCAATCGTCGTACGAATGCGGGAGGGATGGCAGAGAAAGTAAAATTAATTCGAACGCTTTCATTAAATGTTGTCGTCGCTTTGTAACCACGAAAACTTGGATAAATTATATCTACCTTCGGTAAAATTTACACAGCCAATTTATTAAATATTTACTCTGGCAATTAAATTTTCGTTGCAACAGTAGATCCGTGGTTTAAACTATTCTAGAGTTGTTATCAACTGCTGTTTCCGATTTGAAATCACGGAAGATTTGATCACCTAACACCAAGTTTTATCCAACTTCATGCGCTCCCTAACCTTTGCGCCATGGCTGGCTCTTGAGAGTTGTATTATATAAATTTATCTTCTTGTGTTCCTCAGGGGGCTCTGTTGAAATGGAAGACCCGGTTCCGATGCGGGTAAAAGGTAGAATTCCACCCTCCGAGTCCATGAGATCGGATGCACCTCCTGTGGTCCATTCAGCTCCAACTAGGACACCTTCTTTAAGATCATGGGCTTCTTTCAAAGGCGCTTGGAGCCCTCGAAGCCGAAGAAGGACAGATTCCAAGTCTGGGCCTTCGTCTTCAGTCACAGAAGAAAACTCAGTAGCTGAGCCCGTTGGCCAAAAAACAAGTAAGTTATATCAGTTACTTTAAATGTTCCCCATGATTTCCGATGCGGACCTTCATGTCTCTCAAATTCAGGTCTTCTTATTTAATCTTACTTTCCGTCAAAAATTTAGGAGGTACAAGAGAATTTTCGATTAAAATTTCAATTAAAAGATTTAATATACTCTTGCACTCAACCACTCAAATTTCTGTCCTGACAGGACATCATCGTATGTGCTCAAACTTCGTGGCGCGATTAATATTTAATAAAATAGTCTTAAAAATATTTATGAAAACGTTTACTAATTACCTCGAAAATTGAAGATCTTATCTCGGAAGCCGTGTAACCAAACTTCAGAAAAGACGCCGTAAGTTACTAGAGCATCGAAACCGGAACCGAACCGAAAAATTAAGATTCTTGAAACTGGATAGAAACGGAAGCACGTTATCTTCAATTGTCATTCTTATTAATTGTATTAAAAATATATTTATTGATGATCTAACACGTTGATTTTCAACTCACCTATTTTGTTCCTGATTAAATAAATGACCCCATAATTCGGTTATATCTGTTAAATCATCTGTTTTATTCTAAAATACTTTGGAACATAATGTTATCACAAAGTTACAGGTAGTAAAAATCTTTCGAATGGTTACCTATACCATCGGAGCGAAGAAACGAAAGAAACGGAAGCAAAACAGAAATTAATTTTTTCATTGAATCTGAGAGAAAACCGGGGCAAAAATATAACGTATATACTTTATATGGGCATGGACTTGCAACCGTCACCAACTCGCGGTTTAGGTAAAAACCTTCCACATATAAATTATTTGTGAGTGGTGCAGAATGAGATCTTATGCTCACTCGCAAAATTGCTTATACTGACACTAACATAAGTAGAATCAGTTACTGTAACTGAGAAACTTTCTTTACCACAGAAGAAAACTCTACGAGGAATCTGTACAGGAGTCTTACGGTGGTGAAATCGTCCACCCCTCCGACTTCTCCTCCGCTGCAGAGAAAGTACGCTTCCTTCCGAAGCGGAGGGCCGTCTCCTTTTGCGGCCTTCCCATGGCGAAAGAGGAGCAGCATCACGGTGGCCAACGAAGGCGTCATTCTGTTGCTGAGGTGTCCCACCTGTGGAACCGAGACGGAGGTCCCCACACCTCCAGGAGTACGCCGTGGATCCTGCACCCCGGCAGTCGCGTCCTCCGCTGTCTCTGCAGCAGTCGCAACTCTGCCGCTGCATGTGGTGCTCCAGCACCGCATGTACCTCGCAGCCCTAAACCGGAAGACGCAGCCAACGCCGAGGCCTAAATGTGACCTCTGCTCAACGGACGTGAGTACATTCCCCAGAACCCCTTCACACCAATAATGTGAAAAATCCCAATTTCCTCATGAATAATAGTATAAAATCATCTCACTTAGAAATGAATGCACGTTTTTCTCCTCGCTCGCGGTTTAAACCTAAAGATATATTCATATCGTGTCACCGGACATCTTATGATATCCTGTCGATCCCAGAAAACTTCCTAATTTTAATATAGGACTAAAGGAAAAAATAATCAATAAAGAGAGATGGAAATGCATTTACATTACACAATTTCCTCATAGTTTAATTAAGATTTGATTGAAATATTTCTTGAACTTGAAAAACATTCTTTCATAGAGGGATATTTTCTTTTGATCCGTCTGTGCTCTAAATTGAAGATAAAATCGTAAATAATGGCGGAAGGCTTGAACGAGACGATATTAAAGCATAAACAATAACTGGCTCTTTGCTTTTCCAGTGCGACATCCTTTTGAGTAATTCTTATTCTTTTCCTGTTTCGGTGGGTATACTTTTGAAAGAAAGGAATAATCTAAGCAATAAAATAAGCAAAAATTGCCATAATACAGCAGTCCAAGAAAGACACTTTAAGAGATACTAAGTCCAATATCTAGACTCTAGTTCCGTAACTTGAGGAGAAGAGAATAAAACTTTTTTACCAAAAGGTGTAGTTAATAATTCAAGGCACCGATATCTAATCATTTTCTGAAGGAAAATACAAAAATTCATCTCCCGCGATCCCACTCCTAAGTCCAACTTGGTCGTTATACACGGTTAAACCAGAATGTTAATAACTCATTGGTATATCCCGATTGAAATTCCCAAATGGAGGCAGATTGAAAGCATTTTATTGATGTAAGAAAAGATTTGGTATTTACATAAATTTTTGAAATCATCTCAAGTAATTGAAATATGACGAAGGAAACTAATGAGCTGTGTAAAATACATCCAGTTTACACAATTTGTTTCCGTAATAGAAAAATTTAATTTTAATGATAGACTTTACGGAGGTAATCTTTCTCTAAGAAAAACTCCATAGATGCTCAATAGATAGATATCAAATATAGAACTCGACAAGAGAATAAGATATTAATTGGAAAGTTTGAATTTACGTTCGAAATTTGATAATGGATAACGTTTACATCTTCTGGTGGACTGTTTCAACAAAAGATAACATATATAATAATTTCACTTCTAGATTTGAATGGAATAACTTAATGTTTAGAAAGCAAGGTTAGTTCTTGATAGAATTCTAGTGAAGACAGAATGATTGATTTAATTGATTTTCATGGTAACTAAAATCCAAGCTAAACCAAGAAAAAAAATAAATTGACCGCTTAAGGAAAACTTTCTCATTTACATGTTTCAGAGCTTTTGTAATCACTTAAATAATCAAATAATAAAATATGATCAATGAAAATTGTAAGAATTATTTTTGTTGATTGGCTTTTAAAGATATATATGTCTTGTTTTTCCTCGGTATTTTCTCCTAATAACGATAATACGAGTAGGAATACATGGTTATTAGTCCATAAATTTTGTGCGGTATAGTAAATGTTGACATTTTTTTCTTCGCTTACTCTTACTAATTGTAAGTCTTACCACGAAGTATCGGTCAAAAGATTTCATTGAATTACTATTCCTACAATTCAAATAAAAATAATGACAATAATGGAGCTATTCTATTAATTAAATCTCCTTTTCCCAAGGAGTTCCTTTTGAACCACAAATGGTTGTCGGACGGTGCAAAATGTTTTCCCCGTTTCTTAGGCAACCAGCAGATGCACGGATTGCGTGCTCGCCCTCTGTGCTTTGTGCGCGGAAACCCACCGAAGGCAGCGCAGTACGGCCACCCACTCCTTGGTGCTCCTTCCATTGGACCATGCCGTCACCAGCCGGGTGTCCAGAGTGTCTATGTGTCCATTGCACCCGAGCAACGCCCAGAGGCTCTTCTGTGGCCCTTGTGGTAAACTGGCATGCCGTGCTTGTCCATGCGCCACTTCTTCCGGCAACCACCGCTGCGAACCGGTGGCGCATGCTGCACGCAACTGGGCTGCACCGGCTGTGAGGACTGCCCTAGAAAAGGCGCGGCCCTACGCCGAAAATGCGTGTGCCTCAGTGCATGGACTGCGGCATATAGAGCAACGAGTGCAGGTAATTGGTTGTAACTGTCTACTCAAACTGACTGATATTTTAGCGCTATTCTAGATAGAGATACTCGTTTTCATCCTTGACTGCAAGTGGTGGTAATATTTTCTTTGGAAGCGGCATGCTCAAATATAGTACGTGTATAAATTTGTAATAAGTGTTGCATAAACCACTTCCGCTTTATTCTTTTATTTGAATTTCCGTTCCTTTCACCATGATAGCGCAAAACTAACATGATATTTCGGTTCTTTGAAAAATCACAAAAATGAATGTGATTCGGCTGTGTGTCAAACGATTTTGGATTAATTTTTACGTCCATTAGATTTAACAACTCTGCGTCTATATATTTATTTGATTTCTCGTTATAGCTTCTGCAAAACTATCTCTGTAATTGGTGTATCAAATCTAAGGGCGAATCAAAACTGATCAGTAACAATATTTGATAAGAAATACGTGAGACGAAGTTAAATGGAAGAAAACCATCGAAATAAAGGGTCTAATATAAAAATAATAATAAGTTGAAATTACGTATGGGAGATGTGCTTATATGCTATAAGTACATCTTATTCCAATCAGCGTTGATATTTACACAACGTATCACGGAAATGACTTTGACTGAAAAAAAATGCTGAAATTTCAATCTTTCCGTCACTAAAAATGACATGTCTAGTGAACAGAATGTTGAAAATTTGATGTTTTCTTCAACAGATGAGGACTGCTCAAGTGGAGGAGGAAGTGGACTGCTTCGTCGACTCTTGGATTCGCTCTCTGGAAGAACATCGGAGAGTTCTGCACGCCGAAGCCAGAAGGGCAAGAGATTCAAAACTGGATGCCCTTAGATCGAGAAGAATGGGTTTAGAAAGGCGTGCAGAAAGCATATCCGTTGCCGTACGCTTTGCAGATGAGCTTCTGACGGAGGCGACGGATGCAGAACTCTTGGGTCTTGCGGGCCCTCTAATAAGACGCCTAGAATGGTGCCGCGCTTCTGCAGAGGCTGCCGGAAGCGGCGGTGGAAGAGGGACCTCCAGGTCACCGTTCTCGGCGTCACCAGGGGAGCAGACGTCTGCGACATCCTTACAGTTCCTACCAGCAGAACGCGCTGGATCCATCAACGGCCACGAGATGTACGGAGTCGTCACAGCGCAGACTGTCTGTCCCGCTAAGTGTCGTATATTCGCCGAAGGTTGGTTACGCTAACTATTTATTTATATAATTATCAAGCTATTATTATTATTCCATCCCTAAATACGATTTCCAAGAATCGAATACTTCACTCTATTTGCATTTACATAATGAGAGAATATTTGGCTCCGAATGATGGACATAATTAATTAGCGTTGGCGTCACTAAACCGATCGACCAGAAAATGAGATAGCACAAAAAGACACTAGGCGGTGATGGAAAGCAGTCTTAGTGAGTTCACCTCTACTCATTTCTCCCAAAATAAATATTTTAATTTTTAGGTATGTGATGTAGGTGGTTCTTGTACTCTTACTATTTCGAAAGAAATTTCGCCAATATTATGTCGAGAAAATTATCATTATTGTTCATGAATACATACTATACCTACCATATAGATATAATTAGTAAAACATCGTAGATATCACTTATAAATCCAGTCAAACATCGTTATTATATAAAAAACATATTTTCTTGTAATTTGTGATTTGGACATCACTAACACCAGATCGTGAATGACCTCATTACAGTGACATTTAGTTATAATGAAAGGAAAATATCAAAAAATGTCGGAATACTAAATCGGTGATTCATAATAAAAGAAATGTCTTTAAAGCGATGAGAAAATTCCTAGGCAATGTAATACGAGGAAATTATTGGATGTTCGTATACATAATACTATTAGCCGATGACTCTCATTCACTCTCGCAGCGCCGAATCGTCGCGGCATTAAGCAATGTATTTAGCATACAATTATAAATATACCATTAAGCAATAACACAATTATATACTATTGATTTAAGATTATCTTAGTATATAGTAAAATTAGTTAGACAAGGTTACGTGTGCCATAATGAAAAGCATAACTTTATCAAAAAAATTAAAATGAATCTCTGCGATATTTCCCGTATTATCAGGTCCGGAATTTTTACTTATTTCTGTTTTTTGTGGAATATTCAGTCAGTTCATGAATAAATATATTCAAGTCATTTAAAGCGACTGAATGTTGTTAAAAAGGAGGAGTAAGAAAATTCTTACTTTATATGTGGAAATATTACAGCTAGAATTTCACATATAAGAGGGAGAAGTACAATGAACTTTCAAAATTAGGTCAACCAGCCAATCAATCGCATAGATAAAAGGCTGCTTCAAAAGTAGTCGATCGGAGGAAGAAGCGAAAAGCGGAAGATTATTTAAAAAAAGGCCAATGTATCAACATCAAAAGCAGAATGCGAGAGGATCAACCAATATCCACTGCCATTGTGGATAATGAGACTACTTTGGAGAATTTCGATAGGAACAGGGTACTAAAAATGGCAATCAATATTTAATTGAGATTTTAAATCAGCTAAATAATCGCGACAAATGATTGATTCATGCCTTTAAGTAAGCAGCAGTGATCAATGTGGTGAGATTAACAAAGAAACCAAAACAAAGAAAGATGTAAGACATGGCTTGGCAAAGATAACCTTATCATCTCTGATCTTCATGGTTCTCCTTGAGAGGGCAACAAATGAAAAAAAGCGAAAGACAAAAGGCTGAATACAAATACAAGGAGAAATCTCCAATGAAAATGGCCACGTTCATACTACTACTCGCAGAGGCGGGGAGATCAATATCTCACTCGTTATACAAACTTAATCGAATGAATTTGCTTCCTTCTTCCAATCTTATATCAGAAACCTTTAGACAAGAGGACCAATGTCGTGCAAAAACACCCATAATATCGATACCTAATAAATGACGCGCTTTGGTATCATACGACGTAAGGTCGAATTCACTTTTCGATATTTTGTTGAATAATTTGTAACGAACTCCATTATGCGCTCTCTATCTGTAGAAGAAAAAAATAGTCAATGCCAGCACGTTTTCCGTAGAGATAGATTATGTGAAATCCAGTAAGCCCTTTTTATTAATGACTTACAAGTCATTGTGAAAGAGCAATAGTCGTGTTTTCTTAGAGCGATAGAGAAGCTGACAAGAGCTAGACAGGGATGTTGATGTTATTCACCCCCTGCCTTACATTAATATCAGCTTTCATGTTAATATGTGAATTTCGAATTCAGAATGAATTGTTATATTCAATTCGTGCGTTTTTACGAAAAAGATATTTTTGCCGAAAGGGTCAGTGAGGTATTACAATACATAATTCCCTTCATATTAACCATAGCTAACAATTACATCATGTAAGTGATAATAAATTGGGCAATGAGACAAGATAACATGATATGAATTGGATTTCTTCATACTCTTGATTTTCTAATTTATTCGAAAATAATATCTTGAAGGAAGGAAATCCAAATCCTCATTTAAAAATGCTTCTTGCATCCTCTGCAATCGAGCATTGAAGGCAGATTAAGACGAACTTCAGGGCCATTATCAGTCCAATTTCTCCGTCTTCCACTTCAGGTATCTCTTCTGAGAATGCTAAACAATACCAGAACAATGCCTTCAAACGTTAACCTCGCCATTTATGTTTCAAATCCGCTCATCTTTAAGCATGGGAACGAGGAAGCGAGGAAGGGAAAGAGGCCCTCATCCGAGAAAAAGTTTATCAACGGCCTTCCAGAAATAGGAATAACTCTCAGAGGTAGCTCTACACTCAAATGGATCCTGGAGCTTCTCCTCGGCCGCCCACGGGATATTTGTGTTTTGAGTTTCCCGGGTTATGGTTCCCGATCGAAAACACGGGTTACTTCCTCCTGTGGAGGGGGAGTTTCCTTTTATTTTCAACGAATTAAAAATAGATGGAGATGATCAGGAGGGCGTCAAAAAGGAATTATTCGACGGATTGAATCGCTTCCTCGTCGACTCATATGAATGAATTCCATTTTCCCTTCGATGGGGAGGATTGACGTGTTTCTGATTCGATGGGAAACATTGGATTTATGGTATTCTCAATACGCTATAAATTTATCGTTATATGTAGAATCAGGATATATTAGGTAAACGAAACAAATTTTTGTATGTATATGTATACCTCCGAAATTGGAGTACTATTTGATTTTCAGTTTTAGGTTTCCACTTTTTACTAATAAAATTAAGTTTCGGAAAAAAGCATTATTAATAGGAGTAAATTAAGAAGATATCACCCCTAAGTTTAAAATTTTTATGGCAGATTATCAGAAATTCGCTATCTATAATATTATGTATCTTTATTTTTCATTAAAGTTACAGTTGATATTCTCAATGTGATATATCATAAATTAAGTTATAATATTACAAAGAGTTAAAATATTCATTGTTTTCAAATTAAGATGGTTATCATACCTCCTTACCCTAGAAAAAGGAATTATAGGTTGTTTCCACTTAACCTCAAGTAAGTCTGAGAGGTATTTTTCTGCAAAAATCAGAAAAGAATGATTCTAACTAAGTATCTGATAGTCTAGCTTAAATAATAAACCGGTGTCACAATTTTTTCTTACTGCCATATCTTGATGATGGATTGAATGGATTCTCTTTCATAGGTTCATTGGTACAGGATGGAGGCAAAGTTTTATGTTTTGTTTTTGTCTCAGTACTGCTCATGGCTGTAATACATATTATGAAACCCGCTGGGGTACGGGAGATGATGGCCCACGTCTCGGTCTCTCGTTTAACGTTATGAAAAGTGATATTCATATAATCATTGTGCTACACTTTTTACATGGAAGTTTAACACTTGCAGCAATGTTTGATTGAAGAAAGTATAGTCAAACTACCTCATTCCTCACCTTATTTAGAATGTCACATTTTCTTTCCAAAGCCTATGGTAGCAAATGGTGGGTGGTTAATGATTCAACCAGTCTTCGGGCCACTAATTTAACGAACAGACATCAGGGGTAAGAATGCCGTAACCGACGTAAAAATAGATTTCATTTCATACTTTTCATTTGAGACTTCCTGCTGAATTCATCATATAAGCTCGGCAAAGTTTTTTTTCCGTTTAGACAACAGAATACTTTTCATACCTAAGCAATGTTCTCCAGTTCGATCCCAGACTCGTCAAAACATTTCCTTGAGAAATACACGTAAATTATTCTTTTATAAGCTAGAATCATTTCTTTTGCGAAAAAAATAAGGTTGTTACACGTTGTCGATAAAAGTACATACCACATGAAAAAATACTCAATATTTTATTTCTAATCGTCAATTATAAAGTTAGGGTTAAAACCAAGCAAACTTTGATAAGATATCCCACAACTTTGTCGAAATTCTATACTTTTAAACCCAGGAAAGATGCATGTTCCATTACCGGAGTTGAGTTTGTTTATACATACTTCCTCACCTTTCTATGATTACGTTGGATAATAGCGACTTGAGGAAAAATTTGTGACAGATGAAAGAATTTTGGTCTCCGGGCTTAGATGCTAGGCCATTTTATGATTACATTTCTATCAGAACAAAACGGCATTCTCACAATTTTTGACCCAGATTTGATAAAAACATTTTATATTATTTATATTAATTTATCACTACAAAATCGGTGTTAGTAAAATGTATTTTTGTCAACAAAATTTTTTTTTGGAAAATTATGGAAGTTGGTGAAATAGTTTTACGCTATGAGATATGAGGCAATTTAACAGCTGACTCAGGGAACTAAGCTAAGATGAAAAATACTATACCCTCTTCCTCATAAATATACTACTGTAATATTCCATGAATTTATCTTCCCAATTGGGAATTAAGGGGAAAATTTCTGCTATAAAACAATAATTTAGCGGTTTTAACTCTTCCGTCCCTGATGGAAGCGTTACGTGTTTCGAACCCTGCTTTAGCACCACTTTCCTGATACAAGTTTGGGACAGGACGGACATTCGGCAGTGTAAATAGTTCAAAAATGAAAATATATCATTATCACCAATCACTACTATTCTCAGCCATCCACATCGGAAGTGGGAAATAAATAAAGAGAAATAAGGAAGAATGATCGCTATCCGAATATTCACACTCAATAAATCCAAGAAAATTGAAGAATGGATTTTGAAATAATTAGAAACAATAGGAAGATATTCAACTCAAGCTGTGAAAGAAAACGAGTTAATTATTCTTTTTACCTGAAATGAGACCGCAAAAGTTAGGAGGAAAGTAGCGTGCACTTGTGAAGGGAGTTTAAAGGAGTTAGTAAAAGAGAACGATTCACCAGCAATTTGTATTGAAAGGGATCTCTCTTGGTATACATAAACAAGTTAGTATTTTACTACTTGTAATGAAAGCAACATTTTAAATAGCTTGCTAGAAATTCAGTAATAAATAGAAAGGGATTTCAACATTCTTTAACTTTGCGTTCATCTTCCGGTAGCTCTGTTGGGGTAAAGGAAAAAATCTATTCCTGCTCTTCGTCTGACCCAAAACGGCATTCTGCTTTGGAGAAATGTTATTCGCCTGCCTGCTGTTCTGGCGCTTCTTAAAGATAAATAAAATGTAAAATTGACATTGGCCTTTTTCCCGCGCGTGGGCGTCTGGCCTGTTGTGAGTGCCTCGACTGTATTTTTAGGAAAGGATGCGTCAGTCTATGAGCAGTTAAAAAAAAGAACCTCGCTTTTAATGCGAAGTTGTGCGTGTTGAGGTTATAAGAGCGCCTATCGGTGCTTTTTTTTGGCATCAAGAACATCTTTCGTTTCGAAACGAGAGGCAGATTTTTCTTGGAGGGAAGTCCAGTGCCGCTTACACCTCTCTATGCGTCATTGTAGACGTTTAGAGTGATTGAAAAGTCCTTTCAGCTGAAATCGGAACTCATTGCGCGTGACTGACGAGCGGTAATAAGCGCCCGAAGAAAAAAAAATAATAAGAGGCGTGGGAGCTCAAGACATACGGAATTTTCCAAAGACAGCTTCTTGTTCTTTTCCCAATGTTTAGCATAAAGCAGCTATTAGAAGTCTATATGGCAAGCGTAAATTTTCTCTCAGTAACTATTAAAACGTTAACAACAATTTCATGCCTCGCCTATTTGTCCCATCTTATCCCGCCTGAAATAAAACGTAAATATCGTATATACACCCGCGGATTTTTTCGCGAAAAAATTAAGGTAAAAAAGTGCGTTTCATAGGAGGGTATATATTTTCCATGGTATTTATTATGACAGATCAAGAATACAGCTCTATAAATATTGTTGCGTCTTATACGCGGATGTATACGATATGTGTTTTGAGAATTTGATGAAAAAATGTTAAATTATGTAAATAGAGCAAAATTTATTTTGGTGAAACCCTTTGAGAATTCAGCATAAATTTATTTTATTTCGCTTCTTGAAGGATTGTTTTTATTTCAAGACCAGTCCAATCGTACGACATAAAAAGCAGTTTTCTTTCTCGTATTCCCTCCAGGGTTGCAAAAGACCAAAAATGTTTCTCTTTCTCACCACAGTTTCATTTATAGTTAACCACGCTACTGAATTGACGGAGCTCATAAATGTGATTTATAAAGTAGCTCGGGCCAATTCTGACAGGAACTTCGCCAGCTCGAAAATCTACGAAAGAAACGAGTGGAAAAAAGTGGGCTAAACACTTTCTGTTTCCGTTCCATCCGAAGGAGGACAGAATCCAGATCATTTTGACTCCCTACAATAGGTTCGTCTACGATGCGAACCTTCGTATCAGACTATCTGAAAAATTATAATAAAATTTTCATACCAATGAGCTAAAAATTCCAACAAAAATTGGAAATCCAAAACCCATATTTTTATAAATAATCATTTTCTGAGTCAGTATGAGATCTTCCCTCCAACGATCATCTAGAGCAACTCAGAATACTAATATCAATTCTTTCTAAACATTTGGGCAGCTACTGAAGTTCGCGTAGACTTCAATAAGAAGTGCTGTAATTCGTTCCTGGACTTAGAATGAGCAATATATACTCGAATATGCGAAAAGTTTTCCATAAAGAACAAGTCTAAGAAAACGAAAATTGGGTAGCTGCTGGGCTAGACTGAAGAAGAATCGTAGAATTGAAAATATCTGGCTCGATTGGCGTTTGCAGTCTGTTATTAAGAGGGGTAATTAAGTCCGAAAATAATAATATTTTCCATAATTTAGACCATATATGAGTGTAGTATATGAGATTATTTCTTTTGCTGTCATAAATTGATGGATAAATTCACTTTCATAGGTCTTTTGGTACAGGATAGAGGCAAAATATGCCGAGCTTGAAACTTGAACACTGTTAGTATTAAGCGAGCGTGCACACAAGCGAACGGTCTGCCTTAGGCGAAGAAATAAACTTCGTATTATCACTAAGATAATCATCGGCTCCAGATGTAGGATAGATAATATGCTAGTATACTAACTAAAGTCTCGGGCTCGAGCCCCACTAAGAGCATGGATATTTGTATAGTCATCGCAAGTGAGAATTGGCATAAGAAAAGGCATCAATCCGTATATGTGTGAATAAAAAAATCTTATTTTCGACAAAGAATTAGGAGAAAAGCAAATAAATCAGCTAAGTATTATTAATAATAAATTAACTAAACACGTACTGTCTCCGGAGCCTTCTTAACATTATTATGTGCCCATGGGCAAATCTCAGAGAATTACTGCATTTACAAAAGCTGCAAAAACTGTTGCATGAGTGAGCTGTCAAAAAGAGGTGAATATAGAAAACAGTTTATAATGTGAAACGAAGTATATAAGGATATTATGTAAAATATTATTTCGGTTTCCTAAAAATTAATTTAAACATATTATATAAAATTAATTTTCATCACCATCAAATATATTTTTAGTTATAGTAAGTCCTTTGATATATACACTTTGACATGGGGCCCTATGCTCACAGATCCCCAAGCCAGTATCCAGCAGTCAATTGCATCAAAACAGCACTGACTACCTCTACAGGAATTGAAAATAATCAGATTTCCTTAAGGTTATACAAGAAGTGAAAAATTGTAACTAGCTGGGACTCGAACCCAGGTCTCCCACTTTCCGGGCAGGTATTCTATCCATTGAAATACCCAGCCACTCAATCTCACTTCTGTAATTGGGAGGTTATATGGGCAATGTAGTAGTGCTCCACTTAGTAGTTATTGGGTCAACTCTTGCATTCAAAGCTTTTGGTTCATTTCTTGATAAAGAAAGAAGGTCTTCAAACTATAGTCAGTGAAAAGATTTTGTGCAAGTCATATCATAAAATTGGATATTACAAATTAGAATCAGTTATGTCAAAACCTTCAATATGTAATTAAAGTTTACATATTCTAATAGATACATATCTTACTAGATTTCATAAACATTTATGAATCATGCATTATAAAAAACTCAGATATGATAAAATCATTTGACAATCACTGATTTATCAAATATTAAGGATAAATCATAACCGAAAATGTTATCTTTAAATTCTAATGTGTTGAGTTAAAGAATCCTATTGTTGATTAATATTATTATTATGAGCAATTAATAATTTAATTTTCCTATGCACATGACCATTTCCCTATATTCATTTATGACAGGTCTATCTTTTCTTAGAATCAGAAATAGAGGAAGTGGGTAAAACAGCATCTAATGCTGGTATACTGTAAAAAATCTCCGACTAGCAACTGAGAAGCAACAAGCCTCATATACTGGTTCCACTTTTGTTTTTCCTAACTTACTCTCTTATGGGCCTATCCTTAGAGCACAATCTTTGTACAATACCTGCTGATCATAAAAGGTATGAGGATTTGCTTGTTAAAACCCTTATCATTTTATGCAGATTCAAGGGACTTGAATTCCCAAAAAGGGGTAAGTGTTGTAGTCTATGATGTGACGTTATGCATCAGCCTAATTTTTTACAATTAATCTTTCTAAAAATGCAGCTGAGAATTATAGCTTTTTAAGTGAATAAACGAGTGATCATTTTCACTTAATTATTTCACTAAACTCAAATTTAACAAGCCTTTAACCATCAATGACCTATGTTTTACAGTTCTAGAAATAAATCATGTGATTCATTCTGAAACCATTCTAGGTCTAGCAAATTGTAGGCAACATCGGAAGACTGAAGTTATAATAGTAACAAGAGACAGTGAGGACCAGCCCATAGGACATGGAGGAGAGCAAGTGGTTGCAGAGTTGCGATACAGAGATGCCTCTCACAGGTTCAATTTTTCTAATAGATCTGATGTGAACAATTCCAATTGTTTTACTTTTATTTAATTCCACTGAGTAGTGCAGATCTACAACCATGATCTTAAGAGAAGCACTCAGTCTAGAGTTTCAAAACTTTGGCAAACAATTCCTTACTTGATCCTGTAGTATGAAATATAAAATTATCTAACCTACTGCCATACTTGCAC
This sequence comes from Pachydiplax longipennis, assembly GCA_036926295.1. Classification (NCBI taxonomy): domain Eukaryota; kingdom Metazoa; phylum Arthropoda; class Insecta; order Odonata; family Libellulidae; genus Pachydiplax; species Pachydiplax longipennis. The sequence goes on along the minus strand of JAVFKF010000024.1, from coordinate 17,525,889 downwards.
TTAAAGTATTATATTAAATTAATTCTCTAAAAACTTACAAAGCTTAAAGTAAAGCGTGCCTTATTCAGTGCTGTTTCACTGGAAACTTTGCACAAGATGATATCATTATTAGGATTGTTATCTCCACAGATAGAAGATATATAATTGATTTCACCCACTTTTCTAGAAATCACTTTATACATTAACTAGCAACATTTACTTCCATTTGCAGACAATTACCAGTGCATGTATCTGATCAGAAAGATGGCAGCTATGTCTTGACATTTGTGCCAGATGCTGCTGGGGCATTATCTCTTTCTATAACAGTTCAAGGGAAGTCTATTCAGGCAAGTGATCTCCCTTTTTTCATAAATCAAACAAAATCATCTTTAAGTTATTATAAGATAATTCAAATGCCACTCTAAGAAAAATGTCATTTATAAAGTTTCTTTCTTTTATTGATACTATATTGAATTAATATTGTACATTTCTCTTATTTAATGTAATATTATTAATTACCTAATAACTTGAAAACTTGATGAAGGCTTCAAAGTTTATTATTTACTCAAATTACTTATTTACTTAAATAATTATATGAATACATAAATATTTGAAAAGGTGCTTGGCAGATAGGAGAGGTTTTCTTGTAAGAATTTCTTATAACAATTCCCAACAAAATTCTACTTTTAACCTATCTTTATTTCTATTTCTTGGAAAAATGTTGAATTCTAAGGAAAGTTATTCTATTTAATTCATGAGAGATTGATAAATTTCAAAATATATCCCTGAAAATTATACTTTTGCACAAAAAAGAAAGGATTTTTCATTGACCTTTAATATGTTAAGGACATTGATGATAAGGGAGCTCATAACTGCTATGAATAAAACATAGATTTACAATAATTATAATTTTAGATAAACAATGACTCCTTTAAGCCCTGAATGGAAAAGAAACCTTCAGCACAAATTCCCAAAAGAATACTTAGTACACACAGGGCACATAGAAAGATGATTATATACAGTATATACTGGCTGATATGAAATTGCTGCAAGAATTTAAAAGCAAATGTTCCTTAGCTAAAGCTTATTTAACATCCTAAACATGGTAAAAGAATCAATACTTTATGACAGCATAACCAAAAGTGAAGTCAGATTTTAGGACCATGGAAAAAGAGCTATTTCTCAGAAAATATCAGTTATAGTATTATTTTTAAACATTCATAATCAAATAAGCTCTCATTTATGTTTCCATAACTACAGCACATCCTTCTGCTGTGAAGGGAAAGTAGACACACTAGAAAAATGTCTATTGTGAATATTTTTATGCATGTAAAAATAAGGGCTTCCAAAAATTCCAACTGCTGGTATATAGAAATAACCAGTTCCCATGACTGCAATACTTGGGAAATATTGCTTCAAATCCATGACACTTACCAATTAAATAAAATGGCCATATAGATATTATTATTCTAGCAAACTTTGAGCATTAGGAATAAGAATTTTCCAAAATTACTTTCTAGATGCAGCTATTTTTAATATGAATGTCCATTTTCAGGGTAGTCCTTTTACAGTACATGCCAGGACAATCCGTGCTCATACAGGCATTTTCCATTGCTGCACATTTTGTTCTAGCAATGGAAATAAAGAAGCAACTTGTGCATGTGGAGGAAAGATGCCAGGTAACATGTTATCACTTCTATATTTCTCATTTCTACATATTTGATTAATTACCAATGCTTAGATTTACTCCTTAGACAGATCAAAACTTCTAATTTCTAGGAAATTTCCTTTTCAAAATAATTTGGAGAAATTAAAATTAAAATGTTATTTTTGTTTATATCAAAGCATTATTTGAACTATGAAAGTATGATGATAATAGGATGATAACACAATGATAGATGATCACATTTTTCCAACCACTCAATGACTGAAGCCTTTCCAAAAGCTTCTTCTAGTTAGCCCTGCTCTCTTTCTCCTCCCTACCGTGATCCTCTCAAATTTCACTATATCTAGAAAATTTGATGCACAGCATACATAAATGTTTCTTGCAATTCAGATAGTTATGACCATTTTGCAGTTCCATGAAGCCAAGATTGAAGATATCAACTTCAAAGTTTGAATTCGAGAAGCCATCTTGAAAGGAAAACTCTAAGTAACTTCCACAGTAGATATTTTATTTGTAGATGTCAACTCATTGATGAAACATGTTGAATTAAAAATCTACAGTAGAAGCTACTAAGTGTTTTCCTTTCAGAATGTTCAATATTTCCATGCCTTTTGACTTTTCTAAGCATTTACGCAATCTGTGTTTGTACAAAATATATTGTTGTGGCATCCTTACTGATGCCAAAATGCATTTAGTAGAGTTCTCAACCAATTTCTTTATTAAAGGAGGATACAAAGGATGTGGTCACGGTCATACTGGTCACCCTGGTCGTCGTCATTGGTCTTGCTGTGGAAATGTGCTTGAAGGATCAGAATGTGGCCGTGCTAATGGTGTCTTCACATACACTATATGAAGATAAAATAATGGACATACTGGTTTTCTTTGGAGTAAAGAAGTAAAAACAACATGGAATCTATAGTTGAAAGACTTTCTGACAGTGAAAGCAATTCCCAAAAGTGCAAAGAGACATTTCAGGACAAAAAAACAAAATTCACAAATGGTAATAGATAGTACTTAAAATTGACCAGCTACTTTCCTCTACACCATATTGTCTTATCTCAGGAAAAGTTACGATGCTTTAAACTTGAAACATCTTTATCTTGGTGATTAACTGAAGTAAACTGAGAAATCTTTTGATATTTCAGTTTAAATATATTCAGCAAATGATGTAAAAAAGAGAATCTCAAAAGGAATGTTTTAAACCACCACTCATAAGAAATATGCTGTTATGGTATTATGCCTTGAGAGATGTTTCTTCAAAATTTATACAGCGTTAAACAGAGTAATAAATTAAATTTTCATAGAAACTCAATAAATTTCAGGAAAGACTTTGATAAAGCAAAATTTTCATCATAATGCATGCCAGTAATAATATTAACTTTATTTTAATAAAATATAATCATTTTAAAGAGGCAAACGTTTTTTTATCTCAAAAATGTTAATCCATTTATGCCCTGAATAAAACCAAGAGAGACTGAGTTTTCCTTAATTGTATTTTATATGTATATCCTCCAATCAAAATAACAGTAAATGCTGAATATTTCCCATACTCATGTCATATTTTATAGTATAAAATAATAATTTGTTTAAAAATGTTTGCAGCCCTTCAGTATGCATTCAACTTTTCAGTCAACACTATTTTATGTCATTGCTTTAGTCAATACTTCATTGATGGAATTTCTTTGTATAGGTTTATTCTCTGCAAGTTTTAAAATGGAATTCAGTGAAATTTAATATTGCTAATAAATGCTACTTATTTATGTAAAATTTCAAAATATTATAATCATATCTAAGTAACTAATGGGAAAGACATCTTATAAAAAGAATGCTTTATGCTAAAGATAGGTATATCTTTTTCCCAGCACAGCAAAATTTTTCTTCTTATTCTCTTAAAATTCTAGGAGTGTGCCAGTTTAGAGATCTTCAATATTATAATTTTTGTTTACAAAAAGACTTGAGAATTTGATAGAAAATATTTTTGGAAATTACACTGATAGAGTGTAATGGAAAAAACTAGCTTTGAAATAACAATAAAAACTTCAGCTCATTTCTTGAACTACTTCTAGATTACTCCTTTACAATGCCACTGTCATATGTTGAAACATAGAGTCAGGCCACAGTAAAAGTGTTAATAGGAGATAAAAAGTGCAGAATTTTATCTACTCATTTTATAACTGGTTAATAGATAAGACTAGTTATGGACCAAGATATTTTGGTACCAACTAACACACACGGACATTTCTGTAGGAGGTACCAAAGCTCTCATCATCATCATATCCTGAGCTTAATGAATTCGCCAAAAAATCAAACGTGGCTGAGCTCATGCCAAAATAGTAGAAAAACTTGGAATCGTCTTTTCTATGTTTATCAAAAAGAGTATAGAAACTTACTTCTATATATCCTACAGATAAAATTGGATGGACCCAGAACTGTCTTTTCTTTCTTCTATATTTTCACCTTAAACACAAAAGCCCAAGGATGTGAGTATTGACGTCCATGCACAAAACTCAAAGTGACCTCCAATTCAATGAAAGCTGGTATGTGTGAAAATCCTCAACTGCCGGCAGCGGAATCATAGCTGGAACTAGCAGAAACCAGAGCGTATGAAAACGACAAAGGATGCACCTAAATGCACTGATGGCAGAGGAAGAGGAAAGGGTAGTAAAGGGGAAGCTCATAGCCATGGATTCTGTACAGAAATTAAGTAATAAAAAGAAAGAAAGAAATCCTTCCTGTTTTACCCACATCCCTACTTATGCATTCTAGGAAAGGATGGACTAGTCGTTGACGAAAACAAGGAAATAGTCATGTGCATATATAAATCCTTAGAAAGTGACCAGGTTAGGGAGGGCAACACTCAGTAATCCGCCTCACAAGTGGGCCTAGTCCAATTAAGAATATAGAGGGGGTGGTACTTACTGAGAGGAGAGCCAAGGGCATACAGCTTTCCTGCAATGGAATTAGAAATCATTAACTAAGCATGATGCATGGCAAGCAAATACCCCTCAAAAATCACCCTCTCCACTTACCTTCCCTACACCAAGATTTCATTGGCCATACTAAAGGATATACACACAAACCTGCCTGGGAGCAGGGTCTCCAATCAATGGAATGAACTATCTTGAGTTAAACGTTTTTTATGCTCCAAGCTTAAATAAAGACAGTATTTTTAAAGATGATAAATATCACCTCATGTTAATATTAGAATATAATTTTCAACTCTTATATAATAGAAATGCTTAGTCTCTATCATTCAAGATCATCAAAGGCTGTTAACTCACCTGAAAATTGTACAGGAATAGATATCGATATAAATTACATAAGGGACATCAGAAGGTTGGTTTAATGACACTTAAGAGTTATCTAAAGATAGGGCTTAAGAGATTACATACCTTGCAAAGGAAAGAGAACCATCAATAAGGCAGGTGGTTCAAAGAATGTAATTTGAGGGGGTCTTTGGTCTTCTCTAATTATGATTCTGGTGGAAATGGACAATCTTGGTCCACAAATTACAAGATTATGTAATTCGTCAAGCAGTAAATTATGATCAATTACATATATGGAATGAATTTAATTTTGTAACCGATTTTAGAAAGAATTAGATGAAAGTAGGAAACCAAAAAAGCCAATAATCAATCAACCATTTTACTTACCTGAGATGAATCTTACTTTATTAGCTGAAATGAAATAGTTGTCATATTTTGCGATGAATATCTGGTTTAAGACGTTCCGGTAGCTTAGTATGGTAGACTTTTATGAGGATTTTGTAAATTCGATGTTTATGGTGCCTATACAATGTTCATATACAGCAATGAACGTGAAAGCGACGGAGGCCACAGGATTTTTGTTTCGAAGCGATACATATTGTTTTCCGAAATAATTTAAACGTGTCATAAACTAGAATCGGTGAATGAATGATCTTCAGTGGGTAGATTACATATTAGAAGAGAATAGTAACATAGATACATATATAAAGGCAGCCTTTAAGGTAAGCGCCTCAAATTTATCCACAGTCGCGCTTCTCCTGCCAAATTTTGAGTACGACATTCAACCCAAAGTGGTACGGGTGGTAATACGGGTAAATGAATGCGAGGAATGCGAACGAATGGCAGGGTTCGTGGGAAGAGCGACCAGGTTTCTGCTAAATTGTCGCAGGCATGGGTTTTTACGACAGACTGTATCAATGCGACAACAGGCTCTCTCTACCAACAAAATTAATGGAAACTGTCATAGAACCAGGATAACATATTGTACGGCACAAAGTGATTCAGAGGTAAATCTTAATACCCTGGACTATGCTCGTACAGGAAAGGTTCCTGGATTGTTGATAGCCGGAATTCTCGGTTTCCTTGGACTTGAAAAAGAGGAGACGGAGGAAGAAAATGAGCTCATATTAACTATCAAAAGAGGAATTCTTCTTATTCAGGTATGATCTGGTATTTACCTGGAAAAACCATTGATTGGCAATAAACTCAAGTTCTGACCCATTTCTAATAAATTTTGATCTGCTATGGTAGATTTTCGTAATTTTAGAATTAGTAGCCAATTTATATATTACTATATAAGGCACAAGGTACAATGCTCGTAATTGTCGGTCATAAGTAAAGACGTTGAAGCCCCCATTCTGTATTCTTCAATATAAGAAGCATAATATGGGGCCTATTGGGTCTTTTCCGGACTCTCTATGTACAGAAATTCCCATAATCAGTTTCATTTGCCATCTCTTTCTTAATGCCTTAAATTTTGTTTTTCTTAATAGAAAGGAGAGCTTAACAAGGCTGAGCAAATGCTCCATTTGGCATTGAAAATAGCTCAGGAGAAACAGAGCCAGGATGGTATTACTTATGTCTATGATCTCCTAGCAAATCTGGCGGTGGAAAAGGGAGACCTTGCGAAAGCCGAAAAACTGTTTGTAACCGTGATGCAGAGGCTTATGGCCAGTGGTGCCAAACACGATGATAACAGAGTAATTCATTGTAGCTTAAAGCTATCACAGATGCATTCGGAAATAGGCAAAGATAAAGGTGGTGATCCTCAAAAAGCAGAAGAAGGTTTCCGCTTTTGCCTGGATGGCTTGAGGAATAAAGTGAAACCTGGTAGACCAGAAGCGGACGATGAAGACACGGTAAGTCTCACATTTAGACCTCCAGTAATCTTTCCAGTGTCAATATTAATGTTTTAGCCGTTGTTTTAGATCATAAGTAAGTTTAAATGAAATGCTGAAAATTTTTCTCACTCAGAAATTGTTAAATTCAAGTTAGTAATGTTTAACATGATGAATTAAATAACCTTTTGCAGGTGCTCTTGCTGGCTCTCACTGAGGAAGCTTATGCTCGGTATTTGTTGCAACAAAACAGACTTACAGACTCACAAACCTTCTTAGAGAGCGCTCTAAAGCATTTGGAACATGGTATAAGTCTCACCCAAAGAGGACCTGATGAAGAATTTCGCACCGCTTTGCTGCTAAACGACCTTGGAAGTGTGTGCTCTCTTAGAGGGGATCAAGAGGGTGCAATACAATACTTAGATAAAGCAATAGAGACAGGGGAAAGAGGGATAAAGATGAGGAAAGCTATGAAGAATCAAGATGAAAGTAAGAAGACAATAGGGGATGAAGAACTTGTAGCTTCCTTGAGAGTGAACTTGGGAGTGGTTTATGCAAAAAAAGGTTTGCTTGATCAGGCAAAAAAGGAGTGCCAGGAAGGATGGAAAATTGCAAAGAGACTGAATGATAAGGAAGTCTTAATGGAAGCATCTGCATGTTTGGATGCAATAAAGAACTTACTACTTAAAGGATGACAATTTTGGTATGGACTAATGAGGATCAATTTTTGTAACAGATTAGGAAAATTGATATGGGTATGACAGCTGGACTCCAATCTCATTTCCTCTTGGAATTAAATTTTAATCCCTTTTGGAAATCCAGCCGAAAGGAATGATGAAATAATTTTTGTGACTAAATGATAGTTCTCCGAAATACCACAACCTAAGGTTCCTAACCTACAAGGAGTATATCCTGAAGGCACAAAATAAGAGTAAGGCAGTCCTCAGAAAGGTGAATATTTTGGATACTCTGTAATTGCTGTAACCTTCTTAGTATCAAATTGTTTTCAGTTAGATGTTGAAATTTACTTTATAACAAGTTTAATACAACAGAAAAATATTTTAAATTTTGTTTCTTAAAGAAAACTATTGGAAGGGGAAACGTTAGAGTATACCACGAAAGGTTAGGAAATTGCTTGACATCTCTTTTGTAAAGTTTTAAGAGCAGGATTTCTATTTTAACGAAGATACATGTTGAGCACGCTATTTTTCTATTATGAGCTCTAAGATTTTTATTATTTTGACCAATTAAATGAAAAATTAAACATTATCAAATAAAAATGGAATCAATTGTTAAAGGGTAAAATGAGGTTTTAATTTCTGTTAAACTTCATTTCCACTTGTTAGCATAAGGCATATTTTCAGCGCTGCCCTTTTTTGGTGTATTTATGCTTCTAGAGAAATGCTGAGTGAAATGCATGAATGGTTAAAATTGTGTCGTGTGTTAATAAATTATTGTGTGTGCAAATGTGGTACCTTCTTTCACATCCCTCTTCCTTAAAGTTTGCATGCAACCAGTGGTGGGATTCAAAAAGATTTAGATAAGTTCTTTTGCATCTTACTCCTACAAAGTATGCATCAATGCATTGCAGTAATACATATTCCAACCCAGGAGCATATGTAATTCATACAAATAGAAAATATGTTATATGTAAATGTATGCAAGGAAGAAAGTGAAATTATTATAAGTTAAAATATAGTAGCTGCACTTGGTTGATATAGTATTATCTTTGATGATGTCAAAAGCAGTCTTTATAAATAATTTTAATTAAATTCCTTCTCATGTTATCAAGAGGGCATCCTTATTTCTATGCCAATCAAAGCTTTCTCTTTTTAATACTACTACAACATGAAGTTTTCTATGTGAGCTAAGAGTAGCAGTACTTTTAATCAATGATTCTTGTGTTACACAAACATCCAAAAGCTAATTTTTACGTTTCTTCTTTAGTGTAGCATCATTCATACCATATTGAAGAATTATTGCAGTGTAACACTAGTTCTTATACAAATCCTTCAATCACTCAAAACTGGAATTTTATCTTCATCTCTAATAGATGATGTGACATTAGCATCTTTGCTTTTCTAAAACTATGCTCAGCACTTCATTTTTTATAAATATTGCACCCATGAGTAGAATGGATGTTTCTATTAGGATCTTGTGGAATTCTGCAGAGAATACATGAATGGTATTACAATTTCCAAACCCTGATATCAAAATATTTAAGTAAATCATATTGAAATTATACAAGGGGCTTCAAATGATCTGAGAATACGTACAAAATATTTTTATTTTATGGAACAGATAGTAAACTATATATTTTGATTAATAACAGAGCATAACTTGTGATGCATATCCATGGATTGTATTATCTTTTTATGATGAAATATTTTCACAAAGGTAGCATTTTGATGCTATTTATAGAAGCAGTAGAAAACACCACAAAGTTTTTAATACTGGAGAAAATAGAGAAATAAGTGCAATAGGACTTCAAGAATTTCTTGAAAACACGCCTGTTTAATAATTAAACAATAACCATACTCAAAAAATTAAGTAATCTGGAATAATAAACAGGAAATTTTTTCCAAAAATTCCTATCACGATCTGAGATGAAAATACACCTCTTGGCAACAACATCAAAATTTCAGATGTTGAACACAAACAGCAGTAATTCATTGATGACTTTCTTTATAAGAATACGAGTCATTCAAAGTAAGCAACTAGTACCATCATCCATACACCAGATAACAAGGCAATTATCTCTTTTACAGATTGCCAAAACTTTGTATCTGCCAATATATCTGGAATCACCGAAACTGTAGCAATATAGATAAATCCACCAGCAGTGAAAGGCAAGATCCAAGATGTTGCTGCATCACCTGCAAAAGTAGCACGAAATATATCAATCTTATTTTTAATATCAGCATCTATTACATCAAATAATTGTAGTTTAATGAAAACCAGAAAAGAAAACAAGACTTTTATTTCAAACAGAGGATTGATGAATTTCCTGTTGTATCTAGCAGTTCAGAGTATTATTGTCAATAATGTGTGAAAATAACAATATATCAGATACATTATATTTCATGCTTCCTCTGCTGATTAAAGATTTTCATTATTCAATTGATATTAAACTAAAGATTGAAATATTTTTAAAAAAACAGGCAAAACTTGAAAATTCAGAGGTTTGCTATAAATAAGGATTGACTAGGGGACATGCCTTTATTTTTTATTTTTAAAACAAAAATTTGACCTTCAGATTAGCTAAAAATGCAAGTACATTACATTATACAAGAGGAAAATGTAAGTGAATTTATTTCAAATATTTCCACCTGAATTTGATATAACAAGCATTTCAACAAAATAAGTTTTTAAATGGACAAATTGCACTCTTACCTATTCCCTCAGCCAAAAGAGAAATGACTGTTCCAGTAAGAGCCCCTATTGCAGTAGTGAGTTGCAGAGCGATCGCCTTTAAAATAAAAAAAAAAACATATAAACAGCTGACACCATAAGAATTTTTTGTAACAGGTAGAATAATTTGGATTTAAGCATACCCTCTTCTTTGTGCAACCTGACTGAATCAGAATCGCAAAATCTCCTATCTCATGAGGAACTTCATGGAGCAAGATAGTCACAGTTGTAACCAGTCCAATGCTTGACCCAGCCAAGTACGATGCCCCTATTGCAAGTCCATCAGTGAAATTATGGGTGAAGTCAGCAGCAAGATTCAGATATCCAGCAACCTTGATTTCTTGATCTTCTAAAAGAAATGTTCAAGAATTATAATAGAAATATCTTAACGAGTAAATAAAGTGTCAGGTCTTTGATATTTGACGTTTAGTTATCAAAAAGGAACTTACACTACTTCTTTTAGGATTGATTAGTAATTGTATTCTTTAAAGTATAAGCTGTGACACACAATAGTAATCTCGGAGAAATACAAAAAAACCAATTTGAGCTACAGATATGGACAAGTACCGACAATAATCTTCCTTACCCTGATGAGCCTCTTCGGAATCAGCTGACTTTTCCTCGCTTACTTTACTTTCGTTGTCTCCATCTGGTGAATTATGAGATTTTTCACTCTTCTCTATTGTCTTTTCTTCATTTTTTGACTCATTCTCAGAGTCAATTTCATTTTTTCCCTCCAATTCTTCTTTTTTCTCTTTCTCGGGATTTACTTCAATTGGACCATGAGAGTGGCCATGACCACCCTTGAGAAGTCTTACAAACTTTTCAACAACTAAGAAAGTAACGATGCCGCATAAAACCCAAAGTCCAACACTCATGTCATGCACGTCGCTACTCCCTTCAACATGATCATCTTCACCATGTCCATGACTTGAATGACTATGATGATGATGATGATGGTGCGTTTCTGTGTGTCCTGTTTTGTCGTTATGCACGTGAGAATGAGGCGCTAAAGCATGAGGTATAAGGTGAAGGAAAGCATCACCCAACAGACCTCCGGACGCAAAACTCAGAAGAATTTTCAAGAAAGGTTCGCGTTCTTTAGTATTATCCACGGGAACGAGGTAAAGAAGCAAAATTGGGGCAGCACTGACTAACAGTGTTGATCCTATAGCTTCCATCCACAATGTAGGGGTATCACGAACCTTCACATTAATTTTCTTTATTTCGGGATCCTCGTTTGTACTCTTCATTGAATGAACATGCTTATGCTGACTTTCATCGGGTCTTCTATCGTCTTGATATTTCATGTTAGCTTCCCTCGAATATCTGTATGACGGTGGTTCATCGTGATAATGTCCATGTGATTGACATAACAATGGCAAATCCAAAAATATAAGCGAAATTAAAATGCATACTAAAATCCTTTTTATTAATTTCGTTCCAATGGAAAAATGTTCCTGTTCAGCCATTCTGGAATACAGAGATACGGGTTGAACCAACTCAAAGTAGGTAGCGGATTTTCCTAAACAGGACTATCTTCAGGGGGACAACAATTAATTGTCTCCCCGAAATGCCAAAATCGCCGAAATTCTCACGACACAGGTGACAAAAGAATATAAGATTGCGTATGGTTCTAACGTGGCTAGATTCGCTAACTAGATGTGATGGAAATGACTCATTTTTGTAAGTTATCTGATTCTGTTTACAATTGAATTTAATTCATGAATGCTGTGTATTTTAACATTAAGGAGAGTTTTCTCTTATTTAAGCTGATTATAAGGGCTGATATAATTGTTGCTCGCAATAAAAAATTTTGTAGTTTCTGATGGAGAGTTTCTCTCAACTTCACCCAATCAGCAGCTACCGGTTTAAACCGTCATATGTTAAAATCTGTTACGTGCGTTATTTGATATTCGGTTTGCACGAATATTTTTGAAGAATGTTATGTACACAGTGAAATCTCTCAACAGTTTGAATTACTGATGCTACTTTCTCGTACTGATATTTCTCGTTTTTGAAAGGCAAGAAAGTTAGTATTTAGTTCGTAGACTTTGCTGTTTCAATTAAATGACGTGATATATCGCTCATGGATAGGTTTTTAAAATTCCTGCTGAGTTTATAGTTAACTTATCGTTAAACAAAGGCCTGTGTTTAAATTTTCTAGTGGTATCATACTATAGTTAGTATTACTGTTTAGGCTTCTATTTTTATTGCCTTCATTATTTTAACGTAAATTGTTTATAAAGAGGTATTACTCTGTCATTCTTCGCTTCTAGGAGAAATATTGAGTGTTTCGAATGATACTTTACTCGTAACTTTCTTAATATCATCTAAGGTCAAATTACCGAAACTTTCGATGGTATTTATTCTCATCTTTCTTAGTGGGAAGAGGCTAATAAAGCTGAATGTGACGACATAGATCTTTCTTGGATATTTTCTGTGTAAATCCTTTTTATAAGATGATGTGCAATTCCCACATTTCAGCAAAAATGCCTGTCAGAGGCATTAATTGTCTTGAAAGTGATACTTCTCAAGAAAAATTTGCTGTTCCTCATCCATTGAAACACGCAAATACTACACGTTCAACGCCAAAGAAAACACCATTATCCCGCTCTAAATCCATCCCAGGACTATCCTCGTCGGGTACAACGAAAGCAAGTCCAGCAACACCTCGAGGTGGAACTCCTAAGTAAGTTTATTTCAAACAGCAAACTTTATCGTTTGTTATTTATTTTACAATACTTGCCACATTTATTAGTAACATAATACCGCTTCAGCAATATGATATTTATGTATTGTATACGATTTATTGAATGTATTTAAGTATGGAATACGTTACATTTGATATAAAAAGATCCCATTCTGAAGAAGGGAACAGAATTCTGAGTCTGTGTATTAAGTAATGGTGTTCAAATTATTATATTGCTGCCAAATGAAATACTTATTCGGTGCTATACTAATGTTTCATGACTATAGTCTTAGCTTATTTCCCAGAAGTACATTGATCAAAGTTGTTTTGCATGATATAATGGTAAGGTTAAACACACATTAGTCGAAATAAAATTTACTGTAAATGTAGTTCTCAAGATTTTGGAAATTACACAATTGGAAATTATAAATAGATAATAATAAAAACAGCAGTACTTGAATTGTATTTAAAACTAATAATAGTATGAAAACATTTTCTAGCTTGAGTTTTAATTATAACTAACTTATTAAAAAGTATTTCTTCCACAGATTTATTCTCATTTGAACATTCAATAAAAAATAAATTTGGGTTTATTTTCACCTAATCATGTATAAGATTTGTAATGAGGAGTTAATTTTTAAATTATTTTGTTTGGTGAATGAGTTTGTATGCAAGTATTAATTTAACTGTATTTTCCAGAAATAACAAACTAAGCACAGGTGGAAAGTCACTTAGCACTACTAAGCTGTCTGATGGTGGAACACCAGTTGCCAAAAACCATAATGCTGAGACACACTTTCATAGGATTCAAACAAGTGCTCTTTCTGTCCAAAATGTTACTCCAGTGAAGAGAGGCACTGCTCAAAAACAGTCTGCTTGTAGCACAGCTGAAAAGATGATACCACAACGGGATACAACTAGTCTACCAGCAACACCAGAGTGCTTTGATGTAGTCCATTTGGAGACTCCTCGCAAGACTTTGGATGATGTTACTTCTGCTGACTGTCCTGACTGGTTAGCACAGGTGGGGGAGACTTCTACGGAAGGTGAAACAAGTAATCTAACAGTGGGTGTTCGTGTGCGACCTTTGAATGCAAGGTGAGTTTCAAATTACTTATATATTTTGTAAATATTTCTTTGATTTAGTTATTGTATATTTGGTTCTATTTCATCCATATCTACTATAAATTTAATGTATATTGTTATTTTGAATTCATTATAAAACTGTAGCATCACCCTATGTAAATCTATCAAATAAATAAAAGGACATAGTTTTTAATTTCATTATTTTATTTTTTTAGCAAGTTTTAATCAATTTTTTCAAAACTTTTACGTATCATGGGCTCAATTTCTGTTTCTCTTCTTTTTAGCGTTTAAGTTAGTTGATGTAATTCATCAAATATTTCCTGCATTAATTAATGGTGTGAATTTATTATACCTAGCATGAAATTTTTAGATTATGTTATTAGTATTACAACTTTCATTAGTACCAACATATTTTCTTGTTAAATATTAGAATTTGCCTGCAAACTCCTAGTTTCCTTTCATACTTTTCTTCTGGTGATAACTAAAATATTTCTGCTAATGTTTATTTTCAGAGAAGCTGCTGATCCATCTGTGAAAGTGGTTATATCAATGAAAGAAAACGAGGTCACTGTTGACATGTGCAATGAGACAGGAATGTCTCATGTATTTACCTATGATCATTGTTTCTGGTCTGCTGATTCCACTGAAAATCAAGGAGTGCCTCATTCTTCTCAAGAATATGTGTATAATAAACTTGTTCATCCTCTCTTAGACAAGGCATTTGAAGGATACAATGCATGTCTGTTTGCTTATGGACAGACTGGATCAGGAAAAAGCTACAGGTAATGCTTATTTTTAATTCAGCTGATTTTTTTATTTTTATATGTAATTTTTGTATCTTACTAATTTTACTTTGCTATCACAGTCACTATTTTACTTTATGTTCATTGTGTTGAAAGTTGTATAATTTGGAATGTACCATTTTGTAAAAGGTGCTTCATATTTGTAATGAAAATATTAGTTGGAAAAGTATTATCTCCTAACATAATTTCTCATTGCAGTCATGGCTTGCGTTTCTGTGGTAATATGTTACTGAGCTCTGTTGAATTAAATTTCTCTCATATTAGTTGCCCGAGCGAAAATATGTAGACGAACACTGATACTCAATTTTCCCATACAAATACATGTAAGAGAATTTTTTATATTATGTT
Source organism: Pachydiplax longipennis (assembly GCA_036926295.1). Classification (NCBI taxonomy): domain Eukaryota; kingdom Metazoa; phylum Arthropoda; class Insecta; order Odonata; family Libellulidae; genus Pachydiplax; species Pachydiplax longipennis. The sequence goes on along the minus strand of JAVFKF010000024.1, from coordinate 17,510,800 downwards.
AAATGCTTTAAAAACTTTCTTTTAGAAATATAATCATCAATAGTATGCATCATCACCATAATGATATATGCATTTTAATTTATAACGAATACCTCATTTCACTCGATGAATTTATCACATAACGAATTTTGATAAAAATCTAAACATCTCTATAACAGCTTTACCTAAACTGTCTGTATACGAAATGATGTACCACTTAAACATATATAACCAAGATAAAACAACAAAATATACCTTCTGCATCCACATTACTTATTTATTTCCTAGATTTTTCTTTTCACACAAAAATATAAAAATATCTACTACTTGTCTGCAGTGAAATTACATCTTATCCATTCACTGAATCAGAGTTATTCAATTAATGAAAGATGTGCAATGGATGGCGTATATATAATTATTCTTATTCAAGGAATCTACTATTCAAGATGATATATAACTAAACAGGAATGTAAACAATTTTATAATTTTACAATATTTACAATTTTATAATTCATTCTGCTAAACATCACTTAAGTTTAAATTCCAGTTTAGATGAAGTGAATATTAAGCATATATTTATAATACTGGGCAAAAGCGAGACACAGACCTTTGTATTCAGCAGTGCTCATGTTTCTGTGACTATCGTACTTCTCCCAAAAGTTGCAAGTTTATATAGGTTTATTTAATTATTATTTATAGTTACATATGACGTTGAGGTCTTCGTCCATGGAGACTTAATATTAATTGCAAAACCTGTTTCAATCAATTAAAGACCGTGAATAGATATCTCTATATGATTTTAGATTTTGTTTACAAACATCTCTAAGTAAACAAAAAAATTCTGTATATAGCAACACGGGTATCTTTTCGTCCAGGAGGCAACACGATGATTAAAATATTAATTCAATTTGATTAACCAATGGTGGATTTTTCATTTGTCTGACTATTTTTAGCAGGAACCTGAGAACCTTTTTTTCAAATGGTCATTTATTTATATGTATTGGTGGAGATATCTTTGTACTTACATTCAAAACAACACCAGTGCCATCCACATAAGTTTTTTATTATTTTAGAGAAATTATGGCTACTGATAAGTGATGAAACTTTTCATATATCATTGCAAATATCCAATGAATGAAGCAATGTAAATGTAAGATTTCATTGGATGAAAAAAATAAAATTTTTGGTAAAATAATTAACATATCAATTCTAATTTAATGTGAGACACATTGGTAGTTTTTCTGTCATTAACTAAACCCTCTGAAATTTTGAGGAAGTGATCTTCACTTACTTATATTAATTAATATAAGCTGTTTCATTTTTAGTGCTATGTAGTATATTTTGTGACAAGGATCTCATTCACTTCAATAAATTTTTCATTGATATTTGTTTTCTGACTTTATAATCTACATATTCATTGTTTTTTATTACTATCTGCTCTAGCATGATGGGATCTGGAATGGATCAGATTGTTGACCAACCCGAGGCAGAAGCTGGCATAATTCCTAGATTTTGTCATAAAATCTTTGAGAGAATTGCTCAGCTTGAATGTTCAGATAGTTCTATCTCAAGCTCTTCAGAAACTCCACCTGGCTCAAATGTTACAGTAGAGATAAGCTACTTTGAAATCTATAATGAAAAAATTCATGACCTACTGGGAGATTCAGATGGCACTAGAAGTAGAAGAGCTCCTTTGCGTGTTCGAGAACATCCTGTTTTTGGTCCTCATGTTGTGGATTTGTCTACTTATGTTGTTGTCTCCTACAAAGACCTACAGGTAATGCAACATTGGATTTTTAATTAACTGTCATGGCATGCAGATTTATGTGTTTCATTTTTATTTATTTTCAAGAAGGCTCTGCTTCATTCTCTGGTATCTAAATCTAATTTTAACCTTTATATCATAATCATAACACAAAAAGTCACTTGTTTCCATACAACTGATCGATTTTCTGCAGAATTTCTAAAATTAATTGAACTAGTTATGATTTCTGAGTACTGAACTTTAGGTAATAATATATTTTATGAGGTATAGTTTAAGATTTGAACAACTTTTAGTTAAAAAATATTGGTATTAAGCATAAGTTATTTACATACATTCAGAAAGTACTTAAAAAGTTACATGTCTATTAGTTTCAAGAAAATTGAAATGCATCTAATTTTGCGAGAAGTTGCTTAAAATATTGAACATATCATACATGTTTAAATTCAATATAATTTATTAAATAATAATAATATAAAAAATCTTACTCACTAGATGTCTCATCATCTCTTTGATTTGGGTACTTTATATATCACAAGTCAATGTTGTGGAAGTGTTTTATGCTGACCAGACACTTTACAAGTACTGTTCTCTTTTCTTAGGCAGCTTATCTCTTCCTGATGCGTAACTTAGAGAATATTTCCTTTTCAGGAAAGCTCGCGTATCTGGCACGGAAGGTATTTTTGCTCCTGTTTGCAAATGTTCTCGTAACAAAATCATGGCTAAGTTGTGTAGATATACTTTCCTTAATTTAGGGGCATCATATTGTTTTGCAAAGGTATATACTACTTGAGCATTGATACCCAAAACATTCATTAGGCAATAAAGCAATGCAATTGGCCTCCTACATGTTATTTGCAAAAGGGAACATGCCAAACTCATCTTATCATTCGTGTCAACTCCACCCTTCATTGAATTATAATGTAAAATAATTTCTGGTTTTCTGGTGTTTTCTTCAATCTTCCTGCAGTCATGCATTGCAGACAGCAATATCATTGCTTTATTTCTCTCTGTTGCCAACAATAATAGCATCTTGTCTTTCATGTAGCTAAACAGGATGCTTCCAATTTCCTTATTTTTGTCTGGGAGAAACTGAGGTGTTTCTCTTTTGTTTTTCTTCAGCGTACCAACCAATTTCAATTTCTGTGACAACAAATAATCGGCCAAGGAAATGATGGTGTACCAATTATCGGTCATTACGTCACAGTTTGTTTTCCTGATTTCACTTGTAAGCTGTTTTACTATTTCATTGGGTGTATTAGAAAAATTGTAAGGTCCAGCAGGTTGTTTATTGATATAAAATTCTAAATTGCTTGTGTAATACATTTTGGCATCACACATTGCAAATATTTTTATACTATTTTTGATTGGTTTACTTGGTATATATTGTACCCAAGAGCATCTACTGTAAAGTGGAGCATTTCATCAATTATCACAACCTCGCTAAGGGAATAAGCTTTTTGACAGTTTTTCACAAAATTATCTAAAAAAATGGAAATGCAGCAAGTTGGTCAGTTTTCTGTTCTTGGTCAGTTCTTTCATCAAAGCGGAAGCTAGATAGCAATAACAGAAACCTTTTATAACTTATCACAGCCTACAGCACTTCAGTATCACTTATCCACAATTCTGTAACATATGTATGCTGTCCCTGCTTAGTTCCAATCAAGAATAAAATTCCTAATATCACCAAAATCTCCTCAGTTTATGTTCCCTGGAGTACTTTTTTTTCACCTGCTCAATGTGCATGTTAGTAAATTTAATTAGTCATTTTGAAAGTAATAAATTTTTCGAACACTGAATTCATTTGCAAGATTATTTGAATAATCTGTTGGTTTTTGCAAAATTTTCACAATGTTTTTAGCTTTGACTTTCAAAGATTTGGATTACAGTCTTTGCCTCCAAATTGTTGTTTTATTTTTACTCAAACATAATTCTTCTGGGTTCTCATCATCGTTACTTGTATCCTCGTCATCTCCATCTTGCTCTGATCTGATCTCAATCTTCAGTTTTCTCACCACTTAACTCATTATCATTTTCTTCATATAAGCTCAGAGTTCTCTCATCTCTTTCCTCCAAATCCAATTTCAAATGAAAAGATTAATGTCTTCTAATTAAATCACTTTTGGCTTCATCTTTTCAAATTATATGTAATTAAAACACAAAATTAGCAAATAATTCCATGTATACATTATAATAAGCAAAAATAATTTGTCAGCAAAAACTTACTCAAGTAGTCATAAGTTGTATGTGGTACAATAGTTGTCACTTCACAGATTCACCCACTTTGGCAGTCGGTTTAAGACTAAAATGGAGCTGTTGATGCCTTTCCATGTTTACCGAAAGTGCAATAAAGGAATAGACCCATGTTCATGGGTATACATGAGGTTCAAGGGACCACCCAGGTAGAAACAGTCCCAAAAAAACCTTCTGGGTAGTGCATGGCGGGAATGACAGAGGGTTAAAGGAGAATAAATTTTGAAATGTGTATCTTTAATTTTCTCAATTAAGTATGAGGTTTTTTCAATTCATTAATAATATAAGTACCATTAAAGATACGTAATTACTTATTCCACATTCATATGGCTAATATTTAACTACTGTTGTGATCATCAAACCCCATTTTAATAACTTTTATCCTATAAGCTTTAATTTTCAGAAAATGGGCTGTCATTTTCGAAATTTGTGCTGGATGATATTCATACTATCAGTGATCATCTTTTTAAGTATACTGGTTATGATTTTCTTGATAAAGAATGTCATATTTTTAGTTTTCTTATTTTTATTTGATGAATTGGTTAACTTACATTTCATATTTAAACAGATATCTCTATAAGATAAATTTATCAATTATATTTTTGTAAGAATATCTTGTTATGTTATGAAAATAGTATATCTGCTACTTCATTCAGTTGCCATAAGAATATTTACATATTAAACAGCTGTACATGCTGAAAATTTACAGTAGTGACATCATTGTATAAGTATCACCCTTAAATATCAACTTAAAGGCTGAAAATTATGGAATATTATCCAGAAAAATTAACTTCTTCATGTTTAATAACCTGCTGTCATGTAACCTTTTACATCTATATTAAAAATTTTAGCTCTATTCTTTAGATGAATTAGGCTAAATTTCATGATTTTTGTCACTTTGCTTGTAGGAATGGATAATGGTTGGTAACAGCAGGAGAGCAACTGCAGCTACAGAAATGAATGAGAAGAGTTCTCGATCTCATAGCATATTCAGTGTTATGCTTACTCAAACTGAGGTGAGCCTTTCTTCGGCAGATGTCAAGAGTAATTTATTAAATAGAAAATAATGACACTCAAAATAATTTTGTAAAATTTATCTTATCATTAATGTTTAATGGATTGTTCAACTTCAGTTTCTGAGCATCAGGTCACAATATTTGATCTATTTCCAATTGAATTTGCATAGCTTCACAAAATCAATTCTCAGTTTATTGCTGATTTGATTGTGTGCAAAACCTACTTACTGCATACTTATATTAAGATATTTTCTCATAGTTTGCTTGCATTAAAAATACTTTTTAACTTTTAGGTGAAAATTCATCTTAAATTTTTATTGTTTTTTTGTAGGGAGAAAATATTGGTAAAGAAAATGTTGGTCGAAGAAGTAAAATACACTTGGTAGATCTTGCAGGGAGTGAGAGACTGTCTCAAACTTTTGCCAGTGGTGATAGATTGAGGGTAAGCTGTTTCTCTATAATTTCCAAATTTCATTTTTTTTTCTAAACAAGTTTGAGCTTTCAGAGAGTAGAGAAAACAAAATCATGAGGAATCGCTCAGAATTGGTATCTTAAAGGCTATTAGTGTTAAAGTGGAAGGTAACACTTATAGTATCTTTCTTTTATATGAATATAATTACTCTTTATTTTCTAAAATCCATAATATTATATTTTATGTATAGATAATAATTTTGAAGTTCATGTTAAATAAAGTTTGCTTTTGCTATGTAGAATTGTTGTTCAGCACAAACAAAGACTTTAATTCTAAAGTAATTATTTAATCAAGTGCTTTGTTTATCTCTATAGGAAGGTGTTAGTATAAATCGATCACTTCTTACACTTGGCAAAGTTATTGCTGCCTTAGCTGAGGGAAATTGCAACAGTAGTGCAAAAAAGAAGACTTTTATTCCATACCGAGATTCAGTTCTAACATGGCTTTTAAGGGTAAGTCAATAATCATTTTTACTTTGAGGTTTATTTGATCAAAATCTACTTTCTTGGAAAAAACCTTTGAGTATAGTAGATTCCCCAAATTTGGGATCCTCTCTTTTCTGTAAACTTGACGTAATCTAAACTTGAATTTAATGGATAGATACCGACTGGAAAGTGGATAATTATTTGAGTCTACAAGCATCAATATTTTTCTTATATTTATAAATAAAATCAGAAAAAGATACTTCTCAGGATAAGGGTGTCTCTGGTTTTCCATTAAGATCTGCATTTCATCCGATTATCAACTATAGGATTATACAGTAGAAGTTTGTTATAACGAGAGCTGACCAAAATTTGAAAAGTACTTGTTGTGAAGCATACTCGCTATAGCCAAGCACTAAATGGCCTTCCTCTTGAAGAACAGAGAAAGTGGCAGTATGGATCTGTAGTTTCTTAATTCTTATGAAAATGCTTCAGAATGTAAAAAACAGTACATTTGCTTCCAAAATATTATTTTATTGATTCATAATCCATAACCAAAGTGCGTATGTATGGAAGGACAAGTGAAACTCGTGAGAAATCTATTCAAAGCTCCCTGATGCATTTTTGCTGAGGAGGGTTGAGGCCAGTTGTGGGAGACAAATGCATGAGTTAGGTGACAATAAGTTTTGTATTTAATATTCTTCTGCTCTTTGAAGAGATAATGCACCTCAGATAACCGCTTGCTTATCGAAATTCGTCTCTCACGTCAGTTGATAATTCCAAGATATGCCTCCTACAAGAAAAATATAGAAACAAGGCACTCATTATAGTGATACTTCAGAAATAACCACTTGTTATGATAGACATAACTTCCTATTCTTTTTGCAGTGATATGGACAATGGTAAAAAATCACTTGCTATAACGCAACACTTTTTATACACCATACTCATTATAACAGACTTCTACTGTATTTATATTGTCTAAAAGTTTTGGGAAACATTAATATCAGTTACATAGTAATAAGTGTGATTTATTGAAATGATTCACTCTTGCACATATTTACTAACATTTCCTTTTAAGTTTTCATACTCAACTCATGCACATATAGGCCCCTGGATAGCGTAGTTAGCAATCTATTTGCACTCTGTAGTAGTGGTCCCAGGTTTGATTCTTGGTGGGAACCAAAATTTATCGGTGCCCACCCAGCATCATGAATATGGATAGCTATCTGAATTAAGAGAGAGCAGCTCTGGTCATGGAGAGCCTAATACGGTGGCCTAGGAGTGGATGGGCTGGCCATGTATTACCCATGGTGAATGCCACCTGGCTAGAAATAGTCCCACAAAGGGATGTCGTGCCGTGAACTTTACTCACCCATAAATGTATCTCATACAGCAAGTTACTTTTAATTACCATTTGTTATACTTGTGATCTTTATAAAGATATGGATAGGTTGCTGCAATCTGCTAGTCTCATCTGAGCTTTCTGGAAGCTTGTAGCTCCCTCTTAACGTTTACTTATTATTATTGGACCCTTTATTAGGCGAGGTTAGGCCCGAGTGGGCCTCTTAGATCAACTTATTAGCTTTGAATTGGTTTACTTTTAGGTTCTGCTATAGCAGTCCTGATTTGTTGTGTTTGAGTATATCATTGAAGCAAATTGCTAACATTATTAAAATTTTATATCGAAGAAATAGGTTATCAGGAGGCAGTTTATGGCCTCATAATTTGCAAATGTTATTAGTATTCTAGGAAAGTTGAATCAAAAAATATATTCCAAGACCAAAATAAGGATCATTATTCAAATTCCCTTTTTAGAATTTTTTAAAATTTTGTAAGACTATTCTTTCTAATTTATTTTTACAAAAGAAACAAAGCCTGCAAGCAATAAAAATTAACTTTATATGCACTTCTCTTGAGATTGCTTTGACTTTGACTGGGGCTCTAACTATGGACCTTTAGATACATATAAAGTGGCCCATTATCTGCATTTTGTTATATACAGTAATTTTTAAAGTTTGTGCAACTTTTGATTTTCAAGTTGGTAGGCTAACATATACACACACATGGCCCATAACTCTTATTTATAAGCTATTAAATTAAATTTTTGAATGTATAAATTTACGAAATAGTCTTTTTAAAATTTCCTGAATGTATGTTGCCAAAGAAAACAAGTAATCTTATATAGACTCCAGGAAGTCTTCATCATATCTATCATAGATAAACTCTATTTTGGTGTATGACTGTCATGATTAAGTTTATCTGTACAGAATATCCTGCTATCTAGCTATTTTTATTCTTTGATTCTTTAGTCATGTTCTATCTTATTACATAAGATGCTTCTTTCATTTTTAGGCATGCTTTATTAAATAAGCATCATTAAGAAAAAAGGTGAAAACACTTCCTTTTCTGTAAATAATAATCAATAACTCATACTTCATATTTTGCTGGAAAGCCTTTATTGGTCCCAAAAATGTGCTATCATAGTTATGTTTAATAAAGAGTAAAAGAATAGACTTGTTTAGTGCATGACATCAGTATAGGAGGTGAAGAGTGGTGGTTGAACAACTACGAGATGCTTGCATTTGCAGTTTTCCCCACATTTGCAGTCACATCCTTTGCTTTGGCACCTCGGGCAGGGTTTGCCTTTCTTCCCAGTCACATCCATTCCTGAAAATTTAAGTTGATGAGGAATGCTATTCTGGTCATAAAAATTTACGGTCTTTATATTTTTATTTATTTTTTTAAGTTTTCAGAAAAATGATGAACCAATTGTCATTACTCAAAATTATTGAGCAAAAGTTAATTATTTTGTGATAAATTTAGTCGTTTGATTAAAAAGAATTCTTTTAGCATATGAATTCTTTCTCTGCTAATATTGCATGTGTAATGTAAACATTGTCATTGTTTAATGTAAATAACATTAGTTTGAATATGACTCATTTCACACCATTCAATGCCTTTCAAACAGAAATTCAAGGATGACATTGACACTACATCTTATTTCAAAGCTAAGGAAAAGATTTTATTAAGAAGATCAAAATGATAACAGAAATGGAGATTTGAAGTTCTTGAATTCTTGAGCAGTAGCATAATATTTAGTTTTCACTTCTTATGTTTCATTTTTTCATCATAACGGGTATCTTGAGATAAGCTGAGATAAATATGCTGAAAGATAATTAATCGAATAGGTTCGCTATAATACCAAACGTATGCTTCTGTGATTAATTTAGAGCCCAAAAAAATAAAAAATCAACGCTCGAGAGACAAGCTGATAAAGTCATCACAACACAATCTGTGGAACTTGACCTCTTAAATACCTTGATTTATATTCCAGCACTATTGTTTGCTACATGTTACGTGAATAAAAGTTCGTTTGCGCGTGCATATTTACCTTTTGTCGTTTTGCCTTTTTCCTCGGTAGACTTCTGGTCACGAAGTCGAGGGCGTAGACGTGCCTTACCCCACATTTTCCCTTAAGTCCAACCTGGTATGAAGCAAGCCTTTACCGCTATCTCTCACTCACTTTATTGTGCGCACGTTCTGTTGTTCACAGCTCTGTGATATTCTGAAATAGTTCCGTGCGCTATCTTCGCGGTTAAGTTTCCGGAGGGAAAATCCATGGCGCATGCGCTCTGAAATGAATTTTTCGACGAAGGAGGGGAAATTCAAATGATTCGACATTTCATAAACTGAAATGCATGTAATAAACTTCGTAGTTTAGCATTACATGAATTCAAAGCAATTGGATAAACATAGAAAATCCAGCTTCCCTTAAAAATACAAGACAGCAACACCTGAAGATATAGCTTTAAAAAGTATTGCAACAACAAACAAATTTTACTTTTATTTACACTGATCTTCCAAGACCATCAGCCTGATGGTATTCCCTTCATTATTTACAAATGTTATTCAAGAAAAAATAACGTCAAAATTCAGTTTAAAATTAACAAGTCTTACGAAAATTGAACACTTTCGGTAGTCTTATAGGGCTCCTCGAAGGCACAGTTAATCAATAAAACAGAACGCTGCTGTTTAGCAGTCCACAATGAATATCATTGTATATTTTTTCACCATCACTTATTTTTCGTCTGCCTTCGTCTCATCCTGCTCTGTTTCCTCTTCCTCTTCCTCGATCACTGTGTTTTCCGTGCTGTCTTGGCGGGACTTGCTTCGTATGTAAGAGGCGAGGGTCCGTCGCCGCCTTTCTTTGCACATCGGACATGAGTCCTTAGAAGAAGATCTTCCGGTCGATGGTGAATGATGACCATCTTTTTTGGCACCAGACCCTGCGAAAGAAATCAGCAATTACACAACGAATCTATGTCGTTGCAGGAAAATAAAACTATTCGTTGTTCGCATCAGGTTGACGATGAGCGGGAACGGAAATCCGACAATTCGGTTTCGCATATTCCGGGAGGATTTCCAAGGGTAACCCAAACTAATCACCGCGCCGGAAGCAAGCGACTGTTGATACCAGTCATTTCCACGATAACGCAAGGACTTTCCAAGCATTGAGGATATTATGGTAACTTTTATTAGTGACGCACTACAGTCATCAGTTAACCGCAGGTGATTTTTGGCTTTCACGTGACGAAAGAATGAGGCATTCAAGAGAAATTATCGTCAGATAGTATACACCTCTATGTATGTTGAATCCAACCGTTTCTTGCGTGCTACTGACATTTATTTACGATGTCTTGCAACGACGGAGTAACAGAAACGCTGCTTTGAGTCGCCATAAATGTCTGCTGATCTGTTTTGCGTTCTTCGGTGGAATTATTTTTAGTCTTCAATTTCACTCGCATTATCATTTGAAATTGTTGTTAGAGATCGTTTACCAGCTGGTGGTTTCTCTGTCATTCATTTCAGGCAATCCTTTTCTTATTTTAATGTCATTCTTATTTTATAATTAATAAATTTAATTACGGTTAACGAGCTTTACAACCTACATTATCACGCACATTGACATGATAAATAAGCCTTCTTCTTCGCTCTATTTAAGGGTAGTTTATTCAGTTAATTTTGTTGGGGTATTCAAATCTGGTTTTTTAAATATACGGACCCTGCAATACGAATACTATGCTATTTTCACATCTATGTAAGAACACTCGGAAAAATAACATCTTTTAAAGACGTCGACTTTCCAATTCCTGGGTAAAGGGATTCCTAATGTGAAAATGTCTCATTAGCCTTTTGTGTTTTAATTTTTGACTTGCGGAACGGATAATTTCAAACGAATAATAGGGCTTACTACGCTTAGATATGGTTTGTGAGTAGGATAATGATGACTAATTTTAACTGAGATATCAATTGTAGCAAAAATATTGAAGCGTCGACGAACAAGAAATATTTTACGTGGGATTTACTTTGGAAAAGAGTTTTCTACTTTACTTAGTCAGTCCTCATGTTAAGCTGATTGCTTAATCACGTAAGATTGGTTTTTCAAGTAAAGTTTCATTATGCTGAGATATCGATACGCATTGGAAAGGATATAACAATAATATTTGCCGGAAAGAAACAGCTAAAAATTTCCATAAGTATCACTCGGAAAGGTAATGTAAGTTTATATGTACATATGTGGATACTTCCTTAACATCTTTTAATTTGCGTTCTCTTTCATTGAGAAAATTATTTTTTCCGAACTTTCCATTCTGTTTAACTTCTGACCACAGGAGATGTCGGTGTGGAATTGCTGTAATCGATTGCGGCAGTACCCTTTGTAGTTGTGTTTATTCATGAAATAACATACATCTAACACTAAATTTACTGGTGGAAGCATATCTCAATATCCGAAAAATAAGAAAACAATGGGAATCGCGGAGGATGTTATTTCACTGATGTCGTTTCCTTGAAGGACTTGCATACAGTTACTATCTTAGCGCGAATTAGCAATCAGGCGTGCTTTTAATGCCGCAGAATCGCTTGTAAAACTGCTTAAGTAAACAAGAGTCGCGCTAACTTTAATCTGCGATTTTTGAGGTAGTAAACATCGTTTCCCTCATAACAGTCATCAAATGTACTTTTCCTTATAGATAAGACCTTGAAGCTAAAACTGCACATTACGTACTCTGAGGTTTCTTTTTGAGGCGTCCAAAAAATCCAAAGCCCCTCATTGAAAGGGCTTCACGTAGAAGACTACGACGACATTTCCAAAAAAATATATTTTTCTTAGGAAATGTCTTCCTCAAACCGCCTTCCTTCCGCAACTTTTAAAAACTCCGCTTTTTCAAAGACTATCTCTTTTATTTTCAAATCTTGAAGAAGATTTCTTCTATTTTCCACAATGGAATAAACCAGGAATCACGATGTACATACAAAGAAAATTTTTCAAATATTCAATAGCCTGTTACAAAACGTTTTAAGACTACATTTTACTTTGTGGGCAGCAATGGTTTTCTACTCGAACTTTGTAATGTTACAAGAGTAACCTTGTTATGTTATTAGAGTAGATAGCTCTTGAATTTTACTCTAAATGCAAACAGCGGAGTCCGGCATATTTCGAAGAGTATTATTCTTATTCTGAGAGATACGGAGTCAGATCATCCGAAATTAGTGAATTTTCAGCTAACCATCTCATCCTTATGAATTCTTAATTGAAACTGCTCCCATATAGCCAAGTACGCGTACGCAACGCGTTCGACTTTGGTGAACGCGGTCCTGGGTTCGATTCTCGGAGGAAGCCCACGTGCGAAATCGGTCGTAGCACTTCTAGCAATACTACTACTATTCATATCTGAAATTGTTTCTATTGACAGCATTAATCCTGGTTCGCGTGCAGAAATAGCTGTTGCTAATTAACAAATAAAAGAGGAACTGTTTCCAAAGTGTGAAGGCTGCGGTAGACATTTACAAATATGAATATTTACCGCGTTAATTTATGAAGGATTAGTATCTAAAGATTGGTATACATTAGTGAATATTTTGGACATTTGTGTTTCAAGGGTAGAAGAGCATACATAGACCTTCGAATCTCAAAATCTTACGGTATTTACTTATCGTACTTTTTACTCCTATACATGGCATTACTTATTGTTTATCGGCTTATCTCTTCATTCTCATATAATTATTATAAGCTGGATTGTTATAGAACGTATAATCCTTCTTGTGATAAAACAAAGGCTGGGATGTTTATAAAAGTCTTCAGTGAGTTCCTCCGCTATATTCCGTGTGCTTCTTACATTGAATTAGCCAACTCTTATTGTTAGTTTAAGGTTGAAGTCAGAATCAGATATTTTTATTATTAGTAGAAGCAAAAGATTTCATAACTTAAATATTTACGCGATAACCGAAAGTTAGATCACTGGTAAATATCTACGCAGTTTCCAAGCGGAAACAGAAATGAAAAATAGAGACCTGACTGGAGCTCGAACCGAGGTCTCTCACATTCCAGGCAGATTATCTAAATGACTACAGAAAATCACAAGGTAAATACAATTACTCGAAAGACATTTTGAATATCAGAAAAAACGAAATTTTAAGTTGTAATTATAAGAGATGTATTGCAAATCACAAGCGTTCTCTTGGTTCAAGTACCTGAGTGAATTGAATCAAGTTAAGAATTACCAGAAAATTTTTCATACGGTGGCCAAGAAATCAAAGACAAAAATCCCTCTCTTATGAATATTTTTGTCGAAGTATGATACGTTTACTGTCTATCTTATGATGAATTTCACTCAATTCCTTCTCCGTCCTGCTCATAAATTTAGGTATCGAGACTCTTTGAGAACCTCCTCAAAGATCAGTCGAAAAAGTGAACAAAAACTTCAAGCACTGTATTGTTCTTTCCCTAGAAAGACTTATCGAGGCCAAGTTTGTACCTTTCCCTTGGGATTTATCAAAATGATAAATTTATTGTTCCTTTTTCTGGTCAAAGTCTAGTCAGAATCATAACTGATAGGAATGAATACTTCCAATAGTAGTGCATACGTGAGGAATAACAGATACAGGAAAACAAGCGTTAAGATTTTTCATCTAGAAATAAGGCCGGCTTATATTTGAGACAGATAAAAAAACTTTGGGGAAGGAATTTTTATTGTGAGAGTTTATCTGGAGATGCGCATCTGCTGATGTTAAAGATGGCAACAGCCGTCGAGTCGCGTAAGCTTTTCGGTGTGAACACAATTTCAACGATCTGTGATAAGACAGTTGATTTTTTTCCTCTTTCGCCATAATTAATTGCCACTGATAAATCTGATCATCTAACTTTTTTTCAGAAAGCATTTACGTCGCAGTAGGAGTTTATATTGGAAAACGAGCATATCTCGCCCTTTTCTCGTCCATAAAGATTAATCAAGGAAATGGGAATTTCCCCATTTTATTAAGGGTAAAATCCGAAACGAGAATTTTTATTCACTTTCCTGCTTATTTCATTTAGCTTAATCAGTTCAGTTCCTTCGAATGAATGTAGGAGGGTTTCATATTCACTGCTTTAAAAGAAGGTCTAATTTTAATGAGAAGGTGCGATGTTCTTAATTACTCTATCTATAAGGTATGGGAGGGGTATTACTAAAAAATATAAGCGAATTACGAGGGAGTATAAGAAGACGAATGCCCGTGACCATATTCAAATATTTACCACTGAATAGTCCCATTTCCAGCTAATGTTTTCATTTTCACATTATAATATCACTTTCCTGTACTCTTCCTCACGCTAGTCTTTTCCTCTAATAGAATAATTACTCTGTAAGTGAAAATCGTGAGCATTTGTGAGTATGACGTTCTTCGCAACCTTCGCTATTGGCGTTCTCTGTAATTGTATTATTTTGGCCGCAATAGTAAAATTTTCCAAAAGAAAATATTATGATAATCAACATTTTTGTGAAATTCCTTCCAGATAATTATTACTGTAACACTTTTAATTTATTTACATTCTCTGTATCCAATTACGAGAAAGTCAGAAACTGAACCTTTTGGAGAGGATAATAAAGATAGAATTGTGATAAGTATAAAGTTACTTCGAATTTATCAAATATTAGCTAATACTCCTAGCTCATTTATCCCAAAGAATGTTTTTTTCGAATTTATTTTTGAAAAAATCAATCGCTCATAAATTATTTCGTAATCAGTAATCTATAGGAATAACAAACCTGTTTTGGGTTTGAAATCTTACTGAGTCGCTGCGATTATTTATAATTGTGAGCATTATTTGTTATTTTTACTTTTGCGCGCATAAAAGGGAAATTTTTCCGTTCACTTCCATCTAAGACTATAATAGGTAGAAAACTATTTAATGCAGACCGGCTTATAAATGCTTCAAAGAGTAAACTTTGCACTGTGAGCTCAATACACGAATGTTCATCATCAATCAAAAAATTCTCAAAGTTATAGTTATTTGAAACGTTGCTGCATGTCGAAAAGATTAATTTTCCTCACGAAATAGATAGATCAAAAGGAAAAAGGTAATCGAACAAGATTTTTTAAGCTGCTTGGTTGCTTATTTGATTTAAGAGTATGTGCTGACTGAAATAATCTTTTGCTGTTTACTCGCATAGCGTTTTTTCACGTCCAGGATGCAACAAAGTTTCCCTCTCTCTCATGATTTAAATGCTTTGATTAGTGGGCGTGAAAAAAAGAAAGAAGGATGAAATTTAAATTTAGACTCCCTTTAACAATTGACCGACCCGATATTCATGCATTATCTCATCATAACCACCAATTTTCTAATTGATCTCTCTCCATTCGAGCTGTTTGAAGTTGTCATCGTTCTTTCACTCCGGATGAATTTGACCTTTGCAGAGATGAGTTCAATCCAATCACAAACCAAGGCTAGGGTGCCCCTTATTCCTCTTTATGTACATTTCATTTCATTTTTGTCCTTGAACTTCTGGAGGATGTCTCATCCTTTGAAAAACCCAAGACTCAATTAGTACTCGGAGATGATTAAAGAAGGCGCTGTCGAAGGTGCATATACTCCATCAAAGGACTTTCTACGCAGCAAATTCCCTCTCTCCCTTTCGTCCTTTCACACTCGCTGACTTCATTTGTTATTCAACCTTGTGGTTTCGCTATATAGTAAAGCACTGAAAGAAAGCGTATTATTGTCTTTCCATCCGTCGCCATGTAGTTTTTATCCAATATCAGAAATGTTTCTTTAAAATGGAGGAAAATTAATTATTTTAATGTATAATTCCTCGCACTGCGGTAAAATTCGGTGCGGGTGTAGGACATTCAAACTTCCAACGGAGCCATTTAGTATTTGGAGTATTTGGAACGCTTTTTCGCTGGCCTCTTTAAACGGCAGTGATGAAATAAGGATAGAAAAACGTGTTATGGGTCTCGTCCGCGACCTCTTTCTCTCTCTCTCCCTTCGGAGCAATCGATCTGTCTCGAATCCCACGAATACTCTTTCTGCGCATGCCCTAAGACGATGTTTTCCTCGCCGTCTATGAATGAATATTACGCTCGCGGATACGACGCTACAACGAATTAGAGGTGTTGTCAATATGTCAGAGATATACGTCCCGGGGTACGCCACTCGCCCTTGAAGCGAAAACGTGTTTACGCATACCTATCCCCACGTCATATTCCCTTTCGTTTATTCAAGAGATGCTAATGAGCTCTGGTCAAGCTGAACTCTTGAATATTCGCTACCTCCAGAGCCCCACCTATCGGTTGTCCGCATGGTGATGGTTTGAATATTAGAAATGTAATAAGCTCGATCCTGAATAGAGTGTCGAAACGAAGGCGCCTACGAGTGAACATCTACTATCGATCTCATTTGGTTGTTTTTCGTCGGTCGGCGCTGCGAATTAAACAAGGTCGTCGTGTCCGTTTCTTCACTTTTCCCGTGGAAAGTCTACGCTCGATTTCTTCGGCAGAGCGTAATGATGATAAATGTAAAACTAAATCTGGAACATCAGGAATCCGATTTTAAATGCCGTCTGTACTCACGTATAATTACGCAAATTTCTCTCGAGTACGATATTTAGAACGATGAGTATATCGTACGTCATATTTTTCATAGTTGATGTCATATTTGTCAGGTACTATGTTTTCTATCTCTGCCAGGAGTAATTCAAACCTTAATCTACGTCATTTTTCATATTCTGTTAAGCTTTTGCCTTCAAAGTTATTTTCAAAACCTCTGTTAGTTATTCGATCCAAAAAGTTGATCAATTATTTACCCTAAAGATATAAACCATTCAAATTCCGTTTTAATTAACTTTACTGCTCGAAACACAGCAAGTAGGTAAAACGTTTACATTAATTAATTTATAATTACATCCTATTTTCTCTTATATATTATATTATATTATATAGTACTTCCATGTCTAAAAGCAGTCATTTTTTGTGGTAATAAGTTTATACGTTCAAATATTTCGTTTTGGTGTTTAACCTTTACTCTAAAATTAACAAGACTATCAAAAGATCTTTTAAATCTTAAAGTTCACACACGATGGAATACCTAGTACACGCACAGAATGTAATTAATTTTAAGGAAAATAGATTGCATAGTTTTTTTCAACTTACTCTACTGATTCGGGATTGAAAAGGTGATCTATTTAGTTTTGGATTTTATTAAAGACATCTTGCGATAATGCGTTCGTTGAGAAGACTCCGAAATTCATGCGAGGCTCCTTACCAGTGCGATTCAACTCAAAGCACCAAACTGGTTTTGAGTAGCGAATTATGACTGTGCTACTGCTATTTCTTGGCCTTAAACTGTGAATTACAATGAGACTAATGCTCTATTGTAGTCTTCTATGAGTGAGAACATTTTATTGACTATAAAATGAATTATCGTATCCTAGTCACGCATCGCATCAAGAAGGAAGGCACAAATTAATTTGGCATACGGGCAAGATCTAATCGCCCCTTAAAATTTGAATTACATTAAGGCGATAGAGGAAGCCGTAAGACAATCTTCATCAGGTGTGCAGAATAACTGCATTAATTAACCGCAACTGCTTTGACTCCCGGAAGTCTCTGGCTCGCCTTGGATTCAGAGATGTTTATCAGATTTGATTGTTGACAGGCACGCCCATTCTAATACAATTTCGTGGGTGGACATTGCAGTCAAGGTTGATCGTTTGTGTATAAAAGAAATAGTTTTAACGTCTGACTTTATGTTATTCATCTATTTCAATTTTTCTGGAAGTTACGTAAGTATTTTTGAGGAACGCTATATAAACAAATTATGAACTTCACAGTTTCAGAAGATGAGATTCGGTCATAAATTATCATTCTTCAGTTGAAGAAATTGAGCGGAGTTACTCTTGAAATGAGATTTGGGACTGTTTGTATTTACCATTCGATAAAAATCGTAAAAAGAATGTCAAGATTAAAGGCTATTTCTTTCGTTCCACTTGGCCCATATTTCGTAAATACAAATTGACCATGAAAAAGAAAATGGCACACTCGATGTTACTCTTTTTCTTTGTTTTTAGTGTTAAGTATGATAGATTTTTTTATCTTGGAGACCGAAATTCAGAAGTCAGATGAGATGCGTTAACTCAGAAGATGGTGTTTTCCCATGAAATGATTCCTGGTGATGTGTAATTGATAGATGTAATGAAGGTAAATGAATTACGGAATATGTTGGTAAACACTCTAAGTTCTAAGCTACAGCTTAGAATTTGTAATGGAGTGCCAAAATTACTGTAATTAGATGAAGGGAATTTATATTGATATCACATTTTATGGCCTTTTTTCTTCCACACCGTTGTTTATTATGAGCGAATACTTCCCGGCATACAACAAACAAATGTAGATAAAGATATCCTGGAGACTTAAAGAGATCTACAAGCGAATCGCGTTCCTCCGTTTCGTCAGAAGTCAACGCAACCTCCATTGGATTTTCATTTGTTTTGCCAGTTCATTTGAACTCTGAGAACTCTCCTCAGCGACCGTTAAAGGAATCTCCGCAGATGTCTGCTGCAGAGTACGATGGGCATTAAACTTATCCATAATAGCCGGACTATAAAAAATCGTTCCCTAATTTTACGTCTGTTTCTGCGTTTTCATAGCATTGTGCTTATTATTAGCTTATTACTTCTAATATACTTAGCTTGTTGGGGGAATATGATAAATATCTAATCCCTCAGGGTTGAGACGTTTCTCTCGCTAGATTTCATGGAATCACACGAAGTAATAGATTTCATTGATTCAATTACCCTTAATTTCGCCTTGTTGGCATTTAGAATGGTCTCCGCTGGACGCTTTCAATATCCCAATTTTAATTTTATGTGAAAATCGCTCCAACTTTCTCCTAAATCGCGGTGTTAATTTGATGGCATCAAATAGATTCCTTAATATGCGCATACAAAGTAACGGCACGATTGACTCGATTAATTCACATAATTTTATGCGAAAACGCTCCGAATGTATGTATGTATCAAGAGATTTCAACTTAATTTTTTGCCGCAACCCTCGATTTGCGTTTTCACATCTTGCGTGAATGGGCCTTGTGTGCTGACGTAGAAAAGAATTTACTTTGCCTTTAAAACTATTTATTTATTTTATTTTTATTTATTTATTCAAATTTCACATACAGCATAACAATGCCAATTTAAAGTGAAATATTAAAAAAAATACATATAATAAAATAATGAAAAAAAATAGTAAAAAAGTGACATAAATAAAGAAGGAAAAAAAAAACAAACATAAAGATAGATTTTACAATTACATGGATCTGGTGTGTGGTAAGCTCAGGCTCAAAAATTTCGCTTTAGATAGAGAGAAAGGATCAATAGAAGGAGGAATTGAGTTCATCAGAGAAGGAAGACGAAAGAAAAGGGAGCGCTTGATAAGTGAAAGTCTGGGAGTAGTATAGCGAAGTAATGAAGTCAATCGGGTAGATCTGTTTGGGACACGATAATTGATAAGTGAAGTTAAGGGGGGACAGTCAGAAAGGGAGTTCAGCAGAGAATGTAAGAAGGATAAATCATATTTTGTTCTAGTGACAGAAAGAGATTCCAAGGATAGTGTAGATAAGATAGAATTTTTAGAGGCTTGACGGAAGGATGGAACTCTGGCTTTTACAATTCTGAGAAAGAAGTTAGTAATTCTATCTAATGAGGAAAGATGAGTAGGAAAGGACATAGACCAGATGGGGGAGCAGTAAGATACAGTAGGAAGGATGAATGAGGTAAAGTATAGGGAAAGAGCCAGAGGGTCTTTGATATCAGTGAAACGATAAAGGAGGCCTAAGAGAGACATCGCACGATTTTTTATTTTTGTAATATGTTCAGAGTATGTTAATTTATTGTCAATTATAACACCCAGATCTTTCTGTTGCATTACTCTTGGTAGAATCACTTCGTTTAATTTATAATTATATTCAATCGGTTTTTTTAGTCCTACCGACATGACGTGGCATTTATTGATGTTTAAATTTAATTTCCAGTCACCGCACCACTGGGTTATTTTATTTAACGTTCTTTGGAACTGCTCACAATCCACTACCTTCGTCACACTGGTAAAAAGTTTGCAATCGTCAGCATACTGTAGAATATTCTCCTCCGTAGGGAGTATTTGGACAAGATCATTAACGAAGAGGTTGAATTTCCCTGAATTAAATTTTTACTTGGTTTAGTATAACTATTTTAGAGAGATATTTTTAGTTCTCCATTAGAATAAATTGTCTGCCTTCGTTTAGCAAGTCCTTACCTCGGGTATTTGAGATGCATTTCAAATGTTTACCCCAAGTCGGGTAATATTGGAGGGTTGTCATTTCCTCGGGATGTCTGCAAATATGAGAGGATCACTAGAAGTATAGCAAATGCACGCTAACCGCATGTGATAATGAATGGGAGTCATCTTCGGCAGGGGGTCGTCGTCCTTCCGTGATCCCATTCCACGGCTGGAGTGCATGCTCTTCCCCTTCGGTACTCCCTTTCCGGGTGCTTAACCCAATGTCGTTTCTTCCCGTAAATTTAAACGCTTCTCTGCGGCGACCAGACTATTACTACCCTCCTCTCCGCGAGGTCGCTCTACCAGACCGGTTTCTTTACATTTTTCACTTAGTGCATCCGGTTGGGTTATTTTTAGAATCTCATGCATTTCCAATCATTTGCGCGAGCATACTATTTGCCGTTTTATTTACCACCTCACGGGCGTGTCGCGATAAAATTAATTAGCTTGTTATATAATTAATACATAACATTAAAGAAACACAGCCTTTGTGAAGCTCTAGCGGCAGTGATCGTGATCTGTACACTTGTATTCGTGTTTCTCGAAGACTGAAAGATGAAGCAATTATTCTTAGCTACCTTATTCTCTATGTCGCTCTTGGGTATTATCTTCACAGTAGACCATGTTCGTTGCTCGATGTCCTAATAACGGATAGAAAAAAGAAAAGATTGTTTACAATGGAATTGTTAATACTGTTATTGTTGTCTCTCTTTAGACTGTGTAAGAGGTATGCACGGTGTTCCATTCAAATCTCCCGAATTTCTATTAATCACTACGAATGAAGTACGGTGAATTATGAAATAACTGTAGCACTACATAAAAGGTCAGCTCTTAAAGTTTTTATTTCGTGACTTTTAAGCGATCTCCTTAATCACTACATAGGGCCGGTGTTGCATAAAGTATTATGGCTACTGTACAACAACGTGCGCAAACAATGATGTAGCATGTGAGAAATTGGAATTCGTGAGGTGTGAACCATGTAATACCGATTGAACTTTGATACCCAAAGGTCGATGCTAGACCGGAAAATCGGGCACTGGTATAATGCGTCGATAAAAGTATTTTCATAAACAATGGCATAACAGCACTAAACATAAAACACTATCTGTGTAATCCTCTAAGTAGCAGAACTAATGGATTTTGAAGAATTCTTAGGGAAACTGTGCTAATTTAGCCAAGAATACTAATCGAAAGTTATGCTTCCAAGGCTTGTAATAGAAAACTGGGTACGAAAGGAATCTTGGCACAGATGAGCTATGCGAAGATCACGGAAAATGATTGCAGTATGCCAGTGAAAGGTTATCAGAGCGGTCAAGTGTAGTATAGCATTTTCCTTGTCAATATCAGTTTGATTCGCTTATATCTTTAGTTGTTCAGTTTAGGGATAGGAATTTTAACACTTTCGTGACTTTTTCATGACAGTGAAACCTCCCTTTTTTTGAGGTAAATTGCTGCAACTGAAATCACGGAATTCCCGGTCGCGCTTCTGTAAACCCAACTGGCTGTCCATCGAAAAACATCGTAGATCACGTGATAATTATAAATTATGTGAAAAATATGATCTATTTCAATCCTTATAGCAAATGGGTTTTGGAGTGTGAAATGGCAATGCGTTTATTGTGGGTTCTATTTGGGAACTTAGCTAGAAATCTTTTGCAAATAACAGCTGAAGGCATGCTATAGAAATGTTTTAAAATATCTAATTTTAAATGAAATATTCTGCAAAATGTTATACTTCCCTCTGTTTGTTTTTATATTCTTTGATCGTCATTTTTGACATTAGTTCTACAAATGAAAAACAAAACTCAAAACAGCAAACAAGACATTGCTTATAGGACACCTGTAATACTTGCTCATTTATAGCTATTACTATTTTCAGAATGGCTTTTTCATACTTTAAGGTATGTAATGAGAATTTTAAACAACGTATTTATATTTATTGGCTAGTTAATATTGTGAAGATTGGTTGGGAGCGAGGATTGTATAATTTTGTGATTCCTAGTTGTATTGATGCTCCTCTGTGATTTAATCTTTACGAGCCCTTCTTACTTCATCTGTCGGTGAATAAATAAAATAAAATGCGAATAATTATTAGATAACAGTGGTTACAAATCAGATAATGTGGTAAGTGCAGTACAAGCTCTTCTTTTCATGCTAATTTTTGTACAACTCATCCAATAATTTAAAATATGATTGAATTGATTTCACATCCTTTTGATTGTTTGTGGTTTTCAAGATGTTAGAGTAAAATAACAAATATTATTTTTTTGCCAAATATACTATTCAATAGTCCGAGAAATTCAGTAATTTTGAAGCATCTATAAGCAATATAACACTTGGATAGGGAAATGGGAATCATTTTAATTTTAGCTATTTCTAAAGAATTGATTGAAGAGACAGATTAATTATTATCTCCCCCAATTTATAAGAGGTACTGGTAAATAGTGGATTGTTTTTTCTACTGAAAATTTTATTTTGTTGAATACAATACACCTACTTTCCTGTGGAATGTTGTTCTTCATTAAATACACCTCAATATTTGCTTACTTAATAGTCCAACTATTTTTAAACTCCTATTACTCCGTTCTTGGCTTATAAATTTCAAGTAAACATATTTTGAAAAGCAAATTTTATGAAAATATTTTCTATTTACTTAAAAATTGCTAATGAAAAAATTTGTACCGTTTATTCGAGAGCAATTTTAGAGCAGTTTCATATTTGACCTACGTAAGTTGATATTAATAAAAAAAGATCGAGTAAAGTTATTAAGAAAATCACGATTTTATTTGAGCAAAAGAACGAATAGTTGGGGGAGTTTGCGGTAACAATAATCAAAGATTTGCCGCTTTCCTATGAGATTGGTCGATATTTTTCCCTTGTAATTACGGTGGAATTGTATTAGCGAATTTAGAGCTAATGTATAGGGGATAAAAATAAGCCTACAAAGATATCATTTTTTCGTAAGTATTTATAGAAAATCTCGGTAGCATTTCGCAACTTCACCTATATACGCTCGAGCTTTACTAAAGCTTTCCCGCGCATCTTGAACATTGTCCTTGCCTCGTCTAGGAGAGATCGTTTCATAAGTGGCAAAACAGAAGCACGTCTAGGAGGGACACGAAGAAAACAGTGGCGGACAAACTTCCGATCGCGGTATCCGTGCACCTGCCCTCGGCTGTTATGGCGGCGCATCTGCCCCGAAGGGAGTGTGAGGGGGCGGGAAAAGGCTCTGCGTGAGCCACGCACTCACCAGCGGATGTTGTACATTCGACGGATTTTCTGTTCTTCTCTTTGTTTTTGCGCATCCTCCGCCTCCTCATCTCCTCCTCCTCTTCCAGCATTGCGTCCAGGTAGTCATGGCCTCGAGCATTGTATATCGGAGGCGACCGTATCACGTGGAACGTGAAGGCATCGGGTAGATACATGAGGTCCATCGTGTGTATATTTGCCTACGGTGGCCGATCGGGTAGTTGCCCTCCTTTACGACGTCCGCAAGTCCACCACTGAGGTCTCTTTGCTTTCCGCCTCTTCCTCTTTCCTCTGGAAATCCCTTCTCCTCCTGCCAGGCGAATCTTTCTCTTCCTCTTTTTTGGCAGATTCGATTTCCTCAAGATTTTCACTCGAAACAGACTCTCACTCGTCCGTGACGCCTTCGGAACTCGTTACTCGAGACCAATTTCCGTCGAATACGACCCCAGCGATTTACTCGTGCTATCTTCGTCGAGGGAAGTGAACCGAAAGCACTAAACACCTGTCTGAAACTCAATAATCGTCCGTTTCTAACGACGTTGAAATTTAGTGCTTACGCGTTGCGCGCCTTGCATGTTGTGAACGCTTTCCGTCTGCTCTCCGACTCCACGCCTTTTTCTCTACGGAGGAGTGGCGCGTCCTTCCCCTCCGCTTTCTCTCTCCCTCCGCACCCATCCCACTCCTCTTTGGTCCCTTCGCACTTTTTCGAATCCTTACGAAGCAATCGCTCCACAAAAACGTACTTTTGTCGATAACAGGAAAGGGCAGCGAGTTTCGGTCTTTTTCTTTGTGTATCGAGGATCAAACAGTCTAACAACACGTGAGCGCGCTATCATTTGACCGATTACTTTTCCGAAAGCTGGGTACTTTCACCTCACTCTCTCGCAATCGATCCCCACGTGGACCGCTTTTGTTTGGAAACGCGGAAGGGATGCTTTTGTGATCCCGTGCATCGCGAAATAGAGCGCGTTGTGATAGGGGCATTGCCCAAGATATTCGCTATTCTTTTTGCCGTCGATTATTATTATTTGACCCTTTATATTATTCCCTCTCGTAACTCTCATCCAACTAACCGCCTTGGATATTTTTATAGTTTTATTTATCATAAAAGAAAAATATTATAAAAAGAGATGGAAAATATAAACATATAAAAGATTATGCCTAAGGAAAATGTTTAAATTTTGGGAAAATTTAATTAAATCTGGACGCAAATCGGATTATTTTTGTGGTCCAACAATTATCTTTCAATTCGTATGCCCTTTTTCGGTGTTTATTTCGTAACTTGCGCCGTCACTTTCTCTGGTTTTCCATGACTTTTCCAACGGTTTTCCTTAAAAAAATACGAAAAATTTTCATTTTTGTAAAACTCGTTAACTGCCGTACGTTCTTCCTCTCCAACAAAATTTCAAGCTGATGCTAGTTCTCGCGTTTGTATGACCCCACTTCTGCGAACTGAGGAGGGTGAATTTGCTCGGGACGGAAGAACTGAAGCAAAGTTGCACAACCCGCGGGCCGCTTGCGGCCTCCAGTCGTTTTTGAGCGGCCCTGTATTTCTTACAGAGGAACACACAGAGACCGAAGCTCGTTGCACGAAAAAAAATATGCTCAAAGTACTTGCAGGCACAAAGTATCACTATCACATTAATGTACAATATTACGCATCGGGATATAAATATCACATCACGAAAAAAAAGTGAAGAAAAACGTGAAGATTAGTTTCTTATCATTTTTACAAATATTTGATTTTTTTAAATTGAGTCTTACAAACATAGTTGTTGTTAAATTTAATGTCAACTAGATTTCTGTTTCCTATATTTTTAGTTACCTTACGTATCATCCAATGTAATGAATAATTAAGTTATACAAATTAATTTATATATTTACTTAAGTATTTCTAAGTGGGGCACGCAAGCCTCAATAACTTCTTATGTGTGGCCCACTGAATGGCAAAGGTTGTGCACCACTGAACTAAAGCTGTTGAGCTTAGCGCCATAGTGCGAGACATTTCTATGGAACCAGATTTTTAGTTTAAATATTGTCGAGATAAATCCGTGGCGAAAAGGTTCTCATTTCTAGTCGATGTTGTGATGCGCACCACCGTTAGCGAATGAACTTTGGAATGATTGGAAATGCTTCCTCCTGCTAAGGAAGGTAGGCGCAGTCGTAGAAGGGTTTCCTGTAGATATCTTCGTCTGAACCCTGGACTACCTAAATCCGGTAGAGGTAGTAGTAGTTTCTACATTATATAACATATCTGATATAATACAAATTATTCAAATCTGTTCGTTTATCATGTTTGCGCAGCATTTTGTGTAAGTATTGTTCGCTTGTGTTCGTACTTTTCCTATAATCGTTCCTCTTTGAACTTGAAAATTTCTTTTCGTTCCGATACTACGAGGTCTATGTATAGCACCGCATTCGTCTTTAGTCCAGACGTTGCCCTACTTTGATGTAAACGACCACAGTCCTATACGGGACTCTGCTTAGGAGGGCACCTCCATAGAAAGTCACACTTAGTTAGAACTTGTATCGACATAAGGTTTCTTCGCGTTACCGTGAATAAAATGAAGCTTGAAAGCAATGACTGGATTAAAAATATCCGGCGGTATTATTATACAGTCTTGGATTTTGAGAAGTTGCTCAAAAAACTGTCGTGGCCACAACGCTCGATATCTCGACACTTTATTTTGTGTCAGATTAGAAGGAGGAAAAAAAAACAAAAAAATCCAGCGGATGTGTTTCCGTCGCAAATTTCAGTTCTTTAGATATTTTTGTATTTTGTTATCAATGCTCTATCTGATGATGGAGTTAGTTGAAATAATGAACTATTTACTACCAAATCTATAGAAAGATCTAGCCCTAGTTCATCGTCAGCATCACAGGAAAATATTGGACTCATAAAGAACTAATATTTTAGAGAATATAGGTAACTGATACTATGGTACATTAATTACTTCCTTTTTAATGAGGGATCAAAGAATTCTTTTGTTCATTGTTTTATTATCAGATGCATTTATTGTGCATTATATTTTATCCGTCAAGTAAACAATTCATAGAGCCATTTGTTCTACTTTTATCGAGTGATAGACATGAACGTCAATATGGATAGCTGTTGAAACAACAGAGAGTCGTATTTACAGTGCGACAGAATGACCCTATTCAATAAGGAAAGACCAGCATGTATGTCAGCATCACTTCTACCTCAGTAGCTTTTATATTATCACAGCCATGGGCGAGATGAAGAAAAAAGTGACTATGAAAGATAAAATTATCTTCATCCTACACCAAAAGTTAAATGAATATTATTTCAATCATGAAAATCTGATCGAGAATAAACACTTCAACGTTGTGAGCTAGTAGAAAATATTTGTAATCCTGTTATAATTAGGCTGACCATATCGAGTTGACGATAGATAAATTTTTTCGGTCGATATTTCTCTAGAGATGTATTCTTTCTTCGATGCAGATATTATTTGAAAGATTCTCAGCCATATTTTATGATAAAATTGCCTTAAACAGACTCAATAACCGTAGTTCGCGCGCAAATGAATTGTTCATTATTAATCAAAGGTGAAATGGCGTCATTTTTGAATGGTTGTTTTTCTACGCCATCTCCACACTGAGTTTCTATAAAAGATAATAAAATTTCCACAATTTCCATTTTAATTCTCTGTATTTCTTTATTGAATATCTTGAAACATCTACCTTCGACGAAGGTTTCAACGGGACAATGCCCATTTTTGAAAATATGGATGGGATGGAAGGTCCGGAAACGGTAGTGTCCTAGCATAAACGGAATGTATGGTTAATCTAGTTATGACTGCATTTCACTTACATAAAACATTAGGCGTCATATCAGGGATCATATTCTTCCTATTAATATGGAAAATAATAATATATACACTAGCATGCACATTCATTAATATTGATCAAGCAATCAATCAATTACCCGAATAGATTATTTTACTTTTAAAGTTTCTGAAATTCAGTTGTACCGGCATCATGAACTGGAACGCGCCGTATTCCTAGATAAATAATCCCATAATATTTACGTGCGAAGTTAAGGAAAATTCAAAAAAACGATCTAAGATTTCACGGAAACTTAAAGGAAAACTCGGAGCCTCATTTCAGGAATCGTTCACTGTTTGGAATTCCCATCGTCGTCAAGGACTTTCCGTTATGGTAGCACAAGAGACAAATACCGAATCTTCGGAAATTACGTCCGTTCTGCGCAGACTGTCGTACACTTTCGGAGTTAAAAATATAACAGTAAAATGTGAAAGGAAATGCAAAAGAGCGGATTGAGCGATCGCCGAGAGAGGAAAACCGTCGACCCCATCATCTCGCAATCGTTGCCGTAATTCTCCTTCAGGGTGCGACGTTTAGGGCGGTCGTGGATAGAGCATAAATTACGGTCTAATCTTTTCATGCTCACGCTCTAAGAATTCGCGTGCATTCCTCGTTTTTTTCCTCAACAAGTGCAGATCAACAGATCGATGATTCTGAATACTTGCATAATTGAATTCACTAACTTCATTTAAAGCGAGTATAACGTGACTAAATAATTAGATTACGAATATCAATTTCAGAGAAAATATAATTAATCACATTTATACTTGCTATTTACATTTTTGACCGTTTAAGCACGATTCTCTGTGGATTAAGACTATCGAATGCGAAAGATATGTTCCGAAATCGATAGTCGTCGTAGGTTAATTGAGCCCCGCGGTAGTGTATCATAATTAAGGTCTAGTGATGAACAAATACAAATCAACCTCCGAGTTAGGAGGACTGTACTACTTTTTCTGCCGCATAAGAAATGTCAACAAACTCGTGGGCCACCCTATGATCCCTTAAATTAGACTACCATTCTTTCATACAAGGATGTCGTATTTTATTATTACTATGATTATTATTATTTACCTATTCGTTACGATTGACTAACAGTTTGGTTGCACCGATATTGTAATACTGTCGTACACCTTTTATACAATACAGTGACACCATGCTACACACAATACTAATCATATTATACAACATTATTGGCTCTAGCAGAATATATAAAACCAGCCACTACAACAGTTTTGCAATATATCATCTTCCCACAACAATATACTGTTACAAAACAAATATTTTTTATAAAAAACATCTTATTTTACATTCCTTATTTGTGAAAAAAATTTTCCGGGGTATTTTCATACAAACATTTTTGCGCAATTTTTTTACACAAAAATCTCATTAACGTTAGTAAATATGGATCTCATTATATTTTTTCATAACTTTAATTTATCTAAGGATATGCAATTTTTTGAGATACAATACTTATGTAACGGACTTCGAGAAGTTTGTCGGTCCGGTTTTCAACTGGCCTCTTTCTGACTCGCGGGCTGTATGTTTGACTACCCTGCTATAGACCATTTAAGTGGATAATACCATCACAAAGGGGCACTGAGTCAATCTACGAAGGCGCTTGATGCAAGGGTGTTTTATCTTGTTGCTGATCATCCTTCGTGATCTAATGTTACTTTGTCCAATTGGCCATGAAACTTCAGAATATCGCCATTTACTTTATTTTTTAACCTGGAAGTTTTTATTTAACTCTTTAGATGCTCCTGCGGAACCAAGGGGCTGTAATAGCCAAAACCTATGAAAACGCAACCACGCGGTAGAGAATGGGTTAATTAAGAGGTTCGACGGAAGTAGCGCACGTTGGAGTGTAAAAGAATCTCTCGTAGGGAAGTCTCACGCAGTAGAAAGGGTATATTTCTCCACAGAAGGCCATTAATTTTATTCAAGAGAGATACACGAGTTCGTGTAGCACTATTGACAAAGGCGCAAGCTCTACCATAAACCACCAGTTCTTGATTTGGAAAGTCTGCACCATTTATGAAGTGATAAACACCTTGCTCCGAGTGGGTGAAGCGACATGCGACTGGAAGAAACTACAGCCAATGATACTCCCAAAGTAAACAGTTGTCTGTTTACGCTTCATATCATCTTGATTTGAGGCTTTCGGAGGATTTTTCAGTCATTCCTCGAACGTGTCAAAGGCTTTACCGTCCCCAGATTAGTTTGCTACGACTATAACTGAGGCGTTGGAGGAACGGGAATAGCGAACGACCTATTTAAATCCATTGCTATATCTATCGCTGCAGTATACCAGAGACAGATTCTGTTAGTGGAAGTAGTTAACGCGTTCTAAAATACTAAAGAAGTGCAAATGTGCCTGCGTCTTCATGTCCGGAAATTAAATTGAATCCTTAACACTTTTGAAACTTCGAGGAATGAATAATACTGCAAACTTTTTCAACTAATCACCTAATTGAAGGAACAAGGAAAAGACTAACTTTAATTCACCGCAATATTTATTACAAAACTACCATGGTTTCAATTCAAAGAGTCATCATTAGGTCATCTATGAGTCGAAACCGTGGTCGTTTTGCAATTAATATTTTGGTTGATAAAAGTTAGTATTTTCCTTGTTCATTCATGAAGTCTACCTGTAAAGATAATTTCTTTATTTCCTATTTTTGTAGAGAAGAAATATAGGTAAGAGAAATGTTTTTGAAATAGTTTAGTAGAATATAACCAATAGGGAAGAACTTGTGTTTTCCAAATTTCAAGAAATGATTTACCAATGTCGAGCAAAATGCTGGGAAATTCGGTAAATTAAATCCTCAACAGCAGAACGACTAATATTTTAAAAGACCTAGCCGCCCTTTTAAATTAAAAAAAAACGAAAAGCTCGTTATCTCAACCTATATTTGCGCAGGCATAAGTAATTTCAGGAATAAGACCCTTAAAGCCTACATAAGAATTCCCAAGAAATCAGGCCACCATTTAAGACAATAAGGAAAACAGGCAAAATTTTGTGTTTGAATCAAGATTTCAAAACATACGACGAGTAATATCGAGTTCAGACCTCTTTCTGTCAAATTTCTGGTTCATTTTTGAATGTTTCGATTCGAATATTAATTATTAGTGGCTTTGCCACCTCAGTACAATCTTACATTGAGTACCCTTCCCATGTGAATGCGTATTTACCTGCTAACCTCATTCAGCGGTACAAACATTGAATCTTCCAAACATAAGTGACTATTACTTTTTCCGCTTGTTGCAATTTTTTTAAGCTTCATTTCTATCATTTATTGGAATTCTCAATCATAACATAATATATAGTAATATTATACTAACATTATTATTAGTTGCTGAGAGCACTAATCTTACTCTAATGTTTTTAGATTGGCTTGCTCATTGCAAGATTCTGTTCTCGAAGTACAAATTTTGAATTTAAATTGTATTTACATACGACAGACATGTACTAATAACTCTCTTTATCTAACAGAAGGTTTTTATCTTTTTGGACATCGGTCTTGCTCTTCCCCATTTAAAGAAAGAAATTCTTAAGTTAAGAACTATCATCCGTTAAATTTAAAAAAATTTATGAGACATTTGATAATTACTGAGATTCTCTTGTGAAAAATGCGTTAAATCTTCCAAAATTTCAAGTTGGAACCATCTACAATAAATCCTGGTTTAGGCTCTTTCTAGTGGGAAAAGTTAAAACCTCTTTAAAAGCGGTGTAGCATTATATCCGGGCCATGATCACTTTATATTTAAATTGGAAAACGGAAGAGAAGGATTTTTTGCTCAATAATTTTTAAATAAGTGGTTAACGCCTTTAAACGAAAAGGAATCTTCTATAGTTTTCTCTACTTTATATGCCACAGCTGAAAATGGCTTATTTTTTACACATCGGTAGTGAGAGGGCGTCACATAGCACTATCTCTCCAAGAATATGCGCAATAGCCCACAAAACACTCCTTTTCTGTTTTTTTTTCGAAATCTTTCCTTCTTGAGATTGCGACGAAAGGAGATAGCTCCAAGCGAATTTGTTATCAAACGTTCTGCTCTAAAACAAAACTGATGGAAATCTCGCTCTATCACAGAGTTCACATCGACTTCGACTGTAGGATAAAGATTGCTTCTGACAAAATTCCAAGGAAGAGAATCGCAAGTTAACGCCTCTTTAGGTAGAGGACGACGACTACACATATGATGTGAAATATTTTTGCTCTATCTAATGAGGCGGCCGATTGGCTTAAACAGGTTGCAGCGCATCGGTTGGAGTTGCAGCGGGACAGGAAATATCTGCGTAATAAACGGGTAGGGTAGCGTCTTAAGCAGAGTTTTTACCATATATTTCATGTGGTAGGGTCCGAGACTTGAAGAAAACCACGTACGAATTAAGCGGTGTGGCTTCTTCAACATGTTTTACTGCATTGTTCGATGTCTACGCTCATTCTGTTCAACACGGTGGAATGAATAATCTAAATAATTGGAAAATATCCTAGAAGTAGTATTGCAATACGAACAAGGAACTCTTATTCCCCTAGAAAGAAAAACTTTTTTAACTGAATTTCCTTGTAGACTTTTTAATTAATCTGCAAAATGGCTAGATTTCAATTATTTCTCTTTTAATATAGAAATACTTACTAAGGAGAAAAATCAAGCTATTTAATCATCTATTTCTTTAAACCATTGAGTTATCAGAATATTTTCTTTGGTGTGAAATTTCTTTTGTGATACTTTGAAAGCAGATGGTTTCAACACGCCTTATTTCATTCGTAAAGGTGCTGGTGTGTACGCAAAGATAAAAATCGTCACTTTTTTCTGCGACAATTTAACTTATGAAAGATATCGAAGCAAGAAAAGTTCACGCCCTGAGATAAAACGATTGTAATTCAGGTCTATTATTTTATCTTATGTTGTTTTCTTTAAGCCATTCCACTTGCTTCGTTTTTAAGGTTTATGAATAAAAAAAATGTTGTCAAAAGATGTTCAATTATTTGTAATTCCGGTAACTTGAAATAGCAAAGTTTTTGAAACATCCTCTGGGTTTTGAGCTGTAACACTTTCTTTATTTGAGAGCATTTTCCAATACTTACGAAATCATTTTCAGTGAAAAAAGGCATTTATGAGTACCATCTCTTCGTGCCATTTATATTTGATATTATCTTTTTTACCATCTTCATTTTCTAATCATCATTCATTCATTTCTCATTCGCACCTATCTAAAAATATGAGGATGATTATTATGTCGTATAACTTAAACAAAAATAAAATGTATTGTCTGACGGGAAGCATATAAAAATAACAATGATAAACCTGAATAAACTTTTTAGAAGAGAAGTATTTTTCCATGCTGTTTTCCTCGACGTGCGCTTCAAATGCTTTCGCATCGTCATACTGCAATTTCTAGCCTTCGCCTTTTTATGTATCCCTCTCGTGCTTTTTTCTGTATTTGGTCTTTCTCCAGGTGTTTAGAGATCACCATATCATAGGTGGCATTTAGATGCGATGTGCATTCTATAAATTTCAATTATTTACGTCAGACATGCTTAATATACGCTTTTAATGCGTTTTCCATAAAAAGCCTTATTGCGTAATTTTCAGTACGTCTTTGAATAACAAGTAATAATGAAGTGAGAAACCACATTAACTATCGTTATAAGCAGATTTCCCAAGAGTCATTTCTTAAACTGAAACGTTAGAAGCGTACTCGAGGATTATGTTCCTGGCTTATCAGTTTTTGAGGTTGTTGAAGACGGAGATCGATTACCTCGCTTGATTTTTCACCGCAAATCATATGATGTCACGACCTTGTTAAGGAAGGTCCGTTGCTTATTGCGATTTTAACTCCTTTGAAAATGTTCAGTGGCCCGATTGTTATCTTTTTCTATTATTTCCCTCTAATCAGGAAAGATTCCTCTTATCAGGAAATTCAATAAATCCCATGAAGATGGTTCGATTAAAAATTTTGAAATAAACTTAACAAAGTTGAATTTGTCGTAATCCATAGCAGACAAAAATTCATTTCTCATTTTATTTCATCTTAAGAACTACAAAAATCTCTCATCTCAAAGTAATATCCTAGCAGGAATCATGCAAAAGTATTAGAATTTCATTCGATTTTCCAAGTACAAAGTAAATCCTTTGTGTGACATCCCCTTGACTAGGACGTAGAAAAATTATAGTAGAATTTAAAAAAGGGAAAAGTTTTAGTATCTATCAAAACTTTTAGTATCTTAAAATAATAATTCATGAGAATCAGGTAAGAAATGCTCAAATTTCAGCGCCGATTGTGGAAAGATCATCTGTACGTTATGAAATAAATAGCCCTGGGATTTGAAAAAAAACATGCAAACAGATATTTGCCATATCGTAATTGCTGGGAATCATTTCTGCTGGATTTCGTTATTCGACCGTTTTATCGCTGTAATAACGGTACGGATTAATTACCGTAGCCCATTTGAGGATTCGACTGTAGCGTCATCAAAACAAGCTATTGTCGAGGAAAACTTTGCGTTGGAAAATGTTAATCAATTGATGAACTTGTGGTTTAATATTATCTAGATAAGAAGCCACACGTGCGTATTAACGATTTTTAAATCGATAAATATACTTCTGTATGATCATAATGAGAGAGGTACGCATTTTGAAGATAAAAATCCAGTAATGCATCAAGAAATGATGAATTTTATGGTTGTCCTCCGACGGTTGTATAATTTATTGCAAATACAATCGTCACCTTACTATATAGAAAGGCTTTGAACGGCTCTTGATTAATCTTTGCTTATGTCGTAATGGTCCTATTGCTTCGTCTAACCTTACTAGGCAAACTCTAATCTCTGCTGCATTTTGTTAACCATATGATGTATTGTTGACGAGAGTTCTATGATATTTTCTCTCATTCACAATAATATTCATAGTTATCAATGGTATTATTCTATTCGTGTGTCATCTCAATACGGGAGTTTTTGTCTGTTGGAAATTGGAATTCGACTAAATTTTCTTATTGCTGTCGGACGCTGGAGTCGGTTACGATTGGATGACTGTCATTTTAGCCGCATTGATCCCTTCTTTCCTTTTGTGAAGTGAATCAAGAAAGGCTGCGTTGGCATTTGGATCGATGGGTGATTTTTTATATCATAGCTTTACATGGTTGAATCCTGCGGTTTTGGTTTCTTTCTCTTTTATTCGTTTATCAGTTTTCATCGCTATCAGTTTCATTTTATTTTCTCTTTTATGCCAACCCCTCTCAATATCGACCTTCTTTTATTTAAC
Source organism: Pachydiplax longipennis (assembly GCA_036926295.1). NCBI lineage: Eukaryota > Metazoa > Arthropoda > Insecta > Odonata > Libellulidae > Pachydiplax > Pachydiplax longipennis. Next base: position 17,475,886 of record JAVFKF010000024.1, on the reverse strand, counting down.
TGTGTCTATGAAGTATTCAGTGCGAAGGCCGATTTGAATCTCAATCCCTTCATCATTAGCTAACTAAAACATGAAAGGGAATGGTGTTTACTAAACAGTTGAGGAGTGAGGTATTTCTCTACGATTTCCTCATTAGACCAAAGTACATACAACGAGTGGAAAACGCCCTCGTAAGTGCAACAGCACCCCATCAATATCACTGTTCTACCACTCAACGAGAAGTGATAAAAATAATAACTCTTCTTACTATTCATCATTCATACCTCTGCAGTTTATTATCACAACCATGGACAAGTGGTATGTTAGAGGAAATGGAGGATACGTTTTTTGCTTGCAATGTATGTACCCAAAGACAAAAGAAAATGTTCCATGCATCAAGACATGGTAGCAGCAGCAATTTTCTCTAAGAAAAAGAAAAATAATCAAGAGATAACCAAGGAGAATCAGGAAGCGCTTCAACGGGAAATGAGGGGTATCACTTAGTTACTGAGCTATTATTACCTCTTTTCTGTGACTGATACTACAGTAAGGCTTTTGCAGCGTATTGGAAATCACTAAACTCCCCATATGAGCTCGCATCCGCTATAGCTCGGAGGGAAATGAGAGTAAAATGCCAGTTATTCACTCGAATTCAAACGAAAATCCCATTAAAGAAAATGATCTTCGGGTTATTTTTCAACAATTCTAAAGTGATCGAAGGGTACGCCCCAATGTATAGGACACTACGCGGTCAGCTTTTTAGTTACACCGCTTTCCTTCACAAAAGTAAGACAGCATGGTCATATATTACAGGCAGAGCAAGGGAAAGTATTTTATTCCCATGGAGAAAAAACAGGACAGGGTTTCGAACCCGGTTCTTGCTCTTACTGGTTAACTGATCTAGCCAATTGAGCTATTTTGTAAGAACAGAAGCAAGTCGATTTTTCTAGCATAATAGCTCATTGGCTAAAGCAGTCTCCTGGAAATTATAATGTCTTGATTTGACTGCCGAGGTTTATTATGCCCGTTTCTCTTTGGAAATATTACTAGGAGCGCACACCTTATCGCGCAAAGTCATCCCTTTTCTTATAAGTATTCTGTGTTTGCGAGAAAATATGTAGACCTAATAGCATTTTTCGTCTTCGATTTTCTCATCAATGAGAACCATCGATCTACTTCAAATTTCAACCGAGCTTGTATTTATTTAGCTTAACTTATTGTCCTTAGTCTTCTTTTAGTCTCGGTTTTATTTAGTTGGCTAGTCTCTCTCCCTCGCCCATGGTTGTGATCTATTAAGTAAGACCTAAAGTCATTTCTAGCGGCCTTCACTCATACACTGTAAACGCAACTTAATTGCGATATTTTCGCACTTATTGTGCCGTTAAGTGATTTAGACAAGTGCTTAGGTGCAAATTTAGTTTTGCCCTTCAGGAAATAAACTCTTTTTTATGGATTCGTTAACCGCAAAAGATCTGATATGAGGAAGTATCATGTTAGTCATGAGTATCAAGGGAATATTGAAGGTTATTCGATGTAGAAGTACTTTCATTTAAAGCGAACGATAAAGTTGATGCATTAATTTAAAATCTTTTAATATAACTGAACATTTGCTTCGGTTTATCAAAGCTCCTACTATGTATCGAATGGCATAAAATAATTTTAATTTACATAACGATGATTTCTAGAAATAATTAATACCGATATATCTGAAGTAGTAGATGAATAAAAGAAGTAAATTGGTAAAAATAAACAGTTGTTAATAAATTAGTTACATTTTTATAAATGTTTTTATCTCAAACTATGATCTCTTTATAATGGATATTCTTTGGTTATGGTATTAGTTAAAGATGGTTTATAAGTTTTTTATTTATAATTCTGATGTACAGGTTAAAAAAACTAAGAACTATGTAGTATTACGTACTCTATTTGTTATACTTCATACAAAGAGAATAAAATATTTGTAATGTATCCTTTATTTATTTCTAATGTTTTGTCTGAATACTTTTCCTGTTATTTTTGATCTTATTCCGCTAAATTCCCTTCTTGAGCGAGTCGTAAAATTCTTGGAATATCTGTCAGCTAATTTCTCCTTCTTATTTGTTTACTTGGCCGTTTTTTATTCGACGATTTCATTGGTCTAGTCTTATTGCGCTGAATTCGTTTCAATTATCGCAAAAATCATCGGATCTTTATATCAAATGGTGCATTTCTTCATTGTCTACGTGGATGTAATTGTTTCTTTGGGTAGATACGGGAGTGTTCTTCAATTCTTCTGCCTGCACTATACACTTGCGAGCTAGTAATATCATGTTCAAATATGCTCACGTTTTGGAAGATCTGTAACGTAATTCATGATAATAAATAGCTTGAACGAGGTAATCTTTAAAACTCAGCCATAGATAAACAGAAAAATTGGGAATTAAAATATCTTAAGCTACATCTGTCTAAATTTGTTGTGATTTTCTCACCGAGCGAACATGAATTATTTTGTTCTTACTTGTCAAAATTTTGATAAATATCTATTTTCAGATTATCTAAAAAAATTACTGCTTATCTTTTTACTGCTTAAACAGTATTTGACACGAAGAGAAACCGTGGAAAAAACGTTTTCATTATCGTTCTTTTCTTTTCTTTAATATCGATCGCTTTCAGGAAAATCTTTTTTGACATACCCGGAAGTGTTGAATACAAACAGCTACGAAACAAACATTCCCAAGCACTCTGAAGTTATTCTTTTCTACCTAAATTTCCCAAATATCGTAATTTTTGGTATCTTTTCCTTCTGCTTGTAGTAATTCAGCGCCACGTAAGTTTTTCCTCGATCCCCTTATCTTTTAGTTTTCCCGAAGCTGTTCCTTGATGTGTGTAAAAAGATAGTCCTCGAGCCATATCTCGAAACTGATAATTGGACAGACTATCGAAATAAAGTTGTTTTGTAACATTTATAACCCATTCATTGCTTGAACGTTAAGAATAGTTGGGTTTGAAAATGGTTTCTCAAAGCCCGAGAAAGCTGCAATACCTGTTTTTAAAAGCACGAATTATCAGACCTCCACACGAAAATGAATGCCCGTCATTATGTTGAGTTCCAGTGAATATTATTCAGAAAGTCTTGAGGCCGTCTTGGGTTTCCCTATGACAAATTGCAAGTAGGAAATTCTAAATATGCCATTTTGGATCAGATGAAAGGTGGTAAAATGGATTTTAATTCAATTGAAACGATGCTGTTGTGGCTTGGATAGAAGTTGCGTTTCAATAGTCTGTACCGTTTCCTTGAGGTTAGAGAGGATTTAGATGGTTTTAAGCAGAGTTTCCCAAACTTAATGGTCTCAAATCTCACTTTCCATCTCTCCGAGGCAGCCAAGACCCAGAAGGGAGAGAAAATTTTGTTTTTCTGTCATAACTTGATATTTACGAATATTCAGTTTGTTGGTGTATTCTCCGAAAATTTGCTCGAAATGAAGCAAAATATTGTGAAGATAAATTGCTAAAACGGGTAAAATAATATGACATCAACCTGGTAGAGTTTCACCTTAAAGATTAGAGATTCCCATTAGTGTTACACGTTCCACCGGTTAAAGTGAAGTTAAGGAAACACTTGTTCAAAGAACAGAGGTACGACCAGGTAGAACCAGATCGATCACCCTTATTATAAATCATCACTCAGTAAAATGGGAAAATACTGTTTTCATAATAATAGCAAACATCTGAACGGCATGTGAAAAGCAATCCCGGTAAAAAGAATATTGGTATTATCGTGGAAAAAAGAAGAAATCTCGAATCAATATTAAAATATGTAATTCATTGAATAATCTCAAATAAAATGTTTACTGGATAGGTTGGATGATATATTCAGACTTCACAGTTGTGTAATTATTGAGGCCCCCTTAGAACGAGGCCCGAGGCTAGTAATAATCATTTATTTTTCCCTGCTTTGAGAATAAGTTTCAATGATCGTTCTTCTACGAAAAGAGGCGATTTTTGACTACCGTGATGCGAACAATTCCTGAGAGTTTATCAAGTTTTACTTCTCCGCAAACGATGAAAAACTCGAAGAGAACATGCGATTCTCTCTCATTCTACATAACAGCCGTCATTGTGTGTTGAATATTAAGACTGCGGTTAATGCACGATGTCTGTGGGCATGCATAATTTTAAATCCGATATTACGGAGGATGTCTCCTTTCCCGGTTGCTTTCTTCGCTGTACATAGTAGTCAGCTTGACGATTGGAATGGAATTTTTAATTAATCTCTTATTTAAACTAACTCACCAAACTATAGTTTAAGTATGCATAGATGTTAGATGGCCGTTTACCTTTCTTATTTCTCTTTATTAACGTTTGTTGTATGTTGGAATTATACCGTTGATAGGTATTTTTAAGCCCGAATGTAAACGTTCGCACCATATTAAATATACTACATAAAAGATGGTCTTTAATATTTGCTTTAGTTGTAATGATAACTCCTCTTTTTGAGGAAACGCTAATCAATCATTACACCTCTTTGCAGGAGAGCCTCGGAGGGAATTCGAGGACGGCAATGTTGGCCACTGTGAGTCCAGCCAGCATTCATGCCGAAGAAACATTGTCAACCTTGCGTTATGCAACACAGGCGGGTACAATAGTGAATCGTGTTCGCATAAACGAGGGTAGCAACGACCGTCTTATAAGGTAATGATGTACTTAAATATTTTTCTTAATATGATACAAGAAAGATTTATTTTCCACTTAAGATATATCTTTTGATTTATTGGTCAGTGACCAATTATTTTGAATGGTATCGTTCTAAGTTAAGAGATAAAATGGAGGAATAAAAAGTTAGGTTCTAGTAAAAAAGGCCTGATGTTGATTACACAGCTGTAAAAATTATTCTTGGTTGCCCCGACAGTTTGTTAATGACAATACCCCATACTGGATCAACTTCACCTAGGGAAGCTGATATCGAAGCTCAATATATCGATACAAGACCGTCCTTTGCTCTGAGAGAGTGTTTTGAGGAACGCATTCAATATGCATAAATATAGGAATAAATTAATTTTCGTAGTAAAGTAGAATTACTTAACCTGCTTTCCTTTCAGAAAACGACAACTCACCTTATAAATTCGTCGTGCTGCGGGACCCAAATCCCATCTAGAGGCCCCCACAGCAATTTCGAATGTTGATGGATCAAAGTATGTGGTGAAAAGGTGGAATGTCAATATTCATATTTTTACATTCCATGAATGAAGTGTATTACGAAGCTTTTATCCTGAATTTAGCTTTTCCTTTCATATTTTCTAAATCTACTTGTATGAAAATTCAGAATGAAGGTTTCGCATGCCGGAAAGTTTACAGCGGAGGATGAAAGTTTGAGAAGTACTGGGGTTTTCGGATGAATTAAATGCTGCTGGGATTATTCGTAAACAAAGAAAAATAGAAAACTAAAATGGATTTGTACACATGTAAACCGACTGCAAGATTTTAGAATTATACCTCAACTCAATCTTGCTTGATTATTCATCAGTAGCAACCGTTTCCGCAACAAACATCTGACTTGAGTTTTGTTTTCGGAAATTTATAGCTACCGTAGCGACGAGAAATGCCAACAAAATAAGCAGAAATGCTTCTAATCTTTTAAGAAGCATAAATAATACCTTATTTGTGCAGACTTCTATATATACAGTTCGAAATAAGAAATCTGCAGTCTGCACCCCTGTAAATATTCTTTTGGCAATAGTATCTAAAGCCGTGAAGAATTTTGAGAGGAGGTAAACGCCGCTCAAACAACCTTCAAATAACCAAGAGGGCTATTTATTGGCTAGAAATACTGTCTAGGACGAAAAAGCCAATATGTCCTCAACTTAAAGGAAAACCAATCATATTCTTTAGTTGCTCACAGATGATGATTCAGCTTTTGGGAGAAAGAGGGTTGTCATTAGGATCACCCGCTGAGGGTTCCTTTTGCTCGTTTGCAAAGACTGAAGATATCCTTCAGTATTCAGTAGTGCTTCGTGCTCTTTTCAGGTTGTTTCAGGCATCTCAGCCTTGGTGTACTTCGCTAGTAATGAGTGCTTTTGGGATACCAGTCAAGTAATGTATTTTTCATTACAATATAATTCCATTTAACGTATATATTTAGTACATGTAATTTCTATTCTTTTCAATTCCACAATTATAATGATATAATTCCACTTTCATGAGGATAAGTATATTTTGTATGGTATTGTATTTTATGTTTCTTTTCTGTTTCGTATAAGTTTGTCTCGTCAATCATCAAGTCATCTTTGGCTTTTTGCGACAAAGCAGTCATAGAGAGTGCGTGTTAAGGGCAAACAAGGGTCGTTTTTGCTGCTTCCGTTCAGGGCCGACGATGTAAGCAAAAGCGTTGCTAAAACACGCTACTTTATAATCTCTAAGTGTTTTATTTGTAGGGAAATATCATGAGGGGCAAGCGTTCACTTGAATAAATATTGGGCCGACAAAAAGTCTGGAACCTAGTTATCTTCATGAAAGCTTATTTTGTTGTGATTTTCTTCACTTGCTTTCCAGCTATCCTCGCGAATAGGTTCCTGTAGAAACAGATAATCCTTTATTCTTACAATTTCCTAATTTCAGCAGTTGGATTCGACGTGAAGAAACCTTCAACCGATTGAACCTTATGTAGTTGTAGCTGCAAGCTCATCGCATTGTTTTTAAGGCATTTTTATTCTGTTTGACTTACCGCATGGTCATTGTTTACTTTAACACTATTGATTATCACAAGTAATTGAAGAGTGAATCTCTATTGCAATCATGATTTATTCATGTTTTCAAGGACGGAAAGGAACTCAATACCTCGTATCTTTCTAGATTATTCTATTTGTTTGTTTACACCAACTCATCGGTGCTAAATGTGAAATCTTTCTATGACTATGCGTATAGTTTTCTTGCACGTGTACTGATCGTTAATTGCTTTCCTCACTCAGTATCGTACTTCGTTTTAAAGAAAGTGATGAGCGTCATACCAGCTACCATAAATTTAAACATTCCCACTGCGTCTTTTTAAAATTCTGCTATTTTAAACCCATTTTGTTTAGGAACTTACGTTCCTCGAGATGATTTGATAGTTTTCATAATGACATATCTTGACAGTTCCTCGATTGCTGCATAAATATCCGCATTTTCTCTGTATAGACCTTTGTTTCTCACATGAGTTACGAAACTGCTTGTTTCATGAGTGCATCTCCACGGAAGAGGGATTGGCATGTTTATCTAACGTCGCGCAGTCTCGTGTCTGACCTATGCTCAGGTCTTTATAGTCATTCAGTGAGTCTATAAGATAGCTTTTCTCTGAGTGTGAGAAAGGTAATAGTCCTTGAGGCGCCATCTCAATTTTAAATGATCGCATAAGCTGAAATTAGAAAATGCGACCTCTTTAGCAATTAATAATGTAGATATCACCTGAAAATTTAATTCCTAATTGTTTATATCTTCGATAAATTTATCATTGAAGCAAAGAAATAATTGAACAGGCGTGTAAGATGCGTTTGAATGGTAATGTCTTTCTCATCTATCATTTTGACTTAAATCGGTTTATTCAAATTGTTAACACGACCGGTATGTTTTGCGTTTGTATATCTCTCATTGTGAATGGGGTTATCGAGAAAAAGCCACAGAAGGATTTGTGTCTCATACACACGATTTGCGAATTTATATTAATATTGTAGCGAGAGATATCAAGGAAAAAAATCAAGCTTTTTGAACGTCGTCTTTATCTTTAGGCGTTATCCAGGGTAATTGGTAAGATGCTCGCAGAATCCGCCTAATAAGATCTTGTGTGCCGACGAAGGAAATCTGCGCAACCATTGAGTTTCAACCTTAAAAAATGATTACGATGTAAAGTTGGTTAAGTTTACGAAAATTATTATTTACAGCACTATCCTATATGTCGTGATTAGTTGGAAAAGAAATTCAGAGAGGTTAACTAAAGTAGGAGACTTAAACTCCCGGTACCACCATCAATTAGATATGTCATATGAGTTAGCATCAAGAGAAGAGAATCAAAGCAGCCATCATATTTCCATAAGCTTATAAAACGATTTTCGTCTATGAAAGTCACTCCTATTTCCAAAATTAAATAACTTTATTTGAAAAATCGCTTCATTTATGTTGGATAAAAATTTTGACTAAAGATATTTAGGATTTTATCAACTATAACTTTGATGGAATTTTGTTCATAGCTTTAGAAATTTGCAATGCCATTGGTAAAATCTGGATCAGCTATTTATTTATAGCTTTGTGCATAAATAAAGCTGTGAATTATGTGCAATGCATAATAGCCAGGGGCAGGAAACCCTTTTTCATCTGGAGTCTACATTTAACATTTGGTCTCATAAGAAAGGCCACATGGGAAACCATCAAACCACTCTCATGTTGCACATAGCTCACATTCAAGTAGTTAAACACTGAAATTTTATATTAGAAAAAAATTAATTCACTCTTCCATGAAGATTTATATCTTTCAACAGAGCTTTGTTGCAATACAATTTCTATATTTCAGACCTATGATTGTTGTATGACCTGAAAGTTATCAAACAGCTCAAAATTTAAGTAATTAAAAAAATGCTCAATCTTTTTTTTTCAGAAAGATTTGCCGCCAGAATTCCTTTTTGCTTAAATAAATTTGTTACTTCCCTTTTCTGGGGTATTTCTGATTAAATTGAATTTTTTCATTACATGTATAAGAAACTAAATACTGTGTTAAGTTGTTAAAAAATTTGAATTTTGTGAAACGTGGCTGTTGTAATTTAGTTATATTCTGTGATTTTGCACCAAAATGCATTCTTTTATGAGACAAAAAATTTTTGATACATATCAGGTGACCTTATATTCATAAATTACTTTGCCACTGCTTTGTAAACTAGAAATACTCAAGACATAGACAAACTCTTTCATGAGTTTTCCAGGCAAATTTTCATGAAACAAAGGTGATTTTTTTCACTGTGTTTTCTTTATTTTCAATTTAAATTAGCTTTTTAAAAATTACAGTGCCAACATTTTATTTCAGTTAATCTCATCCTTGTTTAAATTTTAATTTTAAATTGTATAGCTTTAAATTTTCATTTGGAATATGAGATCACATTAATAGCATTAAAATACCTGAATTCAGACTTGATGTAGTTTATTCGATCACATGAGCAGAGGTCATCAAGATTTAAGAGGGACATTTCTGAGGTCTGAGAAAACTTAATACAGCTCTTTCATTAAAATATTTAAGTGATAAATTAATTTCTTCAGACTTAATATTTCTGAAGATGTTTGAAAATTTCTCAGCTTATACTTTTTAACCCCTTCTTCTGCATCAAAAAGTAAAGGCCCCCGCATTCCACCCTTTTATTTTCATTCTGCTTTGAACCCCTGAAGATGACAGCAAAGCTATTGGAATGCAAATTGGATTCTTAAAAGATCAGAAAAAAGCTCCTATCAGATAGTTTTCCAAACTTTAATACTTTAACTGCCACTTTCCATTTTATTTCAGCATTATACTTTGCACTTTTACAAAAGGCTACTGTTGGTTTTAATTGTGAACTATTTGTTTTTTTCATTTGCTCTGATTTGACCTCATTTCTCCTATGCTAGTAGGTGTTACAGCAGAACGAATAGTTTCCTTCTTTTATAATATAGCGCAATTTACAACTTCAACACAGACAATTAAAATTTGGAGGATTCTCTAAATTGGGGATAATATTACAGGCTTTCGACTTTGGTATATTACAGCTTCAATTTTGCACCCTCCATTGAATCTGCATCCTGGGCATGTGCTTTTGTTACTGTTGATCTGATATGTTTTAGGATCCGTGAATTATGATTGACAAAAATTTTTGCTGAAGCTCTATGCTTAATAATATGTATTAATTGGATTGCAGGGAGCTGAGGGCTGAAATAGACCGCTTAAGAGCCTTGAGATTGGATTATGAATCACAGAAAAGGATTGCTCCCCGTCGCATTATTCCATTTGAGTCTGCAACTTCAGAGGGCAGGGACCATCCAGAGATTGCATCTAAGGAAGCTCGTGCAAAAGAAATGGAAATTGAAGATTTAAAGCAAAGGTTAAAGCTTAGTGAGGAACAGCTAAAAAGAGCTGAGAAGTAAGTAAATTCCTCTGGAAAAAATATATGATTTCCCTGGTGAGTTTATTTGTAGAGAACATTATCTTGTCCACCTTTTAGCATCTAGTATATTCAAATGAATTGAGAAAAGAATAATATATATGGCATATTATATGGTTTATTCATTGCAAGTTAACTACCACAATTATTCAATTATTTTAATTTATTTGCTCACCCCACTTCCAGTTTTGAATAAACTGCCCCAACATTGTTATAACTCAGTTTTAACCACCTTTTTAGGATTGGGTTGTACCCCATATTTGTATTTTTGGAATTGGGTCCTTAGTGATATGATAATGGAGAACAAAGAATTCTTTGGTGACCTTATTCCTGATTGATGTCCTCAATTGCCACTTGCTTATCTTTCAACTTGCAGTGGTAAAATTCTTCCATTTTTGTCATAATAAGAATTCCAAATGTCTTACATAAAAGAATACCAAGTCAATGGTGTCAGTAGTTAAGGCTGGGCATCCTTATCCTATACAAGTAAAAGTTGCTTGCATACTGCAAGCTAATGATGATAAATTCACATTTATACCCCATTACTTTCAGCAATGCTTAGAAGACATTCTCAAGTTCACCTTAGTTTATAACAAATAGGATAATGTTATCAGAATGGTGTCAAACCCAGAACCATTTTCAAAGATGTGCTTTAAGCTGAGAAAAGACCCCTCTTATTGCATGTAGAATTTCAAGTTGATTACATATCAAGAAAGTCTTCAAACAGAACTATATCCCCTTTTAAAATTGATGGAGAATTCAAATAGTGCCTTGGAATTGAACCAAGGAGCATTATGGATACTGTAAACTGCATTTGTAAAACATATTCAAGACTGCTGTTTACCAGCCAGGTTATGGGTTTCTGTTATGGGGCCTCATAAAAATATTTGAAATCTCTGCCATACATTTTGTAGAAAAAAAACAGACAGAGGACGTTCCTGTTTAACCCTATAGCTCTATTACTTTATATTTGCTAATCTCTATTACGTATCAGCTTGAAATCAATTCTACTTTTACGTAATGAATCCTTTTGGATTTATTTTGTAGAACATGGTCAGAGCGCATTGCTGAAGCTGAGAAATGTAAGAATGCTGAAATAGCATATCTTCGTCGGCAAGGTCTTGCTGTTTGCTTAAGTGATGCAGATGGGAACACATCAAAAGGAAGTCCTAGCAAACAATCCATGAAGCAGATGGCCTGCCTCATAAATCTCTCTGCTGATCCAGGATTTAGTGGTACTCTGCTGTATCTTCTGCCTCCTGGAAATGTACAGATTGGTAGGGTGCCAAATCGCACAGAGCCTCAAGAAACAGAAATGGCAGATATACTTTTAGATGGTCCACTTGTGGCAGTCAAGCACTGGTATGCAACTAAATATTTTCTCTATTTATAGAATATTTGCCCAAATCATTATTTTTTACACATGTGACAAATAAATTCTCTTTCAAACAAATTTTTTGGACTTTCCTGAACTCACTTGATTCAGAGGAGATTAATTTTTCATATCTCACATAACTTAGAGAAGGTATTGTTTTATTGCAGTTTATTTCAAACTGTTTGCCATGAGAGGTGGTAATGCTGCTGCAAACATTTTGAAAACTTACTTTTGTGTTCTTATGTAATTGAATTGTTTCTAGAAAAACATCTTGAAATAATAGATTGTGTATATATGCAAGGGGTGTTCAAATGAAAATGCACAAAATGACACTGTGGGTAAAATTGAAGTCTTATTCAAAAGTAATTGCCAGAGGTTTGAGCACAACTATCCCTCTGTTTCACAAGCCAATGGTTACTATGTTCCCAGAATTCATGTAGCTGTAACAAGAGCCAGTCCTTCACTGTGTCCTTCTGTTGGTCATCTGAGTTGAAGCGCAACTCTTTGAGATGTTTTCTTTTAGCATACAAAACAAGTTGAAGTTGCAGAATGACATGTTCAGGCTGTAGGGTGGATGATCAAGCCACTTGAAAATGGCCATTACACTTTGCATGACCCTGGAGACATGGACATGCATTATCATGGAGCAGAATCACTCCCTCTGTGAGCAGCAGTTGCTTTTGATGGACTTATGTAGGCTATGGACACAGTCTCCCCTGTATATGACCACCATCCAGTGATGAATATTGGCCAGTTTAATATCTTCCTCAGTCAGAAATCTGTTGACACTTTGCTGCTCCCTAATTGTCAAATTTTGCAAAGTGAGCATCATGATTACTTTTGAATAGACTTCAATTATACTCACTTTGTCATTTTGTACCTTTTCATTTGAACACCACTTATACACAATATGTATCTTAATTTTTACTAGTATTAATATAAATTATCATATAGTGTGTCACCAAACAAATTTCCATTGAATATAAGTTTGGTAGACATTACTCTATTGTTACTAAGATGGGTCATGGTCCACAAATGATATTAATATACTTATCAGCAGTAATGCAATTCACATGGTCCAAATTAGAGTTTCATGAAAGTATTTGAATACTAAAAATGTTTTTACAATCTATTTCATACACTCATTTAACATGTGTCAGTACATACTATTACAGGCATACTTTGTAAGTTATCTATTATATCCTGGTAGTATGAATGATCAAAACATCTGGCATTTATTACTAGACTACCACAAGTAACCACATGGACTCTAATGAATGTCTGCACATGGGAACTGTATAATTACGTAACACAATTATCCACCTTTAAGTATAAAGTAATGTAAGGAAAAATTCATAAAATATTGATAGAAACATCTTTGCGGGATCCACAGTGTCTTAAAGAAGAAGCTGACGACAAAGTTGGCGAAACATCATTTTTTAGTTCTTTAAGACACTGTGAATCCTGCAAAGGTGTTTTTATCAATGGAATATAAACACAGCTAAAGCCATTCATAAAAGATTTTTAAACAAGACATTCAATATGTGTGCCGGACATCATTTGTTACAAGGTACTATTTTAGTATATTCTAATATACAAAGTTATCCCAAAGGAGGTAAACAAACCCAAGTATTATTATATTTTAAATATTATTCCAGTAGTAAAAAGAATGGATATTTGAAATTGTTATTTATATTATCCTTTGAATGATGCGTATAATTACAAGAATTCTATTTGAAGTTATTGAATTTTGCTTGGTATGAAATATTGTAATAGAGTACCCTTTTCTTTTATTTCAGTTGTAAGTTTATTAATTAATATTATTATTCCACAGCACCATTGAGAACAATGCTGGAAAACTTACTCTTCATACTGGTTCCTCGTCAACAAATGATACATATGTAAATGGATACTCCATTGTTAGAGATGGATGTCATCCTTTAAAACATGGAGATAGACTTGTGATTGGAGGAAATCATTTCTTTATGGTTAATAATCCATTAGACTTGCCAGATAATTTCAACTCCCAGTTCAACTCCAAGGCACTTGCTACTGTTGACTTCGAATTTGCAAGGAAGGAATTAAAACAAGTTCAGGAAGCCAAGTAAGTCAATTTAAATATAAATGAAAGCATAAACAGTATAAATGTTTACAATTTCTACAACTCTTCTTATATGTACCTTCAGTTTTCAGAGGTATCACATTCTTTTTTATTATTTATAATTAGCTAAGTTGCATTAAATCTTTGATAGTTATCTCTGTATTTGAATTTAAGAGATTATTATTAAATTTGCTAGTGTTAGCTTTTGGAGTTTTTATATAATTTTAATCCTCATGATGAACACTTTGAAATTGGATTTTTCAATGTAAATTTCTACAGGCTGTTTGAAGAGTTAGAAGAAGCTAAGCAAACTGCCTTCAAAGAATTGCAGAAAGCAAATGAAGAAGCAGAGAAAAAGCTGAACCATCAGCGTCAAACATTTGAAGAGCAGATCAACAATCTTGGTCTTTCACTTGTAAGTCATTTAAATGGAGGGAAGATTTTGGAGTATTTGTGATGCTTTTTTCCACAACTTTTGAATAACCCTTTATTTTTATGTTCATTAACACTATTAATGGTACAGAAACAACAGAAGGAATTACTCATAAATGCAGAAAAGGCAAAGAAAGAGTTAGAACATCAGAAGGATCTTCTTGAAGCAGAGTTAGAAAATGGCAGGAAAAGAAGGCTTATGGAAGCAGAAACCTCTATCTACTACTCACCTTTCAAGTCGAATTTCTTTCAGGTTAGTATTTGTGGAATATTTAGATATTGATCATAGTCATCGTTTATTTCCTTAAAATGTACAGTATAGTTTTCCATTTATATAATGTGTTCAGAGTATTGAATGGTGAAATTTTTTCTATTTTCAATAACAAAATTATGTTCCTATTTTAATATCTTTTCTTTCATTCTGAGATGTAAGGCTCATGAACAATTTTACTCACTCCGAGTACCAAATTTCATTATCTTCTAGGATTTGGAGGATTTACTGAATGTAACTGTGGAAGAAGACCTTAATCATTGTTCAAATACTGATGGCAAGGAAATTGGACTTCATGAGATGCAGGTTATGGTGAAAGAAGCTAACTCCCTTTGTAAATCTCATGAAATAGGTTTTGTAAGTAACCAATTGATCAATTTCTATAGCATGAAAGACTTAAAAGTTGATTTCTTTTCTTTCATTAAATACATTCATGCACAAATCTGTTATGAAAAATGATACAAATTCATTGCTCAAATGTCATTTTGCTATGAATTTCTTTTAAAAGTAATATGAACATTTTCAGAATGATGTAAGTGCTTCATTTAACTTTTTTGGTTAAACTGAATAACCTCAAGGTTTATGCTCATGGTCATGTGTGATCAATTGTTTTCAAACATCATCACCCTTTCATATTTCTTATATTACTTTTTCTACAAGTTTTTATTTGAGTAAATGGCAATCAGTGAAAATAACTTCTGTAAAGATTTATCATTTTAACGCAAGAACATTCAGTTATAAAGCAATAATAATTTTAGTGAATAAGAATTCTTGAAAGTTGCCAGCATTTTCTAAGAATTTTTCTAGATGGAGTACATGGGATGTTATCACTGATTTTTTTCAATTTATCAATCTAGTAAAAAGGAAGATCCATCTCTTGTTTTAATTTCTGCTACTTTTAATTTACAGGTATTATTATATTTACAACTGAACATAAATTAATGCTTTTTTTCTTGATTTCATAGGAATTCCATCAAGTGCAGGTTCTAAGTTCTGATAGTCTTTTCGAGCCAAAGGTGAAAGTGTGTGATATGAAGAAAAAGCAAATGACATATTGGAATTGTCAGCATTTCATAAGCTTTTTAAATAGTTTAAGAGAATATGAAGAGGTAAATTTTAATTTCACTAATTTGTCCAGTGAAAAATCAGATACTTGCTAATTACTGTATTGGTGTTGATGGATAAATTATTTATATGATTAATATAATCTAGATTAGTTGCCATTCAAATTTCTTCTCTCTATAATTGTTGAATGAGTTATCAAATGAATTCAACATGTCTCATTCATTATAAATTTTAAGCTTTTTCATAAATTTTCTACAAACATTTATTCTGAAAACTGGCCAAAAAATTAGTTGCAACAAACATTGTTTGTAGAAAAATAGTGCTGAAATCCATAGTAGTAGATTACATGTTAAAGCCACAGATCAGAGCTACCCTTGATATCCCAGGTTACAAATGGCAGAAGGAATCCTACATTTTTTATATTTTGTGTGGATAGTAGAGTCAGGTGAAGACATTGTTCACACCATTCCTTAATATATATCAATGATTGAAGATATTTCTCATAGAAGCAATTTTGAGTTTATTGGATATTTATTTTGGAAAATTGAATTGGTATTGAATTGAATAATACATAGCAAAAATATAAATATCATAATAAGAAGTGCATCAGGTTCTCATGTCTCCCAAATATTTAAAAAAATTGTTTCAGCTTCTAAATTGAAAATATTATTTCCATTTTTCTTGCCCTTTCTTCTATTGCTGATTGATTATATTTAGAGTATAAATTTTACTTAGCTTCCAAACTCTTGTTTCCTCACTGTGTCTTTACTCCCTAAATTCTCTCAACTAAACATTGAAATTTAATTCATTATTTTATAGCATTTAATTTATATCAGAAGTGTTAATGCAATTGTTTAATAAATTTTAGCTTTATAGTTATAATGAATGTGTGTTGCTTTGGTCACTTCAATTATATTTTTGATATAGTTTTTCAATGAATATAGTTTTTTTAAAGAACTGTTTTTAAGTATTTTATGTGACTTCTTTATAGGGGGAAAACATCAAGGAATTGTTTGACTCAGACAGTTCATGGGAGACAGAGGAATCCCAAAATCTGGTTTCTTTTGGTGATGGATCTCCAGAAAAAGCTACCTTTTCATCATGCAGAAGTAGTATTACTATAGAAACAACACCAATCACCAAAATTCTGAATGACAGCATATCTCAACTGTCATCTTCATTTGTGCAGGAAGATAGTGATTCAGAATATGGCACAGAGGATAGTAATGACTGTACTCCAATATGCAATAAAATAGCTGACAGAATGTCTATTGGAAGAGGTTCTGAGGCATCAGATTCAAATTCCTCTCAGAGAAGCACAAGTTCTACTGATGCTTTTAATGACTTTGTAGAGGAAGTTCATAGTGCTCTTAGTCAGATAGAGGAATCTACTGAGGATCTGCTTTCCATGTTCTCAAGAATAAGGCCTGGTGGAAGAAGGCTATCCAACAATCCTATCGTTGCAATTGAAGAGTTTGAATTGAACATGCACAAACTCAAAGCAGAAATTTTAAATGTTTTGGAATCTCAGGAAAGTCCTGCTTTGCCTGTGGAAACTGATGAATCTAGTGATGAGGCTAGTAATCATGTGGTACCTGTGAAACAAGACCCCGTTGTAACACCTGTGAAATCCAGTCTTAGATCTCCCAAGCTAGAAAATAGTGGCTCAAAAAGAGTACGATTTTATTTTCCGGAATGAGACATCCTCATATTTTCTTTTGTGAAGGAATTGGAATTTTAAGTGCCAAATCTCCATGTTACTTTTTTGCTCTCAAGCTTTAACATTTTATTTGCTTATCTATTTTTACATAACAATAGATTTCTTGTTATTTTCAGTAACTGATTCATTTACTTTTGGGCAGTAATGAAATAATGCTACTCTATGTGAAAGAAAATACTTGGAGTCTTGAAATTATTTTTATTTCATCTCGTAATCACTACTCTTGATTTTCTACCATACAATGACTTGTATATAAGCTTTTATATATGTTGTACATGTATACTATTAGTGAAGATTGTTCACTGTACAGGTGGATATATTTTCTACACCTAACTTATTGTATTGTTGTTTTCCATGGACTCTGGCTTGAAATATAACAAATTATTTTACACATGTATTTTTTAGATAACTCCTATATCCCCTCAGAGTTGGATAAATCTTCAAGATATGCTCTAACCATAGAATGGTTTTAGCAAGAAAATGAGGACATTGGATTAATTAAAATATAGGTATTCACTATGAACAATTTTTCTTAACGGGTATCATTTTTGGCTCTGTTGACTGCCACCATTCTGTAGAAATCTGGCAGCAAGGAGTTAAGTAAGAACAAGCCCCACAGGGCTGACTACTGTCTGGATTGCAGGCGGATACATTGTGTTGTACCTCTATTGTGCAGTTATTTCTAGAGAGTTGCGGAATTTTATCAGGTAGAGGTGCCCACCCTGGTCCCCATGAGTAATACCATAGAGAGGCCCTGGTTGTTACTTTTATTTTCTCTCCCCAACCATCACTACTCCAGTGGTTTAACACTAAAACCATACTATTATCACAAAGGCAATATCTTATACATGACTCTAATTAGATATATTAACGTAACTGGCAGCAATCCATCTATGTGTATCTTTTAAATAAGTTTTTAGGCTTATAATTATAACATCAGCTTACTTCAATTTCACTTAGGTCCTTAATTATAGTTCCCAGGTGTCTTTTCATTGGCACTAATTTTTACAGAAAATAACTTAATCCTTCCATTCAGTTACAACAAAATACTTCATTCTAACAAAATAATCAATCTGAATGCATTTCCAGGTGAATAGAAAAGAAATAGCACAAGCTGCTGCTAGAATAAAGTTTAATATCATCAAATACAATAGAATTACAATTTCTTCAATTGATTAATTTTGATATTTCAGTCTTATCAACACAGTCATTCAATAGTTAGATGACACCATGGACAAGGAATATAATGATTAAAACAAATACTCCAGGGCCTATGATGAGGGTTCATAGATAGCATTTAGGATAATTTAAGCACATAAATGACACAATAACTGAGTTATCAGTCTTCATTCATAGGAGATACAATAACACAGACAAAATCATAAATGCTAATCAAAATAATCTTCTATGTCTACACCAGGATGAAGCAGATTCTCACCAAAGGAACTCACATCATTGCCACTCAGTATAAGATTTTCAAAAGTTTCTTCTAAATCAGTTTCTCCAATCAGAACAGCTCCAGCTAATCGGCCATCCCTTCCAAGAATTGCCTTGACATATTCCCCTTCACTTACTCTCACCAATGCTTCATATTCATTGTTCAGTCCCTGTCCATTGAAGAGGCCTAACAGAATAGTACGACGGCCAAAGAATTTTGTGACATGTGAAAATAGTTCAAAGCAGAAATCATACATGCTTTCATCATCCTCAATATTCACATCATAGCTGTCTTCCTTCCAATGAATCTCAATAGTCCTGCTATCTTCCATCGAGCTATTCTCACCACTAACCTCTCTTACATTTGTTTGCGTTCCCTTGGCATCAGTCAGAATTCCCTTCTCCCTTGCAAGCTCTTCCCTGCACAAAGATGCAGCAATGCACCTCCCAGCATACAGCCCCATCAGTCTTGCCTGAGTCCACAGCCTCATTTGTATCCAATGCTTAGACTTGTTTGGCCAGGCAGCTGTGCAGACATCTCCTGCTGCAAAGACACCTTCTGTGGTAGTGCGCATACGCAAATCAACCATTATACCACTGCCATCACTTGGACAAGATTTAGGTCCGTTTGGAACATTTATAAAAGGGGAAGAGTTGGGTACAACTCCTGTAGCAGCCACTACTAAATCGCATCCAACACATTTCCCATTTGTAAGCATCACATATACAGGCCATTTTATTTCTTTATTTTGATCATTTCCAAATAGATCAGTAATGGGAATCTTTTCCTTTGAGACTTCTTGTGGAGTCAATACCTTAGATATTTCACACCCATACTCCATTTTAAGGGAACTCTCTTCAGCTGCCCCATGTAAAGGAAAGTGAGTTTGCCATTCTGGTCCCACAGCAGTACCTAGGACATCACCTTCACCTACTGTATTTTCTTTTGTTATATTGAATCTCTTAATTTTCCACGTAGGTGGATTTTCATCTGAAGCTTCTTTGTTACTATTTTCAGTCTTCCCTTCCAATTCATCTGAAATAAAATAGATAACAATCATTAAGTAACAAAATCATTCAGCCATAAATATTTGTTTCTATTAAAACATTATGATAACCTTTATGGTCTGATCGTTTCTTGAGGCTTCCTTCTAAGTAAGTAGCAGCACCAGGATCAACAAAGGCAGCATTGATATATGTTTCACGAACTGCCCAAATCACATGTACACCATGAAGTCCATATGCAACCTCACTTGCAATACCTCCATTTCCAGCAATCAAAACACACCTAGCAAAAGCAACACGTCTACGAAGTTCATTGGCTGTGGCAGCATCTCGCACTCCAACAACGTTAGGATTGTTATCTGCACCAACAACTCCAGGTAAACCTTTGGGATGAGCACCAGTGCAAATACAAAGACGTGAATAATGTATTGCCTCTCCAGATGATAAGTGGATGCAGGATGATGCTGGATCAAAAGATGTTACTCGTGCATGAACAACCTGGTAAATGAAAGAAAAAGATTGCTTAAAAACACATTGAAGCGTAGCAGCATTCTTCAGGATGACTACAATGAATGAGACAGAAGCAACTTCAATCCATTCAGCAAAACTCACAGAAAGATCAACAACTTCCAGCTTGAGCAAGGTTCAAGATGTGACTACTTAAGCAAGAACACCAAGAAATGAAGGAAAAATCGTTCTGATACAGTAGAGCATAATCTAGCAATAAAATTGAAACTTAATATCTGAGGAAGAAGTCATTAAAGCAACTTTTGTATTCTGTGTTTCCTTAAATTAATTCCAACATCCACTGAATTTAGCTGC
Organism: Pachydiplax longipennis; assembly: GCA_036926295.1. Lineage (NCBI taxonomy): Eukaryota > Metazoa > Arthropoda > Insecta > Odonata > Libellulidae > Pachydiplax > Pachydiplax longipennis. Next base: position 17,455,552 of record JAVFKF010000024.1, on the reverse strand, counting down.
ATGTAAAATTAGCTTTTTTTACAAATATTTATATTTTAAATTTCTAAAAAACAATCAGAAAGTGAAGAGGCAAAGTTAAACTTCAATGAATCACATTATGCAAATATTTCATTTTAGGAAGTTCCAATTTAGGAAAATAAATGTTATCAAAACATTTACATAGCAGTAAATACACTATAAGTTTAGTAAGTACTAAATAATTTAATATTAATTTATTAATAAATCTCTGAATTAACTCCTTCTCAAAGTAGGAGTAGAGCAATAATCTGTTTGAAACAGGAAAAATATGTATAAAACGAATCATCAAATAAATATACCTTAACTTTTGGATGGACTGTGTTGAGCCACTCCATCTTCCGTTCTTCGACGTCAAACTGTGTCAACGTCTTCGTCAAAATTTTCACATTGGTACTAACTGTTACTAGTTGTGAAGCAGACACAACAATTACTTCCTTGTCTGGACAACTCAGGGCTAATTGTTGAAGGCATGATACGCCTGCAATTCCTCCACCCACGATAACAACAGGGAAAGAGGATAACCCGACACTTCCAGTAGATTGGCTCATTTTTAACAGAAGAAACACTGATTATCGAACTAAGGGTTATAGAATTGATGATATGTATCTAGCAGCTTAGATTTCCAGTATAATGCTATTTTATAATATAAAAGTTTCTACAAGTTAACAAATTATTTCAATTGCCAGAATATTTACGAGTAAATTCTGAATAATCGTACTCTCGATGTGGCACATCAAATGTAATTAAACCTCTATCTTTCGCTTTTTCTATTTCAACTAAGAGATCCTGTTGTTTTTTTCGGCACACACCAGTTTTGCTGTAAGTGAAAATCAGATATTAACATACAGTGTTTAATGCCAAAAAAATAATGCAAAATATCTTTAACTCACTATGGATCCAATATTTCTCCGTTAAAGGGAGAAATAAACTGTTTCAAAAGGTTTACGTTCTCGTAATGAAGGACCAAATATTCATCCCTGCAAATTGGACAAGGATTTCCTGTGGCAAGTTGACCTTGCCGCTGAAAAGCAAAGGACAGTTAATAATAATTAACTAAATAATTGTGGAGAAATGTTGCAGCTGTCATGATACGAGTTAAAAAAAGAAGTTCTTCAAAATTACTTTCCTACTCATAATTTCGTTCACTCATTTAAAAATAACAGAATAAATCACAGTGACTCACGATGCAAGTCTTCCTTGTGCGCCTAGGTGTAAACGCTCCTTTGAAATTCCTTCTGTACATCAACCAAACCGGGTTCTCCCCATAAGTTTCTCGATAAGCTTAAAATAAATTATACAGTTAAACAAGGATATTCCCAATAGCCTTGAAAAATCAATAAATACAATAAGCTCAATTTTATATCTTACCTTTACTTTTAAGATACTTAATGCTAGTTTCAACTGGAATCACCTTCGTGCGATCTTTCGCCGGGTCAATTTTTTTCTCTGTATTTTCCTCCGTCGAATCCTGACTACAACGAACGGATCTACCAACGAACAAATATCGGCGAGGAACAACCTAAATAAACATATAAATATCCATGTAAGTGTCGATGAATAGTGTTGGAGATAAACTCACTCTTTCGAAATTTACCTCCGCAATTAATGTTCTTGGTTGATAATTAAGATGTGTTATGATAGCCGGCTCATTAATTAATCTAGGCGCTGCATAAAATGCAAAAGAAAGTAACTTCATGATGAATCTATTTAAAAACAAAATAAAAATAACCTATAAACCAAATAAAAGCTTTAATTGTAAATTCTTCAGAAGCACAAGTTCATAATCAAACTGGGCACGTTCCCTTACCGTATGATCTTGCGCAGAAACTTGCGTATGTCTTAATTCATCTGTTTCACCCTCCTTAGGCCAGTTTTACCAACAATGCCAATAGTTCCCCATAAAAAAGCTTTAATTATGTATGCTTATGTAGAACTTTTGAAACTTTCCAAATGCTGGAGATGTGGATCCAAAAAGCATGAATAGAAGCAATCCACATTTTTTAATATCGAGCCTGGACACATGCCAATGTAAATGAGGTCCCAAATTCAGATCACTCCCGTCTATTAGGGAAGGATACTGAAGATAAATTCTCCTTAATTATTGTATGCTTTTAAACATTAAAAAACAGGGCCGCTGCGTGAGGAAGAGGCGCCTTTGTGCTTCACTTATTACATCGTCAATAAAATGTGCAAAGGAAACAAATTCTTTATCTCGGCAGTGTAGCGGTGAAGGCGCAGACGGTAATGGTTCGATCCCCAGTTATGGCAGTATATCAGTTGACAATTTATGGGGACTTGAAGCCATAGGTCGACTGAGCCTATAAAAATGAACACCAGAGATATAGAAGACTTACTGCTAATAGTTGAGGTTAACAAATTTCAAGAAATAGGAGAAACTTCTTATATTCTATAGATGTAGATAAATATTCTGTAGATATTCTTATATTTTATGGAATAAAAGGCATTTATTTATTTTAGATTTTAATAGTAAGTAGTTTCAGATAATCATTTTCGTGAAATAGCCACAACCTACAATATCGCACGGGGTGGCTCTACTAACGATAAGAAGCAATAGATGCGTCACTGAGTCAGTAAATATGTATCTCAGAATCCATTCGTAAGGAATTTAATTAAAATTGCATACTTACTACATATTTTCTTACGTATCTTCGAAAAGAAGTCGATATTAATGACTTGCTCCACCCCTTTCCATGTCCCCAACTCAAAATAAAGGAGTCGATAAGTATAAAATAGGTTTCATTAACTTATCAAAAGAATGAAAAAATCGGTAGGAAAATAGGTAGCGCTAGATAATACGGCGAAGGCATCAAAGTAAAACGGCGATTAGATTGATCCGAGAACTCCCAGGACGCATGATAGGACAAATCCATCTAAATATTTTTATACTTATTTATTTAGTTACTAGGGAAGTCGATAGTTTATATTTTTATATTTTCAGGAAAGAAACTTCAATTGCAGACATTTTTGTTGGTTTCTTATGCTACAATTTCTTTGAAAATTTTATTTTCATTTTACTTTCACGCGTCACACCAACTAATGATATTTTGATTATAATATTTTTATTGACAGTAGTCCTAGTAAAAGCCATCTCAATAGAAAAATCGAGCAAACTTTAATTTCGAAAGGTGGACTATTAAAGGGTGAATTAATATATTCCATTGGTAAATTTACGGTTTCAAATTTTCGTCAGGATAATAATTCTTTATCGCTCAATCAATATCACCTACTTATGATAATGGTTTGGAAACTCTCTATCTCGAAATGAAAAGCACTATCTTTTACTAACTTTTAAACTCGTAATCTTCACCAATTTTTTTTCTCATCGTAGTTACCTAACAACTCGTAGTTGAAGGAGTGGTCCTTGAGCTACTGCCCTCAAGACAAATGCGGATCGCAGCGGAATTGCTGCCGTTCGCGAATATTTAGGATATGATATCTTTTAAGATTCTCAATATTCTCATATAATTACTATTATTTGCGTGTTTTGCTACTAATAAAACGTTCTTTACGTATTCATTTCATTCATTCAAGTATGCTACGTTTAATTGGAGGTAAACAAAATTTACGCTACCTCATTTTACGTACCTAATACATATATATATATATATATATATATATATATATATATATATATATATATATATATATATATATATATATATATATATATATACACCACTAGACGGCTATTATTGCAAAAAATTTTGAAATCCCTGACAGAAACCCCTGGCAGAGAGTACATTTCTTATGGTGTATACTATATATATGAAGCGATTATCAGCGTAAAATGTTGCACACCTCCACCACTGTAAATGTGAATGTGCGCGAGTGCATACGAAAGAGGACTCATAACAGGTTTCGGAAATACAGACGTATGGTCCAACGCTTCAGTTGCTTCAATACAGCGGTGTAACTACACTTTGTAAAGGCGCCAAAGTTTGCCGCACCACTCAGTACACGCCAAGCACTTAATCAAAAAGTCAATGGGTCATTTAGGAAATTTATTTCCTTTTAAATTTTTACTACCATAGTTTTTATTCGAGAAAGATGAGCAATTTTTTGTAGTTGTTCATTTGGTGTTTGGATTATTTACTTTTGGCATATAACATTTTATGAAAGATGCCAGTAAATGGGTTAAATATACGGAAGAGAAAAAAGACGAAGGGATTTATGTTGAATATTTATGCATAACATGTTTTAACTTTTATGTCTATTTTACCTTCATTTTCTCTACTATTTCATCATATTTTTGTCTAATTCTTAGTAATTTATTTCATTATTTTGATAATTAGTTTTCCACCCACTGCAGTTGATAAAATATGCCACTAAGTGCGGTCCGCTTCCTTCGCGCCCTTTTTCATGCCACTGTTTCAACAATAAATGTACTGTTTGTTGAGTAATTTTGCTTAGCTCCACACAATATATGAGCACCGAATCTCGAGGACCCCAAAACACGGTGATCCAATACTTATCTAGCTAACAGAACACATTCCTTTGAAGCACTTTTCCCTGTGCCGAGTTTATTTTTGACTGCTGTTTGATCCTCACATTTGTCATAGTGATTTCGTTTTTCATGTATAATTAATAATAAGAAACCATTGCATTGAATCAGTTTAATGGCGTTTAAACGAGCCTAGGCACTACCGGCTTATTCATCCTCAACCCATTATGTATAGAGTTTTATCATGCCTCAATTTTCATTTAAATAGTAGGACACGATTCCGTGAGATACATGCTATATGTTTTGCTAGAGCAGTGCATCTCAACTGTTGGGATGTGTTCCACCAGTGGAACTTAGGAACCAGTATGGTAGTACTAGAATTGGCTGTTGTAGTTTCATTTTATTTGTTTTGATTTTTACATTTCTAATATTTTGCTTGATTTCAAATCAATCTCCAATAATTATAAGTTTCACTTCTATTTATTAACAAACTAATAATTCGTAAACTATTAAATTATATCAATCAGTAAAATGAACTCTTTGCATATTGCTGGGACTTTCTTGTCCTGAGGACACGGAAAGTGAGCCTTGAAACCATAATGGTTGGGAAACAATGCGTTAGAGAACCTTCACTTAACTATCATTCAAATCATATGGATTTAAGCAATTTTCGGAAATCCAAAACTTTAGTAAAATAGAACCAATCAGTGAATACTAAGTGGCCCATGAATTCGCCATCTAAAAGAATTAAGACAAAATCCAATTCCTTTAAAAATCTTCTATCTTTAAATCTTGAAAATAAATCGCTTCACCTTGGCGCATCTCATGTGATTCATTTTCTCAAAACTTTTGCTTTGTTCTGTTGCACCAACATAATTAATGTATTAGATTGGTTGAATTATCAAAGCTCCTCTTCTTCACAAATATTTGTGGAAACTGTAATACTCTGTTGAACTTTTCACGATGAATGATGTAACCAAGTTCCCCCAAGTGAAAGCTGAGGTAGTTGATTCATCGTAAACATCGTAAACTTTTTCTTTTTAATCTGGGTGATTAGCAAAAGCGGCCTCTGAAAACCTTTTCAATGGAGTGAAAAATTCTTACTAACATGAAGATTGAGAAATTTCTATCAAAAAGATAATATTTCAGGAATATACTTCTCATTCACATAATCTTTGTTGTTGTCTCCACGGAGATAGTTCAACATTGAAATTTTGTATGAAACAATGAATTCATTTCCTGAGTAAACTGTAAGGGAAAGTTTTCCAATTTATTTTTCACTTGGAGTCCTTGGGAAGATGGAAAACAAATTCATTTAAGTATGGGTATTTCTTTCGGGAAATGATTCAAAAGCCTCAATAAATGTCCAATAAAGCCATGTTTGACCTTATGCCGAAGGTTTCCCACATAAGATCTACTAAAAATTCTAAACCGCAAAATTTCGTAACCAGGAGAAACGCTATGAAGTATTAGGACGAGGATATATTTCCTCTACAGGTAACAATTCTCGCCAGAAGTTGCAAAATAAAAATATCGCATACTTCGTTTCTGCTCGTTCTTTTACAAGTCAGTCGTTGATAGAATGATAAGAAATCGCCAAATAGGCAACTGTCTTGAACCCACATAAATGTATATCAGTTCCTATCACATCCTCTGCAGAAAGATATAATTATGTTCAAAATTTTCTGGATTCTTCAACCATAAAATTAATTTTACTTCAAACGCATAAAGGATTTTCTCACTTAGAGGGAGGTTTTTATAATATGTACATACATTTTGATTAGATTTTAAGATAATTTGATTTAAGACTTCCCCTTAAATCCTTTGCCTGGGATCCGGAGGTATAAAATACCCTTAGGCAATCAAACTAAAGGCGACACTGTTCATGTCTATAGAAGAATTTTTTAATGCTGAGAATAAAAGTTACGGTGAAGATAATAAAAAGCTATGATGAAGCTTTCTACAACTTAATCTGCATATAATAATCCAACATCATGCTTCGAATATGTTATTGGTTGACAGGAGACACAATTATGGTGCTCTTAATAATTTTCTAAAACATTTTACTTTTGAGGTTGCCTTGATTATTCTATTTCCACGGAATATTGAAAGTGAAGAGTCTTAATATTTTCCGATTCTATTGAATGATTAGCAGATAGCGATTTTTAGCTTCAATGGAGCCATGAAAAGCAACGTCTCTTTTTCGAAACTTCCATCCGTTTAATGATTTTCCGTTCCGCATACACGCACTGGTTAAATGATTTTTTGGCCCCGCGTAAATCAGTTCCTTCAGCCTCAGAAGATCAGATCCATCTCAATCACTAATAACAGGAGACGAGTTTCCACAAGGTTTGTTGCCCTTATAATGAGTGATAATGACCCTGTGTTCAGGAATTCTTTTATGAGGGTCAATGTCTCAAAACAAATCGAAAACAGAGAGGGAAACCGGTTCGAGGTTCGCTGGACTCCTTGCGGAAATCGTGGGTCTAGGCAGTTTTTCTTTCAAATTATATCCGTTTGTAGAGAATTTAAAGGATGTCATTCACTATGTTACTACTGTAACCATTTAAAAGTTTGTCCCACAGAACCCTATGTCAACTTTCGTTAAAGCCTGATACTCTAGCAAACTAAAAATAATGCTCCTCACTTCTCTTTTCACTTACTTTTACCAATATTTTTGATAATTTAAAGGATGGATAAATAATGATGTATGCGAAATCAAGATAATATCAACTTTAACTTATTTTTCACTTATCATTGTTGCAACCATGGTCATGCTAACCCTGACCTTGCTACAATCTGTGATTACCATCTATAATTTTTGGATTGATGTATATTTCTAATCAGATACTGAATTTTATATTATGAAGTATTAATAATAGAAAAGATAAAATATTCCGTTTAAGAACATAAGAGCTAATAGTTGAGTCGAAGAAATTGCACTGTCAAGCAGAAAATGGTTATTGCACAATGCCATTAATCTCCAGACTATGTGAAAATGTAATCTTCGAAAATCATCACATTATAAATAAATATTACTGTTTAAATAATTTTTAATTATTTCGCCTCCTATTATATCTTATTTTTACCGAACCGTCGACAAATAATCATTCTGAGACAATAATATTTGTGATTATCAGTCTCATACAAAATTTCAATGTTGGTGTCACTGCAGTGAAGAAATTAGCATTGAAGTGGGGGGACGTAGGTCTAAATTCAATGAATTTGTTTCTTTGAAGGTAAGGTAGAAGTATTATCTAATCATCAGTTATAACTTAAAAATCAGGGCTTGTTTTTTTCCTAAATTTATGTTCAGTAAATCCACCCGTGCATTCTTGTTGATGCTTTGCCCCTCTATTAGCTTTTATCACAAATTACATTTAAAGCGGGCCATTAGGTAAATTTAGACTAAATATATGTGTTGTTTATGTAAAGCAAATGGTGTTTTAAGTGAACCATTAAGTTCGAAAGCTGAGTATTTCCCCAAATTTTTAATCTTCTGTAAAGCAGTAAGCAGAGGTTATTCACCGAAAAAAATACAGAACGAAACCGGTTGACATTGAAATTTGAGCATAAGAATCATTTTTCTTGCGTTATTCTCATTTGTGCACGCTATCAAAATTATTGTTCTTCACAGAGAAAAATGGATGGTGAAGACTGGCAGTTATCCAAGTCGGGAGTTTCAGAAAGAATACAGCATCTTCATAAAACAAAACAATGGACGGATTGCTCTTTTCAAGTCACTGGGGGGAATAATACTCAGGTAAGAATATCCGCAAATTAAGTATTTCATCGCAGTTATCATTATTCGTTGTCTGAATTCATTGCAATCACGTACAATTATTTAAATTGAATTGGATAACGATTATTCATCGTGTATGGAAATGTTTAAACGAAGAACATGATTTAATCGCTTGTGTTCCATTTTTCGCAAACTCTAAATTTTATTTTTGATTCGAACCAAATTCATTTACATTTAGTGATCATTTTTCTCGGTTTGAAGACATTTCAGGCTCATAAAGTCATCCTAGCTTGCTGTAGCCCTGTGTTTGAAGCAATGCTGTTTGGACCGATTGCTGAGAAGAATGTTATTGTGGTACCAGACGTTGAACCTGAAGCATTTAGAATCCTTCTTGAGTGAGTTTTCGTTCAAACCCTTCAAATGTCAGATTTTAATTTCTATCGAGGAGCTTTTCTTTGACCAAAACAAATGAATCTCTTATTACTAAGAGTATCATTGGTTTCTCCTCCTACACTGCTGTTGATTATACCATAATTTTGTGAAAGATTTAAAATATGACATAATGGAACGAAAAGAGCAAAAATTTTCATAAAATGCTCATCTTTGTATAATAGCAAAGGAATGATTGGATACATGTCAGTTTATTTTGTGGATTGTGTGTATCTGTGCAGTATAATTTGTTTTTACTTTTATCATTCCTAGTAAGATAATATATATCCGATCAGCCGCATTAAAATTTAATTGATGCTCCTTCTTTATTATACCCTATTGCTGTCAAAGAAGGTTCCAATGAATTCGAAAAATTTATTTTAGTTGAAATGTATCCTTTATACATTTTGCTCATAATATACTATCACAAATGAAGCTATATATCTTTTTGGCTGTTGATCTATTTTCAACTCTAATTGGATATTCAGAAATTCCCTTTTGAAATGTCATGCCAGTGATTGGGATGTGAAGAAATATGCTGAAACTCTTTTTTAGATATATCTATACGGACTGCACTTCATTTACCTCATTGGATGCTGCTTGTGCCACTCTCTATGCTGCAAAGAAGTACTTGTTGTTGCATTTGAGGCAGAGATGTGTTATGCATCTGATTGCCCTTCTTCGTCCAAGCAATGCCTGCTCTCTCTATGATTTTGCAGTTGCGTTGGGAGAAGAAGAATTAGCCCAGGAGAGTTTAAAGGTTGTTTCTTTCAATTTTTTTCTTATAAAATTTTGTTATAGTTCCTTAGGTATAAAAACTTCCCGTCTGATTTTGAAACACAAAGAATATAACTACTTAATGTCAAAAATATTGACATGAGACTACTTTATTGTAGCTGTTACATTTCATCTCTTATCTTGAAATTTTTGCTACACTTTTCTGTGATTTATTTTTTGCTTCTTGCTTTTAACTTAAAGCATTGCTGCAACAGCTCAGACAAATATTATTATCAAAACGTTGAAAAGTATAATTAGGAAGAATCATTGATTTATTTTCATATTTCAAAGAATTACAATAGTAAGATGTATTCTAATTTAGGCGGAGTGGTTGTCCTTATGAAAATAGATACTTTATACAGAAGTAATGAAAATTTTAGAGTAATTCTTGTGAATGACTGTAAATTTTTATATATTTATTTTAGTATTTTATTTATTTTGAGGCTCTTGATATATATGTATTACGTCTCTTTGAGTTCTCTTTCCTGAGTCATTTACTTCTTTTATATATTTTCAGACTTTTAAGGCATATCTACCATTTAACTCCCTTAATTTCTCCACATTTTCCTTCTGATCATCTTCTCTCAATATTTAATGTTGCATGTTCATTTACCTCTTCATCATTGGTGGAAACTACATAAATGCAGTTACTACCTATAGTTCAATATTTTAGAGAACTAATTTTATTCTATGCTCTTAAGTTCTTTCTGTGCATTTGTCCAAGGGAATATGTCTTTTGGTATCATCCTTAATTTTCAGTTGCTTTTACATTACTGTTGTAAAAGTCATTCACCATTAATATTTCAAGGTGTGATACATTCCTTTTGATGTATATTTTGAGATATGTGTTTGCCTTTAATTTAACTAATTCATTTCCTTGAATTTCTTAAAGGTTATTTGTACATACTTGCCAGAAGTTTTGCAAGATCCTTGTTTTGTTCACATTTCCCGTGGAACTTTGGAAGCCATTTTGCAGGAAGATCTTGTTAACGCTGACAGTGGAGAAGCAACACTCATTTCAGCATCTTTAGCATGGGCAAGACAAGAGTGTAAAAGACGTGGGACTAATCCAGAGGTAATTTCCCAACAGAATTCTGTTTTAATGTTGTTCTAGAAAAGTTTTTGGCCCTCTGATTAACAGACAAGAGGGAAAAGTAACTTTAGAAGCAAATAGATGAGGCAAGATTAGCAGAGAGTATTGCCATATTATAGCAACCCAAACTCCAGCTGAAACCTTTCTACATAATTTCTTCTAAATTAGAATTCATATACAGGATAAGTGTCATACTCTTTTTCTTGAGCATTTCATTACAGAAATATTTCTTTCTTATTTATGAAGAGTATGCTTTTAGAGTATGTTGACAAATATTAGTAATTTTTAAATTTAGTATTTTCTTATAATTTGGTTTTGTTATAATGTCTGTTTGTGCATTGTAAAAAAATGTTAAGTTAAGTAGATTGGAAATGAGTATTAGAGTCATCAGACTGATTTCAGTTTGTTTTGAAGAATAAAAGGTTTGGTCATGTGTAGAATTCTTGTAATCTTTAATTATTAATACAGACAGTAATTGGAATGTTACCTTCTAGATTTATGACTGCTCAATTTTATGGTTATTTGTTTGCTGTCATGTTGCCAAAGTTTTTAGATGGAACAAAAAGTTTCCGATTAAATGATTATCAGTGATTTAGAGTAATTCGTATGATTGCATTCTTAAACATGTATTGAAGGAATTTTAAATTTAAAAAAGTTTGATTTCGGTAACTAATGTGTACAATTTCTTTCATTATTATTTACAATTTTACTTCAGAGACTCATGCTTATGTCTCAAGTCCCATTTACAGCTTTTGAGCCACAAAACCAACAGTCATCTTTTCCCCTCAAACTCAAACTACCATCATTATTTCACGTGTGCCCAAACAGATAGTGGCATTAATGATTATTCTTATTCTATAAGTCATAATGACCCTATTATTCTTCATCTATCATTTATAATGAACTTCCCATGTACATTAAAGTAATAGCCTGTAAAAATATCTTTCAATCCAAAGTTAAAAAACTGCGTTATCTAAGTGCTGTTAATTCCTTTATGATAGACTTAAATATATTTTTATTAATATTTATATCTTGTTTTGAATGTTTGATTTTCTATGACTGTTGTACGTACAGTTAAGTCCATTATAATGAGAGTGGTATATAGCAAGAATTGCTTTATTGCGAGTGATTTTTTGGCTGTTGTCTGTCACACGACAAAAAGTTATGTCCGTTATAGGGAATGGCTATTTCTGAAGTATCGCTGTAATGAGTGCCTTGTTTCTGTATTTGTCTTGCAAGAGGAATATTTCGGAATAATCAGTTGACATGAGAGAGAAAGTCTGACAAGGAAATAGTAATCTGAGGTACATTATCTCTTCTAAGGGCAGAAAAAAATTAAATGCAAAAATTATTGTCACCTAATTCATGCATTTGTTTCCCACAACTTGCCTCACCCATCCTTGGCAAAAATGCTTCAGATAGCCTTGATAGGAGACTTATCACTCTTCCATGTATCCCTTCTTATCCCCTTGTCTTGTGTCTTTTCAGCGATGGCCTCTGTAGTCAGTACCAGCATTTTTAATTGAGTTTCTATTATATTGGCATTCACCCTTGGGATTTGTTTTCATGCAAAACTTGGTACTGAAACTTCTGATCTAGGTTGGGTGGGAATATAGGAGTTAGAAGCTCTGCAGGCTCCCCGATAGCTGTGTGGGCAGCCCGTTTGACTTCAATGAAAGTGGTCCCGAGTTCAATTCCTGGTGGGAGCCCATGTGTGAAATGACCTCAGCTCTCGAAGCACTTTTCACAATACTACTACTAATAGGAGCTCTGCATCCAAATCCAGATTTGGATTCCACATTTATATTAGAGGACTCACTTCTCTATGGTTTATGAATCAATGAAGTTATATTTTTGACGTGAACATACTTTTTATGCATTTTGAAGCATTTGCGTAAGAATTAAAAATCCTACCGTTCGATTCTGCTACACTTACTGTCCTTGGATCCAAGAGGAAAGACATTTAGTATTAGAAATTGGCTATAAAGAGTGCTCTTTGTAACGCGTACTTTTCCAAATTTTGTCAGCTCTCATTATAAAGAACTTCTACTGTATGTACGTTCATATTGATTTTGATTTGACTATTTATGTATTCTTGACTTATTCCATGCCAGGTTTCTTTAGCTTCCTGAAATCAATAAAATTATTATTATTAATTAGCAAACCCATGTTTGCAAACATTGCAAATAAGTAAACCGATCCATTTTGTTGTCACAATTAATTTACATTTGAGAACTGTTATAGAACAGTCACCTACAACGTTAAGGAAACAGAGCTTTGTCCTACAGAAGATGTATTTAATTTTAAAGGTCTTATTTAAAACAATGAAAGGTGATGGTTGACAGAAATAAGGAGAAAGGAAATCCTCTGTTTATTTATCTCAACCAAACATTTGCCGATGATTTAAGTAACTTATTTCAAAATTTTGATCTCAACCTTATCTGATTTAGGTGACTATTTCCTCCTTAGACTATTCAGTTGTATAAGTTATGCTTCATCTCTTGTGATATTAGCTTATCATTTGTCATGTTTATTCACTGAATACTCTCTTATCCCTACACATATCTTTCATAGTACATGCATCCACACACTTTTTCATTCATTCACTTCATTGTATATATTTAACTTAAGTGCTCCTCTTCTTATCAACTTCTCATTTACTGCATTGAACCTTTTTCTCTTGATATGTCTTCAGCAGCCGTTTGTCTTCATCTTTCTATATACCTATGTTCTAAGTACCAATCAAATTCTCCTTAAGCTGGGTAGAACTGCTCTCTACGTCCAAATAAATTTTAAGACTTGCTTTCTACTTCCAATTCAACTTTAGAACAGAACATGGTTCTAAGTTAATGGTAAGTGTGCTGTGTTGAGTTTAAAGAACTTCATTCTAAAATGATATGTTAGTATTTTCTAGGATTTAAAAGGTTCTTAAATTATATTGGCTCTCTGCAAATTTTTGTTGTTGAGAAATATAATTAGTTAGAATATTTTACATAACATTTCAGAAATCATTTCTTAGTGCGCTTAATATATTTTGTCTGAAATGTAGTTTCGTCCTCTTTGCTTGTTGCTTGGAAAGTATATGTTATTTTCATTTGTTTATGCTCTGTTACGACCTTTCATGTAATTTTAAGTACAAATAAATATATATTTGGTGTTTATGCTTTATGCATATCATTATTTTTTAATATTCTTTGTGGAATTTTATTTATGAATATGTATCATAAATAATATCCAATAAGGAGTACATATTAAATATTGTATTTTTCATGAAACAAGCTTGGTCGAGAACTGAGGCAAGCTCTTGGTCCAGAGATAGTGTCATATCTTAGGTTTATGGCACTCAGTTCAGAGGAGCTTGAAAAGCATGTACAGCCTCGGGGTATCCTTACTCGTGACGAAGTAGATGCTCTTCTCAAGGCCAGATGGTATGTTCTCAGAAACATTTTCTCTTTTTACAATGTCCGGTAACTTTAATATTTATGATGGAATTTTGTAATTGCAATTTTAATATTGTAGGGAATCAATTCAATTATTGACTCTAAAGCTTTCTAAAGTAAAGCTTATTCAATTCTGTTTGGCTTTAACCCAGCTTCTTTTTGTAGTTATTAAATCATTATACATATTATTCCTCTTTGTTTTAATTGATTCTAAATTAATAGTATTTATCCCTCGAGTAATCTTGTTAATGGGGTATATGCGTTATATCACCCTGAATAGTTATTTTATTCTGTATAATTGCATAACTGTTTACAGTTAACATTTAATTGCAAAAAGTGCCATTTATCTTTATCTTCCATTGTATTTTTCATTTTTTATGTATAAAAGATATTAATATTTTTAATGGAAATGTAACTCCTGGATGTAATATTTTTTTAATTGTATTGTCTGAGTTTGGATGCACAAATTGTTTATGATCCCTATGAAATTGCCTATTATATATATTTTGGTATGCACAATTATTTTTAGTATGCACAGTAGTTTAATATTGTAATAATTCACTAATATACTTTGATATTTTACCTGTTCAATGAAAAGTAGATATCTCACAATAGTGCAGTTAAACATTATATCATTATGTTATTTTCTGTGATTGTTTCTGTATTTTTTATTGATAGTGAACTGAAGAAGTTAGGAAAGAAAGAGCTGGAGGATGGTTCTGGCTCACCCATTTCACAAATTCCTCCCAACCTTTGCACCAACTGTCGTCCTCGCTCTTCAATTCCGATCTCTTTACGGTGCTGTGCTCGGAGATACCTGAAGGCTGGTGCACTTGTTGGGTACCGGGAAACACCTGAGAGAGAAGAAGGTCATCCTGGTCCCCCTCCATCTCCCGTATTGCTCCTCTGCAGATTACGTGTTGTGTCTCATTGTGTAGTGTTGACTGGAATACAGGTGTGGACAGGGTTAGCCCCTTTGAGTGCTTTCTCTCCTCCAGCAAATTTGAGTCAGCGGAGGTGGATGCCCAATGACGGACGCTCCTCACCAGAAAGTCATCATCCTCGATCTCCACTTACTTATGAGGAGGACATGGAGGTTGCTGTGAGTGTTTCAATTTTTTTTCTTGAAAAACATTTCATTTTGAATGGAGTTTCTTTGAAGAAGATTACTAGTTTGCTTAGCCCGAATTGATATGTATTTGAACTTCTGAATATGAATATTCTTCCTTACTATATAGCATAAGTTTGCTGCTTATTCTTATTTTAAAGATGAGGATAGAGAAAAGTTAAAAATTCCTTTATATTTATTTGTATTGATTGAAATTATAGATCTTCTGTTTTGGTGGAAGTCATGCTACTTATATAGTATAACATTGATGCTTAGTTATGTGAGGTATATTAGTGCAGTGAAATAACTTATTTTCATTATCTAACTTGCTGGTTTCAGGCCATTAATGATATGCTGGAATGAATTTCTAAAAATATCCTTTAAAAAAAAATTCTCAAAAATGCAACCAAATTGCTTTGGTGTATTATATTGGTGTATCATAATGTTGTATTCTTGGTTTATGTTTAGGGTCCATATGAAAATTTTATGGAGTTTTGAACACTTCCATATTTAAAATAATTAAATAATAATAAATATATCAAGAATGCAGTTGTAGATACTTTTAAATAAGTAACTATTCATGATGGATTTAAAAAGATACCTGGTTTGCAATACCAAAAATTAAAAATTTTGGTAGAGGTGTTGGTAGAGCTTCAGAGCATGGTGGTGGTAGTTTTAGTAAATTATTTTCTTTATTCAGTTGTAGCACTTAAGCCTGCTTTTGCAGAACTTACATCATTCTACTTGTTCCTTTGTGGTGGTTATTCAATTCTTCCTAGTGCTCATGCTTTTTATACTATCATGGTCGTAGGTGTCTGTGTAAAGCTGTCCTTACTGCCATACAATTAAGTCTAGCTTTTCGCTTTAAGAAAATAGAGAAAAACTTAATTGAAAATATCACTGCCGCCAAATTGATGATTTGGTCATCATTTTACTAGAAATTTCATAGGTAAGAAACTGAAGAGTAGAGTTTCTTGTGTCTTCCTGAAAATCTATTTGATGGACCTTTATCTGATAGATTATGATAATTTAAAGTCTGTATCTGGCAGCAGATGGTTGGGTTTTAGAATGAATGTTTTACCTTACTTCTTGCTTATAGACCTTAGCAATATGAAATTGGCAATAAACTGTTGGGTCTATATAGGTTAAATTTGTGAACAGTATTTTGTTTGTGGAGCATGAAATTGTTTTACCAAAGCTGTCTTACCATTATAATGAATGGGATCTATATTGATCGTAATTGCCAAAACCTTCAAAATTTGGTGAAAGCCTTGTTATGAGATAGAATCCAACCTCTAAAGAATCATACATTTTTTTGATATCATTGTCATCTTGAGGATGATTGTAAAATATCTTTTTATTGTTAAGTACTCCTGCAAATATTCTAAACATGCCAAAAAGTCATTAAACCTCTATTAATAACCATGATTTTAAAATATTTGCAGAGAGAACTTTGTGATGGATAAGTATCGTCCTCCATTCATATTCTCAAGAATTTTGCTGTAGATTAACTGGATATTTTGTATTTTGACCTTAAAATTTTTGAGACTTTTCAAAAAATTAGTTTTTTAAAACAATAAAAATTTGAATTTATCGATGCCTCATGCCTATATAATAATGTGTCAAAGTGTGAAACTGACCTTGCTCTTGGTATTTTTCATCCTAGGTGCTTGACCAAGAAGGAAGAGTGTTATGTAAAGTGCCATTTTGTGACCGGGTTGAGTACAACTCTCTTGCAACAATTTCTTTAGGAGAGCCAGTGCGTTTAGCCAAAGGTCATGAGTATAGTATCAGACTGACTCTTTGCCAACCACTCCAGTATCCAACAGCCTTTTTGTCTGTATCTGAATCTGTGAATGGTGTTTGTTTTGAGTTTGCTGACTATGCAGATCCTCACGGGAATGTTGGAGATGAAAACAGTCGGTTGGTTTGTCGTCTTGACATGGGTTTTGTTCAAACCCTCTTTTTTTATCCCAGAGGTAATTATTTTGCATGTTGATCTTTCATTAATTATTCATAGAATGATATTCAATTATCTTTTCAGCATTTGATTTGGTTTCCTTCAAAAACTCACTGGGGATGATAGTTTTTTTTACTTCGGAAATAAAATCACATGAATCACAAACATTTATGCCCAATTGTTATACTATCCTTAGATTTCAAATCTGGAATGTTCTTGCTGGTGATTTAGAGTGCCAGAGAAAATAAGACAAATTATTTAAATATTACGTTTTGGCTACCAGATATTATGAAGATTATAATACAGTAGAAGCCTGTTATAATGAGTATGGCATATGGTGAGAATTGTGTTATAACGAGTGATTTTTTGGCCATTGTCTGTCTCACAGCAAAGAAGATAGGGAGTCACGTCCATTATAAAGAGTTGTTATTTCTGAAGTATTGGTACAAAGAGTACAATGTCTCTATATTTGCTTGGCAGTAGGCATATCTTGGAATCGTCAATTGATGTTAGTTGTCTGGCAAGTAAACTGATAAGCCTGACTGACTGACAGAGTCTCAAAAGCAAGCAGTAATCTGAAGCATGTTATCTCTTCAAAGAGCTGAAAAAAAGAAATGAAAAATTATTGTCTCCTAATTCATGCATTTGTTTCCTACAGCTCACCTGAGGCTTCCTCTGCCTCAAGATTAATAAATATTCGCCCAAAATGTTTTCCAGCAATCATCCCTTTTCTGGATGACTTAGAGACACAAATAGTAGTAGTAGAGACACAAGTACATGGTTGATATATTTTTTCAGAGCTTAAGTAATCAACTTAGGCATATCTCTGAAATCTCATGCATCTATCTAAAGTTCAAACGCTGATGTTTATTTTTAAATTCATCATCAGAATTCCTATAGAAATCAGGAAATTTTCTGTTGAAGAATTTCTTTTGAAAGAGATTCATCTTCTGAAGCTCCTCATCTTCTAAGACATAGGTGGAAATATGGCTCACAGGAGTGTTTTAATAATTCTTTAATAATAAAAAAAATAAAGAAATTTTTGTTCTACACGAGTCAAAAATCCTCACAAATTCATTCTCTTTCTTGATATTTGTAAAATAGTGATGTATCTCATCAAAGTCTATGTACATTACACTTGATATATGTTCAAATTTTAGCATCATCTTGATTTCGTAATCAAGTAACTTATGATTTTTAATCCTCATAATTTGTCATTTGACATCAAATTCTCAACTGATAAGGTGTTCAGGAGATCAAAGACAGTACAGGGATATAAATAGGTTAAATATGAAATATTTGAGTGACCTGATCTCTTGGACCTCCTGCTAACCCTCAAGAATTATGTGTGCATACACTATTTTAAATAAGTTTCTTAATTCACTCTCCTCGAATTCCCTTTCATGTTCAAATGTGTTAATAGCATATAAAAAGTTCCTGGTCAAGTAGAAATACTTCCTTCAATAAGAATTAAACTCTTCAGCTAAGAAATGTTTTAAAAATTACAACTTAAGAGTTAGAGAAACTCAATGGCAACATTTTAATTTAAGTTTAGTTTTCTATATCTCTAAGTTGTTTTATAATAATTTGTTTTATGGAAATACATCAGATATCTTTTTTTTTCAGAATGAAGATCTCATTTACTAGCTCTACCTGATTCTACGCCAATATTGAGGAGTTCTTAATCTCAAATATTTTGCAATGCATTGTTTGCTATTCTGGCACCCTATGCACTGGTATCATTAATCTGTCATCGAAATCATTATTCAATCTTTAAACTGTTTGGGTCAAGAAGACAAAATTCTCATTTGGGTGCAGGACGAATGTATGATTTTGGAATGCATTAGAATAAACAAGTACAAGTTGTATCATATAAAAACTTTAATGTAAGTAAGAATGATTCCACTTCATTACTGATAGATGCAAAATATGAACTGATGAGCTTAAAGAGAAGCTTTTGTACTCAGTGGTTGTAGGATGATGAGGATGGGATCATTTTATTATCCAAACTTTTTACAACCTTTTTGCATGTCTTGACTGGAAAACTTGTAGTTTCCATCTCAATGGAGAATGCCATAATTAATGTGGCACTCAAATGAATCAGGTTGTTGGTGAAGGTTAAAGAATTAATGAATGCCTTTTGAAGTTTTTTTAAGCTTTTTCTTTAATATAATTGGTGGAAAGGGCATCCTCTGAGATTGGAAGCCTTTCCTACTTTGTCTATTGACATTTATGTTGTTCTACCTTGATAAAGAGTTCTCTATTAATGCTCCACTCAGAGCATCTGTAAATTATTTGAGTATATCACCTTAAGCTTTAAATAAATACTTTATAAAAATGTACAATTTTAAAAGGCTTGCAGAAAAATTGTATTTGGCCACCCTGTTTCAGTGCTGAAAGCTTTGCTTTGCTTGGCTGGTCCGTGTAACGACTCATGAATATCATGTTCAGTTAATTCAACTGTTAATATGTTATATTTAGACAATTTTTACAAGATGTTGTGGTCATTGCAAAACTTTAATGCTGCCATGTTATTGCATGTATGTGTTGCAACTGTTGTTGACGTTTTTACAGCATCTTATATAAATGTGTTGATGCCATATTGTATAGTTGGATAGAAACCATGTTAATGTTAGCTGTTCTGCAACTGTTTTCTTTATTAGAAGGTAATTGGGATAGTCCAAAGAATTATGATGCCTTCTTTGGATATGTGATGACCAAGTAAATGAAAAGGCATTGTCCTCTAACGTGGCTGTAAATACATACTTATTTTAGAAGATGGATATTATGGTGAATTTACCATGTTGTGATATGTGGTCACTTATTTGTGCTGCCTAACATATGCACAGATTTTTCCCTTTAAAGTTTGTGATAAAATGAGGATTAGGGCATCGTAAATTTTATTTTGGAATTGATTGTAGTTTTGTTTTGTACCTTATAACAAATATGACGATGAATGCATCAAGAGATGTGCAAAATCTCAGGCAGCTAAGTATTCATTGTGATTTATGAATTTTCTGTTTTCATTTCAGATTTGTGCATAACATTTGAAAGTGGTATTTTTTCCTTCTAATTATATACTCATTTGCTGTTATTTTTGTACCTCAATTTTGAGACTTAAATGTCATTCAGTCATTTTTCTGTTATATAAGTATTTTTTGTAACCTAAATCTTCATGAAGATTGCAATTTATCAATGTTTTCATATGAACAGTATTGTATCAACATATTGGGTAAGGAAATGTATGTCATGACAGTGCTGAAGGAAATGTATTGGCATCCAATGCACTGTTCTTATAGTCATTTTAGTTCAAATTTTCATGAGTAATTAATATATCATATTTATTTTAATACATAAATAATCCACAGTCATTACAAGAAAATCTTATTTTATCTAAACACAAGGAATAGATCTTCTTTACCTCAGTAATTGTAAAAGATCAGTATTTGTACTATCTCACATAATCCTCTTAGATCTAAAGTTGGTGAAACTTGAATGCTCAATTCAAATTTGTAAAACTGTAACTTGTACAAGCAAGGAAATTTATTGTTTTCTCCAAGAGCGTTATATTTTTATTTTCTCAATGTATGATTTTTCTTCTCTTTAATTAGGTAATATTCTGTGATACTAAAAAATTATGAATAAATTGGTAAAAAGGTTGGCTTGGATATGAATTTTAAATATAAAACTTTGCTTACCATTCTGGATTATTGATTCCTTTGTTGTCAGGTGGTATCTATGAATATTGGAATCTCTTTGAATGATACTTTTCAAGTGTGCTTTTATTTGCCATGAATTGTCTCCAGAGCTCTTGTCATTATAAATTTCAGGAGGTGAAGTAATTTTTCATTTCTTGAAAGATAAATAAATCCTTCAATACTTAAATGTCTTTCATCATATCTAACCTTAAGCCTAAAAAAACTGCAACTGTTGATTTCTTGCCTTAAGCTAACTTTTGAACAAATGTTGGTTATAAATTAATATTATATTTGATCATATACATTAGATGATATTCATAAAATTTCTGCATATATAATGATTTTATAAATTTACTTTTTGAATTTATAGTAATATTTGTTCTCTAAAATTTCCAGAGCTATGTTGAAATTTCATGTGTAACAGAATATATTAATGCATTTTTAACTTTCTATTTAATAGATAATTTATAAACATGGCCAAGTTAAAAGAGAAAAAATGGAATATTTTTCTTTCCTCAGTAATTTTATTTCAATCTTTTCTTGGGAATTGAATTTTTTACACTTTTCCCCCCCTTAGGTGAAATATACCCCACTCATGAACTCTGTCTTTATAATTTCACTTTTTCTGGTATCCAACCTTCAATCCAATCATTCTTTTGGCTTTGTTTATGGGTAACTTGGCTGTACTATTGGTCATGTATGCAATTTGTCAGAAAATGGCAACACTATAGTATGGGGTTGAGACTTCCTATCTGAGAATGAGACAAAGAGAAACCAGCAATGGGAGATGGAGTAGGTGAGGTTGGTCATTTATGTTCACCTGACCGTTACTGGCACAATTTAAAAGAACAACTTGACCTCTGGAGATGTATCACATTTAATATTTTTACTAACAAGATTTTTACCATTGAAGTGCAATAAATAAAGTCAGTGATGATTCAAATAAATTTAATTATCAACCTGTTAAATGATTATGTATTTTGTAAGTGTAAGTATGATAATAACATAAATACTTTCATGCATCAAAATGTAAAACTAATACTTTTTCCATTACCTAAACTAGTTTTGAATAACTCCCCTTATGATATTCCCAATAGCAATACCGTTCACTTATATTAGGTCTAAGCTATGCTGTGTTGTTAGATTTCTTAGATTACTTACTTTTAGATATTTTTCATTTGCAGCTACATTGTAATTTTAAATTTCTTCAGGCGTTAGGGGATCATCATGAAAAAATTTAAGAAACATACAGAGGAATAAATGAAAACTAGAGCTGAAAGTTTATGAATTTCTCTTTGAATACTGAAACAAGGTAAGGGAGGAAAAATACCATCTTTTGAGCACCAAATACTAGTGACTTGTTACATCAAATTACAAGGAAGGCTGTTGGATTTAATTTAAATCTTTAATCTCAAAGGTGTGGTAGGGTCTTTTCCAATGAGCAGCCAAAAATATCAATTATAAGATTCATGGTCTTTAACTTACATGAAGAAGAGAGAGGGAACCCAATCTCTTACAGGTAAGTGACATAAGAAACTAAATCTTATTTTGCTAAAAAGATTTTCTTTGCCTTGAAGTTGTTGCAAAGTTGAGAAGAGGTAATAAGATGAATAGAAAATAAGGTTGGCAATTGGGATAATGATTCAACAGAGTTGGATTTTAGGATGAAGTGGTCCTAACTGAATAGTTTGTGCACCCAATCAACAGCCCTAGCTGAATTAACCAAGTCACATGAATTATTTTAATCTTCTCTCTGATTGTTTTCATATTTTTCGAGAAGAATCTTAACTTTCTTCATCTAGTAGCCATGGAGATGTGTTTATTCACATTTCAGTAAAAGAGAATGTAAAATCAATGAAAACTAGTTAATAAATATGAATTAGTTAGTAATTTCCTGCTGACATTTCTTTGCATGAGTTCACCAATAGCAAAGATATTTATTAAAACAATATCAAAATCTTAATATCAATATTTCAATGAAAAGAATTTCACTGCACACCGTCGAAGAAATATCAATTTGTAACCCCAGATTTTTGATAATCTCGTGGCGATCGTGGTGTTTTGTGACGTGAGTGACTTCTGTGACTTTGGTGGCTCTGACTCTTGTTCACTATTTATACTATGAGGTGCATGGATACAAAATTCTACGTGCACTTTTTGAATTCGCGGAATTACAGCCAGTATTGCGTACAATTGGCCTGACCGCCAGCCCGGAAGCTCAGCTCTCCTCTCAGCGCCCCGACGGTGATTTTAAGTGCGAGTCTCAAATAGTCACGTGACTGTGTGTGCCGACCGCGGAATGAGAAAAAGAGAGTGACATGTGTTTGTATTATGATGACGAGAATTTGGGTCTTGCCTAATAGACGTGCTGTAATCGGTGTAACTTGTGCCAACTTTTCTATGAACAGTTCAATACTCCTATGGTGATGTATTTGGTGTATGACATGTTGTGTTTAATGAATAATATTAGTTATTATGCCTATTTTGAGAGTTATTTTGTAATTGTGCTTTATTGTCGATATCCTTAGCTAGTTGCTGTTCAGAGGGTTGTTTTTTAAGTCTGCAAATAGTATCCGAAACCTGTTTAAGTTTTGGAGCCTAGTTCGGCTCAATTGGTAGCAGAGCGTGGTTAATTCACAACTTTGTTCCGGCAAACTGGTGTTTATCGACAAATTTATGGACAATGTTCGTAAACGACTCTTTCCTGAATGTTTCAGCATTCGTGGTCTTGTATTTTTGTAATTTTGCTGTTCGTGAGTTTTCTAAGTGATGGTGCCACTGTAATTATTCTCTAGTGTTACCGAATCCTTAAGCAAAAAGTTATCTAACTTCGGCAAAAGATCGTCGTAATCGAGGTATTTCTCTTAAGATTGGCAATATGAATACGATTGGTACACAAGTGCCCTTAGAAGGGGGATCCGGTAATTCTATTATGTTGGATCCTGTCAAATTGCTAGTTTCGCAAATACCGCCACTGGCCACTTGACTCGAAACAGCTGTTCAAATTTCTGAGTTTCGTCGTTCAGGTTTCTGACTTAGCGCTGATACCGTTCAAATCCCTTATAATATATCTTATATCCAGATTACCGGCTAACTTCCGGACTTCTTGGTTTTCGGCAATACAGAGGCAACTTTCGTTTGATTTGCTTGTTGGTGAAATTTGGTACGAATTCGTAACTTCCAGGGAATACGAACATTTAATCGTGGCCAAAGTTAAACGTTACGAAATGCCTTCAGAGCTTCCCTTGGAATTTTTAAATGCAGTCACTGTTTCGGCAAAAGTTTTGCCGAAACTATGGGGCTATCTTTGTCCGAGAGTGAACTTGTGTCTCTTGTTCTCGATGGTGTTAGTCCGTTTACACGAAGTACATTCGTTTTTCAAAGTAAACCCGGAAGTGTGTCAGAGTTGAAAGATTTGTTGTCTCATGCATCTAAGCAGCGAATGGATTTTACCAATTATTCTGCTACTTTCAACTCCGAGTCGCCACGCGCGATCAGCTGTACTCATTGTAATAATCGAGGTCATACTATTGACAATTGTCGTCAAAGGAGACGAAATACCCGTTCCAATTCGATTCGGCCGGCTATTACAATTTTTAACACAACGTATTCCCCGTCTCCTGTTTTGCCAATCGTTAATCTGTCAATTGCTAATCATTCCCTCGAAGCATTGATTGATTCTGGTTCTATGTACTCGCTAATTGATGTAAAAACTTGTAACAATTTACGATTACATTCTGTTGAAACTTAATTACTTCTGACTCCACTTCAAATTCGTGGCATTGGTGGAAACACGTTTATTTTGACTCAGCAAATTAAGGTTTAAGGTCAAGGTTAATTCTTTTTCCTGGTGCCATCATGCAAACCTGCCGTTTGCGTTGCTGATTGGTAGGGATTTTATGTTAAAAACTAAAATGTTATTAGGCCCTAATTATTTCGCTTTCGAGTCTAACCCTACTCAAATTTTCCCGTTCATTGATCAGCAGCTCGAAAACAGTTCGCCTGATAGTGATCTACAGGTGTGACAGCCCATCTGTCTAAAGGGGAGCCTCTGTCCTACCTGTAGGTGTGGGGTCAAATAAGCAGGTAGTTTCAGGCTAAGATACTGCTAATCCTGATATTCCACAGGACGTGCAGGACAGGACAACTTATTAAGGAATTTCCAGATGTACTTAGTTACTTCAAGACTGGGATCCACTAATCTTTTGGCCTACGAAATCCAGCTGACAGATTCCACTCCTGTGAGATCACATCCATTTTCTTTGCCTCCAGCCAAAGCCAAGATCCTGCAAGACTCTGCATCCTCTTTGATTCAGCAAGGTGTGGTTGAGGCATCCACATCACAATGGGCATCGCCTGCTTTTCTCATCCCAAAAAGGGATAAGGGTTGGAGATTAGTTGGTGACTATCGAAAATTAAATGTGAAGGTAGAAGTCGACCCTTATACCATGCCTTCTGTGGATCATGCATTCCAATATCTGTCTGATACTAAAATATTTTCCATTCTTGATCTTAATTCTGCCTTTAATCCGATCCCTTTGAGTGAATCTTCTAAGAAATATACTGCTTTTGTTACTCCATTTGGTTTATTTCAGTACACAATATTACCTTTTGGTTTTGTTAATTCCCCACAAGTTTTCACTCGACTAATGGACCTTGTTCTTGGTGATTTGAAATATTCCTGTGTCTATCCATATATTGATGATCTCTGTATTTTTGCAAGGATGTCAGCTCTCATTTAAGGCACCTGAGAGCTGTGCTTCAAAGGCTTTCTGATTAACTGGAGCTGGATTAACCCTTTATCGAGATAAAATGAAGCTCTGTCAAAGGTCCATTTCATTTCTTGGGCACACTCTTCGAGATGAACATCTGGCCATTGACCCCGGAAGAGTGAGACCCGTTCAGAATGTTCCTCTTCCAGCAAATCTCCAACAGGTATCCAGGTTTTTAGGTATGGCAGATTTTTATTCTAAATTTATTTCTGGTTATGCCGAGATTGCTTATCTTTTGAATCAACTTAAGAGAAAATATGCCAGGTTTGTGTGGTCTAATGTTCATAACAAGGCTTTGAATAAATTGAAGAATGCTTTACCTAATCCTCCAATATAAACTATGCCTTGTTTCACTCGTGATTTTCATTTATTTGTCGATGCCAGTAATTTAGCCCTTGGATCTGTTCTCAATCATCATATAGATGGCAAATTCTGTCCTGTAGCCTATGCTAGCCGCAGGTTAAACCCACATGAACAGTAACTTACTGTTTATGAATTGGAATGTATGGCATGTATTTGGGGAATCGAGAAATTTAAAGATTATTTGCAGTTTAAACCATTTCATTTATACTATACAGACAATGGTGCCTTAACATTGCTGTTTCGTCACCCAAAGCAATTGGGAAAAATTGCTAGAATGGTTCTAAAGTTGTCTTCATATAAGTTTACAATTCATCACATTAAGGAAAATTTAAATGAACCGGCAGACTGCCTCTCTAGAATTCAGTTCCAAGAGTCTACGACTTCTTATTTTTTGCATAAAATTCCATTGTCCTTTGTTGATTTGAGAACTCATCAAAATGAAGATCCTTTCTGTAATTAATAAATTAAATAGTGCTGGGTCTAATGTTGTAAAAGTTAATGGGATCACTTATTCTCTAAAGAGAAATTTATTTTGTTTGAAGCTTACTAAAGCTAACAACTTTAGAGCTGTTGTTCCTGCTGTCATTAGACCAATGTTATTTCAATATTTTCATTGTTTACCTAGCTCGGGGCATTTAGGTGTTTTTAAGACTGTCCAAAAGATATCTCAGAGTTATTGGTGGCCAAATTGTAAGACCGAGATCTCTGAAATGGCGAAGCGGTGTTCAGTTTGTCAGATCACCTAGCCCAGAGATGTTCTTTCTTTGGGTTTATTGTCTTCTCAGCCTATCAGTACCCCTTGGGAACAAATCTTCATTGATTTTGTGGGTCCATTTCCTCATCCCAAAGCTGGATATTGTTACATTTTTATAGTAATTGATGGCTTTTCCTTGAACCAGTAAGAGATGCTTCTTCTAAAAGTGCCATCCATATCTTATTTCATAATATGTTCTCAAAATTTGGTTATCCCAAGTATATTGTGTCAGATAACTACTGCTTTTACATCTGCTGCATTTAAGGATGCTTGTTTCAAAGTTGGGATTAAAATTGTACATACTGCCCCTTATTATTCCAATCCTAATCTTGTGGAAAGGGTTCATAGGAATCTCCATTTTGCACTGTCCGCCTATTGTACACATACTCTCAAAATCTGGGATGAATTTTTGGGTGACTTAACATTTGCATTTAATACTGCCATCCATGAAAGTACTTTGTATTCTCCTGATAAGCTGTTTGTGGGAAGACAAATACCACATCCCCTAAACAATGTTTGGGACCTGCCTGATTGTGTCCTTGATGTTTCCTGCTCTGAACACGATCTTAGGCAGCACTGGACAAAGGCAGTTCAAAATTATCAAACAAGGCTCACAAACGATATGCTGCCTCTTATAGCAAATTACATTCTGTTCCACAATTTAAAATAGTAGACTTAGTACTGGCTCAAAACCATTCAGTAAGCTCAAAACTTAACAATCGGATGTCTAAGCTAGAGCCTCTATGGTCTGGACCCTATAAAATTTCTTACTTCTGTTACTGTGGTGTTGGAACTTATGCCTAATAACACACAATATGTCATGTTTCTCAATTAAAAGCTCATCATTAAGGGAGTTTTGTTGGTCCAATCTTTTGATACTGGCACTATTGGGTGCTTTGGCATTGAGTGTGGGAACTTATCACCCAGCGGGAATTTCCTTCTGCAACTACCACCTAACTTTGTTAGACATTTACTTTACACTTGTAATCTTATAATCCAAAGATGGTACACCACTAATGATTACCACTGTTTCCAGTACCCTAAACACCCAAATTGGATATGCACGAGTCTCTTCTCTGACCTAATTAGATAAACCTGTTCTTTATTTCTGGCATTTGCCCCTTTATATTTTTTAATATTGAAAAGGCAGAGAAGAGACTATTTCCAAAGAAACAGTCCCAGTTTTTTGGCTTAATATGGGTTTCTGCAGCCCTTAGGGAAATTGGTAGTTCTTTCTAAATTTTTGGTAATTATTGTATTGTTTCAACTATATGTAAGGGAAAAGAAGGCAACAAACTCACTCATAAACAGTAGAAGGCAACACACATCATCAATTAATTAACTATACTATAATATATATGGCATTAATTACTATTAATTAACATTTTTATTATTATTTACTACACTTCTTACTGGTAATTATGTGGAGGATTTGGCATTTAAGTGAATTTGGTATTGATACTGCTCATTTATTGTTGTTCAAAGGCACCACAAGTTACTATCTGTTACTCTTATTCATTAAACATATGATATTTATAGTTAAGAATTAATTCTCTATGTTTTCCAAGGCATCAATGTCTATAATTTGTAAACTGGCAGTTCCTTTTGTGTGGAAACAGAATGATTTTTTTCTTTTATTTGTCTGATTTTGTAAACTGGGTGTGTGTTGGGCAAAAGCAAAATGGTCTTTTCTGTTATTTCTTGGCCTGTGGACTGAAATCACTGCCACAGATCTTGAATTGTCTTAAGCCACTGAATCTTTCAATTAGTGTATTTCTGCTCTTAATTTCTGGCAAAAAGGCTTAAATTGCCCGTGAATATTCTTTAATGTACTATGTACCATAGTTACAAAAGTTTATTTTCTAATTGCATTACTGTCAAGTAGACAAATTCTGCAAGTGATATAATAAGTTGATATATATGTTATAAATTTGAATTGTTTTTTTTATGTCTAAATAAAATAACTAGAATATGATGAATATAAAGCGCACTACTATTGTACTATTGTGTGAGCAAGTGAAGGATCATCATTTCTGTCCAGTGAATCTTCGAACTTATTAATACTTTTGGATCAACATAGACAGTGTAATTGTGTTCCCCGTTGATGCCTTGTGAACTTATCCCAAGTGGCCAGACACAAATTGATCCCTTTGTTCCTTTGAGGAGACTGATGGACATAAATTTCCTAAAAGGGAATGTGCCGATTTTTGATAATCTCGTGGCGATCGTGATGTTTTGTGACGTGAGTGACTTCTGTGACTTTGGTGGCTCCGACTCTTGTTCACTATTTATACTGTGAGGTGCATAAATACAAAATTCTACGTACAATTTTTGAATTCGCGGAATTACAGCCAGTATTGCATACAATTGGCCTGACCGCCAGCCCGGAAGCCCAGGTCTCCTCTCAGCGGCCCGACGGCGATTTTAAGTGAGAGTCCCAGATAGTCACGTGACTGTGTGTGCCGACCGCGGAATGAGAATGAGAGAGAGACATGTGTTTGTATTATGATGACGAGAATTTGGGTCTTGCCGAATAGACGTGCTGTAATCGGTGTAACTTGTGCCAACTTTTCTATGAGCACTTCAATACTCCTATGGTGATGTATTTGGTGTATGACATGTTGTGTTTCATGAATAATATTAATTATTGTGCCTATTTTTGAGAGTTATTTTGTACTTGTGCTTCGTCGATTTCGCGGAGCGGATTTCGCCTTCGTTTGTTAGATATTAGCTATATCTGACAGGATGAGTGGGTTTTTAGAAAAACAACGCAGTATTCTTGAAATATCACGAAAAGTATGTGGTTCCTGGATGCGATTTTTCCTTCCTTTTTGATATATCTCGGAAAATAGACGTTTTTGGAGCGGATTTTGTCTTAATTTGTTAGATTTTACTTATAACCCTTTAAATGAGCTCGTTTTACATCGATATTTTGCGATATTTTTGACTTTTCTCGTTTCTGGAGCCGATATTTCAATAATTTATAAAATATCTGAAAGAGTTATACGTTTTCGGAGCGTATGTGACCTTCATTTGTTAGATCATAGTTATATCACTTGAAATAAGCTTTTGTTGCAACGAAACGACACGTTCATTTTAAAATATCACTAAGAAAATGCGGCTTATATTACTAATTTTTCCTTATTTTATGTTATATTTGGAAGAATTAGATGTTTTCGGAGCAGATTTCGCCTTCATTTGTTAGATTTTAGTTATATCTCTTGAAATTAACTTTTGTTGCAACGAAACTACACGTTTTGTTTGGGATATCACGAAAAATATACAGTTTCTAGGCAAGTTTTCTCTTATTTTATGCAACATCTGGTAAAAATAGAGGCTACGAATAAACAAGACGAATTATACTTTTCTGAAGGCTTTTCTCCGAAAATATCGGTAATTTACAACAAAAGATATCAAATTACTCTTTTCAGAAAGCCTTTTATAAAAATTATTCGTATTTATAAAAAGTCGAATTCTGATTTTCAGAACGCATTTTTTCGGAAACTGTTCGTAATTTACAACTAAACATATCGAATTACACTTTTCAGAACATCTTTTTTCGGAAAATATACCTAATTAAAAAAAATCGATGAGAACTACGCTTTTCAGAATGCTTTTCTCCGATAATGTTCGGAATATATAATTAAAATATCAAATTACACTTTTCAAAACGCCGTTTTTCCGAAAATATTTGTATTTTGCATCAAAAGATATCGAATTACGCTTTTCAGAAAGCTTTTTTCCGAAAGTATTCGTAATTTATAATTAAGATATCGAATTACAGTTTTCAAAACGCCTTTATTTGGAAAATATTCGTAATTTACAACAAAAAATACGAATCGCGTTTATTAGACGCCTTTTTTCGGAAAATGTTCGTAATTTAGTAGAAAAGATATCGAATTACACTTTTCAGAACGTATATTTTCCGAAAAAAATTTGTAATTTAGTACAAAAAATATCTAATTATCCTTTTCAGAACGCCTTTTTTCCGAAACTATTCGTAACAAAGCAGAAAAGATATCGAAATACACTTTTCAGGACGCCTTCTTTTCGAAAATATTAGTTATTTAAAGCAAACCAATGCGAATTAAGCTTTTCACAACGTGTTTTTTCCGAATATATTCTTATTTTACAACGAAAGATATCGGATTACAGTTTTCAGAACGACTTTTTTTCCGATAATATTCCTTATTTACAACAAAGCAATGGGAATTACGCTTTTCAGAACGCCTTTTTTCCGAATATATTCGTAATTTACAACAAGAGATACCAAATTAAACTTTTTTTAACGCATTGTATTCGTAACTATTCGTAATCTAAAATAAAAAAAGGGAATTTCGCATTACTGAACGCTTTTTTCCGATTATATTCGTAATTTAGAGAAAAGATATCGAATTACACTTTTCAGAACGCATTTTTTAAAAAATATTCGTAATTTATAATCAAGATATCGAATTACACTTTTCAAAACGCTTTTCGGAAAATAATCGTAATTTACAACAAAACATATCAAATTACGCTTTTCAGAAAGCATTTTTCTGAAAATATTCATAATGTTTAATTTAGATATCGAATTACACTTTTCAAAACGACTTTTTAAAAAAATATTTCTATTTTATAACAAAAGATATCGAATTACACTTTTCAAAAAAGTCTATCTGAAAATTACCTGTAGATTTGTTCCAAAATGTTTTCATTTCAAGGGATAATAATGTAATCTACAATATTAAGGCAAGAAGCTCTCAGAAAATAGGAATGTTTTGAAATTTCTCAAACTTTACCTGCACATCTGTTGCAAAAATTTTCATTTCAAGAGATTAAAAATTAATCTACCAAATGAATGCGAAAACCTCGCGGAAAGCCTAAAATTTTTGCAAATATTTATAAAAATTGCCACTTAAATCCACATACTTTTCATGAATTCTCAAAAATTACTTTCTTTGCAAAAACATGTTATTACAAGAGATTTAAAATATGTCAAGCAAATGAAGGAAAAACCTCTCGGAAAACGTAAAATTTTCAAGATATTTCATAAATTATGGAGAAATTGGCACCAGAAGCCACAATTTCGTTCTAAATTCGGAAAAATTTCCTACACATTCGTTGCAAAAAGTTAATATTCCAAGAGATAAAAATATAATACAAAGAATTAAGACGAAAAAATCTCGGAAAAGGTAAAAATTTTTCCAGATAATTAAGATGTTATGAAAAATTGGCACCCAAAGCCACACATTTTTGTAATTTCTCAAAAATTACCTACACATTTGTTGCAAAAATGTTTATAAATTAATCTTCCAATTTAAAGCAAAAACCTCGCGGAAAACCTAAAAATTTTCAAGATATATTTTAAAAAAATTTAGAAAAGGGGCACCCAATAACACAAACTTTTCGTGAAATCAATATGTTCTGGCGTAACTTTGTGGAAAGCAATAATAAATTATACAATGCTGTAATTTTCCACGTATTTTTAATATCGGCAACCGGTTTCATAAGAACTTCTTACATCTTCAGATCTTCAAACTTTTCGTGATTTCTCAAAAGTTACCTGCTCCTTCATTGCAAAAACAATAATATATTATATATAATAATGCAGGGACATTTTATTTCATTACATATACTATAAGTCAAGCAAATGAAGGCAAAAACCTCTCGGATAACGTAAAATTTTTCGAAATATTTATTAAATTATGGAAAAATTGGCACCAGAAGCCACAAATTTTTGGTAATTTCTCAAGATTTATCTGCACTTTCCCTGCAAAATTATTTTATTTCATAAATTATGATAATATTGGCACCAGAAGCCACAAATTTTTTGTAATTTCTAAGAAATTACCTGCACATTCATTGCAAAACCTTTTTATTTCGAGGTATAAAATTACGCTAACAAATCAATGCGAAAATCTTGCGGTAAACGTATGATATTTCCAGATATTTAATAAATCTTCGAAAAATTGGCACCAGTCGCTAGACATTGATTGTGATTTCTCAAGAATTACCTACAAAATCGTTGCAAAAAGTTTTGATTTCAAGAGATAAAAGATAATTCCAACAAATAAAGGCTATAACGCGAAAAATTTGTGGCTTCAGGTACCAATTTGTCCATAATTTATGATATATCTGGAAAAATTTTGCATTTTCATTTTGGTTTTTGCCCTTATTTTTCTCTTGAAATAAAAAGATTTTGCAACGAATGTGCAGGTAATTCTAGAGAAATTACGAAAAATTTGCGGCTTTGGGTGCCAATTTTTCAAAATGATTTGAAATATCTGCAAAAATGTTAGGTTTTCCGCGAGGTTTTGGCATTAATGTGTTAGATTGCATTTTTATCTCTTGAAATATATACTTTTTGCAAAGAATCGGCAGGTAATTTTCCAAAAATTACAAAAACTTTGTGGCTAATTTTTCCATAATTTATTAAATATCTGGAAAAATTTTGAGTTTTCCGAGAGGTTTTTGCTCTAAAATTTAGATTAATTATTTATCTCTTGAAATAAAAATATTTTGCAACGATTGTGCAGGTAATTCTTGAGAAATTACGAAAAATGTATGGCTTTGAGTGCCAATTTTTTAAAAATATCTTGAAAATTTTAAGTTTTCTGAGAGCTTCTTGCCTTAATGTGTTAGATTGCATTTTTATCTCTTGAAATATATACTTTTTTTCAAAGAATCGGAAGGTAATATTCCAAAAAATTTGTGGCTTCTGGTGTCGATTTTTCCATAATTTACGAAATATTTCGAAAAATTTTACGTTATCCGAAAAGTTTTTTCCTTTATTTGCTTTACATATTATATATCTCTTGAAATAAAATGTTTCTGCATTCAATGAGCAGGTAATGTATGAGAAATTACGAAATGTTTGTGGTAATGGGTGCCAATTTTTCAAATTTTTTTGAAATATCTGAAAATTTTTTAGGTTTTCGCCTTGATTTGGTAGATTAATTTTTAATTTCTTGAAATAAAAATTTTGCAACAAATATGCAGGTAATTTTTGAGAAATTACGAAAAATTTATGGCTTTCGGTGCCGAATTTTCAAAATTTTTTATAAATATTTGCAAAAAGTTTAGGCTTTCCGAGAGGTTTTCGACTTAATTTTGTAGATTTATTTTTTTACCCCTTGATATAAAATTATTTTGTAACGAATCTGTAGGTATGTATTGAGAAATTTCAATAAATTTGCGGCTCCTGGTACCGATTTTTCCATAATTTATGATATATCTGGAAAAATTTTATCTTTCACGAGGGGTCTTCGCGTTAATTTTTTATATTATATTTTTATCTCTTGAAATATTATCATTTTGCAACGAATCTGTAGGAAATTTTTCGGATTTTACGAGAAAATTGTGGCTTCTGATGCCAATTTTTCCATAATTTATGAAATATCTGGAAAAATTTTAGATTTTCCGCGATGTTTTCGCCTTAATTTCTTAAAGTAATGTTTTACCTCTTAAAATGCAAATTCTTCCAGCGAAAGTACAGGTACTTTTTGAGAAAATACAAAACATTTGTAGTGTTTGGGGTTCCAATTTTTCCATAACTTATTAATTATCTGGAAAAATTTTACCTTTTACGAGAGGTTTTCACTTTAATTTTTTAGATTACTTATTTATCTCTTGAAATAAAAAGATTTTGTAAAGAATGTGGAGGTAATTCTTGAGAAATTACGTAAAATAGGTGGATATGGGTGCAAAGTTTTCAACGTTTTTTGAAATATCTGGAAACATTTTAGGTTTTCTGAGAGCTTGATGCCTTAATTTTTTAGATTACATTTTTCTCTATTGAAATGAAAACATTTTGGAACGAATCTGCAGGCGATTTTTGAAAAATTACGAAGCATTTTGCGTTTTCCGAGAGGTTTTCGCCCTAATTTTTTAGATTTCTTATTTATCTCTTGAAAATAAAAAGTTTTTGCAACGAATGTGCAGCTAATTGTTGAGAAATACGAAAAATTTACGTCTTCGGGTGCCAATTTTTCAAAATTTTTTTCTAATATCTGGAAAAAGCTTAGATTTTCGACTTAATTTGGTATATTAATTTTTTACCCCTTGATATAAAATTATGTTTCAACGAATCTGCAGGTATGTTTTGAGAAGTTTAAAAAAATTTGTGGCTTCTGGTGCCAATTTTTCCATAATTTATGAAATCTCTGGAAAAAATATTTCCTTTTCTGAGAGATTTTCACCTTATTTTTTTAGATTATATTATTATCTCTTGAAATAAAAGGTTTTTGCAACGAATTTGCAGGTAATTTTTAAATTAATTTTTTTAATTTAATTTTTAAAGGTTCCTCAGTAACCAATCATCACTGTTTCTGCCTCTCCTGTTTTATCCACATTTTCTCTCATCTATAGTGGGTAAAAGCCATCTCTCTCTTTGCAGTTCCTCACGTTTAATCGCTCAACAAAGCACTGTTGTAGATGCATAAACATGACTCTCCAATTTCTTGAACCTCTATATACGTACTCAAAGAAGAGAAATCTGTTTAGGGTGTTATGTTTTTTGATGGTTTACAAGTTTTTTCCTTTCCGATGATATATTCCTGTGTATTTAAAGTAATAAGATGAAAAGTCCTTCATAAACTATGAAGTACTTTTGTATTCTTAGTGATGGCATTCCAAAAAGTGAGAACCCAAATTAATGTTTTAAATTACTTAGGTCTGTTAGGATTAAAGTCAAATATTAACTTTTGTTAATAAATTTCGCAATCAAATCAGTATAATTTGATGAGGAAACTGTAACTTAGATTCTTTTTGACCATGTTAATGTTTCACTTATATTTTATTATATATTATATTACTGTTTTGTTAACATCTAACTCCATTAAGGTGATTTTAAGAAGTATTTACTTAAAACTTAGGGATTAGTGATGAATTAAAACTTATCATGAAAATTCATCACACATCAGTGGAATGTAAAATAATTTTTCTTCTTTGATTTATGATGCTCTTGTCATGCATTTAAACTCAGTGGCCTTCTCTTTTGCTTTATCAGAAATTCCATAATATTGTGTATTCTCCTTAGACCTTAAATATTTTAAGCATTTTGAGTACAATATTTTAATTTCTTATGGTTGTCTAAATCATCCCTTTGTGATTTATATATTAAGATAGATAAGAAAATTAGCATGCATGATTAAATTTACCGTTACCCAACCTTATGGATTTTAGAAATAGTGAATGGAATATTACGGAGGAGTAAAGAGTTATCTTTTAAAATCACCACAAATTTACATATGTCAAGTTATTCCTCACTGAAGTAAATATCTCGTATACATAGTTGAGAAGTTTACATTAATGCTTTCCCTAGATTGGTAGGCTGATTTTAATTCCTCTTGGAAGAGCATAGCAAAATTCATTTTGTATTTCCCTTTAATTTTAAAATTAATGAACAGTTAATGTGTATTGAAACAAGAATGAGTCCTTTAAATCATGTTTCAATACCAATAGGCAGACTAATAATGCTTTGATAAATTTATTCCAGGCCCATCAAATGGATGTGGAGTAGTCCCAGCATAGAAGAGGGAAAAGAATTAGATGGAGAACCTGAATTAAAATAGAAGATGCGGCCATTTGGCAGGAATATAGTTGATGGCTTTTCTGTTGAAAATGCTGACACTCTTGCTACTTCAGCACAGGATGTCCTTTGCACAGCTGGCAGTGAAGAAATTGCAGGAATACATTCCATTCCCAGCTCAAAAGAGACTAAAAGTTCTCACAGAAAAGCTCGTCTAAGCCTATCATCTAGAAATCCCCATAAGGTAAGGTGAAACTTGTTTTATAATAGAAAACTGATTTTCAGCATTAACTACAGGCTCATTCATCGGTTTTTGATCAAAGAAACATGATTCTTGGTTTTAAAAATTCTTAGTGATCCTGATGATAAACAGAAGCAAAAAGGAAAAACATGACCAAAAGTTAAAACCTGGTCTTTCATTTTCTAGGGATATGTTCTAACCACTATTCTAACCCAGTGAGTCATAAGCATTTTGTTTGCATGATTAACACTAGAGCATCCACTTTGAAAGTGGAATCTGGATTTGAGTGTCATGTCAGTATTGTTCATCCTATGCATTTACCTTTCCCTCATCCTTGTCTTTCTTGGCTCTTATTCTATTATGGTTATCAGTCGAAACGGAGACCTCATGTCTCAGGATACTCAAACGGTTCATTTTCCAAAAAATTTTGCCAATATTGGATTTATATTTCAAATAATTCATTTTTTGTTCAATTCATAAACCAATAGCAAAAG
Organism: Pachydiplax longipennis; assembly: GCA_036926295.1. NCBI lineage: Eukaryota > Metazoa > Arthropoda > Insecta > Odonata > Libellulidae > Pachydiplax > Pachydiplax longipennis. Next base: position 17,418,690 of record JAVFKF010000024.1, on the reverse strand, counting down.
TTTACCATGATATGAATAATGGGAATGTATAGAGCTGAGGGTCTTTGGGGAATAAGCTCCCTACTCTACATCATGTAGCTTTAATCACTGTAGTGACAATTTTATTGCATGTCAAATTTACAAGGAGTTATAGTTTGCATATTGTGCAACTTCGGAGCAATACTAGTTTAGGGTGATGTAGAATCAAATTTAAGGGATTCTGTTTTTTTATAAGGGTTTCTCTCCACCTGCTTAGGAGATATGACTGTTTAACATCATCTTTTTTTAACTTTCTGCCAAGAATTCCCTAGACACCCTTCTTCTGTGATATGAACACAACTGAGCGCATCACTTATCAACAGCTTCTATAGCAAACTCAGTCAAGGCAGTAGCCAAGCATTTTTGGTAGCTCAGCTGCTTCACAGACAAGCAGCAGAATATTTTTCCTCTCCTTTTATGATTTTTTTTCACTAAAATATTTCATCTTTTACCACATACCTTCTTCAGAGTGGAGATTTATTCATTTTCTTGAATCTAATCACATCCTTTTAGTTAGTATTTATTTATTAGATTAATATTTTATATTGACATAAAATAGTTATCAAGGCCTCATTTGTTTGATCAGAGAATTCTGATTGATTAAGACTGAACCAAGACAGCCATGCTGAAGGCTGAGGTTGACTTTGGATAAGAGTATACTATTTATTTTGCACTACCATCCCTTGTACGCCTCCTAATCTAACTATTCTGAGTAATTTTTTTATTATACTAGTTAGTTTTTCTTTGCTCTACAGTCCTAAATGTTATCCTCATAAAAACAAAAATATTTCATCTTTATTTAGTACTAAATTATGTACTTTGCTTTTCAAACGTACACCATTTTTCATTATTTATTTTTTGAATAATTATTCTTATTCAATTTTTATTCATCCCCTACTTTGGCAGTAGATGTCGTCACTAGTAATTGATTGTAAATCTGGGGACTCTGGAACCCACACCTGTACCCCATGTTATATTATTAAAATTTATTTTAATAATATAACATGGGGCAGAGGTGGGATAAAGGTTGGAATTCCCCAGGGCAGTCTCCTAGGACCACTGCTGTTCCTAATATATATTAATGATTTAGGTATATATTTGAAAAATTGTCATTACCATCTCTTTGCTGATGATACACTAATATATCTGGCAGGGACAAATGTTATTGAGTTAATAACTATAATAAATGAGGACTTAGATGTATTAAAGTAATGGTTTGAAGTAAATAAATTGAAACTCAATACCACTAAGTCAAATGCAATATTCCTTGGAAATGGCAACCAGTATCAGTATTTTAAAGTCCAAATAAATAAATGTGATAATAAATTTGTTGATTCAATTAAATACCTAGGAGTGATAGTTGATAGGAAGTTAAAATTTGATGAACATTTAAATTATATGAAAAGTGTAAGAAAATTGCAAAAACATTAAATTTCCTGGCTAGGGTTAGTAAATTTATTTTTATTGAGACACTTAAAGTGATATATAATTGCATTATATTGCCACATTTTAACTTTGCCGATCAGTGAAGTTCTTCAATTTGTCATTACTTTGTAGTTTTACATTAACTAAAAATTTGTGAATTAATTCCATGACCTCATTCACTGCATTTAATCAGTTAACTATAGTTATATATAGTATAGTAACTAGGTTTTTCCATCCCTTTCAATTCACTGACTTTGGAGAATCCAACAGGCATCAATAGGTAGCGATGTTACTGTCAATACACCTGTCCTATACCACTGGCAGCTCGCGGGGTACTATCGTATACTTTCCTACACGTCCAAACTAACACAACACAGTCGGTCCAAAATGGTCAAAAAAAATTATTCATACCTCTGATGTAAATCTCTTCGGTGGAAAGAAAGATACTGTGAAGGGAGGCACTTCTCCGTCACCATAGGAGCTGCAGGATCAGAACATTTAAGATAATAAGGCATGATATATCCGCAAATACTACTTCAGAGTATAAATATATGTGTATTAAACTATATATATATATCCAAATGGGGTAAAATTACTTACAATTTCGAAAGTACCCGTAATTCCGAAAATTATTCTATCATATAAGTTCGTTCAGTCATGAAGACACCATATAAGATGCTAGTGGTACTAATAACCTAGGTTTGCCAACCCTCTGAGAGTTGAATCCGTGAATTTTTCATTCCCATAGCGATAAATTCCCGGCGATTCCAGAGCCTCATCCACTATAGAAGGTGTATTATTCAGTAATTAATTGCATAAATGAGCAATTAGATAATATAATCGTACTGACTCTTTCTAGAGGTGCAATTTTGCATGAGTCAGCGCGAATTCCGCCAAAAAACCATATATTCGTTATTCCTAGAAACTTCAAAATATTTCCGGATATCTCGAGGTGAAGATGGAGCATATTTTAGATTAGGCAGGAGAAATATTGATATTACTATAAAAGAAAATAAGTTGCAAAAAGTTATGAAAATGTCTTAATCTGGGAGGCGAAAGTTTTAAATTCACTGTCCAATTCCGCGGATTACGGGAGAGTTGACTACCCTAGCCGGTGTATGTGTTAGTTACGGGGAAAAACCGCGCGCTGTAGCGACATATGCATGAAAATTTGAAGTTAGCCAAAATCATTCAGAAATTTTTCAGTTTTGAGAGAAAGTGAAATAAATCGATGTTATTAATTTTAGGTTAACTGCTAACACAACCGAGTGTTTTTGGTAAAAGGTATTGAGGCAAGTCACTTTCTATTTTCCGTCTAATGAGCCAAGGAAAGAACTTCCAGCGGGAAGGTTCAGAGAAAATTGTGACTATTTTCTGTGAAAGTCTAAATTCCTTAAGTTTATAAATAACACGAGAGAAATTTTTATAATAGGAATGACGCAATACTCGGCGCGGGCCGCGATCTTCCGCTGAATTTCGTACGCCAACAAGTGCCGCATTGGAAGACAACTGGGAGGGAAGCTTTGGCTCTTTGATGTAAGTGCAAAGCAACTTAGAACGAAAAAATCTTTATTTAGTTTAGTGAAAGTAGGAAGAAAGTCATAACTTGACGTGGAAATGGAGAATGACAAGACTTAGGATCATTTTTCATCAATTGGTATTAGGTAAACTTTATTCCTGCTTACATAGAGATGCTTAGATTGGTTGATTTGCCTGAAATAAGAATCAGAACGTAGTACTGTAAGATGCCAGAATGTAAACGAAAATTTACAAAATATTTGTTACCTTACAATTAATGTTGGAACAAAAGTGAAGAAAACTTGAATAGAATAGAATTTGGAGATGTTGAGTAAATGAAGGAAGAGTTGCGACGCTCTCTTGGACAGTGGGAATATCTTCAAGCCGTAACCATAGATTTCGATGACAGCTAGAGATTCGATAGTTTTAGATCTCAAGGGTAAAGTCGTTGTGACGAATCATTCTGACAAATTTGCGTTTTCGTTTATTTTTGAGGTATTTCCGTATCCATTATTTTCAAATCTATTGGTGGTCTCATTTCATTAGTTCGAACTAAATGGTTGTGTTCTGTGAGATTTTCAATACACCTAATATAACATATATGCGTGTCTACAACTTTAGAATGGGTCTTAAGTAGTATGGTAACAAATGTGAAGATAACTATGCTATTTTTCGTTTTCCTTAAATAAGCTGGTGCTTCCTCAGGTTACACTAACGCCCCTTCATGGGCTACTTTTCATTACTAACAGATTTTAAAGAGTCTAAAGCAGATTTTGAATTTCAATACAAAAACTCAATAATTACTTTTCAACAATAAATCAAATACAACCTTAAATAATTTCTATTTCAATCCACTTTCTTATGGGTTGATATCATTCTTTTATTCTTCTATTTTAATATTTGAACTTAATGAAGAAGTTAAATTTCAATCTATTGTGATTTTAGCCATTTTCTGTAGTCTATTAATGTGCTCTGTGATATAGTAACCTATTTACATTTTCTGAGTTTCTTTATGTACTTCAATGCCTTATGAGCTATAGTGAGACAATTTTTATACTATAATTTAGGTAGAGAAGGTATTATTGAGGTTCAGTCATCTCTCACAAAAAAAAATTTAGTTCAAAAATCAGTTGCTCAGTAAACTCTAAAATTGCTGCTAAAAGATGCTGTACAAATTTTAGTCAATAAAATTGCTGTATATCAACATTTATAATAACTTAGAATTGAGATATAGACTAAATGAAGTGATGTATTAAAGTGGACACTTATCTGATGCTAATAACCCAATTAATAGGTTTATCTGTATTAATTCATAGAATTATGAATGACATTTCCAATAAAATCCATCAATTCGATCTGTTACTATGTCACATTATTGTGTCCTAGAGAATACAAAACCTTTAAAAATTTAAATTTCAGAAGTAAGTTTAGCTCTTTTCTCTGGGTTATGTGAATTCATGTTCATTGATTTATAAATAAAATAATTTACGTAAGGAATCGAATTTGTTCATAATTAGGTATAAATTTATGGAAAGACTTCAGTATCTAGTGTGGCTGGTTACTTAATTTGAATTCATTTTTTATAAAGCTGCTTGATTCATTAGAAGGATGTTCAAGATAAACAATAGTGTTTCAGATTTAGATAATTTTAAATATAGAGATGGTTGTTGATGGTTATAAATCTCCTTCAACCAATCATTGCCAGCTAGCTAGCTAGAATTAATATGTAAATATAAATTACTAGTTTTTACAAATCTATATAGTAATGGTCAAAGCAGAAAGTCGAAGTCTATTGCACATCTTTCAAAGTGATTAATTCTGTTAAGTGAAAATTCTGTGAATAATTCTATAGGGATGTTACATTTTAATGCTGCATTAAATTCCAAAAATGCTGGATCAGCTAGTTGTTTTTTAATAGGATGTTTTATCTCATCTATAATCTGGGGGACCAACATACCAGAAAGAAATGTTTAACTGGTGATTATTCATAAGTGTATTCTTCTCATATTATTTCAGAGTGATGTAATTTGATTATCCTAATTTAATCTTACTAAACATCTTAACAGGAAATTATTCGTGTGCAATAATCTAAGTTATGGCCATCTTTAACCATTGTGATGATGCATTTGAATCTTATGATGAAAGTGTGACCCAGAAATTTTCTCCACTACCAATAGTAATAAGAGCATTTTTAGCTCTTTATACATTGTTTTAGAACTTTAAGCACTCTTCATTGTTAATCGCTGTATTTTTGTCTTGTCATTTTGCGATAAAACTTTCTTTGTAAGTATTAATATTGTCCAAAAGTTTTATCAGTTTTTAAAGGTTCATTTCACTAGCTACCATAGATTATTTGTATAGAATTCAATTATTAAAAAATCATTTATTTATGTTGTTTGGAAAAAAATTGCTTTAATGTAAATGCATCATCTTGTTTGTGAATTTTTAAAGATTTTAGCTGAACAATTATTGACAAACAAGTTTTTATTGCTGTTTTCTACATGTTGAAATATATAAATAATAACTTTTTAAATACTTTACAGTTTTTAGCACCATTTATTCTAGTTTGTAATCAAGACTCCAATTAAGGTACATTATTTTCTATCTCATATTAATTTGGGGAATTTCTCAGGAAAGCAGCAGTGGCATTTGTAAATTGCATTTGCAAAATTTGGTGAAGTGTATGAGAGTCTGATGAAGGAACTACAATGAATGAAGGTGAACTTATCAGCTCGGGGCATAGAGGAAGAGACTCTCTCTCAAATACTAAGCAGCTGAAGTAATATGTAGTATTATACTACCATATAATATTATTCTTAATTTTGCAATGTTATATTATCTGCTAATATTATTACTTCTTCCGATCATTTAAATACTGAGACTAAATATCACTGCCCAAGAATGAATCTATTTGTTTTCCATCACAAATATAACTAAGTAAATCACAAACTTTAAACGTGGCAATGCCAATATTCTACATATCCTAACATCTGCTTTTGATCCAAAATTTTTGAACACCTATTGTGATTTTCCATTATTTGTACTTCATTCTCCAAAATCATAGCACTTGGGTGGTCGTCTTGGTGGCTCCTCTTCCTTCAGTTGTTGCATTGGGATCAGGACCATCTTCAGCGCACATTCATACATGGACAGACCTTGCATTGAACACCAACCTGGGCCAACTCCCTCCAGATGATGAATGCCTCCAGTTGGCATTCCTACTCAGAGGCTTCCTGAACCAAATGTGACTCAAACCTTGCGACTGCCATGAGGCCACAGTTCTTCTTGAGATGGCCACAGAATAGACCAGCTTCCTTTGTTAAGATAAAATGCGTAATTTATCCCAGAATGAGGATCCTTGCAGTAGTCTGGCGCCATGGCTGGCATGTTGCCTCACAGCTGGTGAGTGCCTTGGGGGACGATGTCCTGCTATGTGCCGGCGGCTTGCAGGAGCATCTGGATTTCTCAGTCTGCAGTCTCTGTGGCCATTTCAGCTGCAATACATGCCAGGCGCCTATTCCACAAGAGAAAATGGGGGCTTACCAACCATAGGACAGCAAAGAGGAGGCGTTGGTTGCCGTTGAGTTCTTCAGAAGTCTGCACTAAATCCCTGGTGAGCCTTCCAGAAGATGACACCCTTAGCTTGGAGTGGAGAGATTGAGGTGAGCCTGAAGACACACATTCCACAGTGAGGGGGGCTATTCTGTAACTCGATTCCGATCGGAATGTCAGCCATGTTGTCGGGAAGTTTCAGATTCTGACTGGAGGTCACTATGTTTCAGTTTCATTAAGTAACTTGGTCTCAGATATATTATTCCTAACTATGGTATCTTATTCTTTCTATATTTTTCTAAAGTATTCAAAGGATGTGCCTCACATAGATGGTGCCAAAGAGGAGTTGACTTGGATACTCGTATCTATATATACTGAATACTGAATTGAAACTTTGACACACCTCAGAGTGGCACTTATCTAACCTTTGTATGCCATTGTCTCTCACGAACGGGTCCTGTGTTCAACGAAGGCAGTCTTTTGCTTGAATTTAAAAAATTTTTTTCAGTCCTTACTTGGAGCAATAGAGAAGTGAAAATCATGGAGGTTGGGGATGCGGTAGTTATGTATTGTACAGTCCTCCAAGAAAAAATCGAACGGTGTACTACGTGGTGCATAAGATTGAGGGGTTTCAAATGTCACTCTTTACCCCTTCCACCCGCCCTTCTAGTACATTTTGGCAACACTGGAATTTTGCCTTTGCCGTGGCTTGGCCAGTGCGTACCCATGTGCCTATGCTCTGTCCGATCAGGAGGGCTGCTATTGCGAGGTCTAAAGGAAAGCGATACCAGCGATTGCTGGAAAATTTTTGGTAGATCGTAAGGAATTATATTTTAAAAGAGAAGTGTAAATTAGGAACAGATTTCTCTTCATTCTTTATGAGACCCAACATTTTTCCACTTTCATATAATTTCCGGCTGCATTGAATACTGAGGACTATAACTCATTTATAAAATAATATTAATCGTTAAATCGAAGAAAAGAAGTTAAGATTCTGATTCCGACAAATTGCTCTTGGATGTCCTGGCTCTGGCAGTGTTTCCAAATAGCAAGATGTGAATCCTGAAATATCATGTTTAGATTACGTTAAATTCGTCAGAATTTAGAAAATCCATGAAGATTCAATCAGTAAGAACCCATTGTTTTTAAAAAGTGGTTTATCGCAGTTAAAAGACTATGTTATATTTTAAAGCAAAAGAGGGTTACGAACTTGCTGAACCCATATTTATACTAAATAATGAGGTAAAATATTTATGCTATGATTATTCCAAGAAAATCACAATCACGCAAGTCATATCAATAACTCAACGTTAATTATTTCCCGCTATTATGAGTAGTATTATGAAAAGGGATTCGACAGCGGAAGTTATTTCGCACATGGTATCCCACCAGGAATCGAACCCGAGACTGCTTTCATCCAAGAAAAACGCGCTGCTCAAATGACTATCCGGAAGCCTCTCTTATATTTTTGCATTAAAAGCTCTCGAGTCCTCCGCTCTGACTGGCCCTATCATTACAATAAATATCATAATAAGTATTATAATATTATCATAAATATAACAATAAGTTGGTAATGTCTTCCGCAATAATTTATGTTCATCTTCGAGCTTTCCTCATAGAAACCCGTTCATTTTTTGATTTAACCACGGAGTGGTTCTAATGAGTTAAAGGTCCTTAGCCTTTTAATGTATTAAATATCCTTAGCCTACAATGGAGATAGTTATCTCAGAATTTTCTGTTAAAGGTTTAATTATTTGTGGAATTGTAGCGGTAATGAGAAGGAAGCTCCCTGTCTTTGGAAGGCTGGATAGTATCTCGACAAAATAAGAATATGATATACTATACACAAGTAGTTTACCTTGTTGAGACAGTCAGGGCAGTTTGATAAATGTATCTCGGAAAGATTCTTTTTAGAATACATATGTTTTCCTTTTTTATTCTTATCCAAGTTATGTTAATGCATCCCCTTAAACACCTTAACTCCCTGCTGACAGTCTCTTATTTTCCCGATGCTTATTTCGTTTAATTTATTTAAATCATGAACCATTTGCTACAACATGCGTTTTACTTTATCCTTCATAATGTATCACTCCGTATGCATAATCATAACACAGCTATCGGACTCTATTAGGAGAACATATTTCATTTGAAATGCCACCTATAAATATAATTTTCATTATTGATCTTACATCGTTATCGAATAACCTTAGCTTTTAACTACGATCTACATTTGATTTCTGCGTTTTATTCAGTGCTATTAACCCTATTTTTCGCTTCCTTTAATGCCTTATGCTTATTTTTATATACTGTATTTTTAACTAAAACTTCGATTTGTATCCATAATAAAATAAGTTCCATTTTCGTCATGCTAATCCTTTTTCATCAGCCTTGTAACTCCTTGTCTTCTTGTGTATGTAGGATTACTTACTTTGGGAAAGATAGGAAAAATGATTTCGTTGAAAGTATAATTGAGACTTATTACTAGCTAATTTAATTTATAGCTGTTAGTATCTACAGCATAACGATGTCGATTAGTTCAGTCTTCTACCTATAACCTATTAGTCACAAATATTTTACTTCATCGGAGTTAAAAGGGACAATATAGAAAATTGACTAGGGATGGAAGTTGTGGAAGAGAAAGAGCAAAAGCACTCGATAGGGGAGTTTATTATTATTAATTATTAGTAATTAATCCACCCTCCACCGTTTCTTATAACTATCCGAAGACGTTGGAATTCAGCTATTAATGTATAAGAAATTTAAGAAATCTCTGATCGCTGAATTGCGGGGACCGTCGGGTGCAATTTTTCAGAAAAGTATTAACGCCAGGTACCAGTTTTCAGAAACTGTTCATGCGCATTTCGCAGACGATATCAAGGGGAGTTAAATGCATTATGAAAAGAAAGTGAGGAGTGTGAGGCATCCGTTTGTCGAGAAGAGCGTCAAGGAAGAACTCCCTATGAAGAAAAGGAGATACTGAGATTTAAAAAGCACCTTCACGGCTGGGCATCTGTCGCACATCTTTGATCCCCCATCCCCTGCTGTTCACTTCGTTTCTCTTTAGACCTCACCATTGTTTCTTAGATCCTTCAGTCTTATACACTCCTTCCCCCGCTATTCATATCTCTCAGCATACGGGGAATTCAGTGAACCCCTTTTGTATACCTGCTACTCCATAGCCAGTCCATTATCTTTAAATCCTTCTCTCCTTAGTCCCACACACAATTTCAGGTTTTTCCTAATACCTCTCACAAACAGACATTAGCGAAGCCTGCAAACCGCCTTGGACCACCGGATCGCCATTATGTGGTCTCTGGTTCGATTCCCTATGATGGCACTTATGCACAAATGGACCTTCGCTGTCAAAGCTTTCAAGGATAATACAATGATTAGACAATGAGCAATGAATGCTGCGGAAAAGAGAAAAGTGAATGAATTGTCGAGATTTTTACCGGTGAACATTTTTCAAACTGCCTTTACTCTCTTACAATCCAACATAAAAGGTTTCTTCATTAGCTCATTCTATTATCTGATTGCATAGAAGTCACGTGAGATTAAGTTTCGAGTAACCACATCTAAGTAAAAATTACTTAGTTGGAGCGTAACTTTAAGAAAATTTCGTCGCGTAGTCTAACTTACGCGTCGCCTAAAACTTTTTGGTTTCTCATTCGAGGAAGAAGTTGTCGCTAGAGTAATCGGGATAAATATCGTTCTTAACTATCACAATGGTTTTATATATTTTAAATAAGAGAGGATCCAAATATTTTCCTTCTGAAAGTTCCATTTTATCCCCCGTAATGTTAAACTCTAGCCTTCATAAAGATAGAAGGAGAAAAAAGGAACTCGGCGGTCAATGAACTAAGAGATAAAGGTTCTCCAAGCGCCGAATAGCGGCGACCGTCTAAGGGCGATTACCGGGAAACGGATAATTGTTTAGCGGTCCCAGTTCTTCAGAATCCCGATGTACATTTCGGAAACAATGCTTCCATCTTCATAGGGGGTCCAATGCTGAATGAGCAGAAAGAGTAGAGTGTGAGGTATTTGTAACTGTTTGTCGTGGGAGGGGGTTTTATGGAGGTGGGGTTTTTCTCGGGGTTTGTGACGTCCGTGTGAACTGTGTGTGGCCAAGAGCGATGGGGTGGGGTTTTTTTCCTCGTGACGTACGGGAAGGAGGTGGGGAACGGAAATTCCGGGATTAGGGTCTTTTAAGAAGCGGTGTTTAAAAGAGAGTATAATGAAGAGGTTGGGATAGGCCCATCGTCGGCATTCATGAGTTTCCCTTTCTTTTGATATATGAAAATGCTTTCATAAGCATCGAGTTTTGAGTTATTCTATATTGATTTCTTTAATTTTAAATTGTCTAAATTAATCCTGTGATTGTGTTCTTGTATGTGTTACTTCATAAAGATATCGATGTGGAGAGTATTTGTTTATTTAGTAGATGAAAGAATATTACTATTTATTTATATTGTTATCTTCGGAATCATTTCAACGAAAATTATCAATGCTTTGAGAACGAAAGCATATATTATTTCAACTTTCATTTACAAGGTGCAGTTTTAAACCATCTACAGTATACAATATTATTTCTACCTGCCCACTCGAAAGCAGGTTTCTACACTTCATGCAGTCTAGAGAGGTCATTACCGCCTGTGAAAGATAAGGTGGAAGACAAAGACCGACCGGGGGTTTACCAGCTCAGTTCTGATGGTTGTGGGATGGGGTATATCGGACAATGCGGCAAAAAGATAAAGGTGAGAGTGGCCGAACATTTAAGGTGCTACCGATTGGGAAATTCCCTTTGGAATGCGGACACAAAGGGAGGAAACTAGATAGCCTGGTGGTCATTGAGATCGTGTCAGCGACCTCTGAACGCACCAATGACATTTTGGATGTATTAATTTGGTTGTGTCTGAAGTGAGCTAAGTGTTCTTTAAAGCTATTCTTTTGAATCTATTCTTTGAATCTAATATTGAAAACGCAAAATAGAGAATAGATTCAAAGAAAACTTATCTCACTTCAGACAACCAAATTTATAAATCCAGCGTTGCGCAACACATACAAGAACACAACCATAGGATTAATTTAGAAAATTTAAAATTAAAGAAATCGATAAAGAATAACTCAAAACTAGATGAATTTTCATTCAATTATACACATTCGTGATTATTATTCAAAATATACACATATTCGTGATTATTATATTAGATACTTATGAATAAATTCGTTGAAAGCTTCAAAATTACAGTCCTCGAATACCATTCCAAATATTTTGAGCTTCTTAGAAATAACGTCAAATCTTTATTATTTATTGTGATTTGGAAGTAAACCTAGAATATACTGTTTTTTAACAGACATAAGGGTAAATGGAGTAAATAATCCTTATAAAATTCAAGAACACAATACGCGTTATGCTTTCGAATAACTTCCGTGGACAATGAAGCAATTCTACCGGGCAGATATTAAGAGCGAATAGGGGGAAAATTTTTAGGAAATTCCGCCCATCAATATCACCCAAGTTTGAACACTAAGTTTTCGTTAATAACATTGTCAAAGATGAAGAATGACCGTTTTCGATCGAAATGGACTTCTAAACCAATAAGTTTTTGAGTCTGTAGGAAAATATTTTGGAAATCGGCTTCTGTCCGCAGAAACGGCCTCTCAAGACCTCTGTGTGTTTCGTAGACCATACCATAAAATTCGACCGCGGGCCTTGCGGCCCACGGTAAAGTTGAAGGGATGACCTCGGGAAAATATTCTGGTGTTGCCAATAGCTAATAGAAGGGCGGGTGGAAGGGGTAAGGAGTGACATTTGAAACCCCTCAATCTTATGCACCATGTAGTACACCGTTCGATTTTTTCTTGGACAACTGTACCAACTTAAGAAATGTTACTAAATGACCGTGAGTTCATGGCCAAGTGGGCGCAAAACTCTTGGGTATAAAATGCATGGCGGTCAATTTTGAATTTATTTTTAATGCTTATCCGATAACCAGGAATGATATAAAATGGAATGTACAGTTACTTACAAAAACGTTACCACTCAAGGATGCAACCCGCTTAACAGACGAGGAGCTCTATGAGAGCGAGTCTATGAGCGGCTCTGCTTTTAGCGCGCGTTTCGTCTTCCTCCTTATGCATGTTTTGAGGCTTGTTTGACGTTATTATCTTTAAATACTGGCTAAAATTCTTTCATTTGGATGCTGTATAAGCAATATAGTATTATAAAGGAAGTAATTTGGATTTTTCTTAAATCGGCTCAAATCTCACGCGTAATTCACTCTTCTTCGAAAAAAAATCTGACAAGAAATACTTTAGTTACCCATATTTTCTGCTTATTTATAAATTCCCATCATTGGAGGTTTGGAAAGGACTTCATTATTTTTCTTCATGCTCCACATGCTCGCTGGACGAACTTTTCCATAAAAAATAATAAATAATAGAGCTTAAATAAATGATCATTAAGAGAAAATGCAATGCTATGAATTATGTCAAAAGAAGGGGAAATTAGAGAAAACGTAATTAGAATAGAAATGGAGTAACAGTGAAAGAATACGTTAACCCTTCAAAATCCACTTACAGGGTTGATCTTGTTTCGCAATTGCGTAATAGCGATCACATCAGATGAATAAGACGTTCTATGCATTATTTCTCTGTTGCCTAATATTTCTAAATGAGATTAGTGAAACCATATTGAATATATTTTTAATTATTTCGTTGATATTCATATCATCTCTCCGAATACATATCATCATGGCTGAATGGAAGAATCTTAAATGAGTTTCGATACTTGATAAAGAGAGGGAAATGAACGCTATTTTATCACCCTAAGCCGCGCCGTCCTATGGGTGCAAGGGGTGCATCGCACCCGGGCAAGTAGGATGCCATGGGTATTATCCATAAATAGGAAAATTACAAATAAAACACCTTCAAATTACGTCGATCTATTTAATGCAATATAATTTTAATAATATTTAATGCTCCAGCCCTGGCGCTGAAGTTGTTGGTGGTAGTTTTGGTAAAAGTTTTTTCGTAGAAATTACGCCTGGAATCACGTTTGGGATTAAGGGGAGAAAGATTAGCAGATAATGGAATAGCTAGGGAGTAGCAGGTAGGTGAAAGGGGTTCACTGAATTCGGTGTATGCGGATCTCGGAAAAGAAAAGCGAGGTCTAAGGAGTAAGCAGCGGGGGAAGAGATGGGGTCAATGGGATACCAGCCGTGAAGGTCCATTTTAGAACGTAGTATTTCTAGGAAGTAATCAATGAATATGAATTTTCGAGAACCATCTCCCATAAGCATCTGGGTTTTCCACTCCATTCATTTTGTCTATTCTAATCGATGGAATCTCAGAAACGCTGAGTTCTTCACTAGAGTGGTGCATTGCAAACACATTTCACTTATACTAAAACATATTTTGTTTGTATACCATACTATTATATGTCAATTTCTCACTCTTATTCTCATAAATATAGATTACTTGTAAATGCCTCTTCTTACGGTGTTACTGAGGGCATAGGACACTGCGGAGTTCTTCCTTATCCCTCAATTTCTGTCTAGCTCTATTCTGGATCCTTTTCTAATAGCCTTCTTACCATGCCCTAATTCAGTTAGGTTTCTTTGCGCGCCATTCCTCGGATTTATATTTTCGAAGAATAACCTTTACAAAATTCCTTTTCAATCCAAATAACATGTAACAAGTTATAATCGTTATCATTACTCATATTACTATGAATATGGTATTAAAATCTAATGAGTTAGATTGCCTTTGCACTGAAGTGGCAAGGACTACTTGTTGTGATTCAATAAGTGCACTAATCATAGTTGATGCAAAATTTTCACTTTGAAATATGTTTGCCGGAAGATTCCTTAAAAATATAATTTTCTGTGATTCTACGACATATCATTAGCAATGAGATTTTAAAATATTATACACTTATGGGTGAGTGCGTCTGCGTTATCCTGAGACTCGTATATATAGCTGATTATCTTCGCAAGTGCTTTTCAATGGGTTTGCTAATAAATAGATTCTCGAAGCCTTCCACTTTCCAGTAAATATTCGACTTACTTTCTGCACTTTTGCCCTCCCTTATCATCGTTGACCTGGGCCACCCGCATTGTCTCTTGGCTATGCTCAGATGTGTAAGTGATTCTACCAGAAAATTTCATACAAGTAAAAGGAAAGAGTCTTCGAAAATTTCTGGAGGTCATAAACAGCCCTCAACTTTATTGCTCTTTTCTTACCCAGATGTGGGGGAGGAGAGTCCTTTGCCGTCCTTCACTACCCACTCCATATTTCCCTGAAATGCTCGGTACGGCGTCGGAGCACGGTCGTGAAAATTTGTGAAAACGTTTATTCTTCCATCCATCCCCTCAGATGTTTATGCAAACACCGATATTATTAAGAGCGTTACAGAATGGGATCTCAAAATCGTTCAAGAGGTTTGCATTAATATTTCCAATAATTCGTTTTAATAACTTGGGATATCCGATGACAATGGCTTGTAATTTTAAGATTTATCTTTAAAAAATTGTCCTTGCTACATTTGTGACTTTGTTGGAAGTCATGGTTCGCATACTGAATACATTCAGGGAAGCAGGCAGCTGCTTCCCTGAATGGGATCAGATCATCAGCGTATAAATGATGTTTACAGAATTTAATTTTTAATATATATCCGCGTCAACATAATCGAAGGTTTCACTAAAGTTTAGTAATTCCATTAATTAGTCCACTCCCTCCGATGCTTAGGAAGTTTCCTAAAGCCTTATATTAAAATGCAGTTGGTATTTTCAATCTGTGATTTATCGCAAGAACTAGCTGCTAATGTGCAACGTGCCCAGAATGCGTCTGTTTGGTTTATATTTAACTTGAAAAAGTATGACCATACTTCTGATACGTTTAAGAAAATATCTTGGATTAAACTAGAACATCGTCAAAGAATTCATGTTGTAACGCCAGGTTTCAGGGTCTTGCAAGCACAAACTGCGGAATATCTCTTTTCTAAAATTTTTAGCTTAGAATATATTCACAATTGCTATACTACATGCAAAAAATCTAAAGTAAGACTATATCAAAGAAACAACTTTAAAATCACCAAATTAATCCATCCCGACCTCTGAATTGCTATAATATTACTCTGCCATGTTAATGTCACTAAAAATCGCTTTAAATAAGTTATTTTAATAACAATAACAAAAAAAAATCCTTTCAAACGCTCAACGTGGACCTGCATAGCAGACAACGTCCTCCATCTTTATTTTCGCTCTCTCTCTCTCTTCTCGAGGCTCGCCTGAAACGAGGGGTCTATTGGACGAGTTGCCCCTTGGAAGTGGTAACTCTTTTTTATAAGTGACTGTACATAGAGGCATGTCATATGTTTCATATACGCTGTGTGTTGTTCCTCTGATGGTTCTTGGTTCCATGCCTGAGCGTCATTTCTATTCTACCATGTATTTCAAAGGGGGTAACCCATTCAAACCATGTATTTCAAGTAATCTTATTTTAGGACCTTCCCGATAAGATATTGAATTGAAACTTTGTAAAAGGTCAGAATGGCACTTATCTAATATTTATGTGCAATTGTATTGCATGATTGGGCCCTTAGTTTGACGCCAGGCAGTCTTTTGCGCAAAGTTTTCAAAATTTTTTTGAGGCATCGGTAAGATACTGCATTCAACTGATAGCTTGCTGTATGCAAGCAACTTTTACTTGTATATTTTAAAAGCTATAAATATTTGTATATTATATGTACATTTGGAAAAGAATCAAGGAGATACGAGATAATTGATCATCAGTTATGCATTCAAAAAGCAGATTTTTATATCATGCCATATCTCGGCTCCGTTTGCTGAGAATTATTTAATATTTTCTTGAGTGACTTTCATTATTCTAAACTTCTATGGTTCTATACAAATATAAAGTTTTTAATTTTTCACAATATGTAATTAAATAAACTATCACAGAAAAAGAAAATCGAACATGAAAATTTTCATCTGCTACCAACTTTCTTAATATTAATTTCATATGTATACATTCTGCAAATGAAACTTAGTAAAACTTGAAAGTAAAATTTTTTGAACAGAATAATAATTCAACTACTAGAGACTTCAAAAAGTTAGTAAAGTAGTTTGGATTCTACAGAACTCGAAGGTTAAGTCACATTAAGCTGCCTTTAATGGTTTGTAAATGACTAAAATAGCAATGCCTTTTATTTTGTTCTTATATCATAGAATATCTTCATACTTTAGTGATAATCAACTTTATTTCTAACATTTTATAGATATATGCTTGTGATTTTTGCAAATTGACTAACAAATCAACAAATATTCCTTTAGACCTGACCAGCTCTTTTCCATATCACCTCTCACTGGGGCATTTGGTGTTTGATTAGCTGCCACTGACACTGCAATTTACGCACATAAGTATAAAAATTTGAACCTTAGGTCTTACTCAAGATACGAGAGATTCAAGATATTATAAATACATATCATCGCGAAACAATGGGTAAATGGACGAAAAAAACGAACCGTATATGATGGAGTTGTAGCAAGCAATGGCAATATTATTAATGTTCACAAGCTGAAAATTCAATGTTTCATTCCATTCTCTTTTTACTCATTGTAGTTATGGTTATAAATACAAAATCTTCGCAATAGTGTTGATAAAAGTCATTCTAATTCAATTATCATCCAAAATGAAGGTAAAATTGGTCAATGTAAACATGATTCATGACTAGTTTTATCCTAAAGCTTTGCGTAAAGACAACCTGGAGCGACATTTTTGTACCACCCAGAAAAAAATTGCTATGGGAGACAATGTAACCCTATGACCGATTCCCCGAAAAATGGCAAGTTGGTTTTCCCAATGACGGACCCCTTGAAAATACTTTCCCTGCAGCCATCTGAGTCTTTGGTTGTCTGGATGGACTGGATGGATTGCAAAATTTGTAGTATTTCTTCAACTTAAGAAACGTTGTCATATAAGTTGTTAAGGTAGCCCTCCTATCTTAATAGTTTCTATGACTTAACGAATGACAAGCTTAAATTATGGTTGGACTGTAACTTAACATGAGACATGACTGTATTGTGAAATATGTAAAACTACTGTTAAAATAAGTCAATTCACAGTCCAAATATGGAATATTGCAGATTGGTAACAGGCAAACATTTAATATGGGGAACATCTCCCTCTCATCGGAACATTTTCTAATTTATTAAGGCTTGTGCTGGGGTTAGGCTATATTTTTGGTGTTAAAAACTGTACAACTTACTCTTATTGACGGTTATTATACTTCATATCACCTTCACCATCTTACCGTATGTGGTAATAGTTTGACAATATTTTGCAAAAAACTTGTTAAGCTTCGTCAGAACATGAGTATTCATTCTGTAGAAATATTATATATGTTGAGCATATTACAAATGAAGTGCACTAATCCTATCATTGTCTTTCCATAAGATTCATAATCATCTAAATTCTCAATTATGTATGAACCATCAAATGAAGGAACTAACACAGGATAAAGAAGTTTGAAAAATGCTTGACTGAAACCTATCCCAGGACATATTCACTTCATGATGACATTCTCAACGCATTGTTAAAGGAAAATACATGACTAGAATTCAACTATTGCATTTGTCATTGAGGAGAGGATGTTTGCACCTCAATATTTTATAATATGTTCGCATATTTACCAAAATAACTAAATATAAAATTCAATTTCCCTTCTTATTCTGTTTCAAACTTTGTACGTAATTTTATCTAATGATATTTTCAATGTTAATAATTACTCTTTGAATGAATGGGATTGAATCATAGGGTAGATAAAAAATAGCTTGTATAATAAATATCGATAAATGATTGAATAAGTAATCGTTCAATTTCATAAATGATGCTTGTAATAAGGTAAGGTTGCTGCTCCTAACATTTATTTATAACTATGCAAAGTAAAAAATAATTTTGATTTAAATATTTGATCTAGTTTAATATAAAATTGGTTAAGAGACTACCTCTAAATTATTTCAGTGTCAAAAATTGATATTATTTTACATATATTTGTTCAATTAATAAGGTCTGAAAGGAGACGAGTTTTCCTAGCGCTCAGTTGAATATCAACTTCATAAGAAGAAATGTGGGAATTGGGCAGATGATTTCCGTGAATTGATTTTATTGTGAGGAATATGTCACTGAACATTTTTTTCTACCTGAAAACCTATCTATCTGTCTGTCTTAAAAGGAAGTGATTTTACTGATGTTTCAGTGATTTCCCAACAAGGTGAAGTTAACATTGCGAACACGGTGAGAACTGCAGTAGAAAGGTATGTTTGAATATCTTTAATTATACGAATAAAACCAAGAATTGTTGTAATACATAAGTTATATGAAGTCATTATAGCAGCCTCTTATGGTACATGGTAGATTAATTTTGCGATGTGGAATTTTTCTTTTTATATCTCTAAGACCACAATCACGACAGCCTGGTTGCAGTAATTGGCCTCTTGAAATATTAGGTTTCAATGAAATAGATGAACCTCTCCAAAGAAGCAAGGATTATCAAGGGGAAACTATCAGGTAGGTAATAACAGTGATAGGAAGAAGTCGGCCTGTTATTAGGGCAATTTCTAAAGGGTCATCGATATCCTATGATTGGTTTGCACGATTACTTACTTTATTCATTTTTATTTTCTTGAGATAATACATATAATGTGTGTGGTGAAAACGGAAACTCAAGTATGCTATTGGTGAATTATAATGTCGGTAATACTGTGGGATACTGTGTTGCATTGAATACATGATATTTAATTGTTGATTTCTTGCCAGCCTAATTTGGTAACTTTCTTCCCAGCAGGAAGAAAAACGATAGTTACATTCCTGTTAGAAGAAGATTATTTGATGTGAAATATCTCTTCCAGCAGTTAGCCAATTTCAGAACACATGAGCCCTTCGATTGCACCATTCGAACATGAGAGATATAGGGGAGACTTGACAAGGTTTTCTCAGCAAGTTTCTTTTAAAATGTGAAATATACAGTAACAAGATGTATCTTTATAATGAGGATCCAAAAACTGTTAAGCTGAATGAAAATACGGCAATGGTGAGTCCCTCAATAAATATCTAACTTTTCCGTTATGCATATTCTCTCTTAAAAAGACTAATTTGTATTCTATTTTGTGCATAGGTCACCAGTGTAGTGAGCACAGGGCAAGGTTTCTCTCAAATGATGGAGATGAATACCGTTCTGAACATGCCCTGTATGACAAATAAGAAATATCAAAAGATACATATGCAAATATTCATTAAGTTTTGGGATGTGGCTTGGGATCTAATGGCAATTTCAGGGAAAGAAGAAGCCAAATCAGCTCTCAATGCAGGAGATAAAGATGAGCATTGTATTCCTGTGATCACTGTTGTTGCTGATGGGCTAAAAGGTCTTACAGGAACAATTACAGTTCTTTATCTGGAGTTGTAAGTGGTTATTCAGCAGAAATTTAATTTTATCGAAATGCAACCCTTCACTACAAACTATTTTTCATAATTGCAGGCTTTTATCATAGGATATAGAACAAAGAAAGTAATTTACATAGGACGGCATCCTCCGACAAAGTCAAACTGTTGGAGAATGACATACGCCTTATCGTGTATTTGGCGACCACAGAAGATGTGCAAATTACTTTTATCAAGGGCCTAAGGAAGCCAGGGAAATTATCGTTCCTGTTTTGATAAGTAACGGTGTATGGGAAGACATTGAATTAGCAAATTCGATTTTGTCTTGTCATTCCCCTAGCTTGATATACAATATCACCAACAATTTAGCAGAGACATATAATTTGTACATAGCAAAGTATGTAGGGGGTAAGAGGGTGACTAAATGTTAGTGTAACTCTTCTATCCTTTCTTCTATCATTGCCGTTAAATTTGCTTACATTGATCTTCAATTTTTGCTCTCTAATTTTGGAGAATAGCCTCCTTGTTACTGGACTATTGCTTCACCTTTGCTGTTCATTTCCTGAAGGGTTCAAATGCCAATTCAATAAAAGTGACAAAACAAATTCATCCTTAATTGTAATAAATGACACAATGAAGGGACAACATTAAAATCGAGTTCATAGGGGAAATAATTCTATTTCATATTTTCATGAAGAAATCACGAAAAAGACTTCTTTGACTCCTATGATAAAGGAGGAGGAAAAGTGCACTCTATATACTTTCTATTTTAAATGCTTGAAATAGAATTATAATCTTAAGGTTTTATACTTCCTGGGAGCAGTTTCAGCCACTTCAGCAATTGATTCAGTACTGATTAATTGATCTGGTGCAATTTCTTCTTTAGCAAATGCAACCATGGCGTTGGTGTAATAAATTTCAATAGAATTAGTAAAAAAACTTTGTACTTGTTCCACAAATTAATTTTATTATAAACAAAAGACTGTAAAGCACACACGACTAGTTTCGGAGATTGATCTCCATCATCAAGTGACTTCGCAAAACCGTTAAGCATTATATAAACAATGGACAGAGAGGTGAGTCAGGGGGGAGGGGACGGAACTGGAGGTAGAGCAACATTGTCAGTGGATGATAGAATGCATTGAATTAATGGGGAATGGGAAGGGAAGAGGTGCTCATTAACCACATTACATTGTTTGGAATTTATATGGGAAATTATCTCCAAACAATGTAATGTGGTTAATGAGCACCTCTTCCCTTCCCATTAATTCGATGCATTCTATCATCCACTGACAATGTTGCTCTACCTCCAGTTCCGTCCCCTCCCCCCTGACTCACCTCTCTGTCCATTGTTTATATAATGCTTAACGGTTTTGCGAAGTCACTTGATGATGGAGATCAATCTCCGAAACTAGTCGTGTGTGCTTTACAGTCTTTTGTTTATAATAAAATTAATTTGTGGAACAAGTACAAAGTTTTCTTACTAATTATGGAATATTTCCACAAAAAAACGCCTGAAACTGTGAATTTAATTTCAATAGAAGTTTAGTTATGCCCTTATGTAGTAACTCAATCATCCAACATTACCTGGTGCTTGACTGATATGCTTGTTTTATTCCTTCCTGTTCCTGCAGCAATATTTGTGTCTGTTCCTGCAGCAATATTTATTTCCTTAATTGAGTAATAAAGAGGATTATGTATTTAATATTTTAAGGCAGTATTCAGCATCAAGCAAACAGAGCAATGTAATCTTGATCTTATCTATTTTGATTATGTAATGTTTACTTAAAATATAATTTCAAGAGTTACTACTTGTTCCTGCTTGCTGTCTTCTGTAATGCTGCTGTCTTTTAGGAACTGTCTAGGTAGAACTTTTTGTATCTCCTAATCTTGCTGTGTTGGATTGATGTAATTCTCAGGAACTGGACCTCCACCTCCAGTTCCCTTCTGGTAGTTCTTCAACTGAGAAATTATAGCATCTTCTAGTAATTTTTGACATAAAGAATTCAAAATCTTTCAGAAGGATAGATTCTTACCATTCTGACCACTTCTTTCAACTGGATCTTCATTCATCTCCATTGCTCTTTAATCCTTTTAAGTTCTCTCTCTCTGTGGAGAGCTTGAAATTCTTCTTCAACTTCCATCCATGCCTTTTGCTTACTAATCGTTTTACCATCTGCAGATTTATTTTCAATCACAGCAATCCTTTTTATTACAAGTTCAAAAAGGGTCTCTTTCTCATCTTCTCCCCAGTTAGAGGGTCTTGATCTCTTTGTCTCATTCATTTCTGACACTAAATACTTTACATGAACTTGCCTTACCACATTAGACAAACAGTTTGAGAGTTTGCGACAATATTTAGTTATACACTGCACAGTTATATTATGTGAGCATTAAAAGCAAGTTCTCTCTCTCTAACTTGTGAATTCAATGAGTTAATACCTTCCAAGTGGTATTCACTTGAAACCTTAACAAACTATAACAAGATCTTGACTAAATACAATTAAAGTCGATTAAGAACTTATGTCTCGAGTAAATCACTTGATACGAACAATAATGAAATGAAAAAGAAAGGGAGACATGGCTATTAGTAAATGATTAGAAAAAGAAAAAACTCCAAAAAGCTGTAAATAAAATAAAAAGAGTGATTTACCTTGGGGTGGCTCTGCTGCTGCCTAAGGAGAGTCCAGGGGAAAGCACCCGTATCCAGAAGCGCTAGATACGTATTTTGGTTCCATCTTCAGTAGCTGTGTTGGACTGGAGGTGTTGTGTCATTGTATTTATACCCCAACTATGGAGATGGGTTGTTTTCCATTGGTGTGAGTGATTAGTGAAAACAATGGGGAGGAAGGGATTGGTCCACTGTCACTATTCATTGTTTGGGGTTGTTTAGGAATGAAAACACTTTCGGTGGTTGGTTTATTGCGTTGTTTAGAGTGAATGAGATTTTTAACTTAACGTTGAAGTTTGTATGTTTTGTTATCACATTTGTGTTGTATGACTTGATAAATTTTGTGTAGGTAATTATCCCAGATGAACATGTCTATATTTTTTAAGTGTTTAGTGATTTTCAAATGTAAGTTATAGGCTTCTAACTCTAAATGAGCACATCTACTGTGTGTAAGGATTTGATTTCTGTGTTTATCCTTGCTTCTTTGGCAAATATGATGGATTTAATGGCAGAAGGCTTGTTGGTTGTAGGGAAAATATTGGTGAAATTTGGAAAAATGTTAAATTTTTTGCAGTCTTTAAGAAATTTAATGTTGCAACTGATGAAGTGTATTTTGGTATGTAGTTGATGGAATCGGTTTAACTTGTTTGGCTGGAAAACCATGATCAATGAAAAAAAAGGGAGACACAGCTATTAGTAAAGGATTGTCTTTTATTTCAACTTGTTCCATGAGTTCTAATCTCTTTTCTTCTCTTTCACTGTGGAGCAGTTTTGCTGAGAAATCACTTGTATGACCTTACCTCTAGAGATGGACTGCAGATGTGGATTCAGTACTCCCTGTGTGTACGCAGCTTTTATGTTTGCTGGCTCTTATCTGGATAGGTGTTCCTGAATGGCCCACATACATCTTGGAACACACGTTGCAGTGGAGTTTGTATACCCTTTTGAGGAAGTCTAGGGGTCTCCTGTCTTTCTTCAGTCCAGTTGTTTTCCTCAGGTTACTGGGGATGTAGATAGCTGCTCTTTGACCCTTTGACCATTGGGGAGCAAGTTTGCCACCCTGTAGGAAATTTTTTATGCACATGTCCTTGCTGATGATCGACTGTGCTGCTCCCATGTTGAATTCCATTGTCACAGGATTCCCATTGACATGGACCTGGATTTTGGCCCTTGTGTGCACGATTGTGACGATTTCTTAGGCCTCACACTTCTTCCACTGCTCCTCTTGTTGTGGATCCACTTGACCAATTTTTGTTTTGGCTTCTCCTTGAAGCACTTCCTCTGGAAATGTTACACACTTCCACACTCATTACATCCTTTTCATGGTTTGTATGGCCGCACTTGCCACATTCCCTTATTGCCTTTGATTTGATGTATTAGAACTTTCTCTTCATCATGTTTTGGTCTCTCTGGATATGAATATGCCCAGTTTGAATGAGATAAAGTGGTAATTACTTATATCAGTGATATATGGTGAGGTTTAGGCATGAAATACTCTATACTCTTACAACTAGAGGGTCTGTGAGCCTCCTAGTGGTGCCTGGGGTGGAATCCATGGCTGCCGAGTGAATTCCAGAATTCTAAGCTGCAGATATCAGTCTTCAGACTTCTTCAGTAGCACTTTTGCCCCATTTTGATCCTACTTTAGACCTCTTGAAATGAATTTTAGGTTTATGTGAGCACACAATTTAGATTCACTTAATCACATATAATAACAATTGTAACCTACAATGTACCACTAAGAAAATGAGTATGCACCTTTATATAGGTGAAGATAAGATACTCTAAAAAGACCTTTATTTGAAAGTAAATTCTATGTAATGTTCCTTTTTTACAAATCATCAATGACTCGATCATAGTTTGTCATTTCTATACCTTTTGAGGAAGTTCTAAGATGCTACTTAGAGTTTGCATGCATGGAAAATGCCCTATGCAGCCATTTTTTAAGGGCCCAATTGAGCAAGCGTGTTTTTCACACTTGTTGAATGGTATACACATTTTCTTCTTCACTCAGCCTAGGTGTCATTTCATCAACATTCTACCATGACACTTAATGAGAATTTCTTTAATGGTAAAAAACCCTCCACCCACTCCTTTGGTTTCCAAGGAAACCTACTCAACTCAATGCAAATGAAGACAAGCCCCAAAAATTTTCTTTCACAAGAATGATTATAAATTTGTGATTTTCAGCATTGTATTGGAGGGAAAAATTTTCTTAATAGAAGTAAATCCCGAACACAACCTTTAGGTTGTCAACTTTTAGGTACCCAAAGCAAACTTATCTAAACCAAGGGAAGGCCTAATATTAATTTTCCCAATAAGAATAAAATTGAATATTAAATTTGGTATTGTTATTGAGGGAAATCATCGAATCAAGTTTGCAAGCTATAGTTGGTTCGTAACATAAGTGGGTTCCAAAGGTATTATTTCATGAGAAGATGTGATCTAATATAATAACGTAAGGCATGTGCATGCAAGCGTTTGTTTTTATTATTATTATCATTATTATTATTATTATATTCCTAATGGGAAATACCTATGTCCTTAATGTCAAGCTTAGGTTATATATACAGATATCTTGGCTTGTTGGATGGCTAGAATGGTAGCTATTTTTTTTGAATGGCATTACTCCACACCCATCAAGAACAAACAAAAAAACAGCCAAAACCCCAACAGAAACTTCCTCTCACCAAACAACATCACACCCCACGTAAAAACATTCCAAACAAAATATTTACATTTACATATAGACCCTGCAAACCGCCACTGGCGCATGGCAGGGGGTGTGATACACCGAAAACCCTATCTACCTTTGACTGCTGTTGACTTCTCTAATACTTTGCAGAAAAAATGATCAGAAATAACTATCTGTCCTGGCAACTATTTCACTGTAACGCTTCATTGTTTTGTCTCAAAGATCACATACGCTACTAACTGGTATAACAATATCAACTATCTCCTCCCCGAGATCCGTAGTGATAAATTTATTAAAAAGCTTCCTACGGAAATCAATTCTTCTATCACTAAGCAAATCCCGACCGAGGGATTCTATGATAACTGAAACACTGCTGTCAAATCTGAAATCTCCCTTAACAAATCTAGCTGCCCTACATTGAACCATCTCAAGGCTGGAAGTTAATCCCACTTTGTGTGGATCCCAAATTGCGCAGCAGTACTCAAGGAGAGGTCGAATCAGGGAGAAGTACGCTATTTCTTTTACTCTCCATGAGCAACCCCGTAGGTTTCTACTAGCTAAACTTTGCGTCCTATTCGCTTTACCTACTACGTTTTGAATATGCTCTTTAAAGGAAAAATTTCTACTGAGCGTAATACCAAGATATTTATGATGCTTCACGAACTGCAATGGATATTCTGAAATATTATACTGTATGCGAGAAACATTAGTGGAACGTGTAAAATTCATGGCTACGCACTTTTTTACATTCAAATCTAACTGCCAATCCCTGCATCAACCTGAAATAAGATTCAGATTGTTCTGTAAGCAAACAATGTCATCTGTGCTTGCAATATCTCTATAAATAACAGTATCATCTGCAAATAGCCTAACCTTACATCAAACATTATCCATCATGTCATTGATATAAATTAGGAACAGAAGAGGACCTAATACACTACCTTGCGGAACACTGGATGTGACGCAAACCTCATCAGAAAAAATTCCGTCCAATGCAACTCACTGTGATCTGTTTCCTAGAAAACATTTTATCCATTCAATAACTTGCTGATTAATCCCATAAGCCATCAATTTTTGAATTATTTTTACATGTGAAACTCTATCAAAAGCTTTTCTAAAATCTAAAAATATGGCATCTGTGCTAATACCCTTATCAGCAGCCTCAACTAAGTCGTTCACAAAAAGGGCTAACTGGGTAGCGCATGACCTACCCTTACGAAAACCGTGTTGACATTCACTAATTGCCCCCTTATCACCTAGAAAACGCATTATAGAACTGGCAATAATATGTTCAATCATCTTACAAAAAATTGACGTTAAGGATATGGGATGATAGTCTTCCGGTTTCTTAGGAATTGGGGTGATATGCACTCTTCTCCATGACGTTGGTACAACGCCTTCATCCAAAGTTTTCCTATAAAATACAAAAAGATAGGGAGAAAGCTTGTCCGCCAGCATTGTAATAACCAGCGATGGCGCTTTCTTCTTGTCAACCTATCGCAACAGCTTTCCTATTCCATCCACTGACAACTATCGGCCCCATCTTTGAGACAACCCTCATAGAAAAATCGTTCGTGTGTCTATTGTCTAAAGTAAAGCTTTCCTGGTAATGTCGATTGAGTAAGTTTGCTTTACCTACCGAATCATTAACTGTTAGTCCCTCGTCATTAACAAGACTAGATACTGAAGACTGACCTGCTTGAGATTCTCGGACATATGACCAAAACTCCTTCTGGTCGCTTCCTAAAGACTCTAAAAGGGTTTTAGATCCAGAAACTCATTCCGCGATTCCTCCTTAACCAATTTTCGTACCTTGTATTTCTGTCATTCAATTTCAAAGTCACCTCCGATCTTCTCTAGTCTCTTCATCCGTGCATTTAAAAACCTTTGCCTCCTATACAACGCCCGTAATTTAGGTTTCATCCAACGTGGTTCCTTACACTCCCTCACAGTTTTAATTGGGATGAACCTAGCTAAGCCTTCTTTAAGTATACGAAGGAACTCTATCCAGCTATCCTCAACGCTATTACTACTCATTAAATTATAAAAGTCGTCCCTGTTAACGTTGATATAATCCCTGAATTCCAAAAATAGAATTGTGTTACCTCACAACCATTCAACAACAAGCAAATCAGAGGTAAAAGAAGAAAAACTTGGAAACTTCCTCTCAACAACAACATCCCACCCCTACCTAACAACAGTCCAAACCAAGGGTAGGAGTAGGGGAGTCAGTTGTATCTGAGGTGTTAAAATCCTATCTTTTTCTGAGTTAGTGGATTAAACACATTCACCGCAGGATTGGGAGAAAAGAGGCCAGTCCTCATTTAGGCCCATCTCTTCTCGATTGACCAGATTTTGAGTGGCCCAAAACAGTGAATGGGACTCGATTGCTACTTGCTTTGGAGTAGTTGATCTCCAGAGTGATTCTCTTCCTGAGGCTTGCCAAAAATGCTGCTTTGTAATTTACCTCCTCCTTTTTGCCCCTGAAGAAGGCATCAAGTTCTATTTTGATTACTGCCTTTTCGAGGGCGATTAGATAATTCGAAAGTCTGGCGGCAGTGCTCCTCGCCTCGAGGCCCCTGAATATATCAGCTACCAGGTCCCTGGGCTTGTTGATGATCTCCTTAGTGATGGCAGTCCAGAGAGATTTAGCTGTTTTACTCTGGAATGCCAGGTGCCAACTATTTTGGGGCACCACGGGCACCCTCCTGATGCCTGCTCTCTTCAGGAACTCACAGTCAGGACATGCGCTGTATGTGAGATGCTAAGCTGCGTCCACATCTCGACCAAGGGTTGGCACCGCTCTCACCATGGCCCAGCACACCATTTCCCTATCTGGCTTACCCTTTATGGGCCAAGAATTTGGGTTGTCCCATCTTTTTATAAACCTGTCATTTTGGGAGGGGGAGAGTGCTATTAAGGCTCTTGCTGATGTCATTTTTGTATGGTATCGAAGGTGTGAGTGAGCCACTGACGGGTATGTAAGAAGTCGCCTCCACATACAGCATCTTGATGGCGTTGACAAAGAACACACCTAGGCCCATCCTGCTTAAGACAGACCAGAGATAACAGTGGTTGATTTTGTCAAAAGCCTTGGATTGGTCTAGGAATACCACTGCGAGAGGTTTACATACTTTGTTGAATATGTCCACTGCATCTCGGATGGTCAAGATGGCGTCGAAAATGCTGGGGTTTGGTATGCAGTATGACTGCTTGATGGAGACAAGCGTACCACTCCAGGAGTCACCTGGAAAGAGCTTTGGGGACGATTTTGTAATCAGTGTTCAATATGGACATTGGCCTCTAGTTCTTTATCATTGTAAGGTCACCACACTTTGGGACCATCGAAATCACCAGCTCTCGTTGTTGTCGGTAGTAACCCCCTTCGGAGAGCATCAGATACCATTTGGATGAATAATTCGCTAAAGTCCTCCCAGAATTTCATATAGAACTCGGGAGTCAGCCCATCCATGCCTGGGGACTTGTTCTTATTCGGGGTTATAAATGCTTCATACAATGGACTGAGTTAGGACTGAGGTCTTCGTTCAAGGCCTCCACTTGCCTGTCAGTAACGGCCTCAAGGGGGTCTAGTATTTCGTCTGGTTGGGATGAAGGGATGATGGGAGCATTGGATATTTCATCAAAATGTTGTCTCACGTGCTTCCTTAAGATCTCTGGGTCATTAGT
Organism: Pachydiplax longipennis; assembly: GCA_036926295.1. NCBI lineage: Eukaryota > Metazoa > Arthropoda > Insecta > Odonata > Libellulidae > Pachydiplax > Pachydiplax longipennis. Next base: position 17,389,681 of record JAVFKF010000024.1, on the reverse strand, counting down.
AATCCTCCCCTAGATGAGAAGCCACTCTATGTGTCTCAGAGTCACCCTTTGGGACCACTAGGCCACTGCAGGTGCTGCTGGGGCATCATTCTATGTTAGCTGCTCCCACCCCATTCTTGCTATTCTGCTGCATATAAACATGAAAATCTTATGTTCCCCAGATATACGAGTCATGGGATCTCCCACCAAAGCGAGCATTAATGCCACACATTTTCAAATTGTAATCTGCCACCTAATGTGTAAAAATGATGAAAGAAAAGTACCTATTCCTAAATGCTTAGGTAGCACTTCAAATTATGAAGAAAAGTCAGAGAATCTACTCTATGCGATTTACACTCTAAGTTAACCTTCAACTAGGACACATTATCAGAGTATTAGATGTTTATTTAAGAGCTAATAACAGTTTAGATTTGCATGTTCTTACTGTGGTAATCTTTCCTATTAAAGTATATATGTTCCCTTCCTAAGAGGAACAATAGCAATATGAGTGCAATCGATTGCTCCCAGAACATCAGGAAATCCTGACTTCTCCATGAACCTTTGAGTCAATAAACAGATAAAATAAGAGTAAAATTTACAGAGTTAATATTAGCGTAAATAAAAGTTACCTTCTATTGATTGCCATCCCCTCCCTTTCACTCATCTGGAACTTGATCTAATGAAACAGCAGAGGCTGGTTAATTGCACCACTTTCTTTCTTTATGCTTTTACCAACCTCTGATTGGGACATGGCATGAGTATAATCCTGTCTTACCCTTCTTTGGTAGCTACCGCAGGCAAAAAATTAAGTGCAAAAAGAATCTGCGGTAGAAAAGGAAGAACACAAACGTTATATAAATACGATACATCACCGCCTAGGTGTATCGCATATGCCGCTCCACCATAAGGAAATTAATATATAACGTGATAATACCCTTAAATGGACTGGTATTCCACTACTTCTTCTTGGCTGCCCTAGCAAAGGTGCACGTCTTTCCATTAAATAGATTACTCCTTCCTGGGGTAACCTAAATAACTTGCAAAAATCCTCTGCGGGCATTGAAAATAGATCTGTAGAATCTCTAAGGAATCTATGGTCCACTGTTTCTAACTTCCTCAATTTCTTCTGCATGTAATAATACTGCAAACAGATACCCTGTCATCTTTGCTGTTTATATTCCATATACTCTGCGATCTTTGGTAAATTATCATTGTACTAGATGGCCTGGTGAAATTGGTATCACTTACAATTTATTTGATTATAACTTTTGATCAGCAATAATCTATCCTAATCAACCTACCAACTCCAATTTATTTAGATCATAATACTGGCTGCATTGTGTATAGTTTGAATTTCAATGTAAAGCTTTTTGATAAACTATGCTTTTTGTTTTGTTTGCCTGTGCATATACAAAGATGATGGTTATCCAACACCCAACATATAGTTGTCCATGTGCAAAACACAGAAACTCCAAGTTGATTCCACAAACTTCCGACAGCTAGCCTTGTGATTTGTGTATGGTCACCGCAAAGAACAGACAGACAGGGAAGCGCAGCTGGTTAAAATTGAATGGCAAGTCCATTGGAATCATTGGGATACATGGAACCAGTACATCTCTCCTTGGTATTTTACCCTTAATAATAGTTGATGTTATTCATTAGCATTTTCACAGCCAGTCTCGTTCCATTGCATAGTCGAGGTTGATTAATGTTATGATGATGACTGAGTCTACTTTTAACTGCAACTAGTGAGGTGGTAGTCAAGGCAATTCCTGCGAATTCAAACATTCTGTGGGATAATTGACCACCTCATCCTGGTTAATAACTGTGTCGACTGATTTGAAGGAAAACAACTGTCCCAAAATGAGATTTTGAATGGTTCCATTGAGATCATGGACATCTTTGTTTTTCACCGCCAGTATTGCTTGTTCGCTCAGCCAATTATGGTTTTTGAATTGTTGCACTATGTCTGGAAAAACATGCTGAATGAGCTCCTTCTTCAATTTTGTCAACTGACAGAAATCTGTGGGTAATGTGATGAATCCGGTCAACATGTCTGTAATTTTCCCATTACCAATGCCCCAAAATTGCTTCAGAAACACATCTGCACTTTCATCTTGTTGCAAAAACACTCACATGTTGGTCATCAATTGGAGTGTCTTCAAATGCTGCCATAAATTTGATGATTTTAAACATGTATTTAGTTTGTCAGCTACTGTTGATTGGGGAATAATTAGAAGTCTGATGAAAATCACTGGACAACAGAATCATGGCTCCACCAAAAATGTATTGGCTGTTGGAAAGATCTTTCAAAGTTCTGTCCAGTGCCTCCAGTGACCTTTTTTGGGCCATCGTGCATTTGCCCCAAATGATCAATTTGCATAACTGGAGAATCTTCCCCATTGAACTGTTTTTGGTGATGTTGCCTACGGGTGTCTCGTTGATTTGCATGTTCAGTGGCAATTTCAAGGCAGAATGCGCAGTTTGTCCGCCTTCGAACAAAGTCGCTGCTATTCCAGACAAAGCCAATGCTAGGGCAACTTCTTTCCGCGATCGGATCCTTGAGGAGATGAATGTTTTCTTTAGATTTACTGTTGGTTCAAACGGATGTATGACAATCGTTCAGTCTCAATTTCGACACACATGTCAACCAAAAACTGATGGAAAATACAGCGACACATCAAAATGTGATTTAGTTCACCTTCACGGATCATGAGTCTGTATGCTATTCATAGCACTTACTTTTTTTATTGGCTTCAGTGTCTGCAATCTTATTCATTATACAGTTTGATGTATTGAAATCAACAAATTAATTATTAATTCTGTTGGCCCTAAATCCACTTACCTATCACTTGATTAACCATGTTGATGTTGAAATGGTATCCATTTTCATCCTGCCAGAAGATTAAAGGATGTTGTAGCTTATCATAAGTCCTGTGTGTTTTGGACATGTTTCAGTTCATTATTCTTACGATGAAGCATGATACCTCTAGATCCCAAATTTTCTCCAATAATAACAACAGCCACATCGTCAATTGTTGGTGAATTAAGCCTTCTTGCATGCTCACCTGCAGACCTTTTGTCAACCCATGACGATATTATGGTTGTCAGAAGGCATCCGATCCAACGCAATTTTGAACGTTTTGATTAATTTGTTGTTCTGATGGAGAAACGTTTGCAATTCTTTCACAGCAGTTTGCTTCATTGTTGGATTGTGAGCACAGCGCTGATCAACTTCTGCATCCGAATTGCACCTTGAGATAATTTTGTAAATAATCGATGGTCCGCATCTGGTAGTGGTAACAGCACTCCTAGTAAGTGATGTATTTGTTCTTGGATTTGCAGTGGTGTGTGGAATGGTATAATGAATTCTTATAAAATGGTGAATGTCACAAAAGACAATTATGTTGTAATTACCTCGAAAATGGGTATGAAATTGTCCTATACTATATGCGTTGTACCAAACGATGCTATTTGGAAACAACTGATGTATTTTTGAATGTTGGCCAAGAAATGGGTATAATAATTTCCCATCCCAGAGACTAATGAGCGAAATGGATCTGGTGGTGGGACCAATTGTGGTAATTTCACTTTTCCACCTGCAAAACTCAATCCAGGAGATTCAGCACTATATTTCAATGCCTTACAATACAGATGAATGACTGATGTTCACCAATTGTTATTGATCTGTCCATACAATAATCAATTTCTGGTTCATAATGGAATGCTGCTTGTTCAGGTTCACAGGAGCGCTACATTGGCAGAATTGCTCATGTTCGTTATGTAGTGCTTGCAGTTGTTGAGTTTGATGTGCACAAACTCTTTGCATTCTAAATGTATCCACTTGTCTTTCATTTTCAGTCTTTCTCATATGCCATTCTGACATAACCAATACAATGTTATCATTATCTGTTGCTCGCTGGTCATCAGCTCGCTTTGCATGTGAGGTTGCACATTTGACTGACTTCAATGACCTATGTCAACTCATCTTCTCCTCTCCATTGTAATGAACACTTTAAAACAACACGTAATTATGTCTTAGTTGCTCAAATCTGTCAATTTTACCTTAAGAATTTTAAAATATTGAAAACCTCAAAGAAAGTCCTCAGGTCAAGTCAATATGGGTAAATTGAATGCCTCATAAGTCCTCGAGTCACTCTAACATTTGTGGCTATGTCTTAAAATTTGCTATTTGCTTATTAATTTGTTACAAAAAATTATTTGAAATTTATTACATTTTATAGAACTCCATGGAAAGAATGAAATGAAGAAAAGTTTTGTTACAGTTAGACAATCCTCCATGAAGCCATCTATTGAAAGTAATCCAAAGTGGCGATTCCCTATTTTGAGTTTTTGATTTTCAGCTGTTCTTTTGGGGTCTCTCAGTTTCTTTTATTGTATAAACCACCCTTGTATTAGATCAAACAAAAAAATATTCAAATCAGTCAAGCCGTTTTTGAGTTTTTGCTAGACTAACAAACACCAATTGATTTTCATATATAAGTAAAATATAGTCAAAACAAAGTCAGTTTCCAAATCTCATAAATTCTAAAGATTTATAGTAAGTCTCTGAGTATGAAATGTAATTACCTGTATATTTTGGATGGAATAATCCTACTTTATTTCATTGTAGGAACTTTTGAATGAATTGAAGTTGGCACGACTCTCTGTGACTGGACGACCAGCTGTTAGTGCTCAAGATTCTTTGCTATTGACAATATGGGTTTTGCGTGATGAAGAAGCTTTCAGATCAGTAGTAGATAGATTTAGTTTTAGTAGAGGCCATCCACATAACATATTTGTGAAGATGTGCCAATTCATCATCTCCAAGTGCAAAACATATATCAAATGGCCAGAAGGGCATGAAGCTACAAAGAATTAACAAAACTTTCAAGATCTTAGGGAGAATACAATCCCAAATGTGTTTGGTTGTGTTGATGCTATGCACATACCCATTCCTGGACCCCAGGATGGCAATTCTAATCATAATAGAAAAGGTTGACATGCTTTACTAATATAAGGCATTTGTAATTCAAAACTAGATTTCCTTAATGTATATTGTGGCTGGTCCGGTTCAATTAATGATGCTAGGATATGGCAAAATTCACCAGTTTTCAAAAACTTGAAAGAAATCCCAGAGACTTACTTCCTCCACATTCCTAGTTGATTGGAGACTCAGCTTATCCATTAAGAACATTCATGATGGTACCTTATCATGATAATGCACATTTAACTGCTAAAGAGAAAAAATTCAACAACTTATTAAGTAGCACTAGGGTTGTTATTGAACAGGCATTTTGAAGATCGAAAGGCATGTTCAGAAGACTGAAATACCTTCATGTTAATAACCTACAGTACAACAAATGTTATATTTTCATGCTGTATTTTGTATAATATTTCTCTTAAAGAAGATTATGAGGAAGGATATTTTGTAACATGATTTAAATGATACTGATGATGATGACTTGGTGAATCAAGCCATAGCTGTAACAGATTGTGCTGCAGAAAAAATTTGAAACGACCAACGACTGTCTTGTAAATATTTTTATTATATATTATTCTCCCTCATGTCTCAGAAATAAATACTCTCTAATTGAAAGCTCCTGCTTTTTCTTTGGGGGAGTGGAAATACTTGTGGGGCAAGCTACTGGAATGTCTAAATCAGAGCCATTCAAACAAAAACTTTCATCCATTGAACCGAGGTTCTCAGCCGGTGGAGAGATTCAGGCCTTAGTGGCTAGAACCTGGTCAAAATATTCCCAGGACAATGATCCTTCCCACTTTGCTGTTTTTTTCTTATTAGCCTTATAAGTACCTAAAAGATATTTATTTATATTTGTATTTTGAATCACATAGATCCAGGGTTACTCTATAAACACTGATTTACATAATTCGTAATTAAATACTTTCCCATAACTTCTTCTTTCTGCAAACTGGTGGAGTAAAGTCCCTTTATCATAATTAACGTGTGAATCAGCAAATAATTAAGATAGTGTATTATATGTTTAATCCAATTTTATCCACAATGAAGTCTCAATATTGCCCAAAATAAAGACAGAATTTCTTTACTATTCCTTCTCTCTCACTAATGGCTTAATGATTCAAGCAAGATTTTAAGCAGAATATTTTATAGGAAGTATGATTAAGTGGATGAAAGAGGTCTATTGGTTGAAAAATATGCAAATGAAACTAGGAAAAAGCATGCAGAATAATAAAAAATAAAAAAAACATAACTGTTCACAGCATTAAATTGTTCATAACTGCTATCCGTTTTTGTATGCCATCTCTGTCATCTTGAATGATCACACCCTCTTCTACATTTCTTCTAAGACTGGCTCTTATTCTTCTTAGTCGATTTCATCTTCAATTGATAAATTATGTAACACTGCACAAGCATGAATAAAATGAATGGCATCACGGATTTTCCTAAATTGGTAAAGCTGTCTGAATTTTTGTTTTAATACACCAAAAGTAGGCTCTATTACGTACCTGCAATTGAATGCCAAAGAAGCAAGTACACTAACTTGTATAAAAAATCAGAATTACAATGGAAGAAACTACTATAGATAATATTTACCGGTTTTTTGATAGCAGGTAATTATAATTTTTCTGTCTCCTATTCAAATTCCCAAAATCTTTAAAATCTTTCGGGAGAAATGTCCCCCATGTCCCCTCTGTCCCCCAATATAAATGAATCTTGGCATTTCTAATAGAGGAATATAGAGGAGATGCTTTCAATACTGTCGTGCACAGAGCCAGACTACTTTTGCTTATGTTGAATCGATCTGCTATATCTCTATATGGTGCTACTTCATTCCCTGCGAACAATAAAAAAACTGCGATGAATTTTGCTGCTGAAATTTTCGGAGAGTTGCCGGTTTGAGAATTGAAATATTCCGATGGTTCAAATTTTTCTGTTGTATCCTTGGAAGCTTTTCGGCTTATCCTAAAATGTTCGCGGGTACCCGTTTCATCCGCTGGGTCCCATATACTTGCCGCGTATTCGAGATAGGGCCTGACCAAGGAGAAATAACATCGCTCTATAACTTTCTCTTCGCATCTACCGACAGTACGCTTAATAAAGCCGATCTTTTGAAGGAATTCTCTAATTTGGGAAAATCAAATCCTACCGGCGGCGAACGAAGTTGGTCCGACACCACGAAGGACTTATTCAGATGGGGTTGCCAACTCACCCGTTTTCGCTGGTACACTCCTGGAATCGGACGATAAATTTCAGTCTCCCGTAGTGAGGGTCCGCTTTTACTCAACAAAACGTATATATGTGTTTTCTTATTCGGTAGGTTCGCTCCGGGAGTGCATCTTTTATCGATCGCCTAGAGATCGCAGGATTAAATTTCGGAATTGATTTGATCCGAACTCATCATTCTACACCTATTTCCATTAAAAACCTGAAACATTCAATCGAAAAATTTAATTCGAATAAACCACGCTCATAATTTTTAGCCCAGAAAAGGGCCATTCTTTCGGAAGAGACGACGGAAATTCACCTACGGTCACTCCTAAACCCGTTTTACCGACACCACAGCACCGGAGGGGGTCTTCCCCTCAGGAGCCGCACCATGTCCGACATGGAAGAAGACGAAATCAATCCATCTGACCAGCTATCCGAAGAGGATCAAGACGACCTCAGTGATAGTCTTACGGATCATCATGCAGACCATCAAACGCTTACCAACGCTCAGCCGCACTTCAAAAATACAGCCTCACGGACATCCTTCGAAAGGTGAGTACCACTGATTCCACTAACCTTCCTCTCTCTCCTCAAATGAATATCAACCTGCTAGATCCAAACGAAACCTCTCGTCCTCTCCTCCAACCCACCTAATATTCCCTTAAGGAACTCTCTCTATCTCAACCTCAACCAAAAAAACCTCTACTTCTACCACCAATATCACCCCTCCCAACCCAACTCTAAAGTAATAATACCTTCAATCAAAGAGAAACTGTTTAAAGAATGGCAACAATTTATTATGACATTTAAATCTATGTGTACTCGCCAACCTGTTTTTGCGTAAATGCTCGTTATTACAACGAGAATTATCGAGATACACTTTTATAAAGAACGTTTTTCCTTAAATATTTGTGGATTACAACGAGAGATTTCGAATTACACCTTTCAGAACTGTGTTTTCGCGTAAATATTCGTTATTGCGATGAAAGATATCGAATTACACTTTTCAGAACTGTGTTTTCGCGTAAATATTCGTTATTACGACGAGAGATATTGAATTACACTTTTCAGAACGCTGATTTTGCGTAAATGTTCGTTATTACGACGAAAGATATCGAATTACACTTTTCAGAACGCTGTTTTTGCGTAAATATTCGTTATTACGACGAAAGATATCGAATTACACTTTTCAGAACGCTGTTTTTGCGTAAATGTTTGTTATTACGACGAGAGATATCGAATTACACTTTTCAGAACGCTGTTTTTGCGTAAATGTTTGTTATTACGACGAGAGATATCGAATTACACTTTTCTGAATTCTGTTATTGCGTGAATGTTCGTTATTACAACGAAAGATATCGAATTCCACCGTTCTGAAGAAAGTTTTTCCGTAAATATTCGTGGATTACAGCGAGAGATATCGAATTACACTTTTCAGAACGCTGTTTTTGCGTAAATATTCGTTATTACGACGAGAGATATCGAATTACACTTTCAGAACGTTGTTTTTGCGTAAATGTTTGTTATTACGACGAAAGATATCGAATTAGGCCCTTTTCACACACAACGGTTTTTGCCGTACGGTCGGTAATCCCCACAGCTTATCAACCGTATCACGGCGCAATTCCTGAAGAAGTATATGGAGCCTTTCACACTAGCGACCGTACGGTTTTTTGCCGTCCATCGCCTTGTAGCGGCCGTGTCATCCACTGCCATTATTTTCTTACAATCCAACTTATAATGATGATTATTCAGCCAGATTACTACTTCACTAGCTTCGTAAATGTTCGACCGATCATTTGAATTGAGTTCATTCAATTTTCGCTTTAAACTTTGTTGTTCCTGCTATTGCTAAGTGTTTCACCGTCCAACATTTTTGAAACTGCCATTACATTCTTAAAATCCAACACAAAAGGCTAATTTTTCTTCAATTGCTCATTGTATCATCTGGATGCATAAAAGTCACATGAGATTAATTTTCGAGTAACCACATATTAGTAAAAAATTATTTAATTAGAACGTAACTTTAAAAATTTCGTCGTGCAGTATAATTTACACGTCGCCTAAAACTTTTTGATTTTTCGCGTGAGGAAGAACTTGTCGCGAGACAAATCGAGATAAATGTTGTAATTTTCATTTACAGTTTGTTTCGTGATGATATCTTGAAGTGAACTTTACTTTTCTGTATTGTTCCCTCTCATGTAGTTTCCTGGTTTCTTTTGACTTTTTCAGCACATCTTTTGCCTATATTAACTATGTTTTTATCATTCGCTGTTGAAAGTAACCAGTCATCTCTCTCATCATTCTATTTTATCGCCACAATGTTCTTTGTTTGACAAGTTCCCTACTTTTCTGGTAATGAAAACAAATATTTTTATTCCCAATTTTTCATTTCGATGGTATATTGACTAAATGTCAGACGCCTTTTTACTAAAAACAATGATTCATCAAATATTAAATAATGGTAAGTTTGAAATCAATCACTGAATCCTCCTGACTCTCATTCCTCTTTTTATTTCGAGAAAACAACAAATTCACTGATAGCAGAGAAGACTGCAATAAAATTCAATATTCTATATCCTTGTCACGGGTCAACAATTATATCAATGGATGAATTTTCTTTTAAATTCGCGTTGAGGTGCAGGTTATTTCATCTTCTTTTCCCATATCCTGCCTTTTCAAGGATATTATTATCTTTTTCGATCTGCAGGCACGTCCTACAATACTTTTTCCACCTTTTTTATTAACTGCAGCACGATTCATACTTTCCACTGTTTTAGCGGTATAGTACAGCTAGTTCCAAAAAAAGTTACCACCTAAGCCGTAACCCGCATAACAGGTAGTGAATTCCTCCGAGCGAGCCTTAAGAAGTGAGAGAGAGAGAGAGGAAAAACATGGCGGAGATGGTCTGTTTGAGTCATAACTCCGCCTGCAGAGTTGAAATGGATTTATTTGCTTTGTTAATATTGCAAAGATTTATTAGTATCCTGAGTTTGGTGGCATTGGCCTAGCAGAATAGTATTATAACAATACGGATGTCGTAATGCAAGAATTCAGTTATTATAAAATGGTTATAACGAATCAGTATATATTCTAGCATTGCTTCTCGCACAGAGGAAAACGTCGCACACGAGGTCCCGTTATTCCTAGGAAACCGAGGCAAACCCCCTTCCCCTCATAAAATTTGAGTCTGAGGGCGAAAGGCACGAGCATGTCGAAGGAAATTTTCGCAAAATCTGCCTCTGAGCCGCTCTGAGCTTATGTTTAGGACTGGGATGGGAGGAAGAAAATTTCTGCGCAGTTTGAATCGGTGTCGGACCAAAAATGTATAGACCTCGAATTCGACGCCTTTGCTTGCAAAACTCTGCGGTTATAATGGGTGGTATAATATAATATAATAGTAGCTAATATTATGCATCGTTCAAGAGAGCAGTTATTAGCCTTTAAAATTATATACCAAAGGAGTCTACATCGATCACCAGTTTTATCACAGCCTGTGTGAATGCAATCTACACAAGTAAAGTAAGGCACACTCATGGCCATAACTAGGCTATTACATTAATATGCTACATTAAAAAACAATAAGTAAATATATAGTATGAAGTCTCGAGGCATTCTCTGCGTATTTTAGATAAATTTTATTTCATTTGATAAGCATCGAAATTAAAATTCGATCGATAAAAAATCAGTAAATTTTATCATCTATGCAGTTGGAATTTTTTCTATACCGTCCAAATCAATTGAGAGAAAATGTGCTTGGATCGATTTTCCTGAATGAATAAAGATGACGGATACGAGACTACCATCTTTCACATTAATTTTGAATTAATTAATTTTTTCGGTGTCATTGAAGTGTGAATCGAATAAACTTGATTACTTCTGTGATTCCTCTTGAAATGTTTGCAGTCACAAACCATTACGTTCTTAAACATTCTTCTCGCTATATTTATCACCTTTAAAAGTTCTAAAATACACAAAAAGATAGTGCGAATGAGGTTTGGTCATAATGCTCATTGAATGCTACTGTTAGCTATGAATGTAAAATTTTCAATTAAATTTGAATGTATACAAAGCTACCTACATTATTTATATTTCAATTGTTTATTATAACGTTTACAATTACTATAATGTAGAAAACGATAAAAAATATGCAAAATAATAGGGACTTGGTGAAATAGTTTTTCCCAGGGCCTTTTTACCTGTAATTCCAACCCTGTAATATCACATGGGGAAGCGCATATGAGGCTCATGTTGAAATTTTGCTCCCCTCGGTTGATGGCTGACCCTGCGTAACTCATATTTTTCGACAGAATTTTAATGATTGAGATGAATGGGTGGTGGTTTGCTATGGCTAGTCTATCTAAATATTTATCGCTCGGTGATATTGAAAATATTCCTTCGTATTTAAAATGTATGGCTATGAGAAAATTTTCATCTCTCCACATTCCATGACAAATTTGAAAAGCAAGATAGAGGAGTGATTGGAAGAAGTGGTTAAAGCAATGAATTCACCAGGACTTCAATAGGGGGACTGTTTTGATAGAGATAGGGAAGTGAGAAACGACGGCAACAGTAATACATACACTCACGTGAATTTAACAACCGAAAGTGTAAGAGGTATGTTAATTCCAGATTTTTGGATGAATCACAATAGGTAATGGCATTTCTTGCGTTCCTCGTCGACCAATTGATTACTTTGAGTAGGAGCAACGACCTCTTTCAAAAGTATAACGCACTCACTCACCTCAATTTTCTCATCCAACATATATTTTTTCCGTTTATGACTGCCTCCAGAGAAACTACTCATTTATCCAATTTAAGTAATATCTTAGTCAAACATGGTTAACATTCAAATATACAGGATATAACGTCGATGGCTTACCATACTTTCAGAAATTTCCTTCTGATGCATCAGTTTATTCCCAGGATTCCGAAATTGTATACAATAGCGATGTTCAATGTTTTGTAGCAACCTTCTTTTAATTCTATAAGAAAGTTCGAGCAGTTAACTAAGCCAGTACCTAAATCATCATCTTATCAGCAATTTATTTTGGAAAGAGATTCCGAGGTCTTTTCAAACCGATAGAAATTGCTAACATTAGTATTACTATCTTTGCAAGCCAATGGTTTATTCTAAATAACTTTAGAGATATAATTTATCGGTAATCGGCGTATAAACTTCAAGTTTCTGCGACGTTGAATATGCGGAGTGTCTACAATTCCGTATTTACATTTCAATTCATATTTTAGTGACATTATAATAGAAACTTTAGTCGATCTAGTAAGATAATCTTCCACGCTCTATCAACTTTGTATCATAGATGTTGTAAGAGAAGTGAAACGATTTGGTTCTCGTAAGCGTAAGGAATAGATATTAGATGACATTTCTCTAGTCCATTGTTCATTTCTCAAGTTATTTCAAACTACGAAATTTTGAGCTCAATATAGAGACAAAATAAAGCATAAAAAATAATATTTATAAATAAACAATCATTGACGAGGAGCTATTTTTTCATTTTTGTCGTTGAATTAGTTATTTAGTATAAGCTAATACAGTTTATGCCATTCACTTTAAAAGCAGAATATAGAGATACTATAATTCTGATATGATACACCCAAAAATTGTTAACTTTATGTTATCGTTCAGATTTTCCGAAGGTCCTATTTCAACTAGAATGATCTTCCTTGCATTACTATTTTAAAAAATTCGAAATATCTTGGCAAAGATCGTAGAGAATTATGATGTGCCTAGGATGAAGGATGTTACGAAGGTCCTTGGAGTGAATGTTGGAATAATGGATTACATATAGAACCAAGAATATTTTAACAGCTAAGGTATGAATCATGAGAATTAGAGGAATATTTTCATGTAAGTCTGTTTACAATCCATTGGTTTCTATTTTTAACGTATTCTTCCATGACTCCTTTCACCCATCATTCATAATTATTGACGGTGATTTTTCCTTTAATTATTATAGATATTATGCACCATTCTAACAATTCCTGTTATATAGTTCACTTGAGGCATTCAGAAACCGAAGCAGCGATCATTAATCATTAGTCTCACTTTCACCTAGCGCATAGTTCTGAAAATCATTTCAGTATAACAATGGAAATCGTGTTGTGGGTGTTTTCACACCCCCTGACATACGTCATACGGCGGCTCGCCGGGTATAAATGAAAATGTAAATAAACCAGGTGTTAACGTGTAAACCTGCAATATGCAAGTATAGAAAACCTGGAATTTATACGCAATATGCAAATCAGTCTTAAGGTTCTGATTTTCCATACTAACTGTTGTTTCTTAACCATCTTAAACTGTATTCCTTGCAAGGAGTCCTGAATGGTCGTCTACCTCAAAAATAGAGTTGAATATCTTCATTCCCTAAGGGAATACCCGCGGCGAAGATTACAAATCGCGGATCCACCATTTCCCACCTTACTTGTGTTCGGTCGCCGCCACCATACCCTAACCTTAGATACCTGCTCAGCAGGGGTGCGGTCGGGAATCCTCATTAGCGCTTTCAAATTCGCTACCACGGATACATACGACCATCCACAACATGCCGAAAAGGGGGTTTTTCTTCTCAGAGTGGAGTTCACCTTCACCCATCGGCCGTTTTATGGTTCCTTTGAGAAAATAGACAATACCTTTCGATGGACGAAACAAAAGAAAAAGAAGTAACAAAGGAATGAATAGGGGATACTCCTAGGGCCAGTGCGGAGGGCCTCCCCTCTCTCTGAAAGACTTAGTAAAACCTCAGACGCGAATTTGTCAGAAACTGCCAAATCTCATCTCAAAATCATAATGCTTCATCTGATACCATCATCACGAATGCCTGGTGGAGGAACAAAATGACGTGTTGACACATATATTCTAAAATACCTAATGCTCCGTTATTTGTCGTATCAAGCAAATTTTATACTTCTCTGTATCGCAGAATAATTCAACAGCAATGAAATCTAGTCAAAATTTGCACCACGGGGCAAGAAAGAGATTTATCATCAGATAAAAGTTGGGACAGCATAATTTTGCAAGGAACATGAACTTGATTTAATTAAAGGGATAGTTTTTCTGGGACTGGCAATGAACAATATTTTCGGATAAGTGTTACGAGATGCTGGCGTTAATTTCGTCGTAAACTAATTTTTAATTCGATACGTGAAAAAACTTTGTAGTCCTCAGTATTAATATTAGGAGTGCTACTATTCTAATATCTATGTTATTTTCTAAAATACTAAATTAGCAAGTTGAATTTTAAACAATTGCCTTAGAAAATGATGATAGCACACTAATTAATATTTTACTTTCTATCAATTGATTTGGTGGTATTTAAAATTTTTATACTATTTGATGTGATTATTTGATGTAGTTGATCGTAATTTACTTGGTTTACTTAATTGTAATAAGTTTTGGGTCTAATTTTCAGAGCTCTTTACCAGGTCGACTTAAAATGATTCTTTCTACTTGTATTCGCCCAGATAAAGTTTCTTTTCATCTTTGCTTTCCTTAGTAGGTTTCGCAATGTTTTCATGCTCCCCTTCTCGATAGCATTTTTCTGCAACATAAATTAGTTGAAATACAGTTGATTGGGTTCTTATTCATAATTATTCTTTATCTCCTTACAGAGTTATCGTTCATGTTTCTATTTGAGTCATAGTCGTGAATTTCCTCTAAATAAATTTAAAAGTTCCTCCTGTAGGCGACAAGAGCATAAAAAACGTAATAATATAATCCTTTTTAATCTTGCAATGACATAATTTTTTATTGGATAATTGAAGCAGCTAAAGTAAGTTTACCCGACGCCTCCAGAGAAAGGTGAATTACGCAGAAATCTCTGGCCGAAATAAGGAAATCCGATTTTCATTCATTTTTTAATACTATGTTGCAGACATAGTAAAAAGTAGCACTAAATATAGTTTGACTAGATGCTAATAAAGACGGTACAAATGCGTTCAACGCGTTTCACAATGGTTTAAAAAGGCGCCTTCCTTCCAAGAGCCAATAGAATGCGTGGAAAACTCTAGACTCGCTCTCTTCGAGCTTCACGTCTGTTATGCGGGTTGCGGCTTAGGTGGTAAGTTTTTTTTGGAACTAGCTGTACAGTCGTCCAAGAAAAAATCGAACGGTGTACTACGTGGTGCATAAGATTGAGGGGTTTCAAATGCCACTCCTTACCCCTTCCACCCGCCCTTCTATTAGCTATTGGCAACACCGGAATATTCTCCTGAAGCCATCCCTTCAACCTTACCGTGGGCCGCAAGGCCCGCGGTCGAATTTTATGGTATGGTCTACGAAACACACAGAGGTCTTGAGAGGCCGTTTCTGCGGACAGAAGCCGATTTCCAAAATATTTTCGTACGGACTAAAAAACTTATTTGTTTAGAAGTCCATTTCGATCGAAAACGGTCATTCTTCATCTTTGACAATGTTATTGTCGATAACTTAGCGTTCAAACATGGGTGATATTGATGGGCGGAATTTCCTAAAAATTTTCCCCCTATTCGCTCTTAATATCTGCCCGGTAGAATTGCTTCATTATCCACGAAAGTTATTCGAAAGCATAACGCGTATTGTGTTCTTGAATTTTATAAGGATTATTTACTCCATTTACCCTTATGTCTGTTAAAAAACAGTATATTCTAGGTTTACTTCCAAATCACAATAAATAATAAAGATTCGACGTTATTTCTAAGAAGCTCAAAATATTTGGAATGGTATTTGAGGACTGTAATTTTGAAGCTTTCAACGAATTAATTCATAAGTATCTAATATAATAATCACGAATGTGTGTATAATTGAATGAAAATTCATCTACTTTTGAGTTATTCTGTATCGATTTCTTTAATTTTAAATTTTCTAAATTAATCCTATGGTTGTGTTCTTGTATGTGTTGCGCAACGCTGGATTTATAAATTTGGTTGTGTCTGAAGTGAGATAAGTTTCCTTTGAATCTATTCTCTATTTTGCGTTTTGAATATTAGATTCAAAGAATAGATTCAAAGAATAGATTCAAAAGAATAGCTTTAAAGAACACTTAGCTCACTTCAGACACAACCAAATTAATACATCCAAAATGTCATTGGTGCATTCAGAGGTCGCTGACACGATCTCAATGACCACCAGGCTATCTAGTTTCCTCCCTTTGTGTCCACATTCCAAAGGGTTCTCCGCGAATGCAGATTGGGAAGTTCCCAATCGGTAGCACCTTAGATGTTCGGCCACTCTCACCTTTATCTTTTTGCCGCATTGTCCGATATACCCCATCCCACAATCATCAGAACTGAGCTGGTAAACCCCCGGTCGGTCTTTGTCTTCCACCTTATCTTTCACAGGCGGTAATGACCTCTCTAGACTGCATGAAGCGTAGAAACCTGCTTTCGAGTGGGCAGGTAGAAATAATATTGTATACTGTAGATGGTATAAAACTGCACCTTGTAAATGAAAGTTGAAATAATATATGCTTTCGTTCTCAAAGCATTGATAATTTTCGTTGAAATGATTCCGAAGATAACAATATAAATAAATTGTAATATTCTTTCAGCTACTAAATAAACAATACTCTCCACATCGATATCTTTATGAAGGCTAGAGTTTAACATTACGGGGGATAAAATGGAACTTTCAGAAGGAAAATATTCGGATCCTCTCTTATTTAAAATATATAAAACCATTGTGATAGTTAAGAACGATATTTATCCCGATTACTCTAGCGACAACTTCTTCCTCGAATGAGAAACCAAAAAGTTTTAGGCGACGCGTAAAGGCCTGAACCCACCGGTGCGGCGACGCAGCCGCATGCGTTTTTATGATGGTACCTGGTGCTTCCTCTGCGTTCGTCACGTACTCAAATTCAATGGTTTCTTATGGGGCCGACCCCACCGACGCGGAAAGCGCCGTCCGGCGGATTAGTTCAAGGGATTAGTGCAGCGTTTTCGCGCCGGCAAATACGCCGCTCGGCTACGAACTCTGCATGCACAATTTTTCGATTTGCCGCAGCCCGTTTGCAATCAAATATTGTCGTTATTTTGATTAATTTCCTCAAAAGGATGCTTGTACACGATACCTTAACAATATCTGTACACCGTGATAAGTTTTCAGAACAATCAAAGCGATAGTACTCCGTAGAATCTCGTCCCCGTAAAGTACTGCAAAAATGATACGTACGATGTGTTTTCGGCATACAAGTGACTGTTTTCGGCCAAGAGTTGTATAGTTTTGATACTTTTTGTCGCAAGACGTTCAAAATTATCAATAAAAATTCTTGCGACAGAATGTTTAATTTATTTATGTCAAGCATATTTACTTTACTTAATTGTATGTTTCCTCAATGTAATATATGCGGCAATTAAAATAAAGTAACAGGTGTGTGTTATATATACTCCCTGCGCATATAATAGGCTACCTTTTATTTACCTAAAGGTCCCCAGTTCGAACCCAGACAATAAAAACCGTTCTCGTAATAAATGCACGCAAACCTCACTTTTATCGGTTGCAGATTACATTTCCTTTGCAAAATTAAATTAGAAATAATAGTCGTTCGAAATCGAAACTAGCACCAAAAGAAATAAAATATGTTAATAGGAGTCATTAATATTCTGAAATTTTAACATTTGCAGTTACGAACAATTTGCGGGATCGATTTATTTACAGGGGACGATCATTTGGTTATCAGCTCGGGGTTTGTGTTCATTTTTACTTAAAACTCAAGAACAAGAATTAGTGAAACCTTAAAAAATGCGTATTATGAAAATCCATCCCCTAAGAATGAATAAAAGTTTTTCGTCTGTGATATTGGTTCTCGTTTCGACCCCAGGTGGATCCAAGCGTAATCGACCGTAATAGAAACAGATGGAGTTCATTTTAAGTTTTTCCTAATACTAATGATAGACAAGAACATGTGTTGGGCAAAGGAAAAACCCAACATCGACGATGAGATGAAAGGGAAAATGTATCTTCAATATATTGAAGGCAATCTTGCTAAAAACGCGTGCGAAATGTCGAACCAAACAGACGAGCTCCTAAATCACGACTGGTGGTCGTTCTTGCCGCAGCCGCGCCGGTGGGGCCTACCATGCGGACAGGGTGCATTTCTACGTCACCTAACGGGACTTTGGCCCCCCTCCCAAGTGTCATAAAAACGCGTTGCGGCTGCGTCGCCGCACCGGTGGGTTCAGGCCTTAAGTTAGACTACGCGACGAAATTTTCTTAAAGTTACGCTCCAACTAAATAATTTTTACTTAGATGTGGTTACTCGAAACTTAATCTCACGTGACTTCTATGCAATCAGATAATAGAATGAGCTAATGAAGAAACCTTTTATGTTGGATTGTAAGAGAGTAAAGGCAGTTTGAAAAATGTTCACCGGTAAAAATCTCGACAATTCATTCACTTTTCTCTTTTCCGCCGCATTCATTGCTCATTGTCTAATCATTGTATTATCCCGGAAAGCTTTGACAGCGAAGGTCCATCCGTGCATAAGAGCCATCATAGGGAATCGAACCGGAGACCACATAATGGCGATCCGGTGGTCCAAGGCGGTTTACAGGCTTCGCTAACGTCTGTTTGTGAAAGGTATTAGGAAAAACCCGAAATCGTGTGTGGGACTAAGGAGAGAAGGATTTAAAGATAATGGACTGGCTAGGGAGTAGCAGGTATACAAAAGGGGTTCACTGAATTCCGCGTATGCTGAGAGATATGAATAGCGGGGGAAGGAGTGTATAGGACTGAAGGATCTAAGAAACAATGGTGAGGTCTAAAGAGAAACGAAGTGAACAGCGGGGGATGGGGGATCAAAGATGTGCGACAGATGCCCAGCCGTGAAGGTGCTTTTTAAATCTCAGTATCACCTTTTCTTCATAGGGAGTTCTTCCTTGACGCTCTTTCCGACAAACGGATGCCTCACACTCCTCACTTTCTTTTCATAATGCATTTAACTCCCCTTGATATCCTCTGCGAAATGCGCATGAAAAGTTTCTGAAAACTGGTACCTGGCGTTAATCCTTTTCTGAGAAATTGCACCCGACGGTCCCCGGAATTCAGCGATCGGAGAATTCTTAAATTTCTTATACATTAATAGCCGAATTCCATTTCCTTTACTTTCACCAGGAAGAGTCTTTCTTCCAGTCACTTGTCTGCCTTCCTACCGATCGTGTGCGTGTGTTAGATAGAGTCTTCGGCTAGTTATAAGAAACGGTGGAGGGTGGATAAATTACTAATAATGCGGCGGTAACTATCTAGCTTTTATAACAGGAAAAATATTATTGCATTATGATCGATGATTATTATTTTACTAAATTGTAGCATTCTCACTCTTGCAGATTAGTAATGGGCAAGGAGAGTTTCCTGTTGATACTTCCCGTACCGTTTTTTCCGATGGTTGTGTACTCCTTCCTATCCCATTCTCCATCATCCCTTTTCCTCATTTACCTTATGCCGATGATGATAAGCGTCACAATCATGATATGGATGATTTCGCTCTTTTACTGAGGGATACCGATATCCTAAAGGATATTCTAACCCTTTCCCCTTTCGAGTGCTTTAGCTCTTTCTCTTCCACTACAACTTCCATCCCTAGTCAATTTTCTATATTGTCCCTTTTAATTCCGATGAAGTAAAATATTTGTGACTAATAGGTTATAGGTAGAAGACTGAAATAATCGACATCGTTATGCTGTAGATACTAACAGCTTTAAATTAAATTAGCTAGTAATAAGTCTCAATTATACTTTCAACGAAATCATTTTTCCTATCTTTCCCAAAGTAAGTAATCCTACTTACACAAGAAGACAAGGGGTTACAAGGCTGATGAAAAAGGATTAGCATGACGAAAATGGAACTTATTTTATTATGGATACAAATTGAAGTTTTAGTTAAAAATACAGTATATAAAAATGAGCATAAGGCATTAAAGGAAGCGAAAAATAGGGTTAATAGCACTGAATAAAACACATAAATCAAATGTAGGTCGTAGTTAAAAGCTAAGGTTATTCGATAACGATGTGAGATCAATAATGAAAATTATATTTATAGGCGGCATTTCGAATGAAATATGTTCTCCTAATAGAGTCCGTTAGCTGTGTTATGATTATGCATACGGAGTGATACATTATGAAGGATAAAGTAAAACGCATGTTGTAGCAAATGGTTCATGATTTAAATAAGTTAAACGAAATAAGCATCGGGAAAATAAGAGACTGTCAGCAGGAAGTTAAGGTGTTTAAGGGGATGCATTAACATAACTTGGATAAGAATAAAAAAGTAGAACATATGTATTCTAAAAAGAATCTTTCCGAGATACATTTATCAAACTGCCCTGACTGTCTCAACAAGGTAAACTACTTGTGTATAGTATATCATATTCTTATTTTGTCGAGATACTATCCAGCCTTCCGAAGACAGGGAGCTTCCTTCTCATTACCGCTACAATTCCACAAATAATTAAACCTTTAACAGAAAATTCTGAGATAACTATCTCCATTGTAGGCTAAGGATATTTAATACATTAAAAGGCTAAGGATCTTTAACTCATTAGAACCACTCCGTGGTTAAATCAAAAAATGAACGGGTTTCTATGAGGAAAGCTCGAAGATGAACATAAATTATTGCGGAAGACATGTTACCAACTTATTGTTATATTTATGATAATATGATAATACTTATTATGATATTTATTGTAATGATAGGGCCAGTCAGAGCGGAGGACTCAAGAGCTTTTAATGCCAAAATAAAAGAGAGGCTCCCAGATAGTCATTTGAGCAGCACGTTTTTCTTGGATGAAAGCAGTCCCGGGTTCGATTCCTGGTGGGATACCATGTGCGAAATAACCTCCGCTGTCGAATCCCTTTTCATGATACTACTCATAAAAGCGGGAAATAATTCGTGATGGTGATTTTCTTGGAATAATCATAGCATAAATATTTTACCTCATTAATTTGTATAAATATGGGTTCAGCAAGTTCGTAACCCTCTTTTGCTTTAAAATATCATATAGTCATTTAACTGCGATAAACGACTTTTTAAAAACAATGGTTTCTTACTGATTGAATCTTCATGGATTTTCTAAATTCTGACGAATTTAACGTAATCTAAACATGATATTTCAGGATTCACATCTTGCTATTTGGAAACACTGCCAGAGCCAGGACATCCAAGAGCAATTTGTCGGAATCAGAATCTTAACTTCTTTTCTTCGATTTAACGATTAATATTATTTTATAAATGAGTTATAGTCCTCAGTATTCAATGCAGCCGGAAATTATATGAAGGTGGAAAAATTTTGGGTCTCATAAAAAATGAAGAGAAATCTGTTCCTAATTTACACTTCTCTTTTAAAATATAATTCCTTACGATCTACCGAAAATTTTCCAGCAATTGCTGGTATCGCTTTCCTTTAGACCTCGCAATAGCAGCCCTCCTGATCGGATGGAGCGTAGGCACATGGGTACGCACCGGCCTAGCCGCGGCAAAGGCAAAATTCCGGTGTTGCCAAAATGTAATAGAAGGGCGGGTGGAAGGGGTAAAGAGTGACATTTGAAACCCCTCAATCTTATGCACCACGTAGTACACCGTTCGATTTTTTCTTGGAGGACTGTACATTCATAATTATCAAATCTCTATGCGTTCATTAAAGGTACTCGTATGTGCAAGTGTTGATTTCGATTATATTTTCACAGAATCTTTCGAGATACTTCAAATAATAGAGCTGCATATACCGGGAACGAATATTCCAAAACTATATGAAGAGATAAGAAATAAAATACTCCGTAGTTTCCACAGTGTTACGAACTCGTCTCAAGATTATGTAAATCGGAACCGGTCGGATTATTAAAAAAAACTGTTCTTTGGAAACTACAATATATTTTATTTCTTATCTATCACGTTCGTACAAGAAATTTTAAACCTACTCAATCATATGTGAGGAGAGATTTCGAAGATATTATTTCTTTACTTTTGTTAATGAAGTTTTACGGAAAAGATATAATTTCGGGATGGATCGTATATTATTTGGGGGCGAATTAGAAGGGCGGAAATTCGAGACAGGCAAACAAACATGCCGTGGCAACGTGGTGGGATTACTTGAGGAGCTTTCAAGGTCCAGTGCGAGTGCCCATCACAGAGAGGGAACTGTTTTAGTCTATTATTGGCACCGAGTTTATGGAAGACTTCGAAGTGATGGAGCGAAGAGTCGTACAGCGGGAGTCGAAGGCAAAAGAGTCTTTGGATTGGGGAGAGAGAGGGATTAATTTGGACCAGACTAAGAGGTGCCGATCTTAATTTAAACCTTAAAAGAGGGAGACCAAGATGGATACAAAGCGGAGAAGAGAGAGACAGAGAGAAACAATGTGGTATTAATGTTGAACACATTTATGTGCTACCTCTTCCCTTGAGTTATACCCTTAGGATAAGGATATTCGTATATATTACGAGTTATAAAGTACGGCTGATAAACTAATACGATTACAATATGAACAATATTAAAATAAAAATAGTGTTGGATATTATAGAAACGTACTAGTAAGAATGTACGTGCATCGATACGTTTTAATAAATTGCAGAACGTATGTCGTCTAAAACTACTTAAAAACATTTAAAAAAAGTTTGTCAAACAATAAGACCGATAGCGATATTCAGTAACACTGAGTGTTATAGCATAATTCGTACGGTAAAAATAGTTATAAGAGTTATGTGATAACAATAATGATAAACATTTTAAAACGCCTGAAAATACTTGCATCGATACGATTAGATAAACTTGGTACTTACACCCCCTGTCATACGCCCACATATGTAGATTTAGATGAACAGCAGGACGTAAGTATACTTGTTTTACAATTGCTGAACAATTTATCAACAGCAATTGTTATGCAATGAAAATAAGTTAGCGATATTCGTTAATACTACAATTTATAACATACGTATGTCAGCATAATTTGCACGATTACGTAAGTTATAAACTGTATTTACGAGATACAAAGCGAAAACGAGACACCAAAGCGAAAATTACAGTTAACTTCTTAATTCGCCCTTAAATGTTCAAAATATACCATGAGAACATTTCCCCGTGTGAGGTTTTAACCCTGTCCGCTTTTGCCGTTTGCGGTGATGTCATGTAACCGATTGTGACGAACCCAGGTCTCCCCCACACAGGATACCTGCCCGGGAAGTGGGAGACGTGAGCTCAAGTACCAGTCATATCGGACTGTTTCGTTCTTGATATTTCTTCGATCTCACAGAACGGTGTCATAGGTTCTCGAAATATGCGACGCAATTTAAACCGGCTTATTACCATGGTGAGATAAATCAGAGATTGGCTTTAAATTTAAAAATCAGAGTCCAAACGCTAAGTACTTAAAACAAATATTTATAAAAAATAGTATTTAAAACAAAAAAATACTTGCATCTTATACCTTCGGATAGGTTTATGTACAGTCGTCCAAGAAAAAATCGAACGGTGTACTACGTGGTGCATAAGATTGAGGGGTTTCAAATGTCACTCTTTACCCCTTCCACCCGCCC
Organism: Pachydiplax longipennis; assembly: GCA_036926295.1. Lineage (NCBI taxonomy): Eukaryota > Metazoa > Arthropoda > Insecta > Odonata > Libellulidae > Pachydiplax > Pachydiplax longipennis. Next base: position 17,365,991 of record JAVFKF010000024.1, on the reverse strand, counting down.
TTCTATTACATTTTGGCAACACCGGAATTTTGCCTTTGCCGCGGCTAGGCCGGTGCGTACCCATGTGCCTACGCTCCGTCCGATGAGGAGGGCTGCTATTGCGAGGTCTAAAGGAAAGCGATACCAGCGATTGCTGGAAAATTTTCGGTAGATCGTAAGGAATTATATTTTAAAAGAGAAGTGTAAATTAGGAACAGATTTCTCTTCATTTTTTATGTGACCCAAAATTTTTCCACCTTCATATAATTTCCGGCTGCATTGAATACTGAGGACTATAACTCATTTATAAAATAATATTAATCGTTAAATCGAAGAAAAGAAGTTAAGATTCTGATTCCGACAAATTGCTCTTGGATGTCCTGGCTCTGGCAGTGTTTCCAAATAGCAATATGTGAATCCTGAAATATCATGTTTAGATTACGTTAAATTCGTCAGAATTTAGAAAATCCATGAAGATTCAATCAGTAAGAACCCATTGTTTTTAAAAAGTCGTTTATCGCAGTTAAAAGACTATATGATATTTTAAAGCAAAAGAGGGTTACGAACTTGCTGAACCCATATTTATACAAAATAATGAGGTAAAATATTTATGCTATGATTATTCCAAGAAAAACACCATCACGCAAGTCTTATCAATAACTCAACGTTAATTATTTCCCGCTTTTATGAGTAGTATTATGAAAAGGGATTCGACAGCGGAGGTTATTTCGCACATGGTATCCCACCAGGAATCGAACCCGGGACTGCTTTCATCCAAGAAAAACGTGCTGCTCATTTACATTTACATTTACATTAATACCCCGCTAACCGCTGTAAGGCGTATGGCAGGGGGTGTGAATACACCGAACTCCCTAACCAACCATCTGGTTTGCGTGCCTAATACTATCTGGAAAAAGAGACCAGAAATAGCTATCTGTTCTCGCTATAATTTCGCGGAATCTTTTTGACGTCTGGTCTCGAAAACTACGCTCACTGAGTACGGGAATCACGAAGTCGCTTATTTCCTCATGTAAATCGCTACTCAAAAATTTCTCGAAAAGTTTATGCCTATACTCATTTCTTCTATCCTCGAGGGATTCCCAGCCGAGGGTTTTAATAATCTCTGACACACTGCTGTCGAACTTGTAGTCTCCCTTGACGAAACGGGCCGCTCTACGTTGCATGCGCTCTAGTTCTATGATCAATCCTTTCTCATGTGGATTCCACACCGCGCAGCAGTACTCAAGCAATGGACGAACCAACGAAAAGTAAGCCACTTCCTTGACATTCTGTTGGCAACCCCTGAGAACGCGATTACATAGCCTCAGCGTCCTATCAGCTGACCCCACTACGTCTTGAATATGCGTTTTGAACGATAAGTTACTACTGAAAACAATGCCTAAATATTTGTATCTACTTACGAATTCTAATGTTGTACCGCTAATAAGGTAGGATGTTTGTTTTAAGTTCAGGGACGGGGAGCGGGTCATGCTCATCGCTACACACTTCTCTATGTTCAAGCCGAGCTGCCAATCTTCACACCATTTCGAAATAGCGTCTAAGTCACCCTGTAATATGGAAGTATCTTCCACATTTTGAATTTTCCTGTATATGAGTGTGTCGTCCGCGAAAAGCCTTACCTTACTTCTTACATTGTCTACTATATCGTTAATGTAAATTAAGAACAATATCGGTCCAATGACACTGCCCTGAGGAACTCCAGATGATACTTCTACTTCATCAGAGTAAACGCCATCTAAGACTACCCGTTGAACTCTGCATGTGAGGAACGACTTAATCCACTGAATAATATGATTTTCGATTGCATATGACTCTAGTTTCTGGAGTAACTTTGCGTGTGGTACTGTATCGAATGCCTTTCTAAAATCCAGGAATATGGCATCAGTCCTAAAACCTTCATCGGCTGCTCGATTTATGTCGTGATTAAGAAGTGCTAACTGACTCTCACATGAGCGACCTTTGCGGAATCCGTGTTGACTGCGTGTAATTGCATTACTATCACCAAGGAAGCGCATTAGATAACTGCATATTATGTGTTCTAGAATTTTACAAAATATCGAAGTGAGCGATATTGGTCGGAAATCATCCGGTTTTGACTTACGCCCTTTTTTTGGGACTGGAGTGATGTTCGCTCTCCTCCATGAGGCAGGAACCATACCTTCGTCTAAAGATTTATTGAAAAACACGAGTAGGAGGGGAGCAAGCTCGCTAGCTAGCGTAGATATAACGAGGGCAGGTATACCTTCTGGCCCGGGGGATTTTTTGCTGTCAATTTGCAATAAAAGGTTCTTAATACCTGCTTCATTTAGTTCTAATTTACTCATTTTAGCGGTAATACGAGTAGGAAATGCATTTACGTGACCGTTATCTGATATGAAGCATTTCTTAAAGTGTTGGTTTAGAATATTAGCCTTTTCACATGAATCTGATACGACGCTACCATTGTTGTTTATGAGATGCAAAACGGTCGATTGTTTGCCTCTTGTCTCTCGTACGTAAGACCAGAATTCCTTAGGATTCTTTTCCAGAGATTGCTCAAATGACTATCTGGGAGCCTCTCTTTTATTTTGGCATTAAAAGCTCTCGAGTCCTCCGCTCTGACTGGCCCTATCATTACAATAAATATCATAATAAGTATTATCATATTATCATAAATATAACAATAAGTTGGTAACATGTCTTCCGCAATAATTTATGTTCATCTTCGAGCTTTCCTCATAGAAACCCGTTCATTTTTTGATTTAACCACGGAGTGGTTCTAATGAGTTAAAGGTCCTTAGCCTTTTAATGTGTTAAATATCCTTAGCCTACAACGGAGATAGTTATCTCATAATTTTCTGTTAAAGGTTTAATTCTTTGTGGAATTGTAGCGGTAATGAGAAGGAAGCTCCCTGTCTTCGGAAGGCTGGATAGTATCTCGACAAAATAAGAATATGATATACTATACACAAGTAGTTTACCTCGTTGAGACCGTCAGGGCAGTTTGATAAATGTATCTCGGAAAGATTCTTTTTAGAATACATATGTTCTACTTTTTTATTCTTATCCAAGTTATGTTAATGCATCCCCTTAAACACCTTAACTTCCTGCTGACAGTCTCTTATTTTCCCGATGCTTATTTCGTTTAACTTATTTAAATCATGAACCATTTGCTACAACATGCGTTTTACTTTATCCTTCATAATGTATCACTCCGTATGCATAATCATAACACAGCTAACGGACTCTATTAGGAGAACATATTTCATTCGAAATGCCGCCTATAAATATAATTTTCATTATTGATCTCACATCGTTATCGAATAACCTTAGCTTTTAACTACGATCTACATTTGATTTATGTGTTTTATTCAGTGCTATTAACCCTATTTTTCGCTTCCTTTAATGCCTTATGCTCATTTTTATATACTGTATTTTTAACTAAAACTTCAATTTGTATCCATAATAAAATAAGTTCCATTTTCGTCATGCTAATCCTTTTTCATCAGCCTTGTAACCCCTTGTCTTCTTGTGTAAGTAGGATTACTTACTTTGGGAAAGATAGGAAAAATGATTTCGTTGAAAGTATAATTGAGACTTATTACTAGCTAATTTAATTTAAAGCTGTTAGTATCTACAGCATAACGATGTCGATTATTTCAGTCTTCTACCTATAACCTATTAGTCACAAATATTTTACTTCATCGGAATTAAAAGGGACAATATAGAAAATTGACTAGGGATGGAAGTTGTAGTGGAAGAGAAAGAGCTAAAGCACTCGAAAGGGGAAAGGGTTAGAATATCCTTTAGGATATCGGTATCCCTCAGTAAAAGAGCGAAATCATCCATATCATGATTGTGACGCTTATCATCATCGGCATAAGGTAAATGAGGAAAAGGGATGATGGAGAATGGGATAGGAAGGAGTACACAACCATCGGAAAAAACGGTACGGGAAGTATCAACAGGAAACTCTCCTTGCCCATTACTAATCTGCAAGAGTGAGAATGCTACAATTTAGTAAAATAATAATCATCGATCATAATGCAATAATATTTTTCCTGTTATAAAAGCTAGATAGTTACCGCCGCATTATTAGTAATTTATCCACCCTCCACCGTTTCTTATAACTAGCCGAAGACTCTATCTAACACACGCACACGATCGGTAGGAAGGCAGACAAGTGACTGGAAGAAAGACTCTTCCTGGTGAAAGTAAAGGAAATGGAATTCGGCTATTAATGTATAAGAAATTTAAGAATTCTCCGATCGCTGAATTCCGGGGACCGTCGGGTGCAATTTCTCAGAAAAGGATTAACGCCAGGTACCAGTTTTCAGAAACTTTTCATGCGCATTTCGCAGAGGATATCAAGGGGAGTTAAATGCATTATGAAAAGAAAGTGAGGAGTGTGAGGCATCCGTTTGTCGGAAAGAGCGTCAAGGAAGAACTCCCTATGAAGAAAAGGTGATACTGAGATTTAAAAAGCACCTTCACGGCTGGGCATCTGTCGCACATCTTTGATCCCCCATCCCCCGCTGTTCACTTCGTTTCTCTTTAGACCTCACCATTGTTTCTTAGATCCTTCAGTCCTATACACTCCTTCCCCCGCTATTCATATCTCTCAGCATACGCGGAATTCAGTGAACCCCTTTTGTATACCTGCTACTCCCTAGCCAGTCCATTATCTTTAAATCCTTCTCTCCTTAGTCCCACACACGATTTCGGGTTTTTCCTAATACCTTTCACAAACAGACGTTAGCGAAGCCTGTAAACCGCCTTGGACCACCGGATCGCCATTATGTGGTCTCCGGTTCGATTCCCTATGATGGCTCTTATGCACGGATGGACCTTCGCTGTCAAAGCTTTCCGGGATAATACAATGATTAGACAATGAGCAATGAATGCGGCGGAAAAGAGAAAAGTGAATGAATTGTCGAGATTTTTACCGGTGAACATTTTTGAAACTGCCTTAACTCTCTTACAATCCAACATAAAAGGTTTCTTCATTAGCTCATTCTATTATCTGATTGCATAGAAGTCACGTGAGATTAAGTTTCGAGTAACCACATCTAAGTAAAAATTATTTAGTTGGAGCGTAACTTTAAGAAAATTTCGTCGCGTAGTCTAACTTACGCGTCGCCTAAAACTTTTTGGTTTCTCATTCGAGGAAGAAGTTGTCGCTAGAGTAATCGGGATAAATATCGTTCTTAACTATCACAATGGTTTTATATATTTTAAATAAGAGAGGATCCGAATATTTTCCTTCTGAAAGTTCCATTTTATCCCCCGTAATGTTAAACTCTAGCCTTCATAAAGATATCGATGTGGAGAGTATTTGTTTATTTAGTAGCTGAAAGAATATTACAATTTATTTATATTGTTATCTTCGGAATCATTTCAACGAAAATTATCAATGTTTTGAGAACGAAAGCATATATTATTTCAACTTTCATTTACAAGGTGCAGTTTTAAACCATCTACAGTATACAATATTATTTCTACCTGCCCACTCGAAAGCAGGTTTCTACACTCCATGCAGTCTAGAGAGGTCATCACCGCCTGTGAAAGATAAGGTGGAAGACAAAGACCGACCGGGGGTTTACCAGCTCAGTTCTGATGATTGTGGGTTGGGGTATATCGGACAATGCGGCAAAAAGATAAAGGTGAGAGTGGCCGAACATCTAAGGTGCTACCGATTGGGAACTTCCCAATCTGCATTCGCGGAGAACCCTTTGGAATGCGGACACAAAGGGAGGAAACTAGATAGCCTGGTGGTCATTGAGATCGTGTCAGCGACCTCTGAACGCACCAATGACATTTTGGATGTATTAATTTGGTTGTGTCTGAAGTGAGCTAAGTGTTCTTTGAAGCTATTCTTTTGAATCTATTCTTTGAATCTAATATTCAAAACGCAAAATAGAGAATAGATTCAAAGGAAACTTATCTCACTTCAGACACAACCAAATTTATAAATCCAGCGTTGCGCAACACATACAAGAACACAACCATAGGATTAATTTAGAAAATTTAAAGTTAAAGAAATCGATACAGAATAACTCAAAAGTAGATGAATTTTCATTCAATTATACGCACATTCGTGATTATTATATTAGATACTTATGAATTAATTTGTTGAAAGCTTCAAAATTACAGTCCTCAAATACCATTCCAAATATTTTGAGCTTCTTAGATATTATATATTATTATTAGATGTTATAACGTCGAATCTTTATTATTTATTGTGATTTGGAAGTAAACCTAGAATATACTGTTTTTTAACAGACATAAGGGTAAATGGAGTAAATAATCCTTATAAAATTCAAGAACACAATACGCGTTATGCTTTCGAATAACTTTCGTGGATAATGAAGCAATTCTACCGGGCAGATATTAAGAGCGAATAGGGGGAAAATTTTTAGGAAATTCCGCCCATCAATATCACCCATGTTTGAACGCTAAGTTATCGACAATAACATTGTCAAAGATGAAGAATGACCGTTTTCGATCGAAATGGACTTCTAAACAAATAAGTTTTTTAGTCCGTACGAAAATATTTTGGAAATCGGCTTCTGTCCGCAGAAACGGCCTCTCAAGACCTCTGTGTGTTTCGTAGACCATACCATAAAATTCGACCGCGGGCCTTGCGGCCCACGGTAAGGTTGAAGGGATGGCCTCCGGTGTTGCCCAAATGTAATAGAAGGGCGGGTGGAAGGGGTAAGGAGTGGCATTTGAAACCCCTCGATCTTATGCACCACGTAGTACACCGTTCGATTTTTTCTTGGACGACTGTACCTTAAATTTCCCTACTCAACGCCCTTTTTTCACTTTTAGTCAACAAAATTCTCATAGTATACATTCTAGTCATTTTTTAATTTATACTAACGTGTAGAATCCATAGTATTTATCACGTTTGAAAAATCCTACCCAAAAGCTTAAAAATATTCCGGTTCCGGCACGTTTCTAGATTTGCAGTTATTTTTAAAAGTGAGGACGGATGGTCCCTTGAAGTGTATCATTGTAATACATGTCGGACAAAAAATATTACGGAATACCATTAAAGATACTTCTAGTTGAATGGAGCATCTTCTAAGGCGGAAATATATGAAAATTTAAAATCGTTGTATTCCTCATAGGGAAGTTTATATCATACAGTTATAAAAAGTCTATAATATTTTTGAGATTAAAGCCCTCAATTACTCAATCCCTCAACATTATTTATCTTAAGCATTATGATATATTCAAAAGAATAACATTCAGCACAAACGATTCCCTTACTTTAGCTAAGAGAAATCATGTCTTACGTTGTGAATGCGAGTAACTGCAGTTAGGGAGAATGCAAATGTTATTAATTGGTATTATATGATTTGAAAGCCTAAACTGGCTCCAAATACACAATAGAAATAAGTTCCAAAGCATAAGGTATATCGAAAAAAAAATTTCGTATGGATTTATCTTGGAGTACTTAACTGATGATTGTATTTTAAAATCTGTATTCATAAGCGCGCAGTGTGTGCAAATAAGTGTATGATATTCTCTTAAGAAATATTAAAAATTTTCAAGAGGTCTATTGGTAAATCTGAGAGAGTTTTTACGATAAGGCGAATTACTATATCGCGAAAACTTCTCAAAATGTTCTCAAAATCCCCATTCAGTAAAGTGATTCGATTTCAAATTTTTATCGACAAACTATAAATATTGCAAGAATTCTCTTCTGTGACTTTATTTAAAAAGATTCGTAAATGCATATCTCAGGAGAAAATTAACACCACTGAAGAGGTAATTGTATTCCTGACTGCCAACCTTTCCTTAAGCTTTCTAACAGTTCCTGATTCTTCCTGGTTCGAGTCGTACGCTCTGTACTTTTACCACACCAAAACTTACTCCTGAGCGCTGCAGACCGGCGCTCTTGGCGGTTCTCTGATGAATCAGCCGATGGGGGAGGAAAGGGGGGATTGGGGGGGACAACCTATAAACCCTAAGAAGTGGACCCTCCAGGCCGTTGTGACGTGCTATAGGGTTCACCTCTATGCCTAGAGGGCCCCCTGCCACAACTTCAAGGACAAGCTCCGACCTCATAGACAGAAAGAACGAGCAGGTGAGAAGTGAGTGCTTAGTTACCTCACCCCTGCAGAAGAAGGTGAAAGAAAGGCCCCTGAAATAGATGCCTGCCTCTGTAGGCCCACAAGTAGGCTAGGTTTGTAGGGAATGCCTTCCCCACGCCCCCTACAGGGCAGGTGGTTAATACATTCATGGTGAACTTTCTTGAGAAAACTACTGCCAACTCTTGACAAAATTATTGCAGCATTTAATTCTGTTCTGGCTGCAGTAATCCACCGTTCGTGCTGAGTTAAAGAATTTATTGAACATAAAATATATTACTTAATTGGTGGAAAAATTTTTATCTTTTTATAAAGTGCAGAGGATAATAAAATCAGTGTGCGAATGCTGGTTCTTAGAGCAAGAGAGCAACTACTATTGTAGGCGCACTATACTCTTGAACATCCTCTTGAATAGAGATTTATTTCATAGCTATATGAACTTGAGAGCTTGAATCATATGGTCAGAAAAGAAACAGAGTACTCACGTTTGATTCAGGAGTTGATGATGCTGAATTTTCCTGTGAGAAAAGAGAACAAAATCATTAATAGTTATAATCATATTTTATATACTTATTTATACCGTTAATTTGCCACGAATCTATTAAATTTTTATAGAGGATTATAAAAGTGTGATACGTTTTAAATTTTAACATACATTGGTAATTGCCTGAAAAGGAAATATTTCCTTCCTGTCTAAAAGGACCGATCGGAAAGCGGCGTAATAACTCAGTCAACACAAAATCAACATCTTCTAAACAACAAGCACATACGAATAATACTGCCGGATATTTTCGTTTGAGGTTACCCTAATTTGTTTTGTTGTTCAATGTTTTACAAATCGCCGTTCGAACTTCATCTAGAATAATCGTTAGTTGAATATGGGGAATAGTTTGTTTGGGAAATGTTTCACATTCCTCATGTGGATCATGTATATTTCGTTTAATAATTAGATCACAAATTTCGAAACTCTCTGCCCCCTCTCTGCCATTTATCTAGAACTGCATAGAATTTCCAACGAAAAGTATTCTCTAGGAAAATATATCTAGCGAATGAAGGTATCAGCTCATTAGATGTGAGTTGTTGGTAAAAAATATATTTACGAAGCATTATATTTAGCTCCGAAATTTTGCAGCGATACCATGCGTGAGAAAAGTAGGGTAGTAGCTTCAGAAATACTTTTGTCCATAAATTTTTTTGGCTATATTAAAATTTCTCTTCAATGTAAGAATCTACTAACCAAAACCTGTTTACTCTTGTAAACGACTGCAAGTACAAAAGTATATCTAATCTAAAAATTTGCTCAGTATACATTTCAAATTGCACACAGCAAATGACAGTGATAAGCAAGAGAATATCCAAACTCCTATTCGTGATTTTACGAGTACAAACAGACAAAGGATATCGTGTTTGGAATACGCTAGTAGCGTACTACAGTCGAATTATATTCGAGGTGAAAAAGCTTGCTATAGCATTCCGGTGTGTTCACGAAATATTTACGTTTAATTTAGATGACCTTAACACCCTTAAATATTGACTTGCGGACTCTCTGCAGCATTTATAAGCGTGCAAATGATCAGTCTGCGTCACCAGATTAAACGCAATGAATGGCTCATGAAAATACTGGAGGATGGTAATAAAGGTAATTCTACTGTATTTGTTCACGAAAATGAGAAGGAATTTAAACGTCGCCATACACTTGAAGGTCAAAGAAAACAAGGCCAATTCTATTTATACTACCTTAAGAATGAAGGAACGGAAAACCATCTGTCCCTGGAATAATAGCGAAGTCGTTGCCATAACCTTTCGATGTACGTACACTTCATTATCCTCTCATTTTTATTGAATGTAAACAAAGGCAAAAAGGAAAGTTCCTCTTGTCTAGGACGAAATGAATGAGAGGAAAAGTAACTGGCAGGTGATACAAAAATCGAACTAAACAAAGGAAAGTAAATTCAAAATGACTCCGAAACATTTGTTGCATATAAGCAAAGTAATCGTGTGAATACCCGATAAAATAGAATTTATTTACCTTTTAGAATGTATTTATGCAGTTAATAATTGATATATAATATAATGTTTTTGTTATCGGAGAGATGATTGGGGTAAAGAAGGCGCATAGATGTTGCATTGTCCTTTGCATAGATGCAGAATTTATTTTTTCACATGATTTTTATCAAAAAATAAAAGGTCCGGTATTCATATTGTCGAGTTTTATTTTGGTTTAAAGATCAAAACAAAAAATCGATACAAGTTACAGATTTTTCATGATTGCGACTATTCATTCAATTTTCCGATTTATTTTGAAGCATGGTTGCTACAATAGGTGCTTAATGTTTAACGTTTTCCGGGTTTATGTAAACATTTTGTAAAATGAGTGGCTAAAGTAAAGTTCTCCTGAATATTATCATATAAGTTTTGAAATTGGTTAACGCGCATCTACTGGACCGAACTAAAAAGATCGCGGTAACCGAATTTCATGTTCAGTTAATCACTTGATGAAGTGATTTCAGTTCCTTCAATAAGATTCTTTCTAGAATAGATCTTTTTCTATTTTTCAATAGATTTTTTCTTCTTTAAGAAGAGTATCATCAGTTGATATTCATTAATTCATTGGGAAGCTGAACTCATAAATGTTGATCATAAAATGATGGGGAAATGACGAAGAAGAAATAAATATTAAACCCTCGTGGAATAACTTATTAATTATGATCCCACAAATAATAAAATCTATGATCTAGAAAAGGAACAAGTTGTGATTTATTTATGTTAGAAATTAATTGGTAAAGGAATATTTTCTTCATTTTCAGATAACCATTTTAAGGTTGAGCGTGCTCTCGTCTTAATGATTGATACGAATTAATATACGTTGAAAGTTATAGGAGACATAAGAGACTAATGCAATTGCTCGTTTTATCCTTTTAAGGTTAAACTTAATCCAATCTACTCAGATTTTTGAATTTAATATAAGGCTCACTAAATGAAGATTATTTATTGTTCAATAAATTATTATTAATTGTTTCTGAACAACTTACAACTTGTTTTTCTCCCATTATCCTTGATCTCTTCAGTGCCCTTCTACGATTACTCCGGAGAAACTCACAGGTAAAGAAGTGCCGATAAGGGAAGGAAGTCACAATCTGGAAAAATAGAAACACAATTTTAATTCATTGCTGTATAGTAAGGATAAGTTGGGGTGATGTTCTATTGTATATATATATAAGAGCAAGGAGTTGTCAATATCAATTTGGAATTTGACTACGATGATATAAAGAATATCCTAATCCGCATCGTTATTCTTTTCAATAAATTTATTTGTATTTTATTTAATTAATTGTAAAACACAACATTCGTAAAGAAAAATAGTAATTCTTGTAATAAATACAGTTACCGGAAATTTTGAACTAAAATGAGAAGGGAAACTCGATCTAATAGTGTATGAAGAATAAATAGGGACCAGCTTGTAAATCAAGAAAGGAATTTGAAATATTCAGTTAAATTTAAAAATAAATACCCAACTCCTATAAGAGTGCCATTAATTACTGAATTAAACCGTTAATTTAACCCTTAAATCAATTAAATCAAATGAAATACCTGAATATTAGTTATGAGAAGCTTTTTACTGACTTGGTTACTGATAGCTTTTGAAAATGAACGCATTTTAGTGAGGACGAAAATTTGTGGGAACTCAAATTTGAAAAACCAGATGCACTTTATGCATGAATCAACTATTATAAGAAATTAAAATGCTAAAAGCTGATCCTAAATTCTATTTTCAAATCCCAATGTTCATTCAATCAATTCGAATTTGAAAATAGAAATCCATCAATGAATTAAATCTATCGGTTTAAAATCATCTTACTTAAAAATTTTTACTAAAATATTACTAGCACAATAAATTCTACAGAAAAGTAGTTTGTTTTATTCAATTCATAGCGAAATTAAATCTTTTTATGGTTATTTAAGGAAGTATATCTGATCGTATAGTGATAGCGATATTTTTAAACTGCGAATAAAAGGTCGTATTAATTGAAAATGAGTTCCCAATCAAAATTAGATCAAAACTACATGTTCAGCTGATGGGAAATCACATTGAAGATAAGGAAATTATCCAATTAATGTAATTAATAGCAGATCGCAAAGTTAAACTTAAAATTTCAAACGTAAATTTCCGTTAAAATTCCAGATGGCAGGAAAGGCTACAAGTAGAAAAATAACGGAATGTCTATTCTAAATCAGAAATTGGATAAAGTAAGGCGTAACTGGAGTTGATTGCTCAATTATACGACTTTAGATAATCATATAAAAATAAGTGATACAGAAGTATTAGTCGCAGCTATTCAGAAGAATATCATACTTCACAAATAAATATATTCCTTAAGTTTACGCCCTGAAAATAATTACATATATAAGAAACAACAGTTCACTATATTAACAATTTCGTTGAAATGCAAAATTATTTTAGAAAATTAAAAAAATACGATTCATGTTACTTACCAAACCTTAGGAAATCCTTAAGAAGTCGTATGGTCATCAATTACTTAGGAAAATGTCTTCTTTTTCCTTAATTAATTATAAATCACGTAAAAACTGCAAATTTATTACGATATACTTAAATTATACTTTACGATTACTGAATTTTGAATCTACCTAACACCAAGAAATTCAAATTTTAACGGATTTCTCGAAAAATTCTTCAACACTTCTACAACCGGCGAGGTTTCCAAATCAACTAAGAATTTTGCCGAAATACAACGGTTTTAATAACCGTGAGAGGCTGTTCAATTTTCTGTCACCCCCCCTCTTATCCCCCTACTGGAGAAAGTTGTAACTGATTCATATGTATATACTGGCATTTAAATAAATTTTCATTAATTTAAACAAAATTTAAATTTAACCCCACATTTAACAGAAAAATAATAAAGTTTCGTGCTTTTTCGATGTTTCCTTTCGTACTTTTACTCGTTTCGTCGTAAAATAAATTATCATGTGACGTCATCATGGCGTTTGTTCTACGAATTGTATGCGAAAATGAAAGAATTCAATTATATGATTATTGTAACAAGTCCATCGAATTTACAAGTAATTAACATTATATCTACGTTTAATTAATATATAAATATTATAGGGCGTAATTGTATTGTAATACTTTCTTTGTTACATCATAAGCATAACAGATGAGATTTTATAAATGCTAATAAAATGCAAATCGTTATATTTTTACCAATAAAGTAATAATTAAGATAAATAATATTTAAACATTCTCATAATCATTTCACGGAATATTGCAAAGAAACGGCATTTGATGTTGATTATAACTTTCCCACGCTGTTATCGATACCTTTCGACCCATTCTTTCACACATATTATGGTTAAGAATTTATCGCGTATTATGACTTTAGCGAGTAAAGTATTTCTTTCGGCCGAAAAACCTATATTGACAGCCTACACGGAAAATAAGTGCTGAAGATGTATGAGTAAATTAAGGGAATTGAGCGGCGGCAAAGGAAAACAGATTTAAGATGTATCATTTTGTGAGAATCTAGAGATATATCTTTGTTGATCATATGGTATTGGATAGCTTTGCCTATGAAACATTAAAAGTTCGAAAATTATGTCTAAGTTGGCAAATAAAGTGAATGATTTGCAACAATTCAATTCCCTCAATAGTACGTTCAACGATGTTCGCCGTGCTCTTATTAACACGCCATACACAAGTCTTTCAACGAAATTTCCCAGGAATATTGAAATAAATTTCTAACCATTAGATGTTTTCCTGATAAATTCTCATTATATTCGAAATGTGACGACGGAATATACAAATACTTTCTAACTAACATATAATTGAATAGCTTACGTTATTGTCCAACTAACAAGTCCAACGGCGAACGGCGAAATCTTCTTTTCGAGCTTCTATGATGTCTTCCTTAGACATCTTTTCCTTCCTTGTCTCGTACAAACGTTTTGCAGGTGGCGAAGAACTACATCGTGTCACCATTACAAGTGCTCCATATTTGGAAAAAGTAGGTGACTACAGACACCTTAATCCTTCGATTCCTACTCACGCTATTTTCAAGGAAATCACTGAATGTAACGCTGAATACACACTACACAAACTCCATTTCACTTCTCATTATATTTGAAATTCAGAGAAAAATGTGAAAGACACCATCTTGAACACAATCCACTCAGTGAGACAAAGAACAAAGAAGGTTATGTGGCGCGACGAATGTTTCGTTAGTCACGATTTTGTATACCATAATTCCTTTCAAAAGCGCGGAAACACTTCAAGACCTCATGCCATCCTCAAGAAGAGCTTTCCCATGCTTCTACGAACTTCAAATCTTAATTATTTGTCATCGGTAAGTTATATTTGAAGTCTTAGGACAGTGTTATCTGGTGGAATATCAATCGCAATATGTTTAGCAAGTGCTCCGAGTGTATGTGGAAACCATGATAAGGTGTGTTTGTGCATTAGAAACTCATTACTTACTCGTTGCTTAGTGTTACGATCGGTGATTTTTCAAAGGGTGTGTCAAAGCATAGCAGTGAGAACAGCCTTTGGTTGAATACTTATTTCATCCTTTGGAGTTCTTATGAAGGCAGGTGTTGACACAAGAGTGCAGTATTTCTGTAAAATTATAAGTCTGTAACTCAACTGTGTTGTTCAAGATGCCATCGCAACCAAACTGGATGGATTTCTTGGTAGAGATTAATGGATACGGATTCGTCGTGTCGTTCGTCGTCAAATATTGTAATTTACTTCAATTGCAATCTGAATTGGGTAAGTGGGCTAATAAGCAGAAATTATTGTGAATCATACGCCATGAATTTGAATTTGAACCACATAATTTATTTCAAAATACCAAATTCAGCTTGTAGATTGCCATTCATATAATTTTAAGCTAATTTAAAAGACGTAGAAATATGAATATCAATTGTGGAATCTTTTGATTCCACATTTCTTTCACTCATTGGCATAAGAGTAGCATTGAGGTTTCTCTGTAACTTTATTTGTATAAGGGCTGGGTAGAAGTTCCTTTTCAAGCTATGGAAGTATTTGGAGAAGAGATGAGGCTTACCAGGCAAGATGAGGGATGAGGTAGCTTTCTGCTGCATTATTCACTGAGCCTGAATGCAACATGTGGTCAGTTCTCATGAAAGTGTACTGTAGCGTAGAAGTTTTCTTAATACCCATTGAAAAGTGTTGCGATTGTTACAATGATCAAGAATCACACATTTTTCAGTTCATATCATATAGGTACTGCCATGAATAAAACTAGGGGCATGTAATTGGAATATTTCTGTACTAATAGAGAACCGAAGAATCCTCAATTCCTCTATATATGCTGAATGCAATATCACAGAGTTACATTTAGCATCATATTTCCTTAATGAAGCATGCTATTTTCATGGTAAGTTTGCTTGAATTTTTCCCACATAATTCGCAGAGTTGCTTGACTCAAGGGGATTTATTTCACAAAAAATTAATGCCATTCATATGCCAAAACTTTTGCAAATCTCTTTTCGAATTTCATAGGGAATATGCATACCCCATTTACTATTGACTAATAGTAGTCTTGAGCAAGTATGATATAATTAAATTCTTCCAAAGAATGAGTGATTTTGAATCTGAATAACATGAATAGTGTTTTTCATAGTTTCATAGTTCTAATTTATGTTTACACTCTTAACATCCTGGTGCTGGGAGCATGTATTATTCCAGTGTATTTTTGTACATGTATTTCATAAGGTCGTTGCGTGGTCGTTCTCTGGCTCGTTGAGGAAAGAACGAAAAATACCTTCGTGTTCATTTTGCCTTGTAAGTCTCACTCTATTTTCAAATTGGCCTTTTCTGAATACTCGAATGTAGGGAAAAGCGTAATGAATAACCTAGGCAGAATAGTATTTTGTTTCTCCTCATAGTAGGCGTCTATCATATGTATCGGATTATTATCATATATATAGGATCTTTTTCGTCCCCATCCCCTTTTACAGTAAAATGTGCGCATTTACATTTTGTATCGTTGACTGGGTAAAGGTGTTATACACTTTTTGTTTTTAGTCTCGGAGGAAATAACTTGTTTGCTACATTCACGACGTCGGATGAATTCCTTTCGGGTTAGAGATATGTCTAAATATTTCTGAAATAAATATTAGAGTCGTTGATTGTCTTTAATGTAATTAATAGAAATATTCTGTGTGTTTGTTTAGATTCAACGATATTTAGATGTTTGATTTTATTCGTTACTATATGACGTATTAACTTAAATACCCAAATCATTATTCCTCTTCTTACGATATTCTAGTTACGTGAATGTATTCCGCAACTCAAGAAATATATTACGTACGTAAAGTTACGTATTTAATAAATTTTATCTTTCATTAGTTTTTCTTAAGTAATCAATAAAAAGGAATACAAGGTATTGCGTTATGCCTTTGTTAAATAGATGGAAATGAAACAAGAGGGATGGGAATCATAACCTATTTGGAGATTAGCGAAATCATTGTGCGATAAAAGCACTGAGCGTTAAAGTAATTCATTTTCTTAAAACTTTTCAAATTAAATTATTATTATTTTATACCTATAAACTTTCAATTTAACGTTAATAAGTAATTATAATTGTCACTTTCTCCGGTAGGGGGAATAGAGGGGTGGTGGACCGAAAGAGTAACAGCCACCAAAATCATCCACCAATCCGATTTCACCATTTGTTGAACCGTTGATTTTTAAGGCTAAATCTTTATTTAAAATAGAAATATCGCCGAGTGAAGACGCCATGATGAAATTTTCGAGTAAACGGTTAAAATTTAAATTTCTCGATTTGTAGTAGATTCAAAATTGACTAATTGACTGGAATGTACTTTTAGCGTAACGCAATCAATTTACAACGTTTAAAAATCATTACTTTATAAAAAGTATATAAACGGAAATACAGTATTTCTGGCTTCATGGCATCTCTGGTGCATCGTTGGAATTTCTTCAGATGTGGTAAGCGTAATAAGTCTATTGTATTTAAGTTACTTGAGTTACTTCTGAGTTTTAAGATAGTCGTTGATTTATTGGTTCTTAAAATGTTATTTATGTGACAGCCGTTCGTGAAGAAATTTTTTCGTTACGTAAGACACTTATGATTAACTACTATATTTAACCAATGTCTGCGTGGTTCATCTTTTAAAGGATTATCTCAGTAGCTTTAATTTTTTTTCGTGTTGAACTGCGTTGGTGGATTATAATCTCGTAAATTATTTTAAAGTAATACTATTTGTTGGTTTCATCGCTTACGATTGACTAATTTCGTAACGTAGTGGATATTTAAAATTTCGACCTTCAATACACTCGCTATGTAAGACTATTTCAACAAAAGCTATGATAAAAAAATTAATCTCTCTTACGAATTCTTTCCTTTTTCCTTCTCGTAATTTTCCTGCTTTTCCATGATTTATTCTAAATTAATTCAAATTTGAGTGCCTTTTACTTGCCTTGCCTTCAAAAGCCAAGGTTCTACTTTATGTTGAATAAAACGTTTTTATAGTCAGTTTTCTCATACTAATTAATGAGTAATAATTGTTTTATTGTTCACAATAATAATTTTAGTATTGAATTAAATTAGTATAATTCTGTAACATTAAGGTAATGTATACAAAGTGTTGTTTCACGGTTATTGCATTTGGATTTTTAAATATTATTTTAAATAAACATTACAGAATCAGGAGATGTATTGTAGGAATACAATTTTTCAAGTTTCTTTCCAATATTTTAAATCTTATACTTCGAAATTATGCATGTATTTCCTTTTTATTATTTATTAGATTCTAATTTACATTCAATTTTTTAGCTGCTGAGGACACGCTTACTGATATTATACTGAACTCCAATTTAAATAATTTAATTTTCCCGATTGATATTGACTACATGAATACAATTAGTATTTATGTTGTTTGGACTTGTTTCTAGATTTTATGCAATTAGCATAAACGAAAATTTTTAACAGAAATTGAGCTTATAAATTTAAGAATTATCTTGCAGATTTTTGTCTTTCTGAATCACTTGAACCTTCAATTTGATTATCGATTCAAGTATGTCTTAGATGTGATTCGCGAATTTTGACTTCTTACTTATTTACAATAAATGAGTTTCATAGTCTCACATTCTGTGGTTAGTTTTCACGAAATAATTCTTTAAAGTTGCTTGTAACTGAGGCTCGAACTGAGTCGAATTGAAATTTGTAGGAATCTTAAAAATTATTTAATTGTAATCACTATTCAGTAGAAATAGTCAACAGTAATTTTATATGAATTGTAAATCAAATTTCACAATTGTTGCAAAAGATGTTCATTTTAAAAGCAGTCTCAGTTCTATATCTACTATTAGTTCCTATTAAGTCAGTTTGGATATATTTTTTCTTTGTGCTTGTTAGATAGTGTGTATTAGATGTACTACCATTTTTCTATATGCCTTTTTGTTGAATTAAATATAAAAATTATTCTACTGTATTATTTATGATGTATAATAGGATATTTTAAAAATATATTCCTAACCAAATTCCTAATCTGAATCATCATCATTGGAAACTACTCGCTCTTATATATCCATAATACAATATTACCCTAAATTATACATGCTATTCATTTGTGAATTAATGTGGTGTTTCTTTTTTTCCAGCTTGTGACATCCTTCCCTCCTTGGCACTTGTATTATCTTGGAATTGCTACCGTGTTATCGTGGAAGGGCAATAAAGAGGCATAAGCAGGACCAAGGCTAGCCGGAGAAACGCTAAAGGTAAGCAGTTACCAATTTTTTCACTTTTGAATATCGTCTACGGATAGTACAGTATTAATGCTAAAACTTAATGCATAACTCGTTTATTAAAACGTATGACATGAAATCTCGGCTGGCCCAAAATGCATTATTTGTCTGTTACTTCCTGTATAGGCAATGTATTTTAATTCGTTTCAGAAAATAACCTTAGATGTGAAAGAACGGACAAGGGAAACATCTTTTCCGCAAGAAATACATTCCCACTAAATTCTCCTGATAATAAATAATGATATTTATAATGCGAATTCAACCCACCTTTAAAAATGATAATATCGTATTTCAAATGAGTTTAAAAAGTTTCAAATAATACTCTATTTCTTTTTAAGGTAGCTTAGTTGACCTACAGTCAATTAATTCTTGAAACGTTTTTTCATTACATAAATATGAATTTCTTTCCCTTATATAATAGACGATAAATATCCGTTTCTGTAACACAAAGCGACGGATATCTTTATCTATCATTATCATGGAATTCGGTTATAATGAAACACGTCGGACAGTGGGCTAGAATCGAAAAAAGCTGGCCAAGAGGCCAAAAATGGTTTTTTTGAGTGCGGGTTTTGAAACTTCGCATATGTATTAAGAAAAGATTGAATTTTACCTGAATGTTAAACTTTCCTTAATTCCATGTCCGTTGTGTAAAGTAGAGGTATCTAATTTCTCTCTAAAACTGTCTTCACATATGTTTTAAGGATAATTAACCAGAATTTAACATGAAAGAGACCAATCGTTAGACTTCGTATCACCAAAAGGACAGTGAAACTGCATTCTGGGATTCCACGGTGGTGAGTCGGAACGCGCCGCGCTTACGAAAAATCGACTTATTTTCGAATCGATTTCTCTCGCAAAGCCATATCGGGTAGCAGAACACATAATTCCCATTCAATCTACATTTAAGTATTTTGAGTAGCGTTTGTATTCTTTTACTTTATAGGAAGAAAATTAAGACCATTTATCACTCCACTGGTGAAAACTTAAATCATTACTCAAAATATCTTCCTTTACCATATGAAAGAGGAAGAGAGATCCTAATAAAGAGTATGCTACACAAAGTGAATTGTTGCGTTAAGCAATATTAAAAAAATAATTTTCACAGATTTATTATACAAAAGAAAAAATGCATTATTAATGGGATTTTAATCAAGAAATAATTTATCATTTCGTATTTGAATATCGTTTAATTTTGTTCATCATTGCTCAATTATATATTATAATCAGCATTTGTGAGTTCAGTTTCCAAATTCATTCAATCAATATCCACTTACGATCCTATGTATTTTGAATTTCGTTAAATATTTCTGTTTAATGTAATTAATAACACACTTTTAAATTTTTCGCTGAATACGAAATCATTTCATTAATCACATTGATCCACTACATAGCGCCAATTTAAAATCTTTCGTTTGTTATTATGTGAGGAACATTTATTGTAACCACTGATTCTACAAATCGTATGAATAAACCCTTAAACATTTAAACCTTCGGAGCATATGCAGTAGCCATCAAATTTCAAAACAATCTAAACATTCACTACATTTTCGTCTTCAATTCCGTGAAAATTCGATAACTTTAATCAATTTTTTATAATTTTATCTAAAGTAACGCTGTACGATGTATATCAGGACCTGCATGAATTTCAGACTATAACTGATCCTCTTCTAATGTCGCAACTCTTATTTCTATAATTAAAATCACGTGAGGAATTAAAGTCTAAAGCAGTACAAAGAACGTGCTGTCTTAAGTTGGTCATCTCTTGGAAATAATAGACATGATCCCAAGGAAGAATAGACTTGATTAACTTTCACCTTCACCCATTCCTTGTTTATATAGACATGAGATGAATAAATCTATCAATCTTCAAATGTATATATATTCGAGAAGGTAATCATCAGAAAAATAAACTTCCTTATACACGGGTATTCGCGATAACTGTTTCGGCGTCATATCGACTTTCCTTTCGTTTCTTTTGTTAGCTTTTTGAGTAACCTGCCAGTCACTTTTCCTCTTATTTATTTTGTCCTAGATACGAGGAACTTTCCTTTTTGCCCTTGTTTACATTCAATGAAAATGAGAGGATAATGAAGTGTACGTATATACATAGATAGTTTAGGGCAACGACTTTGCTATTATCCCAAGGACAGGTTTTCCTGTTCCTTCACTCTTAAGGTATTATATACTGAAATGGCCTTGTTTTCCCTGACCTTCGAGGGTATGCCGACGTTTATGTTCCCTCTCATTTTCACGAACAAATACAGTAGAATTACCTTTATTACCATCCTTGATTCTCCAGTATTTTCATGAGCCATTCATTGCGTTTAATCTGGTGATGCAGACTGATCATTTGCACGCTTATAATGCTGCAGAGAGTCCGCAAGTCAATATTTAAGGGTGTTAAGGTCTTCTAAATTAAACGTAAATATTTCATGTATATACCGGAATGCTATAGCAAGATTTTTCACCTTGAATAGAAATCGAATGTAGTATGATACTATCTCATTCCAAACATGACTAACCTCACACAGGAGATACATCGTTGCAAAATTTCCTCCTTCGAATTAATGTATTATCACTAACGACTCCTCCACCAGCGACACTAACTAAATATAATATTTTATTACATCCATCCACTGGAATATTTTCACCTGGAAATTTTAAATTTTGTGTTGGAAGCAATTTTATTTTTTCTTCTACATATGCCTTAGAAAGGAATCTCAAGATTCGTGTTGAAATTATTAAACCAACATTCCTCTGATGTTCCGCTCTTAGAATATTTAATTTTTATTCATAATTTCTGTCACAGTTATATTCTTGCTTCCAGTTAAAACGGTAGTATGTGTACTTATGTAAGCCAAACTAAAAATAGTAATCTCAAATTTGAATGTTCAAAAATTTTATTTGTTTTCTATTTGAAGTTTAGCAGATGATGATTTGTCATTTACTGAGTTTTTAGTCAGCTTTGCGATCTGTGAAATTTAGACAGAAAGGAAATGTGCAACTCAAAGAATCAGACACAGTAGAATTCCTCACAAAATGCATCATTGAAATGATGCTCTAAATATCTTCGTATAGCTTAAGTATATTGCAAATTTATTTTTAATGTTTAAAATTATGATAGATTCGTGAGAGTATAATTGATTATATAATATATAATAGTAACTAATAATATATTTATTCTTTTCCCACAGGAAAATTCAGCATCATCAACTCCTGAATCAAACGTGAGTACTCTGTATTTTTTCTGATCATATGATTCAAGTCTTAAGTTCGTCTAGCTATCAAATCAATCTTTATTCAAAAGTATGTTCAAGAGTATAGTGCGCCTTCAATAATAGTTGCTTATTTATCTTTGCTTCTAAAAGCTAGCATTCATACTCTGATTTTATTATCCTCTGCACTTTAGAGAAAGACAAAAAGTTAACCACCAATTTAGTAATACATTTCATGTTCAATCATTTCTTTAACTAAGCAAGAACGGTGGATTACTGCAGCCAGATCAGAATTAAATGCTGCAATCAGTTTGTCAACAGTTGGCAGTAGTTTTCTTAAGAAGTGCACTAAAAATGTATTAACCACCTGCCCTGTAGGGGGCGTGGGGAAGGCATTCCCTACAAACCTTAGCCTACTTGTGGGCCTACAGAGGCAGGCATCTATTTCAGGGGCCTTTCTTTCACCTTCTTCTGCAGGGGTGAGGTAACTAAGCACTCACTTCTCACCTGCTCGTTCTTTCTGTCTATGAGGTCGGAGCTTGTCCTTGAAGTTGTGGCAGGGGGCCCTCTAGGCATAGAGGTGAACCCTATAGCACGTCACAACGGCCTGGAGGGTCCACTTCTTAGGGTTTATAGGTTGTCCCCCCCAATCCCCCCCTTTCCTCCCTCATCGGCTGAGCCATCGGAGAACCGCCAGGAGCGCCGGTGTGCAGCGCTCAGGAGTAAGTTTTGGTATTGGTTAAAGTACGAGCGTGTGAGAAGAACCAGGAGGAATTTGAAAATGTAAAAATGATTACAGAAAGGTCAGCAATCCGTTGGAATACAATTATCATTTCATTGATTCTAATTTTTTGCTGAGTTTTGCATTTGCCCATCTTTTTATATACAATCAATGGAAAGGATTCTCAAAATATTGTACCTTAACGATATAATATTAAATCAACACCGAGTACGGACTCCGAATATTGAGAGCATTTTGAGAACTTTTCATAATACAGGAGTATAGCTTACTTTAATAGCGTCCGTAGCTTTAACGACTAACTTCTCGAAAATTGTTCATATCTATTGAGTGAAAATCTTACACTTCTTTCCTTATTCTGCGCATTCATCGCAGCAGTGAGACTTTATGGCGATGGATCTAGAGAATATTTTTTCCCAGTAAGAATTACTTTTAGAATTTTGGCATTCTCTCCTATTTAAGCAAGACACGATAACAAACCAGACACTTGGTTTTCAAACGTATACGCTTACATTACATTAGTACATTCCTATCGTGATGTTAATGTAATCACCATTTACTCGGACACTAGTTAATTGATTACAAAAATACATATGTATTGTTGGATCCATCCTCTAATCATTATTTACTACCTTTATGTTATGGTATTTACTTTTAATCATTATCTCTCTGCTTATAAGAGCTGTAAAGGACAAGATTTATGAAAAATTTCTTTTATGGCGTAGGAATTCGGTAAACATAACGATTTAAAACATTACTATAAATATACAATTTAATTATTTTTAATGAGGTTTCAGTTTACATACTCTTTTCCAAAAACTATTCAGTATTTTAGATTTCATTTCGCAAGATGCTAACTGTTTATGTTAGATTTTTTCACGTGTCCACGGTACTTAGCTGGACTCCGTCACGCTGTTGAAAAATGCATGCATTCTATGTATTGCACCTGAATCGAATCAGTTTCTTTGATCAGTCATTTAGAAAGCTTTGACGTTGACAGGTTTAATTGACTTGGTAGTACGGTACGATTTTCTTTATGATTTCCTTATTTATCTCAAAATTGTCCCGAAAGGGTCATCAATATATTTGCGTCCATAGAGCGAAGACTCATGTTAAAGCCCGAAGACCATGACAAATTCAAAGATATTCAGAATTCCGTTTCGTGATTTGTATCAACCATTTCCATCAATAGCTTATACTTAACCCTTTCGAGACTGTTGTCGGCTATAGACGACGGCATTTTTCCTACGCAGAAACACGGCTGTCGTGTATAGACGACGCAGGTATAAATCGCGCGTGGATACAGTTTCAGAGGATTAGGATATTATAAACTTACCCTTCTGACCCTTTTCTGGGGGATTTCTGACCTTTCCTTCTGCACCACAAAGAGGAAACTCAGCCCCCGGGGTCGTTTATAACCCTTTTTACTGCATTGTGCCGCGGCAAATGAAATGTTATTGCAACAGTTTTGCGAAAGATTTTCTTTTAGTAGTAATTGTCAATATTGATTTGGATATTGAAATGTTGGTCTTTGCTGACTATGTACAACTTTTAAACGAAATTCTACCGTTAATATTAAGGTAATTAGGATATTATAATATAAAAACTATGCTACATCATTGCCACTATAATAGTATACTAAATAGCTTAATATTAACGGTAAAATTTCGTTTGAAAGTTGTACATAGTCGGCAAGATACAAGATTTTAATTTCCAAATTAATATTGACAATTACTGCTAAAATAACTATTTGGCAAAACGTCAGCAATAACATTTAGGTAGCCGCGGCCCCATGCTGTGTAAGGGAATGTGACGGTATTCCCCCGATTGCAGTTGCCGAGGAAGGAACCCCGCTTAGGACTCAGAAGGGTTCAATTCTATACCTGCCAACATCTTAGTCGAAAAATGCTTCCGTGTCCAGGAGACGATTTTAAGAGAATGTGGCCGTCTCGAAAGGGTGAACAGTGAAATTGAATTTTTCTCCGAAAGCTCTGTGATTACCCAAGTCTGTGTTAAGTTAAAACGTTTTACGCCTTATTTCTTTTCAATACGTTCCAATTACGTAACCTAAACAACAGTAGTGTTAAATTTAATCTTTTTTGAATTTCTATGCGATCTTTTAAAATCTACTTTTGGCCTCTTGACTAGTTTTTTCCGATATCAACTCATTGTGCAACCTTATGAATATTAGCATAAATGCCGACGAAAAGGTTAATAATGCTTGAAATATAAGAAGATGACATCTAATGGCGAATAGATAACATATTAAAGAAATGGAAAAATATAATTTCCTAAATCTAAAATCTCGGGACCTATACGGTAATGTACGTGTGTTGCCTGGTTCCCTAACTCCGATTATCAATTTCTAAATTCTTATAAAATGTCCAATTGAGCGGAACGATTGAACAAGTATCCACTATTTTTGAACAAGGTACGTGCTCAGGTTGCTCAGGTTGAACACCAGGTTGTTCTTATCATTTCTATTATCTACCCAGGCCGCAAGAACGAAGAAAAATATTTTAATTAGGAAGAAGGAAAAATTATGATACGAAATTATTTCCATGCGATTATTAGGTATATAGTTTTTAATTGCTCTTTTTTGGTTAATTATTCAAAGGACGGTTGATTATTTAAAAGAATCAGCATATGTAATGAGAATAGCAACTGAAGTAGGCCAACTATATCCTGCTTGTCATGCAGAAACGCATAAATAAGCAAGTGCATTCGCTGCGTAGTAGCTGACATCTATCTTTAGGTTGGTGCAATATCCCACTACGACTTGTTTTCGTGACGCGTAGCCACAATTTCCGCTGATCGCACACGTTTTGTAAGAGAGGAGAGAAGACTCAGCAATTGTACCTGAGATCTGAATGGAAATGGCGAATTTCACATCGAAGATCACCTTGATCTCGAAATAATGTCGTAAATCAACAGGTCTCCTTTGAGTGAATTACACGGCGATTTTTAAAGTACGAATGTCACAGAGAGAAGGTTGCCTCTTTTAGGATTTGGTATACACTTACCCTCGAGTAGTTGTTTTGGCGAGAAATACGCACGATTTACGTACAATTTGCATTATCTATATACATCATAAAGGTTTCACGAAGGGTGAATAGTTCATTCCCAAAGTAACAAAAAAATCATAGAAAGTAATATTTGGTTTTAAGTAAGTTTTGGTATTGGTTAAAGTAGAGAGCGAGTGACAATATCTGGGAGGAATCGATAAAGATTAGGAAGATTAAAGAATGATCAAAAGTCTGTTAGTTATCAATTCAGTATTAATTATTATCTTCTGATTTTTGAATTTACGAATCTTTTTAAATAGGATATTTTTAACATTAGAGAATTCTAAAAATATTAATAGATTGACGATATAATTTTGAAATCGAATGTGATTAAACCTTGTGATTGAAGTTATAAACGGGAGTTTACTTCAAGAGAAATCCACACTTTTCCACGTAATTCTTCACTTTCGATATCTCTTACGTTTTGGAGCTTATTCTTATTGTGTTTTTGGTGCCAGTGTAGGCTGTCGAAACATTTACGGCAATGCAATAACATTTGTGCATCCCCAGCTGCAGTTACCTGCATTCTTAATGTTATCTCTTAGTGAAAGTAAGCGAATGATTTGGGCTGAATGCTATTCTTTTAAGTACAGCTAGTTCCAAAAAAACTTACCACCTAAGCCGCAACCCGCATAACAGGCAGTGAATTTCCTCCGAGCGAGCCTTAAGAAGTGAGAGAGAGAGAGGAAAAACATGGCGGAGATGGTCTGCTTGAGTCATAAAGGCCTGAACCCACCGGTGCGGCGACGCAGCCGCAACGCGTTTTTATGACACTTGGGAGGGGGGCCAAAGTCCCGTTAGGTGACGTAGAAATGCACCCTGTCCGCATGGTAGGCCCCACCGGCGCGGCTGCGGCAAGAACGACCACCAGTCGTGATTTAGGAGCTCGTCCGTTTGGTTCGACATTTCGCACGCGTTTTTAGCAAGATTGCCTTCAATATATTGAAGATACATTTTTGTGAATATGGCGAGTGATGAAGAGACTTTTTCCATGATAGGTCCACCACAAACTATTCCTTCTCTTGAGGTCTTCCTTAGGAGAACTTCAGATGCAACTGGTCAAATTTCAAATTTGGTCGGAAGGAAGAACTTTCTTCTTGAGCCATGGAAAATCCCAACTTCGGATTAACAACTACGCCCAGGAATTGTTAATTGCTTCCGAGAATATGGAGAACGCTATCACCCACGGTATTGGTCGCATCTCTTTAAATATCACCGCAGCTCGCACGTCCTAGAGAAATTTACCATCAACTACGTTGATCCTTCCTTTTCGAAACCCTTCTGCTATTCATAAACTGTACCTCCCGTGGGGTACCTGTTTTTCCCTTGCCCACTCCTTCCCCACCCTTCCTTCCCTTTCATCTCATCGTCGATGTTGGGTTTTTCCTTTGCCCAACACATGTTCTTGTCTATCATTAGTATTAGGAAAAACTTAAAATGAACTCCATCTGTTTCTATTACGGTCGATTACGCTTGGATCCGCCTGGGGTCGAAACGAGAACCAATATCACAGACGAAAAACTTTTATTCATTCTTAGGGGATGGATTTTCATAATACGCATTTTTTAAGGTTTCACTAATTCTTGTTCTTGAGTTTTAAGTAAAAATGAACACAAACCCCGAGCTGATAACCAAATGATCGTCCCCTGTAAATAAATCGATCCTGCAAATTGTTCGTAACTGCAAATGTTAAAATTTCAGAATATTAATGACTCCTATTAACATATTTTATTTCTTTTGGTGCTAGTTTCGATTTCGAACTTATTTCTAATTTAATTTTGCAAAGGAAATGTAATCTGCAACCGATAAAAGTGAGGTTTGCGTGCATTTATTACGAGAACGGTTTTTATTGTCTGGGTTCGAACTGGGGACCTTTAGGTAAATAAAAGGTAGCCTATTATATGCGCAGGGAGTATATATAACACACACCTGTTACTTTATTTTAATTGCCGCATATATTACATTGAGGAAACATACGACGTTTTAACAATAAAAATCATTTGATATCAGGTTTAGATATATAGAAAATTTGCAACATACGAAACCGGGAAGTAATATGATGCAAAATTATTCAAACATACCACATGATAAAACCGTGACGCAAGCTTTCATATTCGGCAATGGCATGTTTCTTTGGCTGTCGTTCTGCTCCCGCAAGATGCAATGTGGCTTGCTTATTCAACTGTTATGGTTGCGTACGACGTCGAAGTTATCGTAATAAACTCAATTCCGATTTTACGTTTTACGAAACGCGCGCGATGCGTTTAAATACCGAAGAAACTTGGAACCTTTTTGTACTGATAATGCGTAATAATATGGATAAATATGTTCCCTCCAAATACTCTAAACAAAATAATGAGCCTAGATGGTATAATAGAGATACTAGGAAAGCGTTAAAGAAACAAAGACGATTGCATTTGAAATTAAAAACCGTTATGAGGCTTCCTAACAACATAATAATGGATCAGGTAAAGGCAGAATATAAACGAGTAAAATCAGAAACAAAACGAATAATGCGTGATGCCCTCCGTCAATTTAAAAGGAAAGTTTTATACGAATACTTAGACGAGGACCCAAAAGCTTTTTGGTCGTACGTGCGTGAGGTCCAAGGTAAAGTTCAAACCGTAAGTTCGTTAAAAGATAACAGCGGCAAGGTAATTAGCGATTCTAAGGAAAAAGCGAATATCTTAAATGAATTATTCCATAGCGTATTTACGTCCGATATTACATTAGGCGCCCTACCAGTAGTTAATAAAGCAGAAACAATGTCGAATATCACATTCAGGGAAGACGGAATCATTAAACTTTTACAGCAGATTAAGCCAAATAAAGCTCCTGGTCCTGAGGATATACCAGCTCGAGTATTTAAAGAATTAGCAGAGAGCATAGGCCCTTTTCTTAAAGTAATATTTGAAAAATCTATAAGCGAAGGTAAGGTCCCAAAAGATTGGAAAATTGCAAATGTCACCCCAATTTTTAAAACCGGCGTAAAAGATGATCCATCGAATTATAGGCCCATTTCGTTAACTTCATTGAGTGGTAAAATAATGGAACATATAATTACTAGTTCCTTAATGGGTTTTCTCGAAACCTCTAAATTCATTGTTAAGAATCAACATGGTTTTCGTAAGACACGTTCCTGCGAGTCACAGTTAGCGTTATTAATTCACGATATCTTGAAATCGGCCGAAAGTAAAAGACAAGTCGATGCAATATTTTTGGATTTTCGGAAAGCGTTCGATAAAGTCCCACATCGTAAATTGTTGTACAAATTAAAACTTGCGGGCATCAACGAACAAGTAATAAGTTGGATAAAAGATTTCCTATCCGATAGAGAACAACGAGTAGTATTAGATGGTATTAGTTACAACCTAGTCCAGGTGACCTCAGGCGTCCTACAAGGAAGCGTAATCGGGCCATTATTATTCTTAATATACATTAACGATCTTAATGAACACATCGACAGTAACGTTAGAATATTTGCTGACGACACGGTTATTTACAGAGAAATAAAAAGTAATGACGATAGATTAAGCATGTCGAATGACTTAGATAAAATAGTAAAATGGTGCGACGACTGGCAATTGGAGCTCAACGTAGATAAATGTTCAGTAGTTAATTTTTTCGAAAGAAAATCCTTTGCCAATCATAATTCATATAGCCTTCGAGGGAAAACATTATCAACTGTCGATTCGGTAAAATATCTCGGAATAACCCTCACGAATAATTTAACATCAGGAGTAGCTCAAGGTAGCGTGCTAGGACCTTTACTTTTCCTAATATTTATTAATGATTTACCAACGGGAATTAAATCGAAAATTCGTTTATTTGCAGACGATTGCATAATATACAGGAATATAAAAAACGAGAACGACTGCATGGAACTTCAGGATTTAATTACCTTAAACAACTGGGTTTCATCTAATAAATTAGATATGAATACGAATAAATGTAGAGTCATCAGTTTTAATAGAAGTAGATATCAACACGCGTATAATCTTGGGGGAAAAATTTTGCCTAGTGAGAATACGGTGAAATACTTAGGTTTAACTTTCAGTAGGGACTTGAAATGGAACGATCATATAGAGCGAATAATTTTGAAGGCCAACACAGCCTTAAACTTTATAGTGCGTACGCTTAGGAAATCAAACAAGAAAGTTAAAGAGGCTGCATACAAATCATTTGTTAGGCCGATACTGGAATATGGGGAAAGTCTATGGGACCCGCATGAGGTAGGACTAAAGCGAAAAATAGAAAAGGTACAAAGAAGAGCAGCAAGATTCGTCTTAGGCAGGTATGCGAAGCTCGATAACGTAACTCAGATGCTAAGAGAATTGGGTTGGGAAAAATTAGAGAAACGAAGAGCAAAGAAAAGGTTAACCTTATTTTTTAAATTATACACAGGAGCTAAGTCGTTAGAAGAATTATCAAATAGAGTCACTGGAGCAAAATTTCATGGTAGGAAAGACCATAGGCACAAAGTCAGATTATTGAAACAGAGAACAAATATTAGTAAATTCTCCTTTTTAAACCGTACTGTCAAAGATTGGAATAATTTACCTGCAAAAGTCTTCGAGCCCTTCCCAAAAAATCATAGGGAATTTCTAAAAAGATTGGGAGGAATTATTAATGACGAGTGAGCTTGCCATTGACGAGTACAGGTGGAGTAGGGGATTGCCTGGTGGGGTGATGTACGGTGGGGACTTGTCCCCGGGACCGCTACGGTAGCCGAGAAGGCCTACCAGGAACCCTGAAAAAACTTGTGCGACTGAGGGGGAATGTTTATGGGAAGATGTACATATTTTATTTATGTAAATTGTTTTGTTTGTGGGAAAATTTGTATTGTTTTGTGGGGAATTATCATTATTATTGGGTTGTATTGGTATTTTTAACTTATTATGTTTTTAGGATGTTTGTTTAACTTAGTATGTAGTTGCCACCAGACTATATGTCTAACTGTAACTGTTCAATTAATAATAATAATAATAATAATAATAATAATAACTTAACTTGGGGTACCCACATCCATAACATATGTGGGCGATCTCT
Source organism: Pachydiplax longipennis (assembly GCA_036926295.1). Lineage (NCBI taxonomy): Eukaryota > Metazoa > Arthropoda > Insecta > Odonata > Libellulidae > Pachydiplax > Pachydiplax longipennis. Next base: position 17,335,035 of record JAVFKF010000024.1, on the reverse strand, counting down.
TAAGAAACTAGGCTTCGTCAAAAGAATAGTCGGTAAAAGCTAAGAAAAAGTCCGCGAGCGATGTTACTTTGCGCTAGTTAGGCCTCACCTCGAGTATGCATGCAGTGTATGGGACCCTGCTGAAAAGTGTTGTATTCGCGAGATAGAAAAGGTACAAAGAAAGGCAATACGCTTTGTAAAAAATTGCTATGATAAATCGGTAAGTGTTACTCGGATGCTTCAGGAGGCAGGATGGGAATCTTTAGAAGAAAGAAGGCTCAGTCAGAGATTTAAATTACTTGATAAATTCAGACAGAGCACGTTCATAGACGATGTAGCCGATATTATGCGCCCTCCTTGCTATATAGGCCGTTCTGATCCAGCGAGAAAGATCAGAGAAATAGATGCTAAAACCAGTCGATTCAAGAATTCTTTTTTTCCGAGAACAATACGCGAAAATAATCGACTGGGCAAATAGAGTCCTGGTGCTTGCACCCCCTGCCACACGCCGAAAGGCGGCTTGCAGGGTACAGATGTAGATGTAGATGTAGATGTAGAAGTTTTCGTTCATGGAGACTGTAATGTTAATTGCGAATCATTTTATGCCCGAGAATAGATGCATTATCCGATTTAAAAATTTGTTTACACTCGTCACTAAGTAAACAAATTGAATCTGTATATAGCAACCCGGGCCTTTATTCGTCCAGTACAAAATGGGATGATTAAAATTTTATTTCAATTTCTTTAACAAATGGTGCATTTTTGTTTTGTCTGACTATTTTTCGCAGGAACCTGACAACTTTTGCCATCAAACGGTCATTCATTTATTTATATTGATGGAGTAATAAGGGAGAAAAGTCCCGATCACCAAAAAAGCATGTTTTAAAATAATATATAGATAGATTGACGAGGAGCTTGATTTATATAAATTGACGATAGGCACATTACTTATTTTTTCGTTTTTGTTGTTGAATTAGTTATTTAGAATAAGCTAATACAGTTTATGCCATTCACTTTAAAAGCAGAATATAGAGATACTAATTCAGATATGATGCACCCAAACATTTTCAACTTTATGTTATCGTCCAGATTTTCCGAAGGTCCTATTTCCACTAGAATGATCTTCCTTGTATTACTATTTTAAAAAATTCGAAACATCATCGCAAAGATCGTAGAGAATTATGATGTGCCTAGGATGAAGGATGTTACGAAGGTCCTTGGAGTGAATGTTGGAATAATGGATTACATATAGAACCAAGAATATTTTAACAGCTAACGTATGAATTATGAGAATTAGAGGAATATTCTTATGTAAGTCTGATTACCATCCGTTGGTTTCTATTTTTAGCGTATTCTTTCATGACTCAAATTACCCATCATTCATAATTATTGACGGTGATTTTTCTTTTAATCATTATACACCATTCAAACAATTCGGGTTATATAGTTTACTTGAGGCATTCAGAAACCGAAGCAGCGATCATTAATCATTAATCTCACTTTCACCTAGCGCATAGTTCTGAAAATCATTTCAGTATAACAATGGAAATCGTGTTGTGGGTGTTTTCACACCCCTTGACATACGTCATACGGCGGCTCGCCGGGTATAAATGAAAATGTAAATAAACCAGATGTTAACGTGTAAACCTACAATATGCAAGTATACAAAAACCTGGTATGTATCTGCAATATGCAAATCAGTCTTAAGGTTCTGATTTGCCATACTAACTGTTGTTTCTTAACCATCTGGATTCCTTGCAAGAAGTCCTGAAAGGTCGTCTACCTCAAAAATAGAGTTGAATATTTTCATTCCCTAAGGGAATACCCGTGGCGAAGATAACAAATCGCGGATCCACCATTTCCCACCTTACTTGTGATCGGTCGCCGCCACCATACCCTAACCTTAGATACCTGCTCAGCAGGGGTGCGGTCGGGAATCCTCATTAGCGCTTTCAAATTCGCTACCTCGGATACATACGACCATCCACAATATGCCGAAAAGGGGGTTTTCTTTCTCAGAGCGGAGTTCACCTTCACCCATCGGCCGTTTTATCGTTCCTTTGAGAAAATAGACAATACCTTTCGATGGACGAAACAAAAGAAAAAGAAACAACAAAGGAATGAATAGGGGATACTCCTAGGGCCAGGGTGGAGGTCCTCCGCTCTCTCTGAAAGACTCAGTAAAACTTCAGACGCGAATTTGTCAGAAACAGCCAAATCTCATCTCAAAATCATAATGTTTCATCTGATACTGTCATCACGAATGCCTGATGGAAGTAAGAACAGAATGTCATGTTGATGTATATATTCTGAATTACCTAATGCTCTGTTAATTGTAGTATCAAGCAAATTTTATACCTCTCTGTATTGCAGAATAATTCAACTGCGAAGAAATCGAGTCAAAATTTGCACCACGGGGCAAGAAAGAGATTTAGCATCAGATAAAAGTTGGGACAGCATAATTTTGCAAGGAACATGAACTTAATTTAATTAAAGGGATGATTTTTCTGGGGTTGGCAATGAACAATATTTTCGGATAAGTGTTACGAGATGCTGGCGTTAATTTCGTCGTAAATTAATTTTTTATTCGATACTTAAAAAAAAATTGTAGTCCTCAGTATTTAAATTAAGAGTGCTACTATTCTAATATCTATGTTATTTTCTAAAATACTAAATTAGCAATTTGAATTTTAAGCGATTACCTTAGAAAATGATGATATCACGGCAATTAATATTTTACTTTCTATAATATGATTTGGTGGTATTTAAAATCTTTATAATATTTGATGTAATTATCTGATGTAGTTGATCGTAATTTACTTGGTTTACTTTATTGTAATATGTTTTGGGTCTAATTTTCAGAGCTCTTTACCAGGTTGACTTAAAATGATTCTTTCTCAGTGTATTCGTCCAGATTAAGTTTCTTCTCATCTTTGCTTTCCTTAGTAGGTTTCGCAGTTTCATGCTCCCCTTCTCGATAGCATTTCTTCTGCAACATAAATTAGTTGAAATACAGTTGATTGTGTTCATATACTTAAGTATTCTTTATCTCCTTGCAGAGTTTTCGTTTATGTTTCTATTTGCGTCATAGTCGTGAATTTCCTCTAAATAAATTTAAAAGTTCCTCCTGTAGGCATCAAGAGCATAAAAAACGTAATAAGATAATCCTTTTCAATCTTGCAATGACATAATTTTTTATTGGATAATTGAAGCAGCTAAAGTAAGTTTACCCGATGTCTCCAGAAAAAGGTAAATTACGCAGAAGTTTCAGGCCGAAATAAGGAGATCCGATGTTTATTCATTTTTTAATAGTATGCTGCTGACATAGTAAAAAGTAACACTAAATTTAAGCAAGATTTCGTGCTAGTAAGGACGATACAAATACGTTCAACGCGTTTCCCAAGGGTTTAAAAAGGCGCCATCACAGTGCTCCTCCTTCCAAGAGCCAATAGAATGCGTGGAAAACTCTAGACTCGCTCTCATCGAGCTTCAGGTCTGTTATGCGGGTTGCGGCATAGGTGGTAAGTTTTTTTTGGAACTAGCTGTACAGAAGATGCACTCAACTGCCTTTCTTATGGTTAATATTGATAATAACCACGTGATTTGTAAGTCGCTTACCTGCATGGGATGATCGATGAATCTCTTTCTCATTGAAAAGTGATACTTCTTATCTCTTCGATCGTTATCTGTCACGGCACCGTTCTTTGCAGTCTATGATACGGCTGCTACACGGCGACCGTGTACAGTCGATTTAAAAGCCAAGAAGTAAAGTTCTCTTCAAGATATCATCACCAAAAAAACTTTTATCTCGATTTGTCTCGCGACAAGTTCTTCCTCACGTGAAAAATCAAAAAGTTTTAGGAATGGAATGATTGAATGGAATGATGAGAGAGATGACTGGTTACTTTCAACAGCGAATGATAAAAACATAGTTAATATAGGAAAAAGATGTGTTGAAAAAGTCAAAAGATACCAGGAAACTACATAAGAATGTAATGCCGGTTTCAAAAAAGTTGGACGATGAAACACTTAGCAACAGCAGGAACAAAAAGTTTAACCCTTTCGAGACTGTTGTCGGCTATAGACGACGGTAGATTTCCTTCGCTTAACTACTGTTGTCGGCTATAGACGACGGCATTTTTCCTACGCAGAAAGACGGCTGTCGTGTATAGACGACGCAGGTATAAATCGCGCGTGGGTGCAGTTTCAGAGGATTAGGATATTATAAACTTACCCTTCTGACCCTTTTCTGGGGGATTTCTGACCTTTCCTTCTGCACCACAAAGAGGAAACTCAGCCCCCGGGGTCGTTTATAACCCTTTTTACTGCATGGTGCCGCGGCAAATTAAATCTCATTGCAATAATTTTGCGAAACAATTGTTTTAGCAGTAATTGTCAAAATCACATTAGATATTTAAATCTCGCTCTTTGCTGACTATGTACAACTTTTAAACGAAATTCTACTGTTAATATTAAGGTTTTTAGTATACTACCATGTAAAAATATAGCAGTATACTGAATTCCTTAATAATAACGCTAGAATTCCGTTTAAAAGTTGCATATAGTCGGCAAAGTGCAAGATTTTAAGTTCCAAATTCATATTGACAACTAATGCTAAAAAGTACTCTTTGGCAAAGCGACAGCAATAACATTTAGTTAGCCGCGGCCCCGTGCTGTGAGAGGGAAGGTTAATTACCCGGCGACGGTTTCCCCCGATTGCGGTTGCCGAGGATTAGGACTAAGAAGGGTTCAATTCTATACCTGACACCATCTGAGTCGAAAAATGCTTCCGTGTCCAGGAGAAGTTTTTCCTTCGAATGTATTCGGTGCCAGAGAGCGATTTTAAGAATATAAGTCCGTCTCGAAAGGGTTAAAGCGAAAATTGAATGAACGCAATTCAAATGATCGGTCGAACATTTACGAAGCTAGTGAAGTAGTAATCTGGCTGAAAAATCAGCATTATAAATTGGATTGTAAGAAAATAATGGCAGTGGATGACACGGCCGCTACACGGCGATGGACGGCAAAAAACCGTACGGTCGCTAGTGTGAAAGGCTCCATATACTTCTTCAGGAATTGCGCCGTGATACGGTTGATAAGCTGTGGGGATTACCGACCGTACGGCAAAAACCGTTGTGTGTAAAAGGGCCTTACAGTTACCATTAAGCTGTTTTTGCGTAAATGTTCGTTATTACGACGAAAGATATCGAATTACACTTTTCATAAAGCTCTTTTTGCGTGAATGTTCGTTATTACGACGAGAGATATCCAATTACACTTTTCAGAACGATGTTTTTGCGTAAATGTTCGTTATTACGACGAGAGATATCCAATTACACTTTTCAGAACGCTGTTTTTGCGTAAATGTTCGTTATTACGACGAGAGATATCGAATTACAATTTTCAGAACACTGTTTTTGCGTAAATGTTCGTTATTACGAAGAGAGATATCGAATTACACTTTTCAGAACGCTGTTTATGCGTAAATGTCCGTTATTACGACTAGAGATATCGAATTACAATTTTCAGAACACTGTTTTTGCGTAGATGTTCGTTATTACGACGAGAGATATCGAATTACACTTTTCAGAAAGCGGTTTTTGCGTAAATGTCCGTTATTACGACGAGAGATATCCAATTACACTTTTCAGAACGATGTTTTTGCGTAAATGTCCGTTATTACGACTAGAGATGTCGAATTTCAATTTTCAGAACACTGTTTTCGCGTAAATGTTCGTTATTACGACGAGAGATATCGAATTACACTTTTCAGAAAGCGGTTTTTGCGTAAATGTCCGTTATTACGACGAGAGATATCCAATTACACTTTTCAGAACGATGTTTTTGCGTAAATGTCCGTTATTACGTCTAGAGATATCGAATTACAATTTTCAGAACACTGTTTTTGCGTAAATGTCCGTTATTACGACGAGAGATATCGAATTACAATTTTCAGAACAATGTTTTTGCGTAAATGTCCGTTATTACGTCTAGAGATATCGAATTACACTTTTCAGAACGATGTTTTTGCGTAAATGTCCGTTATTACGTCTAGAGATATCGAATTACACTTTTCAGAAAGCGGTTTTTGCGTAAATGTTCCTTATTACGAACGAGATATCGAATTACACTTTTCAGAACGATGTTTTTGTGTAAATGTTCCTTATTGCGACGAGAGATATCGAATTACACTTTTCAGAACGATGTTTTTGCGTAAATGTTCCTTATTACGACGAGAGATATCGAATTACACTTTTCAGAACGCTGTTTTTGCGTAAATGTTCGTTATTACGACTAGAGATATCGAATTACAATTTTCAGAACACTGTTTTTGCGTAAATGTTCGTTATTACGATGAGAGATATCGAATTACACTTTTCAGAACGCTGTTTTTGCGTAAATGTTCGTTATTACGAAGAGAGATATCGAATTACAATTTTCAGAACACTGTTTTTGCGTAAATGTTCGTTATTACGATGAGAGATATCGAATTACACTTTTCAGAACGCTGTTTATGCGTAAATGTCCGTTATTACGACTAGAGATATCGAATTACAATTTTCAGAACACTGTTTTTGCGTAAATGTCCGTTATTACGACTAGAGATATCGAATTACACTTTTCAGAACGCTGTTTATGCGTAAATGTCCGATATTACGACTAGAGATATCGAATTAAACTTTTCATAAAGCTCTTTTCGCGTGAATGTTCGTTATTGCGACGAAAAATATCGAATTACACTTTTCAGAACGCTGTTTTTGCGTAAATGTCCGTTATTACGATGAAAGATATCGAATTACACTTTTCATAAAGCTCTTTTCGCGTAAATGTTCGTTATTGCGACGAAAGATATCAAATTACGCTTTTCAGAAATGTGTTTTTGCGGAAATGTTCGTTATTGCGATGAAAGATATCGAATTACACTTTTCAGAACGCTGTTTTTGCGTAAATGTCCGTTATTACGACTAGAGATATTGAATTACAATTTTCAGAACGCTGTTTTTGCGTAAATGTTCGTACATACGACGAGAGATATCCAATTACACTTTTCAGAAATGTGTTTTCGCGTAAATGTTCGTTATTGCGATTAAAGATATCGAATTATACTTTTCAGAACGCTGTTTTTGCGTAAATATTCGTTATTGCGATTAAAGATATCGAATTACACTTTTCAGAAATGTGTTATCGCGTAAATATTCGTTATTGCGATGAAAGATATCGAATTACACTTTTCAGAAATGTGTTATCGCGTAAATATTCGTTATTGCGATGAAAGATATCGAATTACACTTTTCAGAAATGTGTTATCGCGTAAATATTCGTTATTGCGATGAAAGATATCGAATTACACTTTTCAGAACGCTGTTTTTGCGTAAATGTTCGTTATTGCGATGAAGGATATCGAATTACACTTTTCATAAAGCTGTTTTTGCGTAAATGTTCGTTATTGCGATGAAGGATATCGAATTACACTTTTCATAAAGCTGTTTTTGCGTAAATGTTCGTTATTGCGATGAAAGATATCGAATTACACTTTTGAGAAATGTGTTTTCGCGTAAATATTCGTTATAACGACGAGAGATATCGAATTACACTTTTCAGAAATGTGTTTTTGCGTAAATGTTTGTTATTGCGCTGAAAGATATCGAATTACACTTTTGAGAAACATGTTTTCGCCTATATATTCGTTATTGCGACGAAAGATATCGAATTACACTTTTCATAACCCTGTTTTTGCGTAAATGTTCGTTATTGCGATGAAAGATATCGAATTACACTTTTTAGTAATGTGTTTTTGCGTAAATGTTTTTTATTGCGATGAAAGATATCGAATTACACTTTTTAGTAATGTGTTTTTGCGTAAATGTTCGTTATTGCGATGAAAGATATCGAATTACACTTTCCAGAAATGTGTTTTCGCGTAAATATTCGTTATTGCGATGAAAGATATCGAATTACACTTTTCAGTACGCTGTATTTTCGTAAATATTCGTTATTACGACAATAGATATCGAATTACACTTTTCAGAACGCTGTTTTCGCGTAAATGTTCGTTATTGCGATGAAAGATATCGAATTACACTTTTCAGTACGCTGTATTTTCGTAAATATTCGTTATTACGACAATAGATATCGAATTACACTTTTCAGAACGCTGTTTTTGCGTAAATATTCGTTATTGCGATGAAAGATATTGAATTACACTTTTCAGAACGCTGTTTTTGCGTAAATATTCGTTATTGCGATGAAAGATATCGAATTACACTTTTCAGAAAGCTGTTTTTGTGTAAATGTTCGTTATTGCGATGAAAGATATCGAATTACACTTTTCAGAAAGCTGTTTTTGTGTAAATGTTCGTTATTGCGATGAAAAATATCGAATTACACTTTTCAGAAACCTGTTTTTGCGTAAATGTTCGTTATTACGACGAAAGATATCGAATTACACTTTTCAGAAATGTGTTTTCGCGTAAATGTTCGTTATTGCGCCGAGAGATATCGAATTACACTTTTCAGAAATGTGTTTTCGCGTAAATGTTCGTTATTACGACGAGAGATATCGAATTACACTTTTCAGAAATGTGTTTTCGCGTAAATGTTCGTTATTACGACGAGAGATATCGAATTACACTTTTCAGAAATGTGTTTTCGCGTAAATGTTCGTTATTACGACGAGAGATATCGAATTACACTTTTCAGAAATGTGTTATCGCGTAAATATTCGTTATTGCGATGAAAGATATCGAATTACACTTTTCAGAACGCTGTTTTTGCGTAAATGTTCGTTATTGCGATGAAGGATATCGAATTACACTTTTGAGAAATGTGTTTTCGCGTAAATATTCGTTATAACGACGAGAGATATCGAATTACACTTTTCAGAAATGTGTTTTTGCGTAAATGTTTGTTATTGCGATGAAAGATATCGAATTACACTTTTGAGAAATGTTTTTTCGCAAAAAAGTTCGTTATTACGACGAAAGATATCGAATTACACTTTTCAGAAATGTGTTTTCGCGTAAATGTTCGTTATTACGACGAGAGATATCGAATTACACTTTTTAGAAATGTTTTTTCGCAAAAAAGTTCGTTATTACGACGAAAGATATCGAATTACACTTTTCAGAAATGTGTTTTCGCGTAAATGTTCGTTATTACGACGAGAGATATCGAATTACACTTTTCAGCAATGTGTTTTCGCGTGAATGTTCGTTATTGCGCCGAGAGATATCGAATTACACTTTTCAGAAATGTGTTTTCGCGTAAATGTTCGTTATTACGACGAGAGATATCGAATTACACTTTTCATAACGCTGTTTTTGCGTAAATGTTCGTTATTGCGATGAAAGATATCGAATTACACTTTTTAGTAATGTGTTTTTGCGTAAATGTTCGTTATTGCGATGAAAGATATCGAATTACACTTTCCAGAAATGTGTTTTCGCGTAAATGTTCGTTATTCCGACGAGAGATATCGAATTACACTTTTCGGAAATGTGTTTTCGCGTAAATGCTCGTTACTACGACGAGAGATATCGAATTACACTTTTTAGAAATGTTTTTTCGCATAAATGTTCGTTATTACGACGAAAGATATCGAATTACACTTTTCAGAAATGTGTTTTCGCGTAAATGTTCGTTATTGCGACGAGAGATATCGAATTACACTTTTCAGAAATGTGTTTTCGCGTAAATGTTCGTTATTACGACGAGAGATATCGAATTACACTTTTTAGAAATGTTTTTTCGCATAAATGTTCGTTATTGCGACGAGAGATATCGAATTACACTTTTCAGAAATGTGTTTTCGCGTAAATGTTCGTTATTACGACGAGAGATATCGAATTACACTTTTTAGAAATGTTTTTTCGCATAAATGTTCGTTATTACGACGAAAGATATCGAATTACACTTTTCAGAAATGTGTTTTCGCGTAAATGTTCGTTATTACGACGAGAGATATCGAATTACACTTTTCAGAAATGTGTTTTCGCGTAAATGTTCGTTATTACGACGAGAGATATCGAATTACACTTTTCAGAAATGTGTTTTCGCGTAAATGTTCGTTATTACGACGAGAGATATCGAATTACACTTTTCAGAAATGTGTTTTCGCGTAAATGTTCGTTATTACGACGAGAGATATCGAATTACACTTTTCAGAAATGTGTTTTCGCGTAAATGTTCGTTATTACGACGAGAGATATCGAATTACACTTTTTAGAAATGTTTTTTCGCATAAATGTTCGTTATTACGACGAAAGATATCGAATTACACTTTTCAGAAATGTGTTTTCGCGTAAATGTCCGTTATTACGACGAGAGATATCGAATTACACTTTTTAGAAATGTTTTTTCGCAAAAAAGTTCGTTATTACGACGAAAGATATCGAATTACACTTTTCAGAAATGTGTTTTCGCGTAAATGTTCGTTATTACGACGAGAGATATCGAATTACACTTTTTAGAAATGTTTTTTCGCAAAAAAGTTCGTTATTACGACGAAAGATATCGAATTACACTTTTCAGAAATGTGTTTTCGCGTAAATGTTCGTTATTACGACGAGAGATATCGAATTACACTTTTTAGAAATGTTTTTTCGCAAAAAAGTTCGTTATTACGACGAAAGATATCGAATTACACTTTTCAGAAATGTGTTTTCGCGTAAATGTTCGTTATTACGACGAGAGATATCGAATTACACTTTTCAGCAATGTGTTTTCGCGTGAATGTTCGTTATTGCGCCGAGAGATATCGAATTACACTTTTCAGAAATGTGTTTTCGCGTAAATGTTCGTTATTACGACGAGAGATATCGAATTACACTTTTCAGAAATGTGTTTTCGCGTAAATGTTCGTTATTACGACGAGAGATATCGAATTACACTTTTTAGAAATGTTTTTTCGCATAAATGTTCGTTATTACGACGAAAGATATCGAATTACACTTTTCAGAAATGTGTTTTCGCGTAAATGTTCGTTATTGCGACGAAAGATATGGAATTACACTTTTTAGAAATGTGTTTTCGCGTAAATGTTCGTTATTGCGACGAGAGATATCGAATTACACTTTTCAGAAATGTGTTTTCGCGTAAATGTTCGTTATTGCGACGAGAGATATCGAATTACACTTTTCAGAAATGTGTTTTCGCGTAAATGTTCGTTATTACGACGAGAGATATCGAATTACACTTTTCAGAAATGTGTTTTCGCGTAAATGTTCGTTATTGCGACGAAAGATATGGAATTACACTTTTTAGAAATGTGTTTTCGCGTAAATGTTCGTTATTACGACAATTGATATCGAATTACACTTTTCAGAACGCTGTTCTTGCGTAAATGTTTCTTATTACGACGAGAGATATCGAATTACACTTTTCAGAAAGGTGTTTTTGCGTAAATGTTCGTTATTACGCCTGGAGATATCGAATTACACTTTTCAGAAATGTGTTTTCGCGTAAATGTTCGTTATCACGCATGGAGATATCGAATTACACTTTTTAGAAATGTGTTTTCGCGTAAATGTTCGTTATTACGCCTGGAGATATCGAATTACACTTTTCAGAAATGTGTTTTCGCGTAAATGTTCGTTATTACGCCTGGAGATATCGAATTACAATTTTCAGAAATGTGTTTTCGCGTAAATGTTCGTTATTACGCCTGGAGATATCGAATTACACTTTTCAGAAATGTGTTTTCGCGTAAATGTTCGTTATTACGCCTGGAGATATCGAATTACACTTTTCAGAAATGTGTTTTCGCGTAAATGTTCGTTATTACGCCTGGAGATATCGAATTACAATTTTCAGAAATGTGTTTTCGCGTAAATGTTCGTTATTACGCCTGGAGATATCGAATTACACTTTTCAGAAATGTGTTTTCGCGTAAATGTTCGTTATTACGCCTGGAGATATCGAATTACACTTTTCAGAAATGTGTTTTCGCGTAAATGTTCGTTATTACGCCTGGAGATATCGAATTACACTTTTCAGAAATGTGTTTTCGCGTAAATGTTCGTTATTACGCCTGGAGATATCGAATTACACTTTTCAGAAATGTGTTTTCGCGTAAATGTTCGTTATTACGCCTGGAGATATCGAATTACACTTTTCAGAAATGTGTTTTCGCGTAAATGTTCGTTATTACGCCTGGAGATATCGAATTACACTTTTCAGAAATGTGTTTTCGCGTAAATGTTCGTTATTACGCCTGGAGATATCGAATTACACTTTTCAGAAATGTGTTTTCGCGTAAATGTTCGTAATTACGCCTGGAGATATCGAATTACACTTTTCAGAAATGTGTTTTCGCGTAAATGTTCGTTATTACGCCTGGAGATATCGAATTACACTTTTCAGAAATGTGTTTTCGCGTAAATGTTCGTTATTACGCCTGGAGATATCGAATTACACTTTTCAGAAATGTGTTTTCGCGTAAATGTTCGTTATTACGCCTGGAGATATCGAATTACACTTTTCAGAAATGTGTTTTCGCGCAAATGTTCGTTATTCCGACGAAAGATATCAAATTACACTTTTCATAAAGCTCTTTTCGCGTAAATGTTCGTTATTGCGACGAGAGATATCCAATTACACTTTTCAGAAATGTGTTTTCGCGTAAATGTTCGTTATTGCGATTAAAGATATCGAATTACACTTTTCAGAACGCTGTTTTGCGTAAATATTCGTTATTGCGATGAAAGATATCGAATTACACTTTTCAGAAATGTGTTATCGCGTAAATATTCGTTATTGCGATGAAAGATATCGAATTACACTTTTCAGAAATGTGTTATCGCGTAAATATTCGTTATTGCGACGAAAGATATCAAATTACACTTTTCAGAAATGTGTTTTTGCGGAAATGTTCGTTATTGCGATTAAAGATATCGAATTACACTTTTCAGAACGCTGTTTTGCGTAAATATTCGTTATTGCGATGAAAGATATCGAATTACACTTTTCAGAAATGTGTTATCGCGTAAATATTCGTTATTGCGACGAAAGATATCAAATTACACTTTTCAGAAATGTGTTTTTGCGGAAATGTTCGTTATTGCGATTAAAGATATCGAATTACACTTTTCAGAACGCTGTTTTTGCGTAAATATTCGTTATTGCGATTAAAGATATCGAATTACACTTTTCAGAACGCTGTTTTGCGTAAATGTTCGTTATTGCGATTAAAGATATCGAATTACACTTTTCAGAAATGTGTTATCGCGTAAATATTCGTTATTGCGATGAAAGATATCGAATTACACTTTTCAGAAATGTGTTATCGCGTAAATATTCGTTATTGCGATGAAAGATATCGAATTACACTTTTCAGAACGCTGTTTTTGCGTAAATATTCGTTATAACGACGAGAGGTATCGAATTACACTTTTCAGAAATGTGTTTTTGCGTAAATGTTTGTTATTGCGATGAAAGATATCCAATTACACTTTTGAGAAACATGTTTTCGCCTATATATTCGTTATTACGACGAAAGATATCGAATTACACTTTTCATAACGCTGTTTTTGCGTAAATGTTCGTTATTGCGACGAGAGATATCGAATTACACTTTTCAGAAATGTGTTTTTCGTAAATGTTCGTTATTGCGATGAAAGATATCGAATTACACTTTTTATAAATGTGTTTTTGCGTAAATGTTCGTTATTACGACGAGAGATATCGAATTACACTTTTCAGAACGCTGTTTTCACGTAAATGTTCGTTATTGCGATGAAAGATATCGAATTACACTTTTCAGTACGCTGTATTTTCGTAAATATTCGTTATTACGACAATAGATATCGAATTACACTTTTCAGAAACCTGTTTTTGCGTAAATGTTCGTTATTGCGATGAAAGATATCGAATTACACTTTTCAGAAAGCTGTTTTTGTGTAAATGTTCGTTATTGCGATGAAAGATATCGAATTACACTTTTCAGAAAGCTGTTTTTGTGTAAATGTTCGTTATTGCGATGAAAAATATCGAATTACACTTTTCAGAAACCTGTTTTTGCGTAAATGTTCGTTATTACGACGAAAGATATCGAATTACACTTTTCAGAAATGTGTTTTCGCGTAAATGTTCGTTATTGCGCCGAGAGATATCGAATTACACTTTTCGGAAATGTGTTTTCGCGTAAATGTTCGTTATTACGACGAGAGATATCGAATTACACTTTTCAGAAATGTGTTTTCGCGTAAATGTTCGTTATTACGACGAGAGATATCGAATTACACTTTTCAGAAATGTGTTTTCGCGTAAATGTTCGTTATTACGACGAGAGATATCGAATTACACTTTTCAGAAATGTGTTTTCGCGTAAATGTACGTTATTGCGCCGAGAGATATCGAATTACACTTTTCAGAAATGTGTTTTCGCGTAAATGTTCGTTATTACGACGAGAGATATCGAATTACACTTTTTAGAAATGTTTTTTCGCATAAATGTTCGTTATTACGACGAAAGTTATCGAATTACACTTTTCAGAAATGTGTTTTCGCGTAAATGTTCGTTATTGCGACGAAAGATATGGAATTACACTTTTTAGAAATGTGTTTTCGCGTAAATGTTCGTTATTGCGACGAGAGATATCGAATTACACTTTTCAGAAATGTGTTTTCGCGTAAATGTTCGTTATTGCGACGAGAGATATCGAATTACACTTTTCAGAAATGTGTTTCTGCGTAAATGTTCGTTATTACGACGAGAGATATCGAATTACACTTTTTAGAAATGTGTTTTCGCGTAAATGTTCGTTATTGCGACGAAAGATATGGAATTACACTTTTTAGAAATGTGTTTTCGCGTAAATGTTCGTTATTACGACGAGAGATATCGAATTACACTTTTCAGAAATGTGTTTTCGCGTAAATGTTCGTTATTGCGACGAGAGATATCGAATTACACTTTTCAGAAATGTGTTTTTGCGTAAATGTTCGTTATTACGACGAGAGATATCGAATTACACTTTTTAGAAATGTGTTTTCGCGTAAATGTTCGTTATTGCGACGAAAGATATGGAATTACACTTTTTAGAAATGTGTTTTCGCGTAAATGTTCGTTATTACGACGAGAGACATCGAATTACACTTTTCAGAAATGTGTTTTCGCGTAAATGTTCGTTATTACGACGAGAGACATCGAATTACACTTTTCAGAAATGTGTTTTCGCGCAAATGTTCGTTATTGCGACGAGAGATATCGAATTACACTTTTCAGAAATGTTATTTCGCGTAAATGTTCGTTATTACGACGAAAGATATCGAATTACACTTTTCAGAAATGTGTTTTCGCGTAAATGTTCGTTATTGCGACGAGAGATATCGAATTACACTTTTCAGAAATGTGTTTTCGCGTAAATGTTCGTTATTACGACGAGAGATATCGAATTACACTTTTCAGAAATGTGTTTTCGCGTAAATGTTCGTTATTGCGACGAGAGATATCGAATTACACTTTTCGGAAATGTGTTTTCGCGTAAATGTTCGTTATTCCGACGAGAGATATCGAATTACACTTTTCCGAAATGTGTTTTCGCGTAAATGTTCGTTAATACTACGAGAGATATCGAATTACACTTTTCAGAAATGTGTTTTCGCGTAAATGTTCGTTTTTACGACGAGAGATATCGAATTACACTTTTCAGAAATGTGTTTTCGCGTAAATGTTCGTTATTACGACGAGAGATATCGAATTACACTTTTCAGAATTGTGTTTTCGCGTAAATGTTCGTTATTACGACGAGAGATATAGAATCACACTTTTCGGAAATGTGTTTTCGCGTAAATGTTCGTTATTACGACGAGAGATATCGAATTACACTTTTCAGAATTGTGTTTTCGCGTAAATGTTCGTTATTACGACGAGAGATATCGAATTACACTTTTCGGAAATGTGTTTTCGCGTAAATGTTTGTTATTACGACGAGAGATATCGAATTACACTTTTCGGAAATGTGTTTTCGCGTAAATGTTCGTTATTCCGACGAGAGATATCGAATTACACTTTTCGGAAATGTGTTTTCGCGTAAATGTTCGTTATTACGACGAGAGATATCGTATTACACTTTTCAGAATTGTGTTTTCGCGTAAATGTTCGTTATTACGACGAGAGATATAGAATCACACTTTTCGGAAATGTGTTTTCGCGTAAATGTTCGTTATTACGACGAGAGATATCAAATTACACTTTTCGGAAATGTGTTTTCGCGTAAATGCTCGTTACTACGACGAGAGATATCGAATTACACTTTTCAGAAATCTGTTTTCGCGTAAATGTTCGTTATTACTACGAGAGATATCGAATTACACTTTTCAGAATTGTTTTTTCGCGTAAATGTTCGTTATTACGACGAGAGATATAGAATCACACTTTTCAGAAATGTGTTTTCGCGTAAATGTTCGTTATTACGACGAGAGATATCGAATTACACTTTTCAGAATTGTGTTTTCGCGTAAATGTTCGTTATTACTACGAGAGATATCGAATTACACTTTTCGGAAATGTGTTTTCGCGTAAATGTTCGTTATTACGACGAGAGATATCGAATTACACTTTTCAGAAATGTGTTTTCGCGTAAATGTTCGTTATTACGACGAGAGATATCGAATTACACTTTTCAGAAATGTGTTTTCGCGTAAATGTTCGTTATTACGACGAGAGATATCGAATTACACTTTTCAGTAATGTGTTTTCGCGTAAATGTTCGTTATTACGACGAGAGATATCGAATTACACTTTTCAGAAATGTGTTTTCGCGTAAATGATCGTTATTGCGACGAGAGATATCGAATTACACTTTTCAGAAATGTGTTTTCGCGTAAATGTTCGTTATTGCGACGAGAGATATCGAATTACACTTTTCAGAAATGTGTTTTCGCGTAAATGTTCGTTATTACGACGAGAGATATCGAATTACACTTTTCAGAAATGTGTTTTCGCGTAAATGTTCGTTATTCCGACGAGAGATAACGAATTACACTTTTCAGAAATGTGTTTTCGCGTAAATGTTCGTTATTACGACGAGAGATATCGAATTACACTTTTCAGAAATGTGTTTTCGCGTAAATGTTCGTTATTACGACGAGAGATATCGAATTACACTTCTCAGAAATGTGTTTTCGCGTAAATGTTCGTCATTTCGACGAGAGATATCGAATTACACTTTTCAGAAATGTGTTTTCGCGTAAATGTTCGTTATTACGACGAGAGATATCGAATTACACTTCTCAGAAATGTGTTTTCGCGTTAATGTTCGTCATTTCGACGAGAGATATCGAATTACACTTTTCAAATAGCTCTTTTTGCGTGACTGTTCGTTATTGCGACGAGAGATATCGAATTACACTTTTCAGAAATGTGTTTTCGCGTAAATGTTCGTTATTACGACGAGAGATATCGAATTACACTTTTCAGTAATGTGTTTTCGCGTAAATGTTCGTTATTACGACGAGAGATATCGAATTACACTTTTCAGTAATGTGTTTTCGCGTAAATGTTCGTTATTGCGACGAGAGATATCGAATTACACTTTTCAGAAATGTGTTTTCGCGTAAATGATCGTTATTGCGACGAGAGATATCGAATTACACTTTTCAGAAATGTGTTTTCGCGTAAATGTTCGTTATTGCGACGAGAGATATCGAATTACACTTTTCTGAAATGTGTTTTCGCGTAAATGTTCGTTATTACGACGAGAGATATCGAATTACACTTTTCAGAAATGTGTTTTCGCGTAAATGTTCGTTTATACGACGAGAGATATCGAATTACACTTTTCGGAAATGTGTTTTCGCGTAAATGTTCGTTATTACGACGAGAGATATCGAATTACACTTTTCGGAAATGTGTTTTCGCGTAAATGTTCGTTATTCCGACGAGAGATATCGAATTACACTTTTCGGAAATGTGTTTTCGCGTAAATGTTCGTTATTACGACGAGAGATATCGAATTACACTTTTCGGAAATGTGTTTTCGCGTAAATGTTCGTTATTCCGACGAGAGATATCGAATTACACTTTTCGGAAATGTGTTTTCGCGTAAATGTTCGTTATTCCGACTAGAGATATCGAATTACACTTTTCGGAAATGTGTTTTCGCGTAAATGTTCGTTATTCCGACTAGAGATATCGAATTACACTTTTCGGAAATGTGTTTTCGCGTAAATGTTCGTTATTCCGACGAGAGATATCGAATTACACTTTTCGGAAATGTGTTTTCGCGTAAATGTTCGTTATTCCGCCTAGAGATATCGAATTACACTTTTCGGAAATGTGTTTTCGCGTAAATGTTCGTTATTACGACGAGAGATATCGAATTACACTTTTCGGAAATGTGTTTTCGCGTAAATGTTCGTTATCACGACGAGAGATATCGAATTACACTTTTCAGAAATGTGATTTCGCGTAAATGTTCGTTATCACGACGAGAGATATCGAATTACACTTTTCGGAAATGTGTTTTCGCGTAAATGTTCGTTATTACGACGAGAGATATCGAATTACACTTTTCAGAAATGTGTTTTCGCGTAAATGTTCGTTATTACGACGAGAGATATCGAATTACACTTTTCAGAAATGTGTTTTCGCGTAAATGTTCGTTATTACGACGAGAGATATCGAATTACACTTTTCAGAAATGTGTTTTCGCGTAAATGTTCGTTATCACGACGAGAGATATCGAATTACACTTTTCGGAAATGTGTTTTCGCGTAAATGTTCGTTATTACGACGAGAGATATCGAATTACACTTTTCAGAAATGTGTTTTCGCGTAAATGTTCGTTATCACGACGAGAGATATCGAATTACACTTTTCGGAAATGTGTTTTCGCGTAAATGTTCGTTATTCCGACGAGAGATATCGAATTACACTTTTCGGAAATGTGTTTTCGCGTAAATGTTCGTTATTCCGACTAGAGATATCGAATTACACTTTTCAGAAATGTGTTTTCGCGTAAATGTTCGTTATTACGACGAGAGATATTGAATTACACTTTTCGGAAATGTGTTTTCGCGTAAATGTTCGTTATTCCGACTAGAGATATCGAATTACACTTTTCAGAAATGTGTTTTCGCGTAAATGTTCGTTATTACGACGAGAGATATCGAATTACACTTTTCAGAAATGTGTTTTCGCGTAAATGTTCGTTATTGCGACGAGAGATATAGAATTACACTTTTCAGAAATGTGTTTTCGCGTAAATGTTCGTTATTACTACGAGAGATATCGAATCACACTTTTCAGAAATGTGTTTTCGCGTAAATGTTCGTTATTACGACGAGAGATATAGAATCACACTTTTTAGAAATGTGTTTTCGCGTAAATGTTCGTTATTACGACGAGAGATATCGAATTACGCTTTTCAGAAATGTGTTTTCGCGTAAGTGTTCGTTATTACGACGAGAGATATCGAATCACACTTTTCAGAAATGTGTTTTCGCGTAAATGTTCGTTATTACGACGAGAGATATCGAATTACACTTTTCAGAAATGTGTTTTCGCGTAAATGTTCGTTATTACGACGAGAGATATAGAATCACACTTTTTAGAAATGTGTTTTCGCGTAAATGTTCGTTATTACGACGAGAGATATCGAATTACGCTTTTCAGAAATGTGTTTTCGCGTAAGTGTTCGTTATTACGACGAGAGATATCGAATTACACTTTTCAGAAATGTGTTTTCGCGTAAATGTTCGTTATTACGACGAGAGATATAGAATCACACTTTTCAGAAATGTGTTTTTGCGTAAATGTTCGTTATTACGACGAGAGATATCGAATTACGCTTTTCAGAAATGTGTTTTCGCGTAAGTGTTCGTTATTACGACGAGAGATATCGAATTACGCTTTTCAGAAATGTGTTTTCGCGTAAATGTCCGTTATTACTACGAGAGATATCGAATTACACTTTTCAGAATTGTGTTTTCGCGTAAATGTTCGTTATTACGACGAGAGATATCGAATTACACTTTTCAGAAATGTGTTTTCGCGTAAGTGTTCGTTATTACGACGAGAGATATCGAATTACGCTTTTCAGAAATGTGTTTTCGCGTAAATGTTCGTTATTACTACGAGAGATATCGAATTACACTTTTCAGAAATGTGTTTTCGCGTAAATGTTCGGTATTACTACGAGAGATATCGAATTACACTTTTCAGAAATGTGTTTTCGCGTAAATGTTCGTTATTACGACGAAAGATATCGAATTACACTTTTCAGAAATGTGTTTTCCCATAAATGTTCGTTATTACGACGAAAGATATCGAATTACACTTTTCAGAAATGTGTTTTCGCGTAAATGTTCGTTAATACTACGAGAGATATCGAATTACACTTTTCAGAAATGTGTTTTCGCGTAAATGTTCGTTATTAGGACGAAAGATATCGAATTACACTTTTCAGAAATGTGTTTTCGCGTAAATGTTCGTTATTACTACGAGAGATATCGAATTACACTTTTCAGAAATGTGTTTTCGCGTAAATGTTCGTTATTACGACGAAAGATATCGAATTACACTTTTCAGAAATGTGTTTTCCCATAAATGTTCGTTATTACGACGAAAGATATCGAATTACACTTTTCAGAAATGTGTTTTCGCGTAAATGTTCGTTATTACTACGAGAGATATCGAATTACACTTTTCAGAAATGTGTTTTCGCGTAAATGTTCGTTATTACGACGAAAGATATCAAATTACACTTTTCAGAAATGTGTTTTCGCATAAATGTTCGTTATTCCGACGACAGATATCGAATTACACTTTTCAGAAATGTGTTTTCGCGTAAATGTTCGTTAATACTACGAGAGATATCGAATTACACTTTTCAGAAATGTGTTTTCGCGTAAATGTTCGTTATTACGACGAGAGATATCGAATAACACTTTTCAGAAATGTGTTTTCGCGTAAATGTTCGTTATTCCGACGAGAGATATCGAATTACACTTTTCAGAAATGTGTTTTCGCGTAAATGTTCGTTATTACGACGAAAGATATCAAATTACACTTTTCAGAAATGTGTTTTCGCGTAAATGTTCGTTATTCCGACGAGAGATATCGAATTACACTTTTCAGAAATGTGTTTTCGCGTAAATGTTCGTTAATACTACGAGAGATATCGAATTACACTTTTCAGAAATGTGTTTTCGCGTAAATGTTCGTTATTACGACGAGAGATATCGAATTACACTTTTCAGAAATGTGTTTTCGCGTAAATGTTCGTTATTACGACGAGAGATATCGAATTACACTTTTCAGAATTGTGTTTTCGCGTAAATGTTCGTTAATACTACGAGAGCTATCGAATTACACTTTTCAGAAATGTGTTTTCGCGTAAATGTTCGTTAATACTACGAGAGATATCGAATTACACTTTTCAGAAATGTGTTTTCGCGTAAATGTTCGTTATTACGACGAAAGATATCAAATTACACTTTTCAGAAATGTGTTTTCGCGTAAATGTTCGTTATTACTACGAGAGATATCGAATTACACTTTTCAGAAATGTGTTTTCGCGTAAATGTTCGTTAATACTACGAGAGATATCGAATTACACTTTTCAGAAATGTGTTTTCGCGTAAATGTTCGTTAATACTACGAGAGATATCGAATTACACTTTTCAGAAATGTGTTTTCGCGTAAATGTTCGTTATTACGACGAAAGATATCAAATTACACTTTTCAGAAATGTGTTTTCGCGTAAATGTTCGTTAATACTACGAGAGATATCGAATTACACTTTTCAGAAATGTGTTTTCGCGTAAATGTTCGTTATTACGACGAAAGATATCAAATTACACTTTTCAGAAATGTGTTTTCGCGTAAATGTTCGTTATTACCACGAGAGATATCGAATTACACTTTTCAGAAATGTGTTTTCGCGTAAATGTTCGTTATTACGCCTGGAGATATCGAATTACACTTTTCAGAAATGTGTTTTCGCGTAAATGTTCGTTATTACGCCTGGAGATATCGAATTACAATTTTCAGAAATGTGTTTTCGCGTAAATGTTCGTTATTACGACGAAAGATATCAAATTACACTTTTCAGAAATGTGTTTTCGCGTAAATGTTCGTTATTACTACGAGAGATATCGAATTACACTTTTCAGAAATGTGTTTTCGCGTAAATGTTCGTTATTACGACGAAAGATATCAAATTACACTTTTCAGAAATGTGTTTTCGCGTAAATGTTCGTTATTACGACGAAAGATATCAAATTACACTTTTCAGAAATGTGTTTTCGCGTAAATGTTCGTTATTACGACGAAAGATATCAAATTACACTTTTCAGAAATGTGTTTTCGCGTAAATGTTCGTTATTACGACGAGAGATATCGAATTACACTTTTCAGAAATGTGTTTTCGCTTAAATGTTCGTTATTACGACGAAAGATATCAAATTACACTTTTCAGAAATGTGTTTTCGCGTAAATGTTCGTTATTACGACGAAAGATATCGAATTACACTTTTCAAAAATGTGTTTTCGCGTAAATGTTCGTTAATACTACGAGAGATATCGAATTACACTTTTTAGAAATGTGTTTTCGCGTAAATGTTCGTTATTACGACGAAAGATATCAAATTACACTTTTCAGAAATGTGTTTTCGCGTAAATGTTCGTTATTACGACGAAAGATATCGAATTACACTTTTCAAAAATGTGTTTTCGCGTAAATGTTCGTTAATACTACGAGAGATATCGAATTACACTTTTCAGAAATGTGTTTTCGCGTAAATGTTCGTTATTACGACGAAAGATATCGAATTACACTTTTCAAAAATGTGTTTTCGCGTAAATGTTCGTTATTACGACGAGAGATATCGAATTACACTTTTCAGAAATGTGTCTTCGCGTAAATGTTCGTTATTACTACGAGAGATATCGAATTACACTTTTCAGAAATGTGTCTTCGCGTAAATGTTCGTTAATACTACGAGAGATATCGAATTACACTTTTCAGAAATGTGTTTTCGCGTAAATGTTCGTTATTACGACGAAAGATATCGAATTACACTTTTCAGAAATGTGTTTTCGCGTAAATGTTCGTTATTACGACGAAAGATATCGAATTACACTTTTCAGAAATGTGTTTTCGCGTAAATGTTCGTTATTACGACGAAAGATATCGAATTACACTTTTCAGAAATGTGTTTTCGCGTAAATGTTCGTTATTACGACGAAAGATATCGAATTACACTTTTCGGAAATGTGTTTTCGCGTAAATGTTCGTTATTACGACGAGAGATATCGAATTACACTTTTCGGAAATGTGTTTTCGCGTAAATGTTCGTTATTCCGACGAGAGATATCGAATTACACTTTCCGGAAATGTGTTTTCGCGTAAATGTTCGTCATTTCGACGAGAGATATCGAATTACACTTTTCATATAGCTCTTTTTGCGTGACTGTTCGTTATTGCGACGAGAGATATCGAATTACACTTTTCAGAAATGTGTTTTCGCGTAAATGTTCGTTATTACGACGAGAGATAACGAATTACACTTTTCGGAAATGTGTTTTCGCGTAAATGTTCGTTATTACGACGAGAGATAACGAATTACACTTTTCGGAAATGTGTTTTCGCGTAAATGTTCGTTATTACGACGAGAGATATCGAATTACACTTTTCAGAAATGTGTTTTCGCGTAAATGTTCGTTATTACGACGAGAGATATCGAATTACACTTTTCAGAAATGTGTTTTCGCGTAAATGTTCGTTATTACGACGAGAGATATCGAATTACACTTTTCAGTAATGTGTTTTCGCGTAAATGTTCGTTATTGCGACGAGAGATATCGAATTACACTTTTCAGGATTGTGTTTTCGCGTAAATGATCGTTATTGCGACGAGAGATATCGAATTACACTTTTCGGAAATGTGTTTTCGCGTAAATGTTCGTTATTGCGACGAAAGATATCGAATTACACTTTTCGGAAATGTGTTTTCGCGTAAATGTTCCTTATTGCGACTAGAGATATCGAATTACACTTTTCAGAAATGTGTTTTCGCGTAAATGTTCGTTATTCCGACGAGAGATATCGAATTACACTTTTCGGAAATGTGTTTTCGCGTAAATGTTCGTTATTCCGACGAGAGATATCGAATTACACTTTTCGGAAATGTGTTTTCGCGTAAATGTTCGTTATTCCGACGAGAGATATCGAATTACACTTTTCGGAAATGTGTTTTCGCGTAAATGTTCGTTATTCCGACGAGAGATATCGAATTACACTTTTCGGAAATGTGTTTTCGCGTAAATGTTCGTTATTACGACGAGAGATATCGAATTACACTTTTCGGAAATGTGTTTTCGCGTAAATGTTCGTTATTACGACGAGAGATATCGAATTACACTTTTCGGAAATGTGTTTTCGCGTAAATGTTCGTTATTCCGACGAGAGATATCGAATTACACTTTTCGGAAATGTGTTTTCGCGTAAATGTTCGTTATTACGACGAGAGATATCGAATTACACTTTTCGGAAATGTGTTTTCGCGTAAATGTTCGTTATTACGACGAGAGATATCGAATTACACTTTTCGGAAATGTGTTTTCGCGTAAATGTTCGTTATTACGACGAGAGATATCGAATTACACTTTTCGGAAATGTGTTTTCGCGTAAATGTTCGTTATTCCGACGAGAGATATCGAATTACACTTTTCGGAAATGTGTTTTCGCGTAAATGTTCGTTATTACGACGAGAGATATCGAATTACACTTTTCGGAAATGTGTTTTCGCGTAAATGTTCGTTATTCCGACGAGAGATATCGAATTACACTTTTCGGAAATGTGTTTTCGCGTAAATGTTCGTTATTACGACGAGAGATATCGAATTACACTTTTCGGAAATGTGTTTTCGCGTAAATGTTCGTTATTACGACGAGAGATATCGAATTACACTTTTCGGAAATGTGTTTTCGCGTAAATGTTCGTTATTACGACGAGAGGAATCGAATTACACTTTTCGGAAATGTGTTTTCGCGTAAATGTTCGTTATTACGACGAGAGGAATCGAATTACACTTTTCGGAAATGTGTTTTCGCGTAAATGTTCGTTATTCCGACGAGAGATATCGAATTACACTTTTCGGAAATGTGTTTTCGCGTAAATGTTCGTTATTACGACGAGAGATATCGAATTACACTTTTCGGAAATGTGTTTTCGCGTAAATGTTCGTTATTACGACGAGAGATATCGAATTACACTTTTCGGAAATGTGTTTTCGCGTAAATGTTCGTTATTCCGACGAGAGATATCGAATTACACTTTTCGGAAATGTGCTTTCGCGTAAATGTTCGTTATTACGACGAGAGATATCGAATTACACTTTTCGGAAATGTGCTTTCGCGTAAATGTTCGTTATTACGACGAGAGATATCGAATTACACTTTTCGGAAATGTGTTTTCGCGTAAATGTTCGTTATTACGACGAGAGATATCGAATTACACTTTTCGGAAATGCGTTTTCGCGTAAATGTTCGTTATTACGACGAGAGATATCGAATTACACTTTTCGGAAATGTGTTTTCGCGTAAATGTTCGTTATTCCGACGAGAGATATCGAATTACACTTTTCGGAAATGTGTTTTCGCGTAAATGTTCGTTATTACGACGAGAGATATCGAATTACACTTTTCGGAAATGTGTTTTCGCGTAAATGTTCGTTATTACGACGAGAGATATCGAATTACACTTTTCGGAAATGTGTTTTCGCGTAAATGTTCGTTATTCCGACGAGAGATATCGAATTACACTTTTCGGAAATGTGTTTTCGCGTAAATGTTCGTTATTCCGACGAGAGATATCGAATTACACTTTTCGGAAATGTGTTTTCGCGTAAATGTTCGTTATTACGACGAGAGATATCGAATTACACTTTTCAGAAATGTGTTTTCGCGTAAATGTTCGTTATTCCGACTAGAGATATCGAATTACACTTTTCAGAAATGTGTTTTCGCGTAAATGTTCGTTATTCCGACTAGAGATATCGAATTACACTTTTCAGAAATGTGTTTTCGCGTAAATGTTCGTTATTCCGACGAGAGATATCGAATTACACTTTTCAGAAATGTGTTTTCGCGTAAATGTTCGTTATTCCGACGAGAGATATCGAATTACACTTTTCAGAAATGTGTTTTCGCGTAAATGTTCGTTAATCCGACGAGAGATATCGAATTACACTTTTCAGAAATGTGTTTTCGCGTAAATGTTCGTTGTTCCGACGAGAGATATCGAATTACACTTTTCAGAAATGTGTTTTCGCGTAAATGTTCGTTATTCCGACGAGAGATATCGAATTACACTTTTCAGAAATGTGTTTTCGCGTACATGTTCGTTATTCCGACGAGAGATATCGAATTACACTTTTCAGAAATGTGTTTTCGCGTAAATGTTCGTTATTCCGACGAGAGATATCGAATTACACTTTTCAGAAATGTGTTTTCGCGTAAATGTTCGATATTCCGACGAGAGATATCGAATTACACTTTTCAGAAATGTGTTTTCGCGTAAATGTTCGTTATTCCGACGAGAGATATCGAATTACACTTTTCAGAAATGTGTATTCGCGTAAATGTTCGTTATTACGACTAGAGATATCGAATTACACTTTTCAGAAATGTGTATTCGCGTAAATGTTCGTTATTACGACTAGAGATATCGAATTACACTTTTCAGAAATGTGTTTTCGCGTAAATGTTCGATATTACGACGAGAGATATCGAATTACACTTTTCGGAAATGTGTATTCGCGTAAATGTTCGTTATTACGACGAGAGATATCGAATTACACTTTTCGGAAATGTGTTTTCGCGTAAATGTTCGTTATTACGACGAGAGATATCGAATTACACTTTTCGGAAATGTGTTTTCGCGTAAATGTTCGTTATTACGACGAGAGATATCGAATTACACTTTTCGGAAATGTGTTTTCGCGTAAATGTTCGTTATTACGACGAGAGATATCGAATTACACTTTTCGGAAATGCGTTTTCGCGTAAATGTTCGTTATTCCGACTAGAGATATCGAATTACACTTTTCGGAAATGTGTTTTCGCGTAAATGTTCGTTATTCCGACTAGAGATATCGAATTACACTTTTCGGAAATGTGTTTTCGCGTAAATGTTCGTTATTCCGACGAGAGATATCGAATTACACTTTTCGGAAATGTGTTTTCGCGTAAATGTTCGTTATTCCGACTAGAGATATCGAATTACACTTTTCAGAAATGTGATTTCGCGTAAATGTTCGTTATTACTACGAGAGATATCGAATTACACTTTTCAGAATTGTGTTTTCGCGTAAATGTTCGTTATTACTACGAGAGATATCGAATTACACTTTTCAGAAATGTGTTTTCGCGTAAGTGTTCGTTATTACGACGAGAGATATCGAATTACACTTTTCAGAAATGTGTTTTCGCGTAAATGTTCGTTATTACTACGAGAGATATCGAATTACACTTTTCAGAATTGTGTTTTCGCGTAAATGTTCGTTATTACTACGAGAGATATCGAATTACACTTTTCAGAATTGTGTTTTCGCGTAAATGTTCGTTATTACTACGAGAGATATCGAATTACACTTTTCAGAAATGTGTTTTCGCGTAAGTGTTCGTTATTACGACGAGAGATATCGAATTACACTTTTCAGAAATGTGTTTTCGCGTAAATGTTCGTTATTACTACGAGAGATATCGAATTACACTTTTCAGAATTGTGTTTTCGCGTAAATGTTCGTTATTACTACGAGAGATATCGAATTACACTTTTCAGAATTGTGTTTTCGCGTAAATGTTCGTTATTGCGACGAGAGATATCGAATTACACTTTTCGGAATTGTGTTTTCGCGTAAATGTTCGTTATTGCGACGAGAGATATCGAATTACACTTTTCAGAAATGTGTTTTCGCGTAAATGTTCGTTATTGCGACAAAAGATATCGAATAACACTTTTCAGAAATGTGTTTTCGCGTAAATGTTCGTTATTACGACGAAAGATATCGAATTGCACTTTTCAAAAATGTGTTTTCGCGTAAATGTTCGTTATTACGACGAGAGATATCGAATTACACTTTTCAGAAATGTGTTTTCGCGTAAATGTTCGTTATTACGACGAGAGATATCGAATTACACTTTTCAGAAATGTGTTTTCGCGTAAATGTTCGTTATTACGACGAGAGATATCGAATTACACTTTTCAGAAATGTGTTTTCGCGTAAATGTTCGTTATTACGACGAGAGATATCGAATTACACTTTTCAGAAATGTGTTTTCGCGTAAATGTTCGTTATTACGACGAGAGATATCGAATTACACTTTTCAGAAATGTCTTTTCGCGTAAATGTTCGTTATTACGACGAGAGATATCGAACTACACTTTTCAGAAATGTCTTTTCGCGTAAATGTTCGTTATTACGACGAGAGATATCGAACTACACTTTTCAGAAATGTGTTTTCGCGTAAATGTTCGTTATTACGACGAGAGATATCGAATTACACTTTTCAGAAATGTGTTTTCGCGTAAATGTTCGTTATTCCGACGAGAGATATCGAATTACACTTTTCAGAAATGTGTTTTCGCGTAAATGTTCGTTATTCCGACGAGAGATATCGAATTACACTTTTCAGAAATGTGTTTTCGCGTAAATGTTCCTTATTCCGACGAGAGATATCGAATTACACTTTTCAGAAATGTGTTTTCGCGTAAATGTTCGTTATTCCGACGAGAGATATCGAATTACACTTTTCAGAAATGTGTTTTCGCGTAAATGTTCGTTATTCCGACGAGAGATATCGAATTACACTTTTCGGAAATGTGTTTTCGCGTAAATGTTCGTTATTCCGACGAGAGATATCGAATTACACTTTTCGGAAATTTGTTTTCGCGTAAATGTTCGTTATTCCGACGAGAGATTTCGAATTACACTTTTCGGAAATGTGTTTTCGCGTAAATGTTCGTTACTACGACGAGAGATTTCGAATTACACTTTTCAGAAATGTGTTTTCGCGTAAATGTTCGTTATTACGACGAGAGATATCGAATTACACTTTTCAGAAATGTGTTTTCGCGTAAATTTTCGTTATTACGACGAGAGATATCGAATTACACTTTTCAGAAATGTGTTTTCGCGTAAATTTTCGTTATTACGACGAGAGATATCGAATTACACTTTTCAGAAATGTGTTTTCGCGTAAATGTTCGTTATTACGACGAAAGATATCGAATTACACTTTTCAGAGATGTGTTTTCGCGTAAATGTTCGTTATTACGACGAGAGATATCGAATTACACTTTTCAGAAATGTGTTTTCGCGTAAATGTTCGTTATTACGACGAGAGATATCGAATTACACTTTTCAGAAATGTGTTTTCGCGTAAATGTTCGTTATTACGACGAGAGATATCGAATTACACTTTTCAGCAATGTGTTTTCGCGTAAATGTTCGTTATTACGACGAGAGATATCGAATTACACTTTTCAGAAATGTTTTTCGCGTAAATGTTCGTTATTACGACGAGAGATATCGAATTACACTTTTCAGAAATGTGTTTTCGCGTAAATGTTCGTTATTCCGACTAGAGATATCGAATTACACTTTTCAGAAATGTGTTTTCGCGTAAATGTTCGTCATTACGACGAGAGATATCGAATTACACTTTTCGGAAATGTGTTTTCGCGTAAATGTTCGTCATTACGACGAGAGATATCGAATTACACTTTTCGGAAATGTGTTTTCGCGTAAATGTTCGTCATTACGACGAGAGATATCGAATTACACTTTTCGGAAATGTGTTTTCGCGTAAATGTTCGTCATTACGACGAGAGATATCGAATTACACTTTTCAGAAATGTGTTTTCGCGTAAATGTTCGTTATTCCGACTAGAGATATCGAATTACACTTTTCAGAAATGTGTTTTCGCGTAAATGTTCGTTATTCCGACTAGAGATATCGAATTACACTTTTCAGAAATGTGTTTTCGCGTAAATGTTCGTTATTCCGACGAGAGATATCGAATTACACTTTTCAGAAATGTGTTTTCGCGTAAATGTTCGTTATTCCGACGAGAGATATCGAATTACACTTTTCAGAAATGTGTTTTCGCGTAAATGTTCGTTATTCCGACGAGAGATATCGAATTACACTTTTCAGAAATGTGTTTTCGCGTAAATGTTCGTTATTCCGACGAGAGATATCCAATTACACTTTTCAGAAATGTGTTTTCGCGTAAATGTTCGTTATTCCGACGAGAGATATCGAATTACACTTTTCAGAAATGTGTTTTCGCGTAAATGTTCGTTATTCCGACGAGAGATATCGAATTACACTTTTCAGAAATGTGTTTTCGCGTAAATGTTCGTTATTCCGACGAGAGATATCGAATTACACTTTTCAGAAATGTGTTTTCGCGTAAATGTTCGTTATTCCGACGAGAGATATCGAATTACACTTTTCAGAAATGTGTTTTCGCGTAAATGTTCGTTATTCCGACGAGAGATATCGAATTACACTTTTCAGAAATGTGTTTTCGCGTAAATGTTCGTTATTCCGACGAGAGATATCGAATTACACTTTTCAGAAATGTGTTTTCGCGTAAATGTTCGTTATTCCGACGAGAGATATCGAATTACACTTTTCAGAAATGTGTTTTCGCGTAAATGTTCGTTATTCCGACGAGAGATATCGAATTACACTTTTCAGAAATGTGTTTTCGCGTAAATGTTCGTTATTCCGACGAGAGATATCGAATTACACTTTTCAGAAATGTGTTTTCGCGTAAATGTTCGTTAATCCGACGAGAGATATCGAATTACACTTTTCAGAAATGTGTTTTCGCGTAAATGTTCGTTATTCCGACGAGAGATATCGAATTACACTTTTCAGAAATGTGTTTTCGCGTAAATGTTCGTTATTCCGACGAGAGATATCGAATTACACTTTTCAGAAATGTGTTTTCGCGTAAATGTTCGTTATTCCGACGAGAGATATCGAATTACACTTTTCAGAAATGTGTTTTCGCGTAAATGTTCGTTATTCCGACGAGAGATATCGAATTACACTTTTCAGAAATGTGTTTTCGCGTAAATGTTCGTTATTCCGACGAGAGATATCGAATTACACTTTTCAGAAATGTGTTTTCGCGTAAATGTTCGATATTCCGACGAGAGATATCGAATTACACTTTACAGAAATGTGTTTTCGCGTAAATGTTCGTTATTCCGACGAGAGATATCGAATTACACTTTTCAGAAATGTGTTTTCGCGTAAATGTTCGTTAATCCGACGAGAGATATCGAATTACACTTTTCAGAAATGTGTTTTCGCGTAAATGTTCGTTATTCCGACGAGAGATATCGAATTACACTTTTCAGAAATGTGTTTTCGCGTAAATGTTCGTTATTCCGACGAGAGATATCGAATTACACTTTTCAGAAATGTGTTTTCGCGTAAATGTTCGTTATTCCGACGAGAGATATCGAATTACACTTTTCAGAAATGTGTTTTCGCGTAAATGTTCGTTATTCCGATTAGAGATATCGAATTACACTTTTCAGAAATGTGTTTTCGCGTAAATGTTCGTTATTTCGACTAGAGATATCGAATTACACTTTTCAGAAATGTGTTTTCGCGTAAATGTTCGTTATTCCGACGAGAGATATCGAATTACACTTTTCAGAAATGTGTTTTCGCGTAAATGTTCGATATTCCGACGAGAGATATCGAATTACACTTTTCAGAAATGTGTTTTCGCGTAAATGTTCGTTATTCCGACGAGAGATATCGAATTACACTTTTCAGAAATGTGTTTTCGCGTAAATGTTCGTTATTCCGACGAGAGATATCGAATTACACTTTTCAGAAATGAGTTTTCGCGTAAATGTTCGTTATTCCGACTAGAGATATCGAATTACACTTTTCAGAAATGTATTTTCGCGTAAATGTTCGTTATTCCGACTAGAGATATCGAATTACACTTTTCAGAAATGTATTTTCGCGTAAATGTTCGTTATTCCGACGAGAGATATCGAATTACACTTTTCAGAAATGTGTTTTCGCGTAAATGTTCGTTATTCCGACGAGAGATATCGAATTACACTTTTCAGAAATGTGTTTTCGCGTAAATGTTCGTTATTCCGACTAGAGATATCGAATTACACTTTTCAGAAATGTGTTTTCGCGTAAATGTTCGTTATTCCGACTAGAGATATCGAATTACACTTTTCAGCAATGTGTTTTCGCGTAAATGTTCGTTATTACGACGAGAGATATCGAATTACACTTTTCAGAAATGTGTTTTCGCGTAGATGTTCGTTATTCCGACGAGAGATATCGAATTACACTTTTCAGAAATGTGTTTTCGCGTAGATGTTCGTTATTCCGACGAGAGATATCGAATTACACTTTTCAGAAATGTGTTTTCGCGTAAATGTTCGTTATTCCGACTAGAGATATCGAATTACACTTTTCAGAAATTTGTTTTCGCGTAAATGTTCGTTATTCCGACTAGAGATATCGAATTACACTTTTCAGAAATGTGTTTTCGCGTAAATGTTCCTTATTCCGACTAGAGATATCGAATTACACTTTTCAGAAATGTGTTTTCGCGTAAATGTTCGTTATTCCGACGAGAGATATCGAATTACACTTTTCAGAAATGTGTTTTCGCGTAAATGTTCGTTATTCCGACGAGAGATATCGAATTACACTTTTCAGAAATGTGTTTTCGCGTAAATGTTCGTTATTCCGACGAGAGATATCGAATTACACTTTTCAGAAATGTGTTTTCGCGTAAATGTTCGTTATTCCGACGAGAGATATCGAATTACACTTTTCAGAAATGTGTTTTCGCGTAAATGTTCGTTATTCCGACGAGAGATATCGAATTACACTTTTCAGAAATGTGTTTTCGCGTAAATGTTCGTTATTCCGACGAGAGATATCCAATTACACTTTTCAGAAATGTGTTTTCGCGTAAATGTTCGTTATTCCGACGAGAGATATCGAATTACACTTTTCAGAAATGTGTTTTCGCGTAAATGTTCGTTATTCCGACGAGAGATATCCAATTACACTTTTCAGAAATGTGTTTTCGCGTAAATGTTCGTTATTCCGACTAGAGATATCGAATTACACTTTTCAGAAATGTGTTTTCGCGTAAATGTTCGTTATTCCGACTAGAGATATCGAATTACACTTTTCAGAAATGTGTTTTCGCGTAAATGTTCGTTATTCCGACGAGAGATATCGAATTACACTTTTCAGAAATGTGTTTTCGCGTAAATGTTCGTTATTCCGACGAGAGATATCGAATTACACTTTTCAGAAATGTGTTTTCGCGTAAATGTTCGTTATTCCGACGAGAGATATCGAATTACACTTTTCAGAAATGTGTTTTCGCGTAAATGTTCGTTAATCCGACGAGAGATATCGAATTACACTTTTCAGAAATGTGTTTTCGCGTAAATGTTCGTTATTCCGACAAGAGATATCGAATTACACTTTTCAGAAATGTGTTTTCGCGTAAATGTTCGTTATTTCGACTAGAGATATCGAATTACACTTTTCAGAAATGTGTTTTCGCGTAAATGTTCGTTATTTCGACTAGAGATATCGAATTACACTTTTCAGAAATGTGTTTTCGCGTAAATGTTCGTTATTCCGACGAGAGATATCGAATTACACTTTTCAGAAATGTGTTTTCGCGTAAATGTTCGTTATTCCGACGAGAGATATCGAATTACACTTTTCAGAAATGTGTTTTCGCGTAAATGTTCGATATTCCGACGAGAGATATCGAATTACACTTTACAGAAATGTGTTTTCGCGTAAATGTTCGTTATTCCGACGAGAGATATCGAATTACACTTTTCAGAAATGTGTTTTCGCGTAAATGTTCGATATTCCGACGAGAGATATCGAATTACACTTTTCAGAAATGTGTTTTCGCGTAAATGTTCGTTATTCCGACGAGAGATATCGAATTACACTTTTCAGAAATGTGTTTTCGCGTAAATGTTCGTTAATCCGACGAGAGATATCGAATTACACTTTTCAGAAATGTGTTTTCGCGTAAATGTTCGTTATTCCGACGAGAGATATCGAATTACACTTTTCAGAAATGTGTTTTCGCGTAAATGTTCGTTATTCCGACGAGAGATATCGAATTACACTTTTCAGAAATGTGTTTTCGCGTAAATGTTCGTTATTTCGACTAGAGATATCGAATTACACTTTTCAGAAATGTGTTTTCGCGTAAATGTTCGTTATTCCGATTAGAGATATCGAATTACACTTTTCAGAAATGTGTTTTCGCGTAAATGTTCGTTATTCCGACGAGAGATATCGAATTACACTTTTCAGAAATGTGTTTTCGCGTAAATGTTCGTTATTCCGACGAGAGATATCGAATTACACTTTTCAGAAATGTGTTTTCGCGTAAATGTTCGATATTCCGACGAGAGATATCGAATTACACTTTACAGAAATGTGTTTTCGCGTAAATGTTCGTTATTCCGACGAGAGATATCGAATTACACTTTTCAGAAATGTGTTTTCGCGTAAATGTTCGTTATTCCGACGAGAGATATCGAATTACACTTTTCAGAAATGTGTTTTCGCGTAAATGTTCGTTATTCCGACGAGAGATATCGAATTACACTTTTCAGAAATGTGTTTTCGCGTAAATGTTCGTTATTCCGACTAGAGATATCGAATTACACTTTTCAGAAATGTGTTTTCGCGTAAATGTTCGTTATTCCGACGAGAGATATCGAATTACACTTTTCAGAAATGTGTTTTCGCGTAAATGTTCGTTATTACGACGAGAGATATCGAATTACACTTTTCAGAAATGTGTTTTCGCGTAAATGTTCGTTATTACGACGAGAGATATCGAATTACACTTTTCGGAAATGTGTTTTCGCGTAAATGTTCGTTATTCCGACTAGAGATATCGAATTACACTTTTCGGAAATGTGTTTTCGCGTAAATATTCGTTATTACGACGAGAGATATCGAATTACACTTTTCGGAAATGTGTTTTCGCGTAAATGTTCGTTATTACGACGAGAGATATCGAATTACACTTTTCGGAAATGTGTTTTCGCGTAAATGTTCGTTATTACGACTAGAGATATCGAATTACACTTTTCAGAAATGTGTTTTCGCGTAAATGTTCGTTATTCCGACGAGAGATATCGAATTACACTTTTCAGAAATGTGTTTTCGCGTAAATGTTCGTTATTCCGACGAGAGATATCGAATTACACTTTTCAGAAATGTGTTTTCGCGTAAATGTTCGTTATTCCGACGAGAGATATCGAATTACACTTTTCAGAAATGTGTTTTCGCGTAAATGTTCGTTATTCCGACGAGAGATATCGAATTACACTTTTCAGAAATGTGTTTTCGCGTAAATGTTCGATATTACGACGAGAGATATCGAATTACACTTTTCAGAAATGTGTATTCGCGTAAATGTTCGTTATTACGACGAGAGATATCGAATTACACTTTTCAGAAATGTGTTTTCGCGTAAATGTTCGTTATTACGACGAGAGATATCGAATTACACTTTTCGGAAATGTGTTTTCGCGTAAATGTTCGTTATTACGACGAGAGATATCGAATTACACTTTTCAGAAATGTGTTTTCGCGTAAATGTTCGTTATTACGACGAGAGATATCGAATTACACTTTTCAGAAATGTGTTTTCGCGTAAATGTTCGTTATTACGACGAGAGATATCGAATTACACTTTTCGGAAATGTGTTTTCGCGTAAATGTTCGTTATTACGACGAGAGATATCGAATTACACTTTTCCGAAATGTGTTTTCGCGTAAATGTTCGTTATTACGACGAGAGATATCGAATTACACTTTTCGGAAATGTGTTTTCGCGTAAATGTTCGTTATTACGACGAGAGATATCGAATTACACTTTTCGGAAATGTGTTTTCGCGTAAATGTTCGTTATTCCGAAGAGAGATATCGAATTACACTTTTCGGAAATGCGTTTTCGCGTAAATGTTCGTTATTCCGACGAGAGATATCGAATTACTCTTTTCGGAAATGCGTTTTCGCGTAAATGTTCGTTATTACGACGAGAGATATCGAATTACACTTTTCGGAAATGCGTTTTCGCGTAAATGTTCGTTATTCCGACGAGAGATATCGAATTACACTTTTCGGAAATGCGTTTTCGCGTAAATGTTCGTTATTACGACGAGAGATATCGAATTACACTTTTCGGAAATGCGTTTTCGCGTAAATGTTCGTTATTCCGACTAGAGATATCGAATTACACTTTTCGGAAATGCGTTTTCGCGTAAATGTTCGTTATTCCGACGAGAGATATCGAATTACACTTTTCGGAAATGTGTTTTCGCGTAAATGTTCGTTATTCCGACGAGAGATATCGAATTACACTTTTCGGAAATGTGTTTTCGCGTAAATGTTCGTTATTACGACGAGAGATATCGAATTACACTTTTCGGAAATGTGTTTTCGAGTAAATGTTCGTTATTCCGACTAGAGATATCGAATTACACTTTTCGGAAATGTGTTTTCGCGTAAATGTTCGTTATTCCGACGAGAGATATCGAATTACACTTTTCAGAAATGTGTTTTCGCGTAAATGTTCGTTTTTACGACGAGAGATATCGAATTACACTTTTCAGAAATGTGTTTTCGCGTAAATGTTCGTTATTGCGACGAGAAATATCGAATTACACTTTTCAGAAATGTGTATTCGCGTAAATGTTCGTTATTGCGACGAGAGATATCGAATTACACTTTTCAGAAATGTGTTTTCGCGTAAATGTTCGTTATTACTACGAGAGATATCGAATTACACTTTTCAAAAATGTGTTTTCGCGTAAATGTTCGTTATTACGACGAAAGATATCGAATTACACTTTTCAGAAATGTTTTTTCTCGTAAAATATTCATCATTACGATAATTGATATCGAATTACACTATTCAGAAATGTGTTTTCGCGTAAATGTTCGTTATTACGACGAAAGATATCGAATTACACTTTTCAGAAATGTGTTTTCGCGTAAATGTTCGTTATTACGACGAGAGATATCGAATTACACTTTTCAGAAATGTGTTTTCGCGTAAATGTTCGTTAATACTACGAGAGATATCGAATTACACTTTTCAGAAATGTGTTTTCGCGTAAATGTTCGTTAATACTACGAGAGATATCGAATTACACTTTTCAGAAATGTGTTTTCGCGTAAATGTTCGTTATTACGACGAAAGATATCAAATTACACTTTTCAGAAATGTGTTTTCGCGTAAATGTTCGTTATTACGACAAGAGATATCGAATTACACTTTTCGGAAATGTGTTTTCGCGTAAATGTTCGTTATTACGACGAGAGATATCGAATTACACTTTTCAGAAATGTGTTTTCGCGTAAATGTTCGTTATTACGACGAGAGATATCGAATTACACTTTTCAGAAATGTGTTTTCGCGTAAATGTTCGTTATTACGACGAAAGATATCGAATTACACTTTTCAGAAATGTGTTTTCGCGTAAATGTTCGTTATTACGACGAGAGATATCGAATTACACTTTTCAAAAATGTGTTTTCGCGTAAATGTTCGTTATTACTACGAGAGATATCGAATTACACTTTTCAGAAATGTGTTTTCGCGTAAATGTTCGTTATTACGACAAAAGATATCGAATTACACTTTTCAGAAATGTGTTTTCGCGTAAATGTTCGTTATTACGACGAGAGATATCGAATTACACATTTCAGAAATGTGTTTTCGCGAAAATTTTTTTATTGCGACGAGAGATATCGAATTACACTTTTAGAAATGTGTTTTCGCGTAAATGTTTTTATTGCGACGGGAGATATCGAATTACACTTTTCAAAAATGTGTTTTCGCGTAAATGTTTTTATTGCGACGAGAGATATCGAATTACACTTTTAGAAATGTGTTTTCGCGTAAATGTTTTTATTGCGACGAGAGATATCGAATTACACTTTTCAGAAATGTGTTTTCGTGTAAATGTTCGTTATTGCGACGAGAGATATCGAATTACACTTTTCAGAAATGTGTTTTCGCGTAAATGTTCGTTATTACGACGAAAGATATCGAATTACACTTTTCAGAAATGTGTTTTCGCGTAAATGTTCGTTATTGCGACGAGAGATATCGAATTACACTTTTCAGAAATGTGTTTTCGTGTAAATGTTCGTTATTGCGACGAGAGATATCGAATTACACTTTTCAGAAATGTGTTTTCGTGTAAATGTTCGTTATTGCGACGAGAGATATCGAATTACACTTTTCAGAAATGTGTTTTCGCGTAAATGTTCGTTATTACGACGAAAGATATCGAATTACACTTTTCAGAAATGTGTTTTCGCGTAAATGTTCGTCATTGCGACGAGAGATATCGAATTACACTTTTCAGAAATGTGTTTTCGCGTAAATGTTCGTTATTACGACGAAAGATATCGAATTACATTTTTCAGAAATGGGTTTTTTCGCGTAAATGTTCGTTTTTGCGACGAGAGATATCGAATTACACTTTTCAGAAATGTGTTTTCGCGTAAATGTTCGTTATTACGACGAAAAATATCGAATTACACTTTTCAGAAATGTGTTTTCGCGTAAATGTACGTTATTACGACGAAAGATATCGAATTACACTTTTCAGAAATGGGTTTTTTCGCGTAAATGTTCGTTTTTGCGACGAGAGATATCGAATTACACTTTTCAGAAATGTGTTTTCGCGTAAATGTTCGTTATTACGACGAAAGATATCGAATTACACTTTTCAGAAATGGGTTTTTTCGCGTAAATGTTCGTTATTGCGACGAAAGATATCTTATTACACTTTTCAGAAATGTGTTTTCGCGTAAATGTTCGTTATTACGACGAGAGATATCTAATTACACTTTTCAGAAATGTTTTTTCGCGTAAATGTTCGTTATTACGACGAGAGATATCGAATTACACTTTTCAGAAATGTGTTTTCGCGTAAATGTTCGTTATTACGACGAGAGATATCGAATTACACTTTTCAGAAATGTGTTTTCGTGTAAATGTTCGTTATTGCGACGAAAGATATCTAATTACACTTTTCAGAAATGTGTTTTCGCGTAAATGTTCGTTATTACGACGAAAGATATCGAATTACACTTTTCAGAAATGTGTTTTCGCGTAAATGTTCGTTATTACGACGAGAGATATCGAATTACACTTTTCAGAAATGTGTTTTCGCGTAAATGTTCGTTATTACGACGAGAGATATCGAATTACACTTTTCAGAAATGTGTTTTCGTGTAAATGTTCGTTATTGCGACGAAAGATATCTTATTACACTTTTCAGAAATGTGTTTTCGCGTAAATGTTCGTTATTACGACGAAAGATATCGAATTACACTTTTCAGAAATGTGTTTTCGCGTAAATGTTCGTTATTGCGACGAGAGATATCGAATTACACTTTTCAGAAATGTTTTTTCGCGTAAATGTTCGTTATTACGACGAAAGATATCGAATTACACTTTTCAGAAATGTGTTTTCGCGTAAATGTTCGTTATTGCGACGAGAGATATCGAATTACACTTTTCAGAAATGTGTTTTCGCGTAAATGTTCGTTATTACGACGAAAGATATCGAATTACACTTTTCA
Source organism: Pachydiplax longipennis (assembly GCA_036926295.1). Classification (NCBI taxonomy): domain Eukaryota; kingdom Metazoa; phylum Arthropoda; class Insecta; order Odonata; family Libellulidae; genus Pachydiplax; species Pachydiplax longipennis. The sequence continues at coordinate 17,295,373 of JAVFKF010000024.1, read as the reverse complement.
GAAATGTGTTTTCGCGTAAATGTTCGTTATTACGACGAAAGATATCGAATTACACTTTTCAGAAATGTGTTTTCGCGTAAATGTTCGTAATACGACGAAAGATATCGAATTACACTTTTCAAAAATGTGTTTTCGCGTAAATGTTCGTTATTGCGACGAGAGATATCGAATTACACTTTTCAGAAATGTGTTTTCGCGTAAATGTTCGTTATTACGACGAAAGATATCGAATTACACTTTTCAGAAATGTGTTTTCGCGTAAATGTTCGTTATTGCGACGAGAGATATCGAATTATACTTTTTAGAAATGTGTTTTCGCGTAAATGTTCGTTATTGCGACGAAAGATATCGAATTACACTTTTTAGAAATGTCTTTTCTCGTAAATGTTCGTTATTGCGACGAAAGATATCGAATTACACTTTTCAGAAATGTGTTTTCGCGTAAATGTTCGTTATTACGACGAAAGATATCGAATTACACTTTTCAGAAATGTGTTTTCGCGTAAATGTTCGTTATTGCGACGAGAGATATCGAATTACACTTTTCAGAAATGTGTTTTCGCGTAAATGTTCGTTATTACGACGAAAGATATCGAATTACACTTTTCAGAAATGTGTTTTCGCGTAAATGTTCGTTATTGCGACGAGAGATATCGAATTACACTTTTCAGAAATGTGTTTTCGCGTAAATGTTCGTTATTGCGACGAGAGATATCGAATTACACTTTTCAGAAATGTGTTTTCGCGTAAATGTTCGTTAATCCGACGAGAGATATCGAATTACACTTTTCAGAAATGTGTTTTCGCGTAAATGTTTGTTATTGCGACGAAAGATATCGAAGTACACTTTTCAGAAATGTGTTTTCGCGTAAATGTTCGTTATTGCGACGAGAGATATCGAATTACACTTTTCAGAAATGTGTTTTCGACTAAATGTTCGTTATTGCGACGAGAGATATCGAATTACACTTTTCAGAAATGTGTTTTCGACTAAATGTTCGTTATTGCGACGAGAGATATCGAATTACACTTTTCAGAAATGTGTTTTCGCGTAAATGTTCGTTATTGCGACGAAAGATATCGAATTACACTTTTCAGAAATGTGTTTTCGCGTAAATGTTCGTTATTGCGACGAAAGATATCGAATTACACTTTTCAGAAATGTGTTTTCGCGTAAATGTTCGTTATTCCGACGAGAGATTTCGAATTACACTTTTCAGAAATGTGTTTTCGCGTAAATGTTCGTTATTCCGACGAGAGATATCGAATTACACTTTTCAGAAATGTGTTTTCGCGTAAATGTTCGATATTCCGACGAGAGATATCGAATTACACTTTACAGAAATGTGTTTTCGCGTAAATGTTCGTTATTCCGACGAGAGATATCGAATTACACTTTTCAGAAATGTGTTTTCGCGTAAATGTTCGTTATTCCGACGAGAGATATCGAATTACACTTTTCAGAAATGTGTTTTCGCGTAAATGTTCGTTATTCCGACGAGAGATATCGAATTACACTTTTCAGAAATGTGTTTTCGCGTAAATGTTCGTTAATCCGACGAGAGATATCGAATTACACTTTTCAGAAATGTGTTTTCGCGTAAATGTTCGTTATTCCGACGAGAGATATCGAATTACACTTTTCAGAAATGTGTTTTCGCGTAAATGTTCGTTATTCCGACGAGAGATATCGAATTACACTTTTCAGAAATGTGTTTTCGCGTAAATGTTCGTTATTTCGACTAGAGATATCGAATTACACTTTTCAGAAATGTGTTTTCGCGTAAATGTTCGTTATTCCGATTAGAGATATCGAATTACACTTTTCAGAAATGTGTTTTCGCGTAAATGTTCGTTATTCCGACGAGAGATATCGAATTACACTTTTCAGAAATGTGTTTTCGCGTAAATGTTCGTTATTCCGACGAGAGATATCGAATTACACTTTTCAGAAATGTGTTTTCGCGTAAATGTTCGATATTCCGACGAGAGATATCGAATTACACTTTACAGAAATGTGTTTTCGCGTAAATGTTCGTTATTCCGACGAGAGATATCGAATTACACTTTTCAGAAATGTGTTTTCGCGTAAATGTTCGTTATTCCGACGAGAGATATCGAATTACACTTTTCAGAAATGTGTTTTCGCGTAAATGTTCGTTATTCCGACGAGAGATATCGAATTACACTTTTCAGAAATGTGTTTTCGCGTAAATGTTCGTTATTCCGACTAAAGATATCGAATTACACTTTTCAGAAATGTGTTTTCGCGTAAATGTTCGTTATTCCGACGAGAGATATCGAATTACACTTTTCAGAAATGTGTTTTCGCGTAAATGTTCGTTATTACGACGAGAGATATCGAATTACACTTTTCAGAAATGTGTTTTCGCGTAAATGTTCGTTATTACGACGAGAGATATCGAATTACACTTTTCGGAAATGTGTTTTCGCGTAAATGTTCGTTATTCCGACTAGAGATATCGAATTACACTTTTCGGAAATGTGTTTTCGCGTAAATATTCGTTATTACGACGAGAGATATCGAATTACACTTTTCGGAAATGTGTTTTCGCGTAAATGTTCGTTATTACGACGAGAGATATCGAATTACACTTTTCGGAAATGTGTTTTCGCGTAAATGTTCGTTATTACGACTAGAGATATCGAATTACACTTTTCAGAAATGTGTTTTCGCGTAAATGTTCGTTATTCCGACGAGAGATATCGAATTACACTTTTCAGAAATGTGTTTTCGCGTAAATGTTCGTTATTCCGACGAGAGATATCGAATTACACTTTTCAGAAATGTGTTTTCGCGTAAATGTTCGTTATTCCGACGAGAGATATCGAATTACACTTTTCAGAAATGTGTTTTCGCGTAAATGTTCGTTATTCCGACGAGAGATATCGAATTACACTTTTCAGAAATGTGTATTCGCGTAAATGTTCGTTATTACGACGAGAGATATCGAATTACACTTTTCAGAAATGTGTTTTCGCGTAAATGTTCGTTATTACGACGAGAGATATCGAATTACACTTTTCGGAAATGTGTTTTCGCGTAAATGTTCGTTATTACGACGAGAGATATCGAATTACACTTTTCAGAAATGTGTTTTCGCGTAAATGTTCGTTATTACGACGAGAGATATCGAATTACACTTTTCAGAAATGTGTTTTCGCGTAAATGTTCGTTATTACGACGAGAGATATCGAATTACACTTTTCGGAAATGTGTTTTCGCGTAAATGTTCGTTATTACGACGAGAGATATCGAATTACACTTTTCCGAAATGTGTTTTCGCGTAAATGTTCGTTATTACGACGAGAGATATCGAATTACACTTTTCGGAAATGTGTTTTCGCGTAAATGTTCGTTATTCCGAAGAGAGATATCGAATTACACTTTTCGGAAATGCGTTTTCGCGTAAATGTTCGTTATTCCGACGAGAGATATCGAATTACTCTTTTCGGAAATGCGTTTTCGCGTAAATGTTCGTTATTACGACGAGAGATATCGAATTACACTTTTCGGAAATGCGTTTTCGCGTAAATGTTCGTTATTCCGACGAGAGATATCGAATTACACTTTTCGGAAATGCGTTTTCGCGTAAATGTTCGTTATTACGACGAGAGATATCGAATTACACTTTTCGGAAATGTGTTTTCGCGTAAAGGTTCGTTATTCCGACTAGAGATATCGAATTACACTTTTCGGAAATGTGTTTTCGCGTAAATGTTCGTTATTCCGACGAGAGATATCGAATTACACTTTTCGGAAATGTGTTTTCGCGTAAATGTTCGTTATTCCGACGAGAGATATCGAATTACACTTTTCGGAAATGTGTTTTCGCGTAAATGTTCGTTATTACGACGAGAGATATCGAATTACACTTTTCGGAAATGTGTTTTCGCGTAAATGTTCGTTATTCCGACTAGAGATATCGAATTACACTTTTCGGAAATGTGTTTTCGCGTAAATGTTCGTTATTCCGACGAGAGATATCGAATTACACTTTTCAGAAATGTGTTTTCGCGTAAATGTTCGTTTTTACGACGAGAGATATCGAATTACACTTTTCAGAAATGTGTTTTCGCGTAAATGTTCGTTATTGCGACGAGAAATATCGAATTACACTTTTCAGAAATGTGTTTTCGCGTAAATGTTCGTTATTGCGACGAGAGATATCGAATTACACTTTTCAGAAATGTGTTTTCGCGTAAATGTTCGTTATTACTACGAGAGATATCGAATTACACTTTTCAGAAATGTGTTTTCGCGTAAATGTTCGTTATTACGACGAAAGATATCGAATTACACTTTTCAGAAATGTTTTTTCTCGTAAAATATTCATCATTACGATAATTGATATCGAATTACACTATTCAGAAATGTGTTTTCGCGTAAATGTTCGTTATTACGACGAAAGATATCGAATTACACTTTTCAGAAATGTGTTTTCGCGTAAATGTTCGTTATTACGACGAGAGATATCGAATTACACTTTTCAGAAATGTGTTTTCGCGTAAATGTTCGTTAATACTACGAGAGATATCGAATTACACTTTTCAGAAATGTGTTTTCGCGTAAATGTTCGTTAATACTACGAGAGATATCGAATTACACTTTTCAGAAATGTGTTTTCGCGTAAATGTTCGTTATTACGACGAAAGATATCAAATTACACTTTTCAGAAATGTGTTTTCGCGTAAATGTTCGTTATTACGACAAGAGATATCGAATTACACTTTTCAGAAATGTGTTTTCGCGTAAATGTTCGTTATTACGACGAAAGATATCGAATTACACTTTTCAGAAATGTGTTTTCGCGTAAATGTTCGTTATTACGACGAGAGATATCGAATTACACTTTTCAAAAATGTGTTTTCGCGTAAATGTTCGTTATTACTACGAGAGATATCGAATTACACTTTTCAGAAATGTGTTTTCGCGTAAATGTTCGTTATTACGACAAAAGATATCGAATTACACTTTTCAGAAATGTGTTTTCGCGTAAATGTTCGTTATTACGACGAGAGATATCGAATTACACATTTCAGAAATGTGTTTTCGCGAAAATTTTTTTATTGCGACGTGAGATATCGAATTACACTTTTCAGAAATGTGTTTTCGCGTAAATGTTTTTATTGCGACGAGAGATATCGAATTACACTTTTAGAAATGTGTTTTCGCGTAAATGTTTTTATTGCGACGGGAGATATCGAATTACACTTTTCAAAAATGTGTTTTCGCGTAAATGTTTTTATTGCGACGAGAGATATCGAATTACACTTTTAGAAATGTGTTTTCGCGTAAATGTTTTTATTGCGACGAGAGATATCGAATTACACTTTTCAGAAATGTGTTTTCGTGTAAATGTTCGTTATTGCGACGAGAGATATCGAATTACACTTTTCAGAAATGTGTTTTCGCGTAAATGTTCGTTATTACGACGAAAGATATCGAATTACACTTTTCAGAAATGTGTTTTCGCGTAAATGTTCGTTATTGCGACGAGAGATATCGAATTACACTTTTCAGAAATGTGTTTTCGTGTAAATGTTCGTTATTGCGACGAGAGATATCGAATTACACTTTTCAGAAATGTGTTTTCGTGTAAATGTTCGTTATTGCGACGAGAGATATCGAATTACACTTTTCAGAAATGTGTTTTCGCGTAAATGTTCGTTATTACGACGAAAGATATCGAATTACACTTTTCAGAAATGTGTTTTCGCGTAAATGTTCGTTATTGCGACGAGAGATATCGAATTACACTTTTCAGAAATGTGTTTTCGCGTAAATGTTCGTTATTACGACGAAAGATATCGAATTACATTTTTCAGAAATGGGTTTTTTCGCGTAAATGTTCGTTTTTGCGACGAGAGATATCGAATTACACTTTTCAGAAATGTGTTTTCGCGTAAATGTTCGTTATTACGACGAAAAATATCGAATTACACTTTTCAGAAATGTGTTTTCGCGTAAATGTTCGTTATTACGACGAAAGATATCGAATTACACTTTTCAGAAATGGGTTTTTTCGCGTAAATGTTCGTTTTTGCGACGAGAGATATCGAATTACACTTTTCAGAAATGTGTTTTCGCGTAAATGTTCGTTATTACGACGAAAGATATCGAATTACACTTTTCAGAAATGGGTTTTTTCGCGTAAATGTTCGTTATTGCGACGAAAGATATCTTATTACACTTTTCAGAAATGTGTTTTCGCGTAAATGTTCGTTATTACGACGAGAGATATCTAATTACACTTTTCAGAAATGTTTTTTCGCGTAAATGTTCGTTATTACGACGAGAGATATCGAATTACACTTTTCAGAAATGTGTTTTCGCGTAAATGTTCGTTATTACGACGAGAGATATCGATTTACACTTTTCAGAAATGTGTTTTCGTGTAAATGTTCGTTATTGCGACGAAAGATATCTAATTACACTTTTCAGAAATGTGTTTTCGCGTAAATGTTCGTTATTACGACGAAAGATATCGAATTACACTTTTCAGAAATGTGTTTTCGCGTAAATGTTCGTTATTGCGACGAGAGATATCGAATTACACTTTTCAGAAATGTTTTTTCGCGTAAATGTTCGTTATTACGACGAAAGATATCGAATTACACTTTTCAGAAATGTGTTTTCGCGTAAATGTTCGTAATACGACGAAAGATATCGAATTACACTTTTCAAAAATGTGTTTTCGCGTAAATGTTCGTTATTGCGACGAGAGATATCGAATTACACTTTTCAGAAATGTGTTTTCGCGTAAATGTTCGTTATTACGACGAAAGATATCGAATTACACTTTTCAGAAATGTGTTTTTGCGTAAATGTTCGTTATTGCGACGAGAGATATCGAATTATACTTTTTAGAAATGTGTTTTCGCGTAAATGTTCGTTATTGCGACGAAAGATATCGAATTACACTTTTTAGAAATGTCTTTTCTCGTAAATGTTCGTTATTGCGACGAAAGATATCGAATTACACTTTTCAGAAATGTGTTTTCGCGTAAATGTTCGTTATTGCGACGAGAGATATCGAATTACACTTTTCAGAAATGTGTTTTCGCGTAAATGTTCGTTATTGCGACGAGAGATATCGAATTACACTTTTTAGAAATGTCTTTTCTCGTAAATGTTCGTTATTGCGACGAGAGATATCGAATTACACTTTTCAGAAATGTGTTTTCGACTAAATGTTCGTTATTGCGACGAGAGATATCGAATTACACTTTTCAGAAATGTGTTTTCGCGTAAATGTTTGTTATTGCGACGAAAGATATCGAATTACACTTTTCAGAAATGTGTTTTCGCGTAAATGTTCGTTATTGCGACGAGAGATATCGAATTACACTTTTCAGAAATGTGTTTTCGCGTAAATGTTCGTTATTACGACGAAAGATATCGAATTACACTTTTCAGAAATGTGTTTTCGCGTAAATGTTCGTTATTACGACGAAAGATATCGAATTACACTTTTCAGAAATGTGTTTTCGCGTAAATGTTCGTAATACGACGAAAGATATCGAATTACACTTTTCAAAAATGTGTTTTCGCGTAAATGTTCGTTATTGCGACGAGAGATATCGAATTACACTTTTCAGAAATGTGTTTTCGCGTAAATGTTCGTTATTACGACGAAAGATATCGAATTACACTTTTCAGAAATGTGTTTTCGCGTAAATGTTCGTTATTGCGACGAGAGATATCGAATTATACTTTTTAGAAATGTGTTTTCGCGTAAATGTTCGTTATTGCGACGAAAGATATCGAATTACACTTTTCAGAAATGTGTTTTCGCGTAAATGTTCGTTATTGCGACGAGAGATATCGAATTACACTTTTCAGAAATGTGTTTTCGACTAAATGTTCGTTATTGCGACGAGAGATATCGAATTACACTTTTCAGAAATGTGTTTTCGCGTAAATGTTTGTTATTGCGACGAAAGATATCGAAGTACACTTTTCAGAAATGTGTTTTCGCGTAAATGTTCGTTATTGCGACGAGAGATATCGAATTACACTTTTCAGAAATGTGTTTTCGACTAAATGTTCGTTATTGCGACGAGAGATATCGAATTACACTTTTCAGAAATGTGTTTTCGACTAAATGTTCGTTATTGCGACGAGAGATATCGAATTACACTTTTCAGAAATGTGTTTTCGCGTAAATGTTCGTTATTGCGACGAAAGATATCGAATTACACTTTTCAGAAATGTGTTTTCGCGTAAATGTTCGTTATTGCGACGAAAGATATCGAATTACACTTTTCAGAAATGTGTTTTCGCGTAAATGTTCGTTATTGCGACGAAAGATATCGAATTACACTTTTCAGAAATGTGTTTTCGCGTAAATGTTCGTTATTGCGACGAGAGATATCGAATTACACTTTTCAGAAATGTGTTTTCGCGTAAATGTTCGTTATTTCGACGAGAGATATCGAATTACACTTTTCAGAAATGTGTTTTCGCGTAAATGTTCGTTATCGCGATGAAAGATATCGAATTACACTTTTCAGAAATGTGTTTTCGCGTAAATGTTCGTTATTACGGCGAGAGTTATCGAATTACACTTTTCAGAAATGTGTTTTCGCGTAAATGTTCGTTATCGCGATGAAAGATATCGAATTACACTTTTCAGAAATGTGTTTTCGCGTAAATGTTCGTTATCGCGATGAAAGATATCGAATTACACTTTTCAGAAATGTGTTTTCGCGTAAATGTTCGTTATTACGACGAGAGTTATCGAATTACACTTTTCAGAAATTTGTTTTCGCGTAAATGTTCGTTATTACGACGAGAGATATCGAATTACACTTTTCAGAAATGTGTTTTCGCGTAAATGTTCGTTATTACGACGAGAGATATCGAATTACACTTTTCAGAAATGTGTTTTCGCGTAAATGTTCGTTATTACGACGAGAGATATCGAATTACACTTTTCAGAAATGTGTTTTCGCGTAAATGTTCGGTATTACGACGAGAGATATCGAATTACACTTTTCAGAAATGTGTTTTCGCGTAAATGTTCGTTATTACGACGAGAGATATCGAATTACACTTTTCAGAAATGTGTTTTCGCGTAAATGTTCGTTATTACGACGAGAGATATCGAATTACATTTTTCAGAAATTTGTTTTCGCGTAAATGTTCGTTATTGCGACGAGAGATATCGAATTACACTTTTCAGAAATGTGTTCTCAAGTAAATTTTCGTTATTACGACGAGAGATATCGAATTACACTTTTCAGAAATGTGTTTTCGCGTAAATGTTCGTTATTACGACGAGGGATATCGAATTACATTTTTCAGAAATGTGTTCTCAAGTAAATTTTCGTTATTACGACGAGAGATATCGAATTACACTTTTCAGAAATGTGTTTTCGACTAAATGTTCGTTATTGCGACGAGAGATATCGAATTACACTTTTCAGAAATGTGTTTTCGACTAAATGTTCGTTATTGCGACGAGAGATATCGAATTACACTTTTCAGAAATGTGTTTTCGCGTAAATGTTCGTTATTACGACAAAAGATATCGAATTACACTTTTCAGAAATGTGTTTTCGCGTAAATGTTCGTTATTACGACGAGAGATATCGAATTACACATTTCAGAAATGTGTTTTCGCGAAAATTTTTTTATTGCGACGTGAGATATCGAATTACACTTTTCAGAAATGTGTTTTCGCGTAAATGTTTTTATTGCGACGAGAGATATCGAATTACACTTTTAGAAATGTGTTTTCGCGTAAATGTTTTTATTGCGACGGGAGATATCGAATTACACTTTTCAAAAATGTGTTTTCGCGTAAATGTTTTTATTGCGACGAGAGATATCGAATTACACTTTTAGAAATGTGTTTTCGCGTAAATGTTTTTATTGCGACGAGAGATATCGAATTACACTTTTCAGAAATGTGTTTTCGTGTAAATGTTCGTTATTGCGACGAGAGATATCGAATTACACTTTTCAGAAATGTGTTTTCGCGTAAATGTTCGTTATTACGACGAAAGATATCGAATTACACTTTTCAGAAATGTGTTTTCGCGTAAATGTTCGTTATTGCGACGAGAGATATCGAATTACACTTTTCAGAAATGTGTTTTCGTGTAAATGTTCGTTATTGCGACGAGAGATATCGAATTACACTTTTCAGAAATGTGTTTTCGTGTAAATGTTCGTTATTGCGACGAGAGATATCGAATTACACTTTTCAGAAATGTGTTTTCGCGTAAATGTTCGTTATTACGACGAAAGATATCGAATTACACTTTTCAGAAATGTGTTTTCGCGTAAATGTTCGTTATTGCGACGAGAGATATCGAATTACACTTTTCAGAAATGTGTTTTCGCGTAAATGTTCGTTATTACGACGAAAGATATCGAATTACATTTTTCAGAAATGGGTTTTTTCGCGTAAATGTTCGTTTTTGCGACGAGAGATATCGAATTACACTTTTCAGAAATGTGTTTTCGCGTAAATGTTCGTTATTACGACGAAAAATATCGAATTACACTTTTCAGAAATGTGTTTTCGCGTAAATGTTCGTTATTACGACGAAAGATATCGAATTACACTTTTCAGAAATGGGTTTTTTCGCGTAAATGTTCGTTTTTGCGACGAGAGATATCGAATTACACTTTTCAGAAATGTGTTTTCGCGTAAATGTTCGTTATTACGACGAAAGATATCGAATTACACTTTTCAGAAATGGGTTTTTTCGCGTAAATGTTCGTTATTGCGACGAAAGATATCTTATTACACTTTTCAGAAATGTGTTTTCGCGTAAATGTTCGTTATTACGACGAGAGATATCTAATTACACTTTTCAGAAATGTTTTTTCGCGTAAATGTTCGTTATTACGACGAGAGATATCGAATTACACTTTTCAGAAATGTGTTTTCGCGTAAATGTTCGTTATTACGACGAGAGATATCGATTTACACTTTTCAGAAATGTGTTTTCGTGTAAATGTTCGTTATTGCGACGAAAGATATCTAATTACACTTTTCAGAAATGTGTTTTCGCGTAAATGTTCGTTATTACGACGAAAGATATCGAATTACACTTTTCAGAAATGTGTTTTCGCGTAAATGTTCGTTATTGCGACGAGAGATATCGAATTACACTTTTCAGAAATGTTTTTTCGCGTAAATGTTCGTTATTACGACGAAAGATATCGAATTACACTTTTCAGAAATGTGTTTTCGCGTAAATGTTCGTAATACGACGAAAGATATCGAATTACACTTTTCAAAAATGTGTTTTCGCGTAAATGTTCGTTATTGCGACGAGAGATATCGAATTACACTTTTCAGAAATGTGTTTTCGCGTAAATGTTCGTTATTACGACGAAAGATATCGAATTACACTTTTCAGAAATGTGTTTTTGCGTAAATGTTCGTTATTGCGACGAGAGATATCGAATTATACTTTTTAGAAATGTGTTTTCGCGTAAATGTTCGTTATTGCGACGAAAGATATCGAATTACACTTTTTAGAAATGTCTTTTCTCGTAAATGTTCGTTATTGCGACGAAAGATATCGAATTACACTTTTCAGAAATGTGTTTTCGCGTAAATGTTCGTTATTGCGACGAGAGATATCGAATTACACTTTTCAGAAATGTGTTTTCGCGTAAATGTTCGTTATTGCGACGAGAGATATCGAATTACACTTTTTAGAAATGTCTTTTCTCGTAAATGTTCGTTATTGCGACGAGAGATATCGAATTACACTTTTCAGAAATGTGTTTTCGACTAAATGTTCGTTATTGCGACGAGAGATATCGAATTACACTTTTCAGAAATGTGTTTTCGCGTAAATGTTTGTTATTGCGACGAAAGATATCGAATTACACTTTTCAGAAATGTGTTTTCGCGTAAATGTTCGTTATTGCGACGAGAGATATCGAATTACACTTTTCAGAAATGTGTTTTCGCGTAAATGTTCGTTATTACGACGAAAGATATCGAATTACACTTTTCAGAAATGTGTTTTCGCGTAAATGTTCGTTATTACGACGAAAGATATCGAATTACACTTTTCAGAAATGTGTTTTCGCGTAAATGTTCGTAATACGACGAAAGATATCGAATTACACTTTTCAAAAATGTGTTTTCGCGTAAATGTTCGTTATTGCGACGAGAGATATCGAATTACACTTTTCAGAAATGTGTTTTCGCGTAAATGTTCGTTATTACGACGAAAGATATCGAATTACACTTTTCAGAAATGTGTTTTCGCGTAAATGTTCGTTATTGCGACGAGAGATATCGAATTATACTTTTTAGAAATGTGTTTTCGCGTAAATGTTCGTTATTGCGACGAAAGATATCGAATTACACTTTTCAGAAATGTGTTTTCGCGTAAATGTTCGTTATTGCGACGAGAGATATCGAATTACACTTTTCAGAAATGTGTTTTCGACTAAATGTTCGTTATTGCGACGAGAGATATCGAATTACACTTTTCAGAAATGTGTTTTCGCGTAAATGTTTGTTATTGCGACGAAAGATATCGAAGTACACTTTTCAGAAATGTGTTTTCGCGTAAATGTTCGTTATTGCGACGAGAGATATCGAATTACACTTTTCAGAAATGTGTTTTCGACTAAATGTTCGTTATTGCGACGAGAGATATCGAATTACACTTTTCAGAAATGTGTTTTCGACTAAATGTTCGTTATTGCGACGAGAGATATCGAATTACACTTTTCAGAAATGTGTTTTCGCGTAAATGTTCGTTATTGCGACGAAAGATATCGAATTACACTTTTCAGAAATGTGTTTTCGCGTAAATGTTCGTTATTGCGACGAAAGATATCGAATTACACTTTTCAGAAATGTGTTTTCGCGTAAATGTTCGTTATTGCGACGAAAGATATCGAATTACACTTTTCAGAAATGTGTTTTCGCGTAAATGTTCGTTATTGCGACGAGAGATATCGAATTACACTTTTCAGAAATGTGTTTTCGCGTAAATGTTCGTTATTTCGACGAGAGATATCGAATTACACTTTTCAGAAATGTGTTTTCGCGTAAATGTTCGTTATCGCGATGAAAGATATCGAATTACACTTTTCAGAAATGTGTTTTCGCGTAAATGTTCGTTATTACGGCGAGAGTTATCGAATTACACTTTTCAGAAATGTGTTTTCGCGTAAATGTTCGTTATCGCGATGAAAGATATCGAATTACACTTTTCAGAAATGTGTTTTCGCGTAAATGTTCGTTATCGCGATGAAAGATATCGAATTACACTTTTCAGAAATGTGTTTTCGCGTAAATGTTCGTTATTACGACGAGAGTTATCGAATTACACTTTTCAGAAATTTGTTTTCGCGTAAATGTTCGTTATTACGACGAGAGATATCGAATTACACTTTTCAGAAATGTGTTTTCGCGTAAATGTTCGTTATTACGACGAGAGATATCGAATTACACTTTTCAGAAATGTGTTTTCGCGTAAATATTCGGTATTACGACGAGAGATATCGAATTACACTTTTCAGAAATGTGTTTTCGCGTAAATGTTCGTTATTACGACGAGAGATATCGAATTACACTTTTCAGAAATGTGTTTTCGCGTAAATGTTCGTTATTACGACGAGAGATATCGAATTACACTTTTCAGAAATGTGTTTTCGCGTAAATGTTCGGTATTACGACGAGAGATATCGAATTACACTTTTCAGAAATGTGTTTTCGCGTAAATGTTCGTTATTACGACGAGAGATATCGAATTACACTTTTCAGAAATGTGTTTTCGCGTAAATGTTCGTTATTACGACGAGAGATATCGAATTACATTTTTCAGAAATTTGTTTTCGCGTAAATGTTCGTTATTGCGACGAGAGATATCGAATTACACTTTTCAGAAATGTGTTCTCAAGTAAATTTTCGTTATTACGACGAGAGATATCGAATTACACTTTTCAGAAATGTGTTTTCGCGTAAATGTTCGTTATTACGACGAGGGATATCGAATTACATTTTTCAGAAATGTGTTCTCAAGTAAATTTTCGTTATTACGACGAGAGATATCGAATTACACTTTTCAGAAATGTGTATTCGCGTAAATGTTCGTTATTACGACGAGAGATATCGAATTACACTTTTCAGAAATGTGTATTCGCGTAAATGTTCGTTATTACGACGAGAGATATCGAATTACACTTTTCAGAAATGTGTTTTCGACTAAATGTTCGTTATTGCGACGAGAGATATCGAATTACACTTTTCAGAAATGTGTTTTCGACTAAATGTTCGTTATTGCGACGAGAGATATCGAATTACACTTTTCAGAAATGTGTTTTCGCGTAAATGTTCGTTATTGCGACGAAAGATATCGAATTACACTTTTCAGAAATGTGTTTTCGCGTAAATGTTCGTTATTGCGACGAAAGATATCGAATTACACTTTTCAGAAATGTGTTTTCGCGTAAATGTTCGTTATTGCGACGAAAGATATCGAATTACACTTTTCAGAAATGTGTTTTCGCGTAAATGTTCGTTATTGCGACGAGAGATATCGAATTACACTTTTCAGAAATGTGTTTTCGCGTAAATGTTCGTTATTTCGACGAGAGATATCGAATTACACTTTTCAGAAATGTGTTTTCGCGTAAATGTTCGTTATCGCGATGAAAGATATCGAATTACACTTTTCAGAAATGTGTTTTCGCGTAAATGTTCGTTATTACGGCGAGAGTTATCGAATTACACTTTTCAGAAATGTGTTTTCGCGTAAATGTTCGTTATCGCGATGAAAGATATCGAATTACACTTTTCAGAAATGTGTTTTCGCGTAAATGTTCGTTATCGCGATGAAAGATATCGAATTACACTTTTCAGAAATGTGTTTTCGCGTAAATGTTCGTTATTACGACGAGAGTTATCGAATTACACTTTTCAGAAATTTGTTTTCGCGTAAATGTTCGTTATTACGACGAGAGATATCGAATTACACTTTTCAGAAATGTGTTTTCGCGTAAATGTTCGTTATTACGACGAGAGATATCGAATTACACTTTTCAGAAATGTGTTTTCGCGTAAATATTCGGTATTACGACGAGAGATATCGAATTACACTTTTCAGAAATGTGTTTTCGCGTAAATGTTCGTTATTACGACGAGAGATATCGAATTACACTTTTCAGAAATGTGTTTTCGCGTAAATGTTCGTTATTACGACGAGAGATATCGAATTACACTTTTCAGAAATGTGTTTTCGCGTAAATGTTCGGTATTACGACGAGAGATATCGAATTACACTTTTCAGAAATGTGTTTTCGCGTAAATGTTCGTTATTACGACGAGAGATATCGAATTACACTTTTCAGAAATGTGTTTTCGCGTAAATGTTCGTTATTACGACGAGAGATATCGAATTACATTTTTCAGAAATTTGTTTTCGCGTAAATGTTCGTTATTGCGACGAGAGATATCGAATTACACTTTTCAGAAATGTGTTCTCAAGTAAATTTTCGTTATTACGACGAGAGATATCGAATTACACTTTTCAGAAATGTGTTTTCGCGTAAATGTTCGTTATTACGACGAGGGATATCGAATTACATTTTTCAGAAATGTGTTCTCAAGTAAATTTTCGTTATTACGACGAGAGATATCGAATTACACTTTTCAGAAATGTGTATTCGCGTAAATGTTCGTTATTACGACGAGAGATATCGAATTACACTTTTCAGAAATGTGTTTTCGCGTAAATGTTCGTTATTACGACGAGAGATATCGAATTTCATTTTTCAGAAATGTGTTTTCGCGTAAATGTTCGTTATTACGACGAGAGATATCGAATTTCATTTTTCAGAAATGTGTTTTCGCGTAAATGTTCGTTATTACGACGAAAGATATCGAATTACACTTTTTAGAAATGTGTTTTCGCGTAAATGTTTTTATTGCGACGAGAGATATCGAATTACACTTTTCAGAAATGTGTTTTCGCGTAAATGTTCGTTATTACGACGAGAGATATCGAATTACACTTCTCAGAAATGTGTTTTCGCGTAAATGTTTTTATTGCGACGAGAGATATCGAATTACACTTTTCAGAAATGTGTTTTCGCGTAAATGTTCGTTATTACGACGAAAGATATCGAATTACACTTTTTAGAAATGTGTTTTCGCGTAAATGTTTTTATTGCGACGAGAGATATCGAATTACACTTTTCAGAAATGTGTTTTCGCGTAAATGTTCGTTATTACGACGAGAGATATCGAATTACACTTTTCAGAAATGTGTTTTCGCGTAAATGTTCGTTATTACGACGAGAGATATCGAATTACACTTTTCAGAAATGTGTTTTCGCGTAAATTTTCGTTATTACGACGAGAGATATCGAATTACACTTTTCAGAAATGTGTTTTCGCGTAAATGTTCGTTATCGCGATGAAAGATATCGAATTACACTTTTCAGAAATGTGTTTTCGCGTAAATGTTCGTTATTACGACGAGAGTTATCGAATTACACTTTTCAGAAATGTGTTTTCGCGTAAATGTTCGTTATCGCGATGAAAGATATCGAATTACACTTTTCAGAAATGTGTTTTCGCGTAAATGTTCGTTATTCCGATTAGAGATATCGAATTACACTTTTCAGAAATTTGTTTTCGCGTAAATGTTCGTTATTCCGACTAGAGATATCGAATTACACTTTTCAGAAATGTGTTTTCGCGTAAATGTTCCTTATTCCGACTAGAGATATCGAATTACACTTTTCAGAAATGTGTTTTCGCGTAAATGTTCGTTATTCCGACTAGAGATATCGAATTACACTTTTCAGAAATGTGTTTTCGCGTAAATGTTCGTTATTCCGACGAGAGATATCGAATTACACTTTTCAGAAATGTGTTTTCGCGTAAATGTTCGTTATTCCGACGAGAGATATCGAATTACACTTTTCAGAAATGTGTTTTCGCGTAAATGTTTGTTATTCCGACGAGAGATATCGAATTACACTTTTCAGAAATGTGTTTTCGCGTAAATGTTCGTTATTCCGACGAGAGATATCGAATTACACTTTTCAGAAATGTGTTTTCGCGTAAATGTTCGTTATTCCGACGAGAGATATCCAATTACACTTTTCAGAAATGTGTTTTCGCGTAAATGTTCGTTATTCCGACGAGAGATATCGAATTACACTTTTCAGAAATGTGTTTTCGCGTAAATGTTCGTTATTCCGACGAGAGATATCCAATTACACTTTTCAGAAATGTGTTTTCGCGTAAATGTTCGTTATTCCGACGAGAGATATCGAATTACACTTTTCAGAAATGTGTTTTCGCGTAAATGTTCGTTATTCCGACTAGAGATATCGAATTACACTTTTCAGAAATGTGTTTTCGCGTAAATGTTCGTTATTCCGACGAGAGATATCGAATTACACTTTTCAGAAATGTGTTTTCGCGTAAATGTTCGTTATTCCGACGAGAGATATCGAATTACACTTTTCAGAAATGTGTTTTCGCGTAAATGTTCGTTAATCCGACGAGAGATATCGAATTACACTTTTCAGAAATGTGTTTTCGCGTAAATGTTCGTTATTCCGACGAGAGATATCGAATTACACTTTTCAGAAATGTGTTTTCGCGTAAATGTTCGTTATTCCGACGAGAGATATCGAATTACACTTTTCAGAAATGTGTTTTCGCGTAAATGTTCGTTATTTCGACTAGAGATATCGAATTACACTTTTCAGAAATGTGTTTTCGCGTAAATGTTCGTTATTCCGATTAGAGATATCGAATTACACTTTTCAGAAATGTGTTTTCGCGTAAATGTTCGTTATTCCGACGAGAGATATCGAATTACACTTTTCAGAAATGTGTTTTCGCGTAAATGTTCGTTATTCCGACGAGAGATATCGAATTACACTTTTCAGAAATGTGTTTTCGCGTAAATGTTCGATATTCCGACGAGAGATATCGAATTACACTTTACAGAAATGTGTTTTCGCGTAAATGTTCGTTATTCCGACGAGAGATATCGAATTACACTTTTCAGAAATGTGTTTTCGCGTAAATGTTCGTTATTCCGACGAGAGATATCGAATTACACTTTTCAGAAATGTGTTTTCGCGTAAATGTTCGTTATTCCGACGAGAGATATCGAATTACACTTTTCAGAAATGTGTTTTCGCGTAAATGTTCGTTAATCCGACGAGAGATATCGAATTACACTTTTCAGAAATGTGTTTTCGCGTAAATGTTCGTTATTCCGACGAGAGATATCGAATTACACTTTTCAGAAATGTGTTTTCGCGTAAATGTTCGTTATTCCGACGAGAGATATCGAATTACACTTTTCAGAAATGTGTTTTCGCGTAAATGTTCGTTATTTCGACTAGAGATATCGAATTACACTTTTCAGAAATGTGTTTTCGCGTAAATGTTCGTTATTCCGATTAGAGATATCGAATTACACTTTTCAGAAATGTGTTTTCGCGTAAATGTTCGTTATTCCGACGAGAGATATCGAATTACACTTTTCAGAAATGTGTTTTCGCGTAAATGTTCGTTATTCCGACGAGAGATATCGAATTACACTTTTCAGAAATGTGTTTTCGCGTAAATGTTCGATATTCCGACGAGAGATATCGAATTACACTTTACGGAAATGTGTTTTCGCGTAAATGTCCGTTATTCCGACGAGAGATATCGAATTACACTTTTCAGAAATGTGTTTTCGCGTAAATGTTCGTTATTCCGACGAGAGATATCGAATTACACTTTTCAGAAATGTGTTTTCGCGTAAATGTTCGTTATTCCGACGAGAGATATCGAATTACACTTTTCAGAAATGTGTTTTCGCGTAAATGTTCGTTATTCCGACTAGAGATATCGAATTACACTTTTCAGAAATGTGTTTTCGCGTAAATGTTCGTTATTCCGACGAGAGATATCGAATTACACTTTTCAGAAATGTGTTTTCGCGTAAATGTTCGTTATTACGACGAGAGATATCGAATTACACTTTTCAGAAATGTGTTTTCGCGTAAATGTTCGTTATTACGACGAGAGATATCGAATTACACTTTTCGGAAATGTGTTTTCGCGTAAATGTTCGTTATTCCGACTAGAGATATCGAATTACACTTTTCGGAAATGTGTTTTCGCGTAAATGTTCGTTATTACGACGAGAGATATCGAATTACACTTTTCGGAAATGTGTTTTCGCGTAAATGTTCGTTATTACGACGAGAGATATCGAATTACACTTTTCGGAAATGTGTTTTCGCGTAAATGTTCGTTATTACGACTAGAGATATCGAATTACACTTTTCAGAAATGTGTTTTCGCGTAAATGTTCGTTATTCCGACGAGAGATATCGAATTACACTTTTCAGAAATGTGTTTTCGCGTAAATGTTCGTTATTCCGACGAGAGATATCGAATTACACTTTTCAGAAATGTGTTTTCGCGTAAATGTTCGTTATTCCGACGAGAGATATCGAATTACACTTTTCAGAAATGTGTTTTCGCGTAAATGTTCGTTATTCCGACGAGAGATATCGAATTACACTTTTCAGAAATGTGTTTTCGCGTAAATGTTCGATATTACGACGAGAGATATCGAATTACACTTTTCAGAAATGTGTATTCGCGTAAATGTTCGTTATTACGACGAGAGATATCGAATTACACTTTTCGGAAATGTGTTTTCGCGTAAATGTTCGTTATTACGACGAGAGATATCGAATTACACTTTTCGGAAATGTGTTTTCGCGTAAATGTTCGTTATTACGACGAGAGATATCGAATTACACTTTTCAGAAATGTGTTTTCGCGTAAATGTTCGTTATTACGACGAGAGATATCGAATTACACTTTTCAGAAATGTGTTTTCGCGTAAATGTTCGTTATTACGACGAGAGATATCGAATTACACTTTTCGGAAATGTGTTTTCGCGTAAATGTTCGTTATTACGACGAGAGATATCGAATTACACTTTTCCGAAATGTGTTTTCGCGTAAATGTTCGTTATTACGACGAGAGATATCGAATTACACTTTTCGGAAATGTGTTTTCGCGTAAATGTTCGTTATTACGACGAGAGATATCGAATTACACTTTTCGGAAATGTGTTTTCGCGTAAATGTTCGTTATTCCGAAGAGAGATATCGAATTACACTTTTCGGAAATGCGTTTTCGCGTAAATGTTCGTTATTCCGACGAGAGATATCGAATTACTCTTTTCGGAAATGCGTTTTCGCGTAAATGTTCGTTATTACGACGAGAGATATCGAATTACACTTTTCGGAAATGCGTTTTCGCGTAAATGTTCGTTATTCCGACGAGAGATATCGAATTACACTTTTCGGAAATGCGTTTTCGCGTAAATGTTCGTTATTACGACGAGAGATATCGAATTACACTTTTCGGAAATGTGTTTTCGCGTAAATGTTCGTTATTCCGACTAGAGATATCGAATTACACTTTTCGGAAATGTGTTTTCGCGTAAATGTTCGTTATTCCGACGAGAGATATCGAATTACACTTTTCGGAAATGTGTTTTCGCGTAAATGTTCGTTATTCCGACGAGAGATATCGAATTACACTTTTCGGAAATGTGTTTTCGCGTAAATGTTCGTTATTACGACGAGAGATATCGAATTACACTTTTCGGAAATGTGTTTTCGCGTAAATGTTCGTTATTCCGACTAGAGATATCGAATTACACTTTTCGGAAATGTGTTTTCGCGTAAATGTTCGTTATTCCGACGAGAGATATCGAATTACACTTTTCAGAAATGTGTTTTCGCGTAAATGTTCGTTTTTACGACGAGAGATATCGAATTACACTTTTCAGAAATGTGTTTTCGCGTAAATGTTCGTTATTGCGACGAGAAATATCGAATTACACTTTTCAGAAATGTGTTTTCGCGTAAATGTTCGTTATTGCGACGAGAGATATCGAATTACACTTTTCAGAAATGTGTTTTCGCGTAAATGTTCGTTATTACTACGAGAGATATCGAATTACACTTTTCAGAAATGTGTTTTCGCGTAAATGTTCGTTATTACGACGAAAGATATCGAATTACACTTTTCAGAAATGTTTTTTCACGTAAAATATTCATCATTACGATAATTGATATCGAATTACACTATTCAGAAATGTGTTTTCGCGTAAATGTTCGTTATTACGACGAAAGATATCGAATTACACTTTTCAGAAATGTGTTTTCGCGTAAATGTTCGTTATTACGACGAGAGATATCGAATTACACTTTTCAGAAATGTGTTTTCGCGTAAATGTTCGTTAATACTACGAGAGATATCGAATTACACTTTTCAGAAATGTGTTTTCGCGTAAATGTTCGTTAATACTACGAGAGATATCGAATTACACTTTTCAGAAATGTGTTTTCGCGTAAATGTTCGTTATTACGACGAAAGATATCAAATTACACTTTTCAGAAATGTGTTTTCGCGTAAATGTTCGTTATTACGACAAGAGATATCGAATTACACTTTTCGGAAATGTGTTTTCGCGTAAATGTTCGTTATTACGACGAGAGATATCGAATTACACTTTTCAGAAATGTGTTTTCGCGTAAATGTTCGTTATTACGACGAGAGATATCGAATTACACTTTTCAGAAATGTGTTTTCGCGTAAATGTTCGTTATTACGACGAAAGATATCGAATTACACTTTTCAGAAATGTGTTTTCGCGTAAATGTTCGTTATTACGACGAGAGATATCGAATTACACTTTTCAAAAATGTGTTTTCGCGTAAATGTTCGTTATTACTACGAGAGATATCGAATTACACTTTTCAGAAATGTGTTTTCGCGTAAATGTTCGTTATTACGACAAAAGATATCGAATTACACTTTTCAGAAATGTGTTTTCGCGTAAATGTTCGTTATTACGACGAGAGATATCGAATTACACATTTCAGAAATGTGTTTTCGCGAAAATTTTTTTATTGCGACGTGAGATATCGAATTACACTTTTCAGAAATGTGTTTTCGCGTAAATGTTTTTATTGCGACGAGAGATATCGAATTACACTTTTAGAAATGTGTTTTCGCGTAAATGTTTTTATTGCGACGGGAGATATCGAATTACACTTTTCAAAAATGTGTTTTCGCGTAAATGTTTTTATTGCGACGAGAGATATCGAATTACACTTTTCAGAAATGTGTTTTCGCGTAAATGTTTTTATTGCGACGAGAGATATCGAATTACACTTTTCAGAAATGTGTTTTCGCGAAAATTTTTTTAATGCGACGTGAGATATCGTATTACACTTTTCAGAAATGTGTTTTCGCGTAAATGTTTTTATTGCGACGAGAGATATCGAATTACACTTTTAGAAATGTGTTTTCGCGTAAATGTTTTTATTGCGACGAGAGATATCGAATTACACTTTTCAGAAATGTGTTTTCGTGTAAATGTTCGTTATTGCGACGAGAGATATCGAATTTCACTTTTCAGAAATGTGTTTTCGCGTAAATGTTCGTTATTACGACGAAAGATATCGAATTACACTTTTCAGAAATGTGTTTTCGCGTAAATGTTCGTTATTGCGACGAGAGATATCGAATTACACTTTTCAGAAATGTGTTTTCGCGTAAATGTTCGTTATTACGACGAAAGATATCGAATTACATTTTTCAGAAATGGGTTTTTTCGCGTAAATGTTCGTTTTTGCGACGAGAGATATCGAATTACACTTTTCAGAAATGTGTTTTCGCGTAAATGTTCGTTATTACGACGAAAAATATCGAATTACACTTTTCAGAAATGTGTTTTCGCGTAAATGTTCGTTATTACGACGAAAGATATCGAATTACACTTTTCAGAAATGGGTTTTTTCGCGTAAATGTTCGTTTTTGCGACGAGAGATATCGAATTACACTTTTCAGAAATGTGTTTTCGCGTAAATGTTCGTTATTACGACGAAAGATATCGAATTACACTTTTCAGAAATGGGTTTTTTCGCGTAAATGTTCGTTATTGCGACGAAAGATATCTTATTACACTTTTCAGAAATGTGTTTTCGCGTTAATGTTCGTTATTACGACGAGAGATATCTAATTACACTTTTCAGAAATGTTTTTTCGCGTAAATGTTCGTTATTACGACGAGAGATATCGAATTACACTTTTCAGAAATGTGTTTTCGCGTAAATGTTCGTTATTACGACGAGAGATATCGAATTACACTTTTCAGAAATGTGTTTTCGTGTAAATGTTCGTTATTGCGACGAAAGATATCTAATTACACTTTTCAGAAATGTGTTTTCGCGTAAATGTTCGTTATTACGACGAAAGATATCGAATTACACTTTTCAGAAATGTGTTTTCGCGTAAATGTTCGTTATTACGACGAGAGATATCGAATTACACTTTTCAGAAATGTGTTTTCGCGTAAATGTTCGTTATTACGACGAGAGATATCGAATTACACTTTTCAGAAATGTGTTTTCGTGTAAATGTTCGTTATTGCGACGAAAGATATCTTATTACACTTTTCAGAAATGTGTTTTCGCGTAAATGTTCGTTATTACGACGAAAGATATCGAATTACACTTTTCAGAAATGTGTTTTCGCGTAAATGTTCGTTATTGCGACGAGAGATATCGAATTACACTTTTCAGAAATGTTTTTTCGCGTAAATGTTCGTTATTACGACGAAAGATATCGAATTACACTTTTCAGAAATGTGTTTTCGCGTAAATGTTCGTTATTGCGACGAGAGATATCGAATTACACTTTTCAGAAATGTGTTTTCGCGTAAATGTTCGTTATTACGACGAAAGATATCGAATTACACTTTTCAGAAATGTGTTTTCGCGTAAATGTTCGTTATTACGACGAAAGATATCGAATTACACTTTTCAGAAATGTGTTTTCGCGTAAATGTTCGTAATACGACGAAATATATCGAATTACACTTTTCAAAAATGTGTTTTCGCGTAAATGTTCGTTATTGCGACGAGAGATATCGAATTACACTTTTCAGAAATGTGTTTTCGCGTAAATGTTCGTTATTACGACGAAAGATATCGAATTACACTTTTCAGAAATGTGTTTTCGCGTAAATGTTCGTTATTGCGACGAGAGATATCGAATTATACTTTTTAGAAATGTGTTTTCGCGTAAATGTTCGTTATTGCGACGAAAGATATGGAATTATACTTTTTAGAAATGTGTTTTCGCGTAAATGTTCGTTATTGCGACGAAAGATATCGAATTACACTTTTCAGAAATGTGTTTTCGCGTAAATGTTCGTTATTACGACGAAAGATATCGAATTACACTTTTCAGAAATGTGTTTTCGCGTAAATGTTCGTTATTGCGACGAAAGATATCGAATTACACTTTTCAGAAATGTGTTTTCGCGTAAATGTTCGTTATTACGACGAAAGATATCGAATTACACTTTTCAGAAATGTGTTTTCGCGTAAATGTTCGTTATTGCGACGAAAGATATCGAATTACACTTTTCAGAAATGTGTTTTCGCGTAAATGTTCGTTATTGCGACGAGAGATATCGAATTACACTTTTCAGAAATGTGTTTTCGCGTAAATGTTCGTTATTGCGACGAGAGATATCGAATTACACTTTTCAGAAATGTGTTTTCGACTAAATGTTCGTTATTGCGACGAGAGATATCGAATTACACTTTTCAGAAATGTGTTTTCGCGTAAATGTTTGTTATTGCGACGAGAGATATCGAATTACACTTTTCAGAAATGTGTTTTCGCGTAAATGTTCGTTATTGCGACGAGAGATATCGAATTACACTTTTCAGAAATGTGTTTTCGACTAAATGTTCGTTATTGCGACGAGAGATATCGAATTACACTTTTCAGAAATGTGTTTTCGACTAAATGTTCGTTATTGCGACGAGAGATATCGAATTACACTTTTCAGAAATGTGTTTTCGCGTAAATGTTCGTTATTGCGACGAAAGATATCGAATTACTCTTTTCAGAAATGTGTTTTCGCGTAAATGTTCGTTATTGCGACGAAAGATATCGAATTACACTTTTCAGAAATGTGTTTTCGCGTAAATGTTCGTTATTGCGACGAGAGATATCGAATTACACTTTTCAGAAATGTGTTTTCGCGTAAATGTTCGTTATTTCGACGAGAGATATCGAATTACACTTTTCAGAAATGTGTTTTCGCGTAAATGTTCGTTATCGCGATGAAAGATATCGAATTACACTTTTCAGAAATGTGTTTTCGCGTAAATGTTCGTTATTACGGCGAGAGTTATCGAATTACACTTTTCAGAAATGTGTTTTCGCGTAAATGTTCGTTATCGCGATGAAAGATATCGAATTACACTTTTCAGAAATGTGTTTTCGCGTAAATGTTCGTTATTACGACGAAAGATATCGAATTACACTTTTCAGAAATGTGTTTTCGCGTAAATGTTCGTAATACGACGAAAGATATCGAATTACACTTTTCAAAAATGTGTTTTCGCGTAAATGTTCGTTATTGCGACGAGAGATATCGAATTACACTTTTCAGAAATGTGTTTTCGCGTAAATGTTCGTTATTGCGACGAGAGATATCGAATTATACTTTTTAGAAATGTGTTTTCGCGTAAATGTTCGTTATTGCGACGAAAGATATCGAATTACACTTTTTAGAAATGTCTTTTCTCGTAAATGTTCGTTATTGCGACGAAAGATATCGAATTACACTTTTCAGAAATGTGTTTTCGCGTAAATGTTCGTTATTACGACGAAAGATATCGAATTACACTTTTCAGAAATGTGTTTTCGCGTAAATGTTCGTTATTGCGACGAGAGATATCGAATTACACTTTTCAGAAATGTGTTTTCGCGTAAATGTTCGTTATTACGACGAAAGATATCGAATTACACTTTTCAGAAATGTGTTTTCGCGTAAATGTTCGTTATTGCGACGAGAGATATCGAATTACACTCTTCAGAAATGTGTTTTCGCGTAAATGTTCGTTATTACGACGAAAGATATCGAATTACACTTTTCAGAAATGTGTTTTCGCGTAAATGTTCGTTATTGCGACGAGAGATATCGAATTACACTTTTCAGAAATGTGTTTTCGCGTAAATGTTCGTTATTGCGACGAGAGATATCGAATTACACTTTTCAGAAATGTGTTTTCGACTAAATGTTCGTTATTGCGACGAGAGATATCGAATTACACTTTTCAGAAATGTGTTTTCGACTAAATGTTCGTTATTCCGACGAGAGATATCGAATTACACTTTTCAGAAATGTGTTTTCGCGTAAATGTTTGTTATTGCGACGAAAGATATCGAATTACACTTTTCAGAAATGTGTTTTCGCGTAAATGTTCGTTATTGCGACGAGAGATATCGAATTACACTTTTCAGAAATGTGTTTTCGACTAAATGTTCGTTATTGCGACGAGAGATATCGAATTACACTTTTCAGAAATGTGTTTTCGACTAAATGTTCGTTATTCCGACGAGAGATATCGAATTACACTTTTCAGAAATGTGTTTTCGCGTAAATGTTTGTTATTGCGACGAAAGATATCGAATTACACTTTTCAGAAATGTGTTTTCGCGTAAATGTTCGTTATTGCGACGAGAGATATCGAATTACACTTTTCAGAAATGTGTTTTCGACTAAATGTTCGTTATTGCGACGAGAGATATCGAATTACACTTTTCAGAAATGTGTTTTCGACTAAATGTTCGTTATTGCGACGAGAGATATCGAATTACACTTTTCAGAAATGTGTTTTCGCGTAAATGTTCGTTATTGCGACGAAAGATATCGAATTACACTTTTCAGAAATGTGTTTTCGCGTAAATGTTCGTTATTGCGACGAAAGATATCGAATTACACTTTTCAGAAATGTGTTTTCGCGTAAATGTTCGTTATTGCGACGAAAGATATCGAATTACACTTTTCAGAAATGTGTTTTCGCGTAAATGTTCGTTATTGCGACGAGAGATATCGAATTACACTTTTCAGAAATGTGTTTTCGCGTAAATGTTCGTTATTTCGACGAGAGATATCGAATTACACTTTTCAGAAATGTGTTTTCGCGTAAATGTTCGTTATCGCGATGAAAGATATCGAATTACACTTTTCAGAAATGTGTTTTCGCGTAAATGTTCGTTATTACGGCGAGAGTTATCGAATTACACTTTTCAGAAATGTGTTTTCGCGTAAATGTTCGTTATCGCGATGAAAGATATCGAATTACACTTTTCAGAAATGTGTTTTCGCGTAAATGTTCGTTATCGCGATGAAAGATATCGAATTACACTTTTCAGAAATGTGTTTTCGCGTAAATGTTCGTTATTACGACGAGAGTTATCGAATTACACTTTTCAGAAATTTGTTTTCGCGTAAATGTTCGTTATTACGACGAGAGATATCGAATTACACTTTTCAGAAATGTGTTTTCGCGTAAATGTTCGTTATTACGACGAGAGATATCGAATTACACTTTTCAGAAATGTATTTTCGCGTAAATGTTCGGTATTACGACGAGAGATATCGAATTACACTTTTCAGAAATGTGTTTTCGCGTAAATGTTCGTTATTACGACGAGAGATATCGAATTACACTTTTCAGAAATGTGTTTTCGCGTAAATGTTCGTTATTACGACGAGAGATATCGAATTACACTTTTCAGAAATGTGTTTTCGCGTAAATGTTCGGTATTACGACGAGAGATATCGAATTACACTTTTCAGAAATGTGTTTTCGCGTAAATGTTCGTTATTACGACGAGAGATATCGAATTACACTTTTCAGAAATGTGTTTTCGCGTAAATGTTCGTTATTACGACGAGAGATATCGAATTACATTTTTCAGAAATTTGTTTTCGCGTAAATGTTCGTTATTGCGACGAGAGATATCGAATTACACTTTTCAGAAATGTGTTCTCAAGTAAATTTTCGTTATTACGACGAGAGATATCGAATTACACTTTTCAGAAATGTGTTTTCGCGTAAATGTTCGTTATTACGACGAGGGATATCGAATTACATTTTTCAGAAATGTGTTCTCAAGTAAATTTTCGTTATTACGACGAGAGATATCGAATTACACTTTTCAGAAATGTGTATTCGCGTAAATGTTCGTTATTACGACGAGAGATATCGAATTACACTTTTCAGAAATGTGTTTTCGAGGAAATGTTCGTTATTACGACGAGAGATATCGAATTACATTTTTCAGAAATGTGTTTTCGCGTAAATGTTCGTTATTACGACGAGAGATATCGAATTACACTTTTCAGAAATGTGTTTTCGCGTAAATTTTCGTTATTACGACGAGAGATATCGAATTACACTTTTCAGAAATGTGTTTTCGCGTAAATGTTTTTATTGCGACGAGAGATATCGAAATACACTTTTCAGAAATGTGTTTTCGCGTAAATGTTCGTTATTACGACGAAAGATATCGAATTACACTTTTTAGAAATGTGTTTTCGCGTAAATGTTTTTATTGCGACGAGAGATATCGAATTACACTTTTCAGAAATGTGTTTTCGCGTAAATGTTCGTTATTACGACGAGAGATATCGAATTACACTTCTCAGAAATGTGTTTTCGCGTAAATGTTTTTATTGCGACGAGAGATATCGAATTACACTTTTCAGAAATGTGTTTTCGCGTAAATGTTCGTTATTACGACGAAAGATATCGAATTACACTTTTTAGAAATGTGTTTTCGCGTAAATGTTTTTATTGCGACGAGAGATATCGAATTACACTTTTCAGAAATGTGTTTTCGCGTAAATGTTCGTTATTACGACGAGAGATATCGAATTACATTTTTCAGAAATGTGTTTTCGCGTAAATGTTCGTTATTACGACGAGAGATATCGAATTACACTTTTCAGAAATGTGTTTTCGCGTAAATGTTCGTTATCGCGATGAAAGATATCGAATTACACTTTTCAGAAATGTGTTTTCGCGTAAATGTTCGTTATTACGACGAGAGTTATCGAATTACACTTTTCAGAAATGTGTTTTCGCGTAAATGTTCGTTATCGCGATGAAAGATATCGAATTACACTTTTCAGAAATGTGTTTTCGCGTAAATGTTCGTTATTACGACGAGAGTTATCGAATTACACTTTTCAGAAATGTGTTTTCGCGTAAATGTTCGTTATTACGACGAGAGATATCGAATTACACTTTTCAGAAATGTGTTTTCGCGTAAATGTTCGTTATCGCGATGAAAGATATTGAATTACACTTTTCAGAAATGTGTTTTCGCGTAAATGTTCGTTATTACGACGAGAGTTATCGAATTACACTTTTCAGAAATGTGTTTTCGCGTAAATGTTCGTTATTACGACGAGAGATATCGAATTACACTTTTCAGAAATGTGTTTTCGCGTAAATGTTCGTTATCGCGATGAAAGATATCGAATTACACTTTTCAGAAATGTGTTTTCGCGTAAATGTTCGTTATTACGACGAGAGTTATCGAATTACACTTTTCAGAAATGTGTTTTCGCGTAAATGTTCGTTATCGCGATGAAAGATATCGAATTACACTTTTCAGAAATGTGTTTTCGCGTAAATGTTCGTTATTACGACGAGAGTTATCGAATTACACTTTTCAGAAATTTGTTTTCGCGTAAATGTTCGTTATTACGACGAGAGATATCGAATTACACTTTTCGGAAATGTGTTTTCGCGTAAATGTTCGTTATTACGACGAGAGATATCGAATTACATTTTTCAGAAATGTGTTTTCGCGTAAATGTTCGTTATTACGATGAGAGATATCGAATTACACTTTTCAGAAATGTGTTTTCGCGTAAATTTTCGTTATTACGACGAGAGATATCGAATTACACTTTTCAGAAATGTGTTTTCGCGTAAATGTTTTTATTGCGACGAGAGATATCGAAATACACTTTTCAGAAATGTGTTTTCGCGTAAATGTTCGTTATTACGACGAAAGATATCGAATTACACTTTTTAGAAATGTGTTTTCGCGTAAATGTTTTTATTGCGACGAGAGATATCGAATTACACTTTTCAGAAATGTGTTTTCGCGTAAATGTTCGTTATTACGACGAGAGATATCGAATTACACTTCTCAGAAATGTGTTTTCGCGTAAATGTTTTTATTGCGACGAGAGATATCGAATTACACTTTTCAGAAATGTGTTTTCGCGTAAATGTTCGTTATTACGACGAAAGATATCGAATTACACTTTTTAGAAATGTGTTTTCGCGTAAATGTTTTTATTGCGACGAGAGATATCGAATTACACTTTTCAGAAATGTGTTTTCGCGGAAATGTTCGTTATTACGACGAGAGATATCGAATTACATTTTTCAGAAATGTGTTTTCGCGTAAATGTTTTTATTGCGACGAGAGATATCGAATTACACTTTTCAGAAATGTGTTTTCGCGTAAATGTTCGTTATTACGACGAGAGATATCGAATTACACTTCTCAGAAATGTGTTTTCGCGTAAATGTTTTTATTGCGACGAGAGATATCGAATTACACTTTTCAGAAATGTGTTTTCGCGTAAATGTTTTTATTGCGACGAGAGATATCGAATTACACTTTTCAGAAATGTGTTTTCGCGTAAATGTTCGTTATTACGACGAGAGATATCGAATTACATTTTTCAGAAATGTGTTTTCGCGTAAATGTTCGTTATTACGACGAGAGATATCGAATTACACTTTTCAGAAATGTGTTTTCGCGTAAATGTTCGTTATTACGACGAGAGATATCGAATTACACTTTTCAGAAATGTGTTTTCGCGTAAATGTTCGTTATTACGACGAGAGATATCGAATTACACTTTTCAGAAATGTGTTTTCGCGTAAATGTTCGTTATCGCGATGAAAGATATCGAATTACACTTTTCAGAAATGTGTTTTCGCGTAAATGTTCGTTATTACGACGAGAGTTATCGAATTACACTTTTCAGAAATGTGTTTTCGCGTAAATGTTCGTTATTACGACGAGAGATATCGAATTACACTTTTCAGAAATGTGTTTTCGCGTAAATGTTCGTTATCGCGATGAAAGATATCGAATTACACTTGTCAGAAATGTGTTTTCGCGTAAATGTTCGTTATTACGACGAGAGTTATCGAATTACACTTTTCAGAAATGTGTTTTCGCGTAAATGTTCGTTATCGCGATGAAAGATATCGAATTACACTTTTCAGAAATGTGTTTTCGCGTAAATGTTCGTTATCGCGATGAAAGATATCGAATTACACTTTTCAGAAATGTGTTTTCGCGTAAATGTTCGTTATTACGACGAGAGTTATCGAATTACACTTTTCAGAAATTTGTTTTCGCGTAAATGTTCGTTATTACGACGAGAGATATCGAATTACACTTTTCGGAAATGTGTTTTCGCGTAAATGTTCGTTATTACGACGAGAGATATCGAATTACACTTTTCAGAAATGTGTTTTCGCGTAAATGTTCGGTATTACGACGAGAGATATCGAATTACACTTTTCAGAAATGTGTTTTCGCGTAAATGTTCGTTATTACGACGAGAGATATCGAATTACACTTTTCAGAAATGTGTTTTCGCGTAAATGTTCGTTATTACGACGAGAGATATCGAATTACACTTTTCAGAAATGTGTTTTCGCGTAAATTTTCGTTATTACGACGAGAGATATCGAATTACACTTTTCAGAAATGTGTTTTCGCGTAAATGTTTTTATTGCGACGAGAGATATCGAAATACACTTTTCAGAAATGTGTTTTCGCGTAAATGTTCGTTATTACGACGAAAGATATCGAATTACACTTTTTAGAAATGTGTTTTCGCGTAAATGTTTTTATTGCGACGAGAGATATCGAATTACACTTTTCAGAAATGTGTTTTCGCGTAAATGTTCGTTATTACGACGAGAGATATCGAATTACACTTCTCAGAAATGTGTTTTCGCGTAAATGTTTTTATTGCGACGAGAGATATCGAATTACACTTTTCAGAAATGTGTTTTCGCGTAAATGTTCGTTATTACGACGAAAGATATCGAATTACACTTTTTAGAAATGTGTTTTCGCGTAAATGTTTTTATTGCGACGAGAGATATCGAATTACACTTTTCAGAAATGTGTTTTCGCGTAAATGTTCGTTATTACGACGAGAGATATCGAATTAAATTTTTCAGAAATGTGTTTTCGCGTAAATGTTCGTTATTACGACGAGAGATATCGAATTACACTTTTCAGAAATGTGTTTTCGCGTAAATTTTCGTTATTACGACGAGAGATATCGAATTACACTTTTCAGAAATGTGTTTTCGCGTAAATGTTTTTATTGCGACGAGAGATATCGAATTACACTTTTCAGAAATGTGTTTTCGCGTAAATGTTCGTTATCGCGATGAAAGATATCGAATTACACTTTTCAGAAATGTGTTTTCGCGTAAATGTTCGTTATTACGACGAGAGATATCGAATTACACTTTTCAGAAATGTGTTTTCGCGTAAATGTTCGTTATCGCGATGAAAGATATCGAATTACACTTTTCAGAAATGTGTTTTCGCGTAAATGTTCGTTATCGCGATGAAAGATATCGAATTACACTTTTCAGAAATGTGTTTTCGCGTAAATGTTCGTTATTACGACGAGAGTTATCGAATTACACTTTTCAGAAATTTGTTTTCGCGTAAATGTTCGTTATTACGACGAGAGATATCGAATTACACTTTTCAGAAATGTGTTTTCGCGTAAATGTTCGTTATTACGACGAGAGATATCGAATTACACTTTTCAGAAATGTGTTTTCGCGTAAATGTTCGGTATTACGACGAGAGATATCGAATTACACTTTTCAGAAATGTGTTTTCGCGTAAATGTTCGTTATTACGACGAGAGATATCGAATTACACTTTTCAGAAATGTGTTTTCGCGTAAATGTTCGTTATTACGACGAGAGATATCGAATTACATTTTTCAGAAATGTATTTTCGCGTAAATGTTCGTTATTACGACGAGAGATATCGAATTACACTTTTCAGAAATGTGTTTTCGCGTAAATGTTTTTATTGCGACGAGAGATATCGAATTACACTTTTCAGAAATGTGTTTTCGCGTAAATGTTCGTTATTACGACGAAAGATATCGAATTACACTTTTTAGAAATGTGTTTTCGCGTAAATGTTTTTATTGCGACGAGAGATATCGAATTACACTTTTCAGAAATGTGTTTTCGCGTAAATGTTCGTTATTACGACGAGAGATATCGAATTACATTTTTCAGAAATGTGTTTTCGCGTAAATGTTCGTTATTACGACGAGAGATATCGAATTACACTTTTCAGAAATGTGTTTTCGCGTAAATTTTCGTTATTACGACGAGAGATATCGAATTACACTTTTCAGAAATGTGTTTTCGCGTAAATGTTTTTATTGCGACGAGAGATATCGAATTACACTTTTCAGAAATGTGTTTTCGCGTAAATGTTCGTTATCGCGATGAAAGATATCGAATTACACTTTTCAGAAATGTGTTTTCGCGTAAATGTTCGTTATTACGACGAGAGTTATCGAATTACACTTTTCAGAAATGTGTTTTCGCGTAAATGTTCGTTATCGCGATGAAAGATATCGAATTACACTTTTCAGAAATGTGTTTTCGCGTAAATGTTCGTTATCGCGATGAAAGATATCGAATTACACTTTTCAGAAATGTGTTTTCGCGTAAATGTTCGTTATTACGACGAGAGTTATCGAATTACACTTTTCAGAAATTTGTTTTCGCGTAAATGTTCGTTATTACGACGAGAGATATCGAATTACACTTTTCAGAAATGTGTTTTCGCGTAAATGTTCGTTATTACGACGAGAGATATCGAATTACACTTTTCAGAAATGTGTTTTCGCGTAAATGTTCGGTATTACGACGAGAGATATCGAATTACACTTTTCAGAAATGTGTTTTCGCGTAAATGTTCGTTATTACGACGAGAGATATCGAATTACACTTTTCAGAAATGTGTTTTCGCGTAAATGTTCGTTATTACGACGAGAGATATCGAATTACATTTTTCAGAAATGTATTTTCGCGTAAATGTTCGTTATTACGACGAGAGATATCGAATTACACTTTTCAGAAATTTGTTTTCGCGTAAATGTTCGTTATTGCGACGAGAGATATCGAATTACACTTTTCAGAAATGTGTTTTCGCGTAAATGTTCGTTATTACGACGAGGGATATCGAATTACATTTTTCAGAAATTTGTTCTCAAGTAAATTTTCGTTATTACGACGAGAGATATCGAATTACACTTTTCAGAAATGTGTTTTCGCGTAAATGTTCGTTATTACGACGAGAGATATCGAATTACACTTTTCAGAAATGTGTTTTCGCGTAAATGTTCGTTATTACGACGAGAGATATCGAATTACATTTTTCAGAAATGTGTTTTCGCGTAAATGTTCGTTATTACGACGAGAGATATCGAATTACACTTTTCAGAAATGTGTTTTCGCGTAAATGTTCGTTATTACGACGAGAGATATCGAATTACACTTTTCAGAAATGTGTTTTCGCGTAAATGTTTTTATTGCGACGAGAGATATCGAAATACACTTTTCAGAAATGTGTTTTCGCGTAAATGTTTGTTATTACGACGAAAGATATCGAATTACACTTTTTAGAAATGTGTTTTCGCGTAAATGTTTTTATTGCGACGAGAGATATCGAATTACACTTTTCAGAAATGTGTTTTCGCGTAAATGTTCGTTATTACGACGAGAGATATCGAATTACACTTCTCAGAAATGTGTTTTCGCGTAAATGTTTTTATTGCGACGAGAGATATCGAATTACACTTTTCAGAAATGTGTTTTCGCGTAAATGTTCGTTATTACGACGAGAGATATCGAATTACATTTTTCAGAAATGTGTTTTCGCGTAAATGTTCGTTATTACGACGAGAGATATCGAATTACACTTTTCAGAAATGTGTTTTCGCGTAAATATTCGTTATTACGACGAGAGATATCGAATTACACTTTTCAGAAATTTGTTTTCGCGTAAATGTTCGTTATTGCGACGAGAGATATCGAATTACACTTTTCAGAAATGTGTATTCGCGTAAATGTTCGTTATTACGACGAGGGATATCGAATTACATTTTTCAGAAATGTGTTCTCAAGTAAATTTTCGTTATTACGACGATAGATATCGAATTACACTTTTCAGAAATGTGTTTTCGCGTAAATGTTCGTTATTACGACGAGAGATATCGAATTACACTTTTCAGAAATGTGTTTTCGCGTAAATGTTCGTTATTACGACGAGAGATATCGAATTACATTTTTCAGAAATGTGTTTTCGCGTAAATGTTCGTTATTACGACGAGAGATATCGAATTACACTTTTCAGAAATGTGTTTTCGCGTAAATTTTCGTTATTACGACGAGAGATATCGAATTACACTTTTCAGAAATGTGTTTTCGCGTAAATGTTTTTATTGCGACGAGAGATATCGAAATACACTTTTCAGAAATGTGTTTTCGCGTAAATGTTCGTTATTACGACGAAAGATATCGAATTACACTTTTTAGAAATGTGTTTTCGCGTAAATGTTTTTATTGCGACGAGAGATATCGAATTACACTTTTCAGAAATGTGTTTTCGCGTAAATGTTCGTTATTACGACGAGAGATATCGAATTACACTTTTCGGAAATGTGTTTTCGCGTAAATGTTCGTTATTACGACGAGAGATATCGAATTACACTTTTCAGAAATGTGTTTTCGCGTAAATGTTCGTTATTACGACGAGAGATATCGAATTACACTTTTCGGAAATGTGTTTTCGCGTAAATGTTCGTTATTACGACGAGAGATATCGAATTACACTTCTCAGAAATGTGTTTTCGCGTAAATGTTTTTATTGCGACGAGAGATATCGAATTACACTTTTCAGAAATGTGTTTTCGCGTAAATGTTCGTTATTACGACGAAAGATATCGAATTACACTTTTTAGAAATGTGTTTTCGCGTAAATGTTTTTATTGCGACGAGAGATATCGAATTACACTTTTCAGAAATGTGTTTTCGCGTAAATGTTCGTTATTACGACGAGAGATATCGAATTAAATTTTTCAGAAATGTGTTTTCGCGTAAATGTTCGTTATTACGACGAGAGATATCGAATTACACTTTTCAGAAATGTGTTTTCGCGTAAATTTTCGTTATTACGACGAGAGATATCGAATTACACTTTTCAGAAATGTGTTTTCGCGTAAATGTTTTTATTGCGACGAGAGATATCGAATTACACTTTTCAGAAATGTGTTTTCGCGTAAATGTTCGTTATCGCGATGAAAGATATCGAATTACACTTTTCAG
This sequence comes from Pachydiplax longipennis, assembly GCA_036926295.1. Taxonomy (NCBI): domain Eukaryota; kingdom Metazoa; phylum Arthropoda; class Insecta; order Odonata; family Libellulidae; genus Pachydiplax; species Pachydiplax longipennis. The sequence goes on along the minus strand of JAVFKF010000024.1, from coordinate 17,258,996 downwards.
AAATGTGTTTTCGCGTAAATGTTCGTTATTACGACGAGAGTTATCGAATTACACTTTTCAGAAATGTGTTTTCGCGTAAATGTTCGTTATCGCGATGAAAGATATCGAATTACACTTTTCAGAAATGTGTTTTCGCGTAAATGTTCGTTATCGCGATGAAAGATATCGAATTACACTTTTCAGAAATGTGTTTTCGCGTAAATGTTCGTTATTACGACGAGAGTTATCGAATTACACTTTTCAGAAATTTGTTTTCGCGTAAATGTTCGTTATTACGACGAGAGATATCGAATTACACTTTTCAGAAATGTGTTTTCGCGTAAATGTTCGTTATTACGACGAGAGATATCGAATTACACTTTTCAGAAATGTGTTTTCGCGTAAATGTTCGGTATTACGACGAGAGATATCGAATTACACTTTTCAGAAATGTGTTTTCGCGTAAATGTTCGTTATTACGACGAGAGATATCGAATTACACTTTTCAGAAATGTGTTTTCGCGTAAATGTTCGTTATTACGACGAGAGATATCGAATTACATTTTTCAGAAATGTATTTTCGCGTAAATGTTCGTTATTACGACGAGAGATATCGAATTACACTTTTCAGAAATGTGTTTTCGCGTAAATGTTTTTATTGCGACGAGAGATATCGAATTACACTTTTCAGAAATGTGTTTTCGCGTAAATGTTCGTTATTACGACGAAAGATATCGAATTACACTTTTTAGAAATGTGTTTTCGCGTAAATGTTTTTATTGCGACGAGAGATATCGAATTACACTTTTCAGAAATGTGTTTTCGCGTAAATGTTCGTTATTACGACGAGAGATATCGAATTACATTTTTCAGAAATGTGTTTTCGCGTAAATGTTCGTTATTACGACGAGAGATATCGAATTACACTTTTCAGAAATGTGTTTTCGCGTAAATTTTCGTTATTACGACGAGAGATATCAAATTACACTTTTCAGAAATGTGTTTTCGCGTAAATGTTTTTATTGCGACGAGAGATATCGAATTACACTTTTCAGAAATGTGTTTTCGCGTAAATGTTCGTTATCGCGATGAAAGATATCGAATTACACTTTTCAGAAATGTGTTTTCGCGTAAATGTTCGTTATTACGACGAGAGTTATCGAATTACACTTTTCAGAAATGTGTTTTCGCGTAAATGTTCGTTATCGCGATGAAAGATATCGAATTACACTTTTCAGAAATGTGTTTTCGCGTAAATGTTCGTTATCGCGATGAAAGATATCGAATTACACTTTTCAGAAATGTGTTTTCGCGTAAATGTTCGTTATTACGACGAGAGTTATCGAATTACACTTTTCAGAAATTTGTTTTCGCGTAAATGTTCGTTATTACGACGAGAGATATCGAATTACACTTTTCAGAAATGTGTTTTCGCGTAAATGTTCGTTATTACGACGAGAGATATCGAATTACACTTTTCAGAAATGTGTTTTCGCGTAAATGTTCGGTATTACGACGAGAGATATCGAATTACACTTTTCAGAAATGTGTTTTCGCGTAAATGTTCGTTATTACGACGAGAGATATCGAATTACACTTTTCAGAAATGTGTTTTCGCGTAAATGTTCGTTATTACGACGAGAGATATCGAATTACATTTTTCAGAAATGTATTTTCGCGTAAATGTTCGTTATTACGACGAGAGATATCGAATTACACTTTTCAGAAATTTGTTTTCGCGTAAATGTTCGTTATTGCGACGAGAGATATCGAATTACACTTTTCAGAAATGTGTTTTCGCGTAAATGTTCGTTATTACGACGAGGGATATCGAATTACATTTTTCAGAAATTTGTTCTCAAGTAAATTTTCGTTATTACGACGAGAGATATCGAATTACACTTTTCAGAAATGTGTTTTCGCGTAAATGTTCGTTATTACGACGAGAGATATCGAATTACACTTTTCAGAAATGTGTTTTCGCGTAAATGTTCGTTATTACGACGAGAGATATCGAATTACATTTTTCAGAAATGTGTTTTCGCGTAAATGTTCGTTATTACGACGAGAGATATCGAATTACACTTTTCAGAAATGTGTTTTCGCGTAAATTTTCGTTATTACGACGAGAGATATCGAATTACACTTTTCAGAAATGTGTTTTCGCGTAAATGTTTTTATTGCGACGAGAGATATCGAAATACACTTTTCAGAAATGTGTTTTCGCGTAAATGTTTGTTATTACGACGAAAGATATCGAATTACACTTTTTAGAAATGTGTTTTCGCGTAAATGTTTTTATTGCGACGAGAGATATCGAATTACACTTTTCAGAAATGTGTTTTCGCGTAAATGTTCGTTATTACGACGAGAGATATCGAATTACACTTTTCAGAAATGTGTTTTCGCGTAAATGTTTTTATTGCGACGAGAGATATCGAATTACACTTTTCAGAAATGTGTTTTCGCGTAAATGTTCGTTATTACGACGAAAGATATCGAATAACACTTTTTAGAAATGTGTTTTCGCGTAAATGTTTTTATTGCGACGAGAGATATCGAATTACACTTTTCAGAAATGTGTTTTCGCGTAAATGTTCGTTATTACGACGAGAGATATCGAATTACACTTTTCAGAAATGTGTTTTCGCGTAAATTTTCGTTATTACGACGAGAGATATCGAATTACACTTTTCAGAAATGTGTTTTCGCGTAAATGTTTTTATTGCGACGAGAGATATCGAATTACACTTTTCAGAAATGTGTTTTCGCGTAAATGTTCGTTATTACGACGAAAGATATCGAATTACACTTTTTAGAAATGTGTTTTCGCGTAAATGTTTTTATTGCGACGAGAGATATCGAATTACACTTTTCAGAAATGTGTTTTCGCGTAAATGTTCGTTATTACGACGAGAGATATCGAATTACACTTTTCAGAAATGTGTTTTCGCGTAAATTTTCGTTATTACGACGAGAGATATCGAATTACACTTTTCAGAAATGTGTTTTCGCGTAAATGTTTTTATTGCGACGAGAGATATCGAATTACACTTTTCAGAAATGTGTTTTCGCGTAAATGTTCGTTATTACGACGAAAGATATCGAATTACACTTTTTAGAAATATGTTTTCGCGTAAATGTTTTTATTGCGACGAGAGATATCGAATTACACTTTTCAGAAATGTGTTTTCGCGTAAATGTTCGTTATTACGACGAGAGATATCGAATTACACTTTTCAGAAATGTGTTTTCGCGTAAATGTTCGTTATTACGACGAGAGATATCGAATTACACTTTTCAGAAATGTGTTTTCGCGTAAATGTTCGTTATTACGACGAGAGATATCGAATTACACTTCTCAGAAATGTGTTTTCGCGTAAATGTTTTTATTGCGACGAGAGATATCGAATTACACTTTTCAGAAATGTGTTTTCGCGTAAATGTTCGTTATTACGACGAAAGATATCGAATTACACTTTTTAGAAATGTGTTTACGCGTAAATGTTTTTATTGCGACGAGAGATATCGAATTACACTTTTCAGAAATGTGTTTTCGCGTAAATGTTCGTTATAACGACGAGAGATATCGAATTACACTTTTCAGAAATGTGTTTTCGCGTAAATTTTCGTTATTACGACGAGAGATATCGAATTACACTTCTCAGAAATGTGTTTTCGCGTAAATGTTTTTATTGCGACGAGAGATATCGAATTACACTTTTCAGAAATGTGTTTTCGCGTAAATGTTCGTTATTACGACGAAAGATATCGAATTACACTTTTTAGAAATGTGTTTTCGCGTAAATGTTTTTATTGCGACGAGAGATATCGAATTACACTTTTCAGAAATGTGTTTTCGCGTAAATGTTCGTTATTACGACGAGAGATATCGAATTACACTTTTCAGAAATGTGTTTTCGCGTAAATTTTCGTTATTACGACGAGAGATATCGAATTACACTTTTCAGAAATGTGTTTTCGCGTAAATGTTTTTATTGCGACGAGAGATATCGAATTACACTTTTCAGAAATGTGTTTTCGCGTAAATGTTCGTTATTACGACGAAAGATATCGAATTACACTTTTTAGAAATATGTTTTCGCGTAAATGTTTTTATTGCGACGAGAGATATCGAATTACACTTTTCAGAAATGTGTTTTCGCGAAAATGTTCGTTATTACGACGAGAGATATCGAATTACACTTTTCAGAAATGTGTTTTCGCGTAAATGTTTTTATTGCGACGAGAGATATGGAATTACACTTTTCAGAAATGTGTTTTCGCGTAAATGTTCGTTATTACGACGAAAGATATCGAATTACACTTTTCAGAAATGTGTTTTCGCGTAAATGTTCGTAATACGACGAAAGATATCGAATTACACTTTTCAGAAATGTGTTTTCGCGTAAATGTTCGTTATTACGACGAGAGATATCGAATTACATTTTTCAGAAATGTGTTTTCGCGTAAATGTTCGTTATTACGACGAGAGATATCGAATTACACTTTTCAGAAATGTGTTTTCGCGTAAATGTTCGTTATTACGACGAGAGATATCGAATTACACTTTTCAGAAATGTGTTTTCGCGTAAATGTTCGTTATTACGACGAGAGATATCGAATTACATTTTTCAGAAATGTATTTTCGCGTAAATGTTCGTTATTACTACGAGAGATATCGAATCACACTTTTCAGAAATGTGTTTTCGCGTAAATGTTCGTTATTACGACGAAAGATATCGAATTACACTTTTCAGAAATGTATTTTTGCGTAAATGTTCGTTATTGCGATGAAAGATATCGAATTACACTTTTCAGAAATGTGTTTTCGCGTAAATGTTCGTTATTACGACGAAAGATATCGAATTACACTTTTCAGAAATGTATTTTTGCGTAAATGTTCGTTATTACTTCGAGAGATATCAAATTACACTTTTCAGAAATGTGTTTTCGCGTAAATGTTCGTTATTACGACGAAAGATATCGAATTACACTTTTCAGAAATGTGTTTCGGCGTAAATGTTCGTTATTACGACGAAAGATATCGAATTACACTTTTCAGAAATGTGTTTTCGCGTAAATGTTCGTTATTGCGACGAGAGATATCGAATTACACTTTTGAGAAATGAGTTTTCGCGTAAATGTTCGTTATTACGACGAAATATATCGAATTACACTTTTCAGAAATGTGTTTTCGCGTAAATGTTCGTTATTACGACGAAAGATATCGAATTACACTTTTCAGAAATGTGCTTTCGCGTAAATGTTCGTTATTGCGACGAGAGATATCGAATTACACTTTTCAGAAATGTGCTTTCGCGTAAATGTTCGTTATTGCGACGAGAGATATCGAATTACACTTTTCAGAAATGTGCTTTCGCGTAACTGTTCGTTATTACGACGAAAGATATCGAATTACACTTTTCAGAAATGTGCTTTCGCGTAAATGTTCGTTATTGCGACGAGAGATATCGAATTACACTTTTCAGGAATTTGTTTTCGCGTAAATGTTCGTTATTACGAGGAAAGATATCGAATTACACTTTTCAGAAATGTGTTTTCGCGAAAATGTTCGTTATTACGACGAAAGATATCGAATTACACTTTTCAGAAATGTGTTTTCGCGTAAATGTTCGTTATTACGACGAAAGATATCGAATTACACTTTTCAGAAATGTGTTTTCGCGTAAATGTTCGTTATTACGACGAAAGATATCGAATTACACTTTTCAGAAATGTGTTTTCGCGTAAATGTTCGTTATTACGACGAAAGATATCGAATTACACTTTTCAGAAATGTGTTTTCGCGTAAATGTTCGTTATTGCGACGAAAGATATCGAATTACACTTTTCAAAAATGTGTTTTCGCGTAAATGTTCGTTATTACTACGAAGGATATCGAATTACATTTTTCAGAAATGTTTTTTCGCGTAAATGTTCGTTATTACGACGAAAGATATCGAATTACATTTTTCAGAAATGTGTTTTCGCGTACATGTTCGTTATTACGACGAGAGATATCGAATTACATTTTTCAGAAATGTGTTCTCAAGTAAATTTTCGTTATTACGACGAGAGATATCGAATTACACTTTTCAGAAATGTGTTTTCGCGTAAATGTTCGTTATTACGACGAGAGATATCGAATTACATTTTTCAGAAATGTGTTTTCGCGTAAATGTTCGTTATTACGACGAGCGATATCGAATTACACTTTTCAGAAATGTGTTTTCGCGTAAATGTTTTTATTGCGACGAGAGATATCGAATTACACTTTTCAGAAAGGTGTTTTCGCGTAAATGTTTTTATTGCGACGAGAGATATCGAATTACACTTTTCAGAAATGTGTTTTCGCGTAAATGTTCGTTATTACGACGAAAGATATCGAATTACACTTTTCAGAAATGTGTTTTCGCGTAAATGTTTTTATTGCGACGAGAGATATCGAATTACACTTTTCAGAAATGTGTTTTCGCGTAAATGTTCGTTATTACGACGAGAGATATCGAATTACGCTTTTCAGAAATGTGTTTTCGCGTAAATGTTTTTATTGCGACGAGAGATATCGAATTACACTTTTCAGAAATGTGTTTTCGCGTAAATGTTCGTTATTACGACGAAAGATATCGAATTACACTTTTTAGAAATGTGTTTTCGCGTAAAGGTTTTTTTTGCGACGAGAGATATCGAATTACACTTTTCAGAAATGTGTTTTCGCGTAAATGTTCGTTATTACGACGAGAGATATCGAATTACATTTCTCAGAAATGTGTTTTCGCGTAAATGTTCGTTATTACGACGAGAGATATCGAATTACACTTTTCAGAAATGTATTTTCGCGTAAATTTTCGTTATTACGACGAGAGATATCGAATTACACTTTTCAGAAATGTGTTTTCGCGTAAATGTTTTTATTGCGACGAGAGATATCGAATTACACTTTTCAGAAATGTGTTTTCGCGTAAATGTTCGTTATAACGACGAGAGATATCGAATTACACTTTTCATATAGCTCTTTTTGCGTGACTGTTCGTTATTACGACGAGAGATATCGAAATACACTTTTCAGAAATGTGTTTTCGCGTAATTGTTCGTTATTACGACGAGAGATATCGAATTACTTTTTTCAGAAATGTGTTTTCGCGTAAATGTTCGTTATTACGACGGGAGATATCGAATTACACTTTTCAGAAATGTATTTTCCGCGTAAATGTTCGTTATTACGACGAGAGATATCGAATTACACTTTTCAGAAATGTGTTTTCGCGTAAATGTTCTTTATTACGACGAGATATATCGAATTACACTTTTCAGAAATGTGTTTTCGCGTAAATGTTTTTATTGCGACGAGAGATATCGAATTACACTTTTCAGAAATGTGTTTTCGCGTAAATGTTCGTTATTACGACGAGAGATATCGAATTACACTTTTCAGAAATGTGTTTTCGCGTAAATGTTCGTTATTACGACGAGAGATATCGAATTACATTTTTCAGAAATGTGTTTTCGCGTAAATGTTCGTTATTACGACGAGAGATATCGAATTACATTTTTCAGAAATGTATTTTTGCGTAAATGTTCGTTATTGCGATGAAAGATATCGAATTACACTTTTCAGAAATGTGTTTTCGCGTAAATGTTCGTTATTACGACGAAAGATATCGAATTACACTTTTCAGAAATGTATTTTTGCGTAAATGTTCGTAATTGCGATGAATGATATCGAATTACACTTTCAGAAATGTGTTTTCGCGAAAATGTTCGTTATTACTTCGAGAGATATCAAATTACACTTTTCAGAAATGTGTTTTCGCGTAAATGTTCGTTATTACGACGAAAGATATCGAATTACACTTTTCTGAAATGTGTTTTCGCGTAAATGTTCGTTATTACGACGAAAGATATCGAATTACACTTTTCAGAAATGTGTTTTCGTGTAAATGTTCGTTATTACGACGAAAGATATCGAATTACACTTTTCAGAAATGTGTTTTCGCGTAAATGTTCGTTATTACGACGAAAGCTATCGAATTACACTTTTCAGAAATGTGTTTTCGCGTAAATGTTCGTTATTACGACGAAAGATATCGAATTACACTTTTCTGAAATGTCTTTTCGCGTAAATGTTCGTTATTACGACCAAAGATATCGAATTACACTTTTCAGAAATGTGTTTTCGCGTAAATGTTCGTTATTGCGACGAGAGATATCGAATTACACTTTTAAGAAATGTGCTTTCGCGTAAATGTTCGTTATTACGACGAAAGATATCTTATTACACTTTTAAGAAATGTGCTTTCGCGTAAATGTTCGTTATTACGACGAGAGATATCGAATTACACTTTTCAGAAATGTGTTTTCGCGTAAATGTTCTTTATTACGACGAGAGATATCGAATTACACTTTTCAGAAATGTGTTATCGCGTAAATGTTTTTATTGCGACGAGAGATATCGAATTACTCTTTTCTGAAATGTGTTTTCGCGTAAATGTTCGTTATTACGACGAGAGATATCGAATTACACTTTTCAGAAATGTGTTTTCGCGTAAATGTTCGTTATTACGACGAGAGATATCGAATTAAATTTTTCAGAAATGTGTTTTCGCGTAAATGTTCGTTATTACGACGAGAGATATCGAATTACACTTTTCAGAAATGTGTTTTCGCGTAAATGTTCGTTATTACGACGAGAGATATCGAATTAAATTTTTCAGAAATGTGTTTTCGCGTAAATGTTCGTTATTACGACGAGAGATATCGAATTACACTTTTCAGAAATGTGTTTTCGCGTAAATGTTCGTTATTACGACGAGAGATATCGAATTAAATTTTTCAGAAATGTATTTTCGCGTAAATGTTCGTTATTATGACGAGAGATATCGAATTACACTTTTCAGAAATGTGTTTTCGCGTAAATGTTCGTTATTACGACGAGAGATATCGAATTAAATTTTTCAGAAATGTGTTTTCGCGTAAATGTTCGTTATTACGACGAGAGATATCGAATTACACTTTTCAGAAATGTGTTTTCGCGTAAATGTTCGTTATTACGACGAGAGATATCGAATTACACTTTTCAGAAATGTGTTTTCGCGTAAATGTTCGTTATTACGACGAGAGATATCGAATTAAATTTTTCAGAAATGTGTTTTCGCGTAAATGTTCGTTATTACGACGAGAGATATCGAATTACACTTTTCAGAAATGTGTTTTCGCGTAAATGTTCGTTATTACGACGAGAGATATAGAATTACACTTTTCAGAAATGTGTTTTCGCGTAAATGTTCGTTATTACGACGAGAGATATCGAATTACATTTTTCAGAAATGTATTTTCGCGTAAATGTTCGTTATTACTACGAGAGATATCGAATTACACTTTTCAGAAATGTGTTTTCGCGTAAATGTTCGTTATTACGACGAAAGATATCGAATTACAGTTTTCAGAAATGTATTTTTGCGTAAATGTTCGTTATTGCGATGAAAGATATCGAATTACACTTTTCAGAAATGTGTTTTCGCGTAAATGTTCGTTATTACGACGAGAGATATCGAATTACACTTTTCAGAAATTTGTTTTCGCGTAAATGTTCGTTATTACGACGAGAGATATCGAATTACATTTTTCAGAAATGTATTTTCGCGTAAATGTTCGTTATTACTACGAGAGATATCGAATTACACTTTTCAGAAATGTGTTTTCGGGTAAATGTTCGTTATTACGACGAAAGATATCGAATTACAGTTTTCAGAAATGTATTTTTGCGTAAATGTTCGTTATTGCGATGAAAGATATCGAATTACACTTTTCAGAAATGTGTTTTCGCGTAAATGTTCGTTATTACGACGAAAGATATTGAATTACACTTTTCAGAAATGTATTTTTGCGTAAATGTTCGTAATTGCGATGAATGATAGCGAATTACACTTTCAGAAATGTGTTTTCGCGTAAATGTTCGTTATTACTTCGAGAGATATCAAATTACACTTTTCAGAAATGTGTTTTCGCGTAAATGTTCGTTATTACGACGAAAGATATCGAATTACACTTTTCTGAAATGTGTTTTCGCGTAAATGATCGTTATTACGACGAAAGATATCGAATTACACTTTTCAGAAATGTGTTTTCGCGTAAATGTTCGTTATTACGACGAAAGATATCGAATTACACTTTTCAGAAATGTGTTTTCGCGTAAATGTTCGTTATTGCGACGAGAGATATCGAATTACACTTTTCAGAAATGAGTTTTCGCGTAAATGTTCGTTATTACGACGAAATATATCGAATTACACTTTTCAGAAATGTGTTTTCGCGTAAATGTTCGTTATTACGACGAAAGATATCGAATTACACTTTTCAGAAATGTTATTTCGCGTAATTGTTCGTTATTACGACGAAGGATATCGAATTACACTTTTCAGAAATGTGTTTTCGCGTAAATGTTCGTTATTACGACGAAAGATATCGAATTACACTTTTCAGAAATGTGTTTTCGCGTAAATGTTCGTAATACGACGAAAGATATCGAATTACACTTTTCAGAAATGTGTTTTCGCGTAAATGTTCGTTATTACGACGAGAGATATCGAATTACATTTTTCAGAAATGTGTTTTCGCGTAAATGTTCGTTATTACGACGAGAGATATCGAATTACACTTTTCAGAAATGTGTTTTCGCGTAAATGTTCGTTATTACGACGAGAGATATCGAATTACACTTTTCAGAAATGTGTTTTCGCGTAAATGTTCGTTATTACGACGAGAGATATCGAATTACATTTTTCAGAAATGTATTTTCGCGTAAATGTTCGTTATTACTACGAGAGATATCGAATCACACTTTTCAGAAATGTGTTTTCGCGTAAATGTTCGTTATTACGACGAGAGATATCGAATTAAATTTTTCAGAAATGTGTTTTCGCGTAAATGTTCGTTATTACGACGAGAGATATCGAATTACACTTTTCAGAAATGTGTTTTCGCGTAAATGTTCGTTATTACGACGAGAGATATCGAATTAAATTTTTCAGAAATGTGTTTTCGCGTAAATGTTCGTTATTACGACGAGAGATATCGAATTACACTTTTCAGAAATGTGTTTTCGCGTAAATGTTCGTTATTACGACGAGAGATATCGAATTAAATTTTTCAGAAATGTGTTTTCGCGTAAATGTTCGTTATTACGACGAGAGATATCGAATTACACTTTTCAGAAATGTGTTTTCGCGTAAATGTTCGTTATTACGACGAGAGATATCGAATTACACTTTTCAGAAATGTGTTTTCGCGTAAATGTTCGTTATTACGACGAGAGATATCGAATTAAATTTTTCAGAAATGTATTTTCGCGTAAATGTTCGTTATTACGACGAGAGATATCGAATTACACTTTTCAGAAATGTGTTTTCGCGTAAATGTTCGTTATTACGACGAGAGATATCGAATTAAATTTTTCAGAAATGTGTTTTCGCGTAAATGTTCGTTATTACGACGAGAGATATCGAATTACACTTTTCAGAAATGTGTTTTCGCGTAAATGTTCGTTATTACGACGAGAGATATAGAATTACACTTTTCAGAAATGTGTTTTCGCGTAAATGTTCGTTATTACGACGAGAGATATCGAATTACACTTTTCAGAAATTTGTTTTCGCGTAAATGTTCGTTATTACGACGAGAGATATCGAATTACATTTTTCAGAAATGTATTTTCGCGTAAATGTTCGTTATTACTACGAGAGATATCGAATTACACTTTTCAGAAATGTGTTTTCGGGTAAATGTTCGTTATTACGACGAAAGATATCGAATTACAGTTTTCAGAAATGTATTTTTGCGTAAATGTTCGTTATTGCGATGAAAGATATCGAATTACACTTTTCAGAAATGTGTTTTCGCGTAAATGTTCGTTATTACGACGAAAGATATTGAATTACACTTTTCAGAAATGTATTTTTGCGTAAATGTTCGTAATTGCGATGAATGATAGCGAATTACACTTTCAGAAATGTGTTTTCGCGTAAATGTTCGTTATTACTTCGAGAGATATCAAATTACACTTTTCAGAAATGTGTTTTCGCGTAAATGTTCGTTATTACGACGAAAGATATCGAATTACACTTTTCTGAAATGTGTTTTCGCGTAAATGATCGTTATTACGACGAAAGATATCGAATTACACTTTTCAGAAATGTGTTTTCGCGTAAATGTTCGTTATTACGACGAAAGATATCGAATTACACTTTTCAGAAATGTGTTTTCGCGTAAATGTTCGTTATTGCGACGAGAGATATCGAATTACACTTTTCAGAAATGAGTTTTCGCGTAAATGTTCGTTATTACGACGAAATATATCGAATTACACTTTTCAGAAATGTGTTTTCGCGTAAATGTTCGTTATTACGACGAAAGATATCGAATTACACTTTTCAGAAATGTTATTTCGCGTAAATGTTCGTTATTACGACGAAAGATATCGAATTACACTTTTCAGAAATGTGTTTTCGCGTAAATGTTCGTTATTACGACGAAAGATATCGAATTACACTTTTCAGAAATGTGTTTTCGCGTAAATGTTCGTAATACGACGAAAGATATCGAATTACACTTTTCAGAAATGTGTTTTCGCGTAAATGTTCGTTATTACGACGAGAGATATCGAATTACATTTTTCAGAAATGTGTTTTCGCGTAAATGTTCGTTATTACGACGAGAGATATCGAATTACACTTTTCAGAAATGTGTTTTCGCGTAAATGTTCGTTATTACGACGAGAGATATCGAATTACACTTTTCAGAAATGTGTTTTCGCGTAAATGTTCGTTATTACGACGAGAGATATCGAATTACATTTTTCAGAAATGTATTTTCGCGTAAATGTTCGTTATTACGACGAGAGATATCGAATTACACTTTTCAGAAATGTGTTTTCGCGTAAATGTTCGTTATTACGACGAGAGATATCGAATTAAATTTTTCAGAAATGTGTTTTCGCGTAAATGTTCGTTATTACGACGAGAGATATCGAATTACACTTTTCAGAAATGTGTTTTCGCGTAAATGTTCGTTATTACGACGAGAGATATCGAATTAAATTTTTCAGAAATGTGTTTTCGCGTAAATGTTCGTTATTACGACGAGAGATATCGAATTACACTTTTCAGAAATGTGTTTTCGCGTAAATGTTCGTTATTACGACGAGAGATATCGAATTACATTTTTCAGAAATGTATTTTCGCGTAAATGTTCGTTATTACTACGAGAGATATCGAATTACACTTTTCAGAAATGTGTTTTCGCGTAAATGTTCGTTATTACGACGAAAGATATCGAATTACAGTTTTCAGAAATGTATTTTTGCGTAAATGTTCGTTATTGCGATGAAAGATATCGAATTACACTTTTCAGAAATGTGTTTTCGCGTAAATGTTCGTTATTACGACGAGAGATATCGAATTACACTTTTCAGAAATGTGTTTTCGCGTAAATGTTCGTTATTACGACGAGAGATATCGAATTACATTTTTCAAAAATGTATTTTCGCGTAAATGTTCGTTATTACTACGAGAGATATCGAATTACACTTTTCAGAAATGTGTTTTCGCGTAAATGTTCGTTATTACGACGAAAGATATCGAATTACAGTTTTCAGAAATGTATTTTTGCGTAAATGTTCGTTATTGCGATGAAAGATATCGAATTACACTTTTCAGAAATGTGTTTTCGCGTAAATGTTCGTAATTGCGATGAAAGATATCGAATTACACTTTTCAGAAATGTATTTTCGCGTAAATGTTCGTTATTACTACGAGAGATATCGAATTACACTTTTCAGAAATGTGTTTTCGCGTAAATGTTCGTTATTACGACGAAAGATATCGAATTACAGTTTTCAGAAATGTATTTTTGCGTAAATGTTCGTTATTGCGACGAAAGATATCGAATTACACTTTTCAGAAATGTATTTTTGCGTAAATGTTCGTAATTGCGATGAATGATAGCGAATTACACTTTCAGAAATGTGTTTTCGCGTAAATGTTCGTTATTACTTCGAGAGATATCAAATTACACTTTTCAGAAATGTGTTTTCGCGTAAATGTTCGTTATTACGACGAAAGATATCGAATTACACTTTTCTGAAATGTGTTTTCGCGTAAATGATCGTTATTACGACGAAAGATATCGAATTACACTTTTCAGAAATGTGTTTTCGCGTAAATGTTCGTTATTACGACGAAAGATATCGAATTACACTTTTCAGAAATGAGTTTTCGCGTAAATGTTCGTTATTACGACGAGAGATATCGAATTACACTTTTCAGAAATGTGTTTTGGCGTAAATGTTCGTTATTACGACGAAAGATATCGAATTACACTTTTCAGAAATGTGTTTTCGCGTAAATGTTCGTTATTACGACGAAAGATATCGAATTACACTTTTCAGAAATGTGCTTTCGCGTAAATGTTCGTTATTGCGACGAGAGATATCGAATTACACTTTTCAGGAATTTGTTTTCGCGTAAATGTTCGTTATTACGACGAAAGATATCGAATTACACTTTTCAGAAATGTGCTTTCGCGTAAATGTTCGTTATTGCGACGAGAGATATCGAATTACAATTTTCAGAAATGTGTTTTCGCGTAAATGTTCGTTATTACGACGAAAGATATCGAATTACACTTTTCAGAAATGTTATTTCGCGTAAATGTTCGTTATTACGACGAAAGATATCGAATTACACTTTTCAGAAATGTGTTTTCGCGTAAATGTTCGTTATTACGACGAAAGATATCGAATTACACTTTTCAGAAATGTGTTTTCGCGTAAATGTTCGTTATTACGACGAGAGATATCGAATTACATTTTTTAGAAATGTGTTTTCGCGTAAATGTTCGTTATTACGACGAGAGATATCGAATTACACTTTTCAGAAATGTGTTTTCGCGTAAATGTTCGTTATTACGACGAGAGATATCGAATTACACTTTTCAGAAATGTGTTTTCGCGTAAATGTTCGTTATTACGACGAGAGATATCGAATTACATTTTTCAGAAATGTATTTTCGCGTAAATGTTCGTTATTACTACGAGAGATATCGAATCACACTTTTCAGAAATGTGTTTTCGCGTAAATGTTCGTTATTACGACGAAAGATATCGAATTACACTTTTCAGAAATGTATTTTTGCGTAAATGTTCGTTATTGCGATGAAAGATATCGAATTACACTTTTCAGAAATGTGTTTTCGCGTAAATGTTCGTTATTACGACGAAAGATATCGAATTACACTTTTCAGAAATGTATTTTTGCGTAAATGTTCGTTATTACTTCGAGAGATATCAAATTACACTTTTCAGAAATGTGTTTTCGCGTAAATGTTCGTTATTACGACGAAAGATATCGAATTACACTTTTCAGAAATGTTTTTTCGCGTAAATGTTCGTTATTACGACGAAAGATATCGAATTACACTTTTCAGAAATGTGTTTTCGCGTAAATGTTCGTTATTGCGACGAGAGATATCGAATTACACTTTTGAGAAATGAGTTTTCGCGTAAATGTTCGTTATTACGACGAAATATATCGAATTACACTTTTCAGAAATGTGTTTTCGCGTAAATGTCCGTTATTACGACGAAAGATATCTTATTACACTTTTAAGAAATGTGCTTTCGCGTAACTGTTCGTTATTACGACGAAAGATATCGAATTACACTTTTCAGAAATGTGCTTTCGCGTAAATGTTCGTTATTGCGACGAGAGATATCGAATTACACTTTTCAGAAATTTGTTTTCGCGTAAATGTTCGTTATTACGAGGAAAGATATCGAATTACAATTTTCAGAAATGTGTTTTCGCGAAAATGTTCGTTATTACGACGAAAGATATCGAATTACACTTTTCAGAAATGTGTTTTCGCGTAAATGTTCGTTATTACGACGAAAGATATCGAATTACACTTTTCAGAAATGTGTTTTCGCGAAAATGTTCGTTATTACGACGAAAGATATCGAATTACACTTTTCAGAAATGTGTTTTCGCGTAAATGTTCGTTATTACGACGAAAGATATCGAATTACACTTTTCAGAAATGTGTTTTCGCGTAAATGTTCGTTATTACGACGAAAGATATCGATTTACACTTTTGGAAATGTGTTTTCGCGTAAATGTTCGTTATTACGACGAAAGATATCGAATTACACTTTTCAGAAATGTGTTTTCGCGTAAATGTTCGTTATTACGACGAAAGATATCGAATTACACTTTTCAGAAGTGTGTTTTCGCGAAAATGTTCGTTATTACGACGAAAGATATCGAGTTACACTTTTCAGAAATGTGTTTTCGCGTAAATGTTCGTTATTACGACGAAAGATATCGAATTACACTTTTCAGAAATGTGTTTTCGCGTAAATGTTCGTTATTACGACGAAAGATATCGAATTACACTTTTCAGAAATGTGTTTTCGCGAAAATGTTCGTTATTACGACGAAAGATATCGAATTACACTTTTCAGAAATGTGTTTTCGCGTAAATGTTCGTTATTACGACGAAAGATATCGAATTACACTTTTCAGAAATGTGTTTTCGCGTAAATGTTCGTTATTACGACGAAAGATATCGAATTACACTTTTCAGAAATGTGTTTTCGCGTAAATGTTCGTAATACGACGAAAGATATCGAATTACACTTTTCAGAAATGTGTTTTCGCGTAAATGTTCGTTATTACGACGAAAGATATCGAATTACACTTTTCAAAAATGTGTTTTCGCGTAAATGTTCGTTATTGCGACGAAAGATATCGAATTACACTTTTCAGAAATGTGTTTTCGCGTAAATGTTCGTTATTACTACGAAGGATATCGAATTACATTTTTCAGAAATGTGCTTTCGCGTAAATGTTCGTTATTACGACGAAAGATATCGAATTACATTTTTCAGAAATGTGTTTTCGCGTAAATGTTCGTTATTGCGACGAGAGATATCGAATTACACTTTTCAGAAATGTGTTTTCGCGTAAATGTTCGTTATGGCGACGAAAGATATCGAATTACACTTTTCAGAAATGTGTTTTCGCGTACATGTTCGTTATTACGACGAGAGATATCGAATTACATTTTTCAGAAATGTGTTCTCAAGTAAATTTTCGTTATTACGACGAGAGATATCGAATTACACTTTTCAGAAATGTGTTTTCGCGTAAATGTTCGTTATTACGACGAGAGATATCGAATTACATTTTTCAGAAATGTGTTTTCGCGTAAATGTTCGTTATTACGACGAGCGATATCGAATTACACTTTTCAGAAATGTGTTTTCGCGTAAATGTTTTTATTGCGACGAGAGATATCGAATTACACTTTTCAGAAAGGTGTTTTCGCGTAAATGTTTTTATTGCGACGAGAGATATCGAATTACACTTTTCAGAAATGTGTTTTCGCGTAAATGTTCGTTATTACGACGAAAGATATCGAATTACACTTTTCAGAAATGTGTTTTCGCGTAAATGTTTTTATTGCGACGAGAGATATCGAATTACACTTTTCAGAAATGTGTTTTCGCGTAAATGTTCGTTATTACGACGAGAGATATCGAATTACACTTTTCAGAAATGTGTTTTCGCGTAAATGTTTTTATTGCGACAAGAGATAACGAATTACACTTTTCAGAAATGTGTTTTCGCGTAAATGTTCGTTATTACGACGAAAGATATCGAATTACACTTTTTAGAAATGTGTTTTCGCGTAAATGTTTTTATTGCGACGAGAGATATCGAATTACACTTTTCAGAAATGTGTTTTCGCGTAAATGTTCGTTATTACGACGAGAGATATCGAATTACATTTCTCAGAAATGTGTTTTCGCGTAAATGTTCGTTATTACGACGAGAGATATCGAATTACACTTTTCAGAAATGTATTTTCGCGTAAATTTTCGTTATTACGACGAGAGATATCGAATTACACTTTTCAGAAATGTGTTTTCGCGTAAATGTTTTTATTGCGACGAGAGATATCGAATTACACTTTTCAGAAATGTGTTTTCGCGTAAATGTTCGTTATAACGAAGAGAGATATCGAAT
Source organism: Pachydiplax longipennis (assembly GCA_036926295.1). Taxonomy (NCBI): domain Eukaryota; kingdom Metazoa; phylum Arthropoda; class Insecta; order Odonata; family Libellulidae; genus Pachydiplax; species Pachydiplax longipennis. The sequence continues at coordinate 17,240,931 of JAVFKF010000024.1, read as the reverse complement.
TACACTTTTCATATAGCTCTTTTTGCGTGACTGTTCGTTATTACGACGAGAGATATCGAAATACACTTTTCAGAAATGTGTTTTCGCGTAATTGTTCGTTATTACGACGAGAGATATCGAATTACTTTTTTCAGAAATGTGTTTTCGCGTAAATGTTCGTTATTACGACGGGAGATATCGAATTACACTTTTCAGAAATGTATTTTCGCGTAAATGTTCGTTATTACGACGAGAGATATCGAATTACACTTTTCAGAAATGTGTTTTCGCGTAAATGTTCTTTATTACGACGAGAGATATCGAATTACACTTTTCAGAAATGTGTTTTCGCGTAAATGTTTTTATTGCGACGAGAGATATCGAATTACACTTTTCAGAAATGTGTTTTTGCGTAAATGTTCGTTATTGCGACGAGAGATATCGAATTACTCTTTTCTGAAATGTGTTTTCGCGTAAATGTTCGTTATTACGACGAGAGATATCGAATTACACTTTTCAGAAATGTGTTTTCGCGTAAATGTTCGTTATTACGACGAGAGATATCGAATTACATTTTTCAGAAATGTGTTTTCGCGTAAATGTTCGTTATTACGACGAGAGATATCGAATTACACTTTTCAGAAATGTGTTTTCGCGTAAATGTTCGTTATTACGACGAGAGATATCGAATTACACTTTTCAGAAATGTGTTTTCGCGTAAATGTTCGTTATTACGACGAAAGATATCGAATTACACTTTTTAGAAATGTGTTTTCGCGTAAATGTTCGTTATTACGACGAGAGATATCGAATTACATTTTTCAGAAATGTATTTTTGCGTAAATGTTCGTTATTGCGATGAAAGATATCGAATTACACTTTTCAGAAATGTGTTTTCGCGTAAATGTTCGTTATTACGACGAAAGATATCGAATTACACTTTTCAGAAATGTATTTTTGCGTAAATGTTCGTAATTGCGATGAATGATATCGAATTACACTTTCAGAAATGTGTTTTCGCGTAAATGTTCGTTATTACTTCGAGAGATATCGAATTACACTTTTCAGAAATGTGTTTTCGCGTAAATGTTCGTTATTACGACGAAAGATATCGAATAACACTTTTCTGAAATGTGTTTTCGCGTAAATGTTCGTTATTACAACGAAAGATATCGAATTACACTTTTCAGAAATGTGTTTTCGCGTAAATGTTCGTTATTACGACGAAAGATATCGAATTACACTTTTCAGAAATGTGTTTTCGCGTAAATGTTCGTTATTACGACGAAAGATATCGAATTACACTTTTCTGAAATGTCTTTTCGCGTAAATGTTCGTTATTACGACGAAAGATATCGAATTACACTTTTCAGAAATGTGTTTTCGCGTAAATGTTCGTTATTGCGACGAGAGATATCGAATTACACTTTTAAGAAATGTGCTTTCGCGTAAATGTTCGTTATTACGACGAAAGATATCTTATTACACTTTTAAGAAATGTGCTTTCGTGTAAATGTTCGTTACTACGACGAAAGATATCGAATTACACTTTTCAGAAATGTGTTTTCGCGTAAATGTTCGTTATTACGACGAAAGATATCGAATTACACTTTTCAGAAATGTGTTTTCGCGTAAATGTTCGTTATTACGACGAAAGATATCGAATTACACTTTTCAGAAATGTGTTTTCGCGTAAATGTTCGTAATACGACGAAAGATATCGAATTACACTTTTCAGAAATGTGTTTTCGCGTAAATGTTCGTTATTACGACGAGAGATATCGAATTACACTTTTCAGAAATGTGTTTTCGCGTAAATGTTCGTTATTACGACGAAAGATATCGAATTACACTTTTCAGAAATGTGTTTTCGCGTAAATGTTCGTTATTACGACGAAAGATATCGAATTACACTTTTCAGAAATGTGTTTTCGCGTAAATGTTCGTTATTGCGACGAGAGATATCGAATTACACTTTTCAGAAATGTGTTTTCGCGTAAATGTTCGTTATTGCGACGAAAGATATCGAATTACACTTTTCAGAAATGTGTTTTCGCGTAAATGTTCGTTATAACGACGAAAGATATCGAATTACACTTTTCAGAAATGTGTTTTCGCGTAAATGTTCGTAATACGACGAAAGATATCGAATTACACTTTTCAAAAATGTGTTTTCGCGTAAATGTTCGTTATTGCGACGAAAGATATCGAATTACACTTTTCAGAAATGTGTTTTCGCGTAAATGTTCGTTATTACTACGAAAGATATCGAATTACATTTTTCAGAAATGTGTTTTCGCGTAAATGTTCGTTATTACGACGAAAGATATCTAATTACATTTTTCAGAAATGTGTTTTCGCGTAAATGTTCGTTATTGCGACGAGAGATATCGAAATACAATTTTCAGAAATGTGTTTTCGCGTAAATGCTCGTTATGGCGACGAAAGATATCGAATTACACGTTTCAGAAATGTGTTTTCGCGTAAATGTTCGTTATTGCGACGAGAAATATCGAATTACACTTTTCAGAAATGTGTTTTCGCGTAAATGTTCGTTATTACGACGAAAGATATCGAATTACACTTTTCAGAAATGTGTATTCGCGTAAATGTTCGTTATTGCGACGAGAGATATCGAATTACACTTTTCAGAAATGTGTTCTCGCGTAAATGTTCGTTATTACGACGAAAGATATCGAATTACACTTTTCAGAAATGTGTTTTCGCGGAAATGTTCGTTATTACTACGAAAGATATCGAATTACATTTTTCAGAAATGTGTTTTCGCGTAAATGTTCGTTATTACGACGAAAGATATCTAATTACATTTTTCAGAAATGTGTTTTCGCGTAAATGTTCGTTATTGCGACGAGAGATATCGAAATACAATTTTCAGAAATGTGTTTTCGCGTAAATGCTCGTTATGGCGACGAAAGATATCGAATTACACGTTTCAGAAATGTGTTTTCGCGTAAATGTTCGTTATTGCGACGAGAAATATCGAATTACACTTTTCAGAAATGTGTTTTCGCGTAAATGTTCGTTATTACGACGAAAGATATCGAATTACACTTTTCAGAAATGTGTATTCGCGTAAATGTTCGTTATTGCGACGAGAGATATCGAATTACACTTTTCAGAAATGTGTTCTCGCGTAAATGTTCGTTATTACGACGAAAGATATCGAATTACACTTTTCAGAAATGTGTTTTCGCGTAAATGTTTTTATTGCGACGAGAGATATCGAATTACACTTTTCAGAAATGTGTTTTCGCGTAAATGTTTTTATTGCGACGAGAGATATCGAATTACACTTTTTAGAAATGTGTTTTCGCGTAAATGTTTTTATTGCGACGAGAGATATCGAATTACACTTTTCAAAAATGTGTTTTCGCGTAAATGTTTTTATTGCGACGAGAGATATCGAATTACACTTATCAGAAATGTGTTTTCGCGTAAATGTTTTTATTGCGACGAGAGATATCGAATTACACTTATCAGAAATGTGTTTTCGCGTAAATGTTTTTATTACGACGAGAGATATCGAATTACACTTTTCAAAAATGTGTTTTCGCGTAAATGTTTTTATTGCGACGAGAGATATCGAATTACACTTTTCAAAAATGTGTTTTCGCGTAAATGTTTTTATTACGACGAGAGATATCGAATTACACTTATCAGAAATGTGTTTTCGCGTAAATGTTTTTATTGCGACGAGAGATATCGAATTACACTTATCAGAAATGTGTTTTCGCGTAAATGTTTTTATTGCGACGAGAGATATCGAATTACACTTTTCAGAAATGTGTTTTCGCGTAAATGTTTTTATTGCGACGAGAGATATCGAATTACACTTTTCAGAAATGTGTTTTCGCGTAAATGTTTTTATTGCGACGAGAGATATCGAATTACACTTTTTAGAAATGTGTTTTCGCGTAAATGTTTTTATTGCGACGAGAGATATCGAATTACACTTTTCAAAAATGTGTTTTCGCGTAAATGTTCGTTATTACGAGGAGAGATATCGAATTACACTTTTCAGAAATGTGTTTTCGCGTAAATGTTTTTATTGCGACGAGAGATATCGAATTACACTTTTCAGAAATGTGTTTTCGCGTAAATGTTTTTATTGCGACGAGAGATATCGAATTACACTTTTCAGAAATGTGTTTTCGCGTAAATGTTTTTATTGCGACGAGAGATATCGAATTACACTTTTTAGAAATGTGTTTTCGCGTAAATGTTTTTATTGCGACGAGAGATATCGAATTACACTTTTCAAAAATGTGTTTTCGCGTAAATGTTCGTTATTACGACGAGAGATATCGAATTACACTTATCAGAAATGTGTTTTCGCGTAAATGTTTTTATTGCGACGAGAGATATCGAATTACACTTATCAGAAATGTGTTTTCGCGTAAATGTTTTTATTGCGACGAGAGATATCGAATTACACTTTTCAGAAATGTGTTTTCCCGTAAATGTTTTTATTGCGACGAGAGATATCGAATTACACTTTTCAGAAATGTGTTTTCGCGTAAATGTTTTTATTGCGACGAGAGATATCGAATTACACTTTTCTGAAATGTGTTTTCGCGTAAATGTTCGTTATTACGTCGAGAGATATCGAATTACACTTTTCTGAAATGTGTTTTCGCGTAAATGTTCGTTATTACGTCGAGAGATATCGAATTACACTTTTCAGAAATGAGTTTTCGCGTAAATGTTCATTATTGCGACGAGAGATATCGAATTTCACTTTTTAGAAATGTGTTTTCGCGTAAATGTTCGTTATTACGACGAGAGATATCGAATTACACTTTTCAGAAATGTGTTTTCGCGTAAATGTTCGTTATTGCGACGAGAGATATCGAATTACACTTTTCAGAAATGTGTTTTCGCGTAAATGTTCGTTATAACGACGAGAGATATCGAATTACACTTTTCATATAGCTCTTTTTGCGTGACTGTTCGTTATTACGACGAGAGATATCGAAATACACTTTTCAGAAATGTGTTTTCGCGTAATTGTTCGTTATTACGACGAGAGATATCGAATTACATTTTTCAGAAATGTGTTTTCGCGTAAATGTTCGTTATTACGAGGAGAGATATCGAATTACACTTTTCAGAAATGTGTTTTCGCGTAAATGTTCGTTATTACGACGAGAGATATCGAATTACACTTTTCAGAAATGTGTTTTCGCGTAAATGTTCGTTATTACGACGAGAGATATCGAATTACACTTTTCAGAAATGTGTTTTCGCGTAAATGTTCGTTATTACGACGAGAGATATCGAATTACACTTTTCAGAAATGTGTTTTCGCGTAAATGTTCGTTATTACGACGAGAGATATCGAATTACATTTTTCAGAAATGTGTTTTCGCGTAAATGTTCGTTATTACGACGAGCGATATCGAATTACACTTTTCAGAAATGTGTTTTCGCGTAAATGTTTTTATTGCGACGAGAGATATCGAATTACACTTTTCAGAAAGGTGTTTTCGCGTAAATGTTTTTATTGCGACGAGAGATATCGAATTACACTTTTCAGAAATGTGTTTTCGCGTAAATGTTCGTTATTACGACGAAAGATATCGAATTACACTTTTCAGAAATGTGTTTTCGCGTAAATGTTTTTATTGCGACGAGAGATATCGAATTACACTTTTCAGAAATGTGTTTTCGCGTAAATGTTCGTTATTACGACGAGAGATATCGAATTACACTTTTCAGAAATGTGTTTTCGCGTAAATGTTTTTATTGCGACGAGAGATAACGAATTACACTTTTCAGAAATGTGTTTTCGCGTAAATGTTCGTTATTACGACGAAAGATATCGAATTACACTTTTTAGAAATGTGTTTTCGCGTAAATGTTTTTATTGCGACGAGAGATATCGAATTACACTTTTCAGAAATGTGTTTTCGCGTAAATGTTCGTTATTACGACGAGAGATATCGAATTACATTTCTCAGAAATGTGTTTTCGCGTAAATGTTCGTTATTACGACGAGAGATATCGAATTACACTTTTCAGAAATGTATTTTCGCGTAAATTTTCGTTATTACGACGAGAGATATCGAATTACACTTTTCAGAAATGTGTTTTCGCGTAAATGTTCGTTAATACTACGAGAGATATCGAATTACACTTTTCAGAAATGTGTTTTCGCGTAAATGTTCGTTATAACGAAGAGAGATATCGAATTACAGTTTTCATATAGCTCTTTTTGCGTGACTGTTCGTTATTACGACGAGAGATATCGAAATACACTTTTCAGAAATGTGTTTTCGCGTAATTGTTCGTTATTACGACGAGAGATATCGAATTACTTTTTTCAGAAATGTGTTTTCGCGTAAATGTTCATTATTACGACGAGAGATATCGAATTACACTTTTCAGAAATGTGTTTTCGCGTAAATGTTCGTTATTACGACGAGAGATATCGAATTACACTTTTCAGAAATGTGTTTTTGCGTAAATGTTCGTTATTGCGACGAGAGATATCGAATTACTCTTTTCTGAAATGTGTTTTCGCGTAAATGTTCGTTATTACGACGAGAGATATCGAATTACACTTTTCAGAAATGTGTTTTCGCGTAAATGTTCGTTATTACGACGAGAGATATCGAATTACATTTTTCAGAAATGTGTTTTCGCGTAAATGTTCGTTATTACGACGAGAGATATCGAATTACACTTTTCAGAAATGTGTTTTCGCGTAAATGTTCGTTATTACGACGAGAGATATCGAATTACACTTTTCAGAAATGTGTTTTCGCGTAAATGTTCGTTATTACGACGAAAGATATCGAATTACACTTTTTAGAAATGTGTTTTCGCGTAAATGTTCGTTATTACGACGAGAGATATCGAATTACATTTTTCAGAAATGTATTTTTGCGTAAATGTTCGTTATTGCGATGAAAGATATCGAATTACACTTTTCAGAAATGTGTTTTCGCGTAAATGTTCGTTATTACGACGAAAGATATCGAATTACACTTTTCAGAAATGTATTTTTGCGTAAATGTTCGTAATTGCGATGAATGATATCGAATTACACTTTCAGAAATGTGTTTTCGCGTAAATGTTCGTTATTACTTCGAGAGATATCAAATTACACTTTTCAGAAATGTGTTTTCGCGTAAATGTTCGTTATTACGACGAAAGATATCGAATTACACTTTTCTGAAATGTGTTTTCGCGTAAATGTTCGTTATTACGACGAAAGATATCGAATTACACTTTTCAGAAATGTGTTTTCGCGTAAATGTTCGTTATTACGACGAAAGATATCGAATTACACTTTTCAGAAATGTGTTTTCGCGTAAATGTTCGTTATTACGACGAAAGATATCGAATTACACTTTTCAGAAATGTGTTTTCGCGTAAATGTTCGTTATTACGACGGAAGATATCGAATTACACTTTTCAGAAATGTGTTTTCGCGTAAATGTTCGTTATTACGACGAAAGATATCGAATTACACTTTTCAGAAATGTGTTTTCGCGTAATTGTTCGTTATTACGACGAAAGATATCGAATTACACTTTTCAGAAATGTGTTTTCGCGTAAATGTTCGTTATTGCGACGAGAGATATCGAATTACACTTTTAAGAAATGTGCTTTCGCGTAAATGTTCGTTATTACGACGAAAGATATCTTATTACACTTTTAAGAAATGTGCTTTCGTGTAAATGTTCGTTATTACGACGAAAGATATCGAATTACACTTTTCAGAAATGTGTTTTCGCGTAAATGTTCGTTATTACGACGAAAGATATCGAATTACACTTTTCAGAAATGTGTTTTCGCGTAAATGTTCGTTATTACGACGAAAGATATCGAATTACACTTTTCAGAAATGTGTTTTCGCGTAAATGTTCGTAATACGAAGAAAGATATCGAATTACACTTTTCAGAAATGTGTTTTCGCGTAAATGTTCGTTATTACGACGAGAGATATCGAATTACACTTTTCAGAAATGTGTTTTCGCGTAAATGTTCGTTATTACGACGAAAGATATCGAATTACACTTTTCAGAAATGTGTTTTCGCGTAAATGTTCGTTATTACGACGAAAGATATCGAATTACACTTTTCAGAAATGTGTTTTCGCGTAAATGTTCGTTATTGCGACGAGAGATATCGAATTACACTTTTCAGAAATGTGTTTTCGCGTAAATGTTCGTTATTGCGACGAAAGATATCGAATTACACTTTTCAGAAATGTGTTTTCGCGTAAATGTTCGTTATTACGACGAAAGATATCGAATTACACTTTTCAGAAATGTGTTTTCGCGTAAATGTTCGTAATACGACGAAAGATATCGAATTACACTTTTCAAAAATGTGTTTTCGCGTAAATGTTCGTTATTGCGACGAAAGATATCGAATTACACTTTTCAGAAATGTGTTTTCGCGTAAATGTTCGTTATTACTACGAAAGATATCGAATTACATTTTTCAGAAATGTGTTTTCGCGTAAATGTTCGTTATTGCGACGAGAGATATCGAAATACAATTTTCAGAAATGTGTTTTCGCGTAAATGCTCGATATTGCGACGAAAGATATCGAATTACACGTTTCAGAAATGTGTTTTCGCGTAAATGTTCGTTATTGCGACGAGAAATATCGAATTACACTTTTCAGAAATGTGTTTTCGCGTAAATGTTCGTTATTACGACGAAAGATATCGAATTACACTTTTCAGAAATGTGTTTTCGCGTAAATGTTCGTTATTGCGACGAGAGATATCGAATTACACTTTTCAGAAATGTGTTCTCGCGTAAATGTTCGTTATTACGACGAAAGATATCGAATTACACTTTTCAGAAATGTGTTTTCGCGTAAATGTTCGTTATTGCGACGAGAGATATCGAATTACACTTTTCAGAAATGTGTTTTCGCGTAAATGTTTTTATTGCGACGAGAGATATCGAATTACACTTTTCAGAAATGTGTTGTCGCGTAAATGTTTTTATTGCGACGAGAGATATCGAATTACACTTTTTAGAAATGTGTTTTCGCGTAAATGTTTTTATTGCGACGAGAGATATCGAATTACACTTTTCAAAAATGTGTTTTCGCGTAAATGTTCGTTATTACGACGAGAGATATCGAATTACACTTATCAGAAATGTGTCTTCGCGTAAATGTTTTTATTGCGACGAGAGATATCGAATTACACTTATCAGAAATGTGTTTTCGCGTAAATGTTTTTATTGCGACGAGAGATATCGAATTACACTTTTCAGAAATGTGTTTTCGCGTAAATGTTTTTATTGCGACGAGAGATATCGAATTACACTTTTCAGAAATGTGTTTTCGCGTAAATGTTTTTATTGCGACGAGAGATATCGAATTACACTTTTCTGAAATGTGTTTTCGCGTAAATGTTCGTTATTACGTCGAGAGATATCGAATTACACTTTTCAGAAATGTGTTTTCGCGTAAATGTTCATTATTGCGACGAGAGATATCGAATTACACTTCTCAGAAATGTGTTTTCGCGTAAATGTCCGTTATTACGACGAGAGTTATCGAATTACACTTTTCAGAAATGTGTTTTCGCGTAAATGTTCGTAATACGACGAGAGATATCGAATTACACTTTTCAGAAATGTGTTTTCGCGTAAATGTTCGTTATTACGTCGAGAGATATCGAATTACACTTTTCAGAAATGAGTTTTCGCGTAAATGTTCATTATTGCGACGAGAGATATCGAATTACACTTTTTAGAAATGTGTTTTCGCGTAAATGTTCGTTATTACGACGAGAGATATCGAATTACACTTTTCAGAAATGTGTTTTCGCGTAAATGTTCGTTATTGCGACGAGAGATATCGAATTACACTTTTCAGAAATGTGTTTTCGCGTAAATGTTCGTTATAACGACGAGAGATATCGAATTACACTTTTCATATAGCTCTTTTTGCGTGACTGTTCGTTATTACGACGAGAGATATCGAAATACACTTTTCAGAAATGTGTTTTCGCGTAAATGTTCGTTATTACGACGAGAGATATCGAATTACATTTCTCAGAAATGTGTTTTCGCGTAAATGTTCGTTATTACGACGAGAGATATCGAATTACACTTTTCAGAAATGTATTTTCGCGTAAATTTTCGTTATTACGACGAGAGATATCGAATTACACTTTTCAGAAATGTGTTTTCGCGTAAATGTTCGTTAATACTACGAGAGATATCGAATTACACTTTTCAGAAATGTGTTTTCGCGTAAATGTTCGTTATAACGAAGAGAGATATCGAATTACAGTTTTCATATAGCTCTTTTTGCGTGACTGTTCGTTATTACGACGAGAGATATCGAAATACACTTTTCAGAAATGTGTTTTCGCGTAATTGTTCGTTATTACGACGAGAGATATCGAATTACTTTTTTCAGAAATGTGTTTTCGCGTAAATGTTCATTATTACGACGAGAGATATCGAATTACACTTTTCAGAAATGTGTTTTCGCGTAAATGTTCGTTATTACGACGAGAGATATCGAATTACACTTTTCAGAAATGTGTTTTTGCGTAAATGTTCGTTATTGCGACGAGAGATATCGAATTACTCTTTTCTGAAATGTGTTTTCGCGTAAATGTTCGTTATTACGACGAGAGATATCGAATTACACTTTTCAGAAATGTGTTTTCGCGTAAATGTTCGTTATTACGACGAGAGATATCGAATTACATTTTTCAGAAATGTGTTTTCGCGTAAATGTTCGTTATTACGACGAGAGATATCGAATTACACTTTTCAGAAATGTGTTTTCGCGTAAATGTTCGTTATTACGACGAGAGATATCGAATTACACTTTTCAGAAATGTGTTTTCGCGTAAATGTTCGTTATTACGACGAAAGATATCGAATTACACTTTTTAGAAATGTGTTTTCGCGTAAATGTTCGTTATTACGACGAGAGATATCGAATTACATTTTTCAGAAATGTATTTTTGCGTAAATGTTCGTTATTGCGATGAAAGATATCGAATTACACTTTTCAGAAATGTGTTTTCGCGTAAATGTTCGTTATTACGACGAAAGATATCGAATTACACTTTTCAGAAATGTATTTTTGCGTAAATGTTCGTAATTGCGATGAATGATATCGAATTACACTTTCAGAAATGTGTTTTCGCGTAAATGTTCGTTATTACTTCGAGAGATATCAAATTACACTTTTCAGAAATGTGTTTTCGCGTAAATGTTCGTTATTACGACGAAAGATATCGAATTACACTTTTCTGAAATGTGTTTTCGCGTAAATGTTCGTTATTACGACGAAAGATATCGAATTACACTTTTCAGAAATGTGTTTTCGCGTAAATGTTCGTTATTACGACGAAAGATATCGAATTACACTTTTCAGAAATGTGTTTTCGCGTAAATGTTCGTTATTACGACGAAAGATATCGAATTACACTTTTCAGAAATGTGTTTTCGCGTAAATGTTCGTTATTACGACGGAAGATATCGAATTACACTTTTCAGAAATGTGTTTTCGCGTAAATGTTCGTTATTACGACGAAAGATATCGAATTACACTTTTCAGAAATGTGTTTTCGCGTAATTGTTCGTTATTACGACGAAAGATATCGAATTACACTTTTCAGAAATGTGTTTTCGCGTAAATGTTCGTTATTGCGACGAGAGATATCGAATTACACTTTTAAGAAATGTGCTTTCGCGTAAATGTTCGTTATTACGACGAAAGATATCTTATTACACTTTTAAGAAATGTGCTTTCGTGTAAATGTTCGTTATTACGACGAAAGATATCGAATTACACTTTTCAGAAATGTGTTTTCGCGTAAATGTTCGTTATTACGACGAAAGATATCGAATTACACTTTTCAGAAATGTGTTTTCGCGTAAATGTTCGTTATTACGACGAAAGATATCGAATTACACTTTTCAGAAATGTGTTTTCGCGTAAATGTTCGTAATACGAAGAAAGATATCGAATTACACTTTTCAGAAATGTGTTTTCGCGTAAATGTTCGTTATTACGACGAGAGATATCGAATTACACTTTTCAGAAATGTGTTTTCGCGTAAATGTTCGTTATTACGACGAAAGATATCGAATTACACTTTTCAGAAATGTGTTTTCGCGTAAATGTTCGTTATTACGACGAAAGATATCGAATTACACTTTTCAGAAATGTGTTTTCGCGTAAATGTTCGTTATTGCGACGAGAGATATCGAATTACACTTTTCAGAAATGTGTTTTCGCGTAAATGTTCGTTATTGCGACGAAAGATATCGAATTACACTTTTCAGAAATGTGTTTTCGCGTAAATGTTCGTTATTACGACGAAAGATATCGAATTACACTTTTCAGAAATGTGTTTTCGCGTAAATGTTCGTAATACGACGAAAGATATCGAATTACACTTTTCAAAAATGTGTTTTCGCGTAAATGTTCGTTATTGCGACGAAAGATATCGAATTACACTTTTCAGAAATGTGTTTTCGCGTAAATGTTCGTTATTACTACGAAAGATATCGAATTACATTTTTCAGAAATGTGTTTTCGCGTAAATGTTCGTTATTGCGACGAGAGATATCGAAATACAATTTTCAGAAATGTGTTTTCGCGTAAATGCTCGATATTGCGACGAAAGATATCGAATTACACGTTTCAGAAATGTGTTTTCGCGTAAATGTTCGTTATTGCGACGAGAAATATCGAATTACACTTTTCAGAAATGTGTTTTCGCGTAAATGTTCGTTATTACGACGAAAGATATCGAATTACACTTTTCAGAAATGTGTTTTCGCGTAAATGTTCGTTATTGCGACGAGAGATATCGAATTACACTTTTCAGAAATGTGTTCTCGCGTAAATGTTCGTTATTACGACGAAAGATATCGAATTACACTTTTCAGAAATGTGTTTTCGCGTAAATGTTCGTTATTGCGACGAGAGATATCGAATTACACTTTTCAGAAATGTGTTTTCGCGTAAATGTTTTTATTGCGACGAGAGATATCGAATTACACTTTTCAGAAATGTGTTGTCGCGTAAATGTTTTTATTGCGACGAGAGATATCGAATTACACTTTTTAGAAATGTGTTTTCGCGTAAATGTTTTTATTGCGACGAGAGATATCGAATTACACTTTTCAAAAATGTGTTTTCGCGTAAATGTTCGTTATTACGACGAGAGATATCGAATTACACTTATCAGAAATGTGTCTTCGCGTAAATGTTTTTATTGCGACGAGAGATATCGAATTACACTTATCAGAAATGTGTTTTCGCGTAAATGTTTTTATTGCGACGAGAGATATCGAATTACACTTTTCAGAAATGTGTTTTCGCGTAAATGTTTTTATTGCGACGAGAGATATCGAATTACACTTTTCAGAAATGTGTTTTCGCGTAAATGTTTTTATTGCGACGAGAGATATCGAATTACACTTTTCTGAAATGTGTTTTCGCGTAAATGTTCGTTATTACGTCGAGAGATATCGAATTACACTTTTCAGAAATGTGTTTTCGCGTAAATGTTCATTATTGCGACGAGAGATATCGAATTACACTTCTCAGAAATGTGTTTTCGCGTAAATGTCCGTTATTACGACGAGAGTTATCGAATTACACTTTTCAGAAATGTGTTTTCGCGTAAATGTTCGTAATACGACGAGAGATATCGAATTACACTTTTCAGAAATGTGTTTTCGCGTAAATGTTCGTTATTACGTCGAGAGATATCGAATTACACTTTTCAGAAATGAGTTTTCGCGTAAATGTTCATTATTGCGACGAGAGATATCGAATTACACTTTTTAGAAATGTGTTTTCGCGTAAATGTTCGTTATTACGACGAGAGATATCGAATTACACTTTTCAGAAATGTGTTTTCGCGTAAATGTTCGTTATTGCGACGAGAGATATCGAATTACACTTTTCAGAAATGTGTTTTCGCGTAAATGTTCGTTATAACGACGAGAGATATCGAATTACACTTTTCATATAGCTCTTTTTGCGTGACTGTTCGTTATTACGACGAGAGATATCGAAATACACTTTTCAGAAATGTGTTTTCGCGTAATTGTTCGTTATTACGACGAGAGATATCGAATTACATTTTTCAGAAATGTGTTTTCGCGTAAATGTTCGTTATTACGACGGGAGATATCGAATTACACTTTTCAGAAATGTATTTTCGCGTAAATGTTCGTTATTACGACGAGAGATATCGAATTACACTTTTCAGAAATGTGTTTTCGCGTAAATGTTCTTTATTACGACGAGAGATATCGAATTACACTTTTCAGAAATAAGTTATCGCATAAATGTTTCTATTGCGACGAGAGATATCGAATTACTCTTTTCAGAAATGTGTTTTCGCGTAAATGTTCGTTATTGCGACGAGAAATATCGAATTACACTTTTCAGAAATGTGTTTTCGCGTAAATGTTCGTTATTACGACGAAAGATATCGAATTACACTTTTCAGAAATGTGTTTTCGCGTAAATGTTCGTTATTGCGACGAGAGATATCGAATTACACTTTTCAGAAATGTGTTCTCGCGTAAATGTTCGTTATTACGACGAAAGATATCGAATTACACTTTTCAGAAATGTGTTTTCGCGTAAATGTTCGTTATTGCGACGAGAGATATCGAATTACACTTTTCAGAAATGTGTTTTCGCGTAAATGTTTTTATTGCGACGAGAGATATCGAATTACACTTTTCAGAAATGTGTTGTCGCGTAAATGTTTTTATTGCGACGAGAGATATCGAATTACACTTTTTAGAAATGTGTTTTCGCGTAAATGTTTTTATTGCGACGAGAGATATCGAATTACACTTTTCAAAAATGTGTTTTCGCGTAAATGTTCGTTATTACGACGAGAGATATCGAATTACACTTATCAGAAATGTGTCTTCGCGTAAATGTTTTTATTGCGACGAGAGATATCGAATTACACTTATCAGAAATGTGTTTTCGCGTAAATGTTTTTATTGCGACGAGAGATATCGAATTACACTTTTCAGAAATGTGTTTTCGCGTAAATGTTTTTATTGCGACGAGAGATATCGAATTACACTTTTCAGAAATGTGTTTTCGCGTAAATGTTTTTATTGCGACGAGAGATATCGAATTACACTTTTCTGAAATGTGTTTTCGCGTAAATGTTCGTTATTACGTCGAGAGATATCGAATTACACTTTTCAGAAATGTGTTTTCGCGTAAATGTTCATTATTGCGACGAGAGATATCGAATTACACTTCTCAGAAATGTGTTTTCGCGTAAATGTCCGTTATTACGACGAGAGATATCGAATTACACTTTTCAGAAATGTGTTTTCGCGTAAATGTTCGTAATACGACGAGAGATATCGAATTACACTTTTCAGAAATGTGTTTTCGCGTAAATGTTCGTTATTACGTCGAGAGATATCGAATTACACTTTTCAGAAATGAGTTTTCGCGTAAATGTTCATTATTGCGACGAGAGATATCGAATTACACTTTTTAGAAATGTGTTTTCGCGTAAATGTTCGTTATTACGACGAGAGATATCGAATTACACTTTTCAGAAATGTGTTTTCGCGTAAATGTTCGTTATTACGACGGGAGATATCGAATTACACTTTTCAGAAATGTATTTTCGCGTAAATGTTCGTTATTACGACGAGAGATATCGAATTACACTTTTCAGAAATGTGTTTTCGCGTAAATGTTCTTTATTACGACGAGAGATATCGAATTACACTTTTCAGAAATAAGTTATCGCGTAAATGTTTCTATTGCGACGAGAGATATCGAATTACTCTTTTCAGAAATGTGTTTTCGCGTAAATGTTCGTTATTACGACGAGAGATATCGAATTACACTTTTCAGAAATGTGTTTTCGCGTAAATGTTCGTTATTACGACGAGAGATATCGAATTAAATTTTTCAGAAATGTGTTTTCGCGTAAATGTTCGTTATTACGACGAGAGATATCGAATTACACTTTTCAGAAATGTGTTTTTGCGTAAATGTTCGTTATTGCGACGAGAGATATCGAATTACTCTTTTCAGAAATGTGTTTTCGCGTAAATGTTCGTTATTACGACGAGAGATATCGAATTACAATTTTCAGAAATGTGTTTTCGCGTAAATGTTCGTTATTACGACGAGAGATATCGAATTACACTTTTCAGAAATGTGTTTTTGCGTAAATGTTCGTTATTACGACGAGAGATATCGAATTACACTTTTCAGAAATGTGTTTTTGCGTAAATGTTCGTTATTGCGACGAGAGATATCGAATTACTCTTTTCAGAAATGTGTTTTCGCGTAAATGTTCGTTATTACGACGAGAGATATCGAATTAAATTTTTCAGAAATGTGTTTTCGCGTAAATGTTCGTTATTACGACGAGAGATATCGAATTACACTTTTCAGAAATGTGTTTTCGCGTAAATGTTCGTTATTACGACGAGAGATATCGAATTACACTTTTCAGAAATGTGTTTTCGCGTAAATGTTCGTGATTACGACGAAAGATATCGAATTACACTTTTTAGAAATGTGTTTTCGCGTAAATGTTCGTTATTACGACGAAAGATATCGAATTACATTTTTCAGAAATGTATTTTCGCGTAAATGTTCGTTATTACTACGAGAGATATCGAATTACACTTTTCAGAAATGTGTTTTCGCGTAAATGTTCGTTATTACGACGAAAGATATCGAATTACAGTTTTCAGAAATGTATTTTTGCGTAAATGTTCGTTATTGCGATGAAAGATATCGAATTACACTTTTCAGAAATGTGTTTTCGCGTAAATGTTCGTTATTACGACGAAAGATATCGAATTACACTTTTCAGAAATGTATTTTTGCGTAAATGTTCGTAATTGCGATGAATGATAGCGAATTACACTTTCAGAAATGTGTTTTCGCGTAAATGTTCGTTATTACTTCGAGAGATATCAAATTACACTTTTCAGAAATGTGTTTTCGCGTAAATGTTCGTTATTACGACGAAAGATATCGAATTACACTTTTCTGAAATGTGTTTTCGCGTAAATGATCGTTATTACGACGAAAGATATCGAATTACACTTTTCAGAAATGTGTTTTCGCGTAAATGTTCGTTATTACGACGAAAGATATCGAATTACACTTTTCAGAAATGTGTTTTCGCGTAAATGTTCGTTATTGCGACGAGAGATATCGAATTACAATTTTCAGAAATGAGTTTTCGCGTAAATGTTCGTTATTACGACGAAATATATCGAATTACACTTTTCAGAAATGTGTTTTGGCGTAAATGTTCGTTATTACGACGAAAGATATCTTATTACACTTTTAAGAAATGTGCTTTCGCGTAAATGTTCGTTATTACGACGAAAGATATCGAATTACACTTTTCAGAAATGTGCTTTCGCGTAAATGTTCGTTATTGCGACGAGAGATATCGAATTACACTTTTCAGGAATTTGTTTTCGCGTAAATGTTCGTTATTACGACGAAAGATATCGAATTACACTTTTCAGAAATGTGTTTTCGCGTAAATGTTCGTTATTACGACGAAAGATATCGAATTACACTTTTCAGAAATGTTATTTCGCGTAAATGTTCGTTATTACGACGAAAGATATCGAATTACACTTTTCAGAAATGTGTTTTCGCGTAAATGTTCGTTATTACGACGAAAGATATCGAATTACACTTTTCAGAAATGTGTTTTCGCGTAAATGTTCGTAATACGACGAAAGATATCGAAATTCACTTTTCAGAAATGTGTTTTCGCGTAAATGTTCGTTATTACGACGAGAGATATCGAATTACACTTTTCAGAAATGTGTTTTCGCGTAAATGTTCGTTATTACGACGAAAGATATCGAATTACACTTTTCAGAAATGTGTTTTCGCGTAAATGTTCGTTATTGCGACGAGAGATATCGAATTACACTTTTCAGAAATGTGTTTTCGCGTAAATGTTCGTTATTACGACGAAAGATATCGAATTACACTTTTCAGAAATGGGTTTTTTCGCGTAAATGTTCGTTTTTGCGACGAGAGATATCGAATTACACTTTTCAGAAATGTGTTTTCGCGTAAATGTCCGTTATTACGACGAAAGATATCGAATTACACTTTTCAGAAATGGGTTTTTTCGCGTAAATGTTCGTTTTTGCGACGAGAGATATCGAATTACACTTTTCAGAAATGTGTTTTCGCGTAAATGTTCGTTATTACGACGAAAGATATCGAATTACACTTTTCAGAAATGTGTTTTCGCGTAAATGTCCGTTATTACGACGAAAGATATCGAATTACACTTTTCAGAAATGGGTTTTTTCGCGTAAATGTTCGTTTTTGCGACGAGAGATATCGAATTACACTTTTCAGAAATGTGTTTTCGCGTAAATGTTCGTTATTGCGACGAGAGATATCGAATTACACTTTTCAGAAATGTGTTTTCGCGTAAATGTTCGTTATTACGACGAAAGATATCGAATTACACTTTTCAGAAATGGCTTTTTTCGCGTAAATGTTCGTTTTTGCGACGAGAGATATCGAATTACACTTTTCAGAAATGTGTTTTCGCGTAAATGTTCGTTATTGCGACGAGAGATATCGAATTACACTTTTCAGAAATGTGTTTCCGCGTAAATGTTCGTTATTACGACGAAAGATATCGAATTACACTTTTCAGAAATGTGTTTTCGCGTAAATGTTCGTTATTGCGACGAGAGATATCGAATTACACTTTTCAGAAATGTGTTTTCGCGTAAATGTTTTTATTGCGACGAGAGATATCGAATTACACTTTTCAGAAATGTGTTTTCGCGTAAATGTTTTTATTGCGACGAGAGATATCGAATTACACTTTTCAGAAATGTGTTTTCGCGAAAATTTTCTTATTGCGACGAGAGATATCGAATTACACTTTTCAGAAATGTGTTTTCGCGTAAATGTTCGTTATTACGACGAGAGATATCGAATTACTTTTTTCAGAAATGTGTTTTCGCGTAAATGTTCGTTATTACGACGGGAGATATCGAATTACACTTTTCAGAAATGTGTTTTCGCGTAAATGTCCGTTATTACGACGAAAGATATCGAATTACACTTTTCAGAAATGGGTTTTTTCGCGTAAATGTTCGTTTTTGCGACGAGAGATATCGAATTACACTTTTCAGAAATGGCTTTTTTCGCGTAAATGTTCGTTATTGCGACGAGAGATATCGAATTACACTTTTCAGAAATGTGTTTTCGCGTAAATGTTCGTTATTACGACGAAAGATATCGAATTACACTTTTCAGAAATGGCTTTTTTAGCGTAAATGTTCGTTTTTGCGACGAGAGATATCGAATTACACTTTTCAGAAATGTGTTTTCGCGTAAATGTTCGTTATTGCGACGAGAGATATCGAATTACACTTTTCAGAAATGTGTTTTCGCGTAAATGTTCGTTATTGCGACGAGAGATATCGAATTACACTTTTCAGAAATGTGTTTCCGCGTAAATGTTCGTTATTACGACGAAAGATATCGAATTACACTTTTCAGAAATGTGTTTTCGCGTAAATGTTCGTTATTGCGACGAGAGATATCGAATTACACTTTTCAGAAATGTGTTTTCGCGTAAATGTTTTTATTGCGACGAGAGATATCGAATTACACTTTTCAGAAATGTGTTTTCGCGTAAATGTTTTTATTGCGACGAGAGATATCGAATTACACTTTTCAGAAATGTGTTTTCGCGAAAATTTTTTTATTGCGACGAGAAATATCGAATTACACTTTTCAGAAATGTGTTTTCGCGTAAATGTTCGTTATTACGACGAGAGATATCGAATTACTTTTTTCAGAAATGTGTTTTCGCGTAAATGTTCGTTATTACGACGGGAGATATCGAATTACACTTTTCAGAAATGTATTTTCGCGTAAATATTCGTTATTACGACGAGAGATATCGAATTACACTTTTCAGAAATGTATTTTCGCGTAAATGTTCGTTATTACGACGAGAGATATCGAATTACACTTTTCAGAAATGTGTTTTCGCGTAAATGTTCTTTATTGCGACGAGAGATATCGAATTACTCTTTTCAGAAATGTGTTTTCGCGTAAATGTTCCTTATTACGACGAGAGATATCGAATTACACTTTTCAGAAAGGTGTTTTCGCGTAAATGTTCGTTATTACGACGAGAGATATCGAATTAAATTTTTCAGAAATGTGTTTTCGCGTAAATGTTCGTTATTACGACGAGAGATATCGAATTACACTTTTCAGAAATGTGTTTTTGCGTAAATGTTCGTTATTGCGACGAGAGATATCGAATTACTCTTTTCAGAAATGTGTTTTCGCGTAAATGTTCGTTATTACGACGAGAGATATCGAATTACAATTTTCAGAAATGTGTTTTCGCGTAAATGTTCGTTATTACGACGAGAGATATCGAATTAAATTTTTCAGAAATGTGTTTTCGCGTAAATGTTCGTTATTACGACGAGAGATATCGAATTACACTTTTCAGAAATGTGTTTTCGCGTAAATGTTCGTTATTACGACGAGAGATATCGAATTACACTTTTCAGAAATGTGTTTTCGCGTAAATGTTCGTGATTACGACGAAAGATATCGAATTACACTTTTTAGAAATGTGTTTTCGCGTAAATGTTCGTTATTACGACGAGAGATATCGAATTACATTTTTCAGAAATGTATTTTCGCGTAAATGTTCGTTATTACGACGAGAGATATCGAATTACACTTTTCAGAAATGTGTTTTCGCGTAAATGTTCGTTATTACGACGAAAGATATCGAATTACAGTTTTCAGAAATGTATTTTTGCGTAAATGTTCGTTATTGCGATGAAAGATATCGAATTACACTTTTCAGAAATGTGTTTTCGCGTAAATGTTCGTTATTACGACGAAAGATATCGAATTACACTTTTCAGAAATGTATTTTTGCGTAAATGTTCGTAATTGCGATGAATGATAGCGAATTACACTTTCAGAAATGTGTTTTCGCGTAAATGTTCGTTATTACTTCGAGAGATATCAAATTACACTTTTCAGAAATGTGTTTTCGCGTAAATGTTCGTTATTACGACGAAAGATATCGAATTACACTTTTCTGAAATGTGTTTTCGCGTAAATGATCGTTATTACGACGAAAGATATCGAATTACACTTTTCAGAAATGTGTTTTCGCGTAAATGTTCGTTATTACGACGAAAGATATCGAATTACACTTTTCAGAAATGTGTTTTTTGCGTAAATGTTCGTTATTGCGACGAGAGATATCGAATTACAATTTTCAGAAATGAGTTTTCGCGTAAATGTTCGTTATTACGACGAAATATATCGAATTACACTTTTCAGAAATGTGTTTTGGCGTAAATGTTCGTTATTACGACGAAAGATATCTTATTACACTTTTAAGAAATGTGCTTTCGCGTAAATGTTCGTTATTACGACGAAAGATATCGAATTACACTTTTCAGAAATGTGCTTTCGCGTAAATGTTCGTTATTGCGACGAGAGATATCGAATTACACTTTTCAGGAATTTGTTTTCGCGTAAATGTTCATTATTACGACGAAAGATATCGAATTACACTTTTCAGAAATGTGTTTTCGCGTAAATGTTCGTTATTACGACGAAAGATATCGAATTACACTTTTCAGAAATTTTATTTCGCGTAAATGTTCGTTATTACGACGAAAGATATCGAATTACACTTTTCAGAAATGTGTTTTCGCGTAAATGTTCGTTATTACGACGAAAGATATCGAATTACACTTTTCAGAAATGTGTTTTCGCGTAAATGTTCGTAATACGACGAAAGATATCGAATTACACTTTTCAGAAATGTGTTTTCGCGTAAATGTTCGTTATTACGACGAGAGATATCGAATTACACTTTTCAGAAATGTGTTTTCGCGTAAATGTTCGTTATTACGACGAAAGATATCGAATTACACTTTTCAGAAATGTGTTTTCGCGTAAATGTTCGTTATTACGACGAAAGATATCGAATTACACTTTTCAGAAATGGGTTTTTTCGCGTAAATGTTCGTTTTTGCGACGAGAGATATCGAATTACACTTTTCAGAAATGTGTTTTCGCGTAAATGTCCGTTATTACGACGAAAGATATCGAATTACACTTTTCAGAAATGGGTTTTTTCGCGTAAATGTTCGTTATTACGACGAAAGATATCGAATTACACTTTTCAGAAATGGGTTTTTTCGCGTAAATGTTCGTTTTTGCGACGAGAGATATCGAATTACACTTTTCAGAAATGTGTTTTCGCGTAAATGTCCGTTATTACGACGAAAGATATCGAATTACACTTTTCAGAAATGGGTTTTTTCGCGTAAATGTTCGTTTTTGCGACGAGAGATATCGAATTACACTTTTCAGAAATGTGTTTTCGCGTAAATGTTCGTTATTGCGACGAGAGATATCGAATTACACTTTTCAGAAATGTGTTTTCGCGTAAATGTTTTTATTGCGACGAGAGATATCGAATTACACTTTTCAGAAATGTGTTTTCGCGTAAATGTTCGTTATTGCGACGAGAGATATCGAATTACACTTTTCAGAAATGTGTTTTCGCGTAAATGTTCGTTATTACGACGAAAGATATCGAATTACACTTTTCAGAAATGGGTTTTTTCGCGTAAATGTTCGTTTTTGCGACGAGAGATATCGAATTACACTTTTCAGAAATGTGTTTTCGCGTAAATGTCCGTTATTACGACGAAAGATATCGAATTACACTTTTCAGAAATGGGTTTTTTCGCGTAAATGTTCGTTTTTGCGACGAGAGATATCGAATTACACTTTTCAGAAATGTGTTTTCGCGTAAATGTTCGTTATTGCGACGAGAGATATCGAATTACACTTTTCAGAAATGTGTTTTCGCGTAAATGTTCGTTATTACGACGAAAGATATCGAATTACACTTTTCAGAAATGGTTTTTTTCGCGTAAATGTTCGTTTTTGCCACGAGAGATATCGAATTACACTTTTCAGAAATGTGTTTTCGCGTAAATGTTCGTTATTGCGACGAGAGATATCGAATTACACTTTTCAGAAATGTGTTTCCGCGTAAATGTTCGTTATTACGACGAAAGATATCGAATTACACTTTTCAGAAATGTGTTTTCGCGTAAATGTTCGTTATTGCGACGAGAGATATCGAATTACACTTTTCAGAAATGTGTTTTCGCGTAAATGTTTTTATTGCGACGAGAGATATCGAATTACACTTTTCAGAAATGTGTTTTCGCGTAAATGTTTTTATTGCGACGAGAGATATCGAATTACACTTTTCAGAAATGTGTTTTCGCGAAAATTTTTTTATTGCGACGAGAGATATCGAATTACACTTTTCAGAAATGTGTTTTCGCGTAAATGTTCGTTATTACGACGAGAGATATCGAATTACTTTTTTCAGAAATGTGTTTTCGCGTAAATGTTCGTTATTACGACGGGAGATATCGAATTACACTTTTCAGAAATGTGTTTTCGCGTAAATGTCCGTTATTACGACGAAAGATATCGAATTACACTTTTCAGAAATGGGTTTTTTCGCGTAAATGTTCGTTTTTGCGACGAGAGATATCGAATTACACTTTTCAGAAATGGCTTTTTTCGCGTAAATGTTCGTTATTGCGACGAGAGATATCGAATTACACTTTTCAGAAATGTGTTTTCGCGTAAATGTTCGTTATTACGACGAAAGATATCGAATTACACTTTTCAGAAATGGCTTTTTTCGCGTAAATGTTCGTTTTTGCGACGAGAGATATCGAATTACACTTTTCAGAAATGTGTTTTCGCGTAAATGTTCGTTATTGCGACGAGAGATATCGAATTACACTTTTCAGAAATGTGTTTTCGCGTAAATGTTCGTTATTGCGACGAGAGATATCGAATTACACTTTTCAGAAATGTGTTTCCGCGTAAATGTTCGTTATTACGACGAAAGATATCGAATTACACTTTTCAGAAATGTGTTTTCGCGTAAATGTTCGTTATTGCGACGAGAGATATCGAATTACACTTTTCAGAAATGTGTTTTCGCGTAAATGTTTTTATTGCGACGAGAGATATCGAATTACACTTTTCAGAAATGTGTTTTCGCGTAAATGTTTTTATTGCGACGAGAGATATCGAATTACACTTTTCAGAAATGTGTTTTCGCGAAAATTTTTTTATTGCGACGAGAGATATCGAATTACACTTTTCAGAAATGTGTTTTCGCGTAAATGTTCGTTATTACGACGAGAGATATCGAATTACTTTTTTCAGAAATGTGTTTTCGCGTAAATGTTCGTTATTACGACGGGAGATATCGAATTACACTTTTCAGAAATGTGTTTTCGCGTAAATGTTCGTTATTACGACGAGAGATATCGAATTACACTTTTCAGAAATGTGTTTTCGCGTAAATGTTCTTTATTACGACGAGAGATATCGAATTACACTTTTCAGAAATGTGTTATCGCGTAAATGTTTCTATTGCGACGAGAGATATCGAATTACTCTTTTCAGAAATGTGTTTTCGCGTAAATGTTCCTTATTACGACGAGAGATATCGAATTACACTTTTCAGAAATGTGTTTTCGCGTAAATGTTCGTTATTGCGACGAGAGATATCGAATTACACTTTTCAGAAATGTGTTTTTGCGTAAATGTTCGTTATTGCGACGAGAGATATCGAATTACTCTTTTCAGAAATGTGTTTTCGCGTAAATGTTCGTTATTACGACGAGAGATATCGAATTACAATTTTCAGAAATGTGTTTTCGCGTAAATGTTCGTTATTACGACGAGAGATATCGAATTAAATTTTTCAGAAATGTGTTTTCGCGTAAATGTTCGTTATTACGACGAGAGATATCGAATTACACTTTTCAGAAATGTGTTTTCGCGTAAATGTTCGTTATTACGACGAGAGATATCGAATTACACTTTTCAGAAATGTGTTTTCGCGTAAATGTTCGTGATTACGACGAAAGATATCGAATTACACTTTTTAGAAATGTGTTTTCGCGTAAATGTTCGTTATTACGACGAGAGATATCGAATTACAGTTTTCAGAAATGTATTTTTGCGTAAATGTTCGTTATTGCGATGAAAGATATCGAATTACACTTTTCAGAAATGTGTTTTCGCGTAAATGTTCGTTATTACGACGAAAGATATCGAATTACACTTTTCAGAAATGTATTTTTGCGTAAATGTTCGTAATTGCGATGAATGATAGCGAATTACACTTTCAGAAATGTGTTTTCGCGTAAATGTTCGTTATTACTTCGAGAGATATCAAATTACACTTTTCAGAAATGTGTTTTCGCGTAAATGTTCGTTATTACGACGAAAGATATCGAATTACACTTTTCTGAAATGTGTTTTCGCGTAAATGATCGTTATTACGACGAAAGATATCGAATTACACTTTTCAGAAATGTGTTTTCGCGTAAATGTTCGTTATTACGACGAAAGATATCGAATTACACTTTTCAGAAATGTGTTTTTTGCGTAAATGTTCGTTATTGCGACGAGAGATATCGAATTACACTTTTCAGAAATGTGTTTTGGCGTAAATGTTCGTTATTACGACGAAAGATATCTTATTACACTTTTAAGAAATGTGCTTTCGCGTAAATGTTCGTTATTACGACGAAAGATATCGAATTACACTTTTCAGAAATGTGCTTTCGCGTAAATGTTCGTTATTGCGACGAGAGATATCGAATTACACTTTTCAGGAATTTGTTTTCGCGTAAATGTTCGTTATTACGACGAAAGATATCGAATTACACTTTTCAGAAATGTGTTTTCGCGTAAATGTTCGTTATTACGACGAAAGATATCGAATTACACTTTTCAGAAATGTTATTTCGCGTAAATGTTCGTTATTACGACGAAAGATATCGAATTACACTTTTCAGAAATGTGTTTTCGCGTAAATGTTCGTTATTACGACGAAAGATATCGAATTACACTTTTCAGAAATGTGTTTTCGCGTAAATGTTCGTAATACGACGAAAGATATCGAATTACACTTTTCAGAAATGTGTTTTCGCGTAAATGTTCGTTATTACGACGAGAGATATCGAATTACACTTTTCAAAAATGTGTTTTCGCGTAAATGTTCGTTATTACGACGAAAGATATCGAATTACACTTTTCAGAAATGTGTTTTCGCGTAAATGTTCGTTATTACGACGAGAGATATCGAATTACACTTTTCAGAAATGTGTTTTCGCGTAAATGTTCGTTATTGCGACGAAAGATATCTTTTTTCACTTTTCAGAAATGTGTTTTCGCGTAAATGTTCGTTATTGCGACGAGAGATATCTTATTACACTTTTCAGAAAGTGTTTTCGCGTAAATGTTCGTTATTACGACGAGAGATATCGAATTACACTTTTCAAAAATTTATTTCGCGTAAATGTTCGTTATTACGACGAAAGATATCTTATTACACTTTTCAGAAATGTGTTTTCGCGTAAATGTTCGTTATTGCGACGAGAGATATCTTATTACACTTTTCAGAAAGTGTTTTCGCATAATTGTTCGTTATTACGACGAAAGATATCGAATTACACTTTTCAGAAATGTGTTTTCGCGTAAATGTTCGTTATTACGACGAGAGATATCGAATTACACTTTTCAGAAATGTGTTTTCGCGTAAATGTTCGTTATTACGACGAGAGATATCGAATTACACTTTTCAGAAATGTGTTTTCGCGTAAATGTTCGTTATTACGACGAAAGATATCGAATTACACTTTTTAGAAATGTGTTTTCGCGTAAATGTTCGTTATTACGACGAGAGATATCGAATTACATTTTTCAGAAATGTATTTTCGCGTAAATGTTCGTTATTACTACGAGAGATATCGAATTACACTTTTCAGAAATGTGTTTTCGCGTAAATGTTCGTTATTACGACGAAAGATATCGAATTACAGTTTTCAGAAATGTATTTTTGCGTAAATGTTCGTTATTGCGATGAAAGATATCGAATTACACTTTTCAGAAATGTGTTTTCGCGTAAATGTTCGTAATTGCGATGAATGATATCGAATTACACTTTCAGAAATGTGTTTTCGCGTAAATGTTCGTTATTACGACGAGAGATATCGAATTACACTTTTCAGAAATGGGTTTTTTCGCGTAAATGTTCGTTTTTGCGACGAGAGATATCGAATTACACTTTTCAGAAATGTGTTTTCGCGTAAATGTTCGTTATTGCGACGAGAGATATCGAATTACACTTTTCAGAAATGTGTTTTCGCGTAAATGTTCGTTATTACGACGAAAGATATCGAATTACACTTTTCAGAAATGGGTTTTTTCGCGTAAATGTTCGTTTTTGCGACGAGAGATATCGAATTACACTTTTCTGAAATGTGTTTTCGCGTAAATGTTCGTTATTGCGACGAGAGATATCGAATTACACTTTTCAGAAATGTGTTTTCGCGTAAATGTTCGTTATTGCGACGAAAGATATCGAATTACACTTTTCAGAAATGGCTTTTTTCCCGTAAATGTTCGTTTTTGCGACGAGAGATATCGAATTACACTTTTCAGAAATGTGTTTTCGCGTAAATGTTCGTTATTGCGACGAGAGATATCGAATTACACTTTTCAGAAATGTGTTTCCGCGTAAATGTTCGTTATTACGACGAAAGATATCGAATTACAATTTTCAGAAATGTGTTTTCGCGTAAATGTTCGTTATTGCGACGAGAGATATCGAATTACACTTTTCAGAAATGTGTTTTCGCGTAAATGTTTTTATTGCGACGAGAGATATCGAATTACACTTTTCAGAAATGTGTTTTCGCGTAAATGTTTTTATTGCGACGAGAGATATCGAATTACACCTTTCAGAAATTTGTTTTCGCGAAAATTTTTTTATTGCGACGAGAGATATCGAATTACACTTTTCAGAAATGTGTTTTCGCGTAAATGTTTTTATTGCGACGAGAGATATCGAATTACACTTTTAGAAATGTGTTTTCGCGTAAATGTTTTTATTGCGACGAGAGATATCGAATTACACTTTTCAAAAATGTGTTTTCGCGTAAATGTTCGTTATTGCGACGAAAGATATCTTATTACACTTTTCAGAAATGTGTTTTCGCGTAAATGTTTTTATTGCGACGAGAGATATCGAATTACACTTTTAGAAATGTGTTTTCGCGTAAATGTTTTTATTGCGACGAGAGATATCGAATTACACTTTTCAGAAATGTGTTTTCGTGTAAATGTTCGTTATTGCGACGAAAGATATCTTATTACACTTTTCAGAAATGTGTTTTCGCGTAAATGTTCGTTATTGCGACGAGAGATATCTTATTACACTTTTCAGAAAGTGTTTTCGCGTAAATGTTCGTTATTACGACGAGAGATATCGAATTACACTTTTCAAAAATTTATTTCGCGTAAATGTTCGTTATTACGACGAAAGATATCGCTTTACACTTTTCAGAAATGTGTTTTCGCGTAAATGTTAGTTATTACGACGAGAGATATCGAATTACACTTTTCAGAAATGTGTTTTCGCGTAAATGTTCGTTATTACGACGAAAGATATCGAATTACACTTTTCAGAAATGTGTTTTCGCGTAAATGTTCGTTATTACGACGAGAGATATCGAATTACACTTTTCAGAAATGTGTTTTCGCGTAAATGTTCGTTATTGCGACGAAAGATATCGAATTACATTTTTCAGAAATGTATTTTCGCGTAAATGTTCGTTATTACGACATAAGATATCGAATTACACTTTTCAGAAATGTGTTTTCGCGTAAATGTTCGTTATTACGACGAGAGATATCGAATTACACTTTTCAGAAATGTGTTTTCGCGTAAATGTTCGTTATTACGACGAGAGATATCGAATTACACTTTTCAGAAATGTGTTTTCGCGTAAATGTTCGTTATTACGACGAAAGATATCGAATTACACTTTTCAGAAATGTGTTTTCTCGTAAATGTTCGTTATTGCGACGAGAGATATCGAATTACACTTTTCAGAAATGTGTTTTCGCATTAATATTCGTTATTGCGATTAAAGATATCGAATTACACTTTTCAGAAATGTGTTTTCGCGTAAATGTTCGTTATTACGACGAAAGATATCGAATTACACTTTTCAGAAATGTGTTTTCTCGTAAATGTTCGTTATTGCGACGAGAGATATCGAATTACACTTTTCAGAAATGTGTTTTCGCATTAATATTCGTTATTGCGATTAAAGATATCGAATTACACTTTTCAGAAATGTGTTTTCGCGTAAATGTTCGTTATTACGACGAAAGATATCGAATTACACTTTTCAGAAATGTGTTTTCTCGTAAATGTTCGTTATTGCGACGAGAGATATCGAATTACACTTTTCAGAAATGTGTTTTCGCATTAATATTCGTTATTGCGATTAAAGATATCGAATTACACTTTTCAGAAATGTGTTTTCGCGTAAATGTTCGTTATTACTACGAAAGATATCGAATTACACTTTTCAGAAATGTGTTTTCGCATTAATATTCGTTATTGCGATTAAAGATATCGAATTACACTTTTCAGAAATGTGTTTTCGCGTAAATGTTCGTTATTACGACGAAAGATATCGAATTACACTTTTCAGAAATGTGTTTTCGCGTAAATGTTCGTTATTACGACGAAAGATATCGAATTACACTTTTCAGAAATGTGTTTTTGCGTAAATGTTCGTTATTACGACGACAGATATCAAATTACACTTTTCAGAAATGTGTTTTCGCGTAAATGTTCGTTATTACTACGAGAGATATCGAATTACACTTTTCAGAAATGTGTTTTCGTGTAAATGTTCATTATTACGACGAAAGATATCGAATTACACTTTTCAGAAATGTGTTTTCGCATAAAAATTCGTTATTACGACGAGAGATATCGAATTACACTTTTCAGAAATGTGTTTTCGCGTAAATGTTCGTTATTACGACGAGAGATATCGAATTACACTTTTCAGAAATGTGGTTTCGCGTAAATGTTCGTTATTGCGACGAGAGATATCGAATTACACTTTTCAGAAATGTGTTTTCGCGTAAATGTTCGTTATTGCGACGAAAGATATCGAATTACACTTTTCAGAAATGTGTTTTCGCGTAAATGTTCGTTATTACGACGAGAGATATCGAATTACACTTTTCAGAAATGTGTTTTCGCGTAAATGTTCGTTATTACGACGAAAGATATCGAATTACACTTTTCAGAAATGTGTTTTCGCGTAAATGTTCGTTATTACGACGAGAGATATCGAATTACACTTTTCAGAAATGTGTTTTCGCGTAAATGTTCGTTATTGCGACGAAAGATATCGAATTACATTTTTCAGAAATGTATTTTCGCGTAAATGTTCGTTATTACGACATAAGATATCGAATTACACTTTTCAGAAATGTGTTTTCGCGTAAATGTTCGTTATTACGACGAGAGATATCGAATTACACTTTTCAGAAATGTGTTTTTTGCGTAAATGTTCGTTATTGCGACGAGAGATATCGAATTACACTTTTCAGAAATGTGTTTTGGCGTAAATGTTCGTTATTACGACGAAAGATATCTTATTACACTTTTAAGAAATGTGCTTTCGCGTAAATGTTCGTTATTACGACGAAAGATATCGAATTACACTTTTCAGAAATGTGCTTTCGCGTAAATGTTCGTTATTGCGACGAGAGATATCGAATTACACTTTTCAGGAATTTGTTTTCGCGTAAATGTTCGTTATTACGACGAAAGATATCGAATTACACTTTTCAGAAATGTGTTTTCGCGTAAATGTTCGTTATTACGACGAAAGATATCGAATTACACTTTTCAGAAATGTTATTTCGCGTAAATGTTCGTTATTACGACGAAAGATATCGAATTACACTTTTCAGAAATGTGTTTTCGCGTAAATGTTCGTTATTACGACGAAAGATATCGAATTACACTTTTCAGAAATGTGTTTTCGCGTAAATGTTCGTAATACGACGAAAGATATCGAATTACACTTTTCAGAAATGTGTTTTCGCGTAAATGTTCGTTATTACGACGAGAGATATCGAATTACACTTTTCAAAAATGTGTTTTCGCGTAAATGTTCGTTATTACGACGAAAGATATCGAATTACACTTTTCAGAAATGTGTTTTCGCGTAAATGTTCGTTATTACGACGAGAGATATCGAATTACACTTTTCAGAAATGTGTTTTCGCGTAAATGTTCGTTATTGCGACGAAAGATATCTTTTTTCACTTTTCAGAAATGTGTTTTCGCGTAAATGTTCGTTATTGCGACGATAGATATCTTATTACACTTTTCAGAAAGTGTTTTCGCGTAAATGTTCGTTATTACGACGAGAGATATCGAATTACACTTTTCAAAAATTTATTTCGCGTAAATGTTCGTTATTACGACGAAAGATATCTTATTACACTTTTCAGAAATGTGTTTTCGCGTAAATGTTCGTTATTGCGACGAGAGATATCTTATTACACTTTTCAGAAAGTGTTTTCGCATAATTGTTCGTTATTACGACGAAAGATATCGAATTACACTTTTCAGAAATGTGTTTTCGCGTAAATGTTCGTTATTACGACGAGAGATATCGAATTACACTTTTCAGAAATGTGTTTTCGCGTAAATGTTCGTTATTACGACGAGAGATATCGAATTACACTTTTCAGAAATGTGTTTTCGCGTAAATGTTCGTTATTACGACGAAAGATATCGAATTACACTTTTTAGAAATGTGTTTTCGCGTAAATGTTCGTTATTACGACGAGAGATATCGAATTACATTTTTCAGAAATGTATTTTCGCGTAAATGTTCGTTATTACTACGAGAGATATCGAATTACACTTTTCAGAAATGTGTTTTCGCGTAAATGTTCGTTATTACGACGAAAGATATCGAATTACAGTTTTCAGAAATGTATTTTTGCGTAAATGTTCGTTATTGCGATGAAAGATATCGAATTACACTTTTCAGAAATGTGTTTTCGCGTAAATGTTCGTAATTGCGATGAATGATATCGAATTACACTTTCAGAAATGTGTTTTCGCGTAAATGTTCGTTATTACGACGAGAGATATCGAATTACACTTTTCAGAAATGGGTTTTTTCGCGTAAATGTTCGTTTTTGCGACGAGAGATATCGAATTACACTTTTCAGAAATGTGTTTTCGCGTAAATGTTCGTTATTGCGACGAGAGATATCGAATTACACTTTTCAGAAATGTGTTTTCGCGTAAATGTTCGTTATTACGACGAAAGATATCGAATTACACTTTTCAGAAATGGGTTTTTTCGCGTAAATGTTCGTTTTTGCGACGAGAGATATCGAATTACACTTTTCTGAAATGTGTTTTCGCGTAAATGTTCGTTATTGCGACGAGAGATATCGAATTACACTTTTCAGAAATGTGTTTTCGCGTAAATGTTCGTTATTGCGACGAAAGATATCGAATTACACTTTTCAGAAATGGCTTTTTTCCCGTAAATGTTCGTTTTTGCGACGAGAGATATCGAATTACACTTTTCAGAAATGTGTTTTCGCGTAAATGTTCGTTATTGCGACGAGAGATATCGAATTACACTTTTCAGAAATGTGTTTCCGCGTAAATGTTCGTTATTACGACGAAAGATATCGAATTACAATTTTCAGAAATGTGTTTTCGCGTAAATGTTCGTTATTGCGACGAGAGATATCGAATTACACTTTTCAGAAATGTGTTTTCGCGTAAATGTTTTTATTGCGACGAGAGATATCGAATTACACTTTTCAGAAATGTGTTTTCGCGTAAATGTTTTTATTGCGACGAGAGATATCGAATTACACCTTTCAGAAATTTGTTTTCGCGAAAATTTTTTTATTGCGACGAGAGATATCGAATTACACTTTTCAGAAATGTGTTTTCGCGTAAATGTTTTTATTGCGACGAGAGATATCGAATTACACTTTTAGAAATGTGTTTTCGCGTAAATGTTTTTATTGCGACGAGAGATATCGAATTACACTTTTCAAAAATGTGTTTTCGCGTAAATGTTCGTTATTGCGACGAAAGATATCTTATTACACTTTTCAGAAATGTGTTTTCGCGTAAATGTTTTTATTGCGACGAGAGATATCGAATTACACTTTTAGAAATGTGTTTTCGCGTAAATGTTTTTATTGCGACGAGAGATATCGAATTACACTTTTCAGAAATGTGTTCTTGTGTAAATGTTCGTTATTGCGACGAAAGATATCTTATTACACTTTTCAGAAATGTGTTTTCGCGTAAATGTTCGTTATTGCGACGAGAGATATCTTATTACACTTTTCAGAAAGTGTTTTCGCGTAAATGTTCGTTATTACGACGAGAGATATCGAATTACACTTTTCAAAAATTTATTTCGCGTAAATGTTCGTTATTACGACGAAAGATATCGCTTTACACTTTTCAGAAATGTGTTTTCGCGTAAATGTTAGTTATTACGACGAGAGATATCGAATTACACTTTTCAGAAATGTGTTTTCGCGTAAATGTTCGTTATTACGACGAAAGATATCGAATTACACTTTTCAGAAATGTGTTTTCGCGTAAATGTTCGTTATTACGACGAGAGATATCGAATTACACTTTTCAGAAATGTGTTTTCGCGTAAATGTTCGTTATTGCGACGAAAGATATCGAATTACATTTTTCAGAAATGTATTTTCGCGTAAATGTTCGTTATTACGACATAAGATATCGAATTACACTTTTCAGAAATGTGTTTTCGCGTAAATGTTCGTTATTACGACGAGAGATATCGAATTACACTTTTCAGAAATGTGTTTTCGCGTAAATGTTCGTTATTACGACGAGAGATATCGAATTACACTTTTCAGAAATGTGTTTTCGCGTAAATGTTCGTTATTACGACGAAAGATATCGAATTACACTTTTCAGAAATGTGTTTTCTCGTAAATGTTCGTTATTGCGACGAGAGATATCGAATTACACTTTTCAGAAATGTGTTTTCGCATTAATATTCGTTATTGCGATTAAAGATATCGAATTACACTTTTCAGAAATGTGTTTTCGCGTAAATGTTCGTTATTACGACGAAAGATATCGAATTACACTTTTCAGAAATGTGTTTTCTCGTAAATGTTCGTTATTGCGACGAGAGATATCGAATTACACTTTTCAGAAATGTGTTTTCGCATTAATATTCGTTATTGCGATTAAAGATATCGAATTACACTTTTCAGAAATGTGTTTTCGCGTAAATGTTCGTTATTACGACGAAAGATATCGAATTACACTTTTCAGAAATGTGTTTTCTCGTAAATGTTCGTTATTGCGACGAGAGATATCGAATTACACTTTTCAGAAATGTGTTTTCGCATTAATATTCGTTATTGCGATTAAAGATATCGAATTACACTTTTCAGAAATGTGTTTTCGCGTAAATGTTCGTTATTACTACGAAAGATATCGAATTACACTTTTCAGAAATGTGTTTTCGCATTAATATTCGTTATTGCGATTAAAGATATCGAATTACACTTTTCAGAAATGTGTTTTCGCGTAAATGTTCGTTATTACGACGAAAGATATCGAATTACACTTTTCAGAAATGTGTTTTCGCGTAAATGTTCGTTATTACGACGAAAGATATCGAATTACACTTTTCAGAAATGTGTTTTTGCGTAAATGTTCGTTATTACGACGACAGATATCAAATTACACTTTTCAGAAATGTGTTTTCGCGTAAATGTTCGTTATTACTACGAGAGATATCGAATTACACTTTTCAGAAATGTGTTTTCGTGTAAATGTTCATTATTACGACGAAAGATATCGAATTACACTTTTCAGAAATGTGTTTTCGCATAAAAATTCGTTATTACGACGAGAGATATCGAATTACACTTTTCAGAAATGTGTTTTCGCGTAAATGTTCGTTATTACGACGAGAGATATCGAATTACACTTTTCAGAAATGTGGTTTCGCGTAAATGTTCGTTATTGCGACGAGAGATATCGAATTACACTTTTCAGAAATGTGTTTTCGCGTAAATGTTCGTTATTGCGACGAAAGATATCGAATTACACTTTTCAGAAATGTGTTTTCGCGTAAATGTTCGTTATTACGACGAGAGATATCGAATTACACTTTTCAGAAATGTGTTTTCGCGTAAATGTTCGTTATTACGACGAAAGATATCGAATTACACTTTTCAGAAATGTGTTTTCGCGTAAATGTTCGTTATTACGACGAGAGATATCGAATTACACTTTTCAGAAATGTGTTTTCGCGTAAATGTTCGTTATTGCGACGAAAGATATCGAATTACATTTTTCAGAAATGTATTTTCGCGTAAATGTTCGTTATTACGACATAAGATATCGAATTACACTTTTCAGAAATGTGTTTTCGCGTAAATGTTCGTTATTACGACGAGAGATATCGAATTACACTTTTCAGAAATGTGTTTTCGCGTAAATGTTCGTTATTACGACGAGAGATATCGAATTACACTTTTCAGAAATGTGTTTTCGCGTAAATGTTCGTTATTACGACGAAAGATATCGAATTACACTTTTCAGAAATGTGTTTTCTCGTAAATGTTCGTTATTGCGACGAGAGATATCGAATTACACTTTTCAGAAATGTGTTTTCGCATTAATATTCGTTATTGCGATTAAAGATATCGAATTACACTTTTCAGAAATGTGTTTTCGCGTAAATGTTCGTTATTACGACGAAAGATATCGAATTACACTTTTCAGAAATGTGTTTTCTCGTAAATGTTCGTTATTGCGACGAGAGATATCGAATTACACTTTTCAGAAATGTGTTTTCGCATTAATATTCGTTATTGCGATTAAAGATATCGAATTACACTTTTCAGAAATGTGTTTTCGCGTAAATGTTCGTTATTACGACGAAAGATATCGAATTACACTTTTCAGAAATGTGTTTTCTCGTAAATGTTCGTTATTGCGACGAGAGATATCGAATTACACTTTTCAGAAATGTGTTTTCGCATTAATATTCGTTATTGCGATTAAAGATATCGAATTACACTTTTCAGAAATGTGTTTTCGCGTAAATGTTCGTTATTACTACGAAAGATATCGAATTACACTTTTCAGAAATGTGTTTTCGCATTAATATTCGTTATTGCGATTAAAGATATCGAATTACACTTTTCAGAAATGTGTTTTCGCGTAAATGTTCGTTATTACGACGAAAGATATCGAATTACACTTTTCAGAAATGTGTTTTCGCGTAAATGTTCGTTATTACGACGAAAGATATCGAATTACACTTTTCAGAAATGTGTTTTTGCGTAAATGTTCGTTATTACGACGACAGATATCAAATTACACTTTTCAGAAATGTGTTTTCGCGTAAATGTTCGTTATTACTACGAGAGATATCGAATTACACTTTTCAGAAATGTGTTTTCGTGTAAATGTTCATTATTACGACGAAAGATATCGAATTACACTTTTCAGAAATGTGTTTTCGCATAAAAATTCGTTATTACGACGAGAGATATCGAATTACACTTTTCAGAAATGTGTTTTCGCGTAAATGTTCGTTATTACGACGAGAGATATCGAATTACACTTTTCAGAAATGTGGTTTCGCGTAAATGTTCGTTATTGCGACGAGAGATATCGAATTACACTTTTCAGAAATGTGTTTTCGCGTAAATGTTCGTTATTGCGACGAAAGATATCGAATTACACTTTTCAGAAATGTGTTTTCGCGTAAATGTTCGTTATTACGACGAGAGATATCGAATTACACTTTTCAGAAATGTGTTTTCGCGTAAATGTTCGTTATTACGACGAAAGATATCGAATTACACTTTTCAGAAATGTGTTTTCGCGTAAATGTTCGTTATTACTACGAGAGATATCGAATTACACTTTTCAGAAATGTGTTTTCGCGAAAATGTTCGTTATTACGACGAAAGATATCGAATTACACTTTTCAGAAATGTGTTTTCGCGTAAATGTTCGTTATTACGACGAGAGATATCGAATTACACTTTTCAGAAATGTGTTTTCGCGTAAATGTTCGTTATTGCGACGAAAGATATCGAATTACACTTTTCAGAAATGGGTTTTTTCGCGTAAATGTTCGTTATTGCGACGAATAATATCGAATTACACTTTTCAGAAATGTGTTTTCGCGTAAATGTTCGTTAATGCGACGAAAGATATCGAATTACACTTTTCAGAAATGTGTTTTCGCGTAAATGTTCGTTATTACGACGAGAGATATCGAATTACACTTTTCAGAAATGTGTTTTCGCGTAAATGTTCGTTATTACGACGAAAGATATCGAATTACACTTTTCAAAAATGTGTTTTCGCGTAAATGTTCGTTATTACGACGAGAGATATCGAATTACACTTTTCAGAAATGTGTTTTCGCGTAAATGTTCGTTATTACGACGAGAGATATCGAATTACACTTTTCAGAAATGTGTTTTCGCGTAAATGTTCGTTATTACGACGAAAGATATCGAATTACACTTTTCAGAAATGTGTTTTCGCGTAAATGTTCGTTATTACGACGAGAGATATCGAATTACACTTTTCAGAAATGTGTTTTCGCGTAAATGTTCGTTATTACGACGAAAGATATCGAATTACACTTTTCAGAAATGTGTTTTCGCGTAAATGTTCGTTATTACTACGAGAGATATCGAATTACACTTTTCAGAAATGTGTTTTCGCGAAAATGTTCGTTATTACGACGAAAGATATCGAATTACTCTTTTCAGAAATGTGTTTTCGCGTAAATGTTCGTTATTACGACGAGAGATATCGAATTACACTTTTCAGAAATGTGTTTTCGCGTAAATGTTCGTTATTGCGACGAAAGATATCGAATTACACTTTTCAGAAATGTGTTTTGGCGTAAATGTTCGTTATTGCGACGAAAGATATCGAATTACATTTTTCAGAAATGTATTTTCGCGTAAATGTTCGTTATTACGACGAAAGATATCGAATTACACTTTTCAGAAATGTGTTTTCGCGTAAATGTTCGTTATTACGACGAGAGATATCGAATTACACTTTTCAGAAATGTGTTTTCGCGTAAATGTTCGTTATTACGACGAGAGATATCGAATTACACTTTTCAGAAATGTGTTTTCGCGTAAATGTTCGTTATTACGACGAAAGATATCGAATTACACTTTTCAGAAATGTGT
The DNA here is from genome assembly GCA_036926295.1 of Pachydiplax longipennis. NCBI lineage: Eukaryota > Metazoa > Arthropoda > Insecta > Odonata > Libellulidae > Pachydiplax > Pachydiplax longipennis. Next base: position 17,202,665 of record JAVFKF010000024.1, on the reverse strand, counting down.
TTTCGCGTAAATGCTCGTTATTACGACGAAAGATATCGAATTACACTTTTCAGAAATGTGTTTTCTCGTAAATGTTCGTTATTGCGACGAGAGATATTGAATTACACTTTTCAGAAATGTGTTTTCGCATTAATATTCGTTATCGCGATTAAAGATATCGAATTACACTTTTCAGAAATGTGTTCGCGTAAATGTTCGTTATTACGACGAAAGATATCGAATTACACTTTTCAGAAATGTGTTTTCGCGTAAATGTTCGTTATTACGACGAAAGATATCGAATTACACTTTTCAGAAATGTGTTTTCGCGTAAATGTTCGTTATTACGACGAAAGATATCGAATTACACTTTTCAGAAATGTGTTTTCGCGTAAATGTTCGTTATTACGACGACAGATATCGAATTACACTTTTCAGAAATGTGTTTTTGCGTAAATGTTCGTTATTACTACGAGAGATATCGAATTACACTTTTCAGAAATGTGTTTTCGCGTAAATGTTCGTTATTACGACGAGGGATATCGAATTACACTTTTCAGAAATGTGTTTTCGCGTAAATGTTCGTTATTACGACGACAGATATCGAATTACACTTTTCAGAAATGTGTTTTTGCGTAAATGTTCGTTATTACGACGAGAGATATCGAATTACACTTTTCAGAAATGTGTTTTCGCGTAAATGTTCGTTATTACGACGAGGGATATCGAATTACACTTTTCAGAAATGTGTTTTCGCGTAAATGTTCGTTATTACGACGAGAGATATCGAATTACACTTTTCAGAAATGTGTTTTCGCGTAAATGTTCGTTATTACGACGAGAGATATCGAATTACACTTTTCAGAAATGTGTTTTCGCGTAAATGTTCGTTATTACGACGAGAGATATCGAATTACACTTTTCAGAAATGTGTTTTCGCGTAAATGTTCGTTATTACGACGAGAGATATCGAATTACACTTTTCAGAAATGTGTTTTCGCGTAAATGTTCGTTATTACGACGAGAGATATCGAATTACACTTTTCAGAAATGTGTTTTCGCGTAAATGTTCGTTATTACGACGAGAGATATCGAATTACACTTTTCAGAAATGTGTTTTCGCGTAAATGTTCGTTATTACGACGAGAGATATCGAATTACACTTTTCAGAAATGTGTTTTCGCGTAAATGATCGTTATTACGACGAGAGATATCGAATTACACTTTTCAGAAATGTGTTTTCGCGTAAATGTTCGTTATTACGACGAAAGATATCGAATTACACTTTTCAGAAATGTGTTTTCGGGTAAATGTTCGTTATTGCGACGAGAGATATCGAATTACACTTTTCAGAAATGTGTTTTCGCGTAAATGTTCGTTATTACGACGAAAGATATCGAATTACACTTTTCAGAAATGTGTTTTCGCGTAAATGTTCGTTATTACGACGAGAGATATCGAATTACACTTTTCAGAAATGTGTTCGCGTAAATGTTCGTTATTACGACGAAAGATATCGAATTACACTTTTCAGAAATGTGTTTTCGCGTAAATGTTCGTTATTACGACGAAAGATATCGAATTACACTTTTCAGAAATGTGTTTTCGCGTAAATGTTCGTTATTACGACGAAAGATATCGAATTACACTTTTCAGAAATGTGTTTTCGCGTAAGTGTTCGTTATTACGACGACAGATATCGAATTACACTTTTCAGAAATGTGTTTTTGCGTAAATGTTCGTTATTACTACGAGAGATATCGAATTACACTTTTCAGAAATGTGTTTTCGCGTAAATGTTCGTTATTACGACGAGAGATATCGAATTACACTTTTCAGAAATGTGTTTTCGCGTAAATGTTCGTTATTACGACGAGGGATATCGAATTACACTTTTCAGAAATGTGTTTTCGCGTAAATGTTCGTTATTACGACGAGAGATATCGAATTACACTTTTCAGAAATGTGTTTTCGCGTAAATGTTCGTTATTACGACGAGAGATATCGAATTACACTTTTCAGAAATGTGTTTTCGCGTAAATGTTCGTTATTACGACGAGAGATATCGAATTACACTTTTCAGAAATGTGTTTTCGCGTAAATGTTCGTTATTACGACGAGAGATATCGAATTACACTTTTCAGAAATGTGTTTTCGCGTAAATGTTCGTTATTACGACGAGAGATATCGAATTACACTTTTCAGAAATGTGTTTTCGCGTAAATGTTCGTTATTACGACGAGAGATATCGAATTACACTTTTCAGAAATGTGTTTTCGCGTAAATGATCGTTATTACGACGAGAGATATCGAATTACACTTTTCAGAAATGTGTTTTCGCGTAAATGTTCGTTATTACGACGAAAGATATCGAATTACACTTTTCAGAAATGTGTTTTCGGGTAAATGTTCGTTATTGCGACGACAGATATCGAATTACACTTTTCAGAAATGTGTTTTCGCGTAAATGTTCGTTATTACGACGAAAGATATCGAATTACACTTTTCAGAAATGTGTTTTCGCGTAAATGTTCGTTATTGCGACGAGAGATATCGAATTACACTTTTCAGAAATTTGTTTTCGCATTAATATGTGTTATTGCGATTAAAGATATCGAATTACACTTTTCAGAAATGTGTTTTCGCGTAAATGTTCGGTATTACGACGAGAGATATCGAATTACACTTTTCAGAAATGTGTTTTCGCGTAAATGTTCGTTATTGCGACGAGAGATATCGAATTACACTTTTCAGAAATTTGTTTTCGCATTAATATGTGTTATTGCGATTAAAGATATCGAATTACACTTTTCAGAAATGTGTTTTCGCGTAAATGTTCGGTATTACGACGAGAGATATCGAATTACACTTTTCAGAAATGTGTTTTCGCGTAAATGTTCGTTATTGCGATGAAAGATATTGAATTACACTTTTCAGAAATGTGTTTTCGCCTAAATGTTCGTTATTGCGATGAAAGATATCGAATTACACTTTTATGAACGCTGTTTTTGTGTAAGTGTTCGTTATTGCGACGAAAGATATCGAATTAAACTTTTCAGAAATGTGTTTTCACGTAATATTCGTTATTGCAATGAAAGATATCGAATTACAATTTCAGAACGCTGTTTTCGCGTAAATATTCGTTATTGCGATGAAGGATATCGAATTACACTTTTTAGAACGCTGTTTATTCGTAAATGATCGTTATGGCAATGAAAGATATCGAATTACACTTTTCAGAAATGTGTTTTCGCGTAAATGTTCGTTATTGCGATGAAAGATATCGAATTACACTTTTCAGAAATGTGTTTTCGCGTAAATGTTCGTTATTGCGATGAAAGATATTGAATTACACTTTTCAGAAATGTGTTTTCGCGTAAATGTTCGTTATTGCGATGAAAGATATCGAATTACACTTTTCAGAACGCTGTTTTTGCGTAAATGTTCGTTATTGCGATGAAAGATATCGAATTACACTTTTCAGAAATGTGTTTTCGCGTAAATGATCGTAAATGCAATGAAAGTCATCGAATTACACTTTTCAGAAATGTGTTTTCGCGTAAATGTTCGTTATTACGAAGATGGATATCGAATTACATTTTTCAGAACGCTGTTTTTTCGTAAATGTTCGTTATTGCGATGAGAGATATCAAATTACACTTTTCAGAAATGTGTTTTCGCGTAAATGTTCGTTATTACGACGATAGATATCGAATTACACTCTTCAGAACGCTATTTTTGCGTAAATGTTCGTTATTGCGTTGAAAGATATCGAATTACATATTTCAGAAATGTGTTTTCGCGTAAATGTTCATTATTGCGTTGAAAGATATCGAATTACACTTTTCTGAAATGTGTTTTCGCGTAAATGTTCATTATTGCGATGAAAGATATCGAATTACATTTTTCAGAACGCTGTTTTTGCGTAAATGTTCGTTATTATGACGATAGATATCGAATTACACTCTTCAGAACGCTATTTTTGCGTAAATGTTCGTTATTGCGATGAAAGATATCAAATTACACTTTTCAGAACGCTGTTTTTGCGTAAATGTTCGTTATTGCGATGAGAGATATCAAATTACACTTTTCAGAACGCTGTTTTTGCGTAAATGTTCGTTATTATGACGATAGATATCGAATTACACTCTTCAGAACGCTATTTTTGCGTAAATGTTCGTTATTGCGATGAAAGATATCGAATTACACTTTTCAGAAATGTGTTATTGCGTAAATGTTTGTTATTGCGACGAAAGATATCGAATTACACTTTTCAGAAATGTGTTTTCGCGTAAATGTTCGTTATTACGACGAAAGATATCGAATTACACTTTTCAGAAATGTGTTTTTGCGTAAATGTTCGTTATTACGACGACAGATATCAAATTACACTTTTCAGAAATGTGTTTTCGCGTAAATGTTCGTTATTACTACGAGAGATATCGAATTACACTTTTCAGAAATGTGTTTTCGTGTAAATGTTCATTATTACGACGAAAGATATCGAATTACACTTTTCAGAAATGTGTTTTCGCATAAAAATTCGTTATTACGACGAGAGATATCGAATTACACTTTTCAGAAATGTGTTTTCGCGTAAATGTTCGTTATTACGACGAGAGATATCGAATTACACTTTTCAGAAATGTGGTTTCGCGTAAATGTTCGTTATTGCGACGAGAGATATCGAATTACACTTTTCAGAAATGTGTTTTCGCGTAAATGTTCGTTATTGCGACGAAAGATATCGAATTACACTTTTCAGAAATGTGTTTTCGCGTAAATGTTCGTTATTACGACGAGAGATATCGAATTACACTTTTCAGAAATGTGTTTTCGCGTAAATGTTCGTTATTACGACGAAAGATATCGAATTACACTTTTCAGAAATGTGTTTTCGCGTAAATGTTCGTTATTACTACGAGAGATATCGAATTACACTTTTCAGAAATGTGTTTTCGCGAAAATGTTCGTTATTACGACGAAAGATATCGAATTACACTTTTCAGAAATGTGTTTTCGCGTAAATGTTCGTTATTACGACGAGAGATATCGAATTACACTTTTCAGAAATGTGTTTTCGCGTAAATGTTCGTTATTGCGACGAAAGATATCGAATTACACTTTTCAGAAATGGGTTTTTTCGCGTAAATGTTCGTTATTGCGACGAATAATATCGAATTACACTTTTCAGAAATGTGTTTTCGCGTAAATGTTCGTTAATGCGACGAAAGATATCGAATTACACTTTTCAGAAATGTGTTTTCGCGTAAATGTTCGTTATTACGACGAGAGATATCGAATTACACTTTTCAGAAATGTGTTTTCGCGTAAATGTTCGTTATTACGACGAAAGATATCGAATTACACTTTTCAAAAATGTGTTTTCGCGTAAATGTTCGTTATTACGACGAGAGATATCGAATTACACTTTTCAGAAATGTGTTTTCGCGTAAATGTTCGTTATTACGACGAGAGATATCGAATTACACTTTTCAGAAATGTGTTTTCGCGTAAATGTTCGTTATTACGACGAAAGATATCGAATTACACTTTTCAGAAATGTGTTTTCGCGTAAATGTTCGTTATTACGACGAGAGATATCGAATTACACTTTTCAGAAATGTGTTTTCGCGTAAATGTTCGTTATTACGACGAAAGATATCGAATTACACTTTTCAGAAATGTGTTTTCGCGTAAATGTTCGTTATTACTACGAGAGATATCGAATTACACTTTTCAGAAATGTGTTTTCGCGAAAATGTTCGTTATTACGACGAAAGATATCGAATTACTCTTTTCAGAAATGTGTTTTCGCGTAAATGTTCGTTATTACGACGAGAGATATCGAATTACACTTTTCAGAAATGTGTTTTCGCGTAAATGTTCGTTATTGCGACGAAAGATATCGAATTACACTTTTCAGAAATGTGTTTTGGCGTAAATGTTCGTTATTGCGACGAAAGATATCGAATTACATTTTTCAGAAATGTATTTTCGCGTAAATGTTCGTTATTACGACGAAAGATATCGAATTACACTTTTCAGAAATGTGTTTTCGCGTAAATGTTCGTTATTACGACGAGAGATATCGAATTACACTTTTCAGAAATGTGTTTTCGCGTAAATGTTCGTTATTACGACGAGAGATATCGAATTACACTTTTCAGAAATGTGTTTTCGCGTAAATGTTCGTTATTACGACGAAAGATATCGAATTACACTTTTCAGAAATGTGTTTTCGCGTAAATGCTCGTTATTACGACGAAAGATATCGAATTACACTTTTCAGAAATGTGTTTTCTCGTAAATGTTCGTTATTGCGACGAGAGATATTGAATTACACTTTTCAGAAATGTGTTTTCGCATTAATATTCGTTATCGCGATTAAAGATATCGAATTACACTTTTCAGAAATGTGTTCGCGTAAATGTTCGTTATTACGACGAAAGATATCGAATTACACTTTTCAGAAATGTGTTTTCGCGTAAATGTTCGTTATTACGACGAAAGATATCGAATTACACTTTTCAGAAATGTGTTTTCGCGTAAATGTTCGTTATTACGACGAAAGATATCGAATTACACTTTTCAGAAATGTGTTTTCGCGTAAATGTTCGTTATTACGACGACAGATATCGAATTACACTTTTCAGAAATGTGTTTTTGCGTAAATGTTCGTTATTACTACGAGAGATATCGAATTACACTTTTCAGAAATGTGTTTTCGCGTAAATGTTCGTTATTACGACGAGGGATATCGAATTACACTTTTCAGAAATGTGTTTTCGCGTAAATGTTCGTTATTACGACGACAGATATCGAATTACACTTTTCAGAAATGTGTTTTTGCGTAAATGTTCGTTATTACGACGAGAGATATCGAATTACACTTTTCAGAAATGTGTTTTCGCGTAAATGTTCGTTATTACGACGAGGGATATCGAATTACACTTTTCAGAAATGTGTTTTCGCGTAAATGTTCGTTATTACGACGAGAGATATCGAATTACACTTTTCAGAAATGTGTTTTCGCGTAAATGTTCGTTATTACGACGAGAGATATCGAATTACACTTTTCAGAAATGTGTTTTCGCGTAAATGTTCGTTATTACGACGAGAGATATCGAATTACACTTTTCAGAAATGTGTTTTCGCGTAAATGTTCGTTATTACGACGAGAGATATCGAATTACACTTTTCAGAAATGTGTTTTCGCGTAAATGTTCGTTATTACGACGAGAGATATCGAATTACACTTTTCAGAAATGTGTTTTCGCGTAAATGTTCGTTATTACGACGAGAGATATCGAATTACACTTTTCAGAAATGTGTTTTCGCGTAAATGTTCGTTATTACGACGAGAGATATCGAATTACACTTTTCAGAAATGTGTTTTCGCGTAAATGATCGTTATTACGACGAGAGATATCGAATTACACTTTTCAGAAATGTGTTTTCGCGTAAATGTTCGTTATTACGACGAAAGATATCGAATTACACTTTTCAGAAATGTGTTTTCGGGTAAATGTTCGTTATTGCGACGAGAGATATCGAATTACACTTTTCAGAAATGTGTTTTCGCGTAAATGTTCGTTATTACGACGAAAGATATCGAATTACACTTTTCAGAAATGTGTTTTCGCGTAAATGTTCGTTATTACGACGAGAGATATCGAATTACACTTTTCAGAAATGTGTTCGCGTAAATGTTCGTTATTACGACGAAAGATATCGAATTACACTTTTCAGAAATGTGTTTTCGCGTAAATGTTCGTTATTACGACGAAAGATATCGAATTACACTTTTCAGAAATGTGTTTTCGCGTAAATGTTCGTTATTACGACGAAAGATATCGAATTACACTTTTCAGAAATGTGTTTTCGCGTAAGTGTTCGTTATTACGACGACAGATATCGAATTACACTTTTCAGAAATGTGTTTTTGCGTAAATGTTCGTTATTACTACGAGAGATATCGAATTACACTTTTCAGAAATGTGTTTTCGCGTAAATGTTCGTTATTACGACGAGAGATATCGAATTACACTTTTCAGAAATGTGTTTTCGCGTAAATGTTCGTTATTACGACGAGGGATATCGAATTACACTTTTCAGAAATGTGTTTTCGCGTAAATGTTCGTTATTACGACGAGAGATATCGAATTACACTTTTCAGAAATGTGTTTTCGCGTAAATGTTCGTTATTACGACGAGAGATATCGAATTACACTTTTCAGAAATGTGTTTTCGCGTAAATGTTCGTTATTACGACGAGAGATATCGAATTACACTTTTCAGAAATGTGTTTTCGCGTAAATGTTCGTTATTACGACGAGAGATATCGAATTACACTTTTCAGAAATGTGTTTTCGCGTAAATGTTCGTTATTACGACGAGAGATATCGAATTACACTTTTCAGAAATGTGTTTTCGCGTAAATGTTCGTTATTACGACGAGAGATATCGAATTACACTTTTCAGAAATGTGTTTTCGCGTAAATGATCGTTATTACGACGAGAGATATCGAATTACACTTTTCAGAAATGTGTTTTCGCGTAAATGTTCGTTATTACGACGAAAGATATCGAATTACACTTTTCAGAAATGTGTTTTCGGGTAAATGTTCGTTATTGCGACGACAGATATCGAATTACACTTTTCAGAAATGTGTTTTCGCGTAAATGTTCGTTATTACGACGAAAGATATCGAATTACACTTTTCAGAAATGTGTTTTCGCGTAAATGTTCGTTATTGCGACGAGAGATATCGAATTACACTTTTCAGAAATTTGTTTTCGCATTAATATGTGTTATTGCGATTAAAGATATCGAATTACACTTTTCAGAAATGTGTTTTCGCGTAAATGTTCGGTATTACGACGAGAGATATCGAATTACACTTTTCAGAAATGTGTTTTCGCGTAAATGTTCGTTATTGCGACGAGAGATATCGAATTACACTTTTCAGAAATTTGTTTTCGCATTAATATGTGTTATTGCGATTAAAGATATCGAATTACACTTTTCAGAAATGTGTTTTCGCGTAAATGTTCGGTATTACGACGAGAGATATCGAATTACACTTTTCAGAAATGTGTTTTCGCGTAAATGTTCGTTATTGCGATGAAAGATATTGAATTACACTTTTCAGAAATGTGTTTTCGCCTAAATGTTCGTTATTGCGATGAAAGATATCGAATTACACTTTTATGAACGCTGTTTTTGTGTAAGTGTTCGTTATTGCGACGAAAGATATCGAATTAAACTTTTCAGAAATGTGTTTTCACGTAATATTCGTTATTGCAATGAAAGGTATCGAATTACAATTTCAGAACGCTGTTTTCGCGTAAATATTCGTTATTGCGATGAAGGATATCGAATTACACTTTTTAGAACGCTGTTTATTCGTAAATGATCGTTATGGCAATGAAAGATATCGAATTACACTTTTCAGAAATGTGTTTTCGCGTAAATGTTCGTTATTGCGATGAAAGATATCGAATTACACTTTTCAGAAATGTGTTTTCGCGTAAATGTTCGTTATTGCGATGAAAGATATTGAATTACACTTTTCAGAAATGTGTTTTCGCGTAAATGTTCGTTATTGCGATGAAAGATATCGAATTACACTTTTCAGAACGCTGTTTTTGCGTAAATGTTCGTTATTGCGATGAAAGATATCGAATTACACTTTTCAGAAATGTGTTTTCGCGTAAATGATCGTAAATGCAATGAAAGTCATCGAATTACACTTTTCAGAAATGTGTTTTCGCGTAAATGTTCGTTATTACGAAGATGGATATCGAATTACATTTTTCAGAACGCTGTTTTTTCGTAAATGTTCGTTATTGCGATGAGAGATATCAAATTACACTTTTCAGAAATGTGTTTTCGCGTAAATGTTCGTTATTACGACGATAGATATCGAATTACACTCTTCAGAACGCTATTTTTGCGTAAATGTTCGTTATTGCGTTGAAAGATATCGAATTACATATTTCAGAAATGTGTTTTCGCGTAAATGTTCATTATTGCGATGAAAGATATCGAATTACATTTTTCAGAACGCTGTTTTTGCGTAAATGTTCGTTATTATGACGATAGATATCGAATTACACTCTTCAGAACGCTATTTTTGCGTAAATGTTCGTTATTGCGATGAAAGATATCAAATTACACTTTTCAGAACGCTGTTTTTGCGTAAATGTTCGTTATTGCGATGAGAGATATCAAATTACACTTTTCAGAACGCTGTTTTTGCGTAAATGTTCGTTATTATGACGATAGATATCGAATTACACTCTTCAGAACGCTATTTTTGCGTAAATGTTCGTTATTGCGATGAAAGATATCGAATTACACTTTTCAGAAATGTGTTATTGCGTAAATGTTTGTTATTGCGATGAAAGATATCGAATTACACTTTTCAGAAATGTGTTTTCGGGTAAATATTCGTAATTGCGATTATAGATATTGAATTACATTTTTCAGAACGCTGTTTTTGCGTGAATGTTCGTAATTGCGATTATAGATATCGACTTACAATTTTCAGAAATGTATTTTGGCGTTAATATTCGTAATTGCGATTATAGATATCGAATTACACTTTTTAGAACGCTGTTTTTGCATAAATGTCCGTTATTACGACGAAAGATATCGAATTACACCTTCCGGAAATGTGTTTTCGCGTACATATTCGTTATTGCGATGAAGGATATCGAATTACACTTTTCAGAAATGTGTTTTTGCGTAAATGATCGTTATTGCGATGGAGGATATCGAATTACACTTTTCAGAACGCTGTTCTTGCGTAAATGTTCGTCATTGCGACGAAAGATATCGAATTACACATTTCAGAACGCAGTATTTGCGTAAATGTTCGTTATTGCGATGAAATATATCGAATTACACTTTTCAGAAATGTGTTTTCGCGTAAATGTTCGTTATTACGACGATAGATATCGAATTACACTTTTCAGAACGCTGTTTTTGCGTAAATGTTCGTTATTACGACGAAAGATATCGAATTACACTTTTCGGAACGCTGTTTTTGCGTAAATGTTTCTTATTCCGATGAAAGATATCGTGGTACACTTTTCAGAACGCTCTTTTTCCGTAAATGTTTTTATTGCGATGAAAGATATCGAATTACACTTTTCAGAACGCTGTTTTTGCTTAAATGTTTGTTATTACGACGATAGATATCGATTTACACTTTTTAGAACGCTCTTTTTGTGTAATTGTTCGTTATTGCGATGAAAGATATCGAATTACACATTTCAGAAGGCTGGTATTGTGTAATTGTTCGTTATTGCGATGAAAGATATCGAATTACACTTTTCAGAACGCTCTATTTGCGTAAATGTCTCTTATTCCGGTGAAAGATATCGAATCACGCTTTTCAGAACGCTGTTTTTGCGTAAATGTTCGTTATTGCGATGAAAGATATCGAATTACACTTCTCAGAACGCTATTTTTGCGTAAATGTCTCTTATTCCGGTGAAAGATATCGAATCACGCTTTTCAGAACGCTGTTTTTGCGTAAATGTTCGTTATTGCGATGAAAGATATCGAATTACACTTTTTTGAACGCTGTTTTTGCGTAAATTTTCGTTATTGCGATGAAAGATATCGAATTACACTATTTAGAACGCTTTTTATGCGTAATTGTTCGTTACTGCGATGAAAGATATCGAATTACACTTTTTAGAAGGCTGTTTATTCTTAATTGTTCGTAATTGGAATGAAAGATATCGAATTACAGTTTTCAGAACGCTGTTTTTGCGTAAATATTCGTTATTACGAAGAAGGATATCGAATTACACTTTTCAGAACGCTGTTTTTGCGTAAATGTTCGTTATTGCGAAGAAAGATATCGAATTACACTTTTCAGAACGCTGTTTTTGCGTAAATATTCGTTATTACGCGTAGAGATATCGAATTACATTTCTGAGAGCGCTATTTAGGCGTAAATGTTCGTTATAACGACGATAGATATCGAATTAAAGTTTTCAGAACGCTGTTTTTGCGTAAATGTTCGTTATTGCGATGTAAGATATGGAATTACACCTTTCAGAACGCTGTTTTTGCGTAAATGTTTCTTATTACGGTGAAAGATATCGAATTACACTTTTCAGAACGCTGTTTTTGCGTAAATGTTCGTTATTACGACGATAGATATCGATTTACACTTTTCAGAAAGATCAAAGTGTTAATTCCATACTGGCAGGAAGTCATTGTCGAAGTTAAATATTTCAGTTAGCAAAGCATCCAAGAAACACACTGTTCTGATCAATATCTCAAATAGTTTACATAAAACCTAGCTGATCAATTTTCCAAGAGTTATCATGTTCATATTTTCTTAAAAATTTTTTAACTGGTTAATAATTGAAGTATCTACTCTCGGGATAGCAAACAACAAATTGGAAATTTATGAATCAATTGATCAGTTGACTATATTATATTCAAAATTTAGCTATGAGTGTTCAGATGAACTCTATTTTTCTTTCATCCATATTTCTTCTTGGGTACTTATTGCAATGAAAATTCCAAACTTTTGCTATCCAGGACTAAATTACAGAATGACATTTAGTAATAGAGTATGCTATATGAAGCTTGAGTAAAATAGCTAGGAGGATTAACTTTATCTGTCTAATGTTGTCTCATATCTGAACTAATTGAATTTGTCATAAAAAAATGTTTGAAATCCACGCAAAATTGTATTTTTACCCTTTTGTTTGCATTTTGTAGAGGAAGAATAATTTCACTGCTTATAAATTCTGTTACCAAAGTCATTAGAGTTAAATAAAAGTCATGTATTGAAGCTGTGGTAAGTGTATGACGGAAGTGCATATTTGTTAAAGTCATTGTAGGTATTAGTAACCACCACTTTTAATTACAGCCATGTATCATTGGATACAAAAATAAAAATGCATTATTCATGGGAGTGCATAATAAATATTGCTGCGTTTGTGCTCAAGGTGAAGAGAACGACGAAGTATAACCTCATACAGTGGTACCTAGAGATACGAGATTAATTCGTTCTGTAACCTTGCTCGTATGTCGAATTGCTCGTATCTCAAGGCAATTTTCCCCCTTGAAATTAATTGAAATGCCATTAATTCGTTCCAGGCCCCAAAATGCCATCCCAGTTGTTGAGAGAGCTCTGGAGCTTAGAAATTATTGTAACGCCCTTAGCTGGCGTTATACCTTTTATTGACTCCTTCTCTTTAAGCACAGTATATATCGTTGAAGTACTACACCCGTACTACCTCGCCAAGTCAGCTACTCGCACATCTTGCTCATTTTTTCTATAATTTCACGCTTTAATTCAAGAGGCATGATCATCTTCTGAGCATTGAGCATTCTGAGCACCTTTCTACTCACTTTCTTCGGACCCAAGGTAATAATTTACATTTAATTTACAAGTATTTAATTGTACAAGAAGCTCAAAGCCCTAGAAAAACTTATCAAAGATGCTTCGACAGCGAGGTAAACAAGTATACTGGGGGGATGCGTGGGATAATGCGAGATGCACGAGGCACAGTAAACTGGTGGATCGTGTGCAGCCGGCCGTTCCTCGTATCTCAAATTTTGCTCGTATTTCAAAGCAAAGCTTCGCTCGCTCGACGGCTCATATCTCAAAAAACTCGTATGTTAGGGCACTCGTATCTCGAGGTACCACTGTATTTGGTTTAATATTCACATAAGCAAAGAAAGCAGGGGTAGAATTTAGTCTAAAATGGTATTGGAATTCCAATAGAGGCTTGTCTTTATCTTCATTTACATTACAGCATGTATCTAGAAATGCCTCAGTAGTCCTTTTTTAAATGGTAGTATTGACTTCTATTTCTGGAAGTTAACTCTTCATTATTGTGTCTTCTAGTATGTCTTCATTAAGGCAAGATAGATCATCTCAGTTCTCTTTTAAATGTATGATTTTTGTCAATTGTTTATGCTTACTCTTTCTGATAATTCCTTTATAAGTTGCTAATGTTTTTTTGAATCTGTTATTACCTTCCTTTTCATTGATTTCATTTAATATTTAATCATTATTTTTCACTTTTAGATTAATCCAATTTTGCTGTAGCTACCAGAAGGGGGGATAGTGATGGACATACTGAATGGTAGGTAAGGTAAAATATAAGCTATATGATGTTTACTAATGGAAATGGTATTGCAAAGGATATATTCTTGGAAATTAGAAGATATACTCAAAAACCTTTTTTAAATAGAATATTCTCAAAACTTTATATATACTAACATAACTCTATGTTACTTGAGGGTCTAATACAAAGTGGTTTAGTACAGTTTAGTAGAGATAGAATTTTAGTCTCTCTAGACTTTTTTTTGGAATATACTATGGTAGCAACTACAAAGAAAATAAGATTTAAAAAAATTCCCAACCAACTATATGATTGTTTTTCTACAGCTGAAAGGTGCAAGTTGAGGGCAGCTGACAACAGATGAAAGATACATAAAAGCTGAGCCATACATGGTGCACCAGATGTGCATCCATCATCTCACAAACCCTTACGGTGGAATACAAAATACAGGGATATGGAATAGGAGGAAAAACAGTTTTTGAGGATAGTGTGATAGATAAACCAAAGAAGGAAAGAGATAGTGATCACTGTGAAGATACTAGATCACGGAAGAAAGCAAGTGAAAATGATGAAACATTAACTATTATCAATAACTCTTTCAAATCCAAGGCCTGATTCTTTCTTTTTATAGATTATTGTTGGCATGAAAAATTAATTTCTACTGTAAGTACTCATGTAGGTTTAATAATTGAGTTATTTATCCTTGTGTATCAAGCAACAAAATTATTCCCGGTCCTTTCAGTGTTTTTTCAGGTCTATTCTTCCTTGGGAATTCGAAATGAGCTAATTTTGGAGAAGATTATCCTTTTATTTCTTAGATATTAGGAATTTCTACCATAGTAAGTCATTTTCAAAGCAAAAATACGCATTATTTTAGAAATATCTGGAAAAATATGACTTTTTGGAGCGAAATTTCCTGTATATTTTAAATACCTGGAAAAATCAGCTATTTTTGCAATGGATTTCGTCTTATTTTGTTTCATTTTAGGATTGTCTTGCTAAATATTTTCTTTTCGAAGCTAAAATGCACGTTATTCTTGAAATATCTGGAATATTGTCTTCTCTGTCTTCAGACAGAGAATTTTATTTTTCAAATATCTCGAAAAATCAACCGGTTTTTTCATCGGATATCGATTTTATTTGGTAGTTTTCTGGTATGCCTTAAAAGATAAGCCGTTTTTACAGAGAGATGATGGGATATTTTAAAAAGATTTGAAAACATATGTCGATTTTGTAGCGATACTACAAAAATTTTCACTTTTTTCTAAATAAGTAGCTTTCGGAGGAGCTTATGCTTTTATTTCTTAGCTATTAGCAATGTCTTCCTTAATCAGCTCTTTTTAAAGAGAAAATATGGGTCATTTTAGAAAAATCTGGAGAGATTTAATGTTCTTGGAATAAATTTTCCTTTATTTTACAAATGTTTGGAAATAATAGCAATTTTCTCATCGAATTTCGTCTTCTTTTGTTAGGTTTTATGATACTCTTGGTAAATATTTTGTTTCCGAAGCTAAACTGCATGTTATTTTTGTAATATCTGTAAAAAAATGACATCTGTTGAGCGATTTATATAGTATTTTTCAAATATCCAAGAAAATCAATGGTATTTTGATCGGATATCGATTTTATTTTATAGATTTCAGAAATTTTATAAAAATAAAACGGTTTTTCCAGCGAAATTAGGGATATTCCGGAAACATTTTGAAAAATTTCTCGTTTGTCGTACAAATTAATAATTTTTTCAATTTTTTTCTCAATAAGCTTTTTTGAGGGAGATTAAGCCTTTATTTCTTAGATCGTAGGAATTTTTTCTAAGCGAATATACGCGATATTATAGAAACATTAGGAAGCAATATGACGTTTTGGTGAAAATTATTGTTTATTTAAAAATATCTTGGGATCTGATCACTTATTGTTTTATTTGTTATAGGATTCTCTTGGTAAATATTTTTTCTAGAAGTTAACTACAGGTTATTTTAGTAGAAAAAATACGTTTCTTCAGCGATAGAAAATAGAGATTTTTTAAATATCCAGAGATATCAACGGTTTATCCCGTAAATATTCATATATTACAACGAAAGCAATCGAAAGCGAGTTTCAGGGTACAGGATACAGGGTTCAAGATTCAGGGTACAGGATTCAGGGTTCCGAATACAGGGTTCAGGGGACAGGGTTCTGAATTCAGGGTTCAGAGTATGGGTTAAGGGTTCAGGGTTCAGGGAACATGGTTCAGGATTCCAAATTCAGGGTTCAGGTATTAAGGGTTCAGGGTTCCAAATTCAGGGTTCAGGGTCAGGATTCAAGGTTCAGTATACAGGGTTAAGGATTCGGGGTTAAGCGTTCATAATTCAGGGTACAGGTTTCAGGGGTTTAGAGCTCAGGGTACAGGGTTAAGCGTACAGGGTACAGTGTTCAGGGTAAAGGGTTTGGGATTCAGGGTTCAGAGTTCAGGATTCAGGGTACAGAAATCAAGGTTCCGAATTCATTGTTAAGGGTTCAGTGTTCAGGTTACAGGATTCAGTGTTCCGAATTTAGGGTTCAGGGTTCAGCATTCAGGGTTCGGGTTTAAGGGTTCAAAATTCAGGGTACCGGTTTCAGGGGTTTAGAGTTCAGGGTACAGGGTACAGGGTTCCGAATTCAGGGTTTAGGGTTCAGGATTCGGGTTTAAGGTTTCACAATTCAGGTAACAGGTTTCAGGGGTTTACAGTTCAGGGTACAGGGATCAGGTTTCAGGTTTCAGGATTCAGGGTTCCGAATTCAGGATTCAGAGTTCTGAATACAGGGTTTCGAATTCAGGGTTGAGGGTTCAGGGTACAGGATTCAGGCTTCTGGGTTCAGGGTTTAGTGTACATGATTCAGGGTTCCGAATTCATGGTTCAGGGATCCGTATTCAGGGTTCAGGGTTCAGGCTTAAGGTTTCAGGGATCAGGGTTCAGGGAACAGGATTCAGGGTTCCGAATTCAGGGTTCCGAAATCAGAAATCAGAGTGCCAAATTCACGGTTTAGGGTTCCGAATTCAGGGTTCAAGGTTGAGGGTTCAGGGTTCAGGGTTTAGTGTTGAGGATAAAGGATTCTGGGTTCCGAATTCAGGGTTCAGGGTACCGAATTCAGGGTTCAGCGTTCAGGGTTCAGGGTACAGGATTCAGGGTTCCGAAACCAGGATTCCGAATTCATGGTTCAGGGTTAGGGTACAGGATTCAGGGTTCAGGGATCAGGGTGCAGGAATCAAGGTTCCGAATTCAGGGTTCAGGGTTTAGGTTACAGGATTCAGGGTTCCGAATTCAGGCTTCCGAGTTCAGGGTTCAGGTTTCAGGGTACCGGGTTCAGGGTTCAGGTTTCAGGGTTCAGGGTTTAGGGTTCAGGTTTCAGGGTTCAGGGTTCAGAGTTCAGGGTTCTGGGTGCAGGGTTCCGAATTCAGGGTTTAGGGTTCAGGGTACAGGATTCAGGGTTCTGGGTTCAGTGTACATGATTCAGGGTTCCGAATTCAGGGTTCAGGGTTCAAAGTTCAGCGTACAGAATTCAGGGTTCCGAATTCAGGTTTCAATGGTCCGAATTCAGGGTTCAGGGTTCAGGCTTAAGGGTTCAGGGATCACGGTTCAGGGTACAGGATTCTGGGTTCCGAATTCAGGGTTCCAAAATCAGGATACAGGGTTCCGAATTCAGGGTTCAGGGTTCAGGGTACAGGATTCAGGACTCAGGGTTCAGGGTTCAGGGTACAGGATTCAGGGTTCCGAATTCAGGGTTCCGTATTCAGGGTTCAGGGTTTAGGTTTCAGGGTAAAGGATTCAGGTTTCCGCATTCAGGGATTCGAATTCAGGGTTCAGGGTTCCGAATTCAGCGTTCAGGTTAAGGGTTAAGGTTTAGGGTTCAGCGTTCAGGGTATAGGATTCAGGTTTCAGGGTTCATGATACAGGATTCAGGGTTCCGAATTCAGGGTTGAGGGTTCCGAATTTAGGGTTCCGAATTCAGGGTTCTGAATTTAGTGTTCAGGATTCAGGGTACAGGATTCAGGGTTCTGGTTGAGGGTTTAGTGTACAGGATTCAGGCTTCCGAATTCAGGGTTGAGGGTTCAGGGTACAGGATTCAGGGTTCTGGGTTCAGGGTTTAGTGTACATGAGTCAGGGTTCCGAATTCAGGGTTCAGGGTTCAGGGTTCAGGGTTCAAAGTTCAGCATATAGGTTTCAGGGTTCCGAATTCAGGTTTTAGGGTTTCGAATTCAGAGTTCAGGGTTCAGGCTTAAGGGATCAGGGATCAGGGTTCAGGGTACAGGATTCAGGGTTCCAAATTCAGGATTCAGGGTTCCGAATCGAGGGTTTAGGGTTCAGGGTTTTGGTTTAAGGGTTCACAATCCGGGGTACAAGATTCAGGGTTCAGAATTCAGGATTCAGAGTTCCAAATTAAGGGTAACGAATTCAGGGTACAGAGTACAGGATTCAGGGTTCCGGGTTCTGAATTCAGGGTTCAGGGTACAGGATTCAGTATTCCGAATTCAGGGTTCAGGGTTCAGGTTACAGGATTCAGGGTTCCGAATGCAGGGTTTCGAATTCAGGATTCAGGGTTCCGAATACAGGGTTCAGGGTTCCTAATTCAGGGCTCCGAGTTCAGGGTTCCGAATTCAGGGTTCCGAATACAGGGTACCGAATTCAGGTTTCAGGGTTCCGAATACAGGGGTCAGTGAACAGGGTTTAGGGTACAGGATTCAGGTTCCGGGTTCAGGGTCAGAATTCCGGGTTCCGAATTCAGGGTTCTGAATTCAGGGTTTAGGGTTCAGGATTCAGGGTACGGGATAAAGGGTTCCGTATTTAGGGTTCCGAATTCAGCGTTCAGGGTTCAGTGTCCAGGGTACAGAATTCAGGGTTCACGGTTCAGCGTACAGGATTCAGGGATCCGAATTCAGGATTCAGAGTTCCGAATGCAGGGTTCCGAATACAGGGTTGAGGGTTCAGGGTACAGGATTCAGGATTCTTGGTTTAGTGTACATGATTTACGGTGCCGAATTCTTGGTTCACGGTTCCGAATTCAGGGTTCAGGGTTCAGGGTACAGAGTTCAGTGTACTGGATTCCGGGTTTCGAATTCTGGTTTCAGGGTTCCGAATTCTGGGTTCAGGCTTCAGGGTCCAGAGTTCAGGGCTCAGAGTACAGGATACAGGGTTCCAAATTCAGGGTTTAGGGTTTAGGGTACAGGACTCAGTTTTCAGGGTTCAGGGAATACGTTCAGGGTTCCGAATTTAGGGTTCCGAATACAGGATTCAGGGTTCCGAATTCAGGGTTCAGTGTTCAGGGTTCAGGGTTCATGGTTTAGGATTCAGGATTCCGAATTCAGGGTTCAGGGTTCCGAATTAAGAGTTCAGGGTACAGGATTCAGGGTTCCGAATTCAGGGTTCTAGGATCCCAATTCAGGCTTCAGGGTTCAGGGTACAGGATTCATAGTTCCGAATTCAGGGTTCAGGGTACAGAAATCATGGTTCCGAAGTAAGTGTTCTGGGATTAGGGTTTAGGGTACAGGATTCAGAATTCCGAATTCAAGGTTCCGAATTAAGGTTTCAGGGTTCCGAATTCAGGGTTCAGGTTTTAGGGTTTAGAGTACAGGAAACAGTGTTCAGATACAGGATTCAGGGTTCAGAATTCAGTGTACAGGGTTTAGGGTTTAGAGTACAGGAAACAGGGTTCCGAATTCAGGGTTCCGAATTCAGGGTTCTGGGTACAGGATTTAGGGTTCCGAATTCAGGGTTCCGAATTAAGGTTTCAGGGTTCCGAATTCAGCGTTCAGGGTACCGAATTCAGGGTTCAAGTTTGAGGGTTCAGGGTTGAGTGGTTCCTGGTCAGTATACAGGATTCAGGGTTCCGAATTAAGGCTTCTGAATTCAGGGTTCAGGTTTCAGGGTTCAGGGTTCAGGTTTCAGGGTTCAGGGTTTAGGGTTCAGGTTTCAGGAATCAGTGTTCAGGATTTAGGGTTCCGAATACAGGGTACCGAATCCAGGTTTCAGGGTTCCGTATTCAGGGTTCAGGGTTTAGTGTTCGGAATACAGGGTCAGGGATCAGGGTTCGGATCATTGTATTCGGAACTCTGAATCCTGAATTTGGAACCCTAAATCCTGTACGATGAACTGTGATCCCTGAATCATGTACCCTGAACACTGAACCCCTATCCCTGAATTCTTAACCCTGACGCCTGAATTCGGAACCCTGAATTCGGAACCATAAATCATGTACCCTCAACCCTGAATCCTGAATTCGAAACCGTGAACTCTAAAACCCTGAAACCTGTACCCTGAATTGTGAACCCTTAAATGAGAACCCTGAACCCTGAACCCTGAATTCGGAACACTGAATCATGTACCCTGAAGCCTGAACCGTGAATCCTGTACCCTGAACCCTGAATTAGATACCCTGAACCCTGAATTCGGTACCCTGAACCCTGAATTCGATACCCTGAATTCGGAACCCTGAATTGTGAACCCTTAAACCCGAACTCAGAACCCTGAACCCTGAATTTGGAACCCTGAATCATGTACCCTGAACCCTGAACATTGAACCCTGAATCCTGTACCCTAAACCCTGAAATCGATACCCGGAACCCTGAATTCGGAACCTTGAACCCTGAATTCGATACCCTGAATTCGGAACCCTGAATCCTGTACCCTGAACCCTGAACCCTGAATTTGGAACCCTGAATCCTGTAACCTGAACACTGAACCCTGAATTCGGAGCCCTGAATCCGGTACCCTGAACCCTGAATTCGGATCCCTGAAACCTGAATTCGGTACCCTAAATTCGGAACCCTGAATCCTGTACCCTGAACCCTGAATTCGGAACACTGAACCCTGAACTCGAAACCCTGAATTCGGAACCCTGAATCCTGTACCCTGAACCCTAAATTCGGAACCCTGAACCCTGAATCCTGTACCCTGAACCCTGAATTCGGAATCCTGAATCTTGAATTCGGAAACCCTGAACCCTGAATTCGGAACTCTGAATCCTAAGTTAAGAACCCTGATTTCGGAACCCTGAACCCTGAATCATGTACCCTGAACCCCTAATTCGGAACCCTGAACCCTGAACTCGAAACCCTGAATTCGGAAACCTGAGTCCTGTACCCTGAACCCTGAATTGGTAACCCTGAACCCCGAATTTGGAACCCTGAACCCTGAATTCGGAACCCTGAACCCTGAATTAAGAACCCTGATTCCGGAACCCTGAACCCTGAACCCTGAACTCTGAACCCTGAACCCTTAATTCTGCACCCTGAACCTTGAAATTGGAACCCGGAAACCTAAATTTCGAACCCAGAACCCTGAATTCGGAACCCTGAACTCTTAATTCAGAACCCTGAATTCAGAACCAGGACACCGGGACCCTAATCCCTGAACCCTGAATTTGGAACCCTGAATCCTGTACCCTGAACCCTGAACCCTTAATACTTTACCATGAACCCTGAACCTTGAATTCGGAACCCTGAATTCCTTACCCTGAACCCTAAATTCGGAACCCTGAACCCTGAATTTGGAACCCTGAACCCTGAATTCGGAACCCTGAACCCTGAATCAAAAACCCTGATTTCGGAACCCTGAACCCTGAACCCTGAATCATGTACCCTGAACCCTGTCTTCGGAACCCTGAACCCTGAACTCTAAACCCTGAATTCGGAAATTTGAATCCTGTACCATGAACCCTAAATTCGGAACCCTGAACCCTGAATCCTCTACCCTGACTCTAAATTATGAACCTTGAACCCTGAATTTGGAACCCTGAACCCTGAATTCGGAACCCTGAACCCTGAATTAAGAACCCTGATTTCGGAACCCTGAACCCTGAACCCTGAATCATGTACCCTGATCCCTGAATTCGGAACCCTGAATTCGAAACCCTGAATTCGGAACCCTGAATCCTGTACCCTGAACCCTAAATTCGGAACCCTGAACCCTGAATCCTGTACCCTAAACCCTGAATACGGAACGCTGAACCATGAATTTGGAACCCTGAACCCTGAATTCGGAACTCTGAACCCTGAATTAAGAATCCTGATTTCGGAACCCTGAACCCTGAACCCTGAATCATGTACCCTGTACCCTAAATCCTGTACCCTGAACCCTGAATTCGGAACCCTGAACCCTGAATTCGCAACCCTGAACCCTGAATTTTGAACCCTGAACCCTGGATTCGGAAACCTGAACTCTGGATTAAGAACCCTGATTTCGGAACCCTGAACCCTGATCCCTGAACCCTGAACTCTGAACCCTTAACCCTTAATTCGGAACCCTGAACCCTGAAATCGGAACCCTGAACCCTGAATTCGGAACCCAGAACCCTGAATTCGGAACCCTGAACCCTTAATTCAGAACCCTGAATTCAGAACCCTGAACCCTGAACCCTAATCTCTGAACCCTGAATTTGGAACCCTGAATCCTGTACCCTGAACCCTTAATCCTGTACCATGAACCCTGAACCCTGAATTCGGAACCCTGAATCCTGTACCCTGAACCCTAAATTCGGAACCCTGAACCCTGAATTTGGAACCCTGAACCCTGAATTAATAACCCTGATTTCGGAACCCTGAACCCTGAACCCTGAACCCTGAATCATGTACCCTGAACCCTGTTTTCGGAACCCTGAACCCTGAACTCGAAACCCTGAATTCGGAACCCTGAATCCTGTACCCTGAACCCTGATTTCGGAACCCTGAACCCTGAACCCTGAACTCTGAACCCTGAACCCTTAATTCGGAACTCTGAACCCTGAAATTGGAACCCTGAATCCTGAATTCGGAACCCAGAATCCTGAATTCGGAACCCTGAACCCTTAATTCACAACGCTGAATTCAGAACCCTGAACTCTGAACCCTTATCCCTGAACCCTGAATTTGGAACCCTAAATCCTGTACCCTGAACCCTGAACCCTTAATCCTGTACCATGAACACTGAACCCTGAATTCGGAACCCTGAATCCTGTACCCTGAACCCTAAATTCGGAACCCTGAATCCTGAATTTGGAACCCTGAACCCTAAATTCGTAACCCTGAACCCTGAATTAAGAATCCTGATTTCGGAACCCTGAACCCTGAACCCTGATTCATGTACCCTGAACCCTGAATTCGGAACCCTGAACCCTGAACTCGAAACCATTAATTCGAAAGCCTGAATCCTGTACCCTGTACCCTAAATTCGGAACCCTGAACCCTGAATCCTGTACCCTGAACCCTGAATTCGGAACTCTGAACCCTGAATTTGGAACCCTGAACCCTGAATTTGAAACCCTGAACCCTGAATTAAGAACCCTGATTTCGGAACACTGAACCCTGAACCCTGAACCCTGAATCATGTACCCTGAACCCTGAACCCTGAACTCGAAACCCTGAATTCGGAACCCTGAATACTGCACCCTGAACCCTAAATTCGGAATTCTGAACCCTGTATTTGGAATACTGATCCCTGAATTCCGAACCCTGAACCCTGAATTAAGAACCCTGACTTCGGAATCCTGAACCCTGAACCCTGAATCATGTACCCAGAACCCTGAATTCGGAACCCTGAACCCTGAATTTGGAACCCTGAACCCTGAATTCGGAACCCTGAACCATGAATTAAGGATCCTGATTTCGGAACCCTAAACCCTGAACCCTGAATCATGTACCCTGAACCCTAAATTCGGAACCCTGAACCCTGAATTTGGAACCCTCAACCCTGAATTCGGAACCCTGAACCCTGAATTAAGAACACTGATTTCGGAACACTGAACCCTGAACCCTGAACCCAGAACCCTTAATTCGGAACCCTGAACCCTGAAATTGGAACCCTGAACCCTGAATTCGGAACACAGAACCCTGAATTCGGAACCCTGATCCCTTAATTCACAACCCTGAATTCAGAACCCTGAACCCTGAACCCTAATCCCTGAACCCTGAATTTGGAACCATAAATCCTGTACCCTGAACCCTGAACCCTTAATCCTGTACCATGAACCCTGAACCCTGAATTAAGAACCCTGATTTCTGAACCCTGAACCCTGAACCCTGAATCATGTACACTGAACCCTGAATTCGGAACCCTGAACCCTGAACTCGAAACCCTAAATTCGGAACCCTGAATCCTGTACCCTGAACCCTAAATTCGGAACCCTGAATCCTGTACCCTGAACCCACAACACTGATTCCTGTGCCCTGAACCCTGACCCCTGAATTTTGGACCCTAAACCCTGAATTTGGAACCCTGAACCCTGAATTCGGAACCCTGAACCCTGAATTAAGAACCCTGACTTCGGAACCCTGAACCCTGAACCCTGAATCATGTACCCTGAACCCGGAATTCGGTACCCTGAACCCTGAACTCGAAACCCTGAATTCGGAACCCTGAATCCTGTACCCTGAACCCTGAATTCGGATCCCTGAACCCTGAATTCGGAACCCTGAACCCTGAATTAAGAACCCTGATTTCGGAACCCTGAACCCTGAACTCTGAACTCTGAACCCTGAACAGTGAACTCTTAATTCGGAACCCTGAACCCTGAAATTGGAACCCTGAACCCTAAATTCCGAACCCAGAACCCTGAATTCGGAACCCTGAACCCTTAATTCAGAACCCTGAATTAAGAACCCGGAACCCTGAACCCTTAATTCAGAACCCTGAATTAAGAACCCGGAACCCTGAACCCTAATCCCTGAACCCTGAATTTGGAACCCTGAATCCTGTACCCTGAACCCTGAACCCTTAATCCTATACCATGAACCCTGAACCCTGAATTCGGAACGCTGAATCCTGTACCCTGAACCCTGAATTCGGAACGCTGAACCCCTAATTCAGAACCCTGAACCCTAACCCCTGAACCCTGAATTTGGAACCCTAAATCCTGTACCCTGAACCCTAAACCCTTAATCCTGTAGCATGAACCCTGTACCGTGAATTCGGAACCCTGAATCCTGTACCCTGAACCCTAAATTCGGAACCATGAACCCTGAAATTGGAACCCTGAACCCTAAATTCCGAACCCAGAACCCTGAATTCGGAACCCTGAACCCTTAATTTAGAACCCTGAATTCAGAACCCGGAACCCTGAACCCTAATCCCTGAACCCTGAATTTGGAACCCTGAATTCTGTACCCTGAACCCTGAACCCTTAATCTTGTACCATGAACCCTGAACCCTGAATTCGGAACCCTGAATCCTGTACCCTGAACCCTGAATTCGGAACCCTGAATTTGGAGCCCTGAACCCTGAATTCAGAACCCTGCACCCTGAATTAAGAACTCTGATTTCGGAACCCTTAACCCTGAACCCTGAACCATGAATCATGTACCCTGAACCCTGTTTCGGAACCCTGAACCCTGACCTCGAAACCCTGAACTCTTAACTTTGAATCCTGTACCCTGAACCATAAATTCGGAACCCTGAACCCTGAATACTCTACCCTGAACCCTAAATTCGGAACCCTGAACCCTGAATTTGGATCCCTGAACCCTGAATACGGAACCCTGAACCCTGAATTAAGAACCCTGATTTGGGAACCCTGAACCCTGAATCCTGAACCCTGAATCATGTACCCTGATCCCTGAATTCGGAACCCTGAACTCGAAACCCTGATTTCGGAACACTGAAATCTGTACCCTGAACCCTAAATTCGGAACCCTGAAGCCTGAATCCTGTACCCTAAACCCTGAATACGGAACCCAAAACCCTGAATTTGGAATCCTGAACCCTGAATTCGGAACTCTGAACCCTGAATTAAAAACCCTGATTTCGGAACCCTGAACCCTGAACCCTAAATTCGGAACCCTGAACCCTGAATTTGGAACCCTGAACCCTGAACCCTGAACCCAGAACCCTTAATTCGGGACCCTGAACCCTGAAATTGGAACCCTGAACCCTGAAATTGGAACCCTGAACCCTAAATTCCGAACCCAGAACCCTGAATTCGGAACCCTGAACCCTTAATTCAGAACCCTGAATTAAGAACCCGGAACCCTGAACCCTAATCCCTGAACCATGAATTTGGAACCCTGAATCCTGTACCCTGAACCCTGAACCCTTAATCCTATACCATGAACCCTGAACCCTGAATTCGGAACGCTGAATCCTGTACCCTGAACCCTGAATTCGGAACGCTGAACCCTTAATTCAGAACCCTGAACCCTAACCCCTGAACCCTGAATTTTGAACCCTAAATCCTGTACCCTGAACCCTGAACCCTAAACCCTTCATCCTGTAGCATGAACCCTGTACCCTAAATTCGGAACCATGAACCCTGAATTTTGAACCCTGAACCCTGAATTAAGAACCCTGATTTCGGAACCTTGAACCCTGAACCCTGAACCCTGAATCATGTACGCTGAACCCTGTTTTCGGAACCCTGAACCCTGAACTCGAAACCCTGAATTCGGAACCCTGAATCCTGTACCCTGAACCCTGATTTCGGAACCCTGAAACCGGAACCCTGAACTCTGAATTCGGAACCCTGAACCCTGAAATTGGAACCCTGAACCCTAAATTCGGAACCCTGAACCCTTAATTCAGAACCCTGAATTCAGAACCCTGAACCCTGAACCCTAATCCCTGAACCCTGAATTTGGAACCCTGAATCGTGTACCCTGAACCCTGAACCCTGAACCCTTAATCCTGTACCATGAACCCTGAACCCTGAATTCGGTACCCTGAATCCTGTACCCTGAACCCTAAATTCGGAACCCTGAATCCTGAATTTGGAACCCTGAACCCTAAATTCGGAACCCTGAATCCTGAATTTGGAACCCTGAACCCTGAATCCTCTACCCTGAACCCTGAATTAGGAACCCTGAACCCTGAATTAAGAACCCTGATTTCGGAACCATGAACCCTGAACCCTGAATCATGTACCCTGAACCCTGATCCCTGAACTCGAAACCCTGAATCCTGTACCCTGAACCCTAAATTCGGAACCCTGAACCCTGAATTTCGAACCCTGAACCCTGAATTCGGAACCCTGAACCCTGAATTAAGAACCCTGATTTCGGAACCCTGAACCCTGAACCCTGAACCCTGAACCCTGAATCATGTACCCTGAACCCTACATTCGGAACCTTGAACCCTGAATCCTGTACCCTGAACCCTGAATTCGGAACCCTGAACCCTGAATTTGGAACCCTGAACCCTGAATTCGGAACCCTGACCCTGAACCATGAACCCTGAATCATGTACCCTGAACCCTGAATTCGGAATCCTGAATCCTGAACTCGAAAACCTGAATTCGGAACCCTGAATCCTGTACCCTGAACCCTAAATTCGGAACCCTGAACCCTGAATCCTGTACCATGAACCCTGAATTCGGAACCCTGATCCCTGAATTTGGGACCCTGAACCATGAATTCGGAACTCTGAATCCTAAGTTAAGATCCCTAGTTTCGGAACCCTGAACCCTGAACCCTGAATCATGTACCCTGAACCCTGAATTCAGTACCCTGAACACTGAACTCGAAACCCTGAATTCGGAACCCTGAATCCTGTACCCTAAACCCTGAATTCGGAAACCTGAACCCTGAATTTGGAACCCTGAACCCTGAATTCGGAACCCTGAACCCTGAATTAAGAACCCTGATTTCGGAACCCTGAACCCTGAACTCTGAACCCTGAACCCTGAACCCTGAACCCTTAATTCGGAACCCTGAACCCTGAAATTGGAACCCTGAACCCTAAATTCCGAACCCAGAACCCTGAATTCGGAACCCTGAACCCTTAATTCAGAACCCTGAATTTAGAACCCGGAACCCTGAACACTAGTCCCTGAACCCTGAATTTGGAACCCTGAATCCTGTACCCTGAATCCTGAACCCTTAATCCTGTACCATGAACCCTAAACCCTCAATTCGGAACCCTGAATCCTATACCCTGAATCCTAAATTCGGAACCCTGAACCCTGAATTTGGAATCCTGAACCCTGAATTAAGAACCCTGATTTCGGAACCCTGAACCCTGAACCCTAAACCCTGAATCACGTACCCTGAACCATGTTTTCGGAACCCTGAACCCTGAACTCGAAACCCTGAATTCGGAACCCTGAATCCTGTACCCTGAACCCTGATTTCGGAACCCTGAACCCTGAACCCTGAACTCTGAACCCTGAACCCTTCATTCGGAACCCTGAACCCTGAAATTGGAACCCTGAACCCTGAATTCGGAACCCAGAACCCTGAATTCGAAACCCTGAACCCTTAATTCAGAACTTTGAATTCAGAACCCTGAACCCTGAATCCTGTACCCTGAACCCTGAATTCGGAACCCTGAACCCTGAATTAAGAACCCTGATTTCGGAACCCTGAAACCTGAACCCTGAATCATGTACTCTGAACCCTGAGTTCGGAACCCTGAACCCTGAACTCGAAACCCTGAATTCGGAACCCTGAGTCCTGTACCCTGAACCCTGAATTGGGAACCCTGAACCCTGAATTTGGAACCCTGAACCCTGAATTCGGAACCCTGAACCCTGAATTAAGAACCCTGATTCCGAAACCCTGAACCCTGAACCCTGAATCATGTACTCTGAACCCTGAGTTCGGAACCCTGAACCCTGAACTCGAAACCCTGAATTCGGAACCCTGAGTCCTGTACCCTGAACCCTGAATTGGGAACCCTGAACCCTGGAATTGGAACCCTGAACCCTAAATTCCGAACCCAGAACCCTGAATTCGGAACCCTGAACCTTTAATTCAGAACCCTGAATTCAGAACCCGGAACCCTGAACCCTAATCCCTGAACCCTGAATTTGGAACCCTGAATTCCGTACCCTGAACCCTGAACCCTTAATCTTGTACTATGAACCCTGAACCCTGAATTTGGAACCCTGAATCCTGTACCCTGAACCCTGAATTCGGAACCCTGAATTTGGAACCCTGAACCCTGAATTCGGAACCCTGCACCCTGAATTAAGAACTCTGATTTCGGAACCCTTAACCCTGAACCCTGAACCATGAATCATGTACTCTGAATTCTGTTTTCGAAACCCTGAA
Organism: Pachydiplax longipennis; assembly: GCA_036926295.1. NCBI lineage: Eukaryota > Metazoa > Arthropoda > Insecta > Odonata > Libellulidae > Pachydiplax > Pachydiplax longipennis. The sequence goes on along the minus strand of JAVFKF010000024.1, from coordinate 17,173,609 downwards.
CCCTGAACTCGAAACCCTGAATTCGGAACTTAGAATCCTGTACCCTGAACCCTAAATTCGGAACCCTGAACCCTGAATACTCTACCCTGAACCCTAAATTCGGAACCCTGAACCCTGAATTTGGATCCCTGAACCCTGAATTCGGAACCCTGAACCCTGAATTAAGAAACCTGATTTGGGAACCCTGAACCCTGAATCCTGAACCCTGAATCATGTACCCTGATCCCTGAATTCGGAACCCTGAACTCGAAACCCTGATTTCGGAACCCTGAATCCTGTACCCTGAACCCTAAATTCGGAACCCTGAAGCCTGAATCCTGTACCCTAAACCCTGAATACGGAACCCTGAACCCTGAATTTGGAATCCTGAACCCTGAATTCGGAACCCTGAACCCTGAATTAAGAACACTGATTTCGGAACACTGAACCCTGAACCCTGAACCCTGAACCCAGAACCCTTAATTCGGAACCCTGAACCCTGAACCCTTAATTGAGAACCCTGCACCCTGAATTAAGAACACTGATTTCGGAACCCTTAACCCTGAACCCTGAACCATGAATCAACTACCCTGAACCCTGTTTTCGGAACCCTGAAACCTGAACTCGAAACCCTGAATTCGGAACTTTGAATCCTGTACCCTGAACCCTAAATTCGGAACCCTGAACCCTGAATACTCTACCCTGAACCCTAAATTCGGAACCCTGAACCCTGAATTCAGAACCCTGCACCCTGAATTAAGAAATCTGATTTCGGAACCCTTAACCCTGAACCCTGAACCATGAATCATGTACCCTGAACCCTGTTTTCGGAACCCTGAACCCTGAATTCGGAACCCTGATCCCTTAATTCACAACCCTGAATTCAGAACCCTGAACCCTGAAACCTAATCCCTGAACCCTGAATTTGGAACCATAAATCCTGTACCCTGAACCCTGAACCCTTAATCCTGTACCATGAACCCTGAACCCTGAATTAAGAACCCTGATTTCTGAACCCTGAACCCTGAACCCTGAATCCTGTACCCTGAACCCTAAATTCGGAACCCTGAATCCTGTACCCTGAACCCACAACACTGATTCCTGTGCCCTGAACCCTGACCCCTGAATTTTGGACCCTAAACCCTGAATTTGGAACCCTGAACCCTGAATTCGGAACCCTGAACCCTGAATTAAGAACCCTGACTTCGGAACCCTGAACCCTGAACCCTGAATCATGTACCCTGAACCCGGAATTCGGTACCCTGAACCCTGAACTCGAAACCCTGAATTCGGAACCCTGAATCCTGTACCCTGAACCCTGAATTTGGAACCCTGAACCCTGAATTAAGAACCCTGATTTCGGAACCCTGAACCCTGAACTCTGAACTCTGAACCCTGAACAGTGAACTCTTAATTCGGAACCCTGAACCCTGAAATTGGAACCCTGAACCCTAAATTCCGAACCCAGAACCCTGAATTCGGAACCCTGAACCCTTAATTCAGAACCCTGAATTAAGAACCCGGAACCCTGAACCCTAATCCCTGAACCCTGAATTTGGAACCCTGAATCCTGTACCCTGAACCCTGAACTCTTAATCCTATACCATGAACCCTGAACCCTGAATTCGGAACGCTGAATCCTGTACCCTGAACCCTGAATTCGGAACGCTGAACCCTTAATTCAGAACCCTGAACCCTAACCCCTGAACCCTGAATTTGGAACCCTAAATCCTGTACCCTGAACCCTGAACCCTAAACCCTTAATCCTGTAGCATGAACCCTGTACCGTGAATTCGGAACCCTGAATCCTGTACCCTGAACCCTAAATTCGGAACCATGAACCCTGAAATTGGAACCCTGAACCCTAAATTCCGAACCCAGAACCCTGAATTCGGAACCCTGAACCCTTAATTTAGAACCCTGAATTCAGAACCCGGAACCCTGAACCCTAATCCCTGAACCCTGAATTTGGAACCCTGAATTCTGTACCCTGAACCCTGAACCCTTAATCTTGTACCATGAACCCTGAACCCTGAATTCGGAACCCTGAATCCTGTACCCTGAACCCTGAATTCGGAACCCTTAATTTGGAACCCTGAACCCTGAATTCAGAACCCTGCACCCTGAATTAAGAACTCTGATTTCGGAACCCTTAACCCTGAACCCTGAACCATGAATCATGTACCCTGAACCCTGTTTTCGGAACCCTGAACCCTGACCTCGAAACCCTAAACTCGGAACTTTGAATCCTGTACCCTGAACCCTAAATTCGGAACCCTGAACCCTGAATACTCTACCCTGAACCCTAAATTCGGAACCCTGAACCCTGAATTTGGATCCCTGAACCCAGTATTCGGAACCCTGAACCCTGAATTAAGAACCCTGATTTGGGAACCCTGAACCCTGAATCTTGAACCCTGAATCATGTACCCTGATCCCTGAATTCGGAACCCTGAACTCGAAACCCTGATTTCGGAACCCTGAATCCTGTACCCTGAACCCTAAATTCGGAACCCTGAAGCCTGAATCCTGTACCCTAAACCCTGAATACGGAACCCTAAACCCTGAATTTGGAATCATGAACCCTGAATTCGGAACTCTGAACCATGAATTAAGAACCCTGATTTCGGAACCCTGAACCCTGAACCCTAAATTCGGAACCCTGAACCCTGAATTTGGAACCCTGAACCCTGAACCCTGAACCCTGAACCCAGAACCCTTAATTCGGAACCCTGAACCCTGAAATTGTAACCCTGAACCCTGAAATTGGAACCCTGAACCCTAAATTCCGAACCCAGAACCCTGAATTCGGAACCCTGAACCCTTAATTCAGAACCCTGAATTAAGAACCCGGAACCCTGAACCCTAATCCCTGAACCCTGAATTCGGAACGCTGAATCCTGTACCCTGAACCCTGAATTCGGAACGCTGAGCCCTTAATTCAGAACCCTGAACCCTAACCCCTGAACCATGAATTTTGAACCCTAAATCCTGAATTAAGAACCCTGATTTCGGAACCTTGAACCCTGAACCCTGATTCCTGAATCATGTACGCTGAACCCTGTTTTCGGAACCCTGAACCCTGAACTCGAAACCCTGAATTCGGAACCCTGAATCCTGTACCCTGAACCCTGATTTCGGAACCCTGAAACCGGAACCCTGAACTCTGAATTCGGAACCCTGAACCCTGAAATTGGAACCCTGAACCCTGAATTGGGAACCCTGAACCCTTAATTCAGAACCCTGAATTCAGAACCCTGAACCCTGAACCCTAATCCCTGAACCCTGAATTTGGAACCCTGAATCGTGTACCCTGAACCCTGAACCCTGAACCCTTAATCCTGTACCATGAACCCTGAACCCTGAATTCGGTACCCTGAATCCTGTACCCTGAACCCTAAATTCGGAACCCTGAATCCTGAATTTGGAACCCTGAACCCTAAATTCGGAACCCTGAATCCTGAATTAAGAACCCTGAATTTGGGACCCTGAACCATGAATTCGGAACTCTGAATCCTAAGTTAAGATCCCTAGTTACGGAACCCTGAACCCTGAACCCTGAATCATGTACCCTGAACCCTGAATTCAGTACCCTGAACACTGAACTCAAAACCCTGAATTCGGAACCCTGAATCCTGTACCCTGAACCCTGAATTCGGAAACCTGAACCCTGAATTTGGAACCCTGAACCCTGAATTCGGAACCCTGAACCCTGAATTAAGAACCCTGATTTCGGAACCCTGAACCCTGAACTCTGAACCCTGAACCCTGAACCCTTAATTCGGAACCCTGAACCCTGAAATTGGAACCCTGAACCCTAAATTCCGAACCCAGAACCCTGAATTCGGAACCCTGAACCCTTAATTCAGAACCCTGAATTTAGAACCCGGAACCCTGAACACTAAACCCTGAACCCTGAATTTGGAACCCTGAATCCTGAACCCTGAACCCAGAACCCTTAATCCTGTACCATGAACCCTAAACCCTCAATTCGGAACCCTGAATCCTATACCCTGAATCCTAAATTCGGAATCCTGAACAATGAATTTGGAATCCTGAACCCTGAATTTAGAACCCTGATTTCGGAACCCTGAACCCTGAACCCTAAACCCTGAATCACGTACCCTGAACCATGTTTTCGGAACCCTGAACCCTGAACTCGAAACCCTGAATTCGGAACCCTGAATCCTGTACCCTGAACCCTGATTTCGGAACCCTGAACCCTGAACCCTGAATTCTGAACCCTGAACCATTAATTCGGAACCCTGAACCCTGAAATTGGAACCCTGAACCCTGAATTCGGAACCCAGAACCCTGAATTCGGAACCCTGAACCCTTAATTCAGAACTTTGAATTCAGAACCCTGAACCCTGAATCCTGTACCCTGAACCCTGAATTCGGAACCCTGAACCCTGAATTAAGAACCCTGATTTCGGAACCCTGAACCCTGAACCCTGAATCATGTACTCTGAACCCTGAGTTCGGAACCCTGAACCCTGAACTCGAAACCCTGAATTCGGAACCCTGAGTCCTGTACCCTGAACCCTAAATTCGGAACCCTGAAGCCTGAATCCTGTACCCTAAACCCTGAATACGGAACCCTGAACCCTGGATTTGGAATCCTGAACCCTGAATTCGGAACCCTGAACCCTGAATTAAGAACACTGATTTCGGAACACTGAACCCTGAACCCTGAACCCTGAACCCAGAACCCTTAATTCGGAACCCTGAACCCTGAACCCTTAATTGAGAACCCTGCACCCTGAATTAAGAACACTGATTTCGGAACCCTTAACCCTGAACCCTGAACCATGAATCAACTACCCTGAACCCTGTTTTCGGAACCCTGAAACCTGAACTCGAAACCCTGAATTCGGAACTTTGAATCCTGTACCCTGAACCCTAAATTCGGAACCCTGAACCCTGAATACTCTACCCTGAACCCTAAATTCGGAACCCTGAACCCTGAATTCAGAACCCTGCACCCTGAATTAAGAAATCTGATTTCGGAACCCTTAACCCTGAACCCTGAACCATGAATCATGTACCCTGAACCCTGTTTTCGGAACCCTGAACCCTGAATTCGGAACCCTGATCCCTTAATTCACAACCCTGAATTCAGAACCCTGAACCCTGAAACCTAATCCCTGAACCCTGAATTTGGAACCATAAATCCTGTACCCTGAACCCTGAACCCTTAATCCTGTACCATGAACCCTGAACCCTGAATTAAGAACCCTGATTTCTGAACCCTGAACCCTGAACCCTGAATCCTGTACCCTGAACCCTAAATTCGGAACCCTGAATCCTGTACCCTGAACCCACAACACTGATTCCTGTGCCCTGAACCCTGATACCTGAATTTTGGACCCTAAACCCTGAATTTGGAACCCTGAACCCTGAATTCGGAACCCTGAACCCTGAATTAAGAACCCTGACTTCGGAACCCTGAACCCTGAACCCTGAACCCTGAATTTGGAACCCTGAATTCTGTACCCTGAACCCTGAACCCTTAATCTTGTACCATGAACCCTGAACCCTGAATTCGGAACCCTGAATCCTGTACCCTGAACCCTGAATTCGGAACCCTTAATTTGGAACCCTGAACCCTGAATTCAGAACCCTGTACCCTGAACCCGGAATTCGGTACCCTGAACCCTGAACTCGAAACCCTGAATTCAGAACCCTGAATCCTGTACCCTGAACCCTGAATTTGGAACCCTGAACCCTGAATTAAGAACCCTGATTTCGGAACCCTGAACCCTGAACTCTGAACTCTGAACCCTGAACAGTGAACTCTTAATTCGGAACCCTGAACCCTGAAATTGGAACCCTGAACCCTAAATTCCGAACCCAGAACCCTGAATTCGGAACCCTGAACCCTTAATTCAGAACCCTGAATTAAGAACCCGGAACCCTGAACCCTAATCCCTGAACCCTGAATTTGGAACCCTGAATCCTGTACCCGGAACCCTGAACTCTTAATCCTATACCATGAACCCTGAACCCTGAATTCGGAACGCTGAATCCTATACCCTGAACCCTGAATTCGGAATGCTGAACCCTTAATTCAGAACCCTGAACCCTAACCCCTGAACCCTGAATTTGGAACCCTTAATCCTGTACCCTGAACCCTGAACCCTAAACCCTTAATCCTGTAGCATGAACCCTGTACCGTGAATTCGGAACCCTGAATCCTGTACCCTGAACCCTAAATTCGGAACCATGAACCCTGAAATTGGAACCCTGAACCCTAAATTCCGAACCCAGAACCCTGAATTCGGAACCCTGAACCCTTAATTTAGAACCCTGAATTCAGAACCCGGAACCCTGAACCCTAATCCCTGAACCCTGAATTTGGAACCCTGAATTCTGTACCCTGAACCCTGAACCCTTAATCTTGTACCATGAACCCTGAACCCTGAATTCGGAACCCTGAATCCTGTACCCTGAACCCTGAATTCGGAACCCTTAATTTGGAACCCTGAACCCTGAATTCAGAACCCTGCACCCTGAATTAAGAACTCTGATTTCGGAACCCTTAACCCTGAACCCTGAACCATGAATCATGTACCCTGAACCCTGTTTTCGGAACCCTGAACCCTGACCTCGAAACCCTAAACTCGGAACTTTGAATCCTGTACCCTGAACCCTTAATTCGGAACCCTGAACCCTGAATACTCTACCCTGAACCCTAAATTCGGAACCCTGAACCCTGAATTTGGATCCCTGAACCCAGAATTCGGAACCCTGAACCCTGAATTAAGAACCCTGATTTGGGAACCCTGAACCCTGAATCTTGAACCCTGAATCATGTACCCTGATCCCTGAATTCGGAACCCTGAACTCGAAACCCTGATTTCGGAACCCTGAATCCTGTACCCTGAACCCTAAATTCGGAACCCTGAAGCCTGAATCCTGTACCCTAAACCCTGAATACGGAACCCTAAACCCTGAATTTGGAATCATGAACCCTGAATTCGGAACTCTGAACCATGAATTAAGAACCCTGATTTCGGAACCCTGAACCCTGAACCCTAAATTCGGAACCCTGAACCCTGAATTTGGAACCCTGAACCCTGAACCCTGAACCCAGAACCCTTAATTCGGAACCCTGAACCCTGAAATTGGAACCTTGAACCCTGAAATTGGAACCCTGAACCCTAAATTCCGAACCCAGAACACGGAATTCGGAACCCTGAACCCTTAATTCAGAACCCTGAATTAAGAACCCGGAACCCTGAACCCTAATCCCTGAACCCTGAATTCGGAACGCTGAATCCTGTACCCTGAACCCTGAATTCGGAACGCTGAGCCCTTAATTCAGAACCCTGAACCCTAACCCCTGAACCCTGAATTTTGAACCCTAAATCCTGTACCCTGAACCCTGAACCCTAAACCCTTCATCCTGTAGCATGAACCCTGTACCCTGAATTCGGAACCCTGAATCCTGTACCCTGAACCCTAAATTCGGAACCATGAACCCTGAATTTTGAACCCTGAACCCTGAATTAAGAACCCTGATTTCGGAACCTTGAACCCTAAACCCTGATTCCTGAATCATGTACGCTGAACCCTGTTTTCGGAACCCTGAACCCTGAACTCGAAACCCTGAATTCGGAACCCTGAATCCTGTACCCTGAACCCTGATTTCGGAACCCTGAAACCGGAACCCTGAACTCTGAATTCGGAACCCTGAACCCTGAAATTGGAACCCTGAACCCTGAATTGGGAACCCTGAACCCTTAATTCAGAACCCTGAATTCAGAACCCTGAACCCTGAACCCTAATCCCTGAACCCTGAATTTGGAACCCTGAATCGTGTACCCTGAACCCTGAACCCTGAACCCTTAATCCTGTACCATGAACCCTGAACCCTGAATTCGGTACCCTGAATCCTGTACCCTGAACCCTAAATTCGGAACCCTGAATCCTGAATTTGGAACCCTGAACCCTAAATTCGGAACCCTGAATCCTGAATTTGGAACCCTGAACCCTGAATCCTCTACCCTGAACCCTGAATTAGGAACCCTGAACCCTGAATTTGGATCCCTGAACCCTGAATTTGAAACCCTGAACCCTGAATTAAGAACCCTGATTTCGGAACCATGAACCCTGAACCCTGAATCATGTACCCTGAACCCTGAACCCTGAACTCGAAACCCTGAATCCTGTACCCTGAACCCTAAATTCAGAACCCTGAACCCTGAATTTGGAACCCTGAACCCTGAATTCGGAACCCTGAACCCTGAATTAAGAACCCTGATTTCGGAACCCTGAACCCTGAACCCTGAACCCTGAATCATGTACCCTGAACCCTACATTCGGAACCTTGAACCCTGAATCCTGTACCCTGAACCCTGAATTCGGAACCCTGAACCCTGAATTTGGAACCCTGAACCCTGAATTCGGAACCCTGAACCCTGACACATGAACCCTGAATCATGTACCCTGAACCTTGAATTCGGAATCCTGAATCCTGAACTCGAAACCCTGAATTCGGAACCCTGAATCCTGTACCCTGAACCCTAAATTCGGAACCCTGAACCCTGAATCCTGTACCCTGAACCCTGAATTAAGAACCCTGATTTCGGAACCCTGAACCCTGAACTCTGAACCCTGAACCCTGAACCCTTAATTCGGAACCCTGAACCCTGAAATTGGAACCCTGAACCCTAAATTCCGAACCCAGAACCCTGAATTCGGAACCCTGAACCCTTAATTCAGAACCCTGAATTTAGAACCCGGAACCCTGAACACTAAACCCTGAACCCTGAATTTGGAACCCTAAATCCTGAACCCTGAACCCTGAACCCTTAATCCTGTACCATGAACCATAAACCCTCAATTCGGAACCCTGAATCCTATACCCTGAATCCTAAATTCGGAACCCTGAACCCTGAATTTGGAATCCTGAACCCTGAATTTAGAACCCTGATTTCGGAACCCTGAACCCTGAACCCTAAACCCTGAATCACGTACCCTGAACCATGTTTTCGGAACCCTGAACCCTGAACTCGAAACCCTGAATTCGGAACCCTGAATCCTGTACCCTGAACCCTGATTTCGGAACCCTGAACCCTGAACCCTGAACTCTGAACCCTGAACCATTAATTCGGAACCCTGAACCCTGAAGTTGGAACCCTGAACCCTGAATTCGGAACCCAGAACCCTGAATTCGGAACCCTGAACCCTTAATTCAGAACTTTGAATTCAGAACCCTGAACCCTGAATCCTGTACCCTGAACCCTGAATTCGGAACCCTGAACCCTGAATTAAGAACCCTGATTTCGGAACCCTGAACCCTGAACCCTGAATCATGTACTCTGAACCCTGAGTTCGGAACCCTGAACCCTGAACTCGAAACCCTGAATTCGGAACCCTGAGTCCTGTACCCTGAACCCTAAATTCGGAACCCTGAAGCCTGAATCCTGTACCCTAAACCCTGAATACGGAACCCTGAACCCTGAATTTGGAATCCTGAACCCTGAATTCGGAACCCTGAACCCTGAATTAAGAACACTGATTTCGGAACACTGAACCCTGAACCCTGAACCCTGAACCCAGAACCCTTAATTCGGAACCCTGAACCCTGAACCCTTAATTGAGAACCCTGCACCCTGAATTAAGAACACTGATTTCGGAACCCTTAACCCTGAACCCTGAACCATTTACAACTACCCTGAACCCTGTTTTCGGAACCCTGAAACCTGAACTCGAAACCCTGAATTCGGAACTTTGAATCCTGTACCCTGAACCCTAAATTCGGAACCCTGAACCCTGAATACTCTACCCTGAACCCTAAATTCGGAACCCTGAACCCTGAATTCAGAACCCTGCACCCTGAATTAAGAAATCTGATTTCGGAACCCTTAACCCTGAACCCTGAACCATGAATCATGTACCCTGAACCCTGTTTTCGGAACCCTGAACCCTGAATTCGGAACCCTGATCCCTTAATTCACAACCCTGAATTCAGAACCCTGAACCCTGAAACCTAATCCCTGAACCCTGAATTTGGAACCATAAATCCTGTACCCTGAACTCTGAACCCTTAATCCTGTACCATGAACCCTGAACCCTGAATTAAGAACCCTGATTTCTGAACCCTGAACCCTGAACCCTGAATCCTGTACCCTGAACCCTAAATTCGGAACCCTGAATCCTGTACCCTGAACCCACAACACTGATTCCTGTGCCCTGAACCCTGACCCCTGAATTTTGGACCCTAAACCCTGAATTTGGAACCCTGAACCCTGAATTCGGAACCCTGAACCCTGAATTAAGAACCCTGACTTCGGAACCCTGAACCCTGAACCCTGAATCATGTACCCTGAACCCGGAATTCGGTACCCTGAACCCTGAACTCGAAACCCTGAATTCGGAACCCTGAATCCTGTACCCTGAACCCTGAATTTGGAACCCTGAACCCTGAATTAAGAACCCTGATTTCGGAACCCTGAACCCTGAACTCTGAACTCTGAACCCTGAACAGTGAACTCTTAATTCGGAACCCTGAACCCTGAAATTGGAACCCTGAACCCTAAATTCCGAACCCAGAACCCTGAATTCGGAACCCTGAACCCTTAATTCAGAACCCTGAATTAAGAACCCGGAACCCTGAACCCTAATCCCTGAACCCTGAATTTGGAACCCTGAATCCTGTACCCTGAACCCTGAACTCTTAATCCTATACCATGAACCCTGAACCCTGAATTCGGAACGCTGAATCCTGTACCCTGAACCCTGAATTCGGAATGCTGAACCCTTAATTCAGAACCCTGAACCCTAACCCCTGAACCCTGAATTTGGAACCCTAAATCCTGTACCCTGAACCCTGAACCCTATACCCTTAATCCTGTAGCATGAACCCTGTACCGTGAATTCGGAACCCTGAATCCTGTACCCTGAACCCTAAATTCGGAACCATGAACCCTGAAATTGGAACGCTGAACCCTAAATTCCGAACCCAGAACCCTGAATTCGGAACCCTGAACCCTTAATTTAGAACCCTGAATTCAGAACCCGGAACCCTGAACCCTAATCCCTGAACCCTGAATTTGGAACCCTGAATTCTGTACCCTGAACCCTGAACCCTTAATCTTGTACCATGAACCCTGAACCCTGAATTCGGAACCCTGAATCCTGTACCCTGAACCCTGAATTCGGAACCCTTAATTTGGAACCCTGAACCCTGAATTCAGAACCCTGCACCCTGAATTAAGAACTCTTATTTCGGAACCCTTAACCCTGAACCCTGAACCATGAATCATGTACCCTGAACCCTGTTTTCGGAACCCTGAACCCTGACCTCGAAACCCTAAACTCGGAACTTTGAATCCTGTACGCTGAACCCTAAATTCGGAACCCTGAACCCTGAATACTCTACCCTGAACCCTAAATTCGGAACCCTGAACCCTGAATTTGGATCCCTGAACCCAGAATTCGGAACCCTGAACCCTGAATTAAGAACCCTGATTTGGGAACCCTGAACCCTGAATCTTGAACCCTGAATCATGTACCCTGATCCCTGAATTCGGAACCCTGAACTCGAAACCCTGATTTCGGAACCCTGAATCCTGTACCCTGAACCCTAAATTCGGAACCCTGAAGCCTGAATCCTGTACCCTAAACCCTGAATACGGAACCCTAAACCCTGAATTTGGAATCATGAACCCTGAATTCGGAACTCTGAACCATGAATTAAGAACCCTGATTTCGGAACCCTGAACCCTGAACCCTAAATTCGGAACCCTGAACCCTGAATTTGGAACCCTGAACCCTGAACCCTGAACCCTGAACCCAGAACCCTTAATTCGGAACCCTGAACCCTGAAATTGGAACCCTGAACCCTGAAATTGGAACCCTGAACCCTAAATTCCGAACCCAGAACCCTGAATTCGGAACCCTGAACCCTTAATTCAGAACCCTGAATTAAGAACCCGGAACCCTGAACCCTAATCCCTGAACCCTGAATTCGGAACGCTGAATCCTGTACCCTGAACCCTGAATTCGGAACGCTGAGCCCTTAATTCAGAACCCTGAACCCTAACCCCTGAACCCTGAATTTTGAACCCTAAATCCTGTACCCTGAACCCTGAACCCTAAACCCTTCATCCTGTAGCATGAACCCTGTACCCTGAATTCGGAACCCTGAATCCTGTACCCTGAACCCTAAATTCGGAACCATGAACCCTGAATTTTGAACCCTGAACCCTGAATTAAGAACCCTGATTTCGGAACCTTGAACCCTGAACCCTGAACCCTGAATCATGTACGCTGAACCCTGTTTTCGGACCCTGTACCCTGAACTCGAAACCCTGAATTCGGAACCCTGAATCCTGTACCCTGAACCCTGATTTCGGAACCCTGAAACCGGAACCCTGAACTCTGAATTCGGAACCCTGAACCCTGAAATTGGAACCCTGAACCCTGAATTCGGAACCCTGAACCCTTAATTCAGAACCCTGAATTCAGAACCCTGAACCCTGAACCCTAATCCCTGAACCCTGAATTTGGAACCCTGAATCGTGTACCCTGAACCCTGAACCCTGAACCCTTAATCCTGTACCATGAACCCTGAACCCTGAATTCGGTACCCTGAATCCTGTACCCTGAACCCTAAATTCGGAACCCTGAATCCTGAATTTGGAACCCTGAACCCTAAATTCGGAACCCTGAATCCTGAATTTGGAACCCTGAACCCTGAATCCTCTATCCTGAACCCTGAATTAGGATCCCTGAACCCTGAATTTGGATCCCTGAACCCTGAATTTGAAACCCTGAACCCTGATTTCGGAACCATGAACCCTGAACCCTGAATCATGTACCCTGAACCCTGAACCCTGAACTCGAAACCCTGAATCCTGTACCCTGAACCCTAAATTCAGAACCCTGAACCCTGAATTTGGAACCCTGAACCCTGAATTCGGAACCCTGAACCCTGAATTAAGAACCCTGATTTCGGAACCCTGAACCCTGAACCCTGAACCCTGAATCATGTACCCTGAACCCTACATTCGGAACCTTGAACCCTGAATCCTGTACCCTGAACCCTGAATTCGGAACCCTGAACCCTGAATTTGGAACCCTGAACCCTGAATTCGGAACCCTGAACCCTGACACATGAACCCTGAATCATGTACCCTGAACCTTGAATTCGGAATCCTGAATCCTGAACTCGAAACCCTGAATTCGGAACCCTGAATCCTGTACCCTGAACCCTAAATTCGGAACCCTGAACCCTGAATCCTGTACCCTGAACCCTGAATTCGGAACCCTGATTTCTGAATTTGGGACCCTGAACCATGAATTCGGAACTCTGAATCCTAAGTTAAGATCCCTAGTTAAGGAACCCTGAACCCTGAACCCTGAATCATGTACCCTGAACCCTGAATTCAGTACCCTGAACACTGAACTCAAAACCCTGAATTCGGAACCCTGAATCCTGTACCCTGAACCCTGAATTCGGAAACCTGAACCCTGAATTTGGAACCCTGAACCCTGAATTCGGAACCCTGAACCCTGAATTAAGAACCCTGATTTCGGAACCCTGAACCCTGAACTCTGATCCCTGAACCCTGAACCCTTAATTCGGAACCCTGAACCCTGAAATTGGAACCCTGAACCCTAAATTCCGAACCCAGAACCCTGAATTCGGAACCCTGAACCCTTAATTCAGAACCCTGAATTTAGAACCCGGAACCCTGAACACTAAACCCTGAACCCTGAATTTGGAACCCTGAATCCTGAACCCTGAACCCTGAACCCTTAATCCTGTACCATGAACCCTAAACCCTCAATTCGGAACCCTGAATCCTATACCCTGAATCCTAAATTCGGAACCCTGAACCCTGAATTTGGAATCCTGAACCCTGAATTTAGAACCCTGATTTCGGAACCCTGAACCCTGAACCCTAAACCCTGAATCACGTACCCTGAACCATGTTTTCGGAACCCTGAACCCTGAACTCGAAACCCTGAATTCGGAACCCTGAATCCTGTACCCTGAACCCTGATTTCGGAACCCTGAACCCTGAACCCTGAACTCTGAACCCTGAACCATTAATTCGGAACCCTGAACCCTGAAATTGGAACCCTGAACCCTGAATTCGGAACCCAGAACCCTGAATTCGGAACCCTGAACCCTTAATTCAGAACTTTGAATTCAGAACCCTGAACCCTGAATCCTGTACCCTGAACCCTGAATTCGGAACCCTGAACCCTGAATTAAGAACCCTAATTTCGGAACCCTGAACCCTGAACCCTGAATCATGTACTCTGAACCCTGAGTTCGGAACCCTGAACCCTGAACTCGAAACCCTGAATTCGGAACCCTGAGTCCTGTACCCTGAACCCTGAATTGGGAACCCTGAACCCTGAATTTGGAACCCTGAACCCTGAATTCGGAACCCTGAACCCTAAATTAAGAACCCTGATTCCGAAACCCTGAACCCTGAACCCTGAACTCTGAACCTTGAACCCTACATTCGGAACCCTGGAATTGGAACCCTGAACCCTAAATTCCGAACCCAGAACCCTGAATTCGGAACCCTGAACCCTTAATTCAGAACCCTGAATTCAGAACCCGGAACCCTGAACCCTAATCCCTGAACCCTGAATTTGGAACCCTGAATTCCGTACCCTGAACCCTGAACCCTTAATCTTGTACCCTGAACCCTGAACCCTGAATTCGGAACCCTGAATCCTGTACCCTGAACCCTGAATTCGGAACCCTGAATTTGGAACCCTGAACCCTGAATTCAGAACCCTGCACCCTGAATTAAGAACTCTGATTTCGGAACCCTTAACCCTGAACCCTGAACCATGAATCATGTACCCTGAACCCTGTTTTCGGAACCCTGAACCCTGAACTCGAAACCCTGAATTCGGAACTTTGAATCCTGTACCCTGAACCCTAAATTAGGAACCCTGAACCCTGAATACTCTACCCTGAACCCTAAATTCGGAACCCTGAACCCTGAATTTGGATCCCTGAACCCTGAATTCGGAACCCTGAACCCTGAATTAAGAACCCTGATTTCGGAACCCTGAACCCTGAACCCTGAATCCTGTACCCTGAACCCTAAATTCGGAACCAAGAACCCTGAATCCTGTACCCTAAACCCTGAATACGGAACCCTGAATCCTGAATTTGGAACCCTGAACCCTGAATTCGGAACTCTGAACCCTGAATTAAGAACCCTAATTTCGGAACCCTGAACCCTGAATTCGGAACCCTGAACCCTGAACTCTGAACCGTGAACTCTGTACCCTGAACCCTTAATTCGGTACCCTGAACCCTGAATTCGGAACCCAGAACACTGAATTCGGAACCCTGAACCCTTAATTCAGAACCCTGAATTCAGAAGCCTGAACCCTGAACCATAATCCCTGAACCCTGAATTTGGAACCCTGAATCCTGTACCCTAAACCCTGATCCCTGAACCCTTAATCCTGTACCATGAACCCTGAACCCTGAATTCGGAACCCTTAATCCTGTACCCTGAACCATAAATTCGGAACCCTGAATCCTGAATTTGGAACCCTGAACCCTAAATTCGGAACCCTGAACCCTGAACCCTGAATCATGTACCCTGAACCCTGAATTCGGAACCCTGAACTCTGAACCCGAAACCCTGAATTCGGAAGCCTGAATCCTGTACCCTGTACCCTAAATTCGGAACCTTGAACCCTGAATCCTGTACCCTGAACCCTAAATTCGGAACCCTGAACCCTGAATTTGCAACCCTGAACCCTGAATTTGCAACCCTGAACCCTGAATTAAGAACCCTGATTTCGGAATCCTGAACCCTGAACCCTGAACCCTGAATCATTTACCCTGAACCCTAAACCCTGTACTTGAAACCCTGAATTCGGAACCCTGAATCCTGTACCCTGAACCGGAAATTCGGAACTCTGAACCCTGAATTTGGAACCCTGAACCCTGAACCCTGAATCATGTACCCTGAACTCTGAATTCGGAACTCTGAACCCTGAACTCGAAACCCTGAATTCGGAACCATGAATCTTGTACCCTGAACCCTACATTCGGAACCCTGAACCCTGAATTTGGAACCCTGAACCCTGAATTCGGAACCCTGAACACTGAATTAAGAACCCTGATTTCGGAACCCTGAAACCTGAACCCTGAACCCTGAATCATGTACCCTGAACCCTGAATTCGGAACCCTGAACTCAAAACCCTGAATTCGGAACCCTGAATCCTGTACCCTGAACCCTGAACCCTGAACCCTTAATCCTGTACCATGAACCCTGAACCCTGAATTAGAAACCCTGAACCCAGAACTCGAAACCGTGAATTCGGAACCCTGAATCCTGTACCCTGAACCCTAAATACGGAACCTTGAACCCTGAATTTGGAACCCTGAAGCCTGAGTTCGGAACCCTGAACCCTGAATTAAGAACCCTGATTTTGGAACCCTGAACCCTGAACCCTGAATCATGTACTCTGAACCCT
This sequence comes from Pachydiplax longipennis, assembly GCA_036926295.1. NCBI lineage: Eukaryota > Metazoa > Arthropoda > Insecta > Odonata > Libellulidae > Pachydiplax > Pachydiplax longipennis. Next base: position 17,157,150 of record JAVFKF010000024.1, on the reverse strand, counting down.
GTTTTCGGAACCCTGAACCCTGAACTCGAAACCCTGAATTCGGAACCCTGAATCCTGTACCCAGAACCCTAAATTCGGAACCCTGAACCCTGAATCCTCTACCCTGAACCCTAAATTCGGAACCCTGAACCCTGAATTTGGAACCCTGAACCCTGAACTCTGAACTCTGAACCCTTAATTCGGAACCCTGAACCCTGAAATTGGAACCCTGAACCCTGAATTTGGAACCCTGACCCCTGAATTCGGAACCCTGAACCCTTAATTCACAACCCTGAATTCAGAACCCTGAACCCTGAACCCTAATCCCTGAACCATGAATTTGGAACCCTAAATCCTGTACCCTGAACCCTAAATTCGGAACCCTGAATCCTGTACCCTGAAGCCACAACCCTGATTCCTGTACCCTGAACCCTGACCCCTGAATTCGGAACCCTGAACCCTGAATTTGGAACCCTGAACCCTGAACCCTGAACCCTGAATCATGTACCCTGAACCCTGAATTCGGAACCCTGAACCCTGAAATTGGAACCCTGAACCCTAAATTCCGAACCCAGAACCCTGAATTCGGAACCCTGTACCCTTAATTTAGAACCCTGAATTCAGAACCCGGAACCCTGAACCCTTAATCCCGTACCATGAACCCTGAACCCTGAATTCGGAACCCTGAATCCTGTACCCTGAACCCTGAATTCGGAACCCTGAACCCTGAATTAAGAACCCTGATTTCGGAACCCAGAACCCTGAACCCTGAATCATGTACCCTGAACCCTGAATTCGGAACCCTGAACCCTGAACTCGAAACCCTGAATTCGGAACCATGAACCCTAATCCCTGAACCCTGAATTTGGAACCCTGAATTCTGTACCCTGAACCCTGAACCCTTAATCTTGTACCATGAACCCTGAACCCTGAATTCGGAACCCTGAATCCTGTACCCTGAACCATGAATTCGGAACCCTGAATTTGGAACCCTGAACCCTAAATTCAGAACCCTGCACCCTGAATTAAGAACTCTGATTTCGGAACCCTTAACCCTGAACCCTGAACCATGAATCATGTACCCTGAACCCTGAATTCGGAACCCTGAATCCTGTACCCTGAACCATGAATTCGGAACCCTGAATTTGGAACCCTGAACCCTAAATTCAGAACCCTGCACCCTGAATTAAGAACTCTGATTTCGGAACCCTTAACCCTGAACCCTGAACCATGAATCATGTACCCTGAACCCTGTTTTCGGAACCCTGAACCCTGAACTCGAAACCCTGAATTCGGAACTTTGAATCCTGTACCCTGAACCCTAAATTCGGAACCCTGAACCCTGAATACTCTACCCTGAACCCTAAATTCGGAACCCTGAACCCTGAATTTGGATCCCTGAACCCTGAATTCGGAACCCTGATCCCTGAATTAAGAACCCTGATTTGGGAACCCTGAACCCTGAATCCTGAACCCTGAATCATATACCCTGATCCCTGAATTCGGAACCCTGATTTCGGAATCCTGAATCCTGTACCCTGAACCCTAAATTCGGAACCCTGAAGCCTGAATCCTGTACCCTAAACCCTGAATACGGAACCCTGAACCCTGAATTTGGAATCCTGAACCCTGAATTTGGAAATCTGAACCCTGAATTAAGAACCCTGATTTCGGAACCCTGAACCCTGAACCCTAAATTCGGAACCCTGAACCCTGAATTTGGAACCCTGAACCCTGAATTCGGAACCCTGAACCCTGAATTAAGAACATTGATTTCGGAACACTGAACCCTGAACCCTGAACCCTGAACCCAGAACCCTTAATTCGGAACCCTGAACCCTGAAATTGGAACCCTGAACCCTGAATTCGGAACACAGAACCCTGAATTCGGAACCCTGAACCCTTAATTCACTACCCTGAATTCAGAACCCTGAACCCTGAACCCTAATCCCTGAACCCTGAATTTGGAACCATAAATCCTGTACCCTGAACCCTGAACCCTTAATCCTGTACCATGAACCCTGAACCCTGAATTCGGAACCCTGAATGCTGTACCCTGAACCCTAAATTCGGAACCCTGAACCCTGAATTAAGAATCCTGATTTCGGAACCCTGAACCCTGAACCCTGAATCATGTACTCGGAACCCTGAACCCTGAATCCTGTACCTTGAATCCTGAATTCGGAACCCTGATCCCTGAATCTGGAACCCTGAACCCTGTATTCGGAATCCTGAACCCTGAACTCTGAACCCTGAATCATGTACCCTGAACCCTGAACCCTGAACACGAAACCCTAAATCCTGTACCCAGAACTCTTAATTCGGAACCCTGAACCCTGAATTTTTAACCCTGAACCCTGAATTCGGAACTCTGAACCCTGAATTAAGAACCCTGATTTCGGAACCCTGAACCCTGAACCCTGAATTCGGAACCCTGAACCCTGAATTCGGAACCCTGAACCCTTAATTTGGAACCCTGAACCCCGAATTCGGAACCCTGAACCCTGAATTAAGAACCCTGATTTCGGAACCCTGAACCCTGAACCCTGAACCCTGAACTCTGAACCCTGAACCCTTAATTCGGAACCCTGAACCCTGAAATTGGAACCCTGAACCCTGAATTCGGAACCCTGGCCCCTTAATTCAGAACCCTGAATTCAGAACCCTGAACCCTGAACCCTGATCCCTGAACCCTGAATTTGGAACCCTAAATCCTTTACCCTGAACCCTGAACCCTTAATCCTGTACCATGAACCCTGAACCCTGAATTCGGAACCCTGAATCCTGTACCCTGAACCCTAAATTCGGAACCCTGAATCCTGAATTTGGAACCCTGAACTCTAAATTCGGAACCCTGAACCCTGAATTAAGAATCCTGATTTCAGAACCCTGAACCCTGAACCCTGAACCCTGATTCATGTACCCTGAACCCTGAATCCTGTACCCTGTACCCTAAATTCGGAACCCTGAACCCAGAATCCTGTACCCTGAACCCTGAATTCGGAACCCTGAACCCTGAATTTGGAACCCCGAACCCTGAATTTGAAACCCTGAACCCTGAATTAAGAACCCTGACTTCGGAATACTGAACCCTGAACCCTGAATTCAGAACCCTGAACCCTGAACTCGAAACCCTGAATTCGGAACCCTGAATCTTGTACCCTGAACCCTACATTCGGAACCCTGAACCCTGAATCCTGTACCCTGAACCCTGAATTCTGAACCTTGAACCCTGAATTTGGAACCCTGAACCCTGAATTCGGAACCCTGAACCCTGAATTAAGGACCCTGATTTTGGAACCCCGAACCCTGAACCCTGAATCATGAACCCTGAACCCTGAATTCGGAACCCTGAACTCGAAACCTTGAATTCGGATCCCTGAATCCTGTACCCTGAACCCTGAACCCTTAATCCTGTACCATGAACCCTGAACCCTGAATTAGAAACCCTGAACCCAGAACTCGAAACCCTGAATTCGGAACCCTGAATTCTGTACCCTGAACCCTAAATTCGGAACCCTGAACCCTGAATCCTGTACCCTGAACCCTGAATACGGAACCCTGAACCCTGAATTTGAAACCCTGAAGCCTGAGTTCGGAACCCTGAAGCCCTGATTTCGGAACCCTGAAGAACCCTGATTTCGGAACTCTGAACCCTGAACCTTGAATCATGTACCCTGAACCCTGAATTCGAAACCCTGAATTCGGAACCCTGAATCTTGTACCCTGAACCCTAAATTCGGAACCCTGAATCCTGTACCCTGAACCCACAACCCTGATTCCTATACCCTGAACCCTCACCCCTGAATTCGGAACCCTGAACCCTAAATTTGGAACCCTGAACCCTGAATTCGGAACCTGAACCCTGAATTAAGAACCCTGATTTCGGAACCCTGAACCCTGAACCCTGAACCCTGAATCATGTACCCTGAACCCGGAATTCGGTACCCTGAACCCTGAACTCGAAGCCCTGAATTCGGAACCCTGTATCCTGTACCCTGAACCCTGAGTTCGGAACCCTGAACCCTGAATTAGGAACCCTGAACCCTGAATTCGGAACCCTGAACCCTGAGATAAGAACCCTGATTTCGGAACCCTGAACCCTGAACCCTGAACTCTTAATTCGGAACCCTGAACCCTGAAATTGTAACCCTGAACCCTAAATTCCAAACCCAGAACCCTGAATTAGGAACCCTGAACCCTTAATTCAGAACCCTGAATTAAGACCCCGGAACCCTGAACCCTAATCCCTGAACCCTGAATTTAGAACCCTGAATCCTGTACCCTTAACCCTAAATTCGGAACCCTGAACCCTGAATTAAGAACCCTGATTTCGGATCCCTGAACCCTGAACCCTGAATCATGTACCCTGAACCCTGTTTTCGGAAACCTGAACCCTGAACTCGAAACCCTGAATTCGGAACCCTGAATCCTGTACCCTGAACCCTGATTTCGGAACCCTGAACCCTGAACCCTGAACTCTGAACCCTGAACCCTTAATTCGCAACCCTGAACCCTGAAATTTGAACCCTGAACCCTGAATTTTGAACCCTGAACCCTGAATTCGGAACCCTTAACCCTTAATTCACAACCCTGAATTCAGAACCCTGAACCCTGAACCCTAATCCCTGAACCCTGAATTTGGAACCCTAAATCCTGTACCCTGAACCCTAAATTCGGAACCCTGAATCTTGTACCCTGAACACACAACCCTGATTCCTGTACCCTGAACCCTGACCCCTGAATTCGGAACCCTGAACCCTGAATTTGGAACCCTGAACCCTAAATTCCGAACCCAGAACCCTGAATTCGGAACCCTGTACCCTTAATTTAGAACCCGGAACCCTGATCCCTTAATCCCGTACCATGAACCCTGAACCCTGAATTCGAAACCCTGAATCCTGTACCCTGAACCCTAAATTTGGAACCCTGAACCCTGAATTATGAACACTGATTTCGGAACCCAGAACCCTGAACCCTGAATCATGTACCCTGAACCCTGAATTCGGAACCCTGAACCCTGAACTCGAAACCCTGAATTCGGAACCCTGAATCCTGTACCCTGAACACTAAATTCGGAACCCTGAACCCAGAATTTGGAACCCTGAACCCTGAATTCGGAACTCTGAATCCTAAGTTAAGAACCCTGTTTTCGGAACCCTGAACCCTGAACCCTGAACCCTGAATCATGTACCCAGAACCCACAACCCTGATTCCTGTACCCTGAACCCTGACCCCTGAATTCGGAACCCTGAACCCTGAATTTGGAACCCTGAATTCGGAACCCTGAACCCTGAATTTGGAACCCCGAACCCTGAATTTGAAACCCTGAACCCTGAATTAAGAACCCTGACTTCGGAATACTGAACCCTGAACCCTGAATTCAGAACCCTGAACCCTGAACTCGAAACCCTGAATTCGGAACCCTGAATCTTGTACCCTGAACCCTACATTCGGAACCCTGAACCCTGAATCCTGTACCCTGAACCCTGAATTCTGAACCTTGAACCCTGAATTTGGAACCCTGAACCCTGAATTCGGAACCCTGAACCCTGAATTAAGGACCCTGATTTTGGAACCCTGAACCCTGAACCCTGAATCATGTACCCTGAACCCTGAACCCTGAACACGAAACCCTAAATCCTGTACCCAGAACTCTTAATTCGGAACCTGAACCCTGAATTTTTAACCCTGAACCCTGAATTCGGAACTCTGAACCCTGAATTAAGAACCCTGATTTCGGAACCCTGAACCCTGAACCCTGAACCCTGAATTCGGAACCCTGAACCCTGAATTCGGAACCCTGAACCCTTAATTTGGAACCCTGAACCCCGAATTCGGAACCCTGAACCCTGAATTAAGAACCCTGATTTCGGAACCCTGAACCCTGAACCCTGAACCCTGAACTCTGAACCCTGAACCCTTAATTCGGAACCCTGAACCCTGAAATTGGAACCCTGAACCCTGAATTCGGAACCCTGGCCCCTTAATTCAGAACCCTGAATTCAGAACCCTGAACCCTGAACCCTGATCCCTGAACCCTGAATTTGGAACCCTAAATCCTTTACCCTGAACCCTGAACCCTTAATCCTGTACCATGAACCCTGAACCCTGAATTCGGAACCATGAATCCTGTACCCTGAACCCTAAATTCGGAACCCTGAATCCTGAATTTGGAACCCTGAACCCTAAATTCGGAACCCTGAACCCTGAATTAAGAATCCTGATTTCTGAACCCTGAACCCTGAACCCTGAACCCTGATTCATGTACCCTGAACCCTGAATCCTGTACCCTGTACCCTAAATTCGGAACCCTGAACCCAGAATCCTGTACCCTGAACCCTGAATTCGGAACCCTGAACCCTGAATTTGGAACCCCGAACCCTGAATTTGAAACCCTGAACCCTGAATTAAGAACCCTGACTTCGGAATACTGAACCCTGAACCCTGAATTCAGAACCCTGAACCCTGAACTCGAAACCCTGAATTCGGAACCCTGAATCTTGTACCCTGAACCCTACATTCGGAACCCTGAACCCTGAATCCTGTACCCTGAACCCTGAATTCTGAACCTTGCACCCTGAACTTGGAACCCTGAACCCTGAATTCGGAACCCTGAACCCTGAATTAAGGACCCTGATTTTGGAACCCTGAACCCTGAACCCTGAATCATGAACCCTGAACCCTGAATTCGGAACCCTGAACTCGAAACCTTGAATTCGGATCCCTGAATCCTGTACCCTGAACCCTGAACCCTTAATCCTGTACCATGAACCCTGAACCCTGAATTAGAAACCCTGAACCCAGAACTCGAAACCCTGAATTCGGAACCCTGAATTCTGTACCCTGAACCCTAAATTCGGAACCCTGAACCCTGAATCCTGTACCCTGAACCCTGAATACGGAACCCTGAACCCTGAATTTGGAACCCTGAAGCCTGAGTTCGGAACCCTGAAGCCCTGATTTCGGAACCCTGAAGAACCCTGATTTCGGAACTCTGAACCCTGAACCTTGAATCATGTACCCTGAACCCTGAATTCGGAACCCTGAACCCTGAATTCGAAACCCTGAATTCGGAACCCTGAATCTTGTACCCTGAACCCTAAATTCGGAACCCTGAATCCTGTACCCTGAACCCACAACCCTGATTCCTATACCCTGAATCCTCACCCCTGAATTCGGAACCCTGAACCCTAAATTTGGAACCCTGAACCCTGAATTCGGAACCTGAACCCTGAATTAAGAACCCTGATTTCGGAACCCTGAACCCTGAACCCTGAACCCTGAATCATGTACCCTGAACCCGGAATTCGGTACCCTGAACCCTGAACTCGAAGCCCTGAATTCGGAACCCTGAATCCTGTACCCTGAACCCTGAGTTCGGAACCCTGAACCCTGAATTAGGAACCCTGAACCCTGAATTCGGAACCCTGAACCCTGAGAGAAGAACCCTGATTTCGGAACCCTGAACCCTGAACCCTGAACTCTTAATTCGGAACCCTGAACCCTGAAATTGTAACCCTGAACCCTAAATTCCAAACCCAGAACCCTGAATTAGGAACCCTGAACCCTTAATTCAGAACCCTGAATTAAGAACCCGGAACCCTGAACCCTAATCCCTGAACCCTGAATTTAGAACCCTGAATCCTGTACCCTTAACCCTAAATTCGGAACCCTGAACCCCGAATTAAGAACCCTGATTTCGGATCCCTGAACCCTGAACCCTGAATCCTGTACCCTGAACCCTGATTTCGGAACCCTGAACCCTGAACCCTGAACTCTGAACCCTGAACCCTTAATTCGCAACCCTGAACCCTGAAATTGGAACCCTGAACCCTGAATTTGGAACCCTGAACCCTGAATTCGGAACCCTTAACCCTTAATTCACAACCCTGAATTTAGAACCCTGAACCCTGAACCCTAATCCCTGAACCCTGAATTTGGAACCCTAAATCCTGTACCCTGAACCCTAAATTTGGAACCCTGAATCCTTTACCCTGAACACACAACCCTGATTCCTGTACCCTGAACCCTGACCCCTGAATTCGGAACCCTGAACCCTGAATTTGGAACCCTGAACCCTAAATTCCGAACCCAGAACCCTGAATTCGGAACCCTGTACCCTTAATTTAGAACCCTGAATTCAGAACCCGGAACCCTGATCCCTTAATCCCGTACCATGAACCCTGAACCCTGAATTCGAAACCCTGAATCCTGTACCCTGAACTCTAAATTTGGAACCCTGAACCCTGAATTATGAACCCTGATTTCGGAACCCAGAACCCTGAACCCTGAATCATGTACCCTGAACCCTGAATTCGGAACCCTGAACCCTGAACTCGAAACCCTGAATTCGGAACCCTGAATCCTGTGCCCTGAACACTAAATTCGGAACCCTGAACCCAGAATTTGGAACCCTGAACCCTGAATTCGGAACTCTGAATCCTAAGTTAAGAACCCTGTTTTCGGAACCCTGAACCCTGAACCCTGAACCCTGAATCATGTACCCAGAACCCACAACCCTGATTCCTGTACCCTGAACCCTGACCCCTGAATTCGGAACCCTGAACCCTGATTTTGGATCCCTGAATTCGGAACCCTGAACCCTGAATTAAGAACCCTGAATTCGGAACCCTGAATCCTCTACCCTTAACCCTGAATTCGGATCCTTGAACCCTGAATTTGGAACCCTGAACCATGAATTCGGAACCCTAAACCCTGAAGTAAGAACCCTGATTTCGGAACCCTGAACCCTGAACCCTGAACCTTGAACTCTGAACCCTGAAACCTTAATTCGGAACCCTAAACCCTGAAATAGGAACCCTGAACCCTTAATTCAGAACCCTGAGCACTGAACCCTAATCCCTGAACCCTGAATTTGGAACCCTGAATCCTGTACCCTGAACCCTGAACCCTTAATCCTGTACCATGAACCCTGAACCCTGAATTAGAAACCCTGAACACTGAACTCGTAACCCTGAATCCTGTAACCTGAACCCTAAATTCGGAACCCTGAATCCTGAATCCTGTACCCTGAACCCTGAATTCGGAACCCTGAACCCTGAATTTGGAACCCTGAAGCCTGAGTTCGGAACCCTGAACCCTGAACTCGAAACCCTGAATTCGGAACCCTGAATCCTGTACCCTGAACTCGAAACCCTGAATTCGGAACCCTGAATCCTGTACCCTGAACCCTTAATCATGTACCATGAACCCTGAACCCTGAATTTGGAACCCTGAATCCTGTGCCCTGAACCCTAAATTCGGAACCCTGAACCCTGAATTTGGAACCCTGAAACCTGAATTCGGAACCCTGAACCCTGAATTAAGAACCCTGATTTCGGAACCCTGAACCCTGAACCCTGAACCCTGAACCCTGAACCCTGAATCATGTACCCTGAACCCTGATTCGAAACCCTGAACCCTGAACTCGAATCCCTGAATTCGGAACTTTGAATCCTGCACCCTGAACCCTAAATTCGGAACCCTGAACCCTGAATCCTCTACCCTGAACCCTAAATTCGGAACCCTGAAACCTGAATTTGGAACCCTGAACCCTGAATTCGGAACCCTGAACCCTGAATTAAGAACCCTGATTTCGGAACCCTGAACCCTGAACCCTGAATCCTGTACCCTGAACCCTAAATTCGGAACCAAGAACCCTGAATCCTGTACCCTAAACCCTGAATACGGAACCCTGAACCCTGAATTTGGAACCCTGAACCCTGAATTCGGAACTCTGAACCCTGAATTAAGAACCCTAATTTCGGAACCCTGAACCCTGAACCCTGAATTCGGAACCCTGAACCCTGAACCCTGAACCGTGAACTCTGTACCCTGAACCCTTAATTCGGAACCCTGAACCATGAATTCGGAACCCAGAACACTGAATTCGGAACCCTGAACCCTTAATTCAGAACCCTGAATTCAGAACCCTGAACCCTGAACCCTAATCCCTGAACCCTGAATTTGGAACCCTGAATCCTGTACGCTGAACCCTGAACCCTGAACCCTTAATCCTGTACCATGAACCCTGAACCCTGAATTCGGAACCCTTAATCCTGTACCCTGAACCATAAATTCGGAACCCTGAATCCTGAATTTGGAACCCTGAACCCTAAGTTCGGAACCCTGAACCCTGAACCCTGAATCATGTACCCTGAACCCTGAATTCGGAACTCTGAACTCTGAACTCGAAACCCTGAATTCGGAAGCCTGAATCCTGTACCCTGTACCCTAAATTCGGAACCTTGAACCCCGAATCCTGTACCCTGAACCCTAAATTCGGAACCCTGAACCCTGAATTTGCAACCCTGAACCCTGTATTTGCAACCCTGAACCCTGAATTAAGAACCCTGATTTCGGAATCCTGAACCCTGAACCCTGAACCCTGAATCATTTACCCTGAACCCTGAACCCTGAACTTGAAACCCTGAATTCGGAACCCTGAATCCTGTACCCTGAACCGGAAAATCGGAACCCTGAACCCTGAATCTGGATCCCTGAACCCTGAACCCTGAACCATGAATCATGTACCCTGAACTCTGAATTCGGAACCCTGAACCCTGAACTCGAAACCCTGAATTCGGAACCCTGAATCTTGTACCCTGAACACTACATTCGGAACCCTGAACCCTGAATTTGGAACCCTGAAACCTGAATTCGGAACCCTGAACACTGAATTAAGAACCCTGATTTCGGAACCCTGAAACCTGAACCCTGAACCCTGAATCATGTACCCTGAACCCTGAATTCGGAACCCTGAACTCAAAACCCTGAATTCGGAACCCTGAATCCTGTACCCTGAACCCTGAACCCTGAACCCTTAATCCTGTACCATGAACCCTGAACTCTGAATTAGAAACCCTGAACCCAGAACTCGAAACCATGAATTCGGAACCCTGAATCCTATACCCTGATCCCTAAATTCGGAACCCTGAATCCTGAATTTGGAACCCTGAACCCTAAATTCGGAACCCTGAACCCTGAATTAAGAATCCTGATTTTGGAACCCTGAACCCTGAACCCTGAATCATGTACTCGGAACCCTGAACCCTGAACTCGAAACCGTGAATTCGGAAGCCTGAATCCTGTACCCTGTACCCTAAATTCGGAACCCTGAATCCTGAATCCTATACCCTGAACCCTGAATTTGGAACCCTGAACCCTGAATTTGGAACGCTGAACCCTGATTCGAAACCCTGAACCCTGAATTAAGAACCCTGATTTCGGAACCCTGAACCCTGAACCGTGAACCCTGAATCATGTACCCTGAACCCTGAACCCTGAACTCGAAAACCTGAATCCTGTACCCTGAACCCTAAATTCGGAACCCTGAACCCTGAATTTGGAACCCTGAACCCTGAATTTGGAACCCTGAACCCTAAATTCGGAACCCTGAACCCTGATTTAAGAACCCTGATTTCGGAACCCTGAACCCTGAACCCTGAATCATGTACCCTGAACCCTATTTCGGAACCTTGAACCCTGAATCCTGTACCCTGAACCCTGAATTCGGAACCCTGAACCCTGAATTTAGAACCCTGAACCCTGAATTCGGAACCCTGAACCCTGAATTCAGAACCCTGATTTCGGAACCCTGATTTCGGAACCCTGAACCCTGTATTCGGAACCCTGAACCCTGAACTCGAAACCCTGAATTCGGAACCCTGAATCCTGTACCCTGATCCCTAAATTCGGAACCCTGAATCCTGTACCCTGAACCCACAACCCTGACTCCTGTACCCTGAACCCTGACCCCTGAATTCGGAACCCTGAACCCTGATTTCGGAACCCTGAACCCTGAACCCTGAATCATGTACCCTGAACCCTGAATTCGAAACCCTGAACCCTGAACTCGAAACCCGTAATTCGAAACCCTGAATTTGGAACCCTGAATTCTGTACCCTGAACCCTAAATTTGGAACCCTGAACATTGAATCCTGTACCCTGAAACCTGAATTCGGAACCCTGAACCCTGAATTTTGGAACCCTGAACCCTGAATACGAAACTCTGAATCCTAAGTTAAGAACCCGGATTTCGGACCCTGAACCCTGATACCTGAACCCTAAATTGGGAACCCTGAACCCTGAACTCGAAACCCTGGATTCGGAACCCTGAATCCTGTACCCTGAACCCTGAATTCGGAACCCTGAACCCTGAATTCGGAACCCTGAACCCTGAATTTGGAACCCTGAACCCTGAATTCGGTACCCTGAACCCTGAATTAAGAACCCTGATTTCGAAACCCTGAACCCTGAAACCTGAACCCTGAACTCTGAACTCTGAACCCTGAACCCTAAATTCCGAACCCAGAACCCTGAATTCGGAACCCATAATTCAGAACCCTGAATTCAGAACCCGGAACCCTGAACCCTAATCCCTGAACCCTGAATTTGGAACCCTGAATCCTGTACCCTGAACCCTGAACCCTTAATCCCGTACCATGAACCCTGAACCCTAAATTCGGTACCCTGAACCCTGAATTAAGAACCCTGATTTCGGAACCCTGAACCCTGAACCCTGAATCATGTACCCTGAACCCTAAATTCGGAACCCCGAACCCTGAATTTGGAACCCTGAACCCTGAATTCGGAACCCTAAATCCTGTACCCTGAACCCTGAATTCGGAACCCTGAACCCTGAATTTGGAACCCTGAACCCTGAATTCGGAACCCTGAACCCTGAATTAAGAACCCTGATTTCGGAACCCTGAACCCTGAACCCTGAACCCTTAATTCGGAACCCTGACCCCTGAAATTGCAACCCTGAACCCTAAATTCCGAACCCAGAACCCTGAATTCGGAACCCTGAAGCCTTAATTCAGAACCCTGAATTCAGAACCCGGACCCCCGAACCCTAATACCTGAACCCTGAATTTGGAACCCTGAATCCTTTACCCTGAACCCTGATCCCTTTATCCTGTACCATGAACCCTGAACCCTGAATTAGAAACCCTGAACCCTAAACTCGAAACCCTGAATCCGGAACCCTGAATCCTGTACCCTGAACCCTAAATTCGGAACCCTGAACCCTGAATCCTGTACCCTGAACCCTGAATTCGGAACCCTGAACTCTAAATTTGGAACCCTGAAGCCTGAGTTCGGAACCCTGAACCCTCAATTAAGAACACTGATATGGAACCCTGAACCCTGAACCCTGAAACCTGAATCATGTACCCTGAACCCTGAATTCGGAACCCTGAACTCTGAACTCGAAACCCAGAATTCGGAACCCTAAATCCTGTACCCTGAACTCTATATTCGGAACCCTGAATCCTGTACCCTGAACCCACAACCCTGATTCCTGTACCCTGAACCCTGACCCCTGAATTCGGAACCCTGAACCCTGAATTTGGAACCCTGAACCCTGAATTCGGAACCCTGAACCCTGAATTAAGAACCCTAATTTCGGAACCCTGAACCCTGAAGCCTGAACCCTGAATTCGAAACCCTGAACCCAGAATCCTGTACCCTGAACCATGAATTCGTAACCCTTAACCCTGAATTCTGAACCCTGAACCCTGAACCCTGAACTCTGAACCCTGAACCCTTAATTCGGAACCCTGAACCCTGAAATTGGAACCCTGAACCCAGAATTCGGAACCCAGAACCCTGAATACGAAACCCTGAACCCTTAATTCAGAATCCTGAATTTGGAACCCTGAACCCTGAACCCTAATCCCTGAACCCTGAATTTGGAACATTGAATACTGTACCCTGAACCCTGAACCCTGAACCCTTAATCCTGTACCATGAACCTTGAACCCTGAATTCAAAACCCTGAATTCGGAACCCTGATTCCTGTAACCTGAACCCTGAAGCCTGAATTCCGAACCCTGAATCCTGTACCCTAAATTCGGAACCCTGAAATCGGAACCCAAACTTATATACCTTGTACCCAGTACCATGATCCCTTAACCCTTAACCCTGAACCCTTCATTCGGAGCCCTGTACCCAGAATTTGGAACCCTGAACCATGAATTAGGAACCCTGTTTCCTGAATTCGATACTCTAAACCCTGAATTCAGAACCGTGAGTTCGGATCCCTGAATCCTGAAACCTGAACCCTGAAACTTTAACCCTGAATTCGGAACCCTGAATTCGGAACCCTGAATCCTGTACCCTGAATTCTGAATCCTGAATTCGGATCCCTGAACCCTGAATTCGGAACCCTAAATTCGGAACCCTGAATCCTGTACCCTTAACTCTGAATTCGGAACCCTGAACCCTGAATCCTGTACCAGGAACCCTTAATTTGGATCCCAGAATCCAGTACCCTGAACCCTGACGCCTGAATTCGGAACCCTGAACCCTGAATTCGGAGCCCTGTGTCCTGTACCCCGAACCCTTAATACGGATTCATGTACCTTAATTTGGAACTCTGAACCCTGAATTCGGTACCCTGAATCCTGTACCCTGTACCCTATACCTGTATTTGGATCCTTGAACCCTGAATTCGGTACCCTAAATTCGGAACTCTGAATCCTGTACCCGGAACCCTGAAGCCTGAATTCGGTACCCTGAACTTTAAATTCGAAACCCTGAATTCGGAGCCCTGAATCCTGTACCCTGAACCCTGAATTTGGAACGCCGAACCCTGAATTCGGAACCCTGATCCCTGAATTCGGAACCCTGAACCCTGAACCCTGAATTCGGAACCATGAATCCTTTACCCTGAACCCAGAACCCTGAATTCGGATGCCTGAACCCTGAATTTTGTACCCTAATTTCGGAACTCGGAAGTTTGGGTTGGGTTGGGTTGGGTTGGGTTGGGTTGGGTTGGGTTGGGTTGGGTTGGGTTGGGTTGGGTTGGGTTGGGTTGGGTTGGGTTGGGTTGGGTTGGGTTGGGTTGGGTTGGGTTGGGTTGGGTTGGGTTGGGTTGGGTTGGGTTGGGTTGGGTTGGGTTGGGTTGGGTTGGGTTGGGTTGGGTTGGGTTGGGTTGGGTTGGGTTGGGTTGGGTTGGGTTGGGTTGGGTTGGGTTGGGTTGGGTTGGGTTGGGTTGGGTTGGGTTGGGTTGGGTTGGGTTGGGTTGGGTTGGGTTGGGTTGGGTTGGGTTGGGTTGGGTTGGGTTGGGTTGGGTTGGGTTGGGTTGGGTTGGGTTGGGTTGGGTTGGGTTGGGTTGGGTTGGGTTGGGTTGGGTTGGGTTGGGTTGGGTTGGGTTGGGTTGGGTTGGGTTGGGTTGGGTTGGGTTGGGTTGGGTTGGGTTGGGTTGGGTTGGGTTGGGTTGGGTTGGGTTGGGTTGGGTTGGGTTGGGTTGGGTTGGGTTGGGTTGGGTTGGGTTGGGTTGGGTTGGGTTGGGTTGGGTTGGGTTGGGTTGGGTTGGGTTGGGTTGGGTTGGGTTGGGTTGGGTTGGGTTGGGTTGGGTTGGGTTGGGTTGGGTTGGGTTGGGTTGGGTTGGGTTGGGTTGGGTTGGGTTGGGTTGGGTTGGGTTGGGTTGGGTTGGGTTGGGTTGGGTTGGGTTGGGTTGGGTTGGGTTGGGTTGGGTTGGGTTGGGTTGGGTTGGGTTGGGTTGGGTTGGGTTGGGTTGGGTTGGGTTGGGTTGGGTTGGGTTGGGTTGGGTTGGGTTGGGTTGGGTTGGGTTGGGTTGGGTTGGGTTGGGTTGGGTTGGGTTGGGTTGGGTTGGGTTGGGTTGGGTTGGGTTGGGTTGGGTTGGGTTGGGTTGGGTTGGGTTGGGTTGGGTTGGGTTGGGTTGGGTTGGGTTGGGTTGGGTTGGGTTGGGTTGGGTTGGGTTGGGTTGGGTTGGGTTGGGTTGGGTTGGGTTGGGTTGGGTTGGGTTGGGTTGGGTTGGGTTGGGTTGGGTTGGGTTGGGTTGGGTTGGGTTGGGTTGGGTTGGGTTGGGTTGGGTTGGGTTGGGTTGGGTTGGGTTGGGTTGGGTTGGGTTGGGTTGGGTTGGGTTGGGTTGGGTTGGGTTGGGTTGGGTTGGGTTGGGTTGGGTTGGGTTGGGTTGGGTTGGGTTGGGTTGGGTTGGGTTGGGTTGGGTTGGGTTGGGTTGGGTTGGGTTGGGTTGGGTTGGGTTGGGTTGGGTTGGGTTGGGTTGGGTTGGGTTGGGTTGGGTTGGGTTGGGTTGGGTTGGGTTGGGTTGGGTTGGGTTGGGTTGGGTTGGGTTGGGTTGGGTTGGGTTGGGTTGGGTTGGGTTGGGTTGGGTTGGGTTGGGTTGGGTTGGGTTGGGTTGGGTTGGGTTGGGTTGGGTTGGGTTGGGTTGGGTTGGGTTGGGTTGGGTTGGGTTGGGTTGGGTTGGGTTGGGTTGGGTTGGGTTGGGTTGGGTTGGGTTGGGTTGGGTTGGGTTGGGTTGGGTTGGGTTGGGTTGGGTTGGGTTGGGTTGGGTTGGGTTGGGTTGGGTTGGGTTGGGTTGGGTTGGGTTGGGTTGGGTTGGGTTGGGTTGGTTCTTTCGCATTAATAATACCTATTTTGTAATGTACGAATATTTTCGCATAAAAAGTCATTTTAAAAGTGCAATTCTATTGCTTTCGATATTACGACGAAAGATATTGAATTACACTTTTCAGAACTGTGTTTTTGCATAATTATTCGCTATTACGGTGAAAGATATCGAATCACAATTTTCAGAACGATGTTTTTGCGTAAATGTTCGTTCTTACGACGAGAGATATCGAATTACACTTTTCAGAACGCTCTTTTTGCGTAAATGTTCGTTATCACTACGAAGGATATCGATTTACACTTTTCAGAACGCTGGTTTTGCGTAAATGTTTGTTATTACAACTAAAGATATCGTTTTACACTTTTCAGGACGCTGTTTTTGCATAAATGTTCGTTATTACTACGAAGGATATCGAATTACACTTTTCAGAACGCTGTTTTTGTGTAAATATTCCTTATTACGACGAGAGATATCGAATTGCACTTTTCAGAACACTGCATTTGCGAAAATATTCATTATTACGACGAAAGATATCAAATTACACTTTTCAGAACGCTGTTTTTGCGTAAATATTCGTTATTACGACGAGAAATATCAAATTACACTTTTCAGAACGCTCTTTTTGCGTAAATGTTCGTTATTACGACGAGAGATATGAAATTGCACTTTTCTGAAGAACATTTTGCGTAAATATTCGTTATTACGACGATGGATATAGAATTACACTTTTCAGAACCTTGTTTTTGGGTGAATGATCGTTATTACGATGATAGATATTGAATTTCACATTTCAGAACTGTGTTTTTGCGTAAATATTCGTTATTACGACGACAGATATCGAATTACACTTTTCAGAACGATTTTTTGCGTATATGTTCGTTATTACGACGAGAGATATCGAATTACACTTTTCAGAACGCTGTTTTTGCGTAAATGTTCGTTATTACGACGAGAGATATCGAATTACTCTTTTCAGAACGCTCTTTTTGCGTAAATGTTCGTTATTACTACGATGGATATCGAATTACACATTTCAGAACGCTGTTTTTGCGCAAATGTTCGTTATTACGACGAGAGATATCGAATTACACTTTTCAGAACGCTGCTTTTGCGAAAATGTTCGTTATTACGACAAAAGATATCGAATTCCACTTTTCAGAAATGTGTTTTTGCGTAAATATTCGTTATTACGTAGAGAGATATCGAATTTCACTTTTCAGAACGCTGCTTTTGCGAAAATATTCATTATTACGACGAAAGATATTGAATTACACTTTTCAAAACTGTGTTTTTGCGTAAATATTTGTTATTACGACGAAAGATATCGAATCACAATTTTCAGAACGCTCTTTTTGCGTAAATGATCGTTATTACGACGAGAGATATCAAATTACACTTTTCTGAAGAACTTTTTGCGTAAATATTCGTTATTACGACGAGAGATATCGAATTACACTTTTCAGAAATGTGTTTTCGCGTAAATGTTCGTTATTACGACGAGAGATATCGAATTACACTTTTCAGAAATGTGTTTTCGCGTAAATGTTCGTTATTACGACGAGAGATATCGAATTACACTTTTCAGAAATGGGTTTTCGCGTAAATATTCGTTATTACGACGAGAGATATCGAATTACACTTTTCAGTACGCTGTTTTTGCGTGAATGTTCGTTATTACGATGAAAGATATCGAATTACACTTTTCAGAATTTTTTTTTAGCGTAAATATTCGTTATTGCGACGAAAGATATCGAATTACATATTTCTGAACGCTGATTTTGCGTGAATGTTCGTTATTACGATGACAGATATTGAATCACACTTTTCAGAACGCTGTTTTTGCGTAATATTCGTTCTTAGGACGAAATATATCGAATTACACTATTCTGAATAAAGTGTTTTTCCGTAAATAGTCGTTATTTCGACGAGAGTTATCGAATTACACTTTTCAGTACTCTGTTTTTGCGTGAATGTTCGTTACTACTACGAAAGATATCAAATTACACTTTTATGAAGAACGTTTTTGCGTAAATATTCGTTATTACGACGAGAGATATCGAATTGCACTTTTCAGTACTCTGTTTTTGCGTAAATGTTCGTTATTACCATGAAAGATATTGAATTACACTTTTCAGTACTCTGTTTTTGCGTAAATGTTCGTTATTACGACGAGAGATATCGAATTGCACTATTCAGTACTCTATTTTTGCGTAAATGTTCGTTATTACGACGAGAGATATCGAATTACACTTTTCAGTACTCTGTTTTTGCGTAAATGTTCGTTATTACGACGAGAGATATCGAATTGCACTATTCAGTACTCTGTTTTTGCGTAAATGTTCGTTATTACCATGAAAGATATCGAATTACACTTTTCAGTACTCTGTTTTTGCGTAAATGTTCGTTATTACGACGAGAGATATCGAATTGCACTATTCAGTACTCTGTTTTTGCGTAAATGTTCGTTATTGCGATGAAAGATATCGAATTACACTTTTCTGAACGTTGTTTTCGCGTAAATATTCGAAATTACGACGCAAGATATCGAATAACACTTTTTAGAACGTCTTTATTGCGTAAATATTCGTTATATCGACGAAAGATATCAAATAACACTTTTCAGAACGCTGTTTTCGCGTAAATATTCGTTATTACGATGAGAGATATTGAATCACACTTTTCAGAACGCTGTTTTTCCGTAAATATTCGTTATTACGATGAGAGATATTGAATCACTCTTTTCAGAACGCTGTTTTTCCGTAAATATTCGTTATTACGACGAGAGATTTCGAATTACACTTTTGAGAACGCTGTTTTTGCGTAAATGTTCGTTATTACGACGAAAGATATCGAATTACACTATTCTGAATAAAGTGTTTTTCCATAAATTTTCGTTATTACGACGAAGGATATCGAATTACACTATTCTGAATAAAGTGTTTTCGCGTAAATATTCGAAATTACGACGCAAGATATCGAATAACACTTTTTAGAACGTCCTTATTGCGTAAATATTCGTTATTTCGACGAAAGATATCAAATTACACTTTTCAGAAAGCTGTTTTCGCGTAAATATTCCTTACTACGATGAGAGATATTGAATCACACTTTTCAGAACGCTGTTTTTCCGTAAATATTTGTTATTACGACGAGAGATATCGAATTACACTTTTCTGAACGTTGTTTTCGCGTATATATTCGAAATTACGACGCAAGATATCGAATAACGTTTTTTAGAACGTATTTATTGCGTAAATATTCGTTATTTCGACGATAGATATCAAATTACAAATTTCAGAACGCTGTTTTCGCGTAAATATTCGTTATTGCGATGAAAGATATCGAATTACACTTTTCAGAACGCTGTTTTCGCGACATTATTCGTTATTACGAAGAGAGATATCTAATTATACTTTTCTGAACGTTGTTTTCGCGTAAATATTAGAAATTACGACGCAAGATATCGAATTACACTTTTTAGATTGCTTTTTCCTGCGTTAATATTCGTTATTTCGACGAAAGATATCAAATTACACTTTTCAGAACGCTGTTTTCGCGTAAATATTCGTTATTACGACGAAAGATATCGAATTACACTATTCTGAATAAAGTGTTTTTTTTTAATATTCGCTATTACGACGAGAGATATCGAATCACACTTTTCAGAACGCTGCTTTTGCAAAAATATTCGTTATTACGACGAATGATATCGAATTACACTTTCAGAACGCTGTTTTCGCGTAAATATTCGTTATTACGAGGAAAGATATCGTATTACACTTTTATGAACGCTGTTTTTGTGTAAATATTCGTTATTACGAGGAAAGGTATCGAATTCCACTTTTCAGAACGCTATTTTCGCGTAAATATTCGTTATTAGGACGAGAGATATCGAATTACCCTTTTCAGAACGCTGTTTTCAAGTAAATATTCGTTATTACGACGAGAGATATCGAATTACACTTTCAGAACGCTGCACAGTGGGCTAGAATCGAAAAAAGCTAGCCAGAAATACGAAAACGCTTTTCTTGAGTCAGGACTACGGAGCTTCGCATGATTGATTTAGAATAAATTCTGCATACAACTATGGAGGTCATCAAGTAGGATCCTCCCCATTAAAATTATACAGGGGGTCAAAATTGAACAATTTTTGCGAAAATTTCCAGTTTTCGATTTTTCACGAAATTCTTCAACTTCAAGTCAATTGTGAACACAAACTAGGAAAATCATCGAGTAAAATATGATGCCATTTTATAAATATGTTCTTTGTCCTTCATAAGACTTGGTTTCAATGACCTCTGGTGAATATTTATCTACTTTACATGACAAAATGGCGGACCCTGATTTTGGAACAAATTTTTACCTAAAGCGAGAAAAAAAGTTGATTGAGACACCGTGTGACACGGAGTCATTTACACCACGATAAACTACAAACCTTCGTTAATGGGAATCTGAAATAAAATCTTGCCCCAATTTGCCCCAATAATATATAAGTCGACTTTTCCACAACGCTGCAAGGGCCAAATCCGCGCGGCGGAGCACCGTCCTCCGCTACGCTCTCGTGTTTTGGGAGGAACAACGAACCAATACGTTTCTGATTCGTTCTTTTTGTATATTTTGAGCATTATTATACTTCGTACATATCTTTGATAACTATGTTTGTGATTTTGATACTGAATGCTTCTTCACTCTCACTCTCAACTATACTGAAAATTTTCTTACAAAATCGATACAAAAAGCCACCACTTTGTGTAATTTCATAACAGTAATGAAATATAAGTTGTGATATTATGAAAATGGTGGCATATAGCGTAGCATTTTCTTAAAATACAAAAATATCCCACATCTGGAGTTGTTTTGGTGACCGTCGCAGTGCTTTGGAAAGGTTCGGCAAAGGGCTCGTTCTATTCAGGCAGCTGCGCTTTTTTCGGATTAAAAATACCCTAAGAATTGCATGTCCGTGATTTTTCCTTACAAGCTTAGGAATAGTTCAGTTCTATTTGAACATTGGATAAGAAGGTGTTGTGTTTTGTAGCTACGACAGTTCTGTGAAACAAGAAGTCTTCGATAATCTCCTGGTAGCATTCCTCGAGTGAGGTTTTAGATATTTCGTAGGAATTATATCTGGTGAGGTATGTTTTTTCATTATATATTCCCTTTTATTTAATGTATCAGAATACGGTGGTAAATATGATGTATTTTCTGATCGTTTTAAAATGTGCTCACATTATTTGAGTGTTCTCTACTCCCTTTGTCCTGCATGTATTATAAAATGCTACATTTGCGGAGAGAAATTTTCGAATATGAACAATCTATCGGCGATAAGTAATCGAAAAGTGGACGCAGAAAATTTGTACTATAGCATTTCTACGCTGCATGGTTGAATTAGAATTTTTTGAGTGTTCATTACATATCTTTCCGACTTACCTTTAAGCAACTGTAGGTGAGAGCACTATATTGATGAGTATGATGTTATGTCATAAGACGTACCCATGAACTTATCTTAATATTCTTAAGTAGGCTCGTGGTAATCACAAATTACTGTTTGAGGAGAGAAAATCTCATATTCAGAAAGAGTTTAGAAAAAAGATGGGACTGATTGTAGATGTACCTAAAACAGGATATGGCTCCACAAATTATGGAAATACATCAAAGCGTTTCTTTAAAAGTCCGCTAGTTAAATCTAGCAACTGAAATAACAGGTGCGAGGTTGAATTTATTTTTATTAATGCGTAATCTTTTATTAAATGTAAAAAACCTGACACTGAAATAGATAAAGATGAAATTTTCACTCACAAAGATAAGAGTTCTGTATATGGTTTGTTTTATATTATTAATTTTTTTCCTAAACTACCGTCTCCCAATTATAATTTAATTATACATTTCCTAAAAACAATTGACTAAGATCTCATAAAAAGATTCGCCAATATCTTGAAGGTATTTTCAAGTGGTTTTCCACTAAATGAAAAAGCGTTCAAAGATTATTGCTGTGCTACAGCAGAGATGTATGTCCAATTATATCCGTGGTACTATATGCCACCAACAGTACATAAAGTACATATACATGGGGCTGAAATAGCAAAACAGGCAATCCTTCCGTTAGGGCAACTGACAGAAGAGGCAATGGAGAACCGGAATAAAGACGCAAGGAAATACCGGGAGAGATACACAAGGAAACACTCCAGAGTGGCCACAAACGAAGATTTGTTCCGAAGATTACTTCTAACTTCTGATCCGCTAATTTCAATATCGGCACCAGTTAGAGCAACGAAAGGATCGAGGAATATGAGCAAAGAGATTAAGGGGCTCCTAGTCATGAACAATGAGGCGGAATTGGCTTATGGGGATGAAGATTCTTTAGACGAGGAATGCATTTAATAGAAAAGGTAATTTATAAAAAACGGTATACTTCATTATAAACTCACTTAAAACTTTGACTGCATGATTTAGTAGAAATTTAGCATTATCGCACAAAAGTAAACTAATATATTATATTAATATCGCTTACGTGGTCCCATGCTTTATAGCATAACCCATTTCATTTTTACAATCATCACCCTACAAGAAATGGTGACTTCGTAATAAATATTGATGTCTAAGATATGTACGAAGTATAATAATGCTCAAAATATACAAAAAGAACGAATCAGAAACGTATTGGTTCGTTGTTCCTCCCAAAACACGAGAGCGTAGCGGAGGACGGTGCTCCGCCGCGCGGATTTGGCCCTTGCAGCGCTGTCGAAAAGTCGACTTATATATTATTGGGGCAAGTTGGGGCAAGATTTTATTTCAGATTCCCATTAACGAAGGTTTGTAGTTTATCGTGGTGTAAATAACTCCGTGTCACACGGTGTCTCAATCAACTTTTTTTCTCGCTTTAGGTAAAAATTTGTTCCAAAATCAGGGTCCGCCATTTTGTCATGTAAAGTAGATAAATATTCACCAGAGGTCATTGAAACCAAGTCTTATGAAGGACAAAGAACATATTTATAAAATGGCATCATATTTTACTCGATGATTTTCCTAGTTTGTGTTCACAATTGACTTGAAGATGAAGAATTTCGTGAAAAATCGAAAACTGGAAATTTTCGCAAAAATTGGTCAACTTTGACCCCAAGTATAATTTTAATGGGGAGGATCCTACTTAAATGACCTACATAGTTGTATGCAGAATTTATTCTAAATCAATCATGCAAAGTTTCGTAGTCCTCACACAAGAAAAGCGTTTTCGTATTTTTGGCCAGCTTTTTTCGATTCTAGCCCACTGTGCGAAGAGAGGTATCGAATTACACTTTTCAGAACGCTGTTTTTAAGTAAATATTCGTTATTACGACGAGAGATATCGACATACAGTTTTCAGAACGCTGTATTTGCGTACATATTCGTTATTACGACGAGAGATATCGAATTACATTTTTCAGAACGCTGTTTTCCCGTAAATATTTGTTATTACGACGAGAGATATCGAATTACACTTTTCAGAAATGTGTTTTCGCGTAAATGTTCGTTAATACTACGAGAGATATCGAATTACACTTTTCAGAACGCTGTTTTTGCGTGAATGTTCGTTATTACCAGGAAAGATACCGAATTACACTTTTCAGAACGCTGTTTTTGCGTAAATGTTCGTTATTACGACTAAAGATATCGAATTACACTTTTCAGAACGCTGTTTTTGCGTAAATGTTCGTTATTACTACGAAGGATATCGAATTACACTTTTCAGGACGCTGTTTTTGCATAAATGTTCGTTATTACTACGAAGGATATCGAATTACACTTTTCAGGACGCTGTTTTTGCGTGAATGTTCGTTATTACCAGAAAAGATATCGAATTACACTTTTCAGAACGCTTTTTTCGCGTATATATTCGTTTTTACAACGAGAGATATCGAATTACGCTTTTTAGAACGCTGTTTTTTCGAATACTTAAATTACTTTACTTCTCATTAGTTTGTAGTAAGTTAAAATACTGTGCAATCATCTGGGCCCCATATTATCGAATTGATAAATACAATATTGTACGTGTTCAAAGAAAATTTTGAAGACATTTGTCTTATAAATTACATATTCCCAGAAACAACTATTCCTATTCCCTCCTACTTTCCCAATTACATATGAATACTCTTGAATCCAGGCAGCAAAGAGCAGATCTAACCTTCATAAATAAACTACTTAAGAATCAAACTGACCATAATGAACTATTATCCCATTTCAACTTCCATGTTCCTTCTCATCAAACAGGAAGAAATCTTACATTTCATGTAAATTTCACAAAATCAAACTACAGTTACCATTCTCCCATTAATAGAATCCAGAGAACATCAAATATCTACACTAATACTCTAGGTATATTCGGTCCTCCAAATACATTTAAAACCAAAGTACTGAGAATAATAGATTGATTTATTGTAGATCATAAAAATAGAATTATGCAGTAGATAATAAAATTGAAATATTATTAAAGGAAGATATAACAGTTTAAATGTCTATAATCTAAAATGTATTTATTTTTCTATGTATGCATTCTTCTTTATATATGTATTTTTTTAATGTATTTTTATATATGTATTCTTCCATTTTCTACATTATAACAAAAGGGCTTTTGCCCATGTAAATTTATAAAATAAAATAAAAAACGGTATTTACCACTTTGGTATCTTTTGAAGATTATTCGAAGAAGATTTATTTCGTGAATATGGTTAATTCATCCACAGCCGAGCAATCAACATGACTTTTATTGCAGTAAGTTTTCCACATTTTAGAATTACTCTCATAGCTCTATTTTGAAGTTTCTGAAGTTCCTTCATTTCTTTATTGCAGATCCCATATAAAACTGTGGAACAATAATCAAAATAGGGAGAAATGATTGTTTTATAAATTAGGACTTTTGTCCATGGACTTAAATATCTTCTTATTCTTCATAAGTAACCTATCTTTTTGCCAGTTTTTGACAATGTAATCTATATATCCCTTAAAATTTAAACGAGTCAATGATTATCCTAAATATTTAGAGATAACAAAACGTAGTAAGGATGCCAAGCAAAAAGTGATAGTATCCCTCCCTCATATATTCCGTCATTGAAATGGGAGAACAAAATTAATATGTTTTCTGGAGTCATGAGGTCTTAAATATAATGGTTCCTCTCCTGATTAGTTCCAGCTTACATAATTAGGTCAGCCTCAGTCTATCATACCACACAGCACCTATCTTACCAATATCTGGCTCTTTAAAATCACCAGTGGATGATAAAAATTGGAAGGGTGTTGATTGGCCATTTTAATTTAATTGCCCATTGTAGAAACAGCAGAAATAAACTTAACAAAACTGGTTTAAAAATAACATTATTGCAATCTTATTCCATTTTTTCATTTTTTATATAAAAAATGAATCTTCACCTTTAGGCATATGAATAAATTCACTTATCGTTTAATAAAGCAATTTTCAAGGATCAGTTTAGAACAAATTTTGGTTATTCTAGATGTAACTTTCTCATTATAGAAAGCAACATAAATAACTTCCCTTTATCATTAAAGAAGGAGGTAGAAGTGTAGAAAAAGTATTAAGTGAAGTGCTGAGGAGGTTGGCAACAATTAAGGGTTTGGAAGAATGGCTTTGAGACTTAAGGAACAGAAGTTTTTAATGGATATATTATTTTTAACATTTTCTTCAAATGAAATATAAAAATTATTGTAATTTTAAATGAAATAGAAATGATCAAATTTTCATTAATACTTTTAAATTGATTGTTAACGAAATGAAATTCTTAGTATCTTTTAGTAAATCCTGGTCAAATTAAAACATAAGGTAAACTTCCTTTCATATTGTATAATTTTGAATGCCTAACAAAGTTTTAGTCCATAATTATCTTAAAATTTTTCTGAAAATTGAAAATATATGACCTTCTTGAAACAAAGGATAAAATCCTTGAACTTTTATTTTCTCTTTGAGTAGTTTTTACAGAAAATGAGTGGCACAAGAGTAATTAATGCACAGGGACCAAAGTTTAAAAGGATATAATTTATTTTATGGCATAAAAAGTTCTTCAGAGATTAGCTTCTTTTTATTTTAAAAAGTAAGCTTATTCAGGCATCATTTATGCCAGTCAGGTATAAAGTATGCACATATGCTAAAATGTATGTATATAGTACATGAAATCAAGATGTTTTTCTAGATAGCAGCTGCATCTCTCTCAATAAAATGAGGTTAGATGGTGCAAATCATATATGATGGAATATTTTCTCTTTTTATATAATCTGATTTATACAGAGAAGCAATAAAATTGCAATAAGACTCTACAAATGAATTTACCTGAATTACCCCAGGTTAATTTGATGCATATGCCTATACCTTATGAAACTTGTAATGAAACATTCATTGAAAAGGTATACATTATAATGTTTATAATGATATAATATAATCTATGAAACTTGTAATGAAACATTCATTCAAAATATTATTATAATGTATATAATGATATAACATAATCTATCAATTGATATCTTTTGATAACAATGATACTTCAATGTCTTCTTATTCTAATAATTTTCTATTAAAGAAGGGTATTAAGAGAGGTACAATCTTAAGTTTAACATTTTTGGGTGTTCTAAAATATTTAAGTTGGATTTCTCAAAAAAAAAGATTGCCTTCTTATTGAAGAAAGAAGTATGTCTCATCTCATCATCAGTATTTCAGTTGCTCTAGTTCTCCTTTTTGTGAACAATTCACTTCTTTGACAGGATCAAGCAGGCATATTTATCTGGAAACAAATATTGAGAATTAAAATTAATTAAATTAAAAAGTATCTTTGTTCTTGCAGCCAGTTATTGATGAATGCAGTATTTTTTACAGATATCTGAAATCTGTATCTATCAGACTCTTTCGTCTCTAATTCAACTCTCAGTAATCCTCATATCCATGTTAGCATTAAAATTGCTGAGGTATGAGTAATAAAGTGGAATGAAATTCATCTTAGTTATTCCATATGGAATAATAGGAAGTGTCATTCATAGAGGATTATTTCTTCATTAACATGAGCTTGTTCCAGCAATAGCATTCTGGCTCATTGAGGAGAGGGTTCACTCACCTTACTTATTTTACCTGATATGCTTATCTTTTCTCTAAAGGTAATAACGTGTATGAGCTCATTGTTTATCATTTGTGAATTTTATCAGCCTTTAGACCAATGACTTCATAGACTTAAAGATACAAATCTTCATAAACTGAGGACACTCTTTCTCATTAAGACACAAATTTCATTCCTCCATTCTGCAATTGTCTTAGCACTATATTGATATTGACCTCATTGCATCTGATGAGATCTTACATTTTTCAAAACTTGAGCATTAGTTCTCAAGACTACAAATTATACGAAGAGTTCAGGTACTCAATTTTTAAGATTAACCTTAGCTGAAGTAACATGAATACATCTTTTTACCAAAAGTATGGCTCAAAAAATGATCCTTGCATCTTCTATGCGAAGGTTTGACCTTATTTACCATTATGTTAATTTCTGCAATAATGAAGGTGTGGTCAAAATATTGAATAACCTGGATCAATTGAAATATACAATTTTAAAGAAATATTAAATGAAAAATGACTGTAAATGAAACTTTTTTTGGTATTATTAGTGTTTGTGTATTCGTTTAAGGTGATAAGAGTGTTTGTTGAAATATATATTTGAGTGGGGATATAGAGCATCAGTGTCTGTTTAGGTATATCTCATTTGTATCGATAAATATTGACATAGACAGCACATACGGTAACAAATCTCAATAGGCAAATTCAAATTTTAACTCAATTTTTTGACCAAATTGTGCATTTTTCTTTGTTAGTCTATTTTAAGCTGGCAGTGGGAAGCTTTCTCTTTGAAATGGTGGATCATTTATATGTTTTAATGGAGTGTGAAGGGAAAGTGCTGAAAGAAAGCACTGAGCACCAAAAATGAATGTTTAGAAATGATACATAATGATTTTGTGTTTGTTATATACATTTCCTTATACATAACATTTAATTCCAGTTATAATTGAAGAACATTTGTTTAATAATACATCTATTAATTGGGATTTGAAAAAAGTATATGTCCTTTGAGACATATTTTGAACAAGCAATTACTTACAATCTACTTGGATGGAGTTTATTGGATTTGTGACATTTGAAGATTTGCAATAAATAAAAGAATAATTTCGAAATGCTCAGATCCAGAATTCTGCAATTAGATGGGATTGCTCAGTTATTTTTTCTTGTATCAACCATCTACAGTCGGATCCAGGTTTAAGATTTTTGCATTTAACAATTTTCCACATTTAGTGTATATTTTTTGAGGTCCCGATTCATTTCCTATTAAAACAACATAAAAATTATCCTTATTTAGCATTTCCACATTCTGCATTTTTCTGCATTCTATGTCGTACAAATATTTTCCCGAATAAGATTTTTCACCTGATTTAACGTTTTTTCATGACAGTTCAGGCAAATGATTACCCAAATATCAGTGATGATCACCACCGGTATTAGTTTTCAATAGGTCGACGGTCCACAAGGTTTCGCTTGAAGATGCTTACGTACATAACATAGGTATTGAATGTATGAACATTAAGATATTGTATGTTCTTGTAAATATATACATAATTATATATCCCCATTTTCATCGATAGCCGTTTTAAGCCAATGGTGCCTGTAATGTAGTTGAAATCGTCAAAATTTTCCCAGGAGAGAGTAGAGAAAGAGAAATTACTGCATTTAAGAGTTAGGGTTGGCAGGGTGGACTTATTTAGTTGTGTAAGAGATTTTAAAAATGCCATTGCCTTATAGAGAGCAGAGGCAGCTAACTTTGATTTTGCGATGGCTACAAAATGAAAATCTTCGAAGCTTCGAAGAGAAGAGAAAAATTATTGAGGAGGTGGATAAAAATCCTCACTTGAAGAGAGTTGACTTGGTGAAGAAGCTGCTCATGCCAGTAACAACCTTAAACAACATCGTGATGAAAAGGGAAGCAATTTTAAGAGAAGCTGCAACATTGGGTGTTTTA
Source organism: Pachydiplax longipennis (assembly GCA_036926295.1). Lineage (NCBI taxonomy): Eukaryota > Metazoa > Arthropoda > Insecta > Odonata > Libellulidae > Pachydiplax > Pachydiplax longipennis. The sequence continues at coordinate 17,127,756 of JAVFKF010000024.1, read as the reverse complement.
TCTAAGCGTCGTAAGCACTCAAATAAGTCGTTGTTTGAGAAACTAGAGAGCCACTTACTCACCTGGTTTCAGCAAGCTTGAGCCAGCAATTTGCCCATAAATAGTGTTATATTAAAGGAAAAAGCCCATGAAGTAGCTATGAGACTTGGAATTGATAACTTTACTGGATCCAGCAGATGGCTTAACAGATTCAAAGTAAGGCATGGACTGGTGTTCAAAAGTGTATATGGTGAAAGTAGCAGTGTGAATGAAGAGACTGTGGAATCCTGGCAAAGTGAGCTTGGGAAGTTAATTGAAGGTTATGAGCCCAGGAACATTTTCAATGGTGACGAAACTGGTCTTTTCTATTCCCTTTTACGAAACAAAATGCTTTTAAAGGTGAAAAGTGCCATGGTGATAAACTAAGTAAAGAGAGGTTGACAGTTCTTTTCTGTTGCAATAGTGATGGGAGTGAAAAATTGCAACCAGTGGTGATTGGTGAATTTGCTAAACCCAGATGCTTCAAGCATGTACGATCCTTACCATGCAAGTATTTCAATAGCAAAAAGGCATGGATTACTGTAGATTTATTCCAGGACTTTTTGAAATCCCTTGATGACAAAATGGGATCAGCAAACAGAAAAATTATCCTTTTTATTGACTGATGTGCTGCACATTCATTTGATACCCATTTCTTGAGAAATGTTAGAGTGGAATTCTTTCCAGTTAACTGCACAAGTGTTTTTACAACCATTGGATTTGGGTGTTATCAAAGTTTTCAGACAATTTTACAGAAGCGCATTGGTTAGAAAGGCAATTGTCTCAATAAATTGTGGGCAACAACAAGCCAAAATAAATTTGTTACAAGCCATCCATTTTGTTGCAAGCGCATGGGAGAGTGTAAATAGCGCAACCATCAAAGATTGTTTTGCTGAAGGGGGTTCCTGAATACCAATGAAATAGAATGTGAATTATAAACTTTTGTGGATGATAATGAATGGCAAACTTTGAGTTCAGAAATATCTTTCAATGACTTTGTTGAATGTGATGATGAACTGCAGACCAGTGGCATTGTTCCAAAAGGTGAATTGTGTGATGCATTGAATGAAGCAGACTCTAGCTGCAGTGAGAATGAGTATAAGTGGCTACCTTTTTACCTAGTGGAGGACAAAGGGCTACCTTTTCAGAGGCTGTGGTTGGACTAGAAAAATTGAGATCATACTTTTCATCCATTGAGAACAATCAATCTACTTTATTGATGGTTTCAAAACTTGAAAATGAGCTGCTGCTCAGTTACAGCAAAAAAAGCAAAGTAAAATCTGAGATTTTTTTAAAAGTAACTGCTCAGAAATATAATTAGTCTCTCCTAAAAGTGTTAAAATTAATGTTTAATTTGTGAGTAGGCAGAAGGCTAATAAGCATTGTATTTTTTGTTTGGGCCTGATCATTTTCATTTTTGGTTCCTTTTTTTCATTTTGTTACTGAATAATTGGCTTATGAAAATTTAAATGATTTACCAATATATAATCAAAATAATCATATGCCTCATGTTCAATATTTTTTACATTTACTATTAGTCAGCTCCTAATTCTGTAATGTTTTTAAGCTAATTGAAATTAAAATTCTCTTAAAATATCATTCACAAATTTCTTTAAAATTAAATATAGTTCCCATTTCTAGCTGTTTTCTGAAAAGTGCTTTCAGACCTTTAGGAAGAGCACATTAAATTGATGAAAAATTTTTATTGCTGCAGGTTACACCTTTTAGTGACTTAAAATTATATTTTTATTCATAGAAAGCTAATCTAATAATTACAGACTCTAAAACCTCAAAAAATGGCAGGTCCTCATTTAGTGTTTTTCCGCATTCAGTGTTTGAAATATTGTCCCCCCTGAAAAACCTTGAATCAGGATTTTACTGTATTTATAACACCTGTTATTTATGATAGTATCTTATAAATTATTATTTTCTTATATTTATTGGTTTTTCTTCTCAAGGGGAAATTGAAAGTTATTGTTTAATATAAAGTGACAGTTGAGGAATGAATTTAGAGCCATTGACAACTTACTTACTTTGAGTTTAAATCCACCTCCTTCATGTTTCCCTGGAGAAACACCAGCTCCTCCTTCAATAATTTCTTTGAATCCTGGAGGCAGTTTCATAGTGTCTTGGTTTATTAGCATATTCACTTCTCGGGAATAATCATTTTTCACAGGAGTTTGATATGACTTCATCTTGCCTTTCTGATTTTGCAAACTGTCCAGTATTTCTTCTGTTTCTTTCAGATACTGAGAAGGGATATCTATTAACAGCACAGACCGAATTGAAGATGGATATTGCATAGGCTTCCAAAAGATTGGTAATTTAATATAATTAATCTTAATTGGTGAAGGCACTGATTCTTTTGTTTCATGAAAACCATTAAAATAATTTCCATGTGGAATATTCAACTCTAAATTGCTCCTGCTCTCTTGATACATATTTTTCAGTCTATCATTTTCTTCTGAAACAAACATTCCTTGAGGAGTGGATTTGGGAGGAGATTCTATTCCTGATAAATTTGAACTGTTGTTGGCATCGAAAGGAAAATAGTCTTTTCTTATTTTATCTTCTCTCATTAAAACTGCCTTTCTAAGAGGATGTTCTCTTTCATTCATCATAGAAAAATACATTTTCTCATTATCATTCAACTTTGTAAACCCCTTTCCTAATAATTTTTTCAGATTAGAAAGATATGAAACCACTTCAGTAGCCTTTTCTTTTAGGTAGTAGGGGATTTGAATTTTCCCTGCTCCTTGAGAAAAATGCTTTTCCACGAGTTGATCATTGGTTTCCTCAGTAAAAGAAATTGGATCCTTCTTATTTTTGATTGAGTTTTTTCGTGACATTGCTGCGTATGGAATCTCTGGAAATTTATTTTCAGGTTCTTTTACGTTGTATATGTTATTAATTTCCTTCTGAACTCTTTCCTCCGCTTTCATTGTAGGGATATCGCTACTTCTTTGTGTCATGGATTCATATTCCTTGTTCATAATTTCGCCAATATGCGATGTAGTACTTCTATCAATCGACCCATGTTGCGAAAGAAGGGGTAAATATTTCGGTGGAGATAAATTACGGAAATCGTTGTTAGAGTCAATAGGTGATATTTCTCTTTCCAGCAGATTGGTTGGAAATTTCGCCTGAGGATTCTCCTCATAAAAATTGGCAGTTTGTTTTGACTTGCGTCCATCTTCTACGCCATTACTTTCGAAACGAATCAAGTTTTCCAAGAGACGCATTAGCATTGAAACTCGCTTATGTTTATTGTCAAAAAAATTCCCCCAAAATGAGGGATGACTATTTGGCATCTCTCCCGTTCCCTGGATCGGAAAACCATCTGTTCTGGAACTGTCATATCCAGGAGATATATATTTTATAATCTGAGTCAATATCTTCAAGTATTCCGTGTCTTTTCCCTTCGTTTCCATCCCGTCTATAACTGAGTCGAATGAGTTAAACTTGCTCTCTTGAGGCGATTCCCGCAGATTTGCGGAAGGATCCTGCAACGAAGAAGGACTCCGTTTATGAGCAGTCATGCCGGATTTCTTTTTGTCGACACCAAATAAATAATATTCCAGTCCGGGATTAGACACGGACTCCCTTGAATCTCTGCGGAGCGGGTAGTGATTGATGAATCGAGTCAGAGGTTCTAAGTTAGACATATAGATGGGGCGGATGTTCGTGGAGGGCTTCAAGTCCGGCGCCACTGGGGCTCCGGCGGTGACGTCATTCTGTGGTCCCGGGGAAGCCGGGGGTCGGTCGATGCTCGAGCTGAATGAGGATGCTTGTTCCATCCATTCTAGCCCTAAAAGAAAGGGACAGTTTCTAATTTTGGAAGGTCGCTCAGAGTATTTATTGAAAAACACGCCGACTGATCAAGGAAACGTAGAATCAATGAGATGACGTATTTCAGAAATGAAAATGACTGCGAGATACCTGAGTAAATGTTCTTATTAAGAACATTGAGAATTTAACCTATAAGTTTTAGATGAATTCAAGAGCAACTGATCAATTGTTATTTTAGATGAATCTGTTAAAAGCTGGAAACTTTTTAGGATCGTTAAAAAGTGAAAAACATAGTTTAACAAAACATTTCCTTCTGGCATGCGTATAAAAATCCACCAAATAGCGTATAAATAAATCACTATTTACAGCATTGCTTACTATAACATGGACTTTAACTCATAGTGTAATCAAGAATTCGGAAATTTTTCCTTTGAACTGTTAATGTAGAAAGTATGAAATTGGAATTTAAGAAAGGGAAACTGCTTTGGATATATATTTTCCTCATCTACAACATTCAGCAAATCTGCTACTTTACTAGGCAGCGTGTGCTACCAATCAAATAAAAACTAAATTCAAATTTGTAATGGTAAACTATGTTAGAAAAATGTAACCTTTTCCGCTGCCGTATGTAACGATTTCTCTGTTTGTCTTATGAGAAAAATAGTCAATGACATAGGATAAGCCTGGGAGTCGATATTAGGCGTATTTTAGTCTTGGAACTTGGGTCTGTTATTTGATATTTAATACGAAACACCAACGAGGTTGTTTGAATGGAATTTCGAGAGTGCTAACTGGAACGAGGTAAATTGAAAGACAAAGGGGAGAGATTAAAAGCCCGAAAAATGGAGGAGATGAAACTTTGAGTGGACTTGGAAGTGCGTTAAAATGTCTAAATTTATGAGGTTTATTGAAAAAGAAATCCCTCTGTGGGAGGGAAGGACATACTTGTCCGAAATTACTAGGAAATGCAAATACAGAATGAATGCAATGGTATTCATACTTCAAAAATATAATGAAGTAATTAGAGCGTTAAATTTTTGACAAGCGACTACTAGACTTGAGGACTCTACATGAATATTAATTATTATTGTAAACAACAATTTACTACTCAAAGTATTTTCAAAGAAAATAGACAATTGGCAGAATCCTGCAGAGGTAAAGTAGCAATTTATTACTTTATTACTTAATTTACTACAAAATGTATTACCGTATGGCAGGGAAAACTCAGTGAAATGAAAAATTTTATGAAGAGAGAATACGAGGTACTTTCATCTGTTTTGAAGTACATATTTTAATATATGTATCGTATCACCTTCTTATATATGTCGCTAATGCGCTTATACGATATTCGTCATTCATTTCTCTTCTCTGAGTCATCTTTTATAAATATATTTACATCTATTGAAAAGAACTTATAATTAGTGATCGGTCACTGAACCATATGTCGTTATTAATTCCCAATAATACTTATTATTTAAAATAATCACCAGTTAAGTAAAAGAGAAATTTAAATTTTCACAAATTATTAATCAAAGCATCGAAGAAGTAAACCGTAATTATTTTCCACAGCAAATAATTATTTCTACTATTTCGCTTTTGATTTCATTTCAAAGGAAAACGCTTTTGATTTTGCGACAGGCAATATATCTTCCTACCGTTATGAATTAGTCAGGCTATGTTAACTGAATTATTTCAAAGTAAAGGCTGTTGAAAACACGAAAATTTCTAATAAGATAACTATATCAGCTGTATATTAGATAAACGATAATGGAAATTTCACGTCTATTTCTCCATTGGAAATAATCTCTAAATATTTTATGGGTTTCTTTTGATTTTTCACATGAATTACAATTTTCTGTAATAAACCATGTTTGAGTATCTTTATTAGACCATAAGTTAGAGTAATTTACATTAGATGCTCTATGAGGCCCTAGATAAGCAAGATCGGGTTTAGGAGAGCAAATGCAGTTTATTTGACCCTGCTAGGTAAAACTCAAAAGATTAATTATGTACTATTGTTTACAATACATGTAATGAAAATATCATAAATCTTTACGTAGCAACTGGATTAATTTTTATATGCTTCTATCTCGTAAATAGTGGGAAGCGGAAGTTTCATGCGCATAAGGAATCTGCTCGTAAAGTATTGAAAAATGTATAAGATATCATGTGTAAACCAAAATGGTGTACAGCAATGCAAGGGTATAGTATGTGTATAATAGTAATGTGTGATAGTATGGGAATGTATTACGTATATGTTCTTTTAAACCCTCCGCCACAGAGGCCTTTTACTTCTTCAGTTGTTCAGACAAAGAAATATACCTTTTTATTTTTAAACATAATTGTTGCCTAAATTCCCTCCGAACCTAATGACTTAGAGCTAGAGAAAATTTTTTGTGTCGTTAATATAAATTAAATTACTATTAAAAATTAAGAAAGAAATTAAAAATTACCGTATTTGCCGGCGTCGAGGACGCGGTATTTTTTAACCTGAAATTAGTTTCTGAAAATTACATAGCGTCTTCGGCGTCGAAGGTTATTCATTAGTTCATGCCATCCAAGTAATTAGCTGTAACAGCCGGAATTGCAAAATATTAATGCGGTGAAATGTGTGGAAAAGCAGTAATAGTTTCCTGAAACCGCTGTTACCGACAAATCACCAATGCAAATTTTTAATCCAAACAAAACTTCCCTACACTGGGGTGCGTCCTGTACGCCGGCAAAATGTGGTAGGTAATTCAATTATGAATTGATAATATCAAATGCCTATCCAGCAATTGCGTGAGGTCAAAATAAAAAATCAATATATCGAAGAACTTTAGATAAAAAATATCATACAAATGAGATAAATTTAAGTAAAATTATTTTGAAGATATTAATTTCACTCGATTATCGTGTGTGTCTCACCCTAATATTCGGCAATGTCTTGCGATTTACTGCTTCATTTAAATTTCTATTAAGAATTAATTCAACAAATTTACTCCAGATGAATTTGCCAGAAAATTTTCTTACACGCACTGTATTTGTGATTGCATGAATACGTTGGTTTACAATATAAGTTCTTAAGAAAAGGTTTTAATTGAGATTCACTTATACACCTATTCGATTTCCGGTGGTAGCCCAAATGCGAATTGACTTCAGCTGTCGAAGCAATTTAAATAATACCACCAATATTATTAACATTAAGTGTTTAGTAAGGTTGCTTCATCCAAGAAACTATTACCCACGATATTTTATCCAATTTACCAAGCATTCGACTGACGCTTAACCTAATCTATCCCCCAAAACCTCGGGGTCCCTGGCAACCGCCCGACTCGCCTGTATCTCGGGCAGGCATCCTTACATATCCAATATTCAATTTCTCTAAACAGGAAATTCTGTGTCAGACCGAGTATGCTTTATGTAAAGCAGTTTTTAAATTGTATTACTCACGGTTATTTTCGTGGTTTGCATGTACGGCGACCATCAACAGAAGTTGTAAAAATGTTGGTATCTTCATTCTCTGTTAGCTGCGATGCTTCTATATCGGAGGTCTCGAGGACGTCTGTCCCAAGTGCTGATTACAAATGCAAAGTTACAATATTCTACTGCTTAGATTGTGGTGACAGACGCGCAGATGTGGGCGAATGATTGCCTCTTGGAAGTGCGATGGGAGGAGAAAGAGGATTAACGCGAAAATTAATCCAAAAGGGTTCTTCGGAGACTAAAAATCCTTTGCAGTTGCAGCTTAAGGTTTTAAAATACATGACTGCGCATATGTGTATTCATACAGAGAACATTATGTTATATTCATACAGAGAATCTTAGAGGGGAATTAATTTTTTGTATGTAACATAGCAGAGGGTGTTGTAAATTATGTAGTTTTGAAATGAGGCATAAATGATGTCTCAAACTGTCCTTAAATTTCTTGTTATCTCTCAATACAGAGCATTTATAACCTGAGGAATATAACCAGGAAAGCAATCGAATCAAGCATTTCTTTATCGATTCTTTTTCGCATTTCTTTATTTTATATCGAGCTTAGAATTAGGATTGAAATACTTCCAATCTTAAATGCTCTGATTAGCGACTTCTATTCACCTATACCCCAGCGCAGATTCGAATGAATGTTCATTTTGAAAATTTTATTTATTGTCCCATAAAAGTAAAAGCATTTTGATTTTGATTTGGAGTTTATATTACATGAAAAGAGGGAAACATTTTCTATAACGATATCACAATAGAATTTTATTGTGATATCAGTGTAGGCTTCGTAACTTGATCATGCAATTTTGCACACGCATTTTTTGAAAAAAAAAACGATTTGTTAGATATGTGCATATGCAGAGGACAGTTTTCACATAATATACGGTCCCTAGACGATTCATATGCCGGAGCCATTATTCTATGAGCGTATATTGCGCTATATATTCCACTCAATGGCGATGTGAGACAAGGGGAACTTTATGGGCAAAATGGATTATTTTCCCAGGAGCAGAAAAATCGCCTTTAGTTCATTCAAGGTCGAGGCCAGCGTAAAAAATGAAAGTGGTTCTTTGTCCTAATCATGGCTTGTTTTGTTTCCTTTGTCGGCTACTGACAATAGGCCTACCCCAGGGTATCACTCTTTACTCTAATTATCATTTCAATCAAAGATCCAGTGACCTATCGACATTATCACATCGGCGCAGCCTTTACGGTGCCATCTGCACAAAAATGAAATTCGCTCTGCATAATCTCTTTTCGTCTCATGCATCAAGATAACACAATTTCTTGTTATTGATATTGCCAATAACTAAAAGGAGAGCAAATGCGTTTGTTTGTCTTTATGGATTTCATTCATTCAACAATAGTGAAGATGCTGTTGAATTCGCGGAATATATTATCTGAAATTTTGCGATTTGATCAAGGCAATATTATTTTCAGGATCATTTAATACCATGGTGAAATTACTTCGGAAAGTATCGGCGATCGTTTCGCATTAAAATTACTGAATTTATGAATTTTGAAACCAAATCAACCGTCAGTTTCTTTCTTGTGGATTATTATCTTTTGAACTAAATTTGATTGATAATCAAATAAGAAATCAATCGTGACACTTTTATAATTGATTTATTTTTCAAATATACAATGCAATAGTTATTATTTAACCAATTTTGAGTTTTCCTCATACCGTATTTTGAAAAAATGGTGTATTTTTCATCCGTCTCTTGGTTATGGATGGAGAAACATGGTCCACATTTGAATATTTAAAATTACACACCCACATCTAAATAAATGCAATGTAATAAGTTAAGAGAATATTAGAAAATAAATGTGATTGAGAAGAGTTGTTTCATAATAAGACCAAGTCATATTTCATAAATCAGTCTGTCGATGTAAAATCTATAAAAGTGCCTTAAGAAAGAATAATCTGAGACTCATCACCGTGATATCATTGGGAAATATAACCTTAAAGTTTGTATATTGGATTTGTATGAAATTATTGAGTTAAAAAATCTCTACCTCTGAATTTTCGTAGAATAGTACTCATAACACTGTAAGTTCCTAGTTATTTCAAGCGATCAACCTTAATAGGGGTTGCGAAGGGATTTTTGTTGATCATTCGACTGCTTGTTTGATTTTCATAAGTAGCGTTACATTGAACTTATCACCTGTTAGTCAAGCCGTGCAACTTCTTTCGGTATCGCCGATGACGAAGTATACAGAGTATAACTAGATCATTTTCAGCAAGTGAAGTCTTTTGAGCTAAAGTTAAAGAAGATTATCGCGAATTTTTGAAGATATTTACTGGTAATAGATTTTTTCAGAAAAATGAGCGAAGGTTATAAGATTCTCCACGAAGAAAACCCTTGAAGAAAATTTCCATTGAATGACTATCATACAGTCTGTTTAGGAAAAGAAAATTTACTAACTTATAATTCGAAAACTTGAAATGCTCTAATGTCTCATAAAAATGCTCTTTAAAGAATCAGAGACTGAAAAATGGTTAATTACGACCGAAGGGAATGCTACCAAATATAAAACTTCTAAGTAGGAGAAAAAATTTTTAATTTACAATGTTTTATAAATGACATGTAATTACATAATGTCTCTCATGATAAATATTTCAGAAATTTAGAGAAAAAATATCAGAGATTGGAGAATTTATTATTGTCCTGGGAATAATAATTAAGAAGAGAATGCCAAAAAACCATTTAATAACAAGGGAATTTCCCCGTCAAAAATGACGAAATAAATTTAACTTATAAAAAATCTACAGCTATTATTTCATACATCTGATCCTTCTGAATAATCAAAAATAAGAATAATTGCTCTCAAATTTTAATGTTCATCATGATAGGAACTGAGGCTATAAATATGAACAGAACGACTAAAAAATAGCCGGAAAATATTTTTGGACCTAATACAAAAAAGAACCGCTTGAATCTATACAATTAAATCTTCTTTGTAGTACATTTGAGTGCCTCATTTTTGCGCAAAAACTTCCAAAAGTTGTCTATTTCCTCCCCCTACTCGGTTAAATATATCCATGTGGATGAAAAAAAACGTTTCAAATCGTTTGTTTCTGAAGAATTCTGCTATTATATCCCTTGTGAAGTTGGTGTATAGCTTTCACAAAAGTATTGATGTAGATAATATTTGTTTATTTGGTTGTTGAAGCATTATCGCATTTGTTTACATTGTTATCTTAAAAATGATTTCGACGGCTAAATTTTCCATGGTATTCAGAACGAAACCTTTTTTATTCGAATTTTATTTACAAAGTCCAATTGTAAACCTTTTACAGCAAGGAAGAATAGACTTGAAAAACGTTCGACGGGACCTTTTTTTAAGTCTATTCTTTTCTGGGATTGTTCCTGGGTGAACGTTATCTCGTGCCTTACCCATTTTATCACTTTTACAGGGACGAAGGTTATAAAAATATATTTCTGAATATAGATTTTCCAAGAGAACTAATAGCTACTAAAAGGATATCTCGGAAAATATGGGGCGAATGGTAACGCTAGTAAAAAATGGACCATATCAAAAGCAGAGAAAAGAAGATTAGAATCAACGAAGATGTGGTGCTACAGAGGAATGATGAAAACAAAATGTACCGACGGAGTAGATAATGTATGTATGTACTACGGAGTACAAATAACTAAGAAAGTCCTTCAAAGAGTAAATGATGAGAGAAAAACATAGTAAAGAATGGAGAGCAGGAATTACAAAGCATGATCTAAGTAGGAATATTAATGACAGATAGCGCTGAGGTTGGCTATAATGAGGGAATGAAGTGATTGGCTTTGGCAGGCCTGGATTGCTGCGACAAACCAATCTTCAAATTGTCAAGCCAGAATGGTGAGGACGAGGGTTTCCAGAGGAGCCTATCACACGATGGTCCGGAATAATTTGTCATAAGAAATGTAAACGAGAAAATTGCCGCTAATTCAAAAACTAATCCAAACATGCCGTGATTACCTTTTAGTAATCGAGGCTATATTTAGGCCTATAAGTTTAGCTATCTCTGTATTCTTCAATCAGGATATACAGCGTTAGAAGCCAAGTTTGGTTAGACTACCTTGTGCAAATTTTTACGACGAAAAGTTAATTATAGGATAAAAGATATTTTAAAATTTTGATTTCATATGAAATGACGATTAAAATATATATGGGCGTAGCTGTCTGATATTACATATATTAATATTTTTCCGTTTAAATCCTGGATTTTACGGGAGAATACATTTTCCAGTTTCCTAACTGGAATTTCCTGAATGGTTTCTTCCATTCAACATCAAGTACTTTCGATAAGTCGATCACAATTGCTTTCCGATCTCCTAATTATCTACTAATTCTTGATTTAAATCTAACATTCGATACTTGATCGAGAATGCCTTCCAAAAATCACTGTAACATCAACTAGCGTATCTGTGTTTCACCCAACGGTCACAAGTGCCAAAAGGCGGCTTACTGGGTGAATATGTAGTAAAGTATCACTTATTCGGTCTTCACAGATTTTTTACACCCATCATTGTAATTGGTATATCCATTTGCAGATTAGCGAAGAATTTAAATTTAACTAAAGAAATCCCTTCTATTCTTCAACGTCGGGAATATTAAACTTAAAGTGTATCATGGTTTTTCCATCTCAAGGATGAAAGTGTTATCCCGAAATACCTTTTATAAATATAAAATTCTCTAAATAAGTTGTCCACCACGTATGAGGGAGAAACGAAGGGGTGATGATGGACGAAAGAGAAAAATAAGGGAGTCTGGACAAGTCATTGATTAATGAACTTCATTTCAATGAAATTAATGACTGCATTGGACGTAATAGGGCGCTATTTTGTGTGAGATAAAATAACTTCTTTTAAGCAAGCAAACTACTGCTCCATAGAAAATGTACTTAGTGTTATCTACGATCGCTAGCATGCAGCCGTCACTTTATGAGAGATAATTGCTCTGTAAGCCATCATAGGTCTTTCAAGATGAAGTGCGTTGGAAGGAGAAGTCGGATCACTCACGTCCTATAATCAGGTAGAACGGTATTCGGCTGATCTGAGTCTCTCAGGTATCTACTTTAAAAATGAATTTATTTCTAATTTGCTTTCAGCCCAATGATATACCGTGCTACTTTGAGGGATGCTGATAGCAAAATTTACTCACTTTCTACATGTGCATTATAAATGATAATTTTTAAGGTACGACTTGTTTACGATGTCACAAAGAATTATGCTGGTGGACTACAAAAAGGAAAAGGTGGGTTATTCGTTATCAAGCATTTTATTCAGTATCTCCGGGTAAATTGTGTGGTATAATTAGGCGATTATTCAACGATAGAGAATAATTTTCTTGGGAGTACGAAGCCATCGTTCTTTCGTTGTCACCAAAAGTTATTTCCTCTTGTGTTTTTTTCCCGTCATTTTTCATCCCATTTCTTTTCTAAACGCCATTCCCTCCAAATGTGGCCACCACCGGTCATCATTGCCCAATCCAAAATTCTCTGTCCGCTACTTCGATGGACTGTCCGAATATTTCTTTTTCTCCAGACGCGTGTCTTTCTCAATATGGTGGCGTTAGTCGCCGTCAAAAAGCACTTAACCGAAAATCCTTTTCCAATCACTCTTTGGTCGCCAGAGCACGTCACGTGTCTCGTATAAGGCGTTTCCTTAATGTTTCTGCGTTGCATTCAACACGCGTGCTTCTTCTTCGCTCACCAAAAGTGCTCACTTTCCGAAAAGAACCCCAATTTCCTTCCCTCGATCCCTTTCCCCAATGATTATGGATTTTGCGTCCGTTTTCCTTTCACTCAATCTCCTCAGTTTTTTGTTTTATTCATTGCCCGCAAGCAATATTTCGCTCGCGATTTCTCTGTTCGACCTTATGAATTGAAATTCGAAGCGAATTTATGAAACATTTAGAAACAGCTATTTTGTGGTTGAAATTGAACGGATGAACGTAATACTTATATCGCTTTTTAAAAGTAACTAAAGATAGGCATTAAATAAATAAAAAACCCGAAAGGAATTACATCCCTTGGAACAGTGTAATAGCGTGCGTATTAGCAATGGAATATTCATAATCACTAACAATTAATAATTATTAGACTATTTACATTTTTATATTGCTTAAATATTATTTACCGCGTCATATTTCTGTTTCTGGAGGCTGATTCCGTAAAATTTTATTTGCATGTCTCCTGTATACCCTGAAGGGCATCCTAATTTTCATGTATGTACTTATTTTCACAACTCCTCCGTGTATTCGCAAATCCACCACGAATTTATCTCCGGCAGAATTATCATATTTTCCATCACCCAGTATTTGCAAGCAAGGTCTCGCATAACCGGGGAAATCTGAAACTTTTCTAAGGTTCTGAATTTGTAAGAAAATTTCAATTCTTGTATTGAATTATCATCATTGAATACTCTTTGTCTGTAATTAAGGTAGATTTTCGCATACATATCTGCTTTCAACATTGGCGAAGTTATAGTAGGCTTTTATTTAGAAATGCAATTCTTATCTCCTTATGTTTTGTCTCCTATCATTTGTCCTTTTTGAGGATCCGATCTTGCACGAGATTAACTGAAAATTTTATATTCGATAAAAGATTCTTATAATTCAAATAGGCGACCTATCTAGAGCTCTTGGTACAAAAATAAACCTAAATAATACATAGATTTTGAAATTACCCTCGTTGAGTGGTTCATACTAAAATTCAGGCCCAACTTCTAAGGATATAAAGGCAAACGGAAGATACAGTATCTGTAACTTTAATTTCGATTTCGATATAAGCAACGTTTTTGCAGAACGTATTCCTTAAGGACTATTTGATTTAGAATATTTAAGTATTTCCTGTAAATATTATTTGATTTAGAATCTTTAAATATTTTCTGCAGTAGAAGCAGAACCTCATTACCTAATGCTTTTAGGATAGTGCATTTATTATATGGGAATTAGAATATTTCATATTCGATATTTATTTAGAATTAATAGTTTCTCAGAATACAGAAGAAATTTCGCGATACATCGATTACGGCTTAATGTTGGAAGGAGGCGAACGTTCTGCTATTATATCTGTAAGCCATTGAAAGTAGCAAAGAATAATATTTAAACCCGAATGTAATTCAACTGTAACACTTTGTTCACCTTTAATTTAATCAAATAGCAGGAATGAATAAAGAATAATATTATCTTTCATAAAACCTAACTAACGTAACTCAGCGAACGAGCGCAGCTCACATCCGAAAATAATTACTTAAATTATTCTTCCTTAATGTATACAAATGAAATAAATAGTAGACAAGGGTAAGAGAAGTGCTTTATCTCAAAATTGAAACGCATTACAGGCTAAGCTGCGCTCCTGGGAGACCTTTTTAAATGCCGCTCAACTAATATTTTCCTCCTCTATTTATTGAAACATTTTCAAGCCTTCAGCTTTAATTTTTAAAAGTCTATTAATTATTTTGCATACTATGAATTGTATAGTGGGATCATCTCACCGCTTAAACTAAGAAAATCAAAAAAATTGGAACTTTGAATCCTTTCTAAGCAATAGTAGCGTAGACTGAAGGCCCACAGTTAATTCATATTTTCTCAGAAATGGAAAAATAGAGGGAGCTATGATTATATCTAATTGTGTAATTAGAAAACTAGGGGTTCCCATCATACCGCAAGGGATCTGGGAACAGTTAGTATATAATTATGTTATTGAAGTATTTGAAAATTAGATATGTTGTGAAATTCTCAAGTTATTCCATTATGGTACTGTATATTAGCTATAACTGTGGCCAAATATCTACATTTTTAAAGAAAACATGTAGTAAATAAGTATATAATTTGTTAACATAATGATAAAGGGTTACGGAATATGTTTGCCTAAGGCCAAGGAGGAAAGGGAACCAAAAAGTTAGGGAAACCCCGGAAGCAAAGCAGGCGAGCCGTGATATCCGGGATATATTCGTTATGGATGCTGGAATTTGAATATGGTTTACTTGGAAATGATGTTAGCTAAAACTTGTATGGAGAGTGTTCTACGCCAAACGAAAAAGTCTAATGGAACGTACCAGCCGAAGAGCGGCCCTCAAATATAGTCCATAAAATAGGAAATAATTCTATTTTGGATTGATATTTCTCTTGACTTTCAGGTAATGAGGAAATAGATTAACTCTAATTTGAATGAATTTTTAAAATTTTTACCATATTCTTCTAATTTCAATGACTTAGATGTTACAGTACTATGGTGAAATGATATCGAAATAAGAGAAATGAAGCATATGGTTTTCAAAGGATTCATATTTTTGTTAGGAATAGTGGGGAGGTTTTCTTGGGGAATTGTAGGGAACTTTTATGGGGAAGCAGAGAGTAGATAAGGCAAGGAAATGTCCTTAAATTGTAAGGCGATGATACAGAGAATGGTACCACTTTGGAGACTTGCTTGAGATCATAGGATTGTGTGGCGGTGAGAAGATAGTACTGGAGAGGATGTTGGTGGTGTTGATCAAGGTGAAGCATAGCAGTGTGTA
Source organism: Pachydiplax longipennis (assembly GCA_036926295.1). NCBI lineage: Eukaryota > Metazoa > Arthropoda > Insecta > Odonata > Libellulidae > Pachydiplax > Pachydiplax longipennis. The sequence goes on along the minus strand of JAVFKF010000024.1, from coordinate 17,111,962 downwards.
CCCGAGATGGGAAGCATTTCAATTGGCTATCATAGGTTAAGTAGGAAACACCACGATGGACTATGATGGTCCATATGCACATTCAAATACAAACCCACAACCCGTATACAAGTTAACCACGAGGGAATGGCATCCATGAATATTTGGGGATCTTCTTCGCTGTAATGACGCAAAAAGCATTATTTTTGACAGCACGTGTACAATATTTCCTCATAAAATTAATTTCCTTTTTGCTCTCTTTGAATTATAAATGAGGAAGCAGGAAAAATTTATCAACTAATTTTAGGATGCTTGTTTATTAGACTTGCATCTACGTTAGTGCATGCAGATATTAACTTTGGTCTTTGACTTCAGGGCTAAACTGTTACTATCATGTATTATATCGCATATAATCGATTATTGAAATGATAGTTCTGGATATGGCTAGTTATATTATCGATCGTATAATCAATAAAGTTATTTTATTCTCTCACCCCTGCTCATTGTATTAATTTACGAGTAGTATCGACTTCTGAAATGACAGATAACTTTCACAATCGTTAAATTTTAATAAGATCTTGTCGGTTTCGTATCGTTTAAGTTGCTCGGTATTCAGTGAAAAGGACAGTAATTTATAATATTTCATTTTCATGTTGCATGTCTCCATTTTATGCACACAAAAATTAACTTGTTAAATTTTGCAAAAGAAAGAAGTTCGTGGAAGATGAATATGACCGTGGTGTAGGAACTTCATAACCTTCACATATACTCCTTATAAGTTTCTTTGAGTCATCTGGTATCGATCTCGAGATATCTCAGTAAAAGTAACGTTTGTATAAATTAACCAATTTGGAATTTCTCAGATTCCCTACCGTAAGTTCCCTACGAGACAGATGTATGAATCTGTCTCGTAGGGATAGAATTTCACATATTTACATGGAACATCTAAATACATGTTTTACGAAAAATTTGGAAATTGGGTTTACATCCCCATATATGAATGTTAGAGATCATTATGGCTTAAATTAATTTCTAAACATATGTTATATGCATTAAATTACTTCATGTCTTTCGAATATTCTAGTATATTTGATGTCCCTACTTTACTATCCTGAGAAAGTACTAGATTCTAATATTAACTTTACTTAACTGCAAAATTTACTAATTCTAAATAATTACTTCAGTAATACTACATTTATAATTATAATTCAATGTGATTTTCATAACATAAATATTTTAAATCCTTATCTTTAAAATTGATATATTTAATTGATATATATTTTGAATAATAGTTTTTTCTTTCTTCTCAGCAGGAATAAATATGTATTTACTATTTGAGCATAAATAATGCACATAAATTGAGCACCAGGAAGCCCTTAATGGTCTAATGTTACGTTAAGTACGTATCGGTTTCATTAATACATCATATTTAACAGCCAGATTTACTTAATGCCTTGCTATCACTGCACTAAAGAACTACTACGACGTAAAGCCTTATATATTAAGCCTTATAGAGTAGCTGGAAAATTTATTAAAATTGGGAAAACATTCAATCGTAATTAATCTCAAATGGTGGTGTAAGATCATCAGTCAATGGATGGTCAGTCCCTGAGAGAATGGTTTCTGTTATTTATATTTAATGATAAATGTTTTCAATAATTAGGTGGCCATAAAATTTGAATATCAGCGGTTTATTGACTTACCAGAAACAATGTAGACCCGCATTAATTTGGAGAAACAAAAGCTGTTTGTATAAAAACGACGGAGAAAATTAATGGAAATCGCGATTATCAAATTTTTCAATAATCAATTTCCTTTCATCTATTTAAATTTAAATTTTCTCATTATTCGATGAAATGATCTGCAGTACCTGTTCAATATGTGAGATTATTTATGCGAGGAAAATAAGCTGGAGTATCGGCTTCTTAAATTTGTATGAGCATATTTTATTTCTCTGCGCTGTGACGTTGGATTGTTAAGCCCAATACATTGTACGTTAATTGAGTTATTTAATGTTATACCGTTCATTGCCAACACCTACATTTTCTCGTGTTATTAAAAATAGAAAATTACTTTCTCTCTTTTCGGGATTTGTGAATGAGCTATAGAAATTTAAATAGTTAATGTTATTTTAAAAATTATTTTTCGGAGAGGATGAATTCTTTTTTTAGCTAATTAAAGATTGAAATCTCCATTTCAGAAGACGTTTTCGTAGATATTCAGTGTAATTGTGGGATATTTTCAGAGCGTGATTGTTATAAACGTTTTGGTTTTGAATAATAAACAGTTTACAGGCTACATTAAAATGTGCCTCGTGTAACTGCTATATTATATCCTTTCTAATTATATATCCTTATTAAAAGCAATAAAATATGGGATGTATTGGAGCCTTTCTGTGGTTATGATCATGATAATTTCACACAGAAGCAATTTCGAATCAATTACGATAAACTTAAGATCGTGAGGAACATTTTTTTTGAAACTTTTCTATCTATTATAACATATTTTAGAATAAAGACTTTATTAGAGGTTCTCAGCCAACGGTGCGAGGTAAAAAGATACTTTTTCCGTTAAAAAATCTCGCTAAACGTACGTAAATTAATATTCATTTAAGTCTTTTAGTCAAAGGAAAGTGTTATATTTCTAATGCATATTTTATGTGCTCTAAACTAATTAGAGTTTATGTTAACACATATCTACAGCTTAGTGGTGATTAAATTAATAAGAATGATTTATTCAATGAAGCTGAAATAAATTTGCGCGTGTTTTGTTCTTTCTCTTTAAACACTAATATTGAATAAATGATTAGCAAGGGATTCTTTAAAATTATTTATTTCTATAAATTATAAAAATGCTGTACTTTAAGCAAAGGGGCATTATTTTTTTAGAGTAGAAATAAACTATTCCAGTTTCAATGGAGTTCCAGGAAGTTGAGCCCACTCTTATTGAGTTTAGTTCCGCTCTACAGTGAAAGAGGTCGGTAACTTTTTTATCTCAGTTCAAGTGGCGCTACAGTAACGAGTTGCTCGCAAGGTGCATTTTGACGTGTCCACCCAAGTCAAACGATTCAGTCGAAGGAAGTAAAATGTCATTCTCCAAGCACCTGCTCCCACACTTGAACGCCTGCCCTTCCGATTCCAACAGAATAAAAAAATCTTTACTTCTAGGCTTTGACGCGTTAGAATCACTCAGTCGTGAAGATTAAGGAAATAAATTTATTTAGGCAAGTGATCAAGTTGGAAATGGCAGTTTTCGAGAGAATACGTCTTCTTGTCTTGTTTTTTTAACCGAATTTCCCTTCCTGCTGAATCGCTTTCCAGCGGTGGCGTAGATCTTTGGGTCATTAAAAAACTATCTTCCGATCGATCGAAAGAAGCGTTTATTCTCCGAAGTTAAGTGCTTGGAGAAGCATCTGATTGCCAACCTCATATAATATTGACCGATCAAATTTATAATTTCATGACAAAATTCAATTTGGTAAATATATAACAGAAATCTAACCTTAGAAAAAATGGCGTAAAAATTTTCGTTTACTTATTTAGTTCTTTTGACCTGACTTATAACTGAAATGTTCTCTACACTCACAATTGGTGACCCCGAAAGAGTATAGAGAGAAAGAAAAATCAGTAATAGTCAAGTGAAGACAGAATTGGAATAAGATGGAGAAAGCGCTTATCTGGCGACTCACTCTAATACTGTATAAACCTTATAATATATAATTTATACTGCTATATATGATATATCGTCTAAGCTTCGATTAATTTAATTTTCGATTCGCATAAAAATACTTTCCTTAAAATTTTGTCTTCGATCTTCGAAAATCAACACTCAATGTCATGTAGCCATGAATAAGAAATAATAAAGTTTTGTCCTTTTTGTGTCTTCATTTTGTAAGGATGCTCCTTTTATAGTAACGCTCTTCGTTGCTCGTTATGCATTTGACTTGAAATTCAGCGTAGAACTTAGAATAATAAACCTCGCTTGCAATGATGTCAGCTTTTGCGTAAGGATTTTATCAGCTTGTTGTTCAATTTTTCCTTAGTGATCTTGGATGTTAATGGAAGAAAAGAGAGGGAGCGCGTGCGAGAGGCATTTTTCTTTGGGAGCGAAGGGTGTTGCCGAGTGGAATTCGGGAAGATAAAGTATACCCGATACAAGGCTAAAGTATTCCGCTGTGGAGACAAGGATATAGCGTTGGCGAAGTTCTTGGGACAAAAGAGGAATGGGAGGGGGAGTGAAAAAGGAGAGAATGGAGTGGAATAGGAAAAAGGATGGAGAAAGAGGAGACGTGTACTTCAGGACGTGCGACATGTTGACAAGGCCTGAAAGAGCACGCTATTCTCGCTATCTGAGGAAAGAGAAGAGTAATCAATGAGGAGACATTGAAATGTCGCAGAAAGAGATAAAACTGAAAAGAACGGGAGATCGTTGATCGGAGAGCGACGGATGAAGAGCGAGATTAATTAAGAACCTTCAGGAGTCAGAATACCATGTGGAGGCAAAGAGTTCAAGTTGTGTCAACATTCGGCAAAATTATATTCGCATTAATGTCATCAAGCGGTACATTATGAGTACATAGTATCACCACGAAGAAAAATTTTGGTCCTATTTTTAAGGTATCCTCTTTTATGAGGGCGAATTCTGCTCAAGTTTGCACTGACCGTCTAGTCGAAAATTTAATTTTCAAGTAGACGCAAAAGAAAGTGGTGTTAATGAACGTCTATTTTCCAGCAGATTTGCAATGCTTAACGCTTTTATTGATAATTACCTCAGGCATATATTGAGTACTTGTGTCTCCCATCCTATTGTGATGGTGTCGCGATTCCTTGCGTATATGTTTGTATTCGATGTACGTACAGATTCGGACAACGACTGTTTAGTTATTATTATAGAATACGAGTAAAAGAGAGGAAGTCCGGTTAAAAAGGTAGAATGGCTCACGTAGTTTGACGTGGGCGTTGACGTAGATATAAATCAGCGCATTGTCGAGGGATGAACACGGGAGAGGTGGGTCTCACGGGGCATTGTGTCTTCGGAGGATTAAAAGAGAGGATCTTAAGAGGGCGGAAGCAAAAGAAAAGCGCGATCGAGAGATGGCCTGTTGAGGGGTTTCCATTCTGAGAAAGGGATTTTTAAGTATGGAGATAAGGAGGGTATTAGAGTGGGAATTGGTTGCACGTCTCAGACGTCTTCGCAGGTCTCGTTTTTTTTTTCGTGATCCATCCAGGACGAGGGGATTAAAATTGAAGATTAACTTTCTTTGGAAAGAAGAAGCGGAAAGAGGGCGAATTGTAGAACAATGGCGGAAAGATCATAATCCTCTGGATCTCCAGTTCTAAGGAAATTCAGGGGGGATGTCTTTCATTCCTATTAAAATCAATGGAAATGCATCCGATACGGCGTCAGATTCTTGCAACTACTAAAAAACTTAATATATCTCAATGTAGGAGACGATTAAGAACCTATTTTTCATTTATCGAGTTTGACGCAAGGCCCACATAGGATGCCCTCTTTTTTTAAAAACTATGGCCAAAAGTATGACCCGCACCTTATGTGCGAAGGTTCGATCTTAATAACCGTTTTCTTATACCGTTATTTACCGTAGCCGTATCTCCAATTTCAGCATGATGTGTTTGTTGTCTATTTTCATATTATTCTAGGGATCAAATGACGCCTGCTTACCCTCCACTTCAGCTTTTCACTAAGGGATGCACACTGCCTTGCGCCGGAGCATTGGATTTTTAATTCATCAGCATATTATTCGTTCAATAACCGGTCTATTTTTCTGTTAATTAAAAAATAACATTACTCTAACCTATGAAAATAACTTATTATAGATATGTAATTTCCTCGTCCTATGGGAAATGTTCCTCAGAGGGCTTTGTGACCACTCAATACTTGAAATATGGTCCTCTATCGAACTGAGAAATAACTCAATTGTACTCAGTAGTTGCTCATTTGTAAGGGATTTACAAAAAGAGCTTTTTCTCTGCCGTTCTGCGCAAAATTTAACATCGCTCCCATTTTTTCGCCTTCTTAGAATATTTATTAGAGCAACAATTAGAATATATTATATTACCAAAAACTCCTTCTTGAGGTGAGAAATCTAAAAAGGACATTTTAAATAACTTTGTTACTTGAATTCGGTCTGCTTTAAAGGGCAATCCCCGCTTAGAAAGTCACCTCAGCTGTGGCCTAATTAATTTCCTCTACGTTTTCTTTTAGGGAAGGAAATCCACGACTTTGTATTAATAACAACGACTGAGGGATGGTAGGGAACGAGAGCATTTCATTGGTGGAGAGGAATTACACATACCCCAGCTAGAATAAAGGAGAGGTACAATTAAGTTGAAAATACGAGTATATATGCATTAATAAAGTTCTTTGTCAATAATGACCAAACTTAATTTAGATTGATTATGAATCCAAAATTATAAATTCCTAATATATGCTTACTATTAAGTTTTATAAATGTTTTCGTCAGAAATTAGAGCAAAATATGAAGAGGAATGGCTTACAAGATGGCTTAATCAAACTTTATGTAATATTATGGAACTCGTAAAACTTGAAGTAAACGAACTTCTATTTACTCCTGATTATTTCTAAAAATCCATTCGTTTCAAAATATCTTTCCTGTATTGATGAATATCTTGTTTTATCATCTCCTTGAACGTGAAAATATAACATATGGGCGAAACAGTCACTCTGAGAAACACTCGTTCATGTCATAAGTTTGTCACTGCGAACTGTTTATTTCAAATGATAGAATCAAAACAATTAACTCCAAAGGAATCTTCTTATTATTACTATGAAATGAGCCAATGTCTCTGACATATCGTATGGGAGAATGCTCTGCTTTAACAATCGCCTTGGTCATCACGTGATTTTAAAACCATTCGTGGTTTTAAACAACACGTGCTCTTTTACAAAAATTCCGCTTATTTTAATATGAATTTTGGCAATTTCCAATCTAAAACAGATTTTAAAGACCAAAATAAGAATCTTTATTCATTTTCTCTTCTTATTTTTACTAACATCGATTAACTTGGACTGTTAATTATAATCTTATTTGTAAATGAAATGAAATCTATAAGTTATGAAAACAAACTTGAAGTAAATTTCCTTTGGGAGTCAATTTGTTAAATTTTTCGTTTATCTTTATCATTGAAACGAAATATCAACGTTTCTTACATTTGTAATTATGTAATTGTACCTATTTTATTTGTGTTCACGTGTCACGCAGAAGTTGTAGAAGACTTGCGTGTATTTAATTCTTGGACATAAAAAATTGATGATGCTGGGATATTTGAGAGAGAGAGAAAGTTTTCGTAAAGATGGAATGCATGAAAAAATTTACAATTTCTGGCCGGAACATGCCCCACCGAAATGTAGTCTACCGAGCAGAAGTTTCAACGAGATCATTCAATCGGAGCAACCCTAATCTGAGACATCCAAGACAAATTTAGGTATCTTTCGTATTTTTAAATTTGCTTTCTCTCATGCTCCGAGGTGATCCTCGTCAAATAAAGGTGAAAGAGGCTCATTAAAACGAGTAATCGAATCTGACTATGACCTTCTTAAGAACTATATATTTTTATTTATGACGCACGTTAACCATTAGGTGTAAGTACATATATTTTAGCTGGTTAGGAACCTAAATGAGGAAACTAGTTCTGAATAATGTTATATTTTCAATCTCCAACGTTATTTGTTTCCCCTGCTCATTTCTCTTCCGCTACTCTCCATTCCAATCTGACCTTTACCGACTCAGATAACCTCACTGCAGGTTTCCCAAAAAACTCCGGACGTTGAATTAGGAACACTTTCCATTTCGGACGGAGAGCGTTCCTCTTTGTTCCAATTTCAAGTGACTCTTTCACGAATCGCGAACTTTGCCATCGAAATTTCGCCTCTTTCCAAAGCTCTTCTGTTTACGATCCCAGTGAAAAGGTGTCTCGGCTTTCAGTAAGCAAAAACACGTGCCTTTTGTTTTTCTCTTCCTGAGAATAAGGACGATTTTATTTTTGTCTCGAAAGAGAGGATTATAGTATCAGTTCGACTGAATATTTGACGAAGGTCGGATGTTCCATCGTGTTTCTTTCAGATTTCACTTGACTCAACTTCATAGGTGGCGTGTGGAAACTGAAAAGAATTTGCACGCAAAGATTTATGAAGAGGTGAGGTTCATTTAAAAAAAGAAGCAGAAGATAGAGATCTCCGAAAACGATGTTAGTTGAATACGTGTAGATATAAAAAGCACTTACAAATAGGCAAAATAGCATTAAATTTTATTTTTCAAAATAAATCCTTTGAATTCACACAGAGACTTACAAAGTTAAAGGGATGAAATATCACTGCAAAGACGTTCACATCCAGTATCATTTCATTTTATCTCTAATTATGGTACGAGTAATTTATTCTATATCATATATTGGGTCAATAAAATGTGTGCTAATATATGTTAATTACGATTTAATATTTTCCCCAATATATCCCAATCATTAGGCCTTTTATATTCTGTTATGTCTGCAACTATTTTGTTTTAGAAGTAATCCCATCCCATATTTTGCAATATGTCTCAATTTGAATGCGAAATTCCCTCGAAGAAAATTTGGGAGGATTCAGACTTATAAAATATAAATGATTAAAAGCTTAAAAGGGAATGGATTATTGACTCTAAAACACCTTAAGGGTGACCAAGAAATTCATATAATTAGAAAAATTCTTCATATAATTGGCTTTCATAAAGTTTAAAGTAACATATGGTTTCAAGCAATCTTGGTCTCAATTTAGGTATTCTTGAAATTTAACATGTCCTGATTTCTTGACAGCCAGATAAGGTAACTCTACAAATAATAGTTAATCTGAAATTTATCTGAAGCTAGGACGGAGGGGTTGGGATTCATGCAGCAACTCCTCTGTGTCAATACTTCAGAAACGTCTATTTTTTAAAAGGCTTCCACTTTTAGAAACGATATTTTTGGTATCCATAAAATATATTTCAAAAACAATAGTTAAAAATAAAAACCAATATAATTTCTCTGACTATTATAACTCTAATGATAAAACAAAGAAAATAAAGTCATTGATACAATTCAAATGCACTCAATTGACTGGCGATTTTAGCCTAAAAGCTATCTACTGCGCATTATTACGTAACCAAATACCACTCATCGGTGCACTGAGCAACCCACACTATTAATTGTTTGTGGATGAAAAGTTGCCGAAGGTATCTGCGATATATAAAAACCTAGGACTAACTTCATGCGCCTCACAAACGGCAGTATCCTAGGCGAAGACGTCTCAGAACACTAGGTGAAACTCAAGGATTAATTTCCAGAATAATTATGAGAAAATCAGTTTATTCATCAGTTTAAAAAAATAAAATGATGTAAATTATGAAATTTTCTGTGATTCGCGTAATTTATATTATTATATATAATAATTATATTATAGCTATTATATTATCAGCTATAATTTATATTATTATATTATTAGTTATTACGTATTATGTATGTGTTTAAATATTGCATAACTTCATCCATTACAAAGCGGTACAGGTAAGCAATGTCACCTAGCTCTCATTCTATCAGTTCCGTATCGATGATTGTCATTTTCAATTGCGAACTCCTCCTTTGTCAAGAACGTCTGATAATTTGGGAGAATATTATGATTTGGCATCGCAGTGGCCTGTGTAGTTGATAATAAAGTAGAGGAGGAAGTCCTCGGGGGCGCTGTCCATGGAATAGGTGATGAGATTAGGGCTGCTCTGCTGTCCACTTCTCTACCTGCTCCGCAATTTCGTTTTCCTCCGTAAACTCCTTTCGCCCGTAATCTCATCTCTCCCCACAATCCCCTCCGCTAATTCTGCCCCACAACTCTATGGAATCTACACGCCTCTCTTTATCGAATCGTCCCCCGCATCATAAGTTAATTTCTCCCTTATGCTTTTGTTAACCGATGCGTCATGTCTAGAAAAACGAATTTTTCATGACAATCCATGACTGTCAGTTGCCCTCTCGATGCAGGATACCTATAATCTTTAACCCCAGGGTTGTCTGGAATGATTATATACATCAAATCGCGAAAGCATTAAAAAAACATGAGTAATGCGTTACAGCAATCTGAAACTAATAATGACAGTTGTGGAAGGTGCAGTCAAATATATCTTCCAGCTATTTTAGAAATAGACCTTGCGATATCGAGAAAAAAATATTTTGCTCGAAGAAACCGTCTTAATTTTCAATTAATAATTTTTATCACGATACCTTTGAAGGCAATTTGGGAAATAATGCTGATATCTTTGACGATGCTAATTGAATTATTAATTAGGAGGTCTTTCAACTGGGCATTGATTTGGCTGCTGCAAATGGGATGCAGAAAATGGCTTCTGATTCTTCGTTTGAATCATACAATATTCTTTCATCAAAATGAAGCATGAAGAACGTAAAATTGATATACCACTCCCTTAATTTATTTTAAATGACATCTTAAAAGTTTTTTTTACATTTAAAACGTGTTTTAGCACTGATAAGTAAATAAATATACGAATTTAATATAGAATATTATTAAGAATATAAAAGACTATTAGATTATTTTTTGACAATATTTTATGTATATATTTTAGACGATAATATACCGGAATTCATTCTGCGGGATCTCTTCTCAAATGTCAATATCGAAATCCTGAAATTAGGGAGATACGGATTCCGAGCTTTGAGATTGAAATGTTATGCTAAGATGTGACGCTAGAGATAAAGTTGTAATAGATATGAAGTACAGGATCAGCTAAAATTCGCGAATTCAAGAAAATATTACTTAGCCTATGATACATCATCAATTGAAAGATAAAATAATTATGCAAAGATTTGATTACATCATTTGACTTCATTATACTGTTTCGTTGAAAAACTTTGCCAACGTCCATTTATACCCAAATATATTTTTTCAATAGTATGCATTAAGGTCTCATTTATCGCTCTACTTGCACTTTTCTGGGGAGGGTTCTGAAGAATTGTTTCACGGACGATTAAAAAATTCGGACGCTTATTTGACGAATCGAATTCGAATTTCAGCTCCGATTCGAAAGTGAATCAATTCCTGTAAGTCACTTTAGGTCACATGGGTCTAATCCCTCATTTGTACATGCATAAACATCTTTAATCATATATATAGCCACATACGCAATGACTTTTGATCCCATCTCCACAACCTGTAATATGCTACTATATTACACGAATCTAAAAATATATATTTCCAATACTCCATGTCACTTAAATCATTACATCATAATTAAATATAACAAAGAAATTACTCTTTGAAGTCGCCAAGATGTGCTAGAATGTGAAAAAAATTTGACTCCAAATATCAAAACTTAATACTTATAAATATATGGAAGAGATATGAAATGCTTTTACTGTCTCGTAGTTCCGTTCATTTTGAACTCTCTCTGCTGATCGAGAAAAAGGGTAAAGGGTTTGAAAAAATTCGTAATCAAAGTGACAAATATTTTTCAAACTTTTCCCAGGGCAAGTCCTAAGTCATTGGTTTAAATTAATCGCTGATATTTTCTCTAAAAGCATTTTTCTTTCCTCACCAGTCAGTTTCGGAAATATGTCGAAATTCATTCCCAAAATAAACAAAATCCCCAAGTAAATAAAGCAAGGGTGAATTTCCATAGATACTATTCACATTGGCTATTATTGTTCCGCTGTTTATCATTAAATTTTGTTCTCTGGGGGTAGTCCTTATTAAACATGGAAATAAAACATTTGTGCGGAATTCTGTGGGCCAGCTTTGCTTGGTACGGCTCACTGCACGCTTTGGAATAACAAAGTGCCGGAATTCGCATAAATTCAATAGTGCGTAAAAGTAAACACGGTCGTAAATTACATGCTCTGAGCTAAAGAAGTACCCACCGTCACGCACGTGCGGATATTATGATTAGTCTTATCTTCAAGGAGAAACTTTTCGCAATAAATTCTCGATAAAAAGTTAAACTCTTTAATGTCTTATGCCATCCTGTTCAATTTCATATCGATACGATCAAAGTTCTTTTTCTCGATATCTAGCTTCGCAGCAGTAGATGCAGATTTTTTTATTTATTAAAGACAATGAATATGGACGATTTTCTTTAGTAATGAAGAATTTATCGCAATATTTATAAACGTTGTCGGTGTTAGTGTGTGTAATGTCAGCACCAAGGCCATTATCATAAATAAAGAATTGTTCAATAAAATTCTATTAAGCATTTTATTGCTTTGATTGAGCCGCAAATTATAAAAATGGCAATATAAGAAAAGATTTATCTTCGTTAGACAAAGATCTATCATTGCGTTAATTAATAAATCAGTCTTGAGCATTACTCTATTGGTATGGTATTGGTAAATATCAGAATCCTGACCATTATGGCAGATCTTGTAAACTTGGTCATGGAGAATTGAGGTAAAAGTTATGCATATGACCTTTGCCTCAATTAATCGTATAAAGTAAAATTCTATGATTATGCATTAATAACAAGGATAACAGCAAGGGAATATTAACTCGGGGAATCCCCCTGGGCCTCGTGGATAAACAAGTTAACTCACTGCAGCCATCAGCATGTAAATATATCCACACCAACATTACAAATTGCATCTTGGTATGTGTGTACATCATTACTCCTCGATTTCGATAAGAAGAGCAGGGAATATACATTTATCTTTCTAACCATATCTGAAAGAATGACACTCAATAACATGCATTTAGGGCTGATTCAATGCAGAAGGGAAACGTAAGTAGGTTCCAGTTTAGAGTCAACACTTCTCTATGCAACAGTGTAACATGGTTCCCATGGTCTTATGGAATGAAGTAACGGTAAAAGATTTTGTTCACCTCCAGCAGAGGTTACCTTGAAGATCTATTAGACCGATTGCGATGAATTTTAATCTAATCCAGAACTCTAAGGGTGCGATCGTCACATGGGAACAGTGGTTCTGAGCGGGAGAATAGGTTGTCATGATTTCTACTCGTTTAAATTCTTCCTTTTTCGATGAAAAAAGGGAAGAGTCGAGATAGCTATTGGGTGCAGAAAAGGCCAATAATTCTTCAAGCATACACTACTTATAATAAATAAATTGGCAGAATGAATTAAGACCATTTGAACTCCATTGAAACAATATGACCAAGCGATCAATGCAAAAACCGAAACAAAATATCACAGTCAGAATTTCCCTTTGAATTTTGCATTGATTAGTTATTTAGTGATTGTCTCAATGAGGAATTTATAAATGCCGATGTGTTTTGAATACGGAAAAAATGAGATTTGCACGTGAAAGCTAAAAGTAGTTGGAGAACGATTTCAATTATTCACGGTGCTTGAGTTTTGGAAAAACAACTTTACGACCCTTTAGAGCTGTACGTAATTCATTAATTATCTAATTTTGTGTTACCATAGCAATGACCAGAACGGAAAGCTGCTGTCTTCGGTAAATTTGTTAAAAGGCTTGAAATGCGCCGAAAATTTCTCACGGGATATTTACATTGCTGCGATAGAAAATAAAATAAGCACAATACAAAATATAATACACAATGTAAAATCGAAGATACAAAGTAAATTATTAAAAGTACACAGGAGTTTCATGGACTGAAACTTTAAAATAAATAAACAACCGCCTATTTGAAAGATAGATCATGTTTTTAATTAATTAGTGATTCCACTATTCTCTCAGAAATGTTTATTGCATGAAAGGTGAATACTGATAGAATTGAAAGTTTGAATATCTTGGCAAAATGAGCGTATCTTCACTAACCTTACAAGATACAGTAGCCAATAATCTGTACGAACGTGGACGTCGGAAATAAAAGAGAAAGACGGAAGTGACGAAAATATAGGGGAAGGAGTAACGAGGCAGAAAGCGAGGAATTATATGTTTGTGAAAAGGTTTTCTGCATGCACTGGGACGCTTCCATTCCTTACAGGAGTTCCTGAAGCGATTCCCTCACCCTTCCTTCCATCCTATTTCTAATGCCTCATGTTGAAACGGCTTCCAGATTGTGAGAGCTTCCCTCGAAACAATATCGCAGTGGGAATTGCGATTGCTAGGCTGACTTCCTTTTGACTCGATCATTACCACAGATTCCACAGTAATGTGCACGCGCTCTTTTAAGTTATAATTCTTTAGCACTGAATACTTAGTTTCGACTTTGAATAGACGATGTTCTAATAGAGACTTATATTTCTTTTTCCTTTCCTCTAAGGCTATGCTGCCCTCGTTGTGAATACTGAATGACGCGGCAGAATACGATTGATCATTTTGGTCTTTTATTCGAGTAGCTATTCACGAGAAATCCTGCAAAATAATTTGTATCATTCTGCGGAAATCCTCTTAGTTATTAGTACGCACCGAATGAATTTCTTAGGATTCGGCCGTCACGATTGCCTTCCTACCGGCGAGCAAGTCATAGGTTGTTTCTCCTCGTGTACCATATCCATTGGCTTCAGTATCCGCGTGCTATTTTCAATAGAACATGGGATAGTGTTGGTTAATGATCAATCGCGAGAGAGCTTTTGATGAGAAATAATTTCGCTGCAGAAGTTTCAGTTTAAAAGAGACAATTCATCGAATAAATTTTTGACCGAAACTTAAAATAGTCACAGAAAACTGTATATGTATATCATTAACTTTTTATGCAATTCTGGTAATGTAATTATCATTATGTGATGATCGTTTCAGTATAAATTCAGTAGGTCAAAACAGCACATCTAAGTTTGCTTAGTGTATATGGATAGAAAATCTATTTTGTAAGATTAGCGTATATTATTCATTCCTCCTATACATTTCCAATGGTTTCAAGTAAACTTCGTATGCTTTGCAACACGGATAAAAACGCTACTACTGTATACGAGACTTCATACAAGTAATATTTCAGACATTGCAATGCTTTCGCTGCATGTTCTTAATTTATTTCCCGGAAATTTGCTTCATCATTTCTTTTTGATATTCCGTTTGAATAGACAATAAAAATGAATAAAACGAGTTTCTTGTAACAAAATATGTCGAAATTCCTGCCATACTCAGTTTACTTCTGTAAGCCGGAGGAAAAAGTTCTCATTTTACCCATATTCATGATTGTAGTTATCATTGAGAGTAGCTTTTCTTAAGATGAGACCCGTTACTATTTCTTTTGATGTTTTATTTAACAAGGAATGCTCAACAGGAAGAAAAAGGAGTAAACGCATCGGTTGTTTGCTAAAGAATCTTCTGTTTTTTATTATTTTTCGCCAGAGAATACAGAGGTACTTGTGTATAGGTACTCTTTGTTACCTTAGGGGTAGTTTCGTAAATATGGGTACATATTTAGGAAAATGTTGGTAATGTTCGAAGAAATATTACCGATTTTATAGCACTTTGTGAGTTCGCAAGTATCACTTGCCTATCCTAAATATCTATATTTGATGTCATAAAACCTAAGTTAACTTTTATTAAATGTACTTCGATCCCAAAGCAAACATTTAGTGGAAGTGCAAGGTACCATGGAATTGTGGTCAAAGGAAATAGAAGGAATGGAACTCTAAGAAAGCTTGTGATTCCTCAATGGTAGAGTATATTTTATAGCAGGCTGAATAATGATAAGAAAATTCAAGGAATTAGTGTTTTGCAATGAAAGATAAGATTTTTTTCAAGGAAGATTAATATACGCAGTCATATGTTGGTGAATCCGTTGGTATCGGTTCATTCAATAACAACATTTTGGCGGTGAATCCATTAGCAAAGTGCAAATATAACATCGTCTTTCGTCACCTCACGTCCTTTGGTGCTTGTTTTGGTGAAATCGGGAATCAGAAAAAATACCCAATGTTTTAATGAGGAAGTGCTGAACTAACCGAAGAATAATTTCAGGGAAGATCAAAATTTCCGGTGAAAGAAGGAAATTTGCTCGTAAATTGACCCATGAATTAGATACCGAAAATTTTCTGATTAATTTTGTTGACAATATATTACATAATGTACATTCTCAGGTGTTTAATGCTACTGATATCAAAATGAGATGAATTAATGTACTTGTTTCGGTACTAACAAGAAGCCGGAGATTAAGTTATCTTGGTATAGACGTGATTTGGTACTCACTAGAGTTGTAATAGTCATATCAAGGAAATTAATTAATCAGTAAAAGGCCACTAAAGGGTCACTGGAAAGCGTGACTGGAAAACCAATGGCGAAGATAACCTAAATGAGCTATGTCGGTTCCAATTGCTTTGATCTCTTGGATATCATATTACTTCGATATTCATTTCTTTTCCTTGTTATTAAAATAAAAGGAAAGTAATTTATCATGAAGCCTTACTTATCCTGGATGAAAATTTGTTATCTAACGTTTATAAGGATCTAGAATAAGAGGGTAAAATATGTGATATATTTTTTTCGAGAAAATACAATCTCTTTCCGAGCATCCAATATCAAGCTGGAGATTCAAAGACTCAAGATTTAGAAGATTTGAAATAGTAAGGAGTAAAGATACATCTAGGTTAAGCAATGTTAAAGTAGCTAAACATCTTTTGAAATTTCCTTAATGCGTTTCTTTAAGATGATATAATTTATGTTAGCAATATTTATTAACACTGGTCTTAGGGCATATTCGCCTAAATGTATTTCCTTTTTATATGTATCTATGTGGCTTATAACTCAGGAGATTACCATTCTTAAGAAATAATGAATTGAGAAATAATTTATCACAGCCCTAGAGTGAACTTAAAGCAAAACTTTGATTATTCTTAGATATTGCTGTTGGAACTTTCGACGTATTTAAAGGCGAAAAAGGCTACCGTATAGCCAAGTGAGCCTTTGGTGAAAGGTGGAAGCCCATATTTTCAAAATAACCGTAACTGTCGAATCACTTATAGCAATTCTACTTAAGGGCGAAGTATTTTCAACCAGGATTGTAGAACTAAAGAAAATTCGCATCCGTCGCGAAAAATCCGCTGAAATTGTATAAAAAATAGGCAAGATTCATAATATTTAATTATCAGTCTAATTTGCTCTGGTACAAAGGAGGTCGATATAAAATTTTGAACACCCAATTATAGTCGACAGAACATGAATTACAATTATGCGTATCGGATTGAGAAGTGTAGAATTAACTGAGGTTTGAGTGGGTTAACAGAATTGCTGACCAAGTAGATCATCAAAGGAGTATTGTTATCCTGTGGTTCGTCAGAAGCATCCTAATCACGACTAAATGGTTAACGAGAGAGCGCGAACACGTCTGAATGGAGAAATGCAAATACATGCAAACGTGCACGAACACTGTAGTCTAACAGTAATCAACCCTAAGGGAAGTGGTCAATAAAATAATTTCAACCAACTATCCAAGGGAGATAAAGAAATAAATCAGAATAATGTAACCGATTCCAATATTCAAACTAAAGCTTTTGTTCTCCTCTTAAAATTTCCCGTTTTATGCGGATTAAAAATGTACATAGGTACTGTAAAAGACAAAGGAGAAGGCAAAGAATTTAGATGAGAGAAAGATTTTCAAAAAGTAAAGGAAAGGGGGTTGAGAATAGAATCTTAGGGCACAAGAATCCATGGAAAGGTTAATGCGCATAAGTGTTAAAATGTGCAAGGTGCATATTAACATTAATGTTGATAAATGTTTGTAAAATAATATAAAAATAGAACCCAATTCAGACTCATTAATACAGATAAGCAAAGAATGTGTTCGTTACTATTTATGAACAAATTTAGCACGTAAATGGAAACATCATAAAACTGAAATGGAGCTAATTAATTATGTACAAAAATACTTTCCACGAAGTAAATATGATATGACTGTCTCGCATCCGTAGGTTGGCCATGATGAAACTAATCGGCTTGGAGATTTTATTATAACCTGAATCAAGTTCAGGGCTAATATTATGAAAGCAATAACGACTTTTGTTTGTAATAAATTCTCTATCTTGGCAATTTTCGACAATTTTCAGCGAAACCTAGGGATATTAATTTTCAATTTACACAAGCTCTGCGCTACGCACTCCTAAGATGTTTGCGTCTTTCAAAATTGAAATTTTATGAATCCATCGTTCATTGAACAATGGTATAGACAGGTTCCATGAAGTGGGAAATGAGGTATTCGGTTATTATGAGTATGTAGTTAGAGGTGTTAAACATAAAATTTGCTTTAAATTCATTAAAATGAGTGTCCGCTGGGTCTGTGAAAGTACAGGTAAGGATTTTCAGTCTACTTACACTTGTATGCTTTCGTTTTTGGTAAAAAATTACATTAAAGTTTCAATTTAATTATTTAATTTTTATAAATGTTAATTTTGCAATAAAGTTACATAAACGCAATAATGACATGATAAATTTCATTAATTTACTACCAGTTCATTTAGTACAGTTCGCCACAATAAAATCGAATGGTGTAGTCCGTGGTGGATAAGATTGAGGGGTTTCAAATTTCAATTTTTACCCCTTCCGCCCGTCCTTCTATTACAACTTGGCAACATCGGAAAATTGCCTTTGCCGGGGCGTACCAATGTGCCTATGCTCCGTCCGATCAGGAGGGCTGCTATCGCGAGGTCTAAAGGAAAGCGATACCAGCGATTGCTGGGAATTTTTCGGTAGATCGTAAGGAATTATATTTTAAAAGGGACATGGCCTTAAGTTATTGTCCGTTTCAAGCTTCCAGTCAGTATTGTCTTATGGGTGAGAGGCAAAGCCTCGCGCGCCGGGTCTCCTTTACGCGGAGCTACGGATTCGGACGGGAATAATTAAGATTCATAGTCTACATTGACCGATTCAAACTTAAGTTCTGATGAAATTTGAATGAAAATAACACTATCAACACACCAGGGAAAATTTTATGCATATTTAGCAGAAACAACAAAGTTCAAAGCGAAAATTGAATGAAATGTCGAGTTTTCACCCGTGAACATTTTTGAAACTGCCATTATTCTCTTACAATCCAACATAAAATGCTGATTTTTTCTTCCATTGCTCATTGTATCATTTGAATGCATAAAAGTTACATGAGATTAATTTTAGAGCAACCAAATCTTAGTAAAAAATTATTTAGTTGGAACGTAACCCAAGAAAAAATTCGTCGTGCAGTCCAATTTATACGTCGCCTAAAACTTTTTGGTTTCTCACGTGAGGAAGAACTTGTCTCGAGAGAAATCGAGATAAATGTTGTAATTTTTATTTGCAGTTTGTTTCGATGCGATATCTTGAATAGAACTTGAGTTTTTGACTTTTATATCAAAGAGCGTAATCCGCTTCGCGCTTCGAATCGCCGACGCTTCGAAACCTCACACTTTGTGTGTTGTTAACTTTGTTGTTTCTGCTATATATGCATAAAATTTTCCCTGGTGTGTTGATAGTGTTATTTTCATTCAAATTTCATCAGAACTTAAGTTTGAATCGGTCAATGTAAACTATGAATCTTAATTATACCCGTCCGAATCCGTGGCTCCGCGTAAAGGCGACCCGGCGCGAGGCTAACTTCTTCGCTTACGGCAAATTACATTGAGTTTTTCCCCCTCCCTCCTCCCCTCTGATAAGCCCTCCATACTGACTGGAATCTTGAAACGGACAATAGAAATAGATATAATAGAAACAGATTCCTCTTTATTATTTACCAGAACCAATATTTCCCACCCTGACATAATTTCCAGCTCCCTTGTATATTGAGGACTACAACTGATTTATATAATAATATTAATCGTTAAATCGAAGGAATGGAATTAAAATTCTGATTCGAACAAATTGCCCTTGGATGTCCTGACTCAGGCTTTTAAATAGCATGAAGAGAATCCTGAAATGTCATATTTAAATCGCGTTAAATTCGTCAGGATTGAAAAAAGCAGCCATAAGGGTTTAATCTACAGGAACCCATGATTTTTAAAATGTCGTTCGTCGTAGTTAAAACACGATATCATAAAATAAATGAGGGCTATGAGCTTGCTGAAACCATATTTACACAAACTAATGCAGTAAAATATTTATGCTACTATTATCCTAAGAAATCACAATCAAGCAAGTCATATTGATAACTAAACGTTCACTATTTCTCGCTTTTATCAGTTGTATTGTTATTGTTATAAGGCATTCGACTGCGGAGGTCATTTCGCACGTGGTCTCCCACCGGGAATCGAACCCGGGACCGCTTTCATCCAAATAGAACGTGCTGCTAATATGACTATCCGGAAATCTCTCTTTTATTTTGGCATTAAAAGCCCTCGAGTGCTCTGCTCTGACTGGCCCAATCCTTACAATAAATATCCAAGTTGGTCACATGTCTTCCGCAATAATTTATGTTCATCTTCGAGCTTTTCTCATTCAAACCTTTTCAAGCCTTCATTTAAGTTATTTTTAACCATTGGAACCAAACGTATTTCCTCATCCTACAACAGAGATAGTAATGTCGGAATTCTCTGATAAAGTTTTAATTCTTTGCAGAATTGTAGCGGAAATGAGAAGGAAGGTCCCTGTCTTCGGATGGCCGGATAATATTTCAACAAAATGAGAAGAAGGTTAACACAAGTGGTTTACCTCATCGAGACCGTCTGGATGATTTCATAAATGTATCTTGGGAAATTTATTTTTATAATACATGTTTTTACTTTATTCTTCTTATCCCAGTTCTGTAAATAAATCCCCTTAAACACTTTAACTCCCGACAGTCTCTCCTTTTTCCCGATGTTTATTTCGTTTAACTCATTTACATCATGAACCCTTTGCCATTAGATATGGTTTACTTTATCCTTCATTATGTATTACTTCGTATGCATAATCATAACACATCTCTGGGACTTTATTTAGAGCTCTTATTTCAGTCGAAATGCCGCTATGCCTAAAAATAAAATTTTCATTAGGGTCTTAAATTTGTTTACGAATTACCGTGGCTTTTAACTACTACTTATTTGATTTCAAACGTTTTATTCAGTACGAATAATCCTATTTTTACGCTTCCTTTTATACCATACTTGTTTTTATATACTGTATTCCTAACTAAAACTTGAAGTAGAATACCTAATATCCTTTGCTTCAGTCTTTTTACACAGTGTTTTTTATGTTTGTAGCGTTACTTACTTTAGAAAAGATATCGGGAGACGAATTTCGGAAAATCTATCATATAAGGTGTAAGTAGCTTAAGCATCACGATATCGATTAGATTCAGTCTTCTACTCATTTCAGTCTCTTATATTTCACTTCATCGGAGTTATCCATCCAAAACGGGTCGATATAGAGAACTGATTAGAGACGGAAATTATAGTGGAAGAGAAAAAGTAATACCACTCGAAACGGTAAAGGGTTAGAATGTTCTTTAGGATATCGGTATCACTTTGAAATTTGAAACCCCTCAATCTTATGCACCACGGACTGCACCGTTCGATTTTATTGTGACGAACTACATAAATTGATACATAATTGGCGTACATATATTGACTTTATAATGAAATTTTTTATCCAAATTTTTTAACCCACTTCTTACCGATATTCTTATTGAATTAGCGAGATCTTTTTTTAGGGTAAGTATTGAGCAACTCAATAAATAAATAAATAAATTGGTAAATCTACTATAGAATATTTGTATCCTATCACATCTTATGTCCCTAAAGATTCATACCTTATTTCTTGTAGCTATAAAATTATAAATGATAATATTCTGTTAAATAACACGAATTGTCATAACTACATTACGCTGACATTGTGATAACACAAATATGTAAAGGAAAAAGGGTAAAAAATACGATTTAATACGGTACACATTCATAAAACAATTCCCTTTTAAAAAAAGTCCGTAAACTGACATTGATAGATGGTAATTGCTTTCCTTGGAAAAGAAGAGAAGATGCATTCAATTTAAAGCAATGGAATCGGTGATGAAATGGATATCGAAAAATTCGGACTCTGCCGCCATCTGTTGCGTGGCGATTGGCACGGCCCGGAAAGCGTGCCACTCCGAAATTACCATAATGCTTAGCGAATGTGGTGGCGAGTGGGACGCCAAAGGCATTCGCATGCATTACGCCAATACCTGGAGTCACGGCGCACTTGATTCCTTTGAGATCGGAAGAGACGGACAGGGCTTCTCAGTCGTAACACAGAACAGATGAATAATTTATGTCGCCATAATATGACAGAAACTCTCTGCGGGATAGGAAGGGATATATACAGCGGATTTTATTTGACGATCGTGAGCAGAAAAAAGGAGTGAGACAAAGTGGACGTAGAGTTACTCTCGAGGAAATGTGAAAAGGGATAAGACGGCGGATCTTCTGTCAGACCTTGCTTAGTCAGTCAGTTTTTAATTAATGGAACTATTCTGAGCTTAGAAAATTGATTTAGGATATTTAAGGTAATGGTCACTAAAACTGGCAAGACAAAATATATATACACAAGAAGAAAGAAATAGAAGAGAATTCAGTTATTTTTGAAGCGTGAGAATACACGTGCAGAAAATAAAATAGGATCAAGAGAAGCTGTGAGGAAAGAAAAAACATCTGAGAGAGCTTTTTACAGGAAGCAGTTCAGAATATTTTTGTTTTTCTTCAATTCCTGGGTTGCGAAAATATTCAGCGATAATTCCCAAAAAGGTTTGCTGAATTTTTTCTTTTCTTTTGGAATTTTGATTTTTGGGAGTTTGATTTGTCTTCGGTTATTTTAGAATGGTTTTCATTAAAAACAAGTGTAACTAAAATAAGATGGAATTAAAATATTATTTCGATAAACTTTTGTATTCGTGTCAGTTATTCGGATCTATTAAGAATTTCTCGTTTTGCTATTTGACCAAAGAATCCAGAAGGGATCCTAGCTTCATCCTATAGTGAATATGAGGTCAATAAAAAAATGAATTATGATATATCTCATATAGAGGTGAGCCGGCGACAAGAAGTCTTGTTAGAGTAAAAGATGTTTACATTTTATACAAAATCTGTACAAAACGAAGTTCCTTTAACATTTCAAAATTACCAAAGATTCTCTTTTGAAGTACATACATAGGAATTTTCTGAAAAAAATTGTAATATTTATTTACTGCCCCTTGATGGAATATTCGCAATTCGGACTGAGCTAAGTAACGCCAAGTAAATGCTCAAAAGAGAGCGCATCGTGCTTTTAAGGGTGAAGATGATTATAGCATATCGTCCAAAGAACGAGGAACATCAATGTACAGGAGCGTGAAGATTCCTCGCAAACTGGTTCCCAAAACCCCATCTTTGAAGGTGAGATTACTGCTACAAGAGGGACATTCTCTCTGTAATGGAAGCACTCGAACATCACAGAGGTCCATGTACTACAGATAATGATACAGATAAGGACAGAAAAAGTTCACAGAAGGTTCATTAATTGAGTCGTTCTTAAGGGAATTCGAAAGGAAATTATATCATGGCTTTATCTCATGTTGTAAGACAGGAAGGAGAAATTCAAGTAGGTGACCTTAATTTTCTTTTAACTTGATTCATTTCGGATTATTGGATATAATTCTTTCCGAAGTTCATGACCCATATTCATGAATGCATCCAAAAGAGAATTGATGCTAGCGACTATTAAATTGGTGCTTGATTTAGTTAAGTTTCTGATGCCAATTGAAATTGATTGGACGCAGAGATGGTTCTTTAAGCCCGCGTTAACAGTTAGAGTTGCTCTTAAAGGCGAAAGGTAGTTCTGCAAACGAAATAAACTTTTGACCTCGAATAGCTTATTGAACCCTATTCTGGAGTACCATCACTCTGAGATATTATGATTTAATAGAAACCACAGGAAGTCTTCAATATTTATCAAGCATACAATTACAAATGTTCTAAATCTTGCTCCGTTTTTTAATTAACATTTTTCGTTCGACAAATGTAAATGAAAGGAAAATATGTATGTACATGTATATGAAGAACAGAAGGGTAAAACATATTTTGCAAGTTTTATTGAGGACTTTACAGTTTCTAGAAAATTTTGTGACACCCTGAATGTGTTTGTTTTTCCTAAGAGATTCGCTATCTTGTAGTAACTATTCGACGTAGTATATTTTCAATCTTGCAGGACAAAAGGGAAAAAATTGAAAATATTTTAGCACTAGAAGAAATTCGGATCTCTCATACGGTCAAAGATATTACTCGATAGCACGGCAGAAATCCTTTGTTTATAGTAGTGGCATTGTCAAGCACATAATTTAAGATGATTTATATCTTTACGCTTAAAAAGTACTTTAGAGATTCCCTTCCACAGATAAAAGTAAAAATGGTGCATGCGAGTGATTTAACGCAGGAAGCATGTAATATATGTTCGCTAAGGCTCAGTAACTTCCAGCCAAACTGGATCCGAATCGAAATATTGCATTTTATACGAAGCGGAACGAAAATCGAAGCATTTCCACACTTTGATCTCACATTTGTCGAAATGGGAATTTTGTGCCCCGTCTACGGATCATAGCGGATATTCCAACAGCACGAGAAGTTATTTGGGGTATAAAAACGCAACCGGAAGAAAACAAAAATCCTTAACGCCATGAAATCTTTATCTAATGCAATTACCGGTGAGCGGAAGAATTTGAGGAAGAGAGAGAGAGAAGGAAGGAAGAGATAAGAGGAAATAAAAGCCTTGGGAAATATATCGAGTGAGATAGGCGAGAAGAATATCGGGCAAAGAGAAGATAAACCAAGCGAAAAAGAGATTTAGATGAAAGGGAACCGGAAAGACGAATGGAGGGGAAGAACAGAGGAGGAAAGAAAAAGAGGATTGTAAAAATACAGGGAAAGAGAAGTCGTGGAAAATATTTCGATATATATCTTTCATGTTGGCTTCCACATCCTGGACGGATATAAAATTTACAAAAAATATTTTGCTTATTTATTTATTAAGGTTACTTATTGTAAAGTAAGTAACCTTGGGTTACTTTATCGTAGAATGAATGTTCGGGAAAAAATTGAAGTTTGAAAAATTTAGATACCCTCCTCAAATACTTAATATCGCGAAAGAGTATTCTGTGAGTCATGAAATGAGTATTGGAAAGCAATCAGCCAATCGAAAACAATTATGGTATCTGTATATAAGGTAAATGTCCATGAAGGACATTGCCGTACACTGGTAAGCACACACACGTTGTGGAAGGATTTGCTCATGAAGTTGAATTCCATTCGTAGTAATTGTAGATGGAAAATTGAATAAATTATTCTGGGAGCCAACGGTGCTCTTCTCTTAGCATCGTTTTATAACAGACTTTACTTAATCAGTTGATATGCAATTTCTGTAATTTATATATACGAATAATGAATGCTCTGGATATGAACTTCCTTTGATAAATTTATCTCAAGTTGATGTAAAATAAACCCTTAAGATAATTAAGTCGAAATAAGTGTTATATGAGAACCATTAAATGGGTAAATCAGATATCAATTTCTTCTTTACATACATAAGTAAGTATGAAAGAAGACTTTAATGTCTTGTTTACCTATTTGATACGCGAAGAGATGTTACTCATTTATTAATTATTAAAATATTATTGAAGAATGTATTACCTTCAGGAAAATAAAGAAAGCTTTCAATGAAGTTCACTTTCTGCTATCAGTAAATATTGAACTTCCTATCTTCGATACTTCATGTTAATACGAGGACTTTTATTGACAAAGATTTCAATCTGCCCATAGTTTATCATACATGTTTATAGATATAAACATGTCTCAGAGACTAATTTCGGCGGAAATATGATACTCGAGGAGATGATGTAATTTCACCCTGCTAGATCATCTTAGAAATAATAATAAAAACTAAGTAACAGTAAACGACAAACAAATAAAATGGCATGAACATCTAAGACACATGAGGTAAGAAAAGAAGTTACGGAAGGTTTGGAAATTGACACCAAACGAAAGAAATAAACAACGACGGCCGAAAAACAATCGAGGTAAAATAGAGAGACGAATTCGAGTAGAGGAGATTAGATTTCAACTGGGATTATAAGGAACGTTGGCGTTTTGAATTCGAGAAGCGGCAAATACTTGCTATATATAATACAACGTGAATTGTCAGCTAAAATTAGAGAATTATGTCTAATAGCCATACTTATTTACGTAATTTTTGTAATATATTTTCCAATGATGATCACATTTCGCAATTGCAGAAAATTTAGTTTTACTCCCTCTCTTCAGCCCTTTGTTTTCTGGGTTAAACATCTCACCGATACGTATTAAAATGTTCTTCACTTATAACGAAAATAGTAAGGCACTGAGAAAATAGATATCAGAAGTACTTGACGGTCAAAAATGTGATTGATTGCAAAATAAGAGAAATGGTTGGGAATAGGCATGGAAGTTGAGAAGGCATGCAACGGATCAAAAGAATGGCTCTCCTGTCTATATTCCGTGCCCTCAACTTGTCCCTTCTCCACATTCCGCATTTTTCATCTCCTCCTTCACCCCATTCATTATTCACGATCCTCCTTCCCAGTTAATTTTCTTCGCACTAAAACGCCATTCCACTCTCCTTTATCGCTTCCTCTTTCGATGACCTTTTGTCAGTCGAATGGCTGCAATTGAAAGGCATTGCTCTCTTTTAAGAGCGCATAAATCGCTCTCACTGAGAGGACAATTCATTAATACGACGAGCAAACAGATTTATATTAATGCACATATATTTATTGCGCTTTTAACTCGACAACGCAAACTTTGACCAAAGGGTCAAAGGAGGTCGTAAAAAAGAATAAAAATAAAAATATCTATAAGGGAAAATTCGAGTGATTGTTCTGCATTTGGAATTTGAAATATGAAATTTATTAATGGTGCATATGCATGATAGAAGTGGAGTAGAAAGGATTTCTTCGAAAAAGTTTTTCATTCATTATTACAAAGAGTTCGGATTTAATTAAAGGTTGATTTGGAAATTTTTAATTATTTTTTTTAATATAGAGATTTCAAGCAAGAGAGTTAAACATATCTCACGTCTCCTTCAATGACTGTGGTGCAAAAATTTAAGAAGATTTCAAGCAATCTTTTTCTAAATTTGTAATTTAGAAGTTCTGTAATTCAGCTCTCTTACCTAAAAGCTCCATTAAAACAAATATCAATTTGTTGAACTGAATTGATGTAGTTTGGTATTTAATTTCCCGTTTGCAATTTATTTATCGATGTTTTGTCTGTATTCCAACAACGGATATTCGCATATTTATATTTATTTAGGCCATTTCCATTATGTTTGAAAACATGAATGTTATTCTCTCTTGACTTTATTTTAGAATCAAACACTGAATGGGAATGGAAAGGCTGTCTAGAATTTCCGTTTGGCATACCATATTTATTCGATATTCGGTAATTATAAAAATTAGCATAAAACATAGTGATTAATCTTTGGAAGTAGAAGATGAATGAATAGATGAAGATTAAATCCGTCCAACAAAATATGTAGATTAACTCCATCCAACAAAGCATCTCTTTCGAATCGACTCTCTTTGAGTTCTAATCATCTCCAACTTGTAACCAACTACAATTAGTATTTTAACTCAATGCTACTTTATAGGTACGTCAATTCCTTTCCAAATACGAATTGCAATGTTATGTATCAAATTTATTCCTTATTCACATGTATTGCGGCAAGTGTTAGTGTTTGCCTTAAAACTGGCAATAAGAATAAATATTTGGACTATAATGAAAAATATGAAGTAGGATAAGGGATGAGAAATTCTTCATGAAGCCTTACTTGGCTATTTACTGCACATGTTTTGCAATAAAATTTATATTTATAAACATATATTTATGTTCCGAGAGAGCACTCTACTAGAGCTTTTACGTAAGATTATCTCGATGGAGGTGATGTATTTGAATGCCAAATTTTTTTGACAAATTTATATAAAAATCAATTCCTATATATTTAAGGCAGTTAATTTGCGTGATTATTGTTTACCACTAATACTTCCAAGCCGAACAAGCATTTGTACAAGATTGTAACAAACGAATATAAGCATGCTTATATTCGTTTGTTACAATCGATAAAGTGTTCAAAGGGGTTTTACCGACTGTCCATTTCATAAATAGAAGCGAATAACATGTACGTACACATGGATTCCGTTTCTTTTAGACGGAACTTCATAATGAATTCAGGGAAGAAAATAGCCTCGCGGTAGTTATTTTCTGTGTAAGTCTCCGTTTGGAAATTTCTTACTGCGCAGATATAGATTCAGCGTGGCTTCGTTACGAAACTTTTTGAATACGGCCAAACGAAATGTCAGAGCATGACGAATTTCACCGAGGCCAACTTCAACTGCTATCCTATTTTTACTTGATCATTCATTGCCATTGCTCCTTGTCCTTATTTGCTAAGCCCGAGATATTGATCTTCCCTTTTCTTTCTTTTGGGTGCCAACAGCTTTGCATTACTTTAGGAGTATAAGGTGACTTTCTTAGCCAAGTAAAATGAGAATTCTCAACGCTTCGACGTAACGTTCTTCTATAGCCTACGGATCGGGCAACAATTTCGAAGAGTATTCGTCTGATTTTGTAAAAGAGTGGGTGAGAGATCTTCGTTGTATTCGAAGTAAATAATTTTCTGCAATTTTCTTCCTCAGAAAATTTTTTACCATTACTTTACTGTATATCAAATTTTAATCTAAATAGAAGTGATTTTCTTTTGGTAACGTTATTTTAAGAAAAGTGGATACATAAAGTTAACTACAATCTCAATTTGAGTTTACAGATAGTAATTTGATCCTCGATTAGACAGCGCGCAGAAACATCAAAGAGACGAAGAGTTTTTAAGAAGGAATGATGTCCAGAACTTATTAGCTGTACCCAAGTCAATGGTATTTAGGTCATGACTCTTCATCATTCCGTCATATCATATTTGACCTATATTCAATTAAAAATTATACCGATATTCAATTTAAACGATTCGATATAAAACTTTGATTAATACATGTAATTACATTTAAGGATCTTCTTTATATAAATCGGTATATTAATCTTTTAAAACATATATTTTGATCTTTTCCATAACGAACTGCTAAATGTTTCTGTTTCTTTAAGATTTTTTTATCTGATTTTTGATTTTGAAGATAATTTAAGATTTGTTTGTTATTTCTCTGGTCTGCAACAGAATAATGCAATGTCTGAAGTCAATTCTCTAGGGCGTAGTTTTCTTTATAGTTTTTGTGTTGAATGGCTTGGCCTTTGCTACCCATATTTTCTATTCCATTTTTGATCATCCTTGTGATTCTGAAACAGAGGACTTGCAAGCAAACCTAACCAAAGCCCACTTACTATGCAAGGGCAACGTGAGTTCCTACTTTTAGTTCTACAAGTTCTCCTGCTTCTACGAGACGGCGGACCGACTAAATTTGCACTTTATTAAAAGTAACCTGTTCATATGAAAGGTAGCATCAGCAAAGTCATATTTTAGTCGCAACTCAAAGGATTATGCTTTTCAGAGGTAACCTATTTCCATTGTTAAGTGTTGCAAAGTAATATGTGTAATTAATATTTGAAATTTTAGAGGGAAGATAGGATATGCGTGCAAGCGACTTTGGTTTCACAAATGACACGGTTTTAAGTTATGGAGATATATCATGAGCGTATGTGCCTCTTTTTAGAACTGGAATTACATTGAGATATATTTCATTAAATCTCCTTTTCATTTCCGTATGAGAACAAGACGCGGTGTACGGATAAATGCAACATAATGAAATAATAAGGACTGTAAGTTCACATTATATATTTTCTTGTTTAATTCCATAAAAGTGGAGCTTTATGCTTTAAGAAAACGATAAAAACGTTGGTTATATATTTAAAGAGGGAAAATTTAAAGGGAATTAGTGATGAATGAGAACATTATGTCTGAGGAATCAACCTTTAAATGTAGACCGACTTACTGTTTATTCGCTTGGAAATTAAGTGTGTACACTTAGGCATCCTGTTCCACATGCGATTTGAAATTCCATCTTGGATTAGAAGAGAGAGAGAGAAAGCTAATCAATAGGCTATGCTCCATACAACTCTTCTCGGAATTAATTAAAACGCGGTTGTTTTCAGTATCGATCTACGTATGGAACGGAACAGTTGATGAGCTAGAGGATTTATAGATGAGAGGAGAATGTGGAAGAGTAACGGAAAGAGGGGGCAAAATGAGGGAGAGAGGGGATCAGAAATAGGGGATGATTATAAAATTGAAGCAGAGACGGAGGAAAAGAAAGGTAAGGAGAGGAGAAAGGGTTAAAGGTGAAAAGAGAGGGAAGTGTTTTGTCCACGCATACGAGATTAGCATCAGCCTTTATCTTCCAAATTGTTTTCGCTTCCAAAAATAACTAATCCCCAGTGAAAGTGCTAAAAGCACTGCGCGGATGAGTGAGTTGAACCGGGCCCTGCTCCAGGGCGAAAATGTGTAAATTTTAAAGAGGGATGTTATTCGAATGATCTCTCGGGCTTCATCTCCCAAACAGGAGCAATTATAGCTAAATAAATTTAATCTCTCTGTTTCGACCTGAGAATTGAGTCTCCAGCAAAGTTTATTGCAAATATTTGAATAAATACCTCGAAAATCGAGATGCTCTCCATCGATGACGGAAATTAACTCGTTCCTTCCGCTGAGTTGGTGAGTTTGCAAAGCTCTAATAACTGTTGATAGTTAAGATAACGAGTATAAGTCAACATCGAATATATTAATGATACCTGAAAACAAAAAATTAGTTTTCTATTTTAATTCTATTTCACTTTTCTTTGCTACTTCTATTGTTAAGAAGTACCAAACCCAAACCACTTCGATGATATCTCTGGCTTGTTGACCGATTCGAACACAATATGTTTCACTCTATCAACGGACAAAGATCCAGTTTGTTGTCTCCTCCTAGGACAGCCGTTTACTTCATTGCCCTCTCGTATATTTCATCTGTTCGCTCACTATGTGCCGTATATATTAAAGTATTTCATATTAATGTATTTTTACCTTTTTCAACTATGATTTACTTACGAAAGAGATAAAGTCGTAGACATAACATAATTAATTACCACCCCCAGATATCCGCGTTCGAGTCCCGGCTACGTATGACTTCTTTTTATCTAAAAATTATCTCAAATCAAGCATTTATATGACGCGTAAACAATGCAATAGCAGTAGTCAATGAAAACCCAATAAATACCGGGATAGCTTCCAACTGTGAAGAACGTGGAAGATCGATTCCTCAAATACGACCTATTTCTTTCTCAGTAATGAGTTTTATAAATGGTCGTCACAAACGATGCATGTAATTATTTATATCAAAAGAATATTTTACGTTTGTCTCGAAAACCTGTACTCAGTATCTCCAAAGCCTGAAAAGCTTCGGCGTAACTCTCTTTGATGTCAGTAAAACATCGACTTTGAGAGGATAAACTCATTTAGAGATTTTGTAAAAGGTATTCCTTTTTCAAAAATATTTATTTTTGGCTGATTTCAATTAACACGGTTGTTTGTAGAGATTGTTTCCTTATGCTTTCATTATTGTTAGTAATATGGAGATCACTAATTTAAAATTTTGATGCCTTCAAAATATTTGTATTTGTATCGGAAAACCCTTTTGTGACCATAAACTATAGATCCTGCTATTTTCATTTTTGACTAACTTTTGCCGAATCGTTTGCAGAGGTAAATTAGATATTTTCATGTACTACTTTGTGTTTGGCGAGACTTCAAGAGATGGGAATATTGCAGCGTGGTTTTTATGTCTTTTCTGCCCTGCTTAATTAAGTGCCTTTCCTCGTTTTTCTGATACTTTTACGTATATGAATCTTTACCGTATAGAAACTGAAAATAATGAGCCAAAAATACGGACGAGTAATCGTAGTTCAGAAATCATAGAATTGTTATCAGAGTCGCTACACCAAGAATTGGCCAAAAATATGCTTTTTCCTTCTCTGCCGTAATCGGTTTGGATTTTGACCATGATTGTGGTATGCAATATGAGGTTTTCTAGTTACGGTTAAGATAAGTTCTATTGATACCGCTATATAGGATTTCCATAGATTAAAAGTTAGGAAAGCTAGAAAATTCTTCTACACTGGTTTCCACCATCTCTTTGAGAGTTAGCTATACAAGTCTATTCTCTTCATAATGATGGACTTCACAACCAGAGCTTCCTCTAAGCTGTGCGCCTAAGACATGCTATTTAAGTGCTGCCCGACTAATTTTTCGAGCGCCAACTATTTATTTAACAATTTGAAAGTCTTTACCTTTATTTTTCGCAAATGCATGAATTATTTTGAAAATTATGAATTTTCTAGTAGGAATATATATTTAATTTCACCTGAATGAAATAAATAAATGAAATGAAATGAATAATGAAATGAATGAAAGAAATAAAATCGCCATCTTCAGGTGTAGATAATGATTTAATTAAAAACAGTTATAACCAAAACAGGTCGTTTTTGTTTTTAATTAAATCGTGCGGGAACTACGAAGTTTTCCTTACGTTTTTGAAATCAGAAAAACTGCAACTTAAAACTCTTCCTCCATAATAGTGACGCAACTTCGTAAGCGCCTACAGTTATTTTCTATCCGACCAAACTTTGAAAAGGTAGAGAACATTAACTATGTTAATGACTCATGTATCCATATTATTCTAATTTATCTTCTTTAAGAGAGGATTTTCATTCTTGTTCTCTATCCAAACTGTAAAAGACTTCTTAGTTAGTCACGCGACCAACCCAATAGATCCTTTAAATAATTAAAATTCGGTAATAAAGTCAATGATACATTAATGCTAATTATCGACTGTATGAGTGATTGACCCTCAAATGGGAGCTTAAAATTGAAGAAGTTGCAATTATGGATTTTTTCTCATGACTTTATTCCTTTCAGCTCATTTATATTTGTAATGGTGTCATTTTTACCTGCAGCTTTGGAGATTTTAAAACTAATACAGGATCCAAGAGAAAAGTTTCTTAGAATTCGTTTTCGTAAAATTTTCCAAGTTCGATTCTCATGATTTTTCCTTGTAACCTTATTATACCCTCTTCTTTTCACTCGTTATTTTCGCTTCCGAGCACTATTTTGGTTATTTACATTCATTACCTTACAAACTTTGGTGCTTATGGATGACTCTTCTTTTTCCATTCCCTGCGTTTTATTCTCTATAACGACTCTCCGTTGATCCCGTTCACCTTCCTCGCCACTTCCGAGGAATTTTCAAATGTAAATCTCTCTCCAATGCACTTTTCCGAAAGTTTCACCGATGCAAATTCAGTCCCGAGGCTTTTATACAAATGAACGCAGATTATTCCCAGGCGCAGCGCTCCCTATCCTCCGATCAACGCAATGTTATCACGGGAGACAAGTGCCGAGCGTAATGCGAATGTAGACGCGCTCCGGGATTTTTTTATGAGTGTTTTAAAACTCAAAGTTGATGGTTTCATCCGAACTTGAGAGCGGATCAAATGAAGACCTGCGATTAGGATTGAGTTGAACATATTATCGTCAAAGTTCTTTCTAATGTTATCCAAAGGAGATTTATATTTAAAAGAGAGACCAATTAAAGTCTAAGATTAAGCTGGATCTTGAAAAATAATACATGAATTATTTCCGTAAATATGCATGTGTTCTCCAGCGTGGAGAATTCTCTACTTCTGAAAATTTCTCTGAGAGTTTATTATCATCAACTTTTTCAGAAAGCAGGGCTTTTTACATAGTCAATAAAAGTTATTTTCTTTCAGAAATAGTCCACATGTGGTCCTTTATGTAGATCCTCCAATAGAAATATAATGATGGGTCTCATCTAAAATTCAACAACCAATTTTTCTCATAACTTTTGGTTTCACTTTGAACATTTTATCTTGAAAATAATTTCTCATGTGGCTGTTAATCGTACCGAATCTTCTAAATCCACATGGTTTCAATTCCCATTGCCCAAATTACGCTTAACCAAATAAACATATGAAGCTCTAATCCATTTATTTGTTTTCCTGAAGTTGACGAAACAATTACAGATGCAGTAGCATAACGTAATTTTACTTGATTAATTTTCAGATATTAAGTGGAATAAGCAAACGGTCTCGAACTCTGCGTAATCTGCATAAGGATGTTTCATTGCAAGATTGAGTGCATATCTTCAATTAACTATGCAGATTCTCATTATACCGAAATTAGATAACCGAACATAATCTTACTACAGTTTTAGTCAAACTAATTCGAATGAAGTGAAAACATTTTAATTGAATCAAGAAATATCTCCTTTCATTTCAGTAGCTACTTGCCATTACAACACGGGTTTTCCTTCGTTGAATTGTACATCCATCTTTCATCACATACAGTGTATAAATGAAGCTTTTTTATGACGGAATCGATGGAACCAAGACATAACGTAATTCTTCAAGCAGAAGTTATATTATCATTGTGTTATTACAAACACCGTCCGAAGCTTCACGTAGGTTTTTTTTAATCCAAACTAAATTAATCTTTTCTCTATTTCCATGGGTTAAATGGAAGAACAGACTATATAGTCTCATTTTTGCCCAAAATAAAGACAAAATTTATTCATGTATTTATATAAAATAAATACATGAATAAATTTCGTCTCTTCTTTCTTCAACGATAATGATACCAGGACTCTCAAAACTACCTCAATTCAGTGAAAGTTCGAGTGATGTATTTATCATTCGCGAATATTTGGCGATAGGAAACAGGACGCAAAAATTTAAATAATCGTCGATAAAGCATTGCCGATCGCATCCTCTTTCCAACGGAATGGCGATTGAACAAACCGCTTCCACTTTAAAAATATTATTTTCAGCTCTAAAGATAAGCCGAGAGCAGGATAAGTAAATGTTTATTTTCATTAAAATTTGAAAGGTTCTCTGGATGTTCCTATGCCTCTTTATGTAAATAACGATCACTTCACGTATAAAACCGCTACAAATACATAAATCATGGGCGCGATTTTAATGTTAATTCAAGATTCAAATTATAACTTTTTACATGCAAATATTGGAATATTACCTGACAATTCCACGAGCTGTTTCTCTCACCCAGACGTGTTTGTGCGCAAACACATTCGCGCACACAGCATCTGAGGGACGTCCAATCGCTTCAATGTTTGCTCTGTGCAAGATACTCGAGATAGAGACATATTTCCATAGCTAATAGATAACACCGGAATAAACAACACAGAGCGTACGCTCACTCATCCATAGGTGGAAATGTATAAATTCTTCGTATTCTGTGGCTCATGGCGTTTGTTGGTTAAATTAAATTGGTGCATTCGTTGAGCAATATATAACTCGATGAGTATGTGTATAGGGAATTCTTGGAAAATGTATGACGGTGTCAATAAATTCTGGGCGATGAATTAATGCGGACTAAAGGAAATTTGCATTATTAGTATAAAAGGTGTTTCTTTGGTCTTGACGGATGAAAGCAGAATAATAGAGATGAGAAACGGCGATGGATTCATAAGAGAAAAAGAAGGTTGAAGAGATGTGACAGTTTGAAGAGAAGTTAATTGTCTCTAAAAATGTGAGGGGGCATTGAGTTCAAGGCAAGAGATCATACATAAATGTCAGCCAAAAACAAAAGGAAAATAATAATAATAATTTCATTCCTCACAGTACACAAGATAAAAAGTGTATATCTCTTCCGAGAAATTATGAAAATATTTTCTGATACTAGGAATAATCTATAGAAGACCATAGTGATAATACAAAAAGAAAAAGACAGCTCGTGTAATTATATATACTTATTCTGGATCATATTATACGATGGGCACCAAAATTGTAAAGTAAAGAGTATAATCGTTCATTCCTTACAGAAATGAGGAAAGATCGATAGAAAATAGTACGGGAGAAAGCAGAAATGTATTAAAAAGTTGAACCGTGAACGCATAAGTAATATAGTAACGAATGTGCGGACTTATTAATAATAGATATGCATATCTTAATAAACTACTGAGATTTAATTTAAAGGTGAATAAAAGGCAAGCGAAGTGGAATAGAAAGAATGGGAAAACGAGATAAACAATCTCGGATGGAGAAGATGGATTCAGTAAAGAAACCCTGATAAGATGCCTTTGCAAACATGGAGAATGTTTCAGAGCCCGAGGTTGCAGAATAAATAGACAACACTAGAGAACGTGATTGATGAGGGAGAACATGGATTACTAAAACTGGGAGATTTAAAGAAGCGTAGGTACGTAGACAAGATGATCTTCTAAGAAAACATGGGAGAATATCAAACAAAGGAAACAAGAGCATTGATTGAGTGATTGACCCATTGGAGGAGATAAATTTATAAAATAGAGGTTACGTTATGTATTTTCGATCACATAAATGGTTATAAAATGTATTTTGAAGATAGATATTGTATGGGGATGAAAAATATCACAACCGAACAGTCTACACTATAAAAAGTATGACATTACAGAAAAGAAATGAATGGCAAGAAACTGAAAATACAATTATAATCTAATAATAGGTGTAGAATTACAGAAATAATATTTGCAGATTCAATGATTAATTCAAAATAAACATATCTTCGGTTGAATATTGCACTCTCTGCTCACTCTGTTTTTTAGTGAAAGGTTGCATTTGGATATCTGTTTGGTTGTGCGAAACAGAGAGAAAATTCACAATACACAAAGCATAGGGAAAATCAAAAAGCAACCCAAGGAATGAAGTTGAGTATCTTGATTAGGTATTTGAGCAATTTCTATCGCAACCGCAGACGTTCTCTACTTTTATGAAGTCTTGCGATAAATTTGAGTGTGAAATGTGAAGGGCTTTGAATGTATGCTGAAATTCAGTGCACCTTCTAAGGGAAATTTCCCCCTTTCCACCCCATTCTTCACGGCTTACCTCCATCTAGGTTTTCAGGAGCGAATAGGGAAGGAGGATTCTACACCTCTGTGTCTAGCTATGAATTTTAAAATGGAAATCCACAAAAATCCTCTTTTCACACATATCACTCACAAAATTTGGATAAATGAATATGTACGGATGGGGAATTCTATTCGGACGACAAAAGGCGAATGAATTCACTTATCTTTTGAAGTGGAGAGAAGCGGCGTTGGAATGGATGGAGAGCGATACGCCAGTCTCACAATGAATTTGAAGAAGAATTTAAGATGCTGAGAATCGACGTCAATCAAGGTGAGCTTCTCTTTTATATCGCCCGCTTGGAATTCCTACAAAGAGGTCAGAGCGCAGTGTAAGATATTTAAGGAAACCGTGAGTCAAAGAATGGGTCAAGGTTGGTCGCTTTTGTCTGAATGACAGCAGAAAGTGGAACGCGAGAGAAATTTTGATCATTTTCGTCTAATTTGAAAGACTTTGATTGAATTCTCATTTCCTCTCGTATATGAAATACCATTAATATGGATTTCACTGAGTTATTAATTATTTATCTTAGACACAGATTTCTTATTTTTAATTTTTTTTACAAATTTGACATGATTTATCATCCATCCTTCAAGTCTGATTCCAGTAGCTTAATTGGATGATAAAGAATTGACAGTCATTAAATGTAGGAATCACAAAATAATTATTTTTGTGTATTAGTGAAAGTGCTTCTGGAAGAACAGCAATTAGATGAAAGAATTGGATATTGAATAGGAGATTGTAAAACCAAAACTTTGGACCTCCGTGTAGGTCCTCCGACAGATTTCAAATCGTAACAAATTTTTAAATAAACAATTTTGATATTGTATTAGTATCTGCATTCATTTGTGATTCTCTTGATGCTTTTTAGGGTATATGATATTTTTTCACAGTAGAATACCTCTGTAATTATGGAGCACATCGGTGCCTTTTTTAAATTTAATCTCTAAATAGTGGTTTACAGGAATCCACCGGAGAGCAACGCTTTGTACGTAGACTAAAACATCCTGGAAATATTTTCCCAATTATTACAGACATAGCTAACTGTAATGATCTGTTCATTACATAATATTGCATACTAAAATTATGACACATACTTACAGAAAAATTCTCTAATTTAGATCGCAACTATCGTTTTCATAGTATCTGATATAGGGTTACAATTTAAGATACCACACTGTAATATTCCAATACCTTCAATTTTTCAATGCCTCTTCCTGTGGAGAATTCCAGAATAAATACTATCCCTTACTATAAAACACGTGCAATGGGAGTCAATAAAAGGAAGCAGGATTTACACCCATTTCATTCAGGTCTGGAGTTTATGACCGAAGGCTCACGGCCATCACGCTGTCCTGAACTTAATTCAATGAGGCCCAATAGCTAATTCTTTCAAGAAAGTTAAATTCAATTTTTCTATTCAGCAGATTGATAAGGTAAGTAGAAAAACAAATATCGGTTGGAGTCTTCCTAAATTTAGGCTCACTTCAGGTGTGATTGCATTTAAACAATTACACATAACAATTTTGACATATTGATATTAGTTAATTGTACAGTAAAGTATGTAAATTATTACAGCCCAGAAAGACTTCGAAGTGTCTGATGCGGCAGTAACAGGAGATGGTAAAATCTTAGATAGCAGCGAAATAGATCAAATCCACATTTTTTCTCCATTCAATTCAGTGAGATTCAATTGTAGACAGTCTAAGAAATAATCCAAAAAATCCATTGTTAAATATAAAATTGAAAGAACTTTTTGGTGTAGTGGTTGATCATCTACGCTACTATATCTTCTGATATCTTCAACTAAGCTCTTTCCGAGAGTTTCCCTTTGTTTGCTTCTCTGAAGGTTTGCCATATCTTTCAAAGGATTTTCTTTCCTTCCATAGGATTAGATGATTGTCTAAATGAGTTCCCTTGAGTTGACTAATCCTTAGATAAAGTAATCTCCGGAGCTCTACTTGCTTGAGGAAAATATTTGAGGATGGAAGCTTTCATGAGGGTTCTTTTATTACACGAGCAGTAGAGATTTAACGAGAATTATATGAAATTTCAAGTATTATCGAGAAAACCAATGTAGAAATAATGTTGTTAATTTGAGAAAACTGTGAAATTTGAGGTTCATGGTGATAATGAAATAGATATAGTACTATCATTAATAAAAATTAAAATAAAACCTATTTGAAATGCTCCCGATTAAAATAATATTCCCTTTGATACTTGGTTTTTTCCCCTTTCCCTCTTTTACTTATGATTCTCACAAATTTTTCATCCCTTCCTCAGCATCGATGAATGTTTTGATGTATCCTAGCCACCTTTATCGTGACAAAGCACCATATAAAATTATTGAAGATTAATTTATGGCCTGATTAAGAAAATTTCCTACTTGGTAGCAAATTTATCGCAGAGGTTAGCTAATTGTAATTGTAAATGATGGAATCACGAAGGGTTTTCCTCGTATCCAAAAATACCATCTTTTAACCACTAATTATATATGACCTAAATTCCTCATGTATTATATTAGGAAAATGTATGAACTTGGTTTCTCCTTGGTCGTTAATAGGACAGGCTGCTTATAACCACAAAGTTTTACAGAATTACTTTTTACAAAGTTCTTACAAATTATTCGTATGCTTTATTTAAAATCTCTTATTCTCGAATCGAAAACAGTACTACACGACCAAATTAAGATTCTTTATTCAATTGGAATTCTTCAATTCTTACGACAATTATTTCTAATTTAATATTGAGAAAAAAATAAATACTGTAAACAGTATAAAATAGATTTACATACAACTCTTAGAGAAATATTTTTAAATGGTCTAGAGCACAACCCTAAATACTTTTGTAAAAGTAACGTCGAATTTTGATGGTTTATTAGGCTCTCTTATGAATCTTATAATGTCATACTTCTTTTCGCTCAAAAAAAATCAGTATTTTATTCTTTAAAATGATCTCTAATCTATCAAGAAAGTTTTAAGCATCGGATGAATAAATAAATGAATGAATGAAAATAATCAATGAATTAATAAACGACGATTACATTAGAAGATTAATTTAGGTGTACGAAAGTAGCTTTAAGAGACAACTGAAAATTATCTCGATGAGAAAAATGATGTTTATGAATTCAATTAGTCCAGGCGGATGAAAAAGGAGATGAAAAGAAAAATAGTGAGATGTTCAACGCCGTAGGGCTTACGAAAATAAGGAGCTAGGAAAACACAGCAAAAACGAGATTTATATGGAAGCAATATCCAGAACTCGAGAAAAAAATATACAACTTTGAAGGAGGATAAATAACCTCTGATTTGATTCATTATAATCATCTTGCTTTCTCTTGATCTTCGAAATAGAAGCATTATTTAAAAAAGAGCCTTCAAAAGTAGACATAATCTACATTATTACGAGAAACTTGATGTGCACGACTGGAAATTCCTCGGTTTCATTTTCTCACGCAATTTTTAGGGTTGTACTGTTTTGGGATAGTAACTTCCATTTAAATTTAACTTACTCATGGTTCACTTTATGGTATTATAACTTCCTTTCAATTTGAATTTCTGTGCGGTAAACTTAGAAATATACGCCGAATTGAAGAAGTCTTGCGAATCGGGTAAAATCAAAGTTCAGGGAACGCAATGATATGGAATAACGATGGTATAGATTTATACTTAGGAAAAAATCCAAGGAAAAACAGAGATGAAAAAAGTTTGATTGGACTGGGAGTCGAGCTCAAGTCTTCCGTTTTCCGGACGACTGCTTTAGCCATTCAGCTCTCTTGCCATGAGCAGACATGCCGAGAGACTATGTAGGTGAAAGCTCAATAGTTGGTGGCAGGAATGAAGAAGACCCGGGTTCGTATCCCGGTCTCGTCAATCCAATTTAATCTCCTTGAGAGCTTTGACTACGATTATAGTAGTCCGTTACTAAGATACGAATGAAATTTTATCTACGGCCCAGAATAATGTATAGAGGTAAACATAAATCTGGATAATCTGAAGCGAGAATAATGTATGGTAACACATTAAGATTATTAATTCATATTTGGCATTTCTAAGTTTATTGAGATATTCTTGTATTTTTTTAAAGTCCATCACGGTCTTCATAGTCAGTATAATTGTCTTAAGGTATCTTTTCACCGAATTATGGTAAGGGCTGAGAATCCATACTCTTTCTCCAAAGTCACATCTCTACTCGATCACCCTCCTTGCCTTTTTACAGCTCTTTATTATCACTCAGCATCTTTTCTAGGCGTGACTTATCAAAGTGGGGCACGACGAAACTTTTACGATCACTTTGTTACCGCGTAAAAAAATTCTTACCTCTTACCTATTCGGAGGAGGAACCGTTTTTCGCTTTGACTCCAAGGATTAAGCTTATCGCGTTATGAAAATTTTCCGCTTAAACATTTTGCGAATTTCAGAGGCAAACTTTAGCCTGCGAAATGAAAGGGAAAATTCGTCGTGGGCTCGAAAGTAGTCGTTTTCGGATGAGGACAGCGGTTGAAGTGGGGGCGATTAGATGAGCAAACATTAGAAGAAAGGAGAGGTCCTTTTGGGGGGTGGAAGAGGAGGGAGAAAAAATAAGTGGCGTAGCGAAGGACGTGAGTGGATGGACGGACACAAATAGACGCGAAATTGTGGAATTGATGAAGATATGGGGTACACATGTAAAGGGAGGAGGAGAACAATTGGACAAAGGGCAAGAAAAGCGGTTTAGGTCAGCTGAGGGTCGCGAGGATACAAGCGAAGCGGAAGGGTTGTTTCGTCCTCCTCTGAATCGCACCCACATCTCCTTTTCCTCTTCTTCTCCGCTATATTTCACTCCCATTCTCTTCCTCTTCCTGTTCCCTATCTCTTCCCTAGACCCGGGCAGCCATCCCTCCGCCTCTGTCATCTTTCCAAACCATCTATTACGACCCCTTTCCCTCGACTCAACCGTGCGTCCCTATCTTCAGGTGCTTGGGGAAAAATAACACATCCCCACGGCTTCCCCAAACATTTACGTTCCCCTTCCTCGTAATCGGGGCAGCATGAACTTGGTCGAAAACAAACAAAAAATACGTTTCGATCCGTCGAGGACTACTTAGCTTGTGGAATTGGGCGATTTCGATCAGTTATCGGCTCTTAATTGTTTCCTTGACATTCGGATGGTCACTGCTAAAATAATATTTATGTTGGCGTACTCGTTAAATGTTTTCTTGATAGGTCTAGAAATATTTCGTGATTCTTCCTCTAAAAATAGACCGATTACAATAATTCATGATGCTTGACTTAACAGTTTACAGCGCAACTTATCTCACAGTTATTCTGTGGGAGAGGTTCAATATTTGATTAAAACATTAAAAAGTGAACCGCATATTTATGTCAGAATCACTAACTTGCCGCTGCGTGAAGAAGACCGTAAAATTATTAAAAAATAACGTCTCTTGCTATTGAGGTGAGTACTTAGTGATAGGTAAGACACTCAGAATCTCAAAAAAGAGATTAGCTGTATGAATGTATACTATATATGTTCTATGTTCCAAAAATTGCACCTTTCTGATAAAATATATGATGATCTAAAGTCCACTTATATATTTTCAATTCTCACAGAAACAGTAACTTATGAAAATGTGAAAACTACGAGTAAGGTTGCAATATAACAAGCGAGAAAAAAACATAAGAGATGAATATAAGCGAATGATACATTACATAGAATGGTGATATTGAAGAGAAAACTTCAGCAGCCGATTTACTCGACAGAAAAATTGAATGGAGAGAGGGTGAGTCGAATGGGAAAGATTTGTAGGATAGAAAAAAGTATTTTCCAAACGAAAAAGAAGTGAAAGGAATGGGGAGGAAGTTGTTTGTTATGCTATGAGGAGAGGAATCGATAAATGGATAAGCGTATTTTAGAAGACGGAGCAGAGAGAAAGCTAGTGAAGTTTGCAGGGTAGATTTTAAGGAAGGTTGAACGCAGGGCAAGGATGTTTGGAGAATCAAAAATTGCTTGGCGCAGCGAATCTCCAAAGAAGAGCAAAGGAAGCGTTTGCCTAACGAAGTTTACAAATTAATACACTTGAACGTTTTTAAGCACTTGTCGACGCTAACGGAGGGGAAATCCGGGCACGTGTTGAGGAAGGTCAAAGGCATCCTCTAAGGAGAGACTCGTTAAGGGAAAAAGCAGAGCTTATCCTCAGTAACCTGTCATTCTAGAAGTGAAGGCATTTTACTTATGTCACTGGGATTCGTCAAGGCAGAGTATTACTGCCTTAAAGGAGTCCCTCACAAGGATAGACACCCTCAAAAAAGCAACGTTAATCACCTTTCAACTGGTGTCCCAAGTCGGCTGAGTTTCGCGTGCCTCTAATACGTTTGATAGCACAATTTACTAAAAAAGATTCGTGTTACCTTAACTCATTTCGACATTCAGTATTACCTC
Source organism: Pachydiplax longipennis (assembly GCA_036926295.1). Taxonomy (NCBI): domain Eukaryota; kingdom Metazoa; phylum Arthropoda; class Insecta; order Odonata; family Libellulidae; genus Pachydiplax; species Pachydiplax longipennis. Next base: position 17,068,770 of record JAVFKF010000024.1, on the reverse strand, counting down.
CTTTTCGTTTGTAGCTCCTGTAAATTGCCTTTAATTGCTCATTTTCCGCATGTAGATTTAATCTTTTCCTTTTTTGGAGCTGTGAAATTAAATATTTTCAGTGGCGGAGTCACTCAAAAATAAAATTTCAACAAAATCCTCAGGAACTTCCTTATCTTGACGTTTTCCTCATCGGAGATTGATGTATCTCTTATCAGAGTCTATAGCCAACGTCTTCAGTCTCCCTTAATTAATGTATACAGGTCTCCGTAAATTTGAAAGAGCACGTTTGGAAACGTAAGCTTAACTCTAAGTTGCCTCTTAATAAGGTATTATGAAAATAGGCCTTTTTAGTTATATTCAGGCATACATAAAAGCAACTTTGAGGAAGAGGAGGATACACAACTTAGTTGTAGCTCAAAGCATATCTTCTTCGTCAATGTAATGTAAGCAATTAGATTCACTTGATATATTCAGGGACAAAGCATCACAGAGCGAGATTTCCTGCTGAAAATTCATTAGAAAACGATGAAAAACGATTTCTATATAAGTTAACGGAACAGCCGTCGGTTGAACTTTTAAGTAGCTCACTTAACGGTGCCTTGCAACATTAAATCAAATGCTCGCAATTTAAATAAATATATCTTTAAGTTAAAAAAGTTGTATACAAATGAAAAATATTGCGTAGTAACGAAGTTGGAGGGCTTGCAGAATTCACAGAAATGTAAGTTATTAAAATAACCATAGTCGCATAACATGGAATTGCGATTCACTTCAGCAGATTCATTTTGTAATTTTATCTATAACAGCAATATTACTTTGAGGTCTTCCTTACATAAAATCCTTTTGAATTGAAGCCTACGGATCCTAGAGGAAATTTTAAAAATATTGTTGTGATGCTTCGTTGTTATTTTTAGCACCCATTGTCCAAATTGATATTTTAAATCTATCATATATACTCATTTACCTTTTTGAATTATTTCTGAAAATGGGAATAAGGCATTTGAAAACAGGTTTCCAAATCTTATTTAATATACGGGAGAGAGAGCAGTCTTACACAAAATGCTCATCACTGGAATTAATAGAACAATAGAATATAACTGGAATTCATAGAACAATAGAAATAGAATAGAATGCGATTAAATATCTTTAATACTGCGTATCGAGGAAATTAATTGAATTTCCTTGATTATTCATGGGAGATGGAAGATGTCAAAAATCAAAAATGATAAAATTCATTTATATTTATTATTATACTATTCTACTTTTCAGCTATTTTTATTTCCTAAATTGATTCCATGAATAAAATGCATAAGGATTGTTCCCTAAGACTGACTCCTTTTCTCCCTTAGAATAAAAATGTCATAAAGTATCTGACTCATTATGGGAATCTCAGCATGAATCAGTTTTACATCAGATGGAAAATAATTCATTCAACTAATGTGAGGTTAATAAGTATCTGGGATCCATAACCTTAGGTTTTAGTGAGCTACTTATTAAGCAGTATTCATATAACTCACTTAAACTGTCACATCAATTCGTAGGAATAATTTTCCTAATTGACTGTAATTACGAACGGCTCCCTTTTGGTGTTTAGGGCAATTTTCCTCCTAGACGACTTTATCATTTTATTTAAAAAATCTTTTTTAACTTCTCATTGTGTTATTATAGACGCAGATTCTTAAAATTAAATCAATTATTTCCATTCTCAATTATTACAAATTCATTTTTATTCATATTCACATATTATAAATTCATTGTTATTTTCATGTAAATGATTACCTCCGATCTGTTCAAATTATGCAAGGCTGTGAACATTAAGCGATTACGTGATCATAAACTATGTGAGTTTCACTCCGAGGAAGAATAATGTGCTTCTCGAGCCTAAAATACTCTATGAGAATATCTTTTATTAGCTAGTTATCGACGACATATGTGATATTTATCGCCTTTTAATTCGTAACTCAATTTAATTTAATTAGCTTCGTTAAATCGACTTCCATCAAGATTTTTACTATTTTTACGGATGTAGATGTTTCGGAAATATCCACTCGATTGAGCAGAAAGCAACGGACTCTGAAAAAAAAATTCGAATTATCGCGATGGAAGATTAATCCATACAATTTTTAAATAGCAAAATTTACTAAAACCTACTTATAGAATATCGTTTTTCGTGAAACACGGTCTGTAGAAGCAGCAGAGAAGAGAAAATTATGTGAAATGATGTATCGCTACTGAAGAATTATGAAAATATGAAAGAAACAGACCGGGTGGCAAATAAAAAAAAATCCTTCGGAGAGGTAATGAAAACTAGTTACTTAATTCGCAGAAAACTCGAGGAAAGGCAGAAACTTTGGAAAGACGAAGGAAATTAATCGGATCTATACTAAGGCAGAACAGTCCCTTAAAGATAGAGATATTATTGGAAGGGGTGGAGAAAGTAAGGCATTACCGAGGTGGACCTACAGTTATAGTTAGTTTATAGTTACAGTTAATTTATAGTAGTTAGTATAGGCAGATAATGATTAGTGTTCAGGATTCTGAGGATCTGAGTCGATTGGCTTGGAACGGAACGGCCTGCATAGCGGCAACTTACCAATCTTTGAATTTTTAATACAAAGATATTGAGATTTTAGAGATATCAAAACGAACTTGACGACATTTCAAAAGACTCCGAATTCCTAGAAAACCATTGCAATAATTAGCCTAAACTTCCTCCATCATCTTGGTGATTTAATTATTGATTTCTATTCTATGCGTGTCCTTAAAGAATCAAGAGAGTTAGATATTTCAGGCTGGGAGGTTAAGCGATATAAGTTACCGAAAGTTGAGTTCGTTTTCTATTCAAAATACCACTTCAAAGTCCCGCAGGAATGAAAAATCCCTCCGTGGAAACCCAACCCATCGAGAAAATTAAGTAAGAACAACATGACCTCTGACCTTAGGTCATTATTTTCATCTCGATCTCCGGGTTTCGTTTTCTATTCGAAGTTTCCAAATTTACGTATCTGCGAATCACGACGTTTTTTCCACATTGAATTTTTAGGGAAATTTTCCGCGACCACCACCTCATTATTGTACACGCCAAATTTTCATCTTTCTCGAAACCCGATACCCTTAACTTTCGCAAATTATAATTTAGTTAATTGAGGTGTGGGATACTGCTGGGTCGTTTTGTACAGGAATAACGAGGAAAATTTTCATGTTTCCGATCCCTCCTTTATCTCCCCAGCCAGCGTCTAATGAGCTAGGTTTTTCGGCCACGTATTAAAACAAACCTGCGACTCCGCTAACTTGTAAGGGGACATTCCGATGCCGCCCCTCTCCTAAGTCGCCTCCCCTCACTCCCACACTTGCAGTTAACCTCATTCATTCTCCGTCAGGGTGGTCTGCTCATTAAAACAGGAGTGTACCTTCCGTGGCTTAGCTTACAAATAGACGGCTTTATGCTCCGCCACGATCTCTCTCGCCTTCTTTCCGTCCATTCTTGCGTCATCTCTCTTTCAACTATTCTTACTGCCATTTCCCCACACTTTGCTGGTCAACTATCCTTTTAGTTTTTGTCCCTATTCAAATCTCATTTTCCTCGCTTCTTATGGTTAAAAGAGATTGAGTCTGGAGTATTTGATGAAAAAAGCGACTATAAATTGGAAGGATAATCATGGAGAGGTATTATTATTAAAAAATCGTCACATGGACTGCTGTCCGGTAATAGTCCGCTGAAAGCTTTATTCTTATAATGCACATGCAGTAATATGCAATGCAGTGCGCGATTGGAATACAAATATTTTCTGGCTATACCAGTGCATTAATACAGTACAGATAATTTAAATCTACTAAAATAAGCTATAACAATACGTAAATCTCCTAGAAATAAACATACAAAATTACAATGTTATTATACATACTACAAATAATACTATGATCTATAAGCCACCAAGTATTAATAGATTTATACACTCAGATTTCGAAATGCGGAATTAGTGCCCCTCCTCGCGCACTAGTTACTTTCATATATCAACGATTGTTCCTTTTTTACATCCCTTCATCAGAAAAGTTTATTAAGGGTTACTGATAGGCTTTCACGGCCACCAGTAGCGGTCCCGAGGACAAGTTCCCACCATACATCACTATACCACATTATCCCCTACTCCTTATTCTTTTAAAGTTCTTGTAATTTTAGGAAGAAGACCAAAGAATTCCAAAGGTAACTTGTCGTATTTTTAAAAAACTTGTTAAAAAATTCTTTGGCGATCATGTACAGATGGAATCTTACATTTGAAAGAGTAAATATGTTATCATGAAAGGAGCCGCTCGCAATATGCGTAATGTAATTGTAATGTGAGAACTTAAATTTCGTGTTCTGAAAAGTGATCCATCAAAATTCTTTCTTATGCAGTAAAAATATGTTATGTGAAAGCGCTAGAGGAAAGTGCATTAGAGCTACTGGGGGTTTTAAAGGAAAAAGTTTTCAGAAAAAATCTTTCGGAACTCGAAGCTTTTCCTGCTTTACTATTAATCATATTCACCCGAGAAGAACTTCGTCTTTTCTGTATTGAAATGCTATCCATAGTTAGGCGGCTTCATTTCCTTCTCTGAGAATTTCAGCATTCTAGTGATGGTGGAATGAATGAGAATGGCTTTTGAGAATTGATACGATTTAACTAACGAACTTGATACTGCTCTACAGTTCAAAGACCTATCGGCGATGTATTCATAGGGGGCACTAAGAGAAGATTTGATTCGAAATCGTATCTTTTGCATGGAAGTTTGAAATCTCATACCAAATTGATATGCTTGGAATTGGGGGATTTTTCGGTAGCCTGAAATCGAGCGGAAAACATTTCTGAAGAAGATACATTTTTAAGCCGCGCTCAACGATGCGTCTTTTATCGCGTCGCGTAGAAATTCGATTCCACATTCGCCAAACCAATTTCCCGAAACATTCCCTTTGATCTCGCGAAAGCAATCGCGAGAAGCTATGGAAAGCGGAAGAAAATTATCGAGCGCGGAAATAAAAGGGAACGAACGATTTTCTCCTGAATTCCGTTGAATGGACGGCGTCTGAGGGATTCGATGTACCATTGTGATTCCTCAGCCACCGCGTCCTTCCAACGAGGTTTGTCAACGCTTTGTGAGGATTTCCAATCGAACGCATTCACAAAGCACCGCCGCCAAAGCCGTTTGGCGCAAACCTTTTATTTTCCACTGCTGCCCGTCGACATTCAAAACTCTTCTCATTCCGATGCCGGCCATTAAGTCAAGACGAATGTCAAAGTCATCCAGCGATGTATTTCTCATTCTGGCTCAAGGGGGAGGTTCGGTGGGATTTCCTATGATTTCATGCTTAGGAGGGAAGGTTTCCTAATGTTTTGTTTTTTTCCGTATTTTCCCCTGATTCCTAAGGGATGGCGGTACTTCTCCAAGATAGGTAACTGTTATTATAGAAGGAACGGTGGGTTCCGAGTGATTGCTTTGTCTATATAGTATTGTTTGTAAAACAATGTACTTTTATATTTCAAATCGAAGGTTAACGTTATAAATTCACCGTGAATAATATTTCCAATGTCTCACATAAGTAACGACTAAGAAACTTCGATCACTCTACATCTTGGTTGGGAATGATTTTACATGCTGGAAAGTTTTCAATGTTACTTTTACATCCTCACTATATTTAGAATGAATGGATACAAATTCCTTATACAATATTAAGTAAATATTTTCTTAAAGAGATGGTGAAATGAATGCCACTTAATTTGACTATATTTCCTTCCTTGACAATAAATATGTATTCACGAATTTTTGGACCGAACATGGAAAACTTTCTTATTTACTTAATTGATATTTATGTTTAAAATCAGGCCCAAAAATACGTAAGTTCGGGCATTCATCATTTTTGGGATTATATGAATATCTCCAATCATGAATTAGAATTGAAAAAACAATTGCGACTTAGTTACAGTAAGATATCTTCAGTTCGGGAACGTGGGTGGATATAAGAATTTATTTCAAATTTGAGACATTCTTCTACTGGCTTAGATAAAGTGATCAGAATTGTTTAAGAATGGTACAGAAATATAAAAGAAATAATATTTAAGCTTTTTGTTCCTTAATTAAGGAGAAGAGCCTAATTTATTGATAAATAATCTATGTAGAAGAAAAGTATACATTTTCATTCGTCCTATAATTGAATGTGTTTAAAGAAATTTTTCAGTTGCACAAATATGGAAGATATCAGTCCTCATCTAATATTATATACAATTCAAATAACCTTTCGATCTTACTAGTCTCTTAATTTAATGACATTGAAAAACAATTTTCACTGCGAAATTTGGTAATTGATACGTGTAAATTTTAACGCTATCACGAAGATGAATGGATGTAGGTCAGTTTAACTAAGACGGAATTCTTGGTCGATATGAAGCTCTGTAGATAAAATGGTCAATTAAGAGAGGAAATAGTTATCGAAAAGAGTGTTTTTGTCTCATGGATGCGGCATTTGTCCGGACGCCATGTCGGTTCGGTAACTGGGACGCGGCGAAAATAAACGAATCCTTCGGAATGGAACAACTATTGCGAAAAGCCATTTGCAGTGGTTATTCGGAGAAAAGGATAAGGTGGCGACAGAGGTAGTTGAGGAAAAAAGGCCATTCGTGGAGTGCTATTGAACGACAGTCACACGGCGACACATCTTTACGAGCTGCTCTTTAAAGTTTTGTTTCTATGCCCACTCATACGATACTTGCAATATTTTACAGTCGCGGAAAACGCTCAGAAAGAGCATTAAGACCAGAGTTTCTTGCATTATATTTTTCATTTACTTAAGAATTTATATCACCAAATTTCTCTTGGAGCGATGTTCTGTAACATTTTAACAAGGCAATGTTTTAAAATTGTGGGGTAAAAGGATAAATTATCGAGGAACATCATAAAGAAATTTTCCTATTTTGTATGTAACAACTGATGTTTCTTGGGAGATTTGTGATGGCTGAATTCTCCTGCAAGCATACCATGTTTACAACACCTTCTAGGTTATCCAAGAATCCTTTGGAATGGAACAAATATTGCGAAAAGCTATTCGAGGCCATTTTTTGCCGTTACCTTTTCCGATTCACACTATAAACTTGTATTTTTACATCTTTGCATAATTTGCTGAAGATTTAGAGGAAGAAAAGCAAGACTTCTGGCCATTCGATAACATGTAAGAATATATATAAATGCTGTAATGTTTAAGGCTAAGTAAGAAAGGACTTCTTTATGTCCTAAAGGTTTTCCTTGTTTCGAATCTATTTATTAAGTTGATGATTGATTAAGTATATAATAAATAACAAATATTACAGTCATAAATTCCTATACTTGCCTCAGTTTTGCCATTTCTCTGAAAATAGGAGTAATTGTTGGCTGGCTGGTGTGTTGAGGATCCCCAAGCGTATAAAATATTTTCTTATAAATCAGGTTATTGTAATTGTGTGTGATGTATAAGGAAACAGATTTTGCGAAATATCTAAAGCTTTTGGATATTTTGATATTGATTTTAACAGAAATATCCAACAAAGCATATTAAAATGACGATAACTTTTAAAAAGCGGTCAAAACGAGTCAAGGATTTGTATAATTTATTGCGTACGTTCATTTCGTATACATCCCACGTTATATGTATGGCAGAATAGTTCAATTAAGATTCATTAGCTCGTAAATTTTAACCTGCTCGGAATGGAACTCGAAGAATTACCAATATCCTTTGGGGTTTGAAATAAATTTATGGAAAGACTGAATTGAGCGGAGAAAGAAATCATGATGTAACAGAATAGTATGATTCCTTTTGTGATTATTAGTCCTTTTGTGATTTGTTAAGGATAAGAACACAGAATTTCGGAATAGGGAAAATTATTGTTGCGTGAGATATGTTATTTGTTTCTGCGAAGTGATAGATCTGTAAATCGTCTGAGAACAAATGATACGGAAAATATGAAAGATTGTAAGATAAATCCCATGGGGAATCGGAAAATAGTTCCGCTGTTATTATATGGTCATTAACTAAAGAATTATTTCTCGTAGCATAGCAAATCTGGGATCGATATGAGGGATACAATGATAACGATATCATAAAGATAGAAAATTGTGAATTTATAGGAATTAAAAGTAGGCTTACCGAATTATGGAATATTGCCTTCTGTTATTATCTGTAACATTCAGATTTAGTTTCATTCGAATTGGATACCACTGATGGAAAATGAAAGCAAATTCATTCTTATTGCTTTAATAATTGCGGTTCATTATTCTTTTTCCGAATCGATTCGACCATTCTGTTAACTATCAAAGAAGCTTCAGCCAAGTGACCCGTTTTCTTTTAATGGCAGTAGAGAAGGTCATAACCATGCAGCTGTTACATAAAGCTTGGAGTGTCCAATTTCAAAAACAACGATTCTGCCATCTGTGTGGCTTATCTTGGGCAACCGGAACTGACCGAATCGTATGTTCCTTCCGGATCAGGATAAAACCCGGAATTTTCAAAAATTAATGTCCGTTGTCTTAATTTCACCAGTTTCCCGCATACGAAGTATTGAATACTGAAATTATAGTCACATAACTGGCGTTATTTTTAGAATAAAATTGACATAAATGTAAAGAGGGAAAGGATTTCGACCTAGGATTTTTTAAAAACCTTTATTGTTCTATTCCAGAATGTATTAAACACTTCGAACGAATTCGGAAATTAAATAGAATCTCAAATGCTGGTTCATGGGAATGGAGAGAAAAAGGACACAAGAGAGAAAATATTTCATTGCGATATGTATAAGTTGATATCCTCAATCCCAACAGAGCATGAAACTAAAAAAATAATGAATTTAGATACAGAAATATCTCTCTCAGATCGGATCTCTCTTTGGCCAGACATTTGTTAAGTAAATGTTGCTTTTCCTTGTAGACTTTGCCTTACATTTCCTTGTAGTACACTTTTGTGATGAAGTTTCTATCTGGCCAAAGCAAAATCGGAGCACTCGCCCAAGCAATCGGAAGGATATTTGCACAGCATGAATTCAATTTGGTCAGATGTGCGTCATTGGAGATGATTTTGAAATTTAAATCAAGATTGCTGGCACGCATTTGAGAAGTAACTTAAGTGTTTATTTAACGCATACGGGTAATTATAATTTTTTCATGTGATCGAACGCTTTAGCGATCACTTTTAGTGTTCTGCCATGGCTTTCTTAATGCAGCTAAATTAATGTCCTCAGATCAAATTCCTCTCTTTAAATACATTCATACATTTACATTGTAAATGATGGCTCCGAAATAATGCTAAAATACTAAAACATGGAGTCCGAATACATAATAGAATGCGTATACAAAGTTCAGGCAGATAGAATAATTGATGAACGCATTCAAAGTAAGGGTACTTAATTTTTTTTGTTTGATCAATTCTAATCCAATCATTTACTTGAATAACGAAAGATTACCCTAGCATAAGGTATTACTAGTGATTCAAATGTGATCCATGGTAAAATTTGCATACGATTTAACTTTGAAATAACTAATTAGGGTTGAAAATACATTTGGAATTAACATAAATTTCCTAAATTTACACCTGAAAATTTAACTTCACCAATTAAATTAAGTACTAAATTATGGCATCAAATTTGTCAGCTTGTGTTACCGCAGATGCGAAAATATCTGGAGGAAAATAATATTAGTTACTTTAAAATTGAATTTGTGTAAAATATTTATAAAAATAAGAATTTCTTACGTAGCTTTGGTGAAATAAACGTAAGAGAAAATTGTTTGTATGAATATATGTTCGTAGTTTGAGGATAAATTTGTCATAAATTTTACTTCTTATACCTCACTTAGTATAGAGTGCTACAGTAATTTTTCTGAAAAAGTTTTATTATTGAGGCTAACAAAGAAAAATTCTTTTTATTCTAGATGATGATATTCATGTTTAGAAAAATCAATAATGCCGTTATGGAATCCAATCACACTCATCAAATTACGGCATTCATTTTGGTCTCTCCTAATATTATCAGCATCACTCAATAATAAATAATAGAGTGATGCTGATAATATTATTCGTAGGATCATTTCGCTTGTTTCAGGTGGGGTATTTTTGGTCTAAAAATTATGATTTCAAGAAGAATTAAGTAAACTACCTTAAGCTAAAAAATAGATTATGTATATTATGTAAGTAAATAAAGTCAAACTACTTTACTCCTCTACTCAAACTACCCACTGTAGCCTAGTCGCCTCCATCTTGGTAGGTCATGGTGAAAAGCGTGAAGATTCAACCAGTCTATGGGCTGATGAATTTATAGACATCAATTTGTCTTTATCAATTTGGCTATATTTACATCGTTGTTGTATTTTTAAAAGTTCCTCGACAGCTGAGGTCGGTTGGAAACCTCCCAACTGGGAGTCGAAGAGCATTCCTTAAGTACGAGAGAGCCTAACCTATTTGGCTATCCGGGAGCCTGCTCTCATTGTAATGGGTAGACAATAATAAAGGCTTAATACCTAATCACAGAAAATCGCAGCCTTTGACTCAGAAATAGTAACATAATTTTCGATACGATAGTTCTGTGCAACCGAAAAATTAACTGATAATCGCGAAAACGTCGACTTCGAGATTCGATTTCACCGAGAATGGTGAATCCTCAAGAAAATAAAGAGTTATTATTTCTGAAATTAAGAGGGTAACCAATTTGAGGTAAAACAAAGCAGAATCCATAGCTCAACCGAGAATATGTAATATAGTTACCGGGAAAATATCGGAAAATTCTACTGCTCGAGACATGGTCCGGAATAAAAACAGCGGTATGGACTCGGTTTGAAGAAAGCATGATGCTGCAGGAAAAAAAGAATCGAGGCACAATAACCGTAGAATAAAAACACGAGCAAGTAGAAAAACAAGCAGATACGAACTCCGTTGAGATAAACAGAAACGAGAGCGTAGGAAACTTAAAAAAATTTCTTTTTTCGGCTGACCAATGACGCTTTTAAAGCGACACTAAGACCATTTGGACGGAACTATCAAATGTGGGGAAACAAATTAACGGTTGGAGACGAAGGAAAACAAGGGTACGCGAGGGCAATTGTGGCGGGGACAATTGTTTTGAGGGACATCTGCGGGTAGTGAAGGGGAGGGACTGCTCCATCTACAGGACGAGACTCCTCTGCATTAATACTGCGCCTCAAAAAAGAATAGGAGTTGTTATTTGATTGGAAGCGCCCTTTGCATATCTATCAATCGAGTATGTTCTTCTGGATTAGAAAAATGAGTGCTATCGAATTTATTTTTCTGTAGTTCTTAAAAAGGCTCTGGATGGATAATACACTACGATTTTTATAGCTTATGAATTAAGAGCGAGATAGAGAACTTACAAAATAGTCAACAACCAATAAGGTATAGAACCGAAAAATCGAGTTGGAAAAAATTGAGTAATTAATTCTTGCATGGTGAGTCCGTAGCTTATGAAGCCTGAGTGAAAATGGAGAAACTTTGTATTCTTTCCGCAAGATTTTTATTTTTGCGACTAGTTTCGTTATCGAGGTAGCATCGCCATCCTGATAAGGAATAATGAATACAAAGTTTCCTCATTTTTGTTCAGATGGCTCTCCACAAAGCTTGTGAGCATTTGAATTAATTATAATAAGATCTGTTACTAAGAAAATTAAAATTTCATATCCAAGCAAAGTACAAACATATGTTATATTTAAGATTACTATAAATATTCACTTGAAGTTCAGGTGCTCATTGAATGCATTTTTCTTAAGATTTTAAGGTAGAATGAAATTTATTTTGAGTGGAATCATCAGATATATTTCAATTAAACTTGTTCATACGCTCACAATTAATCTCAAAATGCTACACTATAACAATCTTCCCTTAATTTCCTCAAAATCACCAAATTAATCCTGTGTTTCAAAGTAAATTAGACAAGCTCTCTGTTGACCGTCAATATTTCACAAACAGATAAAGAAAATGACATTCGTTCATTATAAGAAATGGCAGAACTTCTTGGCTCAGATTTCTCATAGAAGGTGGAGTAAATAAAGTTTAACATAGTGCTAATTTCATTGCGTCATATAAATATAACCTATCAACCTAGAGTATCTACTCTTTCTATCAATATGCTCCAACTCTCCCTTTTGTTTACTCTAAAGGCCACCGGGTAGCATTCGATGGATAGTGGTTACAACACCAAGAGAAGAAAGTGTTACAACCGGAATTAAGTGCGGAATTCAATTAATTGAGGATAATGCGACATTCGCCAATCAGCGATGAGGTGATAAATAAAGTAATACTTAAAGATGAGGTAGGAAAAGGAGCCGGAATAAGATAAAGAAGGGGAGTGGGGTGCGGTAGGTGGGGAGGGAAGGGGAGCCGCTGGATCGATCCCCCGGGTGCTGTGACTTACGGTCGCGATGACGCGGGTGCAGGAGGGGTCGTGGGCGGTGACGGGTGCGGGAGACGGGTGTGGCGCGGGATGAGGTGCGGCCCCTCTTTTCCCGCACCCATAAACCTCTCCTTCATAGAGCGGGAAAAACACATTGGTTTCCTTAATAAAAACGAAGGAAAAGGGTAAAATACTGCAGAGAGCTAGGTGTGCTATGATTCTGACGTTCCCCTAGAAACGATTTAGAGAGTTTGCGAGGTATTTTAGCTGTACGCGTCCGGAAAATGGAGAAAATACCGTTTCCTCGATGAATAACGCTGCGAAAATTCTGTGGCGATCATTTGACCGAATTAAAAATAGGCAAATTCTAATCGATACGGAGGAAATTCACGTAATTTACGCTAAAAACGAGCATGAGGCTCTCCATAAAATATAGCAGGCGATGTATTTGAGAGTGAAAATTTGCAAAATAGATAAATGCTTTTCATCATGGAATGAGTCTAATGGGCTATTACTCATGCATCAGAGTTCAGCAGCCATCAATATTCATCATCATCCTGAGTTAACAATCCGATGATGAGATAGTTGCAGCTCTCCAGGACGTCCTGTTCCCAGCCAATCGCTTCATTCCCTCATTATTCCTAACCTAAATACAATTACCTACATCTCATAATGTAAGGTCAACGATATATCACTTCCTCCATTCCTTATAGTACTATATTCAGAATAATATGCCATATAGTGAGTCCTATTAACTTTTTTCTTCTTTTTACTAATGTATTCCTTAGGCTTCTCTCCTTATTTTCTCTTCGAACGACTACTTCATAAGATACCCGCTCAGCCTATTTTCTTTTCATCACTTTTCAATAGCATCACATATCCATTGTCTCTAATCTTAACTTTTCTACAGCAGCCACAGTCCATGTTTTACATTCATACAATAGGAAATTTTACATATAAGTTTTTTGAGCCATTTCCTGATATCCAGACTTCTATTACATACTGTCGGCAACTGTTGTTTTCTGGTAAAATGCCATCTTCGCTGGAAATATTCGACTTAATATATTTTTCTTGTTACCTTCATGACAGAATTCTTATACTCATTCAAAGGGAATTAAAAGCACGCCTTAATATCCAAAATCCCTTTTCCTTAGTTTTTTTCATTAAGTTTAGGCTTATAATTCCTCATGCTCTTTGCATATTCCCAATTAATTCTACTGTATTTTAGACGATTATTATTACATCGTGTGAAAAACGTGAAATGATCCTTTCTATCTGTATTCGAATACTTACTTATATATATTTTTAACTTCATTCATTGCCTTCTGAATGTATTTATTGAATATAATTTATTGCTTTCTCAACGTATAATTTGAAGATCAGCGTCCTTTCGTTTTTCCTTTTATTAATTCGATCTTCTTTGTTAGTTTTTATCATCTCTGTTTATTCTTTACAAAGGGGTCGGTCAGTTTTATATCGAGGTAATTTACTGAAGTTCATTTTAGCATTCTGTTCTTGTTAACTTTGTCGAAAGCTTTCTCTAAATCCCCCAAACCAATGGAAGTTGGTTGCTCTGTCTGCATTCACTACTCTATTATTTAGGCAAGAATCGCTTTCCTTTCGCCTCGACTACTTCAGCAAAATTTACTTCATTATGGGCAGAAATAGCGTGTTTAAAAAGGTGAATAAATTGAATGCTCGGTTAGATTATGCGTCTACTAATATAGAAGACATTCTCTGTATTAGATACTCAAAAATGTAAACTCTCATTCATTTCTTTTTTCAAAATTTGGACTACATTCTGGAGATATAAATTTTATCTTCGGCGTAGAAATTGATGCATTTCGTTCCACTGTCTACAACGCCTCTAAAGTCAAGTCCACACCAAATATAGACGCTTCAAAAGATAGATGAAATGCCACAGAAAGGAATATGAATATCCATTTATGCAATGTCGAAGAGAATGTAGGTAAAGAAAACTCTGCCAACGGTTCCATTAAAGGCGCAGCGATTTCCATTATCCAACTGACTAATCAAGACTGATCATGATGAAAACTGAAGGGACACAGACCATCAATGTGTTTTTCCGGTAATAGATGATTGTATCAATATTATTGGGTGGGTCGAATATTTCAAAAAGATCCAAAAATTCAAGCGTTTGCTCGGTGAGAATATGTTGAGGAGTCCCAATTCCGCAGTGCAAACAGCTCTCGCCACCAATCCGCTCCATTTCTCTGCGTTTCTGAAATTTCTACCGATCATTGTGCCCCCAAATCACCCTTTCCACTAGACTAAATGAAGCCGTGTTTCCGAGCGACACAAACTTGGCGAGACCTAAATAGAACGAATGAAATTTTAATTGGGCAGAACTTTCGGGCGAGGTGTTTGCGCCAGAAAATTTGCGGAGAAAATTAAGAAAGCGTGGAGGAAACATTCGGCGATGAGTTTGACAAACTAGAGTAAAAGTTTTAAGCCGGATTTATTTACACTACAGGGAACGGCAAAAATTCACTCCCGCTAGGAAAAATGAGGACCGGGAGAGAAAAATTACATAATTTATGAGAGTGATATGGTCCACGGAGCAGTAATGGAAGGTTGAAATTATAATGAATGAATCAATCTCTCATTTCTGTCACTTTGATTTAATAAATGATTTGCGTGATATTAGGGCAGATCTAATTTTGTTAGGCTAAGGAGGCTTGATTTGAATAACGATATGAAATGAATTACGATATCTGTTATGTGAAATTTATTCTTTCTATCGAATATAACTGAATTGGTTTTTATATCATAATGAAAGTATTACTGCGGGATTTCGCTTAGCCTATCTATCAGAGCCTTTGGTGTAAGCGATCCCATTTCGATCTTATTGAATACCTAATTTCCGATAATGATTGTCAGCAGAAAGGGATGCCATGCCATGAAAATTAGTGCCGAACCAAAGTCACCGTAAAAGATAATCATCTTCATTGCAGTAATCAACTGACCCCATAGAGGTTGGAATAGTAAAGTTAAGGAAGTTTATAAGTATATTATCCTTAAATTTAACCAGATATACAAATTTGTCAGCATGTTTTTCTCACCAAAAACTTTTTCTCATATCCTCTGCACCAATGTGATTAGAAAATGAGTATGAGGGCTCGTTTCTGATTAGGCTAAGTTTAGTAATTTGCTACTTTACTTTGCCATACAACTTGTTTATTTCTCTTACGCGTGGTGTGGTGGGAATCAGAAAATGTCGTTTCCTGCCAAAGTAATTTGTTTGTGATTGTAAGATTAACGTCTTTTCTAAGATGAAAAATTACTTCATTGTGAGGGGAGTCTTACATAAATATTCCAAAATACAGCAGAAAGTTCCATTAGTCTTAAAAATGTTCTATCAAGGGCATAATAGCGTGAAAAGGGATGACCTAAATTTGCGAACAAATGACCATTGTTTGGTAGCGGATAAGGAAATCCAATCTGATGTTCTTCGCTTTATTTACTTGAATTCCAAGATGGACTCTTATTCCTTGAGCCACGACGAACTCAGTTTTTGAAGAGTCAGAGAGTTCGTAATTGTGCCCATCACCAGAGAGCGTGCAATTGTGAGACGAACTTCATCTTCGAAGTAACAAGAAAATCAGGAGTCATCAATCATCGGGGATTCGCGTTTAGTGTGCACCGTAACGATCATTTCGTTAATTTAGATTTCCAGGATTCCTCCATTAAATCCAACTCCCTTTTGTTATCCCAAAAAAATACAAACATTCCCTTCATAAATCCATCCCTTAATGGCTTTCTGAAAGCTCATTCTCTCTTTCAGCAATTTTTTCCGAACGAAGGGATGTAAAGGGAGGGATTCTCTTCCTCATCTCCGGAGAAAAAAACATCGGAATGCCAAGAAGTGGTTCCAATCTTCTCCCCCAAAGCATAAGCCTTTCGCTCTCTTGCCTTTTCGGAAAACCTTTTCCCCCTCCAAAAGTACCAACACACTTCATACCTGCAATTTTCAGCAGGGTGTTCGAGTGGCCCACTAGTGCTCCCAGAAGATTAATTTCTTCACTTTTGTTCCGCCCTCTCCTCGAGGTCCATCTTCCGAAAGGGTTCGTTCTTGGGATGGTCGGCTGTGGAAGGCGACGCTCAAGAGGGAAGGCCGAGAAATAAGGAGAGAATAATACCTCTTATGGGGTTACGCTCTCACAAATACCTATGAAAGGATCTAAAAGGCTAAGAGACGGGGTTGTTTTTTCCTTGGTTTATCCCTGTGGAGGATGTTTATTGATGCTTATGTTAAGTAG
This sequence comes from Pachydiplax longipennis, assembly GCA_036926295.1. Classification (NCBI taxonomy): domain Eukaryota; kingdom Metazoa; phylum Arthropoda; class Insecta; order Odonata; family Libellulidae; genus Pachydiplax; species Pachydiplax longipennis. The sequence continues at coordinate 17,052,116 of JAVFKF010000024.1, read as the reverse complement.
AGGTAACGTGGAATTTTCCATTCTTTCATTTATTAAAATCATATGAAGATTTTTCAAATTTTTATATCTCTTTTTATGCAATTATAACTGCCCAGGTAAATTTTCTCATAGCTTATGTCGAGGGATAGTTATTCACAGAGAGATTCTAATTTACTGTACATTGTAAATACTTAATTTTCTCTATTTCTAAATATTAATTGTACAACTATGACATCCGATCTATATCTAACTAAGGCAGAGAATAAGTAAATGAATAAAAAATCTTTTTTATATTACTCACAGTTACTCATACGTCTTCGAATAAGATGAATACATATAAATGATGTTAAAATCTATCTCAGTTAATGTTTACCGTATATTATCATAAGATAATAATTATTTCTCAAAACAGAATTCAGTTCCATATCCTAAGGTTAATTACAATAGAATTAGTAGTATTTTTTAAAGCGCTTTGACTGTTAAAGTCAATTTGCACATACAGATACACATATAAGGAATTGAACCCGAACCCTTTTAGCCAAATGTAAACACGTTGTCCACTTGACTATTCGGAAGCCCTTCATTACAGCAATGGTCAACATGAAAGCGATTGTTTTCAATTACATAGTCACTATAATTATATTATACATTCAGGTAAATTCTAAAATTTTCTATCGTTAAATTTTCAAAATAACCAACCTTCTATAGGAAATACTGTAAATTAACCTTTGATATTGATGTAGCCTGTTATCCCTTTGACTCATCGAAAAATGACAGATGGGACAGTAGCAGCATTTTCTCACGATTCCCACTATTTGAAACCAGTTTTTTAAATTGCGCCACATTCGGGAAATAAAAATAATCGAAGCTTCCATTTTCCGTCGATAATAGAAATATTTTGTTGGTTATAGGATATATTATTATACGCAATCTACTTTTTTCTCTCTCTCAATTGTATATATTTTAATTTACTCGTATCGAGCTCTCAATTTTCGACCTCCTATCTTTTGCTGATGGGCACGTTTTCGTCTCTCTCTGTTAATCCTCTGTCAAATTTTTCCATTTTTCTTCTCGATTATTAAGGCTCGGCTGCTCACGACGGCGCTTTTTGATTGGGAGGCGTGAAGTGGGGAACAAAGAAAATCTCTCTCGGATCGAATTAAAATGATAGTTTGCGGAGCCACAAAGCGCTCTTCCTCTTTATTTTAATTACAATCTTCCAGGGGACAGATATTAAATATCAAAGAGAAAACTCATAAACTACAGGGATTGAAAAAAAAGTTCCGAAAGCGGAAGTTTTTGCTGCTACCTCTGCACTTGACGTTTCCTGAGGAGCCAGGTAATTATGCCTCTCTCATAGTCATATCAAAAACCTTATCATGAGAAATTTGATATATTTTTGCAAAAGGTTATCAGCTTCTGCCTCAAGCAGATTCATGTCCATTCTCTCGGAAATAACTTTATTCAGTCTCTTGTCGAATTAATACCGCAATAGGTGTTGAGTGTTATCGCAAGGCGTTCTGGACGAAGATTAGTCGGTTATTCTTCATCTTCAGCTAAAAACCTTCTTATTATTTCTTACCTTACTGGTAACGGTTATTTTTATACCGAATTGAGTAATTTTAAATAAATGTTTATAACAAACTGTAAGACGGTAAAAATTAAGAAAAAAGAAATTTAAATGCAATTAATCATTTATCCTTGTATGGCTGTAATTGATTTCGTGGGCGTAACTACGAATGAAATATAATCTATGACTTGCCAGTTAGCTCTAGATAACAGAAATATAACCTTCAGCAACTATTAAAAGTGGTATTGATCTGGGAAATGGGATTGATTTTAATAACTGTCAAAACTTCAGTCTATTGAAATTAGTTTTATTTAGTTTAAAGGTTGGTTGAGTTTGGTAGTTTTCCAATTTTGAATTATATTTTGTCGAATGTTTTTTCTTTTAAGAAAAATTTCTTTGTAAACTATTGTAGACTTTATACAGTAAACAAATAATGTAATATACTGCATTACATACAACCACTGCAAAACATACATTGGGTATTATATAACCGTGTCTAAATCATTAAGTATGCTTAAAATATCTGCGAGCTTTGGTTAGGTTTTTTGAAATATAAGAAAAAGAGAAGTCATGTCACAGCTCTGAAACTTCGGAACGATGTATCCAGAATAAGCTTGGCTCATTTTGAGAGGAAAAAAAACGGCATATTATTCTTGAGAAGTCGATACACAACAGGCGGTTTTTGTGTCGATGGTTTTAGAGAGTATACAGACTGTATGTATAACAATAATACCATGAATTTAATAAATGAACTCCGAAAGTTTGTAAGTTATTTTATAGTCGGTTACCGCCCAATAACACCTAAAATCCAAGTAACTGAAAAAAAATAAAAATGAATGTGACCGTACTATTCGTATAACTCTCAATAAATCGGTCGTAAAAACTAGCAGTCCTCAGTCTAGTAGGTCATAATTCGACGACTACATATTTATATGCAATTGGACGAAAATAATGAAAGAATTTATTTGAGGAGGATGATAGAAAATTAAAATAAATTACAACTTCATTGAAACTCTTTTAGCTATGCTAATTCTTAAGAGATTTTTTCATTTCAAAAATACATTCCAATCAATTGATTTATTTTAAGGTTGCGAATCTCTCTCTCCTTTCATTTATTTCTCGGTTGTTCAATTTATTTTGAAGTTATTATGATTAAAATTTACGAGAGAAAATATCCCTTAAGTACTTAGATGGAGTAACGATTAAGTAATGTACGGCCATGATATCCTCTATCAGGTTGTATGTAACTCGTAAAGAGAGCAATTATTTGCTTTCGCTGAAATGTAATTGCCTAATTCTGCTTGTTTCTCCAATTTTCCTTATGACTTCCTTTTCTCTTAATATTAATCCCTTCCCTTTAAACCATTCAGTTTTATTAGCATTTAAAATTGACGCTTCTTTTAACGATTCGCATTCCGTCATATTCCTGAAATTCCCTTTTCTCAAACGACTCCAAGAAAAAGGAGAGAATAAACTCTCATCGCTCTTTTTTCTTTCAATACACTCCTCTAACACTTCTCTCGACGTTTATATTCCTCCCACTCCTCTCGCAAAAAACCCACTCCACACCCACACTCTTTCTCATACACTTCTACATCTTTAACCCTCTTTAACTACCCTCCACTGCCACTCTTCCCTTTTTTCTCCCCATCTTAAAGCCTCCATTCCTCATTCGTTTCCCACCTTCGAATTCTTCATCTGTCACCGTATTTCCGCTTCATTCCCTATCTTTTACCTATCTGTTCACCCCTCGACTTCCCCTTCCATTACAACATTCAACCTCTTCCTTTCCGCGCCCAATGCCTTCATTTACACTTCTCATTCCCAAGACAGGAACCCTGAAAAACTTGTGTGACTAGCAAGAGATGTTTAGTTAGGAGAACATACTGATGTAAATTTGTTAATGCATGAATTTTGTACTATTTTGTCAGTTAGCTTTAAGTAAATATCTATGACTCGTAACTGTATCAGGATTGAAATATGTTATAGTTGTAGCTAGGTTTCAGCTTTGTTGTAATATTGCTGTAATATTGTTGCATATGTGCAAAATTGTTTCGAGGATGTATTCGTTTCATATTAGTTTATTACTTTAGGTAGTTGATATATCTTCTGTAATTGTTAATTTTTTTTATTACTATATTGTAAAGTTGTAAGTAGTTTGTGCCATTTTATTAGTTTGTAAGAATTTTGTTAAAGTTTAACTTTTGTTAAGTTTTAGTCAATTTGCAATATATGTTGTAATATTAATAAAGCCCTCTATTCAACATCACGAACGTACATCCCTATCACCTTCCTTCCCATTTACACTCTCCTCTTCCCTCCACGCCCATTCCACTCCCTCTGCACCTTCTCACTCCCCCTCTGCACCCTCCCACTCCCCCCTCTGCACCCTCCACTTTCCCTCCAGCCAGTTGCATTCCGTCGCCGTAGGGAGCGGTGACAGGAAGAAGGCACTGCGGAAAAAGAAAATGGATGGGAGCGTCGCGAGAGGTTTTTCCTGAATATTATATTAGACGCCTCTCCGTGGCATCGGCTGACGGAGTGTCTGTGTGTTGGGAAGAGTGGATTAAGTGCCGAAATGCGCGTCTTATAGGCTGGTGCATGCACACCGAGGAGAGTTAAAAGAGTGAGCAACTTAAGAAAATAGAGAAAGGGAGCCTTTCGAGGAGAAAATATGGCGCAAGACTCAGAGGGAGATCAGTTATTGCTTTCGGCGGTATGTTAGTTATTTGAGGAAACGATTCTCGAGAGATACACTTCACTTCACAAAGGGTGTATGTAGCTGGAAGGAAATTGAAAAAGGACGCGGAATTCAATTTATGATAGTCATCTGTTTTAAGTCAGCTCTGAGATTAAATGTTGTTCCAAGCTTTCCATATTATCCTGTTTTCAGAACCTATACTCTTTCCTAGCATCCTATACTTAAGCTATAGTAATGGCTATTTTTTAGGCTTATACTCATTAAATGTTCATCACATTTCCTTTTGGATCACATACTTTTGTCAATACAGTATATACATTCTATAAACTACGTTCTCACTTCTAATGCAGTGTATGTAACTGAGAAGTCCTTATATTAAATTTGCCCTCCGAGTTAGCACTTAAGTTAAGTAAAATCGTTGACGCAGAGTGAATTAGTAATAATAAATAGAAACTTAGAACGTAAGTAGAATATCGAGATTGAAAATAATGCGATAGATATGTTAATCATGCTAAAAAGTTGGAGCTAAAAAACTGAAGCTGAAATTTTATCAACATTTTATTACTGCTCTTACTTTTACTAAATTTGTAGCATTTTACATCTGTAACTGAAGTTTAATTTTCTCTTCTTAATATTAAACCTTGGAAAGCCGATCTTACCTAATTTTACTTCTTCAATTCAGGAGATTGCCCGTACAAAGCAAGATGAAGTTGTTAATTAGTAAGGCTGAAGAAAGAAGTCAGGTGTTTTTCATTAACGTTGCATATTTAAGCGAGAATGTTTATGGGATCACTTCTGTTGAAATGGGAAGCGGATCGTTAAATTTTAGAACATCGAGAAAGACATTACATCACATCCTAAAGGACTTTATTGCTCGTGACTCAAACCTTCAGCAAGGCTCCAAAGTAGACCGTTTACGAGCTCAGACTTATGGCTCATAGACGAATAGTTCGATCCATTAAAGTTAATTGAACGGATGACACAAAGGTACACATTTATGAGAAACCTATCAAACTTGATTCTGAAGCGTGACATTTAAATTCACTTATCCTTTGGGATAATGGTCCTTATTATCTCGCGAAGGAAATCTCAAGGGCGTTTGGCACGCGAGACGAACGTTTAGAGGAAGACTGATGTTCGGAATGGCGGCTTTGGCGCGCAAGTTTTTAAGCCGACTATCGAAAAGAGAGAAAGGGTAAAGAGTTAAGAAGATGAGGGAATTTGGAAGGGAGAGTTTGGAAGGAGTTTTGGGGGCTCCTTCTTGTGTGCGTGGGGGCGTTTTCACCTCTCGAGGCGTCGGAACGATTACGTGCCCTTCGCATGCGAGACAAAGGAAAGAACGCCAAGGGGAGGGAAAGGGGAAAAATATCTTTCTCGCTGAGGAAATCGTTAATTAAAAGTTTTGCTTATGTAGAAGTGACACTATATGAGAATTGTTTAACTTTCATTTGTCATGGTAGACTACTCGGTTATGTATTCTTATGTTTTTATTGATTATAACACTATACATTTTCCATTGTTAAGATTTCCAATTATTTTCTTGCCTGGCCATATGTAAATTTTAGTAATAAACCATAGGGCATTGAAATTTATAAATTCCAAAAATTTAATGATTACATCTTGACTTAATGATTGCTTCAGGTATCTTCGAGGATTGAATGAAAGTAAAGAAAAGGCAGAATATTTCGTGAGGACTGCAGTGTAGGCTAATCTATGTAGCTTGAAACAATGATACGCGTAAAAAATTACGTGATCTTAACTAAAACTATGATATACGAATATGGGACCAGAAATTACACCAACGAAAAGGTAGTCTTATTTAGAAAACCATAGAGAGTAAAATGGCTCCAACCATTCGTTGATATATACACACTGATGATGGGAAATGGTCGGAAGTGTGCAAAGAAATAAGTAAAGAAAGGATCGAAGAGTGGAAAATATAAAGGTATTTAGAAGTTGGAGCACCAAACATTTTTGCTCCGACATCACACTTTGGCTTAGTAATGTACATGCCATATTGCTTTCTTACAAATTTATTCATATTGCTGTTTGGACGGTATCTTCAAATCTGCTGCGAGTATTCAAATCTCACGAATTTAAAACGGAAATATTCATGAAATAAATAATATAATGAAGTAAAAATTTACCTAAATAACAGAATTTTATACTATAGTTCTTATTAACCTTTTGATACTGATGTGGGAGAGAATAATCTGACACTGACTTCAAAGAATTAAAGTGTAAATTAAAATCAACCAAAATACTTTTATACTTAATTTTTAGAATTATACATTCAATATATAACGTCAGGTAATGAATTTTCTCGGAAAATGGGAAAAAGAATTGCCTTGAGAAAAATTTCGAGAAGATTATTAGGTTAATAAATGTGGAGTATTCTTTCTCAATCTGGCACTTGCAATTTCGTATACATTCAAGTACGATTGTTAAGAACGACTTATTGAATTGGAAATGTCAGTGGAAGTAAAAGTAATAACACGGTTATCGGGACAATAAACTAAAGTAAGTCTAAAAAACACACGTACACACAGTCGTTTGGCTCTTATCTGGATAGCAATCTCCCATCATAATTTACTGATTTTCTGGACAGATCAAAATATTACACAGAATCTTTTTCTAAATAAGACATGCTTGGTATACAATATAAAAGTAAACAGAAAGAGTCAAATGAAGCAAATATACCTTATGTAATCAGGGTAAAGATTTCCAAATATTATTCTAAGCTTCAATCCCGAATATTCTTCCCTTAGTATTGGTAGTGTTATCATGATGAGTAAAGTGCTAAAAAGGTTTTCACATACGTAGAGAGGCAAATATTCTATAAAAGATTTGTTAATTTAGAATAGAATTCCATTATGTATCGCATTTATTTTTATTTTGCGTTATGGAATATTTTTATTGCTGAATTTCCTATTTCACCGATTTTGTACTAACTAGTACATACAATTCATTAAATCAGCGAATTCCTCGATTTTTTCAGTATTGATGTATATCAGATGTAATCAAGCCTGTTGTAAAATAATGAAATAAATTCCTTCACGTGCAAAAGATTTGAGACTTCCACTTAAGGCCGTCCCTCTTACTGGTTAATTCTGCGAATAAATATCCACAGAAACATTTTGCTAGGTACTAGAACATTGGAGAATCGAAAAATATATTACAACCTTTAGTATCATTAGCATATTTTTATTGAGCTAATAATTGTTGAAGAGCTCGTGAATATTCCATCATATTCAAGGTACGTCAATGGCCATGAGTGGGCACGGAAAATATTCCCTTAAGAGAACCAACTACAGCGCACTGTCCCTTTCTTTTTCCTCTGCTCGTCCCATTTTCCACACCTCGGGTCTCCTTGTTACCCTTTAGTTACACGGTTATTCTCGTCATGTCATCTACTCCGAGTGACTGCGTCTCAACGGAGGAAAACGTCGTTAGCATCGCCGGGTGAAATATTAGGCTGTTCAGGGAAAGGCAATATATTTTTTGAGAAGATGTTGAAAGTCGGGAAGTAATGCAGGAGAAGGGAAAAGAACGAGTGGGCGTAGAAAACACAGATGGAGGGTGAAGAATACGGTCGTGTCAAAGAAGAAAATACAATTGGAAAAGAATTTGGGAGGAAATATTCGAGAAGACAAAAGAAATGCGATGATATTAAGGAGATTATTTTGGAACGAAGTCCATCTGCGGACGGCGTTGGGGAATTAAGGGATTGAAACGAATCAAAAGATGGAAGGAAATATGGGAAAATGAGAGTTGAAGTCTTTTTAATTCATTACGATGAAATTTATGATCTCAATTTACATTTCCAGCAAGTCTATGCAGAAGACGGAGAATTTAGAAATGCTCTCATTGTAATTCCCGTAATTAAAACTTCATCCTAGAGAATGAATTGGATTTCGATACATCATATAATAATAAGTTATGATACTTTAACTTAGACAATCTTTCGGGTTTAATGCTTGAAAGAGAATTGAGTGCAGACACCAAAGATATGTTGACAATCTAATTGCCATTCGCGTCCTTACAAATCGGATACATTTAATGTCTATGCAATGGAGGTGTAGTGAAGGTTGGTGAAAGTGAAGAGTGCGTATTTGACTATCATTTCATACCAAGCTGATATATATCCATTATACTCGAAGCTGATATTTTATCAAGCTATAAACTTTCATAATTTAATACTATTTTAATATATTTTTCCTTTGTATTTTTCATAAGTTTCCTACCTAAATTTCTTATGGACGTGAAATATTCTTACGCTAAGATGTTTTTCTTTCCTTTTTTCAAATTCTCTGTCTGATCAAGATCGTAATGCTGGATGTATAGTCCTCGGTTACTATAAATAACTTGTAACATTGTTCTCCATATCTACATTTTTCCGCTCTAAAACCTCTTTAATCTGTCCTAAAATTTCGAGTCCTGAAGATTGGAGTAGACTGTTATAACTGGAAGCAGGAAAAAATTTACTTGTGAAAATTTCCCTTATTTATATAAACAACTGTTATTTTGAATAAAAGCGTTGTTAGTTTTTCTTTTACATTTTTGGTTAAACATAAGGATAAATAGTATAATAGATCAAGCATAAAAAGTAAGAAATTGTCAGCTACGTATACCTCGTTTTAAGTGATTGTTATACATTTGGTTTGCTAAATCTTATTTTAATTATTAAAAAGAGATAAAATAATCCTTGGAAAAAATTATAATTCATTATTATTGTAGACGTATGTGAGCTTTCCAAGAAATTTTCACTTTTGAATCCTGAATTAACGACCTCGTGTTTCGTTAACAAATTCCAAGTATTTGAAAAATTTAGAATTTGTTATTCCAAATATTCTATTTCATAAACGTATTTTGTAGCTATTATGAGTTAACCTTGGGCGAAAAATATGTTTTTGAATGCGTGGTGTGTTTTATCTACGATCTTTTTCAAGATAGGGGTCTCTGTTCCAGACGATGAAAGATTCCTTTGAAAGTGGTCCCCTTTCACGAGGATGAAGAGAAATGATTTCAATATGAACTCGCATTATGAAAAGTTTACTTCACCGAGCTCACTTTCTCTCCGTGCGCTTTCAAAAAATGAAACACATCCCTTCTCTTTAAACGTTTTATTTTATTCCGACGCCGTCTACCGTCTATATCTGAAACTTTTCGCAGGAAAACCCGAAGCAGTTGAAAAAATTGATCGGATTAAAATGGCGTCAAAGGTTTCATCGAAAATTGCTCACAAGGAAGTGGGACAAAGAAGCAAGTTTGCACATCGCCCGAGGATCATACGCTCGCTTTGATCAAACGCGAAATTTCGCCGATCGCATTGTCCTCTCAGATACAAAATTGCCACTAAGGTGTGATGTTGCGCCATCGGGAAACGAATTTTCCTCGAGTCTGTGTGATGTAACAAATATTCGAAAGGAATATTGAATATTTTATGGGAGAACTTGAAATTTCTTTCAACTTGCAGCATAAAGAAAAGGTGCCGGTGTAAAAGACAAGTTAGAATCTCGGCCGCAAAAACTTGATGAAGAGAAGACGGTAAGATTTCATCGGGAGGAAGATTTCGTTTTCTTCTTTGCAAGCGAACTGCAAAAGCCTCGGAGGCAAACTGGTAAATAGCTAAATTTGGATGATGGTCTGATTAAGGGCTTTAGCTCTTGCTGGGAGTGCTGACAACGAATTTCTTTTCAAATATGTAAGCCACCTACTGGATTATCAAAGGTAATATATCTGGTAGACTTTAGCTACGAGAACTTGAAATCCGAGGAGAATTTCTAAGATCATTATCTTCTGTTCATTAGCTATGAAATTTACGAAATCGGGTATTAGCCTAAATGACTGTTTAACTTACATTAATTATACGATAGCAAAGAAAGAGTATAAACTTAAATTCTTCTCTTTGTTGCCTCGACGGTTAGATTTAGCCTTCCAAAGTTCCAGTTTAATAAGTATGCTTAAGAATATCGGCTTGCATAATTAATTTATATTTTTGAAAGATATGAAATTTATTTATAGGTAGACTGGTAAATGAATAGCTACAGGATTAAAGTATGTTTATCTTTTTCAGAGGAGCATGAAATAAATGAGGAAATTGCTTTCGTTTTATTAGAATGTAACAAAAATTACGAAAACCGAGGTTATAAAAGATTTTCATAAATTTTTAGCTACTGCTGTTGCGAAGTTATAAAGATGTAATTGGAGAAAAACTACTAAAATTGTTTTATAATGCAGAATGATAAACAGAATATTGAAAAGACATATTAAGTTAAAATTCATTGTTTAAGTATTATGTAAAGCATGTGAAGCAAAATACCGACGAAAACCTGTTATTGAGTGAAAATTTGGTAAAATAAACAACTTTCGTTGTTATAGGTGCAAAAATATATAAATTGATTTCAACAAAAATTACATTAGTATCCGCGAGTAGCAATACTACATTCTTACCCTCGTTTGTCCTTATCGATGTACCCAGGGAAGATTCAATGCAAGAAATCTGTAGGAATGAATCGTAAGCATCGTGCGTTCGGCGAAATTGCAAAAGAAAAGGAGGGATCGAATAACAGAGCGATATTTGAACAAGTAGACCGAGTCGGAATTGAATAGGAACTCTTTACTCTGAAACGTGTCACATCACTTGGACCATGAAAAGAGCGGAGAAGCCGTGGCGAGACTTAGAGGGGCTCTACGTTATAGGCGAACCAGCAGAATAATGTTTCTCCATCCTTTCTAAGTCACGGAACGAGACAGGCTTCGTTCTCTCGCTCCGAATTAACCTCATTTATTATACATACTAGGAGGATGTGAGACGCTTTTTTGAGGACTGCCTTTCTCTCCATCCTTGACCCTTCACCTCAGACTCCTCTTTCTAGCGTTGACTTTTTTCCTCAGAGAAGGCGCGTATACCGTCGAAAATTTTATTACCGTTGGTGGCATATCTAAGAAAAGCTTATTCCTCCTTATCATACCTCCGTGAGCTATCTATATACAGCTCGATCTTTTTTTTCTGTCGGCGACCTTCTGCTTTCTGTTTCTTACTCGGGAAAGCTTTTCTCTTCCGCACAGACTTCTTTTCTTCTCCTCTCTTCCCAGTTTCCTTGGTCCCTGTCAAACATCCCTCTGTCGCTCAACAAGTTACCAAGACGACAAACAAGCCGTCGATAAAAAGAGCGTTGCTATTAGGGCTCTTCTCTGTGCAAACGTTTTCCCATTGAGTTTCTGCTGTACTTGATATGGAACGCAATGTTTCCAAAAATCATTTCCACGTTAAGTTAAGGCGTTTCAGGCAAAGAGTATACATGTTTAGTGGTTTAGTGAAACAGGAACGACAGAGAGATGTCTCATAAATGTCAAAAAGGTATAAAATCTTTACTTATGTGACATGAATGAATTTCAGAGAGCCAATATGGTAAATTCTTGGTACTTGATGTGACATTACAGAATAAAAAGTACGATTTCTTTTCTTCTGAATCCTTCGTTATTTCTAAATGCCTCATGTTAAAGAAATGCTCTAGAGGAATGTAAGGCACATTTATTTTTCTATATAGAACCTTCCATTAAATACTCTTATAACAGGGCGTATACTTTATTTCGATGAATTTTCACGCTTGTGTGTTGAATTCATTTACAATGAATTTTATTTTATGTAAAGTTGGTGGTGCTTGCTTAATTTCAGTATTTCCCAAGTCCCACGGTTAAAATTCATTAATTTTGTTATAAGGAAAGATAATATATTCAGAATTAGTTTGCCTTCACTTTTGCATAACAGAATAATCAAGAATGAATTAAGCTTCGGTGATCCGAAAAGTAGAGACTTTAAGAGAAAGATTTGTTATTGACGACAAAATGATAGAAAAAGTTAAAAACTTTAATTACTTGGGAAACAGTATTAACTTTTGCAAAGATAGAGAGATTAACAATAAACTTCGCATCGGATCGTTAAAGAAGCAATTGATTAGAAATTAAATTACAGATTAAATAGAATAAACAAACATTAAATTTATAAAGATACACCAACGGCTGCTATAGTGAGGGTAAATGCAAAAAAAATACCTTTGACATAGTGGTGGACGAGTTTTTCGCATTTAGGAGCAGAAAAATCTGAGATACGCAAGAATAATAAATGATAAAATCATTTGATTTTGGGAAACAAAAATTGAACTGAAGACCTTTTCCATTACAGAGATGATATCCACTGATAAGTTTGGATGAGACATGTATTCTTGGAAATGAAATTCTGGATACGTAACAAATACTTTAGAGTGAATACTAATTGGAAAGCGAATCCAAAGAATAGCTAGGCCGGAAATCTTTTAACAGGAAACAAGTAAAAAAAATAGAAAGAAGAGGAGGTATCCAACTTTGAAGATGATCAAAGCTTAACTGTCAACAGCTTATTATCTCTTTCGATGAAGTCCCCGTCCGAGAAATACTGAGAGATCAATTGAAAAGGATATATATCTATATATACAGTTTCCTGTCATGAACGATGGCACTTAATTCAAGCTGATTTTTAAGCTTATAATAATAAAATTCATGACTAATTCATTCAATAAAGCTCTATAAATATCAATAATTTTATAATTTAAAGCTCAAAATTCAAGCGGATTACAGAAAAAGATAACTTCATCAAATTTTATTGAATGCAATGCAATAAGTGTAATATTCGATTTAAGAAAAACTAGTAATTAATGATGATATTTGCTGAACATCCGTTTGTCATCCAAAGTTTCCTTTCCTTTCTTTGCATTGATAAATATTGTGATATTTTTATCATCTTTTTGATCGTTAAACTGCAACTTTCCCTGAGCAAATAGAGTCAAATTATGAAACACTAATACAGATCGTAATTTCCACTTTTTGTCATCTGCTGTTTCTATTCACATATCTGCACAATTTTGCTATAGATAAGGAAGGAGGTGTTTTGGTGTTGGATCACCTAAATTCTTTCCCTTGTAATCTTTTGAAATTTTTCCCTCCTTTAATACGTAATGCGATTTCGTAGAGCCATTACTTCTAATTATATTCTTCAGAAGAAATAATAAAATCCAATCAATAAAAGGAGCTTTACGTGCATTTTTTACGCTAATATTTTCGTATCATCTAGTGTCGAAAAGGATACTTTTCTAAAAGTAACGACTAGTATTAAAAGTCAAGTAGACTCTTTAAGATTCCTACAATTTCATGCTTCTATTTTATCAAGAAGTGCAATAAATTATTAATTGGATTAGTTTCTCAATACATTTATGATAGGAGTTACAAAAATTCGACAAATACGTATTCAAATATCACGATGATACCACGACACATAGTAGCTTATACTAAATCATGATCGGCATCTTTAGACAGAGTGTTTCCCCCAAACTTTTCCCCGAATTCATGTATCCCGTTCTCCCGCAGTAAAAAGAAAGGTATTTCTTACCTTCGGAGAGGGAAAAGGAAGTCTGTTTGGGGAAGCGGAAACCCCGGAAGCCTTCCTCCCGTTAAATCCCCATTTTCACTTTCGAGGATCGATTTTAACGGCTTCTTGGAGGGACCATCTCTTCTTTTTAAGTCTCCATACTCGGGAGAGCAGGGATTGCGATCGTGTGGATGGATTGGTGCGTCCCGAAAAAGGAAAAGGATGTCGCCACCTGCGCATGAATAATTCACACATCCGGTTCTCTCTTTGTGGTGGGTTGCGGGTGGCAAGTGGGTTGGAAAGGGACCGCTGGGCGTACGAGCGTGCCAGAGTTGCGATCCCTCGGGAGAAACCATAAGGTCCTTCTTGTTTCCCTCGCATACGGAATTCCTCTCGCACCCGAATAAAGCACGCCTCCTCCTCACCACTTTTTATCTTAGCTGTCTCACGCGATGGCGGCACAATCAATGAGGATTTAGCTTTGCTTCTCATTGAGAAATGCCTTTCGTTTATTCCTTCCCTTCCGTGAGTTTCTTATTTTCCCAAGTCTTCATAAAAAAGAGGCTCTTGTTTACAAGGCGTCGTAAAAACACTGGACGGGTTGTAAATAAAAGGAGTTCCCTTAACGGCTAATGAATGTCCGTTTACGATGTAGATCGATTTTAGCGCTGGAATGTGCAATTTTATGACATAATTTGCCCTTTCTCTTGTATATTGATGAAGAGAGAGTGTGGAAAGGATTTATTCGTTGTAAAATCTACCATTGGATGTTCTCTTTAAATAGATTTAAGACGGATATCGTAAATTATAAATGTTCTTGGCGGGCGATATCATGGTTCTTCGCTTGGAATTCCTTCTTTTTGTGTTTTATTCTTCAACTTCAATAAATCTTTCCGGTATTAATGGAGCGAATCATAGTAATGTTTGTCTTTTGCACAGATATGTAATGTACTTTTTCAGTGATGTATGGGCGTTTCCTGACCTAGTCATTGAAGTTCGTTTCTTTTCTGAAATCGTTCTCTTTTTCTTCACCTTTCTTTCCTTATCTTTAAGTTAATGAATCAATAGTTTTATTATGATTTTGAATGAGACATATCTATGGAAACAATGATGTCAAAGTAAAAAATAAAGAAAACGTTATCGATGATTATTTACGCGCTAAGAATGATTTTTCATATTTTAAAACGTAGTAACCATTACATATGTGTAACTTGAGTAATCTTTCCTGCAGATCCATAATAATGAGGAATGGGATTCGCGAAAATTCTCAATATACAAATTCGGAAATATGAAAGCACGGCTTAAAGAGTATCGGATCTTTACTCATTTGCAAGTATATAATTGCCCACCTTTATGTAAAATCGAATCGAATGATTGCACCTCAAGCATAATTAGTGAGAATATTGGAATAGTGTGTGATTTTAAGCACTTAGGTAGGAAAAGTGGATAGAAGAAGACAGAAAGGTGAGGGAAAGTAGAAGAGCGATTGACAGAATGTGATCAATGATTATATGTGACTTAACGAGACAGGCGAAAATTACTATATACGGTGTCAGCTAAAACATGTAGAATCTAAATTTTAGATGCATTTTAGTAACATAGTCTTACTAATAGAGTATTAGAGGAGAGTGTTAATGTTCCTAATGGGAGAGGCATACCGAGAAAAATGATTGCATGTGGGGAATAAAAAATTGATAGAAGAAATATAATTAAGTTTAAATTTATGAAAAGATACAAGGATATGTATAAAGCGAATGACGGAAAAAATGAGGGAAATTTTTTATAAGCGGGGTAAATAACGTGATAATGCCGAAAGAAAATTAGCGTTAGCAGTATGCAAGTATGTGTTGAAAATGGGAGGAAATTTAAGTGCCTTTTCTTTAGGAAATTTTTGTTTCCTTAATTAACGACTCCCTTTAGTCTATCGTCGGACAGCGAACGTATTCTCAACGGAATTACTCTACAGTTTGAGGAATATGAAGTTACTTTGCGTCAAAGAATTAAATGGTTCATACAGATTTAAAAATATGCTGGTAGCCAGTGTTGGTCAGAATCAATATAAACGCTGTCGATAAATAGTGATATAAATATTTGCTGTGATCATCCTTTTTGCAACTATCCATGATTCTTAATTAACGCTCGAATCGATAAAACTGATATAATCAAGAGTGTATCTATTTGTAAAACAATGTAGTTGTCCGTATCGAGCCGTCTTTCCCATAATGAAAATGTTTAAAAATAATGCAGCGCGTTATTAAATTCTTTTTTATCTGGCGACAAAGTGGAAAGAGATTTTATTTTCAATTTTAAAGAGCATTCAACCGAATAAAAAATGAAGGATGGCGGTGGAGCGGCAAATGAAAAACAAGAAATTGAAAATGGGCTAAAGATCAAACAGTGTTCGCTAATTTTAGTAAACAGCAGAGCATCAATGATGCACGTGTTCTAATTACTACATATTTAAGTTACTAATGAAGTATAAACTGTAA
This sequence comes from Pachydiplax longipennis, assembly GCA_036926295.1. NCBI lineage: Eukaryota > Metazoa > Arthropoda > Insecta > Odonata > Libellulidae > Pachydiplax > Pachydiplax longipennis. The sequence continues at coordinate 17,035,971 of JAVFKF010000024.1, read as the reverse complement.
TTCGACTCGAAAAAATACAATCTTCATGGAACATTTATAAATATGGACATTTCCGTCACTTTTTTGCCTTTCAAATACTCCATAAAACGTGTTTTCCAATAAAAGAAGAGAGCAAACGTTGAGGATGATAAATGCTTGTTTCTAAAACAGGCATCTACAGAAGCGGCTTTTGAGGCTAATGGCCAACGATTAATGGGAGATTTACCTTAAAGAGCTGGAATTGAATGATAATTCACGCAAAAATGTAGCGGACGCCTTTATTTCACGTGAAAATCAAGGCAAAAACACAGGATGGCGAAGGAAGAAGATGTTTTTTACGAAGAGGCCACGGAAGCTAAGATCTTGAGTGTCAATCAAAACATCGCTCGTACGAAAAAGATAAGAACCAAGTGAGGCAGTTTTATAAGATTGATGAGGGAGATTCATTCTCCTCAAGACAAGATCCAGTGAAGGTATTATACTTGAACGGAATAAAAGCTGTGAAAGATCGAAGCTTACAACTAATAACCCCTCTTCTCAGAAAATAATTATTTCTACCAGGAGAAAACTCGTACTTGAATTTTGTTAAGAAGATATGAAATATTTCACGCGAGACTGAAAATTAAATGCATATTACGTATGTAACTAATTATTGTTCAGTATTGTCATTTAAGACAATTCATCTAGTTTGAAGTAACCAATTTAAAATTATATTACTTGATGCAATTCGCCCAAAATATATGTATATTAGTATTAGTATATAATAAAAATGAATTGTTTTGGAAAGATATCCTTCATCGACCGAGAATTGCAGGAAATAAAAATTTTGTTGATAAATCTCGTAGGATTCTATTCCCTCGTATTAAGTGATTTCAGGCTTTCCTGGTGGATTGCATGTAAATATCGTTCTCGGGTTTCCAACCAGGTTAATTCTGGCGACTACGATGTCACCAGAATTAACCTGGTTGGAAACACGAGATCGATATTTACCCTCGTATTAAGTTATGCATACATTAATACTGATAATATTATGGGTCGTTATACGTTTACATGCACCGTCTGAATATAAATTGGTGACATTTAAAAATTAAGAAAATATGACAAAGTGCTTCAAAATAGAAATAATGAAAGAAGAAATTAGGATAAAACATAAACCCGCTCAAGTTTTCCTTAGTAGGATAATGAAGGAAAGAAAAAGGAACTCGGCTTCATGTCTCTTAGTAGGATAATATTTGGATATTTAGTTTACGTCTTTATGAGGCAAAATTGAGATTGCAAGTCTCTTTCCATCTAAATCAGTTTTTTATTGGCTTGTAGTATTGTATTTTGTGCAGTATTGATTCGTATATAATTAGCGATTAATGATGGTGAAATAATAGATAAGCTAAGGATAGGCCTTCGTTTGCTTTACTTGCTTCATAAAATTCAGATGCCGTTTCCTACATTTTTGTCATCTTTTTAATCACTAATGGAACACTTCGATTTCGCTGCCATCATTGGGAGATAGAGATAAATTAATTAGTGACTAAATGAAGCTTGTGATCATAGGCCATTAAAAGCTATTTTATTGATGGCGAACACTCTTCGTGGAAATAAATGAAATCGTAAAGCACAAGTTTTGTTTCGTCAGTTCAAACATTAGACGTTAAATATTGTTGCCACGCAATTTGGACAATGAAATTCATTCTTTTTTTTAACAAAATAGATTAAAAAGATTTGAAATTTAATTTCACGAATAGCAAAAACCGTGTGTGAGACAATGTCTCACTGAGACATATATCATAATATGTCTTACTGAGATATACGAGTATATCGTACAAGACATTACGTTTATCTCGGAATAAATCTTTCGTAAGAGATAAATAAAATTAGTCATTTTTTTAAAAATCAGTATATTACGAACTACTAACTAGGAAGTTTATCCTTACTGCTTGCTAATATTTTACAAATTTACTACCTTAAAGCTATTTAATTCCAACTCATTTTACGAAAATTAGATGTTGTGATGATTGTAATTTTTAAACTCCTCAATTGAAGCGGTAATTTTGTACGACTGTTATAATAAAACACCAAATAAAGTATCGAAATTAATTTCTAAGTTCTCGAGAGCGATCGATGCGGAGAAGTAGCAAAAGTCTTCCTCAGGTATAGAGTTTCTCGAATGAGACGTTGTATATCATCTAATATTACTGCGGCGCGGCTATCTTAGTCCTCCTTGAACCAAGCAGTATTTTATTGCGTGGAAGACAGAAACTGCAATCTAGAGGCGTACGTTATGCAAATGCCTTCCGTCTGTTTGTGTAAATGGCCTCTCGAGTAGTTTCCATGCGTTTCCTATCTTTACAACAACTCCAATGAAAAATGAAGTTTCTTGAATAAACCAAAAATGGTTGTAGTAGAAGTAGTAATACTAATTTTGCTGATTTTTTATCACTGAATCAGCTGTGAACGCATCACTAAAGGCGAAAGCTCTACCAAGTTGTCTACATGGGAGCGAATATGCGAGTTTCATTATAGTTAGGTCGTTTTATTGCATTGAGGATTCTCTGAAAGAAGAATCGATCATTTGAGTTAAAAAGTAGTTCCACTCTAATGAGTTTTAATAAATACCTCAAATTACCGTATGTTTATGGTGTATCCTTCCGCTGTAGCGATAGTTTCATTCAGGATACCCCCCTCCACCATGTCGTTCTTCGTACTTTCTTATTCATAATGGAAAAAATTAAACCCTTAAAGTCGAGATTATTCCTATTAACGGTATTGTTAAAATTTAAAGATATAACGAATCGCCATTAGGCTACATTAGTAAAATTTTCGTTCTAATCTTCTAATGCATTCTTTGTAATATTTTTGGAATAAAATTTGCAACTTTATGTTCTTGACAATAATGTACATTTATACTAACATTGAAATGAATCTTCATTTCTTCATTTAATTCACAGTTTAATTCTCAATATAAAATGACTTTATACGCTGCCACTAAATATTAAATATTATGCTACTTGGTCTACAATCCTCTAAAACTTAAATCGGCGTCGAAGATATGAAGGAAATAACTAAGCAAGTAAAAGTTAGCGAATCATAAGAATAAAGTATATATAGTTTTCTTCGATTAATCACACGACAAATTTTTAATTTAAAGCTAGATTTTCCTGCCACATGTACTTCGGTATCCGTTTATAAAATCTCTAGAGGTATATATTTATCAACTTAAGAGTAATGTATACACTTAGAGTTCATGCTAATTTTATATTTGCTATAAAAATTTCATAATAAGAACATTGGAAAGCGGTACGTAGACGGTAGCTACTATAGGGTAATATTTTTGACATTCTAAATTAAACATTCTATATAAAACATATAAGTTCAAATTGCATTGCATTTAAACGTTCATTTGATTATAAACTATAGTGAGAATCGAGCAATAGACAAGAGACTAACATCTGCGATTAGTATATTCGAAGGCATGGTAGAGAGTTGGAATATTTCATATAGCAATACAGTATGATGTACTATGTTTCTACGAAACCAACCTAGTGAATGTATTTAATTTGAAATATTTATCTTTCTATAAAACATTAGAGAGATTTAAAAGTTCCATCAATAAAAGCAGTCCTATTTAAGCATAAGGCAATTATAAAAAACAGTTCTGAAGCTTGCAGCAAGTTTTAGCTTTAAGCATTCATAAATATTCCGAATTTCACAATCGAATGACATGACAACATGAATAACACATTAAATGAAAATTCTTCTTTCAAATAAATAAAACCCACGTATGCGTGCATTTTTCATTGAATATGATACTGCTTCTGGATTTTATAATTGATTGCGTCGACGAAATATAAAATACTTTTGGCTTTGATAAGTGCTGCCTTGTTTATTGATTATCCCAACGGATTTGAGTTAGTATCTTTCTAATAGTAGTGCAAACATAATAATTGCTGAAATGTGTTCTTGCATATACTCATATTTTATGAATGAATAGCGTATGCAATACCTAACTGATTAGTTTACATGCAACTTGATAAAGATTATCAAGTAATAGTATGTTTTAGATTAATTGAAAATTTGTGTCAGGTAGATGACCTGACATGGCTATGTCAGGTATAGGGTAAATATAAATATAAGATATGATGAGTGTCGCTGGAATTAAATATGGCAGAAATAGAGGTAGTCGTCAAACATCAGATCATCGCAATTTAATGTACGGTAATCATATATACTTCGGGTATCTTTCATTTCCACAAATTAAGGTTTTGACTTATCATGTGTAATGCACATGGGTCGGTTCCAGGGGTTAAGGGGGCGTCAAAGGGGTAATTAGGGCGTCATCTATTTCGATACCTGCCATGAATTGGAGTTAATCAATGGAGATATTCTTACTCTTACATTGTGGAGCTACATCATATTTGTTAAATAATTTTATAATGATATCGATACCATTATAAAATCCGAATTCGAATTGGAATTAATATAATATTTAATAAAATAATTTGGAGTAGTAAAATTTAAATTCATTAATAAAATTTCCTTCTATAATGTAAATGAAATGAATTTTTGTAACATTCCCTATATGGATAAGTAATCTTTGGTGACTACACTGGATGCGAAAATTTTGAGCTACAATTGTGATAAAAAATTTAATTGTATTAATTTTCAAATATGCATTGGACTCCAAATGGATGTTTGTACATTCAAAATTTACTGTAAGCAGTGATTGATGTCGTGGTGGGGATCTTTTCATCTGTGTTAATACGTTGTCTATAGAGAGCAGATAACGGTCGAATGATTAGAAATTATTATCTTAGCAAATGAAATGAAAGTGGGAGAACTTTGGGTGCTATGAAAAATGCAACGGTATCTTAGAATGTCATTCCGAGAATCTAAGAATTATTATTTCCCAGACCATATTTTCTAGCCCTGTTCATCGATTCCGCTTCATGAGTAAAAAAAATCTTGAGTATACGAAAGCTTCCCGGTAATGAATTTACGCTTGCTGAATCACTCCGCCCTTTGTGAACTGAGGATAATTCTATATAATCCTACGAACGTGCCCAAGATGCACTCCAATATCAAGTGATACATTTATGCGTATCAATAATTATCCTTTCTCCATTCTATACTATAATGAAGTCTGTAATGTGAACAATTGGTTCTCAAAAATATGTATTTCGATATGCCCAAAATCCTATATCAGGTATGTTACACAGATCCCTTGGTCTTTCTATACCAGCAATAACAGTTGAGCGGTTAACTTTTGCGGTGCCTTTTGCCATGTTCCATCACCGATGGACTATAACATTCCTCTTTCACACGCAGTTTAAGGTTATTGGCATAAGAGAAAACTTCGTGCGTTTTAAGAGACGGAGTTTTTGCATGACTAAGCATTAACGCATTAAAATATGGTTTTCTTGTTCTTTACTGCAATCACTTTAGTTTCCTTAACGTACCAATAACTTAATTTAGTGCTCATGAAAATGAAAATGTATTTGTAATGATAATGTTTATTGATTCAATTAATTTACATAATACATCCATTTGAAAATCATTTCGCATTGCTTCATCAATGTCATTATCCCTTTGTCGTCCCTTTTCATAATCCAGGAAATACTCACCGCCCACACGGAAACTTCAAACCGCTCTCTATCCCGCCCACCATTAGCGGGCAGTAGGGATCAAGTTGACCCGTTGTTTATAGGATTACACTAAGCCTATTTTAGTTGATGTTTGCTGGATTCTTCGTCTTCAATCTTGGTTCCAAATTATCCCAAGACCTTTCTTTTATCGGACTAGACCTTAATTTCTCTTTCCACGACATTCGTTTTTTGCCTCATATTCTTAAATTTCCTGTGTGAAATAGTTTCAGAGCTGTTTACCTCACTGCATCCTTCATTTACTCTTCATATAATCTCTTATTTGCTATATACCAATAAATCAATTGAGAGAAAATGAAAGAAAAACACATCTAAGGTCAGTAAAATACCCTTAAGTGCTGCTATAAACAGTATATGCTATTTCAAACATTTTATATGATAAATTCCTCATGAGAAGTCATGTTCTCATATAAGTTTCGAACTTTAGAAAAAGGGGAGTGGGATGAAACGTCACTCTACTTTTTGGCAGCATTTTCTATATGAACTTTCAAATACGTTTTGATAGCCAGAGATATATTAGGAGCATAAACTATCGTACGTGCGATCTCAGTGAGTTTGATTCTCTAATGAACGAATATCGCTGTATGTCGGTCAAATATCTAATGAAAACCTACTCACTCATCTGATTTATGGCAAAATCGTGTTCCGTGTGTGTTCATCGCTTCTCGATCCTTTTGGAAATATCATCACATAAGCTGTATATCCGCATCTATCATCGTGTCTTTTTCTCGTTCAATCGATGAAAGGATGGAAAATGTTTATCCGCCGCATTCAAAAGACGCGCTTGATCGAACGCCACCGATATAAAATTCAGCATGTCTACTTATTGTGAATTTCTCATTTCAAAAGGAATAGGACGCCCGGTGACCCGTTGCGATCCTCGCAAAAAATACCAGCTCTCAAAAGGGAAAAATTACGCCGCGCGATAAAATTTGAAATAGCCTTTGTATTCAACCGAAAGGACCGTCGGTCGTTATCAGCGGAAGAGTTACTAGCACAGCCAAAAAGAGAGCAGTCCCTTCTTCAAAGTGCAGACATCCGCGGCGATTTTTAACGAATTTTCCCCTGCAAACGATCGGATGTCAAGGGAATAACCTATTCCAGAGGATTTTTAATCATTCCCTGCCTTTGAAACTCTTTCATCCTCCTCGACCAATGGCGCTCGGACTCTGGCACAAATTACGTCTCTTTCTGTTCGCATATTACCAATCTCCCGCTTAAGCACTCCATGAGCCCTTTGGAACCCTTTTCCTGATCTGAATGGGCCGCCATAGGTGTTGATTGATTGCCAGTGCGGCCATGCGTTCCAGACTTCCGTCGTTTTCGCATTTCCCTTGCCCTCCTTGTTTTCCTCCCCATATTTCTGTGCTGGAACCTCAAGTTCTCGCTTTTATTCTCTTCTCTTTTGTCCTAATCCAATGAACTTCCTTCCGCTTTATGGATCTCTAAAAGGTCCCTCTTTGCCTAACCTGCGGCAGAGTTTCTCGACTTAACGATATTCATCTCATTTCCTCTTATTGGTATAATGGGTTGTACTTCCATATTATAACGGTATCGAATCTCTGTAACTCGGTTATTTCCTTCCCCTTTCACTTTTCCATCAAATAAGCAGCCAGTATTTACCGGTTTGTAGGTGCAACGTCCACATCTTTTGCGTGAAAGCAAACTGAATCGGAATATGTATGTACTGCGAGAGAAAGGCACTTTCGCTTGAATTAAATTACAGCGGCGATAGTACTTGTTCTCCGATAAACTTTGGTGGTAATTTTGGAATTGCACACATTGTCATTCGCTGATGTCTCTCACAACGATGTCTGTGTAATGTATTTATGATTAACTTCGGTAGTTTGAGCTCTAACTTCAGCACTGGGTTACTTTCTATTACAATATTTACAATAAGAGGTGCATGGGGATAGATATGTAAGGAGCGCGATCGACATTGGGTTGGCGAATCCGGGTTTTTTTCGAGGTAACAGACATTTTGTAATTTGGAATTTAATAGGAGAAAGGTATCCTAAAGATGCTTCTTCTTCAGCATATTTTTTATAACCGATTTTCATCTTAGCTTTCAAACAAATACCAATTTTTGTTTATCGTTATCATTTGCAAAATTTATTACCGGCCTCGAGGTGAACTCTGGCGGACGGTGATCGTACTTGGTTTACTCGCTGATTATTCATTTTATGCGATATATTAGGATTTAAAACCTTTCCTTGTATTTGTATTGTATTCAAGGATATTCTGATCAAATTTTCAGTGAAGGATTTGAAACGCAATCTTCAATTACTTTCAGTTATATAAATTTTGCGTGAAATCAGCATGAAGTTTCCTATAAATTTTGAATTTCGTCAACCCAATCTTTCATTTCCCTCTCATTTCTCTCTTCACATTTGAATCCCTCATCTCGTGCCACTCACAATGTCACTTCTTTCGCCAAATCGCTATTTCAGAGCTCTCTCCTATTTTGGCGCAAATCTGCCACCAATCAATCAGACACGATGATGAAACTGGAATTTTGCATATATATTAAACGTCACTTCACATTTATGTTTACTTTCGGAGAAGATAAATTAGAGAAGGCAATGTTATGCTTTTATGACGCAGTTGGAATGCGCAAAGAGGAAAATTGGGTTACGGGTGCGATTACTCTAAGTGTTTCCCATTTGAATTTAGTCTCTGTCCTCTCAAAATAATAGTAAAAATCATATCTGCCGAAGAAAGACAATCCGTATATGATGTATATCAATATAGATATATCAATCTGATAATTAAGACCAATTGAAATATGTACTAAATGCAATGCATCGACGTTCCAAATGCATACCTAAATAATACCTAAATAAATAAAAAGTTTTCCTTAGTGTAACAAAAATACGCTACAATTGAATTGCATGATGAGACAATTTAGCTTTATCACCTCTAGCAGCATAACAAAATAGTAATCGATAGTACCACCTTAATACAGTAATATTTAATAAAAACTAAATTAACTACTTCTATAATTTTCCCTCTGCAATAACATTTGCATTGATTACACGTGTAATTAACCCTGAACTTTTATATTTCGTAATCGTTTATCATTCATGGAAAATTCGTACCTATTAAACTTTCTTCTCTTAAGTTATAAAATGCTATGGTGAAGGTTCTGGAATAATTTCCTGAATATGTAAACGAAATGTACAGGAAATACTACTTAATTAAAAAATTGCAAATTAATAATTCTGCCATATTTGATGGTTTCAATATATATCAACGATTAAAATTCGTTTCTTGATGGAAATATGAGACAGGAATATAAAATCCAGATGTGAATATGTTTCAATTAGATAGTAATAGGTAATAAGTAGAATTATTCTGTGCATTATTATTCAATTCATGAGAGAGTCACGTAAAAGGTTTCGCAGGCAGGATCATTGGCTTTCATCGTTAAAATCATCAGTGAGGTGGTTATTCGATCAAACTATGAACCCTCTACCGGTGGAGCAATTCATCAAAGTTGAGATTGAAATGTCTTTGAGAGTAATGAGTCGCAATTGAATGACGATTTGATAAGAGCGATGAAGACCCACGTGGTGAAGTGTCTCTGAATCCGTAACTCTGCCAAAAAGACTCTCGAAACCACATTTCAGAGGCGAGGAGACGACTTAACAAAGTGGTGAATGAGTTCCATCGAGCATCAATGGATAGTTCAGTCATAAAGATGGAAACGCCAGACGCAAAACCACAGAGACTCTCTTCTCTCCCTACTCTCTGAGTATTTTAAATAGGATTTCGAAATTTGTGCATAGAGAGCACTGAGATTTGTGCCATGAGTCGAAATTAGTCATTACGAGTAAATGGATTCATGGAGGTTTTCGAGATATACAGAAAAAGGCCATAATTGTCTGAGAAGGCATACTCTTCTATTAAATATGCCCGTCTTTTCCATATAACTGAAAGTGAAATAAAATAACCTGCGCCGTGGAAATTTGCGCAGCAACATCACACGCCTTCTACTTGGAGAAGATCCATATGGAAACCTACGCAGTAAAAAGTTGAAATATTCTCTAGTATTATCCTAGTAAGATAAAGATATAATAGAGGAGAAAAGTGTATGAAAGTATTGGAAAAATGTAACCAACAAAATTATTATGATCAATTATGATTTTCAAGAATTTTACAGCAACCGTTTTGAAAAGAAAAGCTCTTCGTTATTCCCACGGAAAATTTTCCATTTGATATGTTTTGTCAACGTGTTGTCTCCTGAAGGTATGTGTGGGAGTTACGAATTATTTTTCTTTTCATAACGATCAGTGTAACCAAAATTATTCGAGGAAAAGAAATAAAAATTATCAATTTCACACCTTAATTAGTTTCAGTTCTGGAGATTTGTAAAAATACAAATATGAATTCTTCTAGATATGTAAATAATAGTCGCAAGTATTCATTAAAAACGAAATTTGCCCTTCCTCTGATTGAGATTAATGAGTGTAAATTATTAACCTCAACCCGAGTGACCGAATGTAATTTCTTTCCAAAATAAAGTTCGATTTCCCGACAAGCAACTGTATACAATTGATGTTGAAGAAAGAAACGTCCTTTTTGGAATATTCTGTAAAAAAGGTATCGAAAGAAACAGTAGGAGCTCTTGTCTGACATTTAGGTATTGTATTTATCTTTGATACAATTGGTCGTTGTCTCATATTTAATATATAACCCCCATTTAAGAAATTAATCGGAATGATTACAGAATGTAGATGGTAGGATAACCGTGAAAATTATTGAATTCAAACTTTCTTGATATCAGTTATATTGGCGACAAAATAATGGAATCTTTAAGTTTCCAATATTAACCTTGCAATAGAGGAGAAATTGCCGAACGTTTTTAATTTAAAGGGTCTGATATTAGATCTACAGACTTTTCTGTTTTAGCGACATATCGCGCAACAACTAGCACGATATGTTACGTAGGAAGGCACTAAGTATTTTCAAATTCAATTTCAATTCAAGTTAAATACATAATTTATTTATGAATCTAAGTTTTATGATGTTTTGGTGATGAAAGACAAATTTCAATCTGAATAAACCAAATTATGCGACCTCTGAACCTATTGTATTTATTAAACTGAATTGAAGTCACTTTATTTTGCACTACTACCATAAACTACTTTTTAGTATTTCATTCTCTCACTTTAACCACTTTTTAGTTACTATTCCGGGTTCATCTAGAGGCATTAAAAAAATTCATTAACATTTCTACAGCTAAAAATTCAATCTTATAGTAGGTCGGATGGCCTCGCTGACTTAGCTCTCAATGGCGTCTTTCTTTCATCATAAGTTAACCTAAAAATCCCTCGATATGCCTTCCAAATCGAGGAAATAGGTTTGGACTCCCAATCAAGGCAAGAACGCTTTAAATCTTTTCTAGTCAACAAACTTCCTCACCTTGATTCGTGCAGGAGCGAGCAAAATGGAAAAGAGAGCTCTTTATTCCGGCGACTAGTGATGGAATTAGCGTGAGGGATCAAACGGATTAAGGAATGAGATTGAGATAGGGGAGCTGAGGAAGTGTGCCGAAGCAGAGATAAGGAACCATAAACACGAGCCTTGAACGAACAAGTTAAATCGAGTTGGGAGTCGGAGTTTATGTACTTATTGCGGTGACTATGGAGATGAAGGCGAGCTATCATACGTAGAGAGAATGGCAGTGGAGATGGACAGGGTAAGAAGGGAGTGTGGATTCAGGGACATTGGAAAGGATACTAAATGTTGAGAGGAAGAGCGTGAGGAGGAATAGATGAAGGAAGGAATTAGAGGTGAAGATGAGCGTCGCCAGAGGTTATGCATGAGGTCACTATGCTAAAAGGTGCGGAAGATGCGTTAGGTAAATATGGAGATTATATTGGTGAAGTGAGAAAGGAGGGAAGTTTGATGAAAAGATATGTTGAGAAGGTGGACGAGTAAATACTTTGAATTTACTTGATTTAAGCATTGCTCAACCAAAGTCGGTCGGAAATATTTATAGTAAAAATGAATTGAAATTGCTTGGAAAATTTCGCAAGAACAAAGGGTTGCTAAGGGAACAGAGTTGAAGGAGAACGAATGATCCATTAAAATGGAAAGTTATATCCGATGGAATGTAATTTAGTACACAGTTAATAATTCATGGAAATTAAAACGAAGAATTTTCCTTTAAAGTGCAATAAAGAGAAGAATATCAATAAAATCATATATAGTAAAATAATACATCAATTATTTTATCTAAAGTATACTAAAAGAAGAATTAATTCAGTTTCAACTTCATTGTTGGATATTCATCTCTCCGCATTATTATTTGATTTATAAGACACGCGATCATCTTTACCATTCCTTGATTTTGCCTATTTAGCTATCAAAAATGATTTGCTCTTTTTAGTAAGCTTCAAATAAAAAACGTCTCCTCAATTTTTGCAAAGTTTTATTTACTATAAAGATTGTAGGAATCGATGATATATTCTTTATACCGAACATATACTGAATTAATTTATGACAGTAATAATATACTAAGTAATTTATATAATGAATTCTATATGACAGTAATAATCATGATTTATTAAAGTAAAAGAATTTGAATTATGGTAAACATATTATACGGCACTTACAAACAATCATGTCTGAGAAAGGATTCGAGCTACGGGATCTCTGAGTTGCTTTGACGGCACCCTTTTACCAAGGGTACTTATAGGGCAGGAGTTCCCGGCTTTCCCAGCTCCAAAGACGTGCTCCAATGCAAAGCTTTTCCAATGGGCAAGATGAATAGTATGTAAATGAGAATATTTTGCTTTTGAATGATCACAAAATTAGTTGCGTTAGCAACTCAACCAGGTTACCTCCTGGCGATGCTCTCAATGTCCTGTGGCTTAACATCTACCACTCACTGTATATAAGCGCGTTCAGTGTTAGACTTAATTTCTCATCACAATGAATTGAGGAAAATCTAAACTAAAATGAGCCATGAAAACCCACCAACGTGTAAGTGGGGCAAGAGAAGGTTTTGTCTGTGATTCTTCATCCAGAAGCGTCCCTCTATGTGCTCTCTTTCTTTGTCAAATTACTTCTGTCCTCATTTTCAAAGACAGTTTATTAATAACATATGAACATTATTTAAATTAGACGTTACTGTGTCAGTAATTGAACCATAGTTTTGCTTAAAGTAGCTCCAAATACATTATTCCATATAGTTATACACAATAATATTAGTATGTGGGAAAAATTTCTCTCCAACTTTTCAGTCCTTTTTAAGTTTTCTTTTGTGCTCGAAACTATGTGGGCGAATTTTCATCTGAAGCCAATTTGTCAAGAGGTCAACCAGCAGATTTTAAGGATCGCTTCTTCATTATTCAAAGTAGCCAAAGCTAATCAGTGTAATTATTTTAACAGCAGAAATTTCCTTTGAGTTAACTTAGGGTCATCTAGATTAATAAAGGTCCTCTTTCCTCTCCATCCTACTAATTTTGATGTTTTAAAAATAATATCACCAAATACCCTTTTGTATGCACAATCAGTATTTTGGCTTTGCAATATACTTAAAAGAGAGTGCGTGAGGGCCAGGTAGGAAACGCAGATGAACTAGGAAGGGGTGTGAGGAATTATAATGGCGGAGAATTTACTACCTGGTCGGAGATAAAGGAGTGGCATCACCAAACTGTCTGTGAGGTGAGCTGCCTTATGGTAGAGATGGAAGTAGGAGATATCCACCGCTATAGGGAAATGGCGGAAGGGTGTGAAATGACAGGAAAAAGAGAGAGGGAGGCTGTATCAGAAGAGAAGAAGGGAATGATAGAGTCGTCAGCGTTGCGGGAGAATCAGGCAGCAGATGCGGAGAGATTATTGTTCCCGTGGACGGATCACTCTGGCAGAACGGATTCATCGATGCAAACTCATAGCCAATTCTTTCGGACGCTTGCCTACCTATCTTCAATCGTTATATTGGGTGGGTGAATTGGTCGAAACAAAGCTGGACTTTCAGAGAGAACTTTAGTAGAGGTCGCGAATCAACAGTAAAGATACATGAAGATAACGTAAGAAAATTACGGTAGTTTAGTTTTTATCCTCAGTTTCATCGCAAAAAATGTGGCGTGCTTATTTTTGATTTATATCTGGTCTTAACAATTCTGATCGCTTGTTATGTAATTTAAATAACATAATCAAGAATCATGCTAAAAGAAACATAAAGCTAGGAAAGGAGGGATGGGGTAGGAAGTTAAGAAATTGGGGATCCCGGATAGCTGAGTGGGGTTTCATTCACCTTTGGTTAAAGCGGTCTCGGGTTTGATTCTCGGTAGGGGCCCATTAGTGAGAAATCGTTGAATTGAATGACCTCAGCTGCCGAAGTGCATACTTTTAAAGTACTATTACTACGTGAAAGATTAAAGAAATATTTCATTTTCACCATTAAAGTAAAACTAAAATATAACTGTTTCAATCAAAATGTAAAACACGGCTTTAGAGTCCCACTAAGTTATATTTACGGTAGTTGATTTTATTCTAGCAGAAGTCCTGTATATTCAGAAGGACCTTCGATTATGCATTAATTACACTTAAAGGAAACAATCCCATCTGTGCTTTCTGTTAATCGAGGACAAAAATACTTCATTTTATTTCCTTGAGCCAGCTGTTTGTGAGTAACATATAATAATTAACTCGAGGTTTGATTGTTCACCTGATTTAAATAAATCTTTGCGTAGTTAAATTATTCTCCTGCTGTTCCTATAGATTTTACCCTTTCTTGATTCAATCATCTCTATGTCTTTCGTAAATTATAAATATTCGTCTTTACAGTGCAAAGTGGATTACTTTGAGTTTCCAATTTACGCGGCGCTGCTTTATTTCATCGCTCACTTCCAAGTCTACGTGAGCGCCTACTTTTCATTGACAAACGTAAATTTCTGCTTAAAAAAGAACACGACTTGCTCCGACGAGGCCCAAGAAATAGAAACAAATTTTAACGAGGTAGGAAAAATGTAGGAAGTAGAAAAAAGTACCCGTTGATATGAAATCAACGTGTACGAATGGTTTTGAAAGAATGCTCTGAAAATGGAATGTTTTGTAATAAAGAATTTCAGGAAAATCGAAACATGAAATTCGTAAAAAATGAAGAGAAAGAATGAATAAATGATGATTACGGAATATATAATTTGATTTTTGAAAATTTGAAACGTTTTTCATCGCGTTATCTTGAATAGATAATAAGCATTAATTTAGGAATATTCCACGAGAACTCATAGTTGATTTAATTTCCTAAGCAATAATGTAAAAATCTAATCATGAACTCCAATTTTTCGATACTTGGCCTTTGTTCATTTTGCTCGTTGAATACTCATAATTGAAGATTATGACTGAAAATTGCACCGTTTGATCATATTAATTAATTAAACGCTTCATATAATCTTTTAAGTTTAATTCACCAGATAAAATCTCAAATAATGTACTCACTGGGGCGAAAACACGGATTTTTCAATTCCTTCGGTCACGACCAGAATGGCGCATAAACACAGCTCCATCACATACAATAGAGACGTTAATTTGACAGAATATACAAAAGACATCAAAATGGAAATAGAGGTTAATGAGAATGAGCATTCACACAATTTAGAACTGTAATTTAGCGAAACTTTCTACGCTATCAACGTAGTCATTCATACGTATCGGAATCGTCCACATCCACTTCCTATGAGACACGGGGGATGTCTAGGTTTTAATTTTGAAAGTAGATGAGGTACACACATTGAAGGCCACGATGAAAACTCGATAACGAACGGGCGTTTCATAGTTGGAGAATCGCTGAAGGGATTGACGAAAACGACCTCGTCATCTCTCTTTCCTTCGAATTTCTTCTTTTATTCCTTCGCGCTTACATTCGACGACCCGTAGTAATCACGATACCCACCTTTTCAAATTCACTAATGAATCCGAATCGTGTCTTCTCACACATCCCTTGCTTTAAAACGAGAGAGAGAAAGGGAAACTCAAGTGGAGAGAACGGGAAGAGAGTCGTTGACGTAGAGAAAGTTGTATGGAAAGAGGAGGAGAAAGGAAAGGTGGCGAACGGGGTGGCAGAGGCGGAAAAGGAAGACACTTTAGGATACACTAGGAAGGATGAAAAACTCAGGGAAAAATAAGAACACGAAGGTTTTTGAGGCGGGAAGTATAACCGGGAAGGTAGAGAAAAGCTGAACAAGTGGATGGAGAGAGAAGGATGAATTATTTGAGACAGGGTTGAGGAAAATTTAAAGGGATACTTAGATGGATGGATGTAACACCCATTATGCCTCAGTAAGCTACTGCTTAAATCCTTCGCTGGTCGAAATACCTCATGAGACATCGCTGGTCACAATTTATTTCGAGGATGTGTTTCCGGTTATCTTTACCATCGAGCAGTTCTTTTTCATACCATCACTTTTACATCACACCTTCATATTACATTGCTATAATCATTATTTAACCATAAATTAGTATATTTATGCTGTATATTTTGACTTTTATTTCATGGATACTGCAAAATATTTGCAGTATTCTATTGATGGATATTTTTGCAGTACCTGAATGGTTGCAATGTATCTTTTAGAATAAATCAATAATAATGAATTGCCTGAGGGTGGTTTATTACCGAATAATTAAAGAAAGCAAGTCTTTCTTAAATTAGAATGATTAAAAGTGAAATGAGTCAACTTTAAAAATAATGCTTCGAAAGTAAAAACAAATTTTCACCCACATCGACGGTTGCAATTTTTCTCACAGATATTTTAGAGTGAAAGTGCTGACTACTGTAGACTGCAAGAAAAGAATTTTGTGACTGACTTAAATTTCCTCTGGGTTGCGAATTATTTGGATTGCATACAATTTAACAAGGTAACCTCAAGAAGATTTTGTGTATATCAGACTGTGACCTAAGAAAACCACGAAGAATCGGAATCGGATTTCGATGCTGTTAATCGGAAATCAATTATTGATGTACAAGAACAATTTTTACGTTCAATGATAATGATTTTGAATTGTTAATCACATTTGTTTGAGAGGACATTCCTAAAATGATATTCTAGGTTAGAAAATTCTGACCGCTACTATTTTCAGTATATATCGAAAAAGAGATATACTGTGAATGATTATTCGTACAGCCTCCGAGGAGGGGTCTTACTAAAAGTAGAATTGGTGAGATCTTTAGAAGAAAGACGGTTCAATGAAAGACTTAATTTAATTAATATATTCAGAGATAGTACATTCTTAGAAGATGCAGCAGAGATTATGCATTCTTGTTGTTCCATAGACCGTTTTGACGCTGCAAGGAAGATCAGGGAAATAGAAACTAGGAAAAGTCGATTCATGGATTAATTCATGAAAGGTGCCAAAAATAATCGATTAGGAAAGTACAGTCATTGTGGATGCATACCCTGCCACACGCCGAAATGGGGTTTACATTCATATGGGTACATATGTGGACGTAGGTGGTAATGTTTAAATCAATCTAATCCAAATAGTACTTATACAATTTTATCATGATACATATATTTGACAAGAAATTCTAAATCATTACTTGATTATAAGTTTTAAGTCTATAAATGACTTGAGTATATTTTAGTTGGATTTAAGTTGTGGAAGAATTTGGTGGGCGATCTTCTGCGTTTTCATTTTTAATCATTAGTCATTGCGAGTCATTTTTAACAGTTCATTGTTGATGATGTAAGACTTTTAATTTTATTGTTTCTAAGGGGTTGTTATAAACCGTTTTCATAACCGTGATAAAGACAAAAATTTCTTTGAGGCAAGGAAATTCTACCGCAAAAATTTCAATATAAGTGCGTAGAATGACAAAGGAAAAGGGATTTCGAAAGCCATTGATGCACACAATATTAAGCTCAATTATGAAGGAATCATACTTGATAAAGCATTTGATGTAGTGGGTATGTTGTTAAGGTGGATTTAGGGATGTACAGAGAGAGATAGAGGATGTATGAGATAAAAGGAATGGAGCGATAAAACGGGAAAATGGAATGAAAAGAAAAACACAATAGCGACACGTGGGCTTGGCCGAAGACAAAGAGAGGAATTTTAGGGAAGATGAATACAAAGGACGCTCTCATTATGAAAGGAGTAACCCATTTTATATAGTCCACTGCCCTTCTCAACTCCTTCCGTATCTACGTTTCCGATGGATCGAGAAACACTTCTCGGCAGTCTAAAGAAAACCCTCGGCGGGTTGGAAGGGACAGAGCTCCGTCCCCAACGCTTCCGTTTGTCATCCCCTGGATGACTAATTCGCTTCATATCCGCCGCAGCCTCCTTAGGTCCTTTGACTCGGAGGCGTCGGCCCCAAGTTGCCGCAGCGCGTTTTTAATTTCATCAGTGAGACGAGGGTTGGATGAACCCATAACGAGCGAATGCACAATCGAGGAAAAGGCTACTTCATCAGCAGTTGAATGGACCGGGCGGTAATGCCGAATTTCGGATGTGAGGATTAATTTCAATCCCGGGATAAAAAGGGGAGAATGCGCTGTATTTAATCCCGGAGATTTCAGGAAATTAAATCTCAAGTTGAGCATTAGGTAGAGTTGGGACATTTTTTTGATGGAGGGAAAGGTTATTACCGATTCTTTTGACGCTTCTACCCCTCTTTATTAGATTCATGGTAAGGACTTGAAACGTGAAAATGAGACGAAAGTGATTTTCCAAAGCTAGCAACCGTGGCCTCTGTCAAAGAAATTAGTGCATACTTAAGATGGGAATCTTTGGCATCAATTTCAGAGTACGGTAAAATTATGGATTAATAGTTCTGAACTTAATGAAATTCAAAATACAAAGTTTTTCTTTCCAAACCGTAATTGCAACCGAAAAAGGTCAGTGAGATCAAATTAAAATTGGTGAGATCAAACTCAAATTGTAAAAAAAGAAAAAACAATAAAATGTCAAGCGAAAAAAAAAACAAATTTCAGAGGAAAAAGATACGTTATGGGGAAAACATTCCGCTAGAAAGCCACTGTCAAATAACACAATGTTAATTTGGAGTTGTTATCTACGTAAAAAAGGCTATGGTGTCAAGGTGCCTTTGACTTTAAAGATGTGTATTTTAGGGCCAGTGAAAAATTTTACCTAAACTACTATGTATTCATTCCGTAGAACGGGTGCTCCAGTTTGCGTAATCAGGAGTAATATGTTTGATTACAGATTGTTTTTGCGACTTCACCCAGTGTATATCAATGAAAATAGGCGTGTTGATTCTTCCATAAATAAATACAAATATAAAACCAGTTTCAGCAGATGCACAGATGTGAATGCATATGTATGTACAGTCCTGGTCAAAACATTTGCAAGGCTCGATGGCGCTTCAGTGCGGTCGCCGGTAGAACTACGACGAGAGAAAAAGAATGGCAACATTGGTTTTGAAAGACGAAGATTTGGTGGAAAGGGTTTCTCTTGTTTGGGTTTGGGCTGCACCAAAGGGTCTCCGCAAGAATTCGCGGTCGAGGTTTCTGTATCCTGACTTCGAGTTTATTGGTTCTGCGAAATTTTTCTTTGCTTTGAGCATGTTGTATAAAGCTCGATATTATTTTCTTTTATCTCCACAGCGTATCTGGAGAAATATTAGTCAGTTTATATAGCATAGCAATGAGTTAATTAACCGAAATTAATATCAGCACAATCGCTTCAAGAACACCTCTAAAAACACCATATCTCTTAGTTATCGTGGGATAATATTTTTGTGACTATTTTGTTCAGCCTGTAGCTATGTAGTCAATGACGGAATGATAATATTACATGTGGTTGATAATGACTCTCCATTTGAAAAGCACAATACTATTCGTTTCGCTCAAGACATTTGCAGCTGCAGTTACCTTCAACCCGCTTGGATCAGTATTAAAGTCGTGCCCTCTGATCATTATTTGGCTTTAATTGTAAGATTTTTAGGCCCACTAGAAAATTTGTTCTCATCTCTGCACACCAAAATGAAAGACCGACTCTAAAGTTCAAGATAAAGAGAAGGATGCCTCTTTATTACCTTAAAATTATTTTCCCGTAAGACGAGCAGAGCATCTGTGACATGACTCCATCATAATCGGGCTAAGGATGTGCCACACGGTAGGCTTACCCAATAAATTGCGCGACACCGGCGTGCCGCATGATATTCAAAGGTTAAATATTCTAAAACTAAAAATAGATTAAAAGAAATTTTGTTTCGCGATCAATTGCATACAGTCGAAGTTTCTTGAGGAATAAGAAGCTTAGAAGAAGAAAGAAGAAGCTTAGAAGTTTTTTTTCGCGATTCGGAACGGTTTCAATCCTTTGTTTTCCTTTTTTTCTAAACCCACGTAGTATTCGCTCTCAAAGAATTCCCGCCATTCAAAATTTAAATTTTCTTCTCATCTCATTCTAATATCTAATTTTCCGCGGTTAATTTAATTATACCAACAGCAAATCCAGATTTTATTGTGATCTGTATACCTTTTTCATTGGATTGTTTTACTTATTCGTTATATCTCCTCCCCACATATTCTTGCCGCAGAGGGGGATGAATCGCGCGTTCTGACGAGTTAATTGTAGAAAAAATAGCTGTACCTTGTCGCAAGATAAATGCATAGCATGAACTTATCGTTTTTCACGGAGTGAATGGAAATTCAACGTTATAGCCAGGTCTCCGAAACTTCGAGAAAATAATTCCATCTCGTAGAATCTTGGATTGCATCCATGTGGTAAAGGAATACTATTTTTGACTTTGCCTCTACATATTAAGAAACGTTTTCGAAACGTACGAACTGTTTTTTTTTCTCGCTTCATAATCTTAATAAACATGGCATAATGTGACAATAGCTGCAGATTTTACGAAATGCTCATTCACCGAGGTATAATTAATGAAAAGTAATTATGTCAATGTTTACATAAATACAGTTGCACATGCCGGTGAAAACTCACAGGAAATTTACGGAAATGCTAATATTTATATAAATATACATAAATATGACATTAAAACTATCACCATAATTAAAATATCCCATTATATATAAAATTTCACTGCACGATACTCCACTTTCAATAAATCCCACTCCCATGCTTCTCTTCCGTTGGGTTAGTTGAGGCATTGTAACACCAAGTAAAAGGATTGAATAATCCAAAAAAGTAGGAAAATATAGAACGGTAACGCCTGGTACACAACGATAAAAAATCCACACTAGAGCACAGTCAGAAGACGAGTGATTTGAAAATGTGAGAATGAGACAGAGAGAGTGAAATTTTACTTTAAAGACATTCTCAGAATTATCAAAATACAGAAATCTCTGTAACCCTACCCGGCGATAATCCACCACGTCCACCAATCCGGCGTGCAGGGATTCAAAAGAACATTTTAAGGATCCACGGGAGGTGCAATAAAGAAAGGTCGCCGCACAGCCGAATATTCCAATACTGACCACAGGGAAACTCTGGGATTCCCTATTTAATTGTGTGCTTCTAAGAACTTTATACATCCATTGTCTTCCCGGAGAAGAAGAAAGCAAAGGTTCATTTATTCTTCACCTTAGTGAGCTCGGCTCTTGCGCGCGTTAAACCCCGAATCGCCTTCACCAAAGGGAGACGTGCTACCAGCTACAAGAGTTCAATATCAAAATTACTTAATATTTATAATTAACTACTTATAGTTTCAAACTAGAGAGAAAGGCTGCATATGGGATTCAATTATGAACGATTAAAAATTGAAAGTATTTTATTATTGTATCAGAATCACGCTTCTTGGTTTCTTTACGTTCAGTTATGCTAGACTGTAAACTATTTCTGGATAATTTTTGACGACGAATCTGAGGATAATTCTATGAAGACTTCACCAAGGGCTTTTCCTTCACCATTATTCCTTTCTTTATATTTCTTCTTAAAGGCCGGTTGCATGGGAAATGAACTTATGGTAAGGAGTAGAAGTTAGTGTTCAGATTTCTCTGAAGGAGCTTTGCCAAGAAGTCTAAGCATGATATTTCAATAATTTCCGACTAAATACACATTAAACATTACCTTATAATCAAACTCACTTGGCTAGCATTAATCACAATACGAAAAACTTAAAACAAGACTTCAGAGTTTCCTGGTGGATGAAGCGACCTGGTTAGCATCCCGTGAAGCTTTTCTTTGAAAAACCTTTGTTTTACCATTCAAAAAATCTTATTATTACCTCGCAACCCTATATCCTTAGCAAATCTTAATATGACCCTTTTGATAATTAAAAATGGTTTTGATAATTAAATATACACACACTTATACATACATATATGATCTATCTCTGGCAGTATCTCAGGTGCATAATACTAGTCAAGATTAAATAAGCAGCAAAATCTTCCACTCATTCTCCGCTGCACACTCCGTGGAGTTACCCAGTCTTCTACAACTTAAGAAATATTTTTCATGTCTTACGTAATCCGAGATCTTTCTGATTCTTAAAAGAGGTCTGAAATACATATGATCATGGACGATTGCAGTATTGTTTAAATTATCTCGTATGCCAGTGCCTTTATAATTCAAGCTAATAAGCGCTTAAGGTCTTATCTTTACGAATAGCATGGGGAAAAATTTTACGAAATTTTACGCCCATCAATATCACCCAAGTTTGAACGCTGAATTTTATCGGTTCCAACTTCAGTTTTGATGAAACCTGAAGGAAAATAACTTTATCAACCCAACAGCGAAAATTTTAAAGTTAAAAGCGAAAATTGAATGAATTGCCGAGTTTTCACCCGTGAACATTTTTGAAACTGCCATTAACCTCTTACCATCCCAAATAAAATGCTGATTTTTTTTTCAATTGCTCACTGTATCATCTGAATGCATAAAAGGTATATAAGATTAATTTTAGAGCAACCACTTCTTAGTAAAAAATTATTTAGTAACGTAACTTGAGAAAAAAATTCGTCGTGCAGTCAAATTTATACGTCGCCTAAAACTTTTTGGTTTCTCACGTGAGGATGAACTTGTCTCGAGAGAAATCGAGATAAACGTTGTAATTTTCATTTGCAGTTTGTTTCGATGCGATATCTTGAATAGCACTTTAGGTTTTGACTTTTATATTAAAGAGCGTAATCCGCTTCGCGCTTCGAATCATAGATCCCCATCTCATCAATTAATTCTCTGGTAAATACGAATTTCGAAGGTAAATGATAAACGTATGTTTCTACTTGAGTAATTTGTGTAGATAAAATCTTTAGGAGGGGAATATTGCAAGGTCATGTTAACCTCAGTTAAAGTTAAATTTAGATATTAAAACGAAGTTTGCACGATTTTGTTACAATACATTAATTTATAGTCTTTCATATTCAGCTGGTGGTAAAGAAGCATTACATTAAAACCAGCACCGCGACTACAATAAGCGAGAGAAGAAACTAGTGCCAGCTGAGGAGTCTCTCAGCAGGGTATGGTAAATTTTCATGTTTATCTTCTAAATGCGAACTCCGTTTCCGTCCGTTTTTTTACGGCACTTCAAGTGTCTGTATTTACGTATAGCCTATGGTAATACATGAAGCTCAAATATGAGGGGCAGGCAAGAGAGGGAAAACAATGGAAGAAATATTGCTTGTTTTCAAAACATGAACTGCATTCTACCATTAAAATGGCCCGTCTTTTTCCAATGACCACGTCTTGCATAATTGCTTTATTATGAAAATCTTACATATTCGATCGGTGCCGCAGCCCCTGTCATAATCCTCACCCTCGCATCGTATACTAACTAGCATTTGGAACTCTATGACTCGAAGATGCCCATCATGCGAAACTGTGAGGATCCTCCCTACGCACGCCAATCTAACGGTATCATATTATTTTCTGTCCTCTCCCAAAACCGACCGATCCTTGCCGAGACCCTTTTTGTTCGCCTTATGGTGGAAAGACTAAACATACAGTGCCAGACATTTAGTCGCCATCGTCCTTTCAGGCCGACGTTGCAATTCTTTCTCTCTGGTCATAGTTCTACCGGCGGCCGCACTAGGCGCTGTCAAAAACTTGCGAATGTTTTGACCAGGACTGTACGTCATTACGCGAAACATTTGTATTTGTTTATTATTATATACGAGTAAAATTTGCTTGCATACTGCAAGCTATCAATTGAATACAGTACATACCAAGTAATGCCTCAAATCAATTTTGAAATCTTCGCGCAAAAACCCGCCTGGCGTCGAACTAAGGACCCGTTAGTGCGACACAGGAACATATTATTAATATATAGCTAACTCTCCGGATATACCTATATATATATATATATATATATATATACACACACACACGAGTAAAAGTTCGACGCCAGCCGGCAAATGACCGCCTGGCGTAGAACTAAGGACCCGATCGGGCGTCACAATTGCATAGTAATATTAGATAAGTGCCATTCTGATCTGCTCCAAAGTTTCGATTCATTATCTTACGAGGAAGTTCCTAAAATAAGAAGACGCTATCCCCCTTTGAAATACACGGTAGAATAGAATGATGCTCAGGCATCGAAACAAGAACCGTCAGAGGAACGGCGAACTGCGTAATGAATCACATGAATTACACCTATGTATATTACATTTTGTATCATTCCCGGTTTTCGGATAAGCATTAAAAGTAAAAGTTTTAATTGCCCGCCATGCATTTTATACCGGAGAATTTTGCACCCACTTGGCGTCGAACTCACGGTCATTTGATAAAATTTCTTCAGTTGGTACAATAGATAACCATGTCATCTGCATACACCGTGATTTTTATTGCTCTATCGCACCTAGAACGGCCCCATAACAGTTTGCAAAGAATGCGCAAAAGACCACCTAGCGTCGAACTCAGGACCCTTTCGTGAAGGAAAATAGCAAATTAATATTAGATAATTGCCATTCTGACTTACTCCAAAGTTTCAATTCAACAGCTATTCGGGAAGGTTCTAAAATATTATTCCGTTTTCCCCAATTAAAATGCATGGTAGAATCGGAATGACGCTCTTGCATCGAAGCAAGGACCATTGCAGAAACTCCAAACCTCAGGAAAGAATGCTCTCAAACTCCTCTGTCACCATTCCGGGTTTTATCTTTCCAGCTTATCGGGAAGACATTTTAAAAAATCGTCAAAGATTTCAGCAATGCATTTCTTACGCAAGCATTTCGAAGCCACCTGGCGTCGAACACACGGTCATTTGATAACATTTCTTCCTTTGCTACTATGGTAGACCATCTCATCTGCATGCACCGTACGTTTGAGTGCTCTATCTCACCGAGAACGGCCTAAAAACAGTTTGCAAAAAATCACGCAAAAGACCGCCTAGCGTCGAACTCAGAGAAGTTCACTCAATAATTACATTTCCCGGAAGGGGAAATGTATATGAACCATAAAAAAACATTTTAAACATGATTAACCGAATCATACGCGTTAACCGAATAATTTTCGTTAGCCGGAACATATTCGTTAGCAGAATCCAAGTAAACCATTTTAACCATGATTAACCGAATCCATATTCGTTAGCCGAATACTTAAAAAAACCATTTTGAACATGGTTATCCGAATCAATATTCGTTAGCCGAAACATATTCGTTAGCCGAACCCATAAAAAAAATTTAACCATGGTTAACCGAACCAATATTCGTTAGCCGAATCCTTAAAAAACATTTTAACCATGTTTAACCGAATCAATATTCGTTAGCCGAAACATATTTGTTAGCCGAATCCTTAGAAAAATATTTAACCATGGTTAACCGAACCAATATTCGTTAGCCGAAACATTCGTTAGCTGAATCCTTAAAAAAAAAACATTTTAACCATGGTTAACCGAATCAATATTCGTTAGCCGAAACATATCCGTTAGCCGAACCCATAAAAAAATTTAACCATGGTTAACCGAACCAATATTCGTTAGCCGAAACATATTCGTTACCCGAAAGCATAAAAAATTTTTAACCATGGTTAACCGAACCAATATTCGTTGGCCGAAACATTCGTTAGCCGAATCCTTAAAAAAAAATATTTAACCATGGTTATCCGAACCAATATTCGTTAGCCGAATCCTTAAAAAAAAAAAAACATTTTAACCATGTTTAACCGAATCAATATTCGTTAGCCGAAACATTCGTTAGCTGAATCCTTAAAAAAAAACATTTTAACCATGGTTAACCGAATCAATATTCGTTAGCCGAAACATATTCGTTAGCCGAATC
This sequence comes from Pachydiplax longipennis, assembly GCA_036926295.1. Taxonomy (NCBI): domain Eukaryota; kingdom Metazoa; phylum Arthropoda; class Insecta; order Odonata; family Libellulidae; genus Pachydiplax; species Pachydiplax longipennis. The sequence continues at coordinate 17,010,185 of JAVFKF010000024.1, read as the reverse complement.
CATAAAAAAATTTTAACCATGGTTAACCGAACCAATATTTGTAAGCCGAAACATATTCGTTAGCCGAAACATATTCGTTAGCCGAATCCATAAAAAAAACATTTTAACCATGGTTAACCGAACCAATATTCGTTAGCCGAAACATTCGTTAGCTGAATCCTTAAAAAAAACATTTTAACCATGGTTAACCGAATCAATATTCGTTAGCCGAAACATATTCGTTAGCCGAACCCATAAAAAAATTTAACCATGGTTAACCGAACCAATATTCGTTAGCCGAAACATATTCGTTAGCTGAATTCTTAAAAAAACATTTTAACCATGGTTAACCGAACCAATATTCGTTGGCCGAAACATTCGTTAGCCGAATCCTTAAAAAAATATTTAACCATGGTTATCCGAACCAATATTCGTTAGTCGAAACATATTCGTTAGCCGAAACCATAAAATTTTTAACCATGGTTAACCGAATCAATATTCGTTAGCCGAAACATATTCGTTAGCCGAACCCATAAAAAAATTTAACCATGGTTAACCGAACCAAAATTCGTTAGCCGAAACATATTCGTTACCCGAAACCATAAAAAAATTTTCACCATGGTTAACCGAACCAATATTCGTTGGCCGAAACATTCGTTAGCCAAATCCTTAAAAAAAATATTTAACCATGGTTAACCGAATCAATATTCGTTAGCCGAAACATATTCGTTAGCCGAAACCATAAAATTATTAACCATGGTTAACCGAATCAATATTCGTTAGCCGAAACATATTCGTTAGCCGAATCCATAAAATTTTTAACCATGGTTAACCGAATCAATATTCGTTAGCCGAAACATATTCGTTAGCCGAAACCATAAAATTTTTAACCATGGTTAACCGAATCAATATTCCTAAGCCGAAACATATTCTTTAGCCGAAACCATGAAAATTTTTAACCATGGTTATTCCGTTCCCCCGTTTGAAATGCATGGTGGAATCGGAATGACCCTCTTGCATCGAACCAAGGGCCACTAGACGAACGTTGAAATTCATGAAAGAAAGTTTTCAAACGCGTCCGTAGCCACACGGGGTTTTATCTTTCCAGCTTATCGGGAAGGCATTTAAAAAAATCGTCAAAGATTTCAGCAATGCATTTCTTATGGAAGAATTTTGCATCCCCCTGACGTCGAACTCACGGTCTTTTTGTAACATATCTCCCATTCGTAATATAGAAGACTACCTCAATTTTAACCTCCGAGATTTTGGTTCCACTATCTTACCGAAAAGTGCCTCAAAAAATTTTTCAAAAATCCGCGCAATGCATTCTTATGGGAAAATTGCGATTTTTGGGACTTTCTGGTATCGAACCCATGATAGCTAGCGTCGATGTCTGAATTATTCTGGCGTCTAGAGCGTAGGGCCAGTACGTCGAAAAAATCTGAAGTCGACGGTGCTTGTGGAACAGCATTCGTATCCCCTATATATATCTATATATATAGGTATATCCGGAGAGTTAGCTATACGAGTAAAAGTTGCTTGCATACTGCAAGCTAATTGGTGAAAATTTACAATAAGTTTCCCTTACGGGTGTCATCTTCGAAGCTTATCCAGCAAAATTCTTAAAAAATGCCGCAGTGCATTTCGAACGTGAGAATTTTTCATCCATCTGGCATCGAACTCACGGTCATATGTAACCTTTCTTCCACTGGTTCTATAGAAAATTACTTCAAACGCAAAGGCTGTGATTTTGAATAGTCTCCTGCATTGAGAAAGGCCTCAAAAGAGTTTTTTAAAATTTGCGTAAATGACCGCCTGGCGTCGAACACAGGACCCATTTGTGAGAGACAATGGCATACGAATAATAGATAAGCGCCACTCTGACGTGTTTCAAAGTTTCAATTCAGTATCTTATCGGGAAGGTCATAAAATAAGATTCCGTTATTCCCGTTTGAAATGCATGGTAGAATCGGAATGACACTCTTGCATCGAACCAAGGACCACTGCAGAAACGGCGAATAACATGAAAGAATGTTCTCAAACGCCTCTGTCATTATTCTGGGTTTTATCTTTCCAGCTTATCGGGAAGGATTTTAAAAAAATCATCCAAGATTTCACCAATGCATTTCTTACGAAAGCATTTCGAACCCACGTGGCGTCGAACACACGGCCATTTGCTAACATTTCTTCCTTTGATACTATGGAAGACCATCTCATCTGCAAACGCCGTAATTTTGATTGCTCTATCGCATCGAGAACGGCCTCAATACGGATAGTAAAATATCGCCCAAAAGACCACCTAGCGTCGAACTCAGGACCCTTACGTGAAGGAAAATAGCAAATTAATATTAGATAAGTGCCATTCTGACTTCTTCCAAAGTTTCGTTTCAATATCTTATCGGAAAGGTCCCAAAATAAGATTCCGTTTTCCCCGTTTGAAATGCATGGTGGAATCGGAATGACCCTCTTGCATCGAACCAAGGACCACTAGACAAACGGAGAAATTCATGAAAGAATTTTTTCAAACGCCTCTGTCTCCGTTCCGGGTTTCATCTTTCCAGCTTATCGGTAAGGCATTGAAAAAAAATTTCAAAAATTGCAGCAATGCATTTCTTATGGAAGAATTTTGCATCCACCTGGCGTCGAACTCACGGTCATTTTATAACATTTCTTCCATTCGTAATATAGAAGACTACTTCAACTTTAACCTCCGAGATTTTGGTTCCACTATCTTAACGATAAGTGCCTCAAAATAATTTTCAAAAATCCGCGCAATGCATTCTTATGGGAAAATTGCGATTTTTGGGACATTCTAGTATCGAACCCATGACACCTAGCGTCGATGTCTGCATTATTCTGGCATCTAGAGTGCGGGGCCAGTACGTCGAAAAAATCTGACGTCGACGGCGCTCGTGGAACATGGTCAGAATTCGTATCCCCTATATATATATAGGTATATCCGGAGAGTTAGCTATATATAATAGATATAATAGATAGGTATATCCGGAGAGTTAGCTATATATAATAGATAGAGCAAAGAAAGCTAGAAGTGGTATGGGAAGGACGAAGTTAGGGTAGTAGCAGAAGTGAAAAGTCAGACAACAGTAGAGAGAAGAAAATGGAGAAACTAGGAACGTGAAGGCGGAATTATAGTTAAAGAGGCACGGTCAGTCATGGAGGGTGTATTGGATTAGCTGGGAGTGGAAAGAAAAAAATAACTGCCCTTCAACTATGGAGAATTTCGGAGAATTGGCATGAAGTAGAATTTCAAAGTGCGCTAGGAATCCCTTTGCTAGTAAAATGAAAAATGTTTGAGCTCAAAATGGGAACTTTGGTTATTTTTCATAAGGTACTTGGCGAGATTTGACGTAGAAAAACAATTCAAAATACTCAATTAATATTCGATCTCAGTTTGTCAACCTCATATTTTGTAACCGGCACAGCGGGGTAAAAAACCGGGTATTTAATAGAGAAAATGATACTAATTCGTCAGTGATATTATTTTTACAGGAATTATGTTTTGATATATAGAATCATACGTAAATTACCATTAAACTTAGTTTATGTGTTATATACTGATTAATTGATCAATTAAGCCTTTAATAACTAAAATTGTAGCCCAGATTAGACCTGAATTTTATCCCTGAAAAAATATTAGCTATACAAAAGTTAACCTCTTGAATTTCAATTCGATGAACTGTAAAAATGGACTGTGAAACTCATCAATCATTTAGCTCTATACGCTATATATTCAATGTTCTTTGATTCTGATGTAAAACTGCCACCAGTAAATAAAGTCAATTTAAATTATTTTTTAGTCATTACAGTTGAACCAGCAAAATCCGTATTCGATACGATTGGACTTTTCGAACACGTTCTGAAACTTGCTTAGTGTGATAAAAGAAGTCTAAAACCTAAGAATACGTTAACATTTAATTTATTCCAATGAATGATTCTTTTAACTCTATACGATAGCTGTTGCTAAACTACTATATATCTCACAGAAGTTTATTCATCACAAAGTAATATCACTTCAGCATTATATTAAACGCATTTTCAGACTTATTATCACATGTATCGAGAACGATACCATATGCATCAGATCATAAAGTATCTCAGCTGCTCAGATGGCTCCACTTAATCTTTCCTAATTACTCGCACATTAGTGAAAATATCTCAGTTATAACATTTTACTGCTAATAATTGCATGTGCACTCAAAGATACTTATTGATATTGATACTATCATGATATAGTTTTAAAATACGAAAATTGAATAAGGTCCTAATCAGAAAGCAGGATGAAGAACAGTAAGTCCATCTTTATTACGTAGTTACTTCGAATAAACTTCGAGCCGCCATCTAGGATGCTTAACTTGGCCATTCGGTGCTTCCATCACCATTTTACAGAAAGAGGAGACAGAATTAGAGGTACGAATTAAACGTGAAATACTTGGCGCAAAAGACCAAATTCTCTAAACGCCAAATGCGTTCGCTTCAATAGTTACGAGGTGGCTTCTTGGAACATCTATCGGTCAGCGACAGCAGTGTTTCTTTTGACGGTAAATTCAATTTACGCAATATTTCATATTTTGGTATGGAGACTGTGGAAATTTTTGTATAAAGTGTAGTAACATGTGTATGGGAGACATACGCTTTAAAAATGAGTGAAGAAAATAAACTTGATGCTGTACAAGTAGCTTTGTTGGAGATTAACAAGAACTAGGACAGAAAAGGAAATAAATAAAAAATGCTAAATCATGTTCATACAGAGAGAGAATTATTAGAAACGATCTAAAAAAGCAATGCTCATCGGAAAATTATTCCGACGCGACGGTTTTATGTACAGTATAATGAAAACAGCAATTCTTGGACTAAGATCAATCGAGAACTTAAAAGTTTAAATTTAAAAGTTGACACATGTGGATGAATGGATGACTGAAAACCTGTCAATAGTCATAGATTCAATGAAAAGGCTATACCTTCAGGAAATGAATCAATGAGTATTTACAGAAGAATAGGGATTTATTGTTAGTAAATTTTTGCCTCCCCTCGATCAGCAGAGTCGGATTGATTTCCCAGTTGTGAGACTTTCTCTGCTTAGTTCAATACTTTAAAGTATATTTCAAAGAGTAGTTCCCTGCTTTTTCTTATTTTAAACTTAAAATGAATCGCCTATCCTAGGCAAAATAAAGAATGAGATTTCTAAGTCATTTCGTTGGTTAGACAGGAAAACTGATATCTTGAATTTCTTGCGATTCATATATGGACGGATAATATTTGTCATTCTTAAGGAATATTTTAAAAAATATGGTGAATGAAAGAGATCATGCACTTTGCAGGAAAATGTTTCTGACAATCCAAAAATGCCGTTACTAAATATTTTATCTACTCCTGTAAAATTAATGACGAAAAATGAGTATAATCCCGCTACAGTTCAATCTCCGTCTTCCAGATTTTCGGCGTTGAATATTCCATGGGTGAGACGTTATGATAGAAACTTCGCGCTTGGCCTCTCTTTTAGTTGGGAAAAGCATATTTGAGTGCTGATGGAATCAATCCTCGTATTATAATTCCAAGATATTTACCGTAACTCGGATTTTCTTCTCAATTTCTACGCTTGAATTCTCAATTTTCCCATTCAATCTTTAATCTTTTTATCCGCCGTCGAAAGGGCTTCGAAAGGAATACCACCTCATGCAGAGTATTTCCCTTTCCACACATCAGTGCATCATTTTCACCCTCTCCTCCGCTTTATCTTTCCCAAGACCTGCTCCGCCTTATTCTCGTAGTATCCAAGGCATGTAATCAAGTCGGCTTGGGAGTCCCTTCTTGTGGTCAGCAGTAAAGGTCAAGAGAATGGATATCTCCACACCGAGAGCATGCAACTCGAGGAAAGCTCTGTAATCCTTGATAATACATTCGAAGATCTTACCTTATGCCTTTTAAAGATCTCTGATCTTTTCGGAAAGTTTGTGGTTATCATTTGGAGAAATCTTGTGCTCTTTCCATGCTGTTAAGTTTAAAACTTTAAGCTGTGCTACGTGTAAAGCGAATGTTTTTCAAATTTATGCAAGGCTTACTATGAAAAAATTTAATGGCCGCGGGTTGACCTCATTGCAGCTGATATCTACTTAAATATAAATAATCTGGATACTATTGAAATTTTACTATAGGCAAAGGAGAAGTCATAGATTCCAATGATTATTTGGTGGTATGCGTTTGGTCCTCAATGGAGGATAGGACCGATCTACTACAAGATGAGAAATGGAAGCTTTTTAATTTCGAGAAATATCTCTGTTTTTGAAAGCATGAGGTAAATGATAGCATAAAACTGGGTAACCCTGAGCTTCATCGGGTTAAATTATTGCTACCCTATTATTACATTTTGGTACCATTTATTTTAAATTAAAGGTACATACATATTAAATGAAACATCTATACTACAAAAAAACATCTTATTGATTTTTAATTATTAAAAGAATAAATTTGTGATTTACCTTCAACGAAAAAATCAAAAAAATATCAAAGGAGAAATTCGATAAGCCCAACCCAGTATAATCTGATTTTTCATAATTAAACAAGGGTAATTAAACAGAAACGAGTAAATATTTGTCGGCAATCAAAAGTTCAAAAGTTGGAGAATATTTTTTTTTATTAAAAATCCCGGTGCTTAAATTTCACGACATACATGAAAAGTAATGCTTTACTAATAATAACCCGAAGCCCTCGTTTTCGTTTTGCTCTTGGCTAAAGATTATGAAAGCTCTGGGCTTTTATAAATTTCGTAGTCTTCTGGATCCGAAAATTAATCGATGATCATCACAATGCATACAAATATCACTTAGTCATTTTTTAATATTAGTATGCTTTTCATCCATCACCGATTACTTTGGTTTCCGAAAGAATAAGATTTAAGATTAAGATTAATGCGATTAGAGCTCAAAGAAATATGTGTAGTGATCTCACACTTCAATTGAATGCTTACGGAAAAGAGCAACATTAGGCTCGGTTCAGCACATTTGTCGCAGACTAATTTATACATAAATGAACAAATTACATCGTTTGCGATCGTGGTCTCTAGGAGATTATAATAATTTAATTAATATAATATAATTAATTAATTTCATAAAGTAATGAAGACAATGGAAATTCAGTCGTTAATTCAACTCACTAAAACTATGTTTTCTCGATTGGAAAATTTACCACGCGAGGTTCAGTTGCTTTAATATGGGTATAATTAAAAAAAATAAAATACAGTAGCTTTGCTTTGGAATGATTAAGCACGCTAAATTACAGGATTACTTATACTCCTTATTCCATAAACTAATGTATTTGTGTGAAAGAAACGTAAAATTTTGAAGCTCTGAATCAGTATTATGGAATGTAGTTTACTAAGTAACAAAGGAAGTAAGCACCATTAGCACTAAAAAGATGTGATACATATTTGATCAGTAAAGCAAGCAATGATCTACTCAAAAGTGCGATCCTGCGCATGACTTTCTCAATGGATTTCAATAACACTTCTTGACGAGCTTGGGTGAACTATGTAAATATTTCACGGCAAAATATATTTTCCAATATGTGAAGCATTTGAAAAGTTTTGTGATACATTTTCTATAGCTATGCTAATTAAACATTTAAAAAATAATATTTATAATCTTTAAACCTCGTTAACAAAGTTGTAAGTATTATCATAATGAATCAGGGTGCTATAGTTTTAAGGTATCTAATAATTTAAAGGTATTTTCGTTATAAAATACTCAAAAAGGTTTAAAGTAATATATCATAACAGTTCGGGACATTTTTATCAAATGTCATTTGTCATTTTCAAGCCCAAAAAAGCTATAAATCAAAAGAGAAATTAATATTAAATGCATCATCGAGGTATTATTGCTAGTATATATACACATGGAAAGATTTCGGAAAATTGAGAATCGAAGTAAAACATACAAAACATGTATCTCACTTATCAAAATATGAATTAAATGTAAATTGTAGGGGAAATATTACACGTTAATTTAATTTGAATTGCTTTGAATCGGAAATTTATAATTGCCAACAGAATGTTCCAATTAAATCAGTGTGCTGCAATGATTGTGTAAGCGTTGGAATAATAAGGACCGTAAAATTACCTAATTAAGTACATAGCATTCCAAGGCTACTTTTTCCTTTTAAAAACATCACTGAGCGCATTCATGAATTACACACAAGAGTTTGTTTGAGACCCTCGATTCGTAAATTTTTGGTGAAAATGAAACATTTACTCTTCACCAATCACATGTGAAATGGAATCAAATCAAATATTTGTGGTAACCTTTCAATACGAGCTAATGAAACAAATCAAAGAAGAGCTATCCGACCCTCATCTTCAAATTACACAGGTTGGCCGAAACCTATCTATGATTGATTAGGTCAAGGAATATGCAAATAACTAGGTGTATTTGCAAAACCGGTTTTCAAAAAGCTCGTTCAACGGTAAATCTATCGTGGAAAATTTGACGGGATTTTCTTTAGCTTTGATACCATACACGTTCGTGGAACATGATGAGTAAATATTTTATCGATATTTTCACCCGTAAAAAGACAGACAAGTTGGAAATTCGACTACTGCTAAGGCATGATTTTCTTTAAATGAACTAAATTCAAACGAAATAAAATTAAACTTAGTTAAAATAATCTAAGAACTGATATCAAATTTTTCTTATACGTCATTTGTAAAAACGAATGGTTGAAACTGTAAAAATGTTCTAAAAGATTTTAAAGTTACAGGAATATAATTTAAAACTGAAACATATCCACCTATGATAAGAATGTGAGCATAAATATAAAAAGGAATATTCGGAATGTATTTTGATCAGCTGAGGTTGATTACATATCCTTTGTGGGCTTTCTCTTCAGTTGGAAATGAGGTTCGCGGAAAAGAATAATCTTTCTCCCAGATGTGAAAATTTCATGGGTCTTCTGATTGGACAGAGTGCGGGACAAAGAGATGCAACCGCTGAGAACAAGGTATGCATAATGAAACACAAAAGAAGGGAGCGAATATGTAGCTTCAGGCAGCTGTCGATGGTGAAAAAAATCGAAGTCGCGAATAAGGGATGCCGCAAGTTGGCAACTGGCTGAGAGTCGTAGTGCCCTTTCTCGCCACATGGCGCCACATTCCTCTTCTATTCCAGTGACAGCATGCTGGGATCGCGACAATGAGTTATGCTGTTATAGGATGCGTTTCCTTAAGAGGAAGGATATCTGTGAAAGACGCGGAATTCTCATTTATTTTATTCTTCTGTCTCTTAGGCTTAAGAAAATGAAAAAGTGGAATGGCTTTCGGAGGAGGGAAGCAATGAGCGAGAAAGGAGGTCAAGAGTTCGACTGAAGAGGTGATCGAATGAAGAAATATTCCGAGGGAAACATCATTGAGACGTGTCTGGAGAAAGTGACTCAGATGAAGTGTCTCCATTAATTAATTTCATCCTTTGCTGCCTTGGAAGTCGATGGAAAACATTCTGATGGGAAATGAATCTCAAATGAAAAATTCCTCAAACGATTACCTCCGCGAGACTCGGAATTCCAGGAAAATTAGCGGATATTGTTATGGCGGAAAGATGGCAAGAGAATATTGAGGCAACAAAGTATTAGGTGATGCGAAACGCTGCTATATCGCGGAATTCGCTTACTGAATTTATATTATCCTGAGATAGCTTTTACGATGTTCATTCCCAGTGAAAAGAGAATTCTTGAAATACTAAAAACGAAAGTCGCAGCCTAAATTATAGCTTAATAACACTGCAGTGAAGGGCGAATCATGTTTTAGAATCCGTCTTATATTCGATTTAATTAAATACACGATTCCGTTGTTTGTTTCTCGGAAATTTTTTGTCCATATGTTTCTCAAAGAATTATCAAACTAGAGCTCGCATTTTCTTCGTCTCCTGCTTATCTCCTCTACTTCTACAAATTGAATTGCAAATTTATAACTAGTATCAATTATTGATAGGATATAATTTTGGAATAAGAGTAATTTTGATTATTACATTAATTAGGGTTAGAAGTATACTTTTCTAAAAGTTATGTGATATACGTATTTCTTGGAGAAAATTGAAAAAGGGAACAATAAAGTAAGGACAACACAATTTTAAATTTAATAAATTTTGTATATGATATTTGATATGATTCAATTCGAGTTTTGGAGATGCGGAATCGGTTAGAGATTTTTGTCGACGGAAAGAATAGTTTCTTTTGATATGAAATTTCGAACATTCACACATCTTCTATTATCTGTATAGTTTTTACGTCAATTAAAATATGAATTTGAAAAAAATCTACTTTATCATAATAATTAGAATGAAATTTAAAAATTTTGTGGAATTAAAACTTTGATCAGTAGTGAGCATATAGTGGTTGATAGCGAAGCACCGACTGTAGCATTCTTACATTCTTGCATGCTAAGTTTCATCTGATTGTTTCGATATACGTATGATCGTTCTTTCTCTCAGCAATGTCATCCTATAGTGGTGAGAAAATTTCAATGCACACAAATAGATATTGTTGCGTAATTATGACCGTGAAAAGAATAACAAAATTGTGATTTCCATTCGTTACTTATACATTGTAATTTATATATTTTCTATAATAGTGGTAAATAAACAGTACATAAAAATAAATATAAACTGATTTTAAATAATGTAGGATTCCAATAATTTGGGCGCTCAAAATGTTGATTGAGTTTTAAATTTTTTTAAAAGCCTTTTAAATTTTTCATCTTATAATAGTCACACATGAATTTATCCTTTAAGTTAAACAATCAGCAAAACTAATAAGCATCGTAAATTGCATACCTTTCAGGATAAAACAGAATTTCTTTAGGAACGACAGAGTGTAACAAAAATTATTTTCATTTGTCCTGGGAACATCCCTTGGAACAGGATAGTAAATACAAAATACAAATTATTCCAAATACAAACAACAAACACAAATAATGTGAAATGCAGATTGACACCAAAGGTATAATACATATAACGCTAAAAGAAGATAATGAAAGAAAAATAAAATCATGTCAAGTTATGATTTATAGGTAGTTTTCTTTTTCTAAATAAACTCTCCGAAGCGGAGTTTCTAATCAAATCAGGTAGAAAGTTCTTAAGTCATAAGATGGCGATATGAAAGGAACTTAAGATGTTCGACCGAAGTGTAGAATATATTAATTGCTTTGATCCTTAATGGGTTATTTTAGGAAATTCCTTATGAGTTAAGAATCCAAAATTTTAGTTTACCTCAAAAAGATTGAAAATAGAGGAAAGATACAATCATAGAATTAACATCATTGTGATATCAGGACTAAGCCGCAACAATTGGCGGCGAAAATTCGTCGCCGAATGTTAAATGTAGGGTGTTATTCAGATATTGTAGATCAGGGTGTAATGTAAGCAATTTTCGGTCTATCGACTGAGGCATTGGCTATCCTGAGTTGCAGAGAATCAGGAAGAAGGAAAGTCCGCCTTATAAGTGGGTAGCAGAGCGTCTAACGCACGGTACCTTTTCTGTATGTTTCATGTGAAAACAATATGGATAATGAGAAAATCTTATTTCAAGGGGAATAGCTTAATCGCTTACGCAGGAGGGTTTTTAAGGGGTTTTACTGTATATAGTTTAATTTATTTTGTGGTCTGACGATGGTTATGTAACATCGCAACCAGTTGCTTACTAAAATACTTTAATGGATAAGTTATACATTCGTTCTCATCTTTTACTATGGCTTTTCACGGCGTCTCCGTAGATTTTATTTTCCGGTATAATTCAACCTTGATGGATGAAGGCTTCTCTGCTTTCCAAGCGGGTTGTTTCTTCCACTAATGTTGTCTCCGGAGTCATCTTCAGCAATTTTGAAATCAGGAGAAATCTTCAGGAGTCAAAACGTCGAAATTAATCGGAGAAACAATCCGATTGGAAATGTGAGCTTTCATCCGTAAATTTCACTGGGAGAGCACGAGTTCATTTAAGCTTCATAGCTGGGGAATTCATTTTATTCCTCAAATGTAAGGGAGTATATTGCTAAGGATATGTATAGATTACATTAGTCGCTATCTTCGATTTCTAGGATATAGATGAAATTAACAGTAATCAATCACTTTAGTAAAAGATAGAATTAGAAGCCTACTTGAAAGTGTTTTAGCTTTTGAATGATGTTAAGGCAAAGAGCGATTTGTATCTGCTTTACGCTTTGGGTTTTTCATTGTTTTGTAGTACTTTTTCTATCCCGATCTAAATAAATAGTGTTTGTATTGAAGTTTAGCGTAATAAATGCAGATTTTTCGAATGAAATCCTATCACCTAATATTTTATCACTGTTTTACGAGCCAATGAGTTTTAAACATTCGATGGAATGTCCAGAATATGGGAAAATTTTTCGTCCGTAGATGAAATTATTGAAAAAATTTTGAATTGATGGCACTTGACGATTTTTTAGTTTGACTGACATGAAAAATGCATAAATCCCTTTCATATGCCAAAGCTGAATTTATTTTTGGAGTTTTCGAAAACCAAAATATCCATTTTATTACAACGGATACGAGAAATCCCTGATTTATTCACTATTTTATATCGATAAGGCAATTTGAATGACATGAAAAGAATTATGCACGATTATTACGAAAAAATATGATATTCAAAAATTATGGAGCTTTTTATGGAGTGATGGACTAAATATCGCAGTATGTTTAAAATTATTGAATCGAGTTCAAATATGTTCCTTTCTTTTTCGTGCATTTACTACCCTTACTTAATCATTGGAATACTGTTAACGAGAATATATCATCGGGATCTCTATGTTCTCGTATGTATTTCCATTCAAATAACATAAGACTGATCATTGTTATGCTAAAACCTTTGGCTGGAATAGAAAAAGTATAAAAATCAAATCAAAACAAGGCGAATGATTAGCCTTTAACTTGAGTATGCATACGGGATGATGATGCATCATACATATCGTTAGCGCGAAATATTCGAACTGCCTCACGAAGCCCTGCTTTACATTGGTATTTCTAAAAATATTCCCGTAAAAAAGATTTAATCGCATTTGGTATATCTCCGCAAGGAAATCTCCTGTCGTGACACAGGGAAAGTAATAAAAGCGGAGAGCTTTGTTAAAATTCAAAGGATATCAAGTGACCTTAATCCTTAGTAATGCTCAACCGCAACCTCCAACCTAAAACACCCTCCTGAGAATCGCATTTCTCTGTTGCAAATGCAACGGCACGCTTCCGTTTCGACTCTCTCTTTCATCGCCATTCAGATTTCCCTTTATCGGCATCTCCCTTCAATCCTCATCTCCGTCTCATGTCACGATTCTCCCCGGGGTAAGATGAGGGCCATATAGCTTTTTTATTGCACATCCCACGTGTCCGCTTGCTTTGCACGCCTTTGCTTTATCTACTCTCCATCCCTTTGCTCCAGCCACCGCTGTTTTTCATTTTGAATGTATACATACGATATCTTTTCGGCAACCTCTGCCGTTTCCTTCGCGGATTATTAACCTTCCCTTTTCAGTCGCTGTCTCCCATTCATTTGCTCTATTTTCACTTCCAAATCCTCTCATTTCTACTTTTATTTCGATTCCGAGTGGGTCTCTCGGAAATAGATCATAATCCCACACCCTACTTAAGAGAAATGCTGTGGGTGGGCCCAAAGGCTTGTGGTTATCGAAATAAAGTTTTGAATTCGTGGCATTTCCAAATAGATCCTCTGTGTTAGATATATAAAGGGAGGCTTTGTGGGAAATCAGCATCTTTATGGTATTACTGTGGTAATATTAGCGGTTTGAAAATGTTTTGTTGTTCTGAGAAATGAGCGTCAAAAACTAGATTATAATCTCACAAGATTTTACATTGTTAGTCCTGCTAACTTCTGCTCATATTCTGGATTAAGTTTTATTTTGTATTTTTTATGGTTTCTGTAGTTATATGGTATAGTATGGTAACTGTAGTCCATTTTTATGGCGAATATAAATTTTCTTATACTAACTTACTCAATAAGTAGGACACTCTAAAAAGGCATTTCGCAGTTTTCAGATCTAAAACAATATTGCTCTATTGATCGCATGTTTTTAAGAGGAAATTCAAGGCCGATGCGATTGATTTGGTCAAACTTCCTATAATAGCTAGCGGTAACTATATTTTGACTATTTAGTTTCATTCCCATATCAATTTATATTTTACAAAGGTAGATTGCGTAGCATTTCATAGCTCTTGTGGTTATGAAACCTATTTTGAACTTTCAATTGTAATATTGAGAAAGATTAAGAGTTAATGAAATACATGAGTACTCACTTTAATTCTCAAGATAGCATTTAGGCTACTCTGATAAAAAAATAAGGTGGAACGAAAAATTTTATCCGAAGTTTCGTCGGTGGATAAATGTTTAGAAGTTACTAAGGGAGAAAACCAAATAAGAATAAGACCGTTTCGTGTTCGAGGCAACAATTTCATGGAATCCACCTTTACTATTTCCCACGAATTTCTGAAAATTTCGTATGAATAGACTTTGGATAGGCTTCCCCTTGTATGAGTCTCACGATTTCATGAATTTTTCCTCCTTTCCATTCCGCATCCCGACACCAATTTTTGCAGATCGCTGCATTTTTTAATGCCTAGAGACACCTTTTTCCATGACATTAGCCCTTATTTTTCTCGTGTATCTTCCACGCAAATCATGTTCTTACTCGGCATACAAAGCCTCACTTCCCTACGAATCTTTCTCCCGCATCCAGCGCCCGCACCTCCCGTAATTTTATCGCCGACGGCAATCCTTTCGTCGCTGCGAATAAGTATTTAATAAAAGAAAAGGAATGAGTTTTGGTCAGGGAGTCCGTGGATGAAAAAAGCGCCCTCCGCATGTTTCCATATTCATGGGGCGTTTCTTTGCCTCTCCCTTTTTTCCCATCGGCCCTTTTCCACCCACCAACCTATTGATACGTGACTTAACTCTTCAAAGGAAGAAGTGGAGGAGAAAGAAGAGGTCATCATCATCATCCCGCGAAAGGAATTCCCTCCGAATTTCACCCCGTGGCCCACGGGAATTTGCGTGCCTAAAAACTTCCGCACACGCGTGCGTTATTGGCCGCATTCCCATTGATCCGAGGGTCTTTCTCTCCCTCTTGACCGGTATTTGCCCCTTTTTTATTCCCTTCTTACGCTCCTCTTCAGTGCTCTCTTAAACTCTTCAAGAGTACCCAAATTTCCTACACCTTGGAACCCTCGGAAATTGAGGGTACGTTTCTTTTACTGTCATTGCACAGAGATATTGCATTCACCATTGCGCAGAACAATCAAACAGACTCGCTCAGGCCAATTTGGAATTATAATACAGAATTTCTTCAATTCATAAAACAATTTGGTACGTTTTCAAAACTTAAATTATTCAAATCAATTATTTTTTTGATTTATCTGGGACTCCTCTATCAGAGTCCCTGAAGTGTAACTTTTTTGATGAAAATTCAAGAATAACCTTATATATTAGATATTTGTATTTTATGTTGTACCTTTAAATTTCTATCAAGGAAAATATCCTCCAAATAATCAGTTTAAGAGGAAAAGATTCACTTATCGAAGAAAATAAAAACAGATTCCCGGACTGGCAGACTATAAAAGAAAATATAGAAGTGGGCACAGAATATCATATTTTCCGATACATATCGGGAATTCTTGTAATAATTTCTCATATCTTTTCCGAAGATAGTATTGGGAGCTAATGCAGTGACTTAAATAAACCGCAGGTCCTTAGTGAAAGAGGAAACTAGTGGCCAGGGTACAGTCTTATGGAGAATCCTGAGAGGATTTGCCAATTCCGGCCGGAGGATCGTAAATAAACTTGCAAGAGTCCACCAAAGTTTCATGATTATATTGCAGTTTTTTCATTACATTAGAGAGACGTAGAAAGGATCGATGAGTTATCTCATTTTGTGTCTCGCGTTTATTTTGTGAGGTTTCGGGTAGCCAAGAGGACGACGCTTTCACCTTTCTTGAAAGCGGCATCGGGTTCGATTCCCGGGTGTGGGCAGTATCGTAAAATAAGTCCTGAGGCTAAACTAATTGGATTCTTAGCGGTCTATAAAAGCCAATATAAAGTGGAGTAGGAGTCGATACGCTGACCACGTAGCAATCTCAATAAATGCTGCCTTAGAGAGGCTTTGGTCCGTCACAGGGCTGTTGCTTCATGAACCTAATCTCTCTTTCATTTTCCTTTAAGCCTTATATGTAAACTACACGATTATATAAAACTTAATTCATACAAACTACGGAAACTTTCATCAGTACTTTCGAAACTAAAGATTTTTTCGTATAACCAATGAAAATAGGGATAGGATTGATAGATTCATATCAAGAATTTAGTAATAACTATTGAACCTCTTTGCTTCCAGGAACAATTTTCTCAATGGTCCTACAACTTTTCCAGGGGTTCAATTGCATGGTAGAGTAAAAAATTCTCAGAAGGAATCCTCGCTTGGAAACCCGTTCCGATTTACATATCTTTTTCACGTCTTTTATTCAGATTCCGCGGATGCTTCGTAGGTTCACTCCCTTGTTGTAATCCACAGAGACCGTTATATAAATGGCCACCCATTGTCTGCCCTATTGATTGCTCGGTAATTTATCGAAGATCGTTGTCAGTCAACAAAAACCTCCGATGTCGTGTATGAAATATTTGTGTCGGGAAATAAATCCAGAATGCGGTCATTCGCAGCGAAAGATTATTTATGACATTCGCAAAACATTTCATTTAATCATATCGTGCTATTGATGATATTGGCCACGGTTGTACACTTAGAGCATTTTCATTCGTGTGTAAATGCGTAATGATTTTCTCTGATTAATGAATGGAGACCGCGCGCTCGTTCAACTAGCTCAATAGCTACCGAGTTGTGCCTTCACTACTTTAAGAGCTGTAATCAATATTTTTCAAAATATCTGACAAAAGAGAGATTTTGAATGATCCATAGTAATAAAATTTTACATTAACTAGGCTAAATAATGATAGACTAGGTTTCTCATAAATCAATATTTGTTCCTCATTTAAATTTCGAAACATCTCATTGCTGATGATTAATTAGCAGGGATGTAAATATACACTGAAATTGAATCAAATTATTCTTTTTAGTTATAAAACTCTTGGGATGCTCAGTCGAAAGGATTTCTCATTATGGGTAAAACCTTTTTTTAATCCCATAATATATTCAAAGATTTATATAAACTTATTGAATGACAACTAAACAGTCGACTCCATAATGAATAGTGGTCAACGCAAGAATGGAATCATAAGATTATATTCCATGGTTCAACCCAGAGAGGTACCATATATTTTATTATGCTCTTTATCGCTATATCTCACTTCTACCACGGCCATTCCATGTCGCATTACTTTTTCGCCATGACGGGGCAAAAATGACGCATTTATCGGTCCAACAAATATTGGTCATAAATCAATGAAAACAGCACACGGGGACCATGCTGCAAAGTCCGCGAGAAAGGCAGAAAAATGGCTGATAATGGATGGAGAGAAGAGGAAGAAAATTCACAAGAGAAAGAATATAGACGAAATAGAAAGGTAGTTGGAAACAAAACTGTGTAAGGAATAAGCGCATTAAATGCGAATGAGAATAATGAAGAGGCAGACGAATTTTCGAGTACATGTGTTATAAGTGGCTATATTTTTATTCTCTATATCAAGAAAAGTACAGTGATACTTTATGAGGGTTTATGTGACTATATGTAAGTATTAAGTTTTAACAAAATTATTATTCATTAATGTTATTAATTCGTTAATAAACCATAATAGATCAATCATTACAATATTAAAATTATTTTAAACCATCGATCAGAAAGGATTTTACGGTTACATTGTTTAATATTATAAAATGATACTTATAAACATTATTTTAGGATTTTTCAGTCAACATATTGAGGTAGAATAAATTTAAATTTCTCAGCATCATGAGCAGTCGACTTCATCCGCACACGAATTTCCTTCATAAAACTATTTCTACTCTACTACTTTCCGCGTCGATTCTAACACCTGCCTTCTTCTCCATCTCTTTATCACTTTATATTCCCTATAAAACTTACCTATGACCACGTGCGAAATGACCTCAGCTATCGAAGCACTTTTCACCATACTACTACTACTACTGACCTATGATATGCAGTTGCGTTTAAGGATATCGCACAATTTCTTCATTTAAGCCCTTTTACCAATCGAAAAAGGGTCAGTGGATTTTAAATAATCATTTCGCCCCCCACAGTTCTAGCAATCCCTTAATTGTCTGTGAAGAAAATTTAAGGATCCAATTGCAATAATTGGCTGAAAACTTGAGAGTATAGATATCTCTGGGAAAAAGATTATTTTTGATATTTTCATATTCAGGAGAAACAACGGAGGGCTCATACTAATCTTTCGAGACATTTTAATGGTCATACCCAAATTCGCAGTTTATTTTTCCGGTAATGGACCAACTCAAGTGTTTACCGAGAAAATCGAAAGGGACGAAAAGGGGATCGGTGGAGAGAGAGTAAAGCAGCGAACGAGAGGCACCGAGCGGGGAAAAAATGAATGATGAAAGCCGAGGACAAAAGGGAGCGTCGAGGGACCGAACAGCGTTTTTGCAGTTAGTTTCTCTTTGAAATGCGCCCGATGCGTGAGTGTGTGTCTACGTGAGCAGGAGAATGTGTGGGGAGCGTGAAGGAGATCCCCAGTAGGCTGTCCGAGAGAGGCGCTGAGGAATAAATGAATAAAAATGAATGAAACATGAATGGCGACGCCCAGAAATACACTGGTCCAATTCACGGCGAAAAAACGAATCTGAGGGAGAGGATTTTTGGACAGGAAACGGGGGAATGGCTGCCGTGTGTTTTGCTTGCGGAGAAGTGATGCGCAAGACGTACGAGCGCGAAATGAGGCGGAAGAGAGATGCTGGTTGTAGTAGGTGATTCCTAGGAAACGTATTATGTTTCCAGGACGACTGTCCGCACGAAAGCGATGGGGATGTGTGGCCACTTTCTCTTTCCCTCCGCTGTGGAGAGTTAAGAGATGCTACTGAAACCATGTTTAATGTAGGATGGAAGATATACAGCGAGGAGACGAAAACGTATTGGATTTTATTTCCTTTCCGCCACATATCTTGTACGTGACGTGAAAAGTAACATGAATTAAGTATAACACACGTGAGTCCGTACGTAGGGCCACGCAATAATGAGAACGGATTTTCGTGATTTCCTCTGGTTTAGTTAATTCTCGTGGCTGTTGGTTCTGAAAAATTCATCGTTAGAAATTCATTGGGGAGCGGCGTCGGACATATTCTTGAGAATGGTGTTTTGTCTGCCTATATATTAAGATAGAAATGCCGCATCCATATTCGTTAAAATTAAATGATATGCCCGGAAAGAAAATTTTTCATCGAAATGTTGAATTAAAAGTGTTCTGAGGCATACTAATAATTGTCACCTGACTCATATTTTGGAACTATCGGTACGTAATATCAGAATTTACCCTAATACGGTGTAGCAATGCATAAATAATAATGCAAAAATATTTAATGATAACCTCTGCTTTCATATCAGTAGTTTTAATTTTATATTAAAAAGATATGACTACTTTAATTCATACTAATAAGACTGATATTTTAGACTTTAAGCTCGGACTTAGCTGTATAGTTAATTTGCAAAATTTTTCAGAATTAAGGGATACACAAAAGGATACATAAAAAGGATATATTTTTGAAAAAAGTTATGTTATATTAATTGAACATAGAAGCTATTGATTATTTCCCTCTCTATAAATGTTAGATTCGCAAATAAGATCTGACGATAGAACTTTCCACTTTTTTAGTTTTCATGATCAGCGATTTAACCTTGATACGTTGAGACCGCCCAAATTCAATATCTTTCCGTATATTATAAGGCAATTCACTATAAATTCTAAGAAAATCCCCCTCTTAGAAGGCATGTGTGAATTGACATCAAAAGACACGAGCTATCACCGAAGAACGGAGAATATTATGCTCAATTTGTTCCAACTGTAATTAATGTTTTTCTCATAAGCCCTATGAAAATTTTGGCATATTTCTCTAAATGAGATGGCATACGAAACCGCGTACTTTCTTATCTGGCGCAATTGAATCAACGTCATAGAAATTATCTGCCAAAACAGGGACTTTGCTCGTAATTCTGTCTGAATGCCTCGATTTTCTGCGCAGATAAGAGTCTTACAAATATGAAAATGCTGCAGTTGTACACATCAAAGTCTTGGGGCGATTTATGAAGGTGACGAGGCAGTCTGGAGGCAAACTGGCTAAATGAAGATTGCATGTTTGGCTAAAGGAAATGGGGCTGGCGAATGAGGAGGCGAACGCTATTGGGGAAAGGGTTGAATGTGAGGAGGCGTTGAATTTAGTGCGGAGGGAAACGGGAAATAAGTTGAATGAATGGGATGCGCGGGGAGAGAAGAGGAAAGATAAGGAAGAAGGATCGGCGGATGGATAAAGCGATAAAGGGAGGTGAGAAGATAAATAGAAGAGGTGAGAGGGCGTTATGGAGACGGACGGGGAGCATTGAAAATAAGAGAGACGGAAGAAAGGGTTTGAAGGAGAAGCAAAAAAAGGATAAAGAGTGGAGATAAAGGTCGAGATGAATAAAGAGCTGAGATGAGGCGAGGAAATGGAATGATAGAGAAGTAACAAATGATCGGTGAAAGGATAAAACGTGGAACATGGAGGAAGGTTATGAAGAGAGGATTACAAGGAATATGTACATAGAATGGGTTATTCAGTTATACATGGGGGTACTGCTGCTACCAAGGAAAAAAAGATACAGAGTAAAACTCGTTGAAGATGCGGTTTTCTCATGGTCTCGGTGTCTTTCTGTGTACTAAAATTACCGCTTAAAACACCCTGTTTCCCACTTAAGAGACAGATTTTCCCCTTTCCAGATGTACTGCATTCCGTTTTAGCCAACCATTCGCCTCATTCGATAGAATAAATATTTTTTACATCATCGTTGTCGTCCCATCACGCTTTGCTTTATCTTTAGATTGGTTACTTGTGAATAGTCTTCGGAATAATAGTGAATTAGTCTTCGGAAGAAGTCTTCCATTGAAGAATGACTAATTTTGCGAGATAAAAGCAGATTTATCTATGTTTCTCTTTCGGAGCCGATAGAAACTCTGAGATAAAAAAATCTTCAATATTACATTTTTATCAATTAGAACGTAGATTAAAGGGTCACTTTTCGGTGTTTCTTTACGTCACGATCTTAAGAAGTAAAAATATAGAAATAACCAGAAATGGAGTGTTTTGCGGGCTATTGAGGGTAGTCTCGTTGGAGAGTCTCCACGGAGACAGCGCTCAATACGGTGGAGAGATCGTGATGTCCTCTCACCACTGCTGATACAAAATCGTCATTCTTCCCTAATTGTCTATCTGGTTAAAACTGTTTCATTGTAGAGTGAAAATAGACAAAATTAAGTAAAGGAGGCGCTTTCTTTGTGCGGAATGCAGACCATTCCTTAAAAACCAGCATTACATCTTATTATCCGCCTAAGCCCCGGTTTTTTCTTGTTCCCCAATAAACTTCTTAATCGGGTTGCTCTGCATTTAAAAAAAGGATTGCTTTATGATGATGCCATTAATAAATTTCGAACTTAAAGTACTCACATTACTCACATCTTCAGAATGAAAAGAATTTCCATAGAAAATGGCCACCTATCATGGGTATATATTCAGAATCTTATAGCGAGAAGGTCATACATCGATTTTTATCTCTCAAGATTTTTTGGGTTTAACAGTTTGCTACATTTGTCGTATTTATTTTTCCTCAATTTTTACTTCAGTTTTCAACTTCAAATAAGTTTTATATTAACACCAATACTTGTAGAGCCATTACTTTCAACAAAAATAAAACTAAAAACACACGTAGTATAGGTGGCCACGCGATGCCGAAGGAGAACGAGATTAAATAATTAGAGATAATTGTAAGCATGTATCCAAAATTGAATAAAAATACAGGAAAGGTAAAAACCAACCAAACGCTAAATTTTGTCATACGAACACTTAGGATATATAGCGGAAACGTAGAAGAGACAGCGTATAAATTGTTAGTTAGGCCGCTTTTAGAATATGGGGAGTGCTTGTGGGGTCCACTTGAAATATGACTCAAGAAAAATCTAGAAAAAGTACAGCGAAAAGCAGCTAGGTTCGTTTTAGGAAGATATGATAGGAAAGTTTTACGAGGATGCAGAAATGGGATGAGATAGCTTAGAATTACGAAGTTGAAAGAAAAGATTAGCTATATTCTTTAAAGTATTTACAGGGTACCGTGCATGTGAGGAACTAAGGGAGAGGTTAAGCAAGTCAGAGTTCTTAGGCAGACGTGGTCGTAGGTATAAAGTAAATTATATGAAAAAAAGATCCAACGTAAGTAAATTCTGCTTTGTTAATCAAACATTTGAATACTGGAATAATTTATCTGCGAAAGCTTCAGAACCATTCCCAAAATCACTGACGAGATACACAAAAAATAGAAAAAAATGAGACAGTCTTGTGAGCTTGCTGAAGACGAAAAGTACGATGAGTAGGGGATTACCTGGTGAAGTGCGGAACTGAACTATTTGCCCCGGGACCGCTACGGTAGCTGTGAAGGCCTATGAGGATCCCTGAAAGTCCTTACTTGAAAACAAAAATGGTGTGACTGTATATATGATGTATTGTAAATAGTGAGATAAAAAAATTAAGTGATGCTCCAATACTTTGATCATGTAAATAGGAAGGTAATATAATAATAATACTATTTTATAATTATGTGTGATAGTGATCTATGGCTAAAAGTTTAATGTGGCAGGTACGTATTCATGTTGCGTCCGATTCTTTTCTCACAAATATTGTGTATTTTGTATTGGATGAAATGTTATTGATGTTGGTTTAATTATGATTTGATTATTATATTATGTAGATGACATTTCCAAAGAACAGATTTAAACTTTGTGGTAACTATGACTGTGGGATTTATGTGGCATAAATGTGTTTTTCTTGTGTAATCTGGTTCTGTTTGTGGCTATGGTGATGTTGTTTTGGGAACTTTGGTACGGGACTTCTTGTGTTTGGGAGTGTGGAGTGTTTATGTTTGTTGTGTAATTGACTAGAAGATGTATAGGAGCTGCCACCTGACAGTTGTCTGCAGTATATGAAAATGACAATAATAATTTCAAGCGTAAAGTCTTCTTTCAATTGCTACTTTTGGAACGCTTTCAGAGCTGAGAACCAGACCTATTGAAATTAAATTTGAATGCCTGTTTAATTCTTGACATAAATAGTCATCAACTAAAGCATAGCCAAACTTGGCTCATACACTATTAAAAAACGATATCGAAATTATCTTAATCTACTTGAACCACTTTGAAGATAGTATTTCATCCCTTGCAGGGATTCAGGAAGGCTTCTTTTTCAAACGGATTCATTAATTTTGCAAATTTAGATGGAAGGTCTTGAGGGAACCTGCTCTTAGCTGAAGGCGCATCTTTATGTGATTGACAAAGTTTGTCGTCATCGTTTTCTCGCAGGGAAAAGTAAATGTGAGTGGAATGGCTTTTGATTGATGACTTGATCATCTGACAGAGCTTTCCCTTGGATCCATGATTCAAGCTGATCCAGTTTTCCTCTCTTCTTCCACACAAGAAAAAATAGGAATTATCCATCGCAACTGATTTATTGACTCCTTGGATTTTAATATTTACTGATGTTAAAGGATTTGGGAAGTTTACGCCCGATGTTAGCTATTTGTATCCCCTTTGACAGAAGGTGTATGGCCACGTCACATATTTGATTACCGTTGGGTTTACGGCTGATGGATATATGCTTAAATAACTTATCTTTGGAAAGTGACGCAAATCCTCAAATCTGCAGCACATAATTCCTTATAAGCCGAAAGATTTCCTTTCCCTTTAAGATATCAATGCATAATGTTTTCTGTTCCGACTGGGTTTTTCTATTTGGGAATCGATTACGTTGGAAAATATAGCTTAAACTCTGGGAAAAAGTGAAACCTAAAATGGAACAGTTATGTCGGGATGGTTTTTAATTAATGCCGATACTCTGAGCTAATTACCTTTACATCTGTGAAAAGTGGTCTTTTTTGGGACAGTCTTCTTTTAAGATATAAATCTGAATAAGGGTAATTATAAGTTTTTTTAGCATATCAAAGATATATTTCATTCTAAGGCAACACTTAACGTTAGTTAATAATGAGAAGAACGAAACGTTTCTCATTTTCTTTCCTGTGCCGATCTCAAGTTTTCCTTTTTACACTTACCATTATGTATTGTTATTTATCATTTCGTTACATGTTATCTCAACGATCATTTTACCTATATATTTAAGAACTCAGGATAAACATAACAGTTATTTCTAAATAATTATTGTGTGGAGGAAGTCTAACGATAATTACGATTGGAAAGGGAATCAAACCAATTTCTGCTTTTTTCGTCCTAGAGTGGTGGACGTTTCCGATAAATTGTATCCTATACGTCACAAAAGAAATGTTATTAGTTTAAAAATAGGTTTTGTGTTATTTAAGAATTCCAAATGAAAATGTAAGTTGATAAGGCGTGGTCATTTTATAACGTGCAATCAAGAATGATTGAAAATATATCAACGACGAATTTAAATTATACTTTCCATCATAAATATTGCATTCATGAAAGTAAAATTTAAATTTAGTCAATGTTAAATTTTCAACTGTTGACTGTATGTTCGTGTCGCCTTTCCACAGTTTCCTCCGTGACTTCCGTGATTAATTTCATTTCCAACGAACTTGTGTATCCTATCGCATTGAAGGTAAATCTGTAAACCTCTTCCATAACGTACTTCTTTCAAAAGCGTGAAAGGCACATTTAGACCTCGATTAGAATCTTTGATTCGCCACAGAACTTTAATCCAGAGCTTTTCCGTCGCAACACCTGAGAAATAACTAGGTCACCGCAGCGTGTACTCAGATGTTGAATTTTTCTCCCAGTTGGCGAAATAGAAACCTTATGAAGACTCTCGAGAGCAAACAAAACGACAAAGAGGACTTGTACGGGGCGACAGCGTCGGTGAAGTAGAACAAAAGTAAAGAGAGGCGATTAATTCGCCTTATTGTTCCTCCTCGCGGCACTGCGAGTGCACAAGGGATTTCGCCAGTTATATTTTTCGCCTTTCCCTCGGCTGAAAATGGCGTCAAGGGGCAACGGGGGAAGGCCCTATTCGTCTTAACTGTGACGGGCAACTTATACCGGGAGAGACGGAGAGTGTCGTCGTGCAGAAGGCGAGATGGGGAAAGATGGAGGAGGATACGTGCTACACGGGACCAATGCCGCTTGCGGAAATTCCCAGAGCTTACTCCGAACGCACCAAAGTGGCTGCACTGTGGCTGTACACAAAACAATATAGTGACGCGGTTGAATGAACTCCATTCGAGATAGATTCAATTTCTTGAAAACAGTCTTTAACGTATTTCTGTCTCAATGATTTAAAAGAGATAGCGAAATTAAATTTCAGACTAGCTATTTAAAATAAGGAATGGAGATTAATGATTGCATGAGTAATTCTAATGGAAATATTTTTCGTTATCCAGTTAAACCCGTCTCTAAAATATTTTAAACGAGGTAAATAATTTCAAATTATTTTCTACTGTTATTAAAAATTTTTTAGGAAAAAAATTTTTCTTGCGGCTTTATCTTATATTCTCGGTAAAAATATTTGTCTTATATATAGAGTTATTCATCGATTTATGCTTTGTAACATTTAAATATCATTCGTTTTGGACCGAAACCCCTCAAAATCTTCAACGAGAATTTTAATCTTAATTTTATCTAAATGTTATTGAATTGATAGTTCCTTTTCGTCAGGTCTTCACTGTGTGTTATTATCGGATCAAATTAAAATGACGTGTATATAAATAAATATTGTATTGGAATTGGGCGTAACTGAGAACTTAAAGTCTCTTCTCTCGTTCAGATAAAATAGTAATTTACCTATAATTAATATTAAATATATTATAATAATATATACAAGGGTGGTCTGAAAAGTTTCCGACCCCAGATTTTTCAGAAATCTTCAGAAAATTTTCAGGAATTTTCAGAAAACATGTCGAGAAATGGCAAAATGTCGGAAACTTTTCATGTAAGTATAAATAATTTGTAAATAAAAATAAAAGGTACTTAAAATTAGTAGAGAATGGGAAAAATTTTCGGATTGAGAATAGCCTAAGTGAAGCTTAGGTAAAAGTATACACAGCACAAAAATACCCACATTAAAGGGGAGTATGGAACACCGGCACTAACCTAGCTACTAACCAAAAAAATTAAGATACATACCTATTATGACCTTAAAAATGAATATATGATAAAATAAAAAAAATATAACGTACAGAAGAAATAACACGAAATCGATGTAAATAAGAAATATTAATGATTTCAAAAGATCTATATCAAAGTACGAAACCTAAGCGATTCCTCGGAGAAGCACGGCTAAATTTTCGGTTGGGACGGAGAATCCGGGACGAAGGCGTCTTCGGACGCTGGATCTCCTTCGAGAAGAGGCTCAGGTGCGATATAAGGCACGTTTACCGGTGACGATGGAAGAGGTCGCACCCCACAGATGCGTCATCCGTTCGCTTTCTTCGTCATCTTTCCCGCCAGCGAATCCAGTTTTATTTTTCGGAAAAAAAGACGTGAAATATTTACCCGATTTAAGCACGTTTTTTCCTTTTTTTCGTCGCGAGTTGAGAAGGGCGTGCGTTCGCGAAAATTTCTCCGCGAATTCAAACCGAACCTTTTCATCTGCGGGCGAATTGGGGCACGCGTTACTTCCCGACGCAACTTAGGAGAATCTTTGCGTATTCAGCTCCGTGCTTTCACTCAATTCCGGCGCCTATGCAATTTCAGTCTCTCTTAAAACAGCCTACTCCAAATCCGAAGAGCGGACACATCTGGCTCAATTTTTACCTCGCTGTATCTTTTTTTCCCTCCGACATGCGACACATAACTTGTTTTTTTTCTGAAAAGGGTCTCCCTTCCCTCTCTCCGCCGTGCTTCTCTCGACTCCGATACGGGAACGCAAAACCCTCCCGATAAAAAGAAAACGCGCTCTCCCCTTTCTTCTGTCATTCAAATGATTTCTGACGAAGGATATTATGATGTATTTTCGAGCCAACTGTATCCTAGAAATACTTATATTCCCACAGTTTTGACTTGCATTATCAGTTTACTGCCTTTGAGGGCAATGCAAACTCAACCCCATTCATAAACATTTGCATGCAAGTATAAAAGTAATGTATAATTTAAATGAAAAGAAATTACCAGGCCTAATTTGGTTTTGTTTTCGAGTGTGATACATTTTCTGCCAGAATGTTTTCATCATCAAATACTAAATTCTGTTTCATGAAACTAATATATTACCTATATATTATATTTCATATCCTGTTTCAAGATTTTTACACACTGGTGACATGTGCGTGGAATGCTTAGCGAACTAGTCAACCAACGCCAAGGTACTGGGTTCGAGTTCCGGATGGTCGCATTTTTCCCGGTTCTGCGGGTCTAAGTTATGGGCTTAGTTGTGCTCGTCTGTTGTTACTGCTCTTGCCTCCTTCGTAATGAACCAATAAATGGATGTTTGTAAAAAAATTAATTCAGTGTAAAAGAATAAATTAATAAATCCAGATGTTATTCAAAACTGTTCACTTTATAAAGAAATCATCTCTAAAATATTAAAATAATAACTCACGATGTTGATTTGGATTTCGACAAATAAATATTTAAATGTTATCCTTTCTCACTTCCCGTGAAAAGCTCTTTAAATTCTTCATATACATCATCCGTCCATAAGCTTTTGTTTCACTATATTCTCAGTAATGTTATATATTTTTATTTTATTCATGCGTATTTCAAATTCACCACCGTTTATAAAGGAATTAAACAGCTATACCGAGCAAACTGTTTAATGTTTACTAAAATATTCCCATGAGCTGAACCGCCATCTCCTCTCATCCCCAGACTTTCCGATATCACGACGCTACCCCAACACACTCTTCTGTCCATCCATTCACGGCACACACTCAATCTGAAGTACCACTTAGAGCTCATGGATCGGTTTAAAATACAGAAAAGGGAACCTTCCATTTCGCACCTCCCAATACCGCTCGTTTGTTCCATCTAGGTGATCTCAAAGGGAACGTACACTATCTCACTCCATCAATCTCCACACCCCACATTCCTTCCATCCACTTATGCACACGCCTTCTCTCTTAGCCATATGCATGGAATGTTAAAAACATCCGGCGCAAGGGGGGGAAAGTGTACCTATGAAGAATTCTGGGATTGATTACACGTGACTTTTGGCATGAAGGTTTGGGAGGCAAATTTCGAGTAAATACCATCGCATGCTGATGTAATCACCCTGAAAATCAACTCGGAGATTGAATTTTTCATTTGGTTTTCCCCGGAAATCGTTTTCGAATGATTTTTTGCGTTACGCCGTCGGCTGAATCGAAATCAGACAAACTGAATACCAAAATATTATGACACTGAGTCAGCAAGGAATTTCGTTTTGCTGTAATCTTTCATTAGGGACGCATTGGGATTCATATTCTTGCTTTTGTATTGAATGAATGCTTCTGCTGTTTTCAAATTCGATGAACTATTCTTACATCAAAGTTTATATCTCATAGTCATTATCATAACATCTGCATTCTTCTAGTTATAATATTTTTTATCGAAAATGATGTAAATGAACGTGCATTTTAAGTACAGCGTTGGAGTTGCTCTGAAAGAAAGCTTCATCCATTTTAAGAATGTGACTCCGATCTTTTGTTAACATTTCACATGAGATTCACGATTCTATAGTCGACAGGGACATATGATTGATATGCTTCATTAAAAAAAGTACACCAAATATCAGCTGCAATAGATCCACATGATAGAATGTTACGTATATCATGAATGGAGGATTCCTCTTGACGTGAGGGGACTGAATCTTTGCCATAACTTGTATTATGCTGCGAAAGCAATTCCAGAAATTTACATATAGCGTTTTCAGTTGGAAAAGGAGAGATGAATATCTACGATATTCCATATCTGAGGCTGTTTTACCCCGCATTGATGTCATTTTCTGTGAACTCTCACGTCTCAAAAAATCCATATTTCACTGTGGGAAACCCGTACAAAGATATCCTTTGCTGTGGATTATACCGTTCCTTGTTAGCTAAAGAGACAGCTTGATCGTAAAGCTTACTGTTAGAGATAAATATTATTCATTTTTTATGATTCAACCTGTTTATAAATATCTTTTCGAGAGTTAAAGATCTGTTTAGAATTTAAATATATAGGCCGTTGCATATTTCTTGTTGTGGGCAAGTAATTTTCCGTGTTTAGTTTTCTATATCAAGTTATGAATCCAACTTTATGTCAAAGTAGTAGGAAAAGTTATACTGCCATTATCATTAAGCCGCCTATCTGCGTGCAGAAGTGGATGAAACTACTTAGCGATTGACCAATATTTTTAGTGCTATTTAGTAAATAACGAGTTATCCCCGCATATGTCTGTCGCAATAAGCTTTAACTTCAAGGTAGGATCTTAGTAATCAATATCTTAAATCATGATTTACAAGGAAATTTATTTTGATTCGTCAGACTCATATAAATGATTTTTTTAAAAAGACAAAGGATTAAGAGAACGCATAGGAAAATTATATTTGAACGTTCTTGTATTCCATTTATACTCAAGTGCTGCTTCAAGGCTTTGCTTTCTTATATATTAAGGCTTTGAAAGACGTACCAACACAAAATTAAATAACCTTATACAACAATACATTTATATTTCACTTAAAATTTTTAAGTCTCGCTATAAACAATTAAGAACCATTACCGTATTTATAAGATATTTTTATTGAGTTTATTGGGTAGCAAATTATTGGATACAAAAGGCTTGTGCCCAATAATTTCCATATTCACGTATGTTATTTTCAAGACTTCAGTCAGGCCTTCACGGTAAACAAAATTGTCTTCGATAATGATTTTATTCATGATAAAGTTAGTTTCATTTGTGGCGAGGTATATATACAGTAAGGCAATGTATAAAAGATAATTTGTTTAGTGAGTTTGTATGTTGAAACAAAGCGAACTGGAACAGGAACAGAACATTAAAAAGAAGTTAGACGTTCACTTTAGCAGCAAGAGTAGTTTGAACGACATGTATGCAAAGAAACATTTAATTTTCTTTCATACCAACTGAATCCCTTTATCGGACACCTCTCCACTCGCCACTTCACAAATTCACGAATTAGCGTATTCTATTAAAAATTCTACCCTATCTTTGTATGTACTCTTTTGCATGATACGGCCTATAGAAATTCAGTCTCATCACCTCATGACAAATAAAAAAGAATTAAATCTTCTTTTTGAGCCAATGGAAATAGCGTTTATTCAACAGATAACGCTGGTAAGAATAAGTATAAATTGTATAAAATATTGAAATACTGGTGTACATGTATTATGAAAAGATTCTCTTACTACACAATAGTACAATCTGTTTCAGCAGCAACTAGAATCTCACTACCGAAAGTCAACAAAAAGAGAGGGTCAGATGAGACAAATCTACCTTATAAGTTAGCTTATGTAAAATTTGTGTTACATCATAATGTATACAATAACATACAATGCGTACAATTTTATGAAATCATGTGTAAATATTGAGCTTCTAAACCTTCGTTCGTTCTAAAGCTTGGTTTTTTACTTTTGAAGAAATAACACCAACCTACTAAAGCAAAACCAAAGTATATATAATGCAGATACAAGATTTGGAAACCATTATTGTGTAATCAAAGTAATTCATAAAATTTAATATTATAAATTACGATGATTATATATTACTATTTAATATTATGAATTTATGTCTATTATCAATAGTGATTCAAGGACGCCTTTTAATTTTATAATGTTTTCGTTTATTGAGATCGGAATGATCCAATGATTGGAATAAAACATCAGTGAGAATACATTTACTTCCTTCCAATTTCTAAATGGGAATGGACTGATAAGGGAACGGACTACAGTAAATGTGAATATTGATTCATAGAATCATGTCGAATAAATAAACATACATAAAAAAACCTATATGGAATAAATAATTTCGAAATTCGCATTGAAAGATTTATGTCAAATATGCCATATAAAATTGTCAATTCTAGGCAACGGCGGAGCAAAGAATGACAATTTCGTTTGAAAGATGAGTAGAAAGAGAGACAAGAGAGAGAATTGGAGACGAAAAGTAGAAATTGAAGAAGAGAAAAGAAGAGTAAAGGAAGAAGAGAGTAAGCAAAGGCGATTCGACCCAAGGGAAGGAAAGGGAGAAGTGAGAGGAATTTAAATGATGCTCGGGAGAAAAAGGAGAATGGAAATGCCGTAGAACAGAAAAGGGTTTTATGGGATGGGATATTCCTGTGGAATTACCCTGCGATTTCCTTTGCAAACAGCATTAATGAGGATACTTAACCATTTGCAATGGACGGTTTGAAATTTTCTCGGTAAATAACTATGCGCACACACTGAAAACTAAATAACTAGTTACATGCTAAAGACTAATTAAAATATATCACCTTTACAACGCCCTCGTTTTATCTTTTCCTCAACTGGAAACATGAGCCTTCTTGAACTTTTAAGTTCTAAATGCCCAATTAAGTTCCCAGCAGAAGGAAGATGGAGCCACAGATTTTCCAAAAAAAGGTAGCATTATTTCTTTCTCCATTTAACATTCCGCCCTTCTTTTCTTATGCGTCGAGTATAATAAAATAAAGCCGATGATGTAACTTTGAAAATTTTCATAAAGTGGTGTAAAATTAATTTATCCATTCTACTAAAATATATTTCGTTAATTTGAAAAAAATTCAAACATTTGCTTCGATGATTTGCTGTTTAATAAAGAAAGGCAGGTATCAGTTTTATGGAAGTATTTGTTGAATTTACATAGTTTTTTAACCTTTTTATCAGGTCAGTAAATTTATAAGCAAACGGGAAATTATGTGGAGAATTACATCATACTGAAAAATGCACTCATAGAAGAAATTAACATTTTTTCGGGATTACTTTAACCTTATCACCTGGCTACTCTATAAGAGGCAGTAGAATCAGACCTAACTTACTTATTTACCATCTCATAGATTAGCTAAGTAAAATTCTGAAGCAAATAAATTCGGAATCTTATTCTGATGTAGTCAATTCAAAACGACAAATTATTCTGAATACAGACAGGGAGATAAATGGACCAGGGTAGATGGTCACCAAATCCGAGACAGTGAACACTTAAGGCGATATAAAGCTCTTTATTATGCGCCTTGAATGATGTCTCACTCAAAGACCTGTAAAGCATGTGACTGGAAGGTTTAAGGTAGGAAGACATAAAATTTTATGGGCCGTTTCTTCTTATCTCACCACATATGTGATGAACCGAATACACCGAAGCTGTATTTTTCGAGCTAGTAAAAGGCAAAGGAAGGACTGTGTGAGAAATCGTTGCGAAAATTTAAGGAAACAAACAAATTTTCAATGCACATCGTTAAATAAAAAAAGAGAGGAGAGGGGCAAAAATCTCACTGCCATTAAAGTTTTCAGGTGTTTGGTGTGTATTTCCTAGATGATAAAATGGACGGTTGAGGCTGAATATGAATGGAAATTCATACTTAGTGACATAAAAAATACTTTGGAAGGGCGGCGACAAAAAATGTTTCTGGCGTTTTTATATAAAGGGAAAAAGATGCAAATGTAAAAAAATAGTCGAATGTATTCCTCTTATAATAATGTATTTAATTTTGAGTAATATTTCTGTAAAACAATGTGGGAATTTCATTTCTATATTGTACTTGTCTAAGACATCTATTAACATTGCCATGTTTGGGTTTATCACTCAAAAGTACTTTGTCCATACACAACCTTACTACGAAAACAAGTTATGGTTAATTATTTTCATAAGTGGTAAAATTTATCGTCTACCACGGTGTAATAAGGTTTAGTGCTAGACTATCGACATTGTGTTCCGGGTTTGTGTTCTAGTTAGTGCATGATTATTTTTACAAAAATTTTAAAGGCTGTATGTAAGAGAGGTCTTATAAGATTTGAACTCACCACACGTCATAATGATTAAGTATTATTTTTAACTCATGATATCGTATATTTAAAGGTTTTATCTCGTTTTAACAGCTGATACGACTACTATTTTATTATCATCGAAGCTTCTTTGTCTTATTGGTATTCGGATACTCCAAATAAGCACCAATCACTATTCGGACTCAACCTTTTATAAAATTATTGTGTGGGTAAAAGAGCAAATCACTCAGGAGATCATAAAACTGATCAAGGTTTATATGCAAACTGGTCACGTTTTATTTCAGTAAACAACGTGTAAAAGTATGTGATACGTTCAATCTTAAAATTCCATGTTCTGCTGTATCTCTTATTGTATTTCACTCATTCATTCATATATTATCTTAACTCATGTATCTATTGAATATACCATCAGAAATAACTAAAAAGTGGCTAATTTAAAATAGGACAAGGAATGTGGATTATCAATTTCTACTCTTTATTTATGGAAAGGTAGGTTGTAGTAAATATTTGAAAAGAATGCTTAATAGTAAGAGGAGAATATAATATGCGAGCTTTGAGTGCTTGAAAACATTTAGAGAAGATAGAGTGGCGTTAACAAGTATCTGTGAAGTTTCTCATGAAGAAAAGGGTATGGGAAATGGTGGGAGTCATCAAGAATAAGGAAACGGTAACACGAAGCGGAAACGCTGTTAAGTGTAGAGGAGAAAGGGAATATGGAAGAATATAGCAGAGAGAGCTCTTGGGAGATCGAATTCGCGGCAAGTTTTGTGGTAGGAGAGGGAAATTAGCTGCGTAAACTAGTTGGAGTGAATCCGGCCGAAGATCGAAAGTTTCCCTGTAGACTGTTAGGAGGACAAAAATTGAAGTTAATGTAAGAGTAGTGAAGAGAGTAGCTATTTATGGTAACGGTCTTGCAACAAACTTTGTGTAAGGTTAGAGAAACACTGGTTACCAGGAAATACACGCGAGAAAATAGGAAACAGTTAGGGATACATGGGATTCATTTGTTAAGTAAACACAAGGGAGAGATCTTGTAAAATGTGTGATATGAGGGAACGAATCTACGATGAAGGTATGGAGTAGTTTCTATTGAATTCTCAAGGGATCCGTACCTTTTAGTATAAAAATGTTTAAGCATTGATCTTTGATAACTTTGGATATTTTATTTGGAATAGTGGACAGATTCGCAAAAACAAATCTGCAAAAGAGAAATCGCAGTTGAAATAGCAACTGAAATGGGAAATGAAAACAACATCCGTTCAGTTAGTGAATGATCGATAATTATTCTTGAATGCTTGGTCACTATTTACAAATAAGTTCCTTTTATAAAAGGAACATCAAACGTTTATGAAACAAGGTTGCACTCCTGTGACATACTTTTTTCTTCCCGTTTTCAATTCCATGATTTAAGATAGCCATGAAGAATCTATTCTCCATCTTGAGATATCTATGAACTTATTTAAATATGACTTCATCCTGAAAGGAAATCTTTGGATTTCCATAGTATCTAGGCCGCCCTATGGATTTTATTTGAATATGAGTTATCATACAATAATATTGCTTTCTGTAGTTTTTTATTAAAGAATTCTTATTAATATCAATTTACTTCCTTAAAATGTGAAATATTATTGAATATTACCTTGTGCCTCTTTACTTTTGATGGCCTCAAATAGCACATTTTCAAACCGAAAATACATCTGCTTTATCTTAGGATTGTTATAAATGCAATTGCTCAAAATTGTAATATGGACTGCTATTTATTTAGCACAGCAACTGGAGAGAATTGTAATGGTTGTAGAGTGGAAAGAAAGGCGCACTACTATCGAGTACTAACGTAGCGAATGGAATGTTAAAAAGCGGACAAAGGTGGAGGGTGAACCGCGGATTGCAGCCCAGGTATGCGGGACTTTGCGAGAGGAAACGACCGTAAGTCGCCATTCCCTTGGAACGAGGCCAAGCGTAGAATGCAGGCGGGGGACATTCTAATTCGAGGATCGAAAGAATGAAGGTCCTCAAGGACTGTCCGCAATATTTTCATTTCCTACTCTTTGTCATCTAAAAATGGTTCTCTGATTGAATGGGATCTACAGTGCCGTTGTAGACGGTCGATAGAGAGGACAGTTTATAATTCTCGAATCCTTGACATCGAGGGAAATAATACACAGCACGGTTATCTGGGTTTATGTAAAACAAACAGTTTATGTTCACTTAAGTCGTGAATCCAAATTTTAGATGTTCAAGTTCATTTAATAAAAATAATTAAATTTTGCAATAAGCAGAGGAAGGAGATACTCCGACAATTTCAATAAATTCACTGTGCACTACTTCTATGATAAAATTAAATTATAAATATTTTTAAATTATCAATTTATAAAAATTACAAAATTATTTTTTAAATAAAAAAATATATTTTCCAATATCCATGCCTACAAAGGGCCATCCTCAGGATTTGAAATTACATGGTTGAGTTAAGATACTCATTAAGGCGAATCATCCCAGAAAAAGTTACGATTTAATTTCAAGAGATGGCAGCACCGCTAGCGTCAAATTTGTTTTCCTTCTCATTTGATAACTGTTAACCCGATTTTCGTTTAATGAACGGTTAAATAAACTAAATAATAATAAAATATACGCAGACCAAAAATCAAAATTTACATTCCTTTTTTAACCATCTTTTTGACAAGAAAGGTTCTTATAAAGATGTAATAAAATTTTTTGGTGTAGTCAGTCTGAGGAGCTAATTTTTTAAAACACGTAGCAACTTTTATTTCTAAAATTGGATGTATAGTTCTTGCATTAGCATGCATTAAAGAAAATTGTAAAACGGCAATGCCGCAGCACACCGCCTAAAAATACGGACTCTCTGGATGTGAGGGTAAGCAGAGTTAAATGCCATGCGATACCTGCGTAAGCTCATGTTAACTGATAACCGTCCTTTGCCACCGGGGTCTTCCCTCGGAAGCCTTGGTATATTGTGCTTGGATGTTTTCCTCAGGCACCCTAAAATGTGCTGAGTATTGAGAGGGGAATATTTTTTATATTATAGAATAATTACAGAAATTGAAACTCTTCGTTGGAACTTTAACGCACAAATATATCATTATCACGTATCACAATGCACGTAAATTTCATTTTGATCGATTGCAGATATTTTTTGTAGAATTAAATTTGTAATGATCTCCCACAATATCATCGAAATCTTTCTCGGTATACCTACCGTCGGATTTAACAATAAGATTTTCATCTTGCCTGCAATGAAAATTGTGCCAATTCGCTTAATTGAAATGTACTTTCCATAAATATATTAACTATATGTAATGCAAATAAATTTTCTTGCTCAATTAACATTAAGGAATTCAAAGTAAGGACGGATTTTCCTCCTCACATCTGTCAAAAAAGAAGTTGTAAGATACATTAAATATTGTTCTATCAAACGTACAGGTCGTTACCGATAGCTGAAAAATTCTGCCAAATTAAAATGTAGTAAATAATGTAAAATAAAAATAAAAATGCTTAATTTCTTGAAATTTTAAATGTTGTTTTACGAAATGCGACAAATCGAAGAATTCGCAACTGATGTTACATTCGATTAAACCTTTTCACTGACTTTATGAATAATTTGTGGAAGCTCAATAATAACTTCATCTGTTAACTTGGAAACAAAAAATATAAAAAACTATGGAACACGGTCTTGAAAGAATGAATGCAAATTTAGATATAAATTTCTTTCTACGGCGCCTAAATGTCAAAATAATTAAAACTGTCAATCATTATCGCTAGATAATATTTCAGAACTGTCTATTATATGACCGCTCTACACTTCTTATTTACATTAATATATTAATATGTTACCTTGCATTTTTTAATTTCGTAATTATTCCTCTACGTCGCTTTCTCTTCGCTGACATACGGAGAATTTTGGAGCCTTTGGTAGAATATCTCGAGCTCATTACCGAATATTCTTCAGACTAGGTTAGGTGGTCGAAAACGTGATAAGCATATGTTCTCAGAAACCAGACATCTCTGATTTGTTTTCGTTTAGAAGTTCATAATATCCTCTTGGGAGAAACGAATTCGAATGAGAGGGGTTTAGCGCGCGCTCCCGTCAAATGCACTTCCAGAGGCAGCGTTGCAACGTAGAATTGTTTTCTAGTACTTCTTTAAAACACTCTCCTGAACAAACGATACATTAATTTATTAATATAAAAATTGCAATGTGTTTTTTAAAAAATGCTCTACACTTTGACTACCGCTAATTTTTGAAAAAAGTTATGATAAGAAAAAAATTGTTAATAAAAATCG
This sequence comes from Pachydiplax longipennis, assembly GCA_036926295.1. NCBI lineage: Eukaryota > Metazoa > Arthropoda > Insecta > Odonata > Libellulidae > Pachydiplax > Pachydiplax longipennis. The sequence continues at coordinate 16,972,733 of JAVFKF010000024.1, read as the reverse complement.
CAATTTCTAAAGAATAAATTTCTTCTTGGGTATCCTCGATTTCTATGGTTATTTACAGTTAAAATCCACTTTTTGATTAAAAATTGAACGAACCATTCACGAATAAGAAGGAAAATAAATTTGGCTAATTTTGGTGCTGCCACATGGGAGATTTTCTTGGAACTAATTAAGGCACGATTCGCCTTAAGCCGTAGGCTGTCCTAGAGGTAATGTGTTGACTAGATAAAGGAACCATTACCTCCAGGGATTAGAGGAATACAGTAAATTGTATTCCTATAACCTTTATAAACGATAGCTTAGCTGTTTTCAAACGGATAGGTTGCTCTTCTCAGAACAGTGGTTTTTCCAGAGTGGCGGTTTCATTAATATGATCACCGCTTGAGCTATAGGACAGCCTCTACGACTCAAGGAGTGTTTTGCATCTCCATATTATGAAACACTTGCATCTACAATGTCCTTTCTTATTTCATAGTTGAAAATCAAAGAGACACGTTACGATATCAGTCTCATATGGCTTTATTAATTGCAATTTGAATTCCTTCCGCTTACTCGAATCACTAGCAAGCTTCCTATTTTCTACAATTTATCTTTTTCATCCAATCATCTGTCATTTGCACTCTTATTTTCTCTGGGTTTTTCTCTTGTTCAATTTAGAAGATATTTATACATTTCACATATTTAAATACTACGTTAAAAATGGTAAATAGTGTGTCGCTATCTGATCTAAATTTTCAGTATGAACAGTTTCTACGATCTAGTAGCGGAGAAGTATTTAGTTAGGCAATGAGAATCAATCAGTTTGACAGATTTCTCCATATCAAATGTAAACTAACTTAATGGAGTTAAAAATCACCGGATGGGCTACTTCGGTGTTCATATCACTCTTTCGTCATCGTCTTTGACATTAAGTCACTTTCAAACTCGTACATTTCATCTATATCATCCTCCACATCTCTGGGAGTCCTATAGCGTTGGGACTTTCACTTATTAGCACGATTTTCGACTTTCCCTCGGCTTTTAACTTTGGTATCAGGCGCCATTCACGTCCACCGTTATTTGAGAGTCGTCTGTGGGACAGGACTATCCATCGATCTTTATTACCTCTTCCCTTCACTTTTCATTCTTGTCCCCTCTATGTACACTCGATATATTCACGGAATTATCGTGAATACCATTTCCCAAGATTTAAAGTTAGCAATACCACCCTCCGCACATACTTTACCTTAAGTTGCTAGCAAATTACCTTACTTAAGTAAGCTACTTGAAATTTCTCATTTCCCTAATATCTTTCTGGAGGAAAATTTGCAGGATATGAATTACGTAGGTGATTGTGCCCTTCTTGCTTTACCTTGAATGATAGCTCTCATTAAAAATTAAACGTTTCGATTCTCATTTCACCGAATGGTTGTCAGCTTTAAGATATTAAAGTAGTTTTTACTCTGGACCTTATTTATCTCTTGTGGACTTGAAATCTTTAATCTTACAAAGGGAGTCCTGCTACTTTATCTTATATACACAACACTTTAAATCTACTTGATACAGGGTAGAGAAAAATATACGCCTACTTTTCTCTTTGAGCATATTCACTCTTGATCATATTAACAATCCATTTGATAGTTTTTCGAACAATGATTGCTATTTCTAGTTTATTTTTAGCAATTTCATATCCTCGTATATCAATTCTAAATAGATAGTAACCATCTTAAATCAATGAGAAGATATAACAGAGAGGGATGAGAATTTTCAATGGTTAGTTCGCTTTAAAATGAAATTGAGACTCGTGAAATGTAAACAGTGAATGGTCAACAATTCGTATGTTTCACGCAATTCCAAGTATTCGTCGGAAATTTCGTAAAAACAAGTCGTGCAAGGCCTAAATTAATTACTGAGGATGTTTCTTTGCATACAACATTTTCTCCCCGTTTGAATGAGTTAATTTGATAGTAATATAATTTAAGTTAGAAATCAGTCGAAAATATATATACTAGCCTCTGAATATTAATATTTTTTTATATCATCCTGTTAATTTGTGGTAAAAACTCAGGAAAAAGGTGAAAATAATTTTTCGCTAATTTATAAATGCAGAATGACGTGGTTTCTACCAAACATGTTTCGATTCCCCGAAAATACTTTCCGTCATAATTCAATTATCTATTGCTGGTGTCTCGTATACATTCGAAATAAGTAAAAGTAAACTTAACATGAGAATGTGTTATTTTCAGTTCCTTCAACTCAAGTCGCAGCTTACAACATTTTGTTTCGATAATTCTCAAGTAAATAGTGTTCCATCATACACGACTGATTTCATAGCCGATTCGCAACCATGCATAAAAGATGTAATCTTTTCTTTCGGTCCATGCAAACGCAGCACCGCGCCATTCGCTTCACATCACCAGCATATTCCGGAATTCCGCCACAGATTTATAGTGGCGCTACCCTCCTCCTGAATGACCCTGCAGAGTGGCGGGATTGATATCACCTTGAGCTTAGCAATGCTTTTAATTCGATCCCGGCCGTCAGTTTAGATGGAGCCACGTGATTCCCCATGGCGTTACCATCGAGGACTCGTGGCCAGCCCAAGGGGACGTACTGTTAGGTCAGTGTTACGGGGAAATACTCCCAGTGGGCTTCTACGGCTCTCTCCCTAGGGACAGATAAGATCCAATTGGGTGGGCTAATACAAGGTCGAAGAGGTTGGTTAGGGCACGCTTCCTGGTGAAGGATGGCCTAGGTCGAAAGGGGTGGACTTCCATATTACACAAATGCTATACCATTGCCATATTTCACATCTACAGTGGTGGTTAGCGTATCTTCTAATTATCTAACTTTCTGGGGGTGGTTCAGTTGGTCAAAAATTAATTGATATATTCCTTAATAATACATTAATCGTGTCAAATTCTTAACTAAAGTGCTACGCAGGGATTAGAGTTATTATTACTATCGTATATCTTGAAGTGTAAGTCTTATTTCACGGGTTAATTGCCAAAGATAGGTTACTCCTTGCTCTAGGCAATTTACTCTGGATTATCTAGATTTTCTTCAAATCTGTTCCATTTAATTTCATTAAGAGCTGTATATGTTTCCTTTGCATATTTTCATATGAAATATATGATAAGAAATAGTGATGGTTTTTCCACCTTCTAGATGACCGAATTTCGGCGAAGATTTACAATAATGTAAGAAATAATGCTAGAACTTAACTCGGTAGTTCCTGTTATTTTGGTAAATAATTGTGAACATATTTTAGTCAGATCATCGGCATGGATGCCTGGATTAGAGGGAAGAGATAAAACCTTTTTAGTCAGCTTGCTAAGTTGTTTATCCTGATAAAGTTATATGAAATGAATATACTCAAAAAGACATGCAATATGTAAAATTAATATACTTTTGTTATACCATTTATGAAGCTCATTCCATTTTTTGAAACTTATTTGAAATTTTATGTTGACTTTGATCAATATTAAATAATTTCATACACTATTGTTGTGATGAAACAAAAAGAATTGATGGGTAATAATCGTCCTTGATGTTACTTTTATGCATATCGAAAAGTAAAAATGAACTTTAGCTTAGAACAGAAATGTCTATATCTAATTTCTGATAAAAATGGTTGAGGATGAAGATTATATTTTACATATTGCGTCAAACTCTGATTTACGATATATTATTCCTTAAGATATAAACTAGTATTTTCTCCTTCTTTATATTGATAAAAACGAATTTTTCTTGAAAAAAGTTAGATAGACCGTTAGATTACATGCTTTAATCACTTTTTATTGCTTCGTAGACTCCCTGAGTAACATAACATCATCTTTTGAAATAGTTTTCTCTTTTTAAAAACTTCAGTGATTACTTAACTCAATTTCCGACAAAAATTTATTACAATAATGGAGAAAACGTTTGGATAACATTTTAGAGCAAATTTAGATGAAAATGCTAAATAATTTAGTGTGTAACTAGTAACAGCTAAAAATCGTTTCGTCAGCTGAAATCATTTCGTACATATGGGCCCCCGCCTTCGCTCTGCCCACTTGGATATCCGAGATCCCCTGTGTAACTTTTTCTTGATATAAGTACTGACAGAAAACTTATAATATTGATATTCTTCATTTAAAGATGAGATTTAGACTTATTATTTTTCCTACATATAGTTCTTTGTCATTAAAGATTAAAAGAAACGACTTTCGGAAGATAAACAAAGGAAAGAAGAAATATTATGTGGGTTTTTATGACCAAATTCTGGCCTTATGAAAAATGAAAGCGCTGCGGAAATATGACCACTGGAAGTGGAGAGTGTAAAAAATTCAAAACCTGCTGACACTAACAAATGAGATTAAAAAGACGAGAAAACTGGAAAATATGAAAAATAAGAGGTCAGCAATGAGCCTGAAATAATGAACGATCTAAGTGCTCATTCATAAAATAATTACAAATAAGAAAAGATATAGAATTTAAATTACAAAAAATTAGCAGTAGAATAAAAGTAAACAAAAGAGTACAACAACGAGGAGAAAAGTTATAAGGAAATATTAAAGAAAATAATACACTTTTTGCTTGAATTATGCATTACCAAAACTACTTTTTCCACACGATAAGGCTCCTTGGTGCAGAATTGTCAAGAATGTCATGACAAAGATTTTCTCAGGGTTGAAAATTGACTATATAAATCGCAAAGGACACCAAGTATTTGTTTATATTGTTTGTATAAAATCATCTGATAAATAACTTCTATATTCTTAGCAGTTCTTCATTTAAGAGTAGCTGTGATTGTCTTCTCATTGAAAAGAGTCCAATATTACGCTTTTCCACGAAACTATTGGAGATGGCAAATTTGATAAGCTTGCGGATTTACTGCGATTACAGAGGTTTATGGACGTGGATAATTGGGTAAAAGAATATATTTGAGAAAGTGACTAGTGCAGAGGGTGTGAAAGAGAGCAGTATTGGGCGCCCATAAACGGAAGAGCGGGAAAAAGAGCTCCTACTTCCATCCGCATTATTATTACAGAGGCCCTGCATTTTGCAGTCTAATCGTCCATGGACCGCCTCGAGCGTTGTATTTCTTCCCTTTTTCTGCCGACATCCAGGGAAAGAGACAGGGATTGAATCGGGAGGGGAGAGCTGCATAAAATATGAACAGCACCGCCGAAATTAGCGGTCGCTGTGTAAATACGGCAGATGCAGAGGAGAAATATGTTCAGCCATTTGGCTGTAGACGGAGGAGAAATCGGGAGGAAGGAGTGCCTTTATGTCTCCGAGTGGAAGACTCATTTGAGCTTCCTTTCGGTGCTTTTAATTTGTGACGGCAAAATGAGAGTGGGGAAGCACGCAAACCGATGAAACGAAGCACGCGAAAAGAAGAATAATTGAGGCTGTTTCTTGGGAAATTTTACGACGCACTTCATCTTCTGGCGCAATGGCAAATGAGGGACAGCGATTTAAAGGATTCGTCACTAATTTTACCTTCCCTGATAACATGAAGAAAGCAGCATTTATCTTTCTACCTTTCCTTTAACATTTTCTCAGTACGCTCCCTAATTACTGTTCTGTCTGCACATCAGCCTGAATCGGTTCCTTTTTAGTTGTGTGGATGCTTCTATCGATGTACTGAAACAACTTTACCATTGCTTAATCTCACTGGTATTACAAAGATAATACCATAGAGTACAAGTAATACTCATCGAAGTGGTATGACGACATAGTTTGCGGAAATAATTCTACTTAAGATAGACGATGCTCCAGACCTTAATTAGCTCATTACAATTATAAATTTAATATAAATGCCATTATCATTTCTTTGTACTTGTTTCGAGTTCATCGTAGCGATGTTAACTCGATAGAGCATCATTATATGTCATACTCTGTCATTAACTTGGTAACTTTAGTTAGAAGTTAGTCGTGCATAACAAGCTCTCAGTGCTATCTATAGCGGAAACACCAAATAGGACTCATACGCTAGCATTAATTAGCTTGAGCATAGACTATTGGAATGCCTTTCCTTAAAAATTATTCATATTAGGAAATATTTATATAAAAATTCAAGAATAGAGTCTGAACTCAAATATTTCCTTGGCCGCTAGTATTATATCAGAGGAATTGCTATGTATTGAGAAATAGCGCAGTATGACAATACGTTAAATGTTTTCTAGTATTTCATATATCGGTCAATTGAAAAACAAATCTTATTTGCAAGGTATCCCTCATTTAGTCCAATGTATATCATTTAAGCTTTCTGATTAAGACCAGGTATCTTGCTTACTTACGTAAGTAATTTCGTAAGATTATAATGAAAATTATAGATACGGCAGGTTTAAATCATGCTCTTGTCACATCAAAACCTCACGAAGAAAAGATAGGCTTTAGTTGAGCCAAATTCACCGAATGTTTTAAGTGGTTATTCATTTGGGTTGGTGTAAATTACTTCAAAAACTATAATTTTGCTGCTTCGAAATCCTAAAATAAAACAGAATTTTTAATGTCTCTTAATATTAAATATATTCGGTTTAAGCTTCGAAAACGGTAGTTCTGATTGGAATACAATCTGTATTTATGAGAATAATTTTAATAGTGATGCAAATGAAATTTGAATGCTAAGAAAAGAATCAAGAATACAAGAATCTCTTGAGTATGTACAGGAAAATTCCTCGTCATATCACTTTCCTTCTCTCGAATAAAAAGGAAAGCCGATAGGAGGAGGATTGAAATAGTGAAATCATAAGTGATTTGTTTCCTGCGCTGAAAGCCGCCAGGTAAGCGGCAATTCAGAGTATGCAGACACGCGATCATATCGACTCGACCGCCAGAGTGGAATTTTCATAAAAAGCGACGCGTGTTTTTGCTACGACCGACGATTCTCCATCGTTCGCCATGTTGTTTTCCCAGGAGAGTTATAGTCTTACTCCAAAGCGTCCCTTTCCCTCGCACGGAGATATACACTATCTCCTAAATCTCCGGCGCCGCGTTTTTGGCCGATGTAAATTAGCCACGGATTCGGATGAAAATATTTAGCGAGAACGGTGCTCGTCCGACGCTTATCTTCCTCGGATTCCACGTCTTTCACTTTCCCAAGAAACGATAGATTCGAAGAAACAAGAATTTCGTTATTAATGCAAAGTTCCCGAGTTTCCAAACTAATATGAGACGAGACTATCTGAGAATATTTTATTGATGAAAGTTGGATACACTCCTTTCAAATATATTTGTGAATCCTTGGTGATAAGAATGAACATTCTACAAAGAAAAATCATTCCCACCGTAATTAAAGTGATGCTTGATGGATCATGTAAATATTCAGGGATATAAATTCAAAATCCTCTCTTTCAGTCTAGCAGTTAGGCTAAAAACGTGATGAATTAGGAGAACGTTCTTTTTCTACGAGTTTCGTATACGAGCAGGTATCATCACCGTAATTCGTGGACTGAACTAGATGCAAATAAAATATTTCTCTGTGGAAGCACGTTTTTCTCTTGCTACATTATGGCGCCATCCAACATAGTCGTGCTTGCTCATATCAAATTTACGGTTGAAACTTCCAAAAGCAAAAAAAGAAGTAAATTTGCGTCATGTATAATTTATTTTAGCTGGAAATTCAAATGAATCTTGAGATGAAAGGAAATGTTTAACTGTGTCTTCGGAATGGATATCGAAAACAGATTTTTAGGCCTCTAATGAAAAGTTATTTTGTCTTATCGAAGGAGATATTTTCACCCAAAATTTATTATTCAATTTTCAATGTAAATGCATTTAAATGCAAAATTGTTAGGCATTGGAAGTATCTGTAAAAAGTACCTCTAAAATGGTCATTCTATAGATCGCCTTTACTGACAGAAACTGGCCTAAAAAGTGTGCGATACGGAAGAGATTTCTCGGAGAAGAAAAATGACGAAAGTATTTTCTTTTTATTTTCGAACTGACGGCGATGATCACTCCTTGCAATTGATTTTTTTCTCCTTTGCTTGGAGCGATATTGCTGAGCTAAAGCACATTTGACGCCATTTTGAAATATTTCACAGAAGAAGAAGAGGAGATATATTGGCTCTTTTATCCCCTTCCGATGTAACGAAAAACTTTGTTAGATCTGAAAAAGGCTTTTGGATGGCTTGAGCTAACGGAAACGTTTTAGCCGTCATCCAAGATGGTCGAGTCATAAAATGAGATAAACATTTTTCTCTCTCGCAGAAGGTCGATCGAAGTTACAAAGAGAATGTCCACCATTTTCGTATGGACGAGAGAACATACACAAGCAGTAATTTATTATTTTATACTACGATCATTTGAAACCTAAGCGTTCTTCCTATTATATGGTAACAGATCTCGCTTATGACGGATGAGCGATCAGTAGTAATTTTATGGAAATGTGGCACTGGTTTTTGGAGAAGTGGTAAATTTTTATATAATATGCTTTTATATTCGGAAGATATACATAGAAAATACATTAATTTTGATTTTTAGTATGGCTCTATAAATTTTATATACATACGTAAAACCCATAAACATGACTTGATGCAATCGTCAACATAAGTTTCGTAATCTTTTAAAAGGATCAAATTACTATGAATCAAATTTAGAAATCTTCGGGTAAATATGTCGGGTATTATAAATGTATTCCTTAAATTATGATATTTGCAAATAAAAGGCATCTTGGCATTAATTAACGGTAATTGATTAACCAAAAGTACAATAAATGCTCCACTTGATTTGTTTTATGTCGGTATCACCTCGTCTATGCCTTTAGAAGTCCTCCGCTAGTGCTGTTATAATCGGAATAGAATTGAATTATAGTCCGCACACTCCCATTACTTAAGTTTCCGAGTTAACCAGTACTGCAGCTGAAAGCGTTTTGAATTATTCCACATATCCCCTCTTGCGGTAAATGAGATGTAAGAGTTAGTTACGATTCACTGCCGTTGAAATTCAACGCACCTCGGCAAAGTCTTCGTGCAAAGTTTCCCAATTACTTCCCTTCTTTAAAGGATCTTCCCTCTATTACGGCACCAAGTGCAATGAACCTTTGAGGAAAAGCCACTCTGACCTATATTACGTCAAATTGTGAGGCTTAAACGCTTTGCGCCCCTGAATTTCACCTTTGTTTCCATGATGGATTTTTCAGGTACCGAATAGCTTTCAAGGAATAGAACTGCATCGCAGTCGTTATTGGAAGAGGATAAGGTGCCGATTTAATCAAGGAATCCTCAAACAGTATTAATTATTTAAAAATAGAGAATGTCGCAGCACATGAACTCTGTTCTCTTCGCAAAATATTTTCTTTCTCGGTAATGGAATAAGGTATCAGAATCAATTTCTTGAAGCTTTTAGCTTTCCTCATCCAGCGTTTCCCCAAAACTTCTTCCGAAGAAGCACTTCACAGATTCTTAAATATTACAAGAACACCAATGTTCTCTTATAGAACAGGAAGATATTAGTAATAAATAAGGTAAGCATGTTTAAGTGTTCAATGACAGAGGAGTCCGCTTGCAAAGTGAGGAACACCTGAGTTTTCGACTTGTCTCACCATTTAAAATGAGATGAATTACATTTCATTTTCACAGCGTTCATAGAATGAATTTCTAAAATAGCGTTCCGCGGAACACGATTTGAGAAATTCTGGCCTATGGGAGAGAATTAGTATCAGCATTTTTCAGCATCTAACCATCCTATACGTGCTTCTCGCTAACTGCAATGATTTTAATTTCATTTACACTTTTTAGTTCTTCAGGAATATACTATACTATAATATAAGCTATACAATGAACCAAAGATAAGCTAGAAATCTTCACCAAAATTACAATAAGCTCAGCGTTGCCACCTTTCCATCGATTTCGATAAAGATATCTTGTTTATTTTGAAACAAGTTTGTATAATATCATAGTATTTTATAAATTTTCAATCAATAGTGCTGTTTTAATGATGTATTCTGTATCAAAAAATTAGCTTAAATCTCAGTTTGGTATAAGGTAAAGTTATAAAGTTAAATTCGCACACGTAGGAAAACTACAAAGGAAATAATGGACGTGAAAGTCTGACAGGACCGGGACTCGAACAGGAATATTTCACCTTCTGACATATTCTGTCCGGCTTCAGTGGCGAAGGACTTGCAGTCCTGACCTATTACAGGGCATTCTAATCTGTGTTCGTCGATATATTGTAAGAGTGGTCTTAATAGATCAAATTCACCCAATAAAGGAATGATTAACTATAACCTTCGACTACTAAATCTAATTGTACATTTCAGTCTGTTTTAGCCTCGTATTGTGATTTTATGTATTCTAAACTTTATTCAGCGAGATAAAGACTAAGTGGTTCTCTCTTACCTCCTTAAGTTAATCATATATTAGATACATTGTATGTAAAAATGTATTAGATAAATTTTATATAATTGCATCACAAAAATGAGGAAAATATACATTTTTGTGAATATGTTCTTTATTATTATTAGCAGAAAACATTGTTCTCTTTCAATTATAGTAATTCTCACAGGAGTAAAATAAAGGATTCTACAGTATCTGAATATTTGGAGAATATTAAGAACTCTTTCTTTCATTCAATTGGAAATTCACCTTTCGTTTTTCTCTCGTACTACCTATTAAATTTCACTTTCAACTCTGCCCTAATGATAACCTATTCATCTTCCTAAATCTTTAAAACAATCTTCCAATCACGCAAGATATTCAGGAATCACTTAAAGCTACGGATATCCTTGAATCAACGTCGACACCCCGAAACAAATTGCCTTTTGATGAATTTTTAGGCAGAAAAGGAGGATAGGCTTCTGAGGAACCCCTTTCTATTCGAAAATCAGTGGTACCATATATTAAGGACGAGCAGACGTTGAAGGGAGAGATGGATAGGCAGATGCGTTGGGGAAAGATAAAAAAGTAGTCCCCGTGCCGAAGGAAAGGGAAGCGACGAGGACGCTTAACGAACGATGTCCGAAAATCTCTTCCAGAGCTGTTATCAATGATTTAGTAGGTAGGCTGAGAGCTATAAATAAACAAAAGGTATGGGATGAAGGGGAGGGAAAAGGTGGGACTCCGAATGGTATCTTTTGACTAGTATATGCCAGTGCTTACTAGTGTACTTTATACGACTACCATTTGATAGTACTGTTACGTCTCTATAAAGGCGAGGAAGTGATTAAATAGTGTTATATTGCTTTTAAATTCTTAATAAAAGAGCAGAATCACATCAATATACGGGCAAATTAGACACATAAAAAAGTTTGAAGACGAATAAATAAATATACGTTTCTTTGAATATATAACAATAATAAATCGTGTCCTCGGGAGAAGTTTAAACTAAAAGTTTCCTCCACCACATCCGTTATTGCCGTAGATGATCCTGGGTTGCGATTCCACATCCAATAACATAAACACTTTATAATATTATCTTAATAATTAACAAAACATTTTGGCGATTTAAAATTTTATTTTCGTTCACATTCTCAATATCTTTATTCTTTTGATTCGTATCCTCTATTTACATCCGTGTTCATATAGCGTGAAAAAGACACGAAAGACCCTATAAAATTTTAAATATGTGATTTATTCGTAAAAAAACGAATAAAAGAAAATTCCATGCATATTATCAAAAAATAACACCTTAGTCAGATAATTTTATCACACGTTTAGACTATTATCGAATAAAAATCACCTAATGGATGTTGCTTATTTTGTATATTTTGTTTCTCTTCACGAGAACCATTCATTTCCGAATTATCAGTGGTGAAAGTATACCCTAAAAATAAATTTGGGTTCGTACAAAAAGCGAGGGGAGAGTGGCTGAAGTTTAGATCGAAGAAAGGGAAAATGTGGGCCGAAAAAGGTTGAGTGTAAAGAGAGATAGGTGTTGGAAAGCCGCGATAGTGTGGTCGTCAGTTTATGTGTCGGAAGAAGGCCTCCCACGACTACAAGGGGGAGAGTTGTGGCTCTATAAACAGGCCAGTGGCGATGATAGCCTTAATGGAGGCCGTGGCGTGCGAGTTTTAAACGCGCCGATCAACGATATCGCCCCCTTTTCGAGAAATGGTGGGGAAGGGTCAATTCTGCAATTCTTTAAAAGGAAGACTCCTTTGCACCTTAATCTTACTGAAGAGGAGTGAAATTTACCCCGCGATAACTCAGAAGCCAATCCTTTGGCTCTGCTGAACTACAGCTAAATAAATTTTGCTATCTTATATGAGGAGAAGTCATAATGATTTTCCATTAGGGTTTCTCGTATTGCATAGTTGTGTATTTTGCACAAAAATTTAGTAATAAAATATACAAATATTACGATTACTAACTTGACGGAAGAATTACAAATTATTGATATAATTAGGATTACATTTCTGTCCTGCATAACCTTACGACCTTAAATAAATGGATGAAATTTCACCATCAATTTGTCTTTACTTTAAAGTATGTAATTAAAATTATTTGGCATGCGTATGTGAATATTCATCCCTTATAATTTACGGTTATTGAATTACCACTTTGTTGAAAGTAAAATGAAAAGCACCCTCTTTTTAATCTTCCCATTTCGACGGCAATTAATTAAGGGCTCTTTAGAAGAAATGCACATGAATTCATCTTTATTATCTGCAGTATTCTTTTTTAAAATTTTTCCAAATAAAATACAGTATATCTCCTCTCGAATATGGCGCAAAGTCGAATTTCCTCAGGAAATAGATGAAAAGCAGATTTTATATCATAACAGTTCCTCATTCCACACTTAAAAAATATAAGAGAAAGAAAATTACAGCTATATAGGATTTAAAAATCTTTCTTCTGAGAATGTCCATTTTCGGTCATAAAAATTAATTGCTAATGAAAGAAAATGTACTTAACTTTAATCTCAAGTGTTTTAATTAATTTTACAACTTTTGTAGGCCGATATCGTAGTGTCCTATGCAAGAAAATGATTGAGATGAAAATTAAGGTTTGACTTTATAAAATTTTAAATTCCATCTTTTGACTACATATACCGATCTCGTTATCCCACCCACCTCACGACATACGAGTATATTCCCATGAACATTTGAACTGAGGCACAGCGCACCGTCTTATCCGCTAACTTCTGCCGGACGCGATTCTCCAGCCGCTCATCTTGGGAGGCAGATTTACCACCGCCCACATCCATAAATACGGTTCGCTTAATCGCAGCGAGTGTGTCGTTTCCGTTCTTAGGGTCAAGCGATTGCGCTGGAGAGAGGGAAAAATCTGGTGCGGAAGATTTGTACTCACATTAGCCGAATGGAAAGGGGAGCTCGGTGCACCGCGGTGCTCGTTCTCGAGGCGGTGCAATCTTTACAGCGAATGGGTTCACAGGGAATGGGTTACAACGGCCCTCCAGAGCACACGATTTAATTTGGCCATTGCAATTCTCTTCTCCCCTTCCTCAACTTGATCTCGAGTCGATAACCTTAACAAACTCAATATGCGGATGTGAAAGAGGAAAAAAATTGTTAACACTCTTCTGAGCGTATGGTCCGATAAAAGAGGTTAAATTGCAACTTCCATATTTTCCTTCCATGGCGATGGAATTCGAGACAAATCGCTTCGGAATGGGAGAGCCCATAAAATCCTGGCGGAATGAGGACAGCATTTTCAACAAATTGCGTCACGATTTTCGGGGTGTGTTTAATATAATAACGGACGTTATTAGTTCACGTACGACAATCATATAAACCAGAAAATGCAGCTATCCGATGGATAAACTAAAATATTTTATTAGCGTTTCCCGCTCCGTTTTATCGCCGATGACGCAATTTATTTCCGTCCCGGATATATATTACTTTTTATCACGAATAGAGAAAGAGCTGTTTAAATGGGATATTTAATTTAAATTCAAATTAAATTTCCTTGGAATTGGCCATTCTTTCTATTAATCATTTGTAATGACAAAGCTACAGATAAAATTAACACTTGTCATTAACATTTTGTACATCCTCGGATAACATAAAAGGCAATGTACCCATTTAATTTAAAATGGCTTAACGCAATATATGAAACATTCAATTTTAATTTGTTGTAGTTTTATGTGAAGTTCACTTGAGCTTTGTGTGTTTAAAGTGATACTTAGCTCATATTTGAGTGTAAGTTTGCCGAAGGATGAATCGTAGATTTAGAGTAGCTTATCTTATTTAGATTTTTCATTAGCTTATTTTAATTACACTTCCAAAGTTAAAAAATATTGCATCATATGGTTTCAATGTTAAAATAAAATTTCATTAACCTTATTCTCGTTATCTTAAGACAAGGAACGTCTTAATTACCGACAATGACCAAATAGGTCGAATTTATCGCGTAAAATGAATCTCTAGAGTTAGACTCGCTTCTCAGAATTTTTGAGAAGCAATTAAGAGTGGATGAGTTAGAGGTTAAAGAGTGCTAAAAGATCATGCTATTTCTGAGCCGAATTCCCCAAAGACCTGGAGTTTGCGTGAGTGTAATTTACCCGATCTATTGGAGAAAGTTGATTCATTGTGGGCTTTAGCAAAGTATCCATTTTAAGCGAAGGGGCAGTTTAGCGAACTCGGAATTCATCCCCTTTTCCTTCGTCTTCCTCTTGGTCACGGTCGACCTTTTCCGTGCTCAAAGACCACTAACCTAAGGGCGATGGTAGCAATCCAGTGGCCCCCAAGCCATCCGCACCATTGGAGAATTTAATTAAAGATACTGACCTTTGAAGGGGCCTCTTAGGAAAAGAGAGGCGAAATGAGAACGGAAGAATGAGAAAACTCTCCTAGAGAACGGTTTTAGCACCCCAAAGACTCGACTGACGAGTTTTCCGCCACCTTGTTCCCACTCCCCTAAATTACGAATTAGGAGTTTAATCTTTTGATGCCGTAATGGCAGCACTTGTCACGGTCCAGCGAGTTATAATTACAAAGTTTCCCGTACTGCAATGAGGGCGCGACCTGTAAGCACGCCACTCTCTTTCCACCGAACAACCACGGCTAAAGATAACGTTCCCTTCAATGCACATATGCGCGGTCAGGAGAGAGTATAACGGGGATAAATGGATATTTCTTGTAGCTGCTGATGATGAACTCGCGCGATTACGTCGGTGGTTTCTGTAGCAATCAGCGACTACCAAGATGAACTACCTGTTAAATGCGAAGATTAATTTGACGAATTAATTTCCCACGGAAATCTTCCATATAAGAGTTCTTAATTTTTTAACTACTTTTCGTTGTTTAATAAAGAAAAAGTTTGATATTGCCTGAATGGAATTTCTTTCTTTTTCTTAGAGTAAATAAAAGGTGTTACTACCTTGATTGATTTCGGATAGTATTTGCTGGATATGGGAACATATTTCGTTAATAAATGCGCTTTTAATAGGTAGAAAATGTGGCAATGAAATGACATATAGCCATCTATATTCACTAAAATATAGCTTACAAAGGCTGGCTACGATTTATATGATATATCTGTAGGATATAGGCACCTATGTTTTTTTCACTTTATATTTTATTGCATATAATTGCCACTTTAAAATAAAGAAAAATAAGAAACAAAAGATAATATGGAATATGAAAATATTAAAGTATTATGTTTTTGCATGAAATGAAGGATTAGATTAAATACTATATCATTTTCGTGGATCATTCATCTGTAATTAAGATAGAAAAAGAAGGCATATGAATTCTTTTTCGTTTATGAATTCTCAATCTGTATAGCTTTAGAAATGAAAGATACAGTCATCTGCAAGCGTTCCTTATGACGTTTACTACTCAAGAACACGCAAGAAGACCAAAGAGGTAGCGGACTCCCATATTCATCTCCAGAGAAACCAGGAACATACTATAAATTCTTGAATGTTCAGTACTTTTACTAATCTTATCTTAGGTGAGTTTTATGAGACTCAAGAACTTTGAAAGTATCCTCATATCTTTTATATTTCTTCTTTATTTTGGTTGTCATGTTTATACTGAGGTAGGTATATGAATTTACTCTTCTAAAAAATCATTTTCGGAACAATTTCATCATCGATTTTTTCATTTTACGACTTGTGCTTCGCTATTTATAAACTTATAAAAAGTTATAAAATAAGCACCTTACAAAACAATGACACTAGAGGGATGAAAATTGAAAAGTGATGTTAAATTTTAATTTCTCACTATGTTATTAATGACTGAACAAGAGCCCTTTGTTGGTAAACACTTAAATTAAAAGACCGTCAGTGAGCGTATTCATTAAAGGAAAGGTTGTCACTAGTCGTAAAAAAGCTAAAATGTTAACTAAAAATCGTTGTATGTACAATTCCAAATTTTGTTTTTAATTTTTAAACTATAGGTAATATATTATGCCAATGATATTGTTCCATTTTCTCATCAAAACTAGGTCTATCACGCCTATGATCAAGAACACGAATCCGTCGCTTGTGATTACATGCAAACATACTGTTCTTTGAGAAGAAAAATAAATAAATAAGGAAGAACTTTGACAAGGAAACTATAACCTATTTAAAGTGTAAATTAACTCTAACCCTGTTTAAATATTGAAAAAGGGTAAAGAATTGTCCATATTTATTTATTTTTCTTATCATAGAATACTGCACAGTCACTCGAGATCCGTGGAATACATTTACTGATTTTATCTTCTATTTTATCCTCTGATTCCTCGAAGGCAACTCTAGATGAGAAAAGAATAAGAAGGTGCTGGAAACGTTATCAATAATAATTCAGGTGTGACGTTGCAGTTACCTCAGAAAAATAATCTTGGGAATATCGGGTTTCAATTTAAGGAGATGAAAAATAGCGATTCCTTCCAAGGCATAATTCAAATGATTCAGCCTCGTTTATCAGAGGTGGTGACTCATTGTGTCGCCAAAAAAACACTCTTCGATGCTCATTCACTTTCAGAGCTTTGACTAATGTGAATGCGTCCGATTCATTTATCACCGAAATGGCGTCGGTAGCCCTCTCATTCGTCGCACGCTAAATTAATATTCCGAGAGAAATATGAAAAATTTACGGTAACCAACCATAAGGTAAAGCCAGTAACATTTCATAAATAATGCATTGTTTATTTATATCGCTAGATGAATAAGGAATGGCGAATCGCCAGATGAGATATCATATATCACCATAAGCCTTTGACTTTTTTACTATCCAATGAAACTTCGAGCACGCATACCTTGTACCTTTTACTAATTTAAAATACTACATAAATGAGTTAATATCACTCTTTAGGTTCACGTTCTATAAAATCTGCACTTAAAGCACTTCAATACTTGTTGATTTATTCCGCTGTTCACATAATCTCACCCATTGCTTTTGTCTTCCCAAATCTTTTTTCCTTTTGTATCCAAACGTTCAATTATTTTCTTTAACTATCCCTCTTCTCTCAATATTTGACCCACCTATTTCCTCTCCGCTCTTCTATTATTTCACTCGAAACCCTCTTTTATCTCACTGTTTTTCCACATTTCCTTTCCTTGTATATCTAGGAAACTTATTTTTCCCATCTTACATCATATATCGAAGGAAGCTCGTCTTTTAATGCCTTCCCTCCGTGTAATCCGCGCTTTACACTCACATAGCAATGCTCTTCAGATGATTTTTGTCAATATCTCTCATCATGACCTTTCGTTATCAGGTCATTTATACATAATTCATCACGTAGAATATTATTTCCTCTTATAGAGTTAAAAAAGTCAGTTAATATCTGAGTTGCGCATGACGAATTGGAATCGTTGTTCTTATGCTATTTAAGTCAAACCCAAAGAATAAAATTAATTTAATTACGCATAATATTTCCTTCTACCAAGAAAGGTTAGACATTTACTGGATAGTTTCACCTTTAAACAGGATATATTTCTTTTTCTTACTGTTGGTCCCCTCACTCAATTCCTCAAACACTTTAAAGTACATTTTCTGTGCTTCGAAACCTGATGTCATTTGGCATCTAAAGTCTCCCTCCGGGAATCGAACAAGAGACAACCTGAGGCGAACGCGTTGCCCACTTGGCTCTCCGGAGGTAGCTCTTCTATTAGCTACGTACACAGATCATGAGACTCATCATTCACATAGCGTAATATCATTTAATTATTCTTAGCATTTGAATTACAGTCACGATTTATAACAATTCACAAGACCTTCTCTCCGTGAAAATTCATAATTTTTGCTTAAACACAAAACCAACTATCTACTAACCTTATCTCTATTAATAATGACAGAAAAAGCTCACATTTTTAGTAATAGTAATTTCACTTTAAGATAGATGATTTTACTTTTTTAAGATGGATGGTTTCAATTCACTTATCTCAATCCTTCCTTAGGGTTACAAAAAATCAATAAGTAATTTTAAATCATTTCCAACAAAAGGAAATATCCTCTTAGGCGTCAAACTAATATATGATTTATTGTTGGGAAAATAGCGCGAGGAAAATTCCCTTGGACACACCTAGAATTAAGAGACAAAGGTTCTCCAAGGTTTGAAAAAAAATGATCAACATGAAATAAGACTCTCTCATTCTCTCATTTTTCGTTTAGGTTAAATGCAGCCTGAATTAATTTAAAAATGACTTACAATATGCTTTCATTAACATTCATTTCTGAGGAAGAGGCGTATTTTCCAGTGATAAGAATCCGCATGTAACTGAATTGGAAATGAGGGACTTTCTATCGAAAATCATCAAATGTAAGGCGTAACTCTCAAATCCTATTTTGAATCTCCTAAAATATTTCATTTCACTTTCATGCTTTATCGCTGACCGACTTTCCATTCTCTTGAGCGGGTTTACTCTAAATTCAAGGGTAAAAATCTTCTCTCTCGCTGTTTGTTTATACCCAGAAGGTCTAGGATTTTTGGCCCGCTATTTTGTTCCGGAGGAAATGGCTAGAACCCTTGAACGGAATCCCCGGGGTACTCGAGGGCCGTCCTGAGAAGAGCCTCTCGCACACCTCACCTACGGCTCTCTGCTGTGATACACGGAGAAGTGGAGGGTGCGACGCGAAAGGGCCTACGAAACAGATTCGCACAGTCACCCGGGACTCCGAAGCAAGTGGTACGCGGGGAGTTTCTTTAAATTGAATTCCACGGCTCTCTCAAAGAAGAATCTCTGACGGATGGATCCCTGGAGTCACACGGAGTGCACGAACCAAGGTTTGAGGAAGGCACGGGGGGAAATGTTGGAGGAAGAATGAGAGATGAAGGGAGTTAAAGCTGAAAATGAAGCATAGATTAAAGAAGAAGACCGCATGCAGACTGCTTCATATTTGCTTTAAAATAATGAGACTTCTATATAAGGTACCTTAACTCTGGTTTATTGTGTCAATACTTCGCAACCTTTTATTATTGGAATTGTATGTACCATAGTCTGTGAATGTTAGAGTACAACCGACACATGATACTCGCCAATTGTTTCATACTTCATAGTTTAATGAGCGGTAATGAAATTTATGTGTGTGGCTCCTTGATCCTAATATGAAATTTAGTGACGTTCTTTCGGTGCATTGGCATAAAGCATTAAATATGAGAATAGATAAATATTATATTCACGGAAGCTAAGAAAGAGTAATACATCTTCAAATCTTAATAGCTAAGACAATCACTTCGTGTTCAAGTTATTTCAATGTACCCGATACTGGAGCAGTCGATATAAATGAATTTACATTCAAGTCTGCAATTGAAAGTATCATAGCTCACGAATGCTCATTCTCAACTCTTTTATCATGCTTATTCAAATTTTGATTCTGCGGACATTTCTAGTTTCTCGGGCTTAATATTAGTTGAAGAACTATGTAATTCAGAAATCGGGAATGTAAAAGAACTAATCATAAAAGTTTGAACTGAATGGATTCCTAATGGATAAGAAGATTATAAATGGCTCTTTATGAGGATAGCAAGGCGATATTAGGAGCCATTTTCACGCTTTCGCTCTGCAATTGCTTACACAAACCGTTTCCTACGGTGATCTATGTCGCATTTTACTACGGTGGACCAAGCCTCATTCTCGATTCACCTCTTTACATATCCTCCAGCGAAGGGAATCCGTTCTCAGAATCTACATTTGTACATTCACAATCCGCTAATAGAATTGGAAATTGGCGAACGTGATTTCCACTAACAAGAGCTGTGGCAGGAACAAGCAGGATAGTTACGGGTAAATATCTCCCTAGCTTCCATCTCGTGAATTGTAGAACTCCAGAATTGATATCTGTTTACAATTTTTAATTAAATGCACGTGAAAAATTCAAAATTAACAGAAATTTAAAAATGTAAAAAAACTAAAAAGGAATTCTTTAAATAGGTTTGCAGGAGAACAAGACTTTCGACATTCAGAAAAGTTTCGATAAATAATAACGTTTAATTTTGTGGAACAAATAATAATTTATTTCGAATTATCGGATCCTCCATGATCTTGCTATGCCTGATTATTACAAATATCACAGAATCATTTTGAAGGAATCTAAGTGGGCTACTATATCGATTAAAAACAGTTTCATTTTGAGAGAAAAATTGGTTTAACGTTGCCGAAAACTCCTTTATAGAAAGTATTTTTACTAATATCACAGGAAAAATCACTTTTTAGGTCAAGTCAATCCTTAAAAAAATACTATATTTCCGTATCACATTTTGATGAAGACATCCTAACCGGAGGCAGAAATGAAAAAACGAAGAGATAACCCCAATCTATGGGACTAGAGTTTAGCATCTAATGGAATGACGTCTCATATTCAAATGAATGTTTTTAAATAATGACACAAAATAACAATGGATTTTAGAAAACTAGCCACTGTTGATATCTATAGTATATAGCTAAGATTTCCAGGTATATAGTAAGCCTGTCTGAAATATCGGTGAATTTATTGCTAAGTGCATATTTTCCATTTTCCTCTCAATTTTGGGAAATACTTTATCTATAATATTTTTCACCGTTTGAAGTATTCAAATCTTGCTTACTCATTCCGAAAAGAGCAGAGCAGCATAATTCCAAAATTAAAGCCACAGAGCCCAGGCAGAGGCCTCCTAACAAAACCACAAAGGCAGCATTCATCTGACGCAGGGAGAAAACTTTCGCTGTTTGTTCTTGTTTCATGTTAACGTTGGACCTCGAAGGGGCCTTGTAGTCGCTTGACCACTTTTCGATCAGGCCAGCCTCCGAAGCATACAAAGTCACCCTATGAAACTCTGGAATAAGAGCATTGGGTTTTCTGAAGAGAAAAACTTTCTGAAACGTCAACATACATCCACTCTGGACCACTTTGCTTCTCTTCTTCTTCCTATTGAGTTCGTAAAGAAGATTCGACCTCGAACCCGGTACTGCCCATCCGTCTTCGTGCAACAGGTCAACTTTGTCGTTTACCACCTTGTATCTACTGGTTAACGTCTTGGAGTTCCACGTATCCATGTTCCTGATGATTACCAGCAAAGCCTCTTTGCCTCCAATCCTCATATCGGACTGAAGGATCTCCGCCACATCTTTAGGCCAGGTTAGTTGCGAAGGGGCGGTCATAACGCCCACCAACTCCGACCGTATAGCCGTGGAAGCGACCAAACCCGCAGCACACACAGCGGGGAAAAGGATCCTGACAGGTGAGCGAATCGGTGGTCGTGTGAGAGTAACCCCAACGAATCCGGCAACCATCTCATAACAGCAGCGGCTGAAACTTCTCCTCTGACTGCTAAATTCGGCAGGAGTCCATTTGTATAGCAACCAACTTGTGAGACACGATATGAACACCATGACTACGATGACGGCCCAAATCTCAGATGTGGCTATGGAATCAATGAACGGCATGAGATCAAATTCTTTCAAATAAAAAGGTACTGCCCACGTTAGGCATCCGGAACTGTGCGTGAATCCGACATCGGCGACCGTCAACCTCTCAGGAGTTGCTAGAAAACTGGCCATTCCTATGTCTGCATCCCCAGCTACGATGTCGCCAACCACACCATCGAAAGATCCATTAGGGAGACATACCCCATGAGAATCACCCCGTAAAGGCAGTCGGAAATACGGGTGGAAATTCAGTACAGAAGCTACAGCAGCCAAGAGATTGCCTTCAATGCCTTTAACAGTTATATTACCTTCCGTGCTGTTGTGCACGATTGTACCAGGAGGGAAACTGAAAGTAGAGATTGTTAGAGCACATCCATTCAAGTTGCTGAGTTTCTTTGGTGGGAATACATCCTCTAGGTAATCATTTGGTAGCTTCCAAATACCGGCGAGGAGAGCTTTTCCAGGGTTTCTACCGCAGACTTCCCCTCCGGAGAAAGGATGCATTGAATAAACTG
Source organism: Pachydiplax longipennis (assembly GCA_036926295.1). Lineage (NCBI taxonomy): Eukaryota > Metazoa > Arthropoda > Insecta > Odonata > Libellulidae > Pachydiplax > Pachydiplax longipennis. The sequence continues at coordinate 16,950,510 of JAVFKF010000024.1, read as the reverse complement.
CTGCTGAAGCATTATGTGCAGGAACAATCAGGGCGGCGTTAGCTACGGAATGCTTCCATATTTCTAAGACCGCCTTGTCCAAAGTACTTGTGGAAGGTGGTGGTGATTGCGGTGTAAACACTGTTAGCAGGGGAACGTACTGGGACCATCGATTCTCTTGAGACAAACCCTGGAGAAGGGAACTTAAGCTCCCAAATCTTAAAGGAAACAACAAAATATGAGAGAACTTTTCTAGAGGCTTGGTATAGATCCCGGAACCATCACTTGAATAGATTCTGTCATTAGTTGGAGAATAAAACAGCAACATCACGGTGCAGTGAAGCGTGATTTGAAGCCTCTCCAGGAGCGCGAGCTCGATCTCGTTGTCTGGATCGTCCGTCACCAAGGCAACGAGGCGACAGTCTCGGAAGTATTTCTCCATCAGGTAGAAGAGGCAGCCAGTCATGGCTGCTGCAGTTTGCCCCGTTTTGTACGTCGGAAGGTTATTTTTCAGGCCGATTGAGGCGATTTCTCCTGTCGCGGGATTTTCCAAATCGCGCGTGAAGTATCGCGAGGCTGAATTTTCTCTAGGTTGAGTTATACGTCGATTTGTGTAGTTCGACAGTGCATACGTCTCGAGGGACTGCTTCAAGAGCCCGGCTGTGAACAGGAAACAGATGACGAACGAATTCTCCATAGCGCAAGTCGCAGTTCACGAACGATCCCTCGCGTGGAACTGACTGATGTCCCCTTCACGGGCTCGATAATGTCTGTCCCGTGTGTGTTGCGTGCCCCCGACAACTGCCTATTTATCTCTTCCATTTCCGTTTCTGTTTGCTTCCCTCCATGAGAGTGATTTATACTCGACCCTCATAACTTGCGTTACATGAGATAGGGAATTCTTTTCCGATATTCGCGCGAACTAGGTTGAAAAAGAGTTCTGAAGCTGCAAAATTGAAAGTAAACACGAACTATTGGTACAGCAAACCTCATTCAAAAGTAGCTTCCATCCATAAAAACTTTACGATAGCTATTTGAGGGTGAGATAGACAACGTTTGCCAATAGAAAATGAATTTCAATGAACTGTACAAAACGGTGGAATTGCCGCATTAGCATGTGAACTGATATATCTTTAGGTATGAAGGTAATGCAGTTATAGAAGTATCCGATCTCCTCCAGATTTACCAATTTATCTTCAGATCTATAAAGGCATGTGATAACTTGAATTTAACGGTGTTGAATATAGTGAACTATATAAAAATTAAGAAAAATGCGGTATGTTTTCATGAATTTTGGGTAATATTACATTTATGAATTTATACTCAATACATTCGAAAGCGATATTTTTAAAATTCATAAAATCAACATTAAGTTCCATTTGCATAACGTAGAATTCTATTTTGGTCTTCTTTGAATTTGCTAGCATCAACAAGAATATAGAAAATAAAACATTTGGAAGCACTTGTGAAATACCATGTATCTAACCATAAATTTTCGATTAATGATTAAGGAGAAGAGAAAAATATTTCATAAGAATTGAATGTTCAAAAATTTATTACAGGATGCTGGTTTATTGCTAATTTGATTTCCAGAGATGTGTTTGTGATTTTATGCAGCATAATTATAGTAATCATTAACTTTATTTGTGTCTTGGATGTATATTTTGTACGATTGAATAATTCTGAATGAAAGTATCTGTCTTCTAATTTGTATTACTGATGTGTTACTAATGCATTTTCGGTGATATTTTTCAATACCCTAAGACGTTGTCTCTCTCTATTTGCATCACAATAGTCCCAAATTGGATAACAAAGTACGTGTCTCCATTTTCTTATATTTTGAGGCAAGATTTAATTTTTCAATGAATATAAGAACGTATATATATGTATTGCTGATATGAAAAAAAGGTTATCCTTCGAGGATTTCGGAAGGTAATCAGGATTTGTACATAATTAAAAATTCACTTGAAAAGCAAAGCATCATCTGGAGCATTTTCTTCTCGTTATGCAAGAACAAAAGGAGCTGCGCAGCGTGCAGGAAAATCGTTTTATTCCGGACTAATTCACTCACGAGAGACTAAACAATAATATTTTAAATCGGCGTTTGGAGTGCATAGGATGCATGTTAGCGGGAATAAAAGAAGGGAGAACTATTATTTTCGCATTTTGCGGCGCAACATACGGCACTAGATGGTGATTACATTTCATTATGCATAGCCCGAAATGTGGCTTTGCCTCATGGGCCATTATTCGTGTTCTTCTTAACAATGGGGATTTTGGGGAGGAAGGGGTTTGTGGCGGAAAGGGCTGAGGTGGAGTAGGAGGAGGCTAATCTCTTCCTCGCTGACTAGGCGCTTCTCGTCGCTACGCCTGCGCACTGCAGCTCAAAAGGGTCCCTTTTAATGGATACTCAAAAAATACTGCGGTGAAAGAATGCACAACGGTTATGTCTATCTTCGGATAATGCACGGGTTAAATCTTGCTTAAACATGAGCTTAAAAGAGCAAAACAAGAATTTTCCTCAGGAATTTTATGCACGGTCCGAATGCTGGCGTGGTATTTATTTTTTGTAAAACTTTCGTTTCCCACTCCGCAAACTTGGTGGAGAAAAGGGTGAAAATTTATACCTTCTGTTCTAGTTATTAATTTAGTTACCAGTTGCGGCTGCACATCTATTCGCCCCTTTATTTCTTTCCGAGTACTAAGCGCCTCATTTAAAAACAGATATGCAAGAGCAAGAACTTCTTTTTGCAAGCAAGCAGAAATATGAAAATTCTAATTTAATAAAATTTCAATTAAGGTGCAAAAAATCCCTTCGGGCTAGTTATCTCAGCGTTGGTAAACTTTTTTTTCAGTGTACAGTTTTAATTAGAAATCTTCTTATGCCTAAATGATTACGTTATTTCTAGAAATAGAGAGTAGGGCGTAAGTATCTTCTGCGAATTTCAAAATAAGCACATCCAGTAATTATGCGAAATAATTTATGTAGGAATTATAATAAATTCAATACTAATATCCATATCATCTTTGGTATTTTTTCGATCATGAAGATTTTGAATTAAATGATACGCACATTTTTCAGTGTTTCAGATAATTTTTTTCGCGTTCGTATTATCATGTTACATATTTTATATTTCGTTTTCGTAATATATACCATCGCATTCACATGCATTTTTTAAGTTTTCCGAAAACATTTCTAAATGTGTTTCATATCAAGTTTACACTGATTATCACATGATACTGTGTACATTATCACATGAACTGACTGTTTTCAGAGCGATTTTCGTTAGAGAAGAAAAATTCAAATTAATGTACGATCAGGGATTTCTTTCCAAGGAAGAATGGATTTCCAGAATTACAATCGCAAATAACTGTAATTTTTGCGAATATGAAAAAAGAATCATTTTATATAAAAGCTCAGTTTTTGTAAAAGGAAGTATTTCCTAATTTTGTGAAAGCTATGGAATTCTCTTTAAAACTGTTTCTCTTAGTTTATTCCGTAATTGGAGCGGAACTAGAAGAGCTACTATCTCGGATAAACAAAAAAGGGTTCGCAAAATCTCTACGTGGAGAAATTAAGTTTACAGACGCGCTCGACTCAAAAAAATTACTTATACATACACATTTTCAGTCCGAAAGCTACCTGTGTGCATGCTCTACTCGATTTCTTCGTGTATCTTTGGTCTCTTTGTGAATAAATCCTACTCTCGGATGATTAATGCCGATACCCTAATTCAGCGGCTCAAGTCAAATTTTAGAATTTCATCATACTCTTGTTATTACCTCCAACTATTATGAACTCATTTTACATTCATGTTTATCTTGAAAATGCGTTTTAGGCTATAAGCAATAGAATTCGGTTGGGTGTTTGCAAATATCGTTGTAGTTTTGATAGTGTATATGCAAGCTTTGATTTTAGATCATGAAATTTTCCCCACTGTGTTTAAATATTGGTTTTCTTGAAAATATGTTTATGTAAAATGGAGTTAACATTAAATCTATTCTAAAAATCAATAAACTGAGAACAATAATAAGGTAACGCGTCATAAAATCGTACCTTATGGACCATACACTCCATCCAATCCTTTAAAGGATATTTCAACATTAGTCTCACTTGGATTATGTTAAAATATCCTTCAATTAATTCTTTCGTCCTAGAAATCCGTCATTTACAAAGTAAGTTTTGCTTGTTTGCCTTCGGTTTCTTAAGTTACTTCATTTTTTTAAATATAGTTAAGGTTTTAATTTACTTACTATTTAATTTTCCTAATAATTTGCTAGATTGAGGTTACAATCACAAACAATTTTACTTTGCATATTATTATACGGTAAATCACGGTCATATTGGAGTGAGGATAGAAGTACAAGTTAGAAGTAAAACTAATTGCATGCTTGTGTTGATATTCACGATCTGGGACTCCATGGAGCAGCAGCATCTTACCTGGTGCCAACTAAGGATCGATTACCTCTCCGCACTAGAACTCTCCTTTGATGTGCAAAATCATTACATGTCACGATCAGTTAATGAGGTTGTATATTCTTTCTACGACCATGCAGCGTCACCTTGCTTCACTTTATACCCATCTCTTAAAGAGCCATTGAAAATTGACTGTATTACAATACGATATTTAGACATTATCGGGGGCACATACAAGTTTTGTCAGAAGTGAAGTGTGTGTTCCGGACCAAAGAGAAAACATGTCTGCCATCTATAGGAAAAGAGCATTCGTTTCCATGCACTAAATAACACAAACATTGAAACAAAGTACTAAAGGAATTAACTCAGTTTTTATGCAAAACAATACTTATGTCACACCAGAAACCACCTCTACCTCATCCTCTTCGACGTAAAACCGTAAAAACCCCGCCCTAGGTCTCCCTCGAGTTCGATTCCCGGTTGGAGCCCATATGTGCAAAATGACCTCAGGTGTCGGAGCACTTTTATAATTAATTCCTACTCTATTATTAATTATTGCTACTCTACTATTACTACTAATTGGATAGTATCGAAACACTTGATTCGCGGAAGTTCGGTAATCCTAGACTTTCCGTTGTTCTCGCACCCTGGTCTCGAAGTAGATCCGAATGCCGACAAATACATTTTAAAACTTCTGAATGAATTCCCATCTTCTGTAACTTTTCACTTCCCGACAAACTTTAGACACTCTCCTTCGGAAAATATTAAATAATTTTGAATTAAACTAGAGAGTTGCGGATATCCATGAGAGTGGATTTTGAAGTCACCTTGCACACTCCACCCCCTGAAGAGGGCGTATTACCGCAACAGATAATTAATCTACTCTTTTACCTTCTCTAATGCTATGTGGAAAGAATGAACAAAATTAATTCTCTGTTAACTGTTTTAGCCATTCCTTTTAACTCTATGGAGATATAGTTTACTGGTTTTACAATGTCATCTTCGCCTAGTCCTGAATGGATGAGTTTTTCGAAAAGCTGAGGTCTGTAATGTGATATTCTTATCCAAATTTCATGATAAGGATTTTATTATAATATAATTTTATAATAAATATATAAATCCGTAACGCTACTGTCGAAGCTGACCATCGAGAACTGAACTCCATTAAGAAACGAGGATTGATCACCTTCATTAGAACTATTTTTAGGGGGTAGATTTGGAGAAAATACGCCATAGGTTAAACTTCGTTGATGACAATGTACCGTCTCCTAAAATACCAACAATTTAAGTACATGATACCGAGTAAAAGAGCCTCTAATTCTTCAAAATATTTTCCCTTACTAAGGATTGTTGCTGTAACGAACACATGAATTAGAGGATTTTTTCGTTCTATTTGGCTAATTATGTTTGGTGTATATGCAATGTGTGCCTTACAAAATACAAAACCTGCAGAAAATTGGAATGTAGGCCGTTCGAAGTGGAAAGATGAAGTACAATTCCGAAAATTATCGATGAAAGTGCGTTTGTACCTGTTATTTATTCAAATGTTATACACCACTGGTAAGTGATAGGAATTTCATTAATTTTTCAAGAAATTTATTTATTTAAACGTTTTTAGTTCGGTTGTTAGTTTACATCACTCTATTTCTCTCATAGAAAATAATGTAAATTTATTCTACGAATTTCATATATCTTGGGCGCCTTGCGTTGTTTATCGTGCGTTTGAGCATTGACTCAACGGGTACACAATTGTAGAGTTCGCGGTAATAACAATTATTAACTTAGCAGAGCTTTCTCATAAGCAAAATCCTCTGGTTTACGGCTTGGAAGTCATCCAGAATCCTCAAGAAGTAGAATTGCAGATGTGGCTAAGGAAGATAAACAGTCGCGAATCACGAAATAAATGAATTTGTTTGTTGTCTCACCGAGGGAAACCTTGAAAACCGTTTCCACCTAATTTAAGCTAGTCATTAAACAGTCCGCCTCTAAATCAGGTCGTGTTTGCAATTCCTAGGAATTCCAACGCCCGATTTCCCAGGATGGAGCCCAGAGTGATTATTTACATTCGAATTTCTAATAAAAGTACAATATTTTTACTGTAAAAGAATAAACTAACTTGGCTAAATATGTGTTTCGTCAGATCTAGCAGTAAGTATGAAGATACCTTCGATTAAAACGCACTTTTAGTTTTAAGACGTGGCTGACATTGTTTTTCTCAAGGATAGAAGATGCAGTAATTTATTTCTATAGAGAGTAGCACGTAATATTTTTTATCCCGTCACTTCTGTCAACTTTATCTATAAATGTTGAGTTTTTAGGGCAATCTTTTTTATATTTTTCTCGCGTAAATATGATGTGGTCAAGCTAAAATTTGTAAAATGGATCCATGCAAAAAAATTGTAATTTTCACAGACGATGAATTTGTAACGATTAGTTTCGTTTATAATTAAACATCTTCAGGCCATTTTATATTGGAGTTGTTTAGTTCATAAAGGAAGGAGAGAGGGGGAAGAAGGTGTAGGGTTTTTAGGGGAGGAGGGGTTAACTGAATAGAATAGAGAGTAAGAAAGTGGGAGGCGAAGGGTAATTGAATAGCTATTCGCCGGTGAGGTATTGGGTACCTTTGATCTTCATCTTTCCAACTCCAATATGTGTAATATATGTAATGTATGTATTTTGCTTATTTATGTTCACTAGAATTTCACTATTAATGGATTTTAATATTATATTTATTTTAAAGTCAATTGTTTACTTTCTTTAAAGTATTTTCACCATTGATTTCTGTTCTTAAACTTGATTTTACAGATTCAAGTGGGCTGAGATATTTGAGAACTCAGATATCTAAAAACAAAATGTATTCATTACGAAAAACATTTGCCCTTTTCGTAGTTTTTTGTTTGATAAATACCGCCATTATAGGTGTAAAGAGAATAAGTGCACGACAGAAGACATATTTTTTTAAGAATTTTCCGCAACAAAACCAGCAATCATTTAGAAATACTTCGCTCGGTAAAGAGGAAATATGTATTGCTCGCGGTAAACTTTAATGAATCGTTTTATTTGTTTTTGATGTTTGTAACTGATGCTATCAAAAAGCTCTATGATATTAACCTTTAAAAGTTTTCTCCACTCTCACTTAACGATGTTCTAATTATCCTTTTCCATTTGCTACCAAATGTGCGGCGAAAAAGCGAGAATTCAGGATAAAGGATTATTTCTTTAACAGAGGCTATTGAATCAAATCTCTCTCAAATTTCTGCATAGTAAAGGTTTCCGAAGCTGGAATAATACTTCCCTAAAAAAATTCCACTTGAAATGGTTTTCTATTCCATGAAATTCGCGTTTTGCTGAGCTCTGTGCAAACGCAGCTCATCAAAGGGCGACGCTTTGACACCACGGTAATTAGTAGTAAATTTTTATCATTAAAGTTTCAAATAAACAAACAGGAATAGCTTCTATTCGTGCAACGTAATGAATAGTTTTCATTAGAAGTATCAATCCCAAATACGTTGCTAAATAAATAGACTAGCTACTGTAAGGTTGCCGTCATCATATCAAAGGACTGGGGCCACTTTGAACTGATTATGTCTAGAATAAGAGCGACCAAATGAGAAGGTATTGACTAAATTATTCAGTGTCATGTTTTATTAGTAAGTTACTTAGGTATATTTTGGTTCATTCTTTAATTGATTTTGGGAAAAATTTTATGCACAAGGCGGTAATTTCCATTAAGACGGATAAATAAAACTTTCCGCGTTCTAAATAAGGATGTAATGTTCATTTATCACTTCGGAGAAAAACAGATCATAATTTTGCTTCTCTTTACTACCCTGGAACACTCAATAGATCGTATTTTTAGACTCTAAATATAGAATGACTGAATAATTGAGTGGGTCTCGCAAAGAAAATTTTGAGGTTTTTCTAACGCAACTTTAACTCGGTAATAATGTTTCGAGCTCCATTCATCTTGCATCTCGCAGCTTAGAAATCAACCGCTTCTTTCCGCTCGGCCCCTTCTTGATTAAAAAACGCTCATACCCTAATTAGTCATTCTCAACGTAATCTTCGTGATTAGCATCCGCTGTACACTCTCTGCGACTCACTCTTTGGTTTAAATCCTTTTTCCTTTCCCATCTCCTTCCTCATTTCTGGTCCCTTATCCAACCCACCGCATTTCCGCTCCCCTTCTTTCTTCCTCTTAATTCTCTCAAAACCTTTTATCCCAAGTTGGGCACAAAAAGGTTAAGTAGTTTCCAGATGTCTCCTCGAATCTGCCGCAACCAAATGTCTGAGGTCTCCTTTTGTTCCTTGAATCAACTCCGTCCACCTCAGTTACTTCCTCCCGCTTATTAGAATCATCGGCTTTCATTGATCTACGATCTTAGAGACTCAGTTAATTATTCAAAAATGTGTACGTGTCCTGAGGGCTTCGATAGAGATGGCTGAAAGGTTTACAAGTACTCAGGTCTCAAATACAAAATTGAAGCTATTTGGTTTCGAAAGAAGTTAACCACTTACATTTCATGTTCCACTCAAAGAAAATGGTCTTACTACTCTTTTCTATTTTCCTTTATTTAGATTATCCCTTGCAAAACATTTTCTACACTATGATCTCCTTAACTTTCCGAGCTCTCTACACAGACCCTTTCAGAATTTCATGTGAGTCATTCTTATAGAACGGTAGCATCAATATTCATGTGAATAATCACTCATATAAATATGTTTTAACTGAGATAGTATTCTTTAAACATTTCATCCATTTAAGTATTTTTGATTTGTTTAAAGTTTATACATATCTACTGTGAACAAGGAATCAAATAAAAGAATTTATTAATTTTCCAAAATATTGGAAACATCACTAAGGCTCTTATTTGTAGTTTTCCCAAGTAATGGCTTTTCACTAAGTCTCGCCTTCGCATTGATTAAACTACCGTATATTTGTCATTTAATGTTGTTTTGAATTAACTCTAAAATATTTGCATGCCTGTATGTGAATCTGTTAAATATATAAATAATCATCCGAACTTACTTTAAGGTGAAATGTAAAATTTTGTCGTCAGTGTAAAATACTGAGGGGATATTAAGACAAAGATAAGGGAGAAACATTGCATAACCTTCCACTTTCCCGTAGAATGGAAACTAATGTCGAAATGGTACAGATTTGTTATAAACGTTTTATACCATTGTCATCGAGATTCAAGTATTGACATTTTATTTTTGTTTTTCTATATTTCGATGAATGCGTATCTTGTTGGTCTGTTATTTGTTCATTACTGCTGTTTTTTGTACTATAAATGCTGTTTACGAGCACCGAAGGGAGAACCTGACCCAACGACCATCCCTAGCTATGCCATTGCTCCTCATTTGCAAGGATTTTATATATTAGAACAATATCATTGCCCCAAAGAATATATGAATAATGAAAAGACATTAGCGAAATTCGTCTGTGTTTAATTAGTTTTTACACAAATGCCCAGGAGAATATAATTGCTACTGAATTATCTTAACTTATAAAAGCAGCTGAATTAACGAGTCATAAAAATAGTCTTCCATAAACACGAGCCGGAGGCGAGAAACATAACGACTCCTCAGCAAAGCAACTAACATTGTGCTAATGCTTACCTCAACGAAACACGTGAAGGCAGCCGCTTAAATGTGTGCCAAGGTCAGAGATAATTCTCTCCGGCACTCTCTTTTAGGGACCCTTTGTGTGTCTTGGTTCCTCTCCAACATTTTATTTCTCGCCGACTTGTTCTCCTCGCATCTCTTTCTTCCCTTTTTACATTTTACTCACTTCCCTTCCCTCGAATTCTTTTCAAGCCCTATTCCTCTTTATCCACTTCCTTTTCCCGTACTTATTCACCGTTTAATCATCGTTACCTCCGTCACAAACACGTCCTCTCTGACGGCCGTAATTAATACATTTCCCGCCTGACCGAAAAGTTGGCGCGATATTAATTCATTTCTTAATAGGATTCACATAGTGGTATTATATGCGGACACTTTGAGCTTAATTTGAATGATCTCAGAATACACTGTTGCGAGATACTGTATTAGGAAAGGCAGGCATTTAATTAATCGGCACAAGGGAATGAAGAGTTTGCAACCAAATAAAAATATACACCGAAAAAATATGACCGCAGGATTTCCTTAGAACTCTGTATGTAGGAAGGTACGATGATGCGACAAATACGTTTCAATCGAAATGTAACATCATTGATGGTGCATTTTTCCTCTTTAAATTTGATTGATTCTTGTCCATTATTGTTATTATATTCTCTTATTTTTATGAATATATTTCAGTAAATTTTTATCGAAATATTCGCTCCATTTGCTCTTATATATCCGCAAACATTATTATGAAACAATTTACTAAATAAAAAGAATTGAAAAAATATTAAAAATAAGTTGAGATGGACATATGTTAATTAGTTTTTATTTTTTTTCGATTAAAAATAAACGAATGCCAAAAAATGAAGTGTTTATTTACACGCTTTCCTCTTCGATTAAAAGGAAGAAATAGCTGCTTTGGTTTTTCTTATAGATTGCCTCTCTTACCATCGACAGATTGCCTCAACATAACCGTCGTTTTTTTTAACTACTGATGTGTTCGGTCGCCTCCAGTATTTTTCCATTTTCCGTCTCATCTTTTGCTTCTAAAGATAACCTTAGTAGAGTCTCTTTCGCAATTGTTGGCATCTCTTCCCCGACGGGGGATTTTCCTACACATGTCACCGCTACCAACTGCTTCCCGTACTTCCCACTTTGCTGTACGTGTGAAAAAGAACGTGGTTTTGTGTCTCCCTTTAAAAGTTACCGCCGCCCAAGAAGTCGTACTGGATCCCTCATTGTCAATGGGAACTTGTACGGCCGCACTATGCCAATTCTCCTCATCACAATGTAGTCCATTGATACATCACCTCGAATAACATCCAGCCCTCGGCGACATGCGTTCCGGGAAGACGCGTTGGAATAAGTTTCCACTCTGTGATTGAGCGGAAGCCTTTTCACCAAGTTGAGACGATGATAAGTAAAGAGAGGATGGTGAAAGGTCCTGTTATTGTGTCGACCACGTTTATTTTTGCTACAGGAAAATCCAGGGAGCGATGTTACCAAAGCATGTTATTTTTCGGTGAATCCTACTCCAAAGTGAGGCGTCGGATTCTGTTTATATATAACATATAGTTCACTTAACTATTGGGGTGCCTATATTAATCACAGTTGCTGTGAGCGTATAATCAGCAATTTTAAAAGTCGTTTTGAGAACGGAAATAAGAATTTTCGAGAGGATAAGCCGTTAAGTGTATTGCTGCAATGCGAACGAGCGTCATGAATAAACAGGAAAAGAAGATGATTAGGTGATCCTCTCGCGAGGAAAGCTTCAATAAATAAAATAACTGTGTACTTACATTTCTTACTTCGAAGATGGCAAAAAATTTGCAGGTCAATTCCTTTCATTGACTTTTCGTATCAAATATACGACTGAAATTCTATGTTAATATGAGCGCAAATGCGAATTTCATTGAAATGGTTAACATTCGAACAAGGAACACAATGAATGACATATAAGTCGATTCGGAATGTTTTTAAATGGAGTATTTAAATATCACATAGCATAACGTTTAGCTAAAAATTATGGAAGACGACCTAAACAATGTCTTCGGTTTTCAAGGAGACAGTATTTGAGTGAAAGTCATTATTATCACCTTTGTAACTTCCAGCAGAAATATATGTTTGACGAGAGTTGAGATATAAGGATTTTAAAAATTTTCTTTGTTAGTATACTTAGTTCCGAACTCGGAACACGATTATTTCAAATTTAATATTCTATCTTAAGTTTTCGCGCGAATCCGTTTCGAAAGGAACGTTCATTGATGAGAATAAAATCACTATGGATTTCTCTTTCTTATCGCGAATGACAGCCGATGATCCACCCATCTTTTAAGTTATATAGAATTTATCATAGAAAAGGTTACTGCAAAGTATAGAGGAGACATTTATATCCATATCCATAGCATGGAGGATCATCCGATTCGTCGGAAGTCGTACTTAAGCTACTATTACCCAAGTTGTACCATCTTTTGTAATAGTAATTAGTCTGTTTGATTTGAGTGCTTTGGTACGAGTTCTTCAGGCCTTATCGTTATCGACTGAATCTTTTATCATTGTTAAGAAGAACTTAAATTAATTTTCCAAGAGATATAATGCTTTCCTATGTGTTGGATTCAAAGGTGCGCGCTGTTTGTATTACTTGTGTATTTGACCGTTGATGGCGCTGTTAATTTTTTGTGTACGGAGGTAGTCGTAATTATTACCGGTGAGAGTCACTCCCTCATGAATCTCCTTTGAGTTTACTTGTTTCTACAATATCCAATGAGAATATATCTCATCACATCGAAACGTACTCGTCATTTTGCAGCTTCCACTTCCTTAACCCTACACTAAATTAACATTTTCTAAAATTTCTGGGATCGAACTCATTGTATTTTGGAGTCGGGTTGGTAGAATAACTAGATTTATGATATTGAGGAATAAATTGCCAATGAAGGAATCCATTGTAGGTAAACTTAACACTCACAAATGATTATTATAAATAGAAACGATGGATAATTATTTCATTGAACGGGTAAATTGGAAACCCTAATTGTCAATAGCCCTACTATTCTGTAATCTGTAGCAGAACAGGAGGCTAATTATCTCTATGAGATTTTCTCTATAATTTTACAAACCAGGTGTGGAAACCAAGGAAATAAATAATCTGAATCCACAGATCTATTTTTTATTATAAATGTAAGGTTACTATAACTGAAAATTGAGATAGAATTACGCTGAATGTGCTTTAATTACACATTTGAAAAGCTCATCGCTTGCGTGTAGAGTAGTGTTGATGCAACAGGATTCATTTTTCATCGTCCATTATCAACTTCATCTGAGTATCGATAAAACAAAAGTGTCATGGAGAGCGCTGCTCCAGATAATAATGAATAGCGTCGAGCGATATTATCAGCAACTAGTGAAGCATAAAAAAATAACGTTTATTTTCCGAAATGCTCTCTCTTGTTGAAGTTATCGTGTAGCTTCCAGAGAAAATGATCACGAAGTAATTTTCTTAGCTTCGCGCGCCCCTTTTTCTGGAAAAACTTCTTTTTTCGAACTTTTGAAGGGCAATTTCCTAGGTGGCGGAAATTACAACCCCGGTAATTTACTGCCTGGTGCATTAGGTTAATACCACAGCACCGATGTGGTTTACGAGGCGCCATCAGGTTGTTAATCTTGTAAGGAAAAGAAGCCAGGAGGAGTCATAAAAAAGGGAGAATTTCTTCTGTAATTCAGAGCGGAAATGAAAAACAAGGTTGCGTTGATTACTCCTCGGAAAACCTCATTTAATAATAATATTCATCCTCTTTTGTTTTCAAAAGCATATTTCTCGGAAAATTAGCTCATATTGTGTTCAAAAGTATACGTATTTCTCCAAATAAAAATGTAATGGGGAGAAAAATGATATTGGTTGGAACAAAAAGAGGCTTCGATGGGCAGAATGAAATAATGCAAAAGATGTTAATTGGATCAATTAATAATAGATATATCAGAGATGGAATAATATCTCCTAAAATGAAATAATATCTCCTATTCCCAAGGAGGTTACCGTCGTGAAAATAATTTCTCCTCAACAAGAGATGATATCGTCGTAGTTTTATGTATATATGTATTTTCATTTATGATTCTTGAACTTTCTCTATAAAATAATTCATCTAAGGAATCGTTAAATTATAAAAAGCGCTAATTGTCTTTGTAGAAGAATATATAATCCTATATTATGAGATTTCATGCGAGCAAACTAAAGATTTATTATACACTGAATCCTTCTCAACCGATTGCAAGTAGAAAATGTGGAATGATGAATAGAATTTCATCCCTCGAAGGGCTTATACATTTGAAATCATTGAAAATATATGAAAAAACAGGCATGAAAAATAACAGATTAAATGAGGAAAAAAGCAAAAAATATTTTCATTACACGTGCAGTCGTTCTTCTGTATCAGTCTATAAATTTTCTTTCATCAGTTTATTTTTCTTTCGGTTGGATAGTTATAGCTTTTAGCTAATTAAGATTGTTTTTCCCTTTGAACTCACCTCATCACGGAGTTTCTAGACAAAGTATGTATGTCACAGCCCTTAGAATTCTTTAAAAGGTTCGTGATTAGAAAGTGGAGCATTTCAAAGTTCTTTACTTCGAAAATGCACAGCCAAATTCTTTTATTTGGATTCTTCAGGAAAGGATTTGACTGTGTATTCCCGCTTTTCTGATTTGTTAGGTAAAAAGGTAAGTTCTTCATAGTAAAATGAGGTTGTAAAGAAGAAATAGGAGCAAAAAAAGCTGATTAATTTCTGTCGGATTCGATTTTGGCACTTGAGCAGCAAATTTACATTTCCCTTAAAATTTCATTCCTTAGATTTTCACATAAAGTGTTTTCTACATAATTTTTGAACGCTTGGTCGTGACGGAAACCTCCGTAATTTTAACCAGTTATCTATTGAATAATTCAATATTTCATTTTAAAATACCTATAAGTTAACCTTTCTGTTACCCTTAATGCATGATTCTCTTTTTCAAAATAAGTATCTTTAGGTTGAAGAATTATATACCGTCTTTATGACTTTTACTATGAAATGTGCACCCTGAAAATGCTTTAAAATTGCCTTAGTTTAAACTCTCTTTGATATGTAACAATACTTTCATAATTCGAAATTATAATTCGAATAATTTCGAAATCCTTAAAATACTTCATCGTGGAATCTCTTTTCACATTCTTCCGTCGAAGGATGTGAAGGCTATTATTCCTTTGTCTTATACCGTTCATATTGCGTGCTGCACATCGCCACCGTCTTGTTTATGACCGAATATCTAGAAGGACGAGCACGAGCGCCACATGGCCGAATTTCTGTTTAAAGAGAATAATGCTTTAAGGGGAGCGGCGACACTGTAATAGACCTATAAACAAGAAAGATGTACCAGTTGCTGATGTAGTAATAGCATTTGCTTCTGCCGTCGATAACAAGCATTTGAAATTTATTTAGAGTAAAGTTGTAATGAATAAAAAACACGGTTCATCTAAAAATGCTCTTGGAGAAAAAGTTTGTCAGGCGGATATTAAAGAATTTAGAACCTCGCTATTTTATTTCCAAAGAGACTTTATAATAATCCAAACTTTTAAAAGTTCTATCCAAACAGTATTATGGAATTGTAGTTGATAAGCGTTTCACTAAAACACACGCAAAAATTGAGATAATTATTTTCCTATCTGAAAAGGAGACTATCAATCGCTTCTCTTACTTTTCATCATAAAAAATTTTCATTGTTTACGTACTTCTTAAAAAGAGACCGTTAAGTTCATTTCCCCTATCTGAGACTCTCAAAATTATTCATACCAACATTTCTTACTCATACTCCCATTTTGAAGGCTTCGACAAAAAATGCAACAAGCATCATAAACTACCAAAGGATTAGAAAACTCGATGATTTCTTTTATCTTTTCCTGTAAAGGAACTCCAGCTCGATTCTTAGCGTAAATCCGAATTTCTGAATGGCGAAACTTCATATGGGGAGTCGAGACTAAAAGTGTATGTGCTCGAAAGAAATTCATCGAAAAGTAACTGCAGTCTCAACTCGCGGAATTATATTTTGCCCTTTGCGTGAAAATCTCGGGACAGAGACGTGACGACGACACATGTCACGTTGATACCGGACAAAAGAGTGCGATATACAGAGACGAATTTTGTGACACTTCAGGAATCATAGCGACGTGATAGTTGATGTGAAAGGGAGGATCCGGTCCTTTCGGAGAAAATGAAGACAGTGTTTTCAAAGGCAGGTTTGTTATAAGGATCTGAAGAGAATGATTAAATGTGAGAGCAGCCTTAATTCAGCAGCCATTTTGCGGACCGTCTGCATTCGTGCGCGACTTCTTTCCAGACTTGAAACGATCCGCCCCACAGACGAGTTTCAACGTTCCGAGAAGTCTTTTCGCGTGACGTGAAATACGAAAAATCAGAGATTCGAAAAGAGGAACTCCTTCTAAAGAAGACGGCACTTGCTAACGCGGAATGCCAAGCAATCTAAGCGAAAGGGAAAATAAAGAAATAACCTCTTCAGGGTTTATTCTTTTGGGATCTCTTCAATCGAAAGTTACCTTAACGACAAATTATCTACCGGGTGTAAATATTTCTGATTTAATATGTTGTTATCTGTGAAAATTTATAGGGAGGCAGCGTTGCACGCTAACGCTCTCCTAAGGAAGAAAATTTCTTTGAGCTATTCCCTCAGAATATTTTCTTTTTCTAAATTTGAAATTACCTCGATATTTAATATTTCAATAATTTTTTGTATAGCATGTGACTTGGGAAACAAGATATATACAAGATATATGTAAGAAAACATTCTTTTGATAGTGACTATAGCATGATAATGAGCTTCGGAAAAATAATAATTAGCGTGCTTCATTTTAATAACTACTGTGTAAAGCGCAACAAATTCATCCACAGCATCTCTTTCAATGGACAAATGATGGAGGAAATAAAACTTTTCAACTCGTCTTTTTCAAACGCATTTCAATGGTGTTTCATTTCCCGCGGTGTATCCAAATTCCGTCATACATGGTGCACCATCACATTTCAATTACCAATTTTTCCTTTAGATAAGTGACTCCTTTCAACGAGAGAACGATGTTATTACGATCAACTTCTCAGAGATTCAATTTTTAAATATAAATTAGAAGTATACTATAACTACTTCCTTAGATTATCTGAATATTTTCTTTTCAAAAAGACTTTTTACTTAGCTGCGCGAGAACGGGTGTTTAATTCCATTATTCCTTAAAGTACTGGATAGTGCGTAACATAGGCAATACTATAGGTTGGACTAGGGTATTCTGAAACAATTGCGATTCAATTGACTGGATGGTTTCATGTACCAGAACCGAGGGAGGAGGGCAATTAATTCGTTTTGCTTCTCTACAGACTTCTGATGAAAGTCTTGTGAAATACAGATTGTGTACAATGCTGTGTGCGTAGAACATAGGAATGATTTATTGTTCTCATATTCAAAACGTTAATATTTCTATTGGCCCTCACTGACGCAATTTCAGAGAAAGCATCGGGCAGTTGGTCTGTGAGGATTTCGCTATCTTGGAGGTTTTGGAAGTTAACCATCGATATGTTGTAATATCTTTCAACCTTATAAATTAGTAAACGTATTATGTGATATCTCGTTAATCTTGGCCATTAATGATCGAATAATTTTATACTAACCGAAAATAATTTTGGAAACGAAACATTTTCGCATTTTTATCAGAGTCTGCTGTTATTTCTACGTAAATTTCAGAGGAATGAAAAATCTTTGGCAGCACTGACTGACATTGTGACAGCACTTTGGTTCATCGACACTGACTACACTCCAGTTTCAATAGCAAAATATTATATATAATCTATGCAGAATATTTAATGTCTTTAAATATAGAAATCAAGGTGGCATTATTAAACTCAATTTTCATTTTAATACGAATTCGTAATATTTTCAAATGATTGCCCAATTGAGGCTTATTGAATGCTTTATGATGAAACACAATGAGATATCACTAGTGCGATTAAAGTGAAATATAATTAGCATGTAGAGATGAAGCATTGATCATCCAACTTCATTAATACGAATTCAGAGAATAAGGGTATTGAGTAACGTTGCACTTAAAGGGGTTTCCTCATTGGTATATACTGGAATCAAGTTACAGTCTCCAATTATTTTACAACGAGTTTCTATGTTTGTGAAGCCCTTCTCGAGAAGGGAAAAACATCACACTGTGAGAAATTAAACGCTTTATGCATATTTTCGATGGTATGGCTTCATTAACATTCAGCATCCTTATCACGTTTACTTCCTCATATTTCAGGAGTGGATGTATAGTAGATACTTGTCAGCGGGGGAGGGTCGCGGATATATAATTTCTAAGTAACTTTCAAATACAATTTAGATGTAATAAATGCAGTAAAGGTATAATGGTCGTATACGCAATTGATAATCGTATTTAATTTCAAAGTTCTTGTCACACAATAGGCAAATAAACAGAACTAAAAAGGCATCAAGAGGTACAGTTGACTCTTCACCCCTTCCCTATTTGAACCGCCTATGTCATATATGTCGTGATATGGATTTTCTCTAATCTGTTATATTGCGCCATATCCATAACGAAAAAGAAAACTTGTAGAACGTTGTAAAAACATACCCGAGGTCATTGCTTCAGTTATTGAAGTCACCATAGATTTTTGTTGGTATTCTTTCGGATGCTAATCCAAAGGAAATCTCTTGAAAATTGGCTAAGAAAACATAACTAGCTTTTCTCATCACATAACTAGCGAAAACATCAAAAGTTGGTAGGCATGAGAGGCTAAAAGTTGTTAGAATATTATTTCAGCGTTCAGCGAGAAATATTGCTGAGATAATAACAGAAAAGATACATTTGTTGGAATTTCGCTCAAAATTAAGACGGAAGCCGTATTTTAAGTCTGTTTCTAAGAAATCGAATCATATAATAAACAAGGTCGGCGAAAAGGGGTAAACTTGAGCTGGAGATTTGAGAAAAAAACGAGCTTTGGAAAGATTTATCTGCTTTAGACTGCTATGAATATTTTAAAAAATAATGAAATTATAGTATTCGATATTTGATCTCGCCACTCCATGAAATACGATAAGCTGTAATTATAAAAATTGTCTTTAATATTGAAATTGAAAGATAAAGCATTTGCGGAGGAAGTTAAGAAGGCGAAAGAATGAACCGGATGAAGATAAGCTGGACTCGTCCATTCCTAATTTTAAGAGGTTATAATAAGAGTAATCTTGAAGCTTTACAGTTTTATGGAACGGAGGATAATAACACCAATTGACTCATCAAGAGCATCGCACCTTCCCGTACAAAATAGATACGTTTGTATCTCAAATGCGGAGGAATGCCATTAATACCGGAGGTTATTGGGAAACCGAAGAGAAAGTGGAGCAAGAATCCATTCTTCTACATCATAATTGACTCTTTCCCCAATCCTTAGTCACTAATACCCGTTTCGGGCACTGTCTATGGAACCCTTTTCGGAGTGGATTTAAGGCATAAGGGAGTGCCTAGGAAGGCCCCTTATCCTTTGTTCTCCTCGGTCCCGAGTTCCAATACCGTTCCTCCATTCCCGACTCAGGCTTATCTGCCTCCGCACCGAACCTCGCTTCAGAATAACAGGCCGTTATATTGACCCCGACGTCGTCCTTTGTTACGCGGGAAAGATAAACCGAAACCCAACGTTGTCTCTGGAAGTTGCCCTCCTTCAGCGTTTGGACATTAATTTTTAGCACAGTCCGTAAACTTATATGTTGCTTGTGGGGAAAACCTGTAACTTTCAGTGATCAAGAGCAGATTACTTCGCTCGGTGATCTGCTTTTGTTCCCAACGGAGCGAATTATTGCGGCTGAGGTAAGTGAGTTTACAATAGATAAGCATCAAACGGGGATGCGGGCGACAGACATCCTCGCCATGAAATTGGATTGAAATGGAAAGCTTCGGGGGTCGTCTTTAACCACCTAGATTCATAACATTCCCCAAATATTTTATTTGTAGTGACCGCTATATTAATGTAAGTGCGTAATTATTAATAATACTAATGGCAAATGCTCATACAAAAGACTCTTACATACCAATATTTAAATAATGGTGAATATTCACTAAGCTCTAAGCATATATCAATGCACGTGCCATCTACATTCATCAAAATTTTGACAGAGATGTGAAACAGGAGGATCAACATGATCATTTAACAGGAGGAAGAGTTAACCTGAGGACCCCATATCTTGGTTTTAGTAGAACTGGGAGTTACTTCGGAGTGATGGCTTTTAAACTTTATTACATACTACCTGGCCTTATATAAGTAGCACTAATGTTCAATTTAGTAAAATATGAAAGAAATATCTATTAAAAAACATATTATAGCGTGGGTGGGTTTGTAAATGGTAGGAATGTTTAGATAGATTATATTGTAAAATACCATGCTAAAGAATTGTAATGTCTAATTAGAATGAAGTGTAATGTATATGTGCTCAAGTAACAATAGAATTTAATGTATTGTAGTGAATATATGTTGCAGATGATTTTTGTATAATTGATGTAAGAGTGGCATGAAATGGTATAATTGAAATTAATGTAATGTACATATAGTGACTTGTTCTAAATATGTTTTTGTGTGTGATAGGATCAATAGATTATTATTATAATTATTCCAAGGTGTATATTTCCAAGAATATGCGCGAATTAATAATTTTTGGTTATGAACTCGTTAATAAGAAATGCTCTGGTATTTCTAGCACCAAAAATACTAAGTAATTTTTATGTTTAAAAATACTAGTGGCATACGAATAGTGTTTTTTCACTTCGAATCTTTCAAATCTAATTAAATAAATTATTCAAACTTCATATCGAATCAACTTAATATTCGATTCAATACATAATGTTTTGTTAGATTGTTTCTTGTTAAATTCACAAAATAAAGCTCGCTTCGTCTTCTGATTATCGTCGTCATTCGCTAAAATAACAGTGAAAATTTATCATAACGTAAAGCAATTATTTAGATTAGATATAATTTCGTAATTATACTAATTTTGATTAGTAAATTGGTATTGTCTAAAAGCGTACATACATAAAATATGTCGTAAAAATTTAAAGAACAAAACTGAAGAATTATTACAAATAGCAAATAATAATCATCGGTCACATAAATTTATATTTGATTCAAAGTTTTGCAGTTATTGAATCGGTTCGAATCTTGCGTCGAAAAATAAGAAACAACTCTATTCAATAGGAAATTACGAGTGTTCGCAAACCTCTACTATTCCTATTAAGCTAATAAATATCCTAATAGTTTACATTTACTCTAATATCTGTTAGATATTGCATATCTTAATGAGGTGAAATAAATAATGCATGGAATAAATATATAGAGCCAGCCCCCTTATTATTAGTAATATTAATTATCTATTAAATATGGAATTTGACGAAGTAACTCTAAAATATCACTACGGTACTCCAGATGGCTGTGCGAAGGATTTGAATTTGGTCAGAGATCTGATCCTACTCTTCATTCAATTATTTGCTAATTCAAATTCAGTTCATATGAGATTTGAATAAGAACATTTTTTAAATCATAACTGGAGGAATATTTTATTCATTCATACCGAGAAAAGTATTGCTCAAAACGAAAAAGAAAGAAAGTATGCATTTTTCACCCGTGAACATACTCGTATTTAAAACTGTCGTTACTGCCTTCGAATCCAATGTAAGACACCGGAGTTGTCCTCGACTGCTTCTTGTATCTTTGGCACGCATAAAAATTACAAAATATCTATTTCTGAGCAACTAAATCATATTTGGTCCTGCAGCCCAATTTATGTGTCGTCAAAACAGTTTATGGTTATCACGTGACAAAGAATTTTCCTGCCAATTTGGTGCCAAAGCATAGTGTGAATTGAAGAAAATGATCACGCCATAATGTCGGGAATCCTTTTTCGACATTATGGCGTGTCGGTGAAAATCAGGGTAATTTCATTTATGTCATACTTAATAAATTACGAAGGCCAATAATTTATTTTTAATAAAAAAATTCCGACTTAGAACCTTGTCTAACTCCTAACATTACAATGCGATTTAATCTAGGTTGATTAATGTCATAGTCGATACTTTCAAGAAAAAGAGGAACAGATTACAATTTTGCTCTGAACTGATATATTTTGGTCTATCTTTCAAGAAACACGATCTTTTCTAGCCTCAAAATATGCCTCATTTCATCCAATTTCCATAACGTCATTAATCTTATTGTGAAAGGTTTTGAAGTTGAATGTCTTGGAAAAATGTATGTGAATTAAGAGAGCTATCGGGAAACTGATTCAGAATTGTAGTCATCTCTTAATTTTAGTTCTATTTTCGAAGGAAAAACTTCTATGAGGAAGATACATGAGAAAATACTAAATTCATACTTCGTGGAAGTCAAAATTGATGGAATTGAAGATGACATCAAGAAATGAATATAAATAAGGGAAGAAAAGCAGACCTTGGCGAAAATGGTTGTCGTGTAAATTCTGTCAAGTACTGAGGTTATCATGAAGCAGATCCGTCTAATTTCCCAGTTGCTTAGAATAATCTCCTTAATTTAATAACCAAAAGAATTTCATGATGGTTTGTCCTAAAATATTCACTCGATAAGAAATTCTCAAATCATGTATCATGTACGACATTTAAAAAATATCTTGCCCACGGATTTCTCATTTGATTATTGTTCAGTTTTCGAAAGAAGCATCCGCTAAAGAGGTCCTCACACTGGTAGATCAAGAAGATGAAATTAAGTTAGATTGCGCGAAAAGCTGCCACTGGTAGAAGAAGAGGTCTTCACACAATCTGTTTTGTTAGCCTACTCTTTCCGTTGATCCCTCAGAATTAGATATCCCGATTTCAAGTGGGAGTAAATGCATGTAGATAATCCTCTTAAGATTTTGCTTGAGATCACCGTATTATTGAAATGGAGTATAGCGAAGAAAGGTAACAATAATAACAAAATTTTCAGAACCTTTGAAAGAGGTAATGGAATAGCCATCTTGCACCTTTCTGATCTACATCAAAATTTTGAGGAAACAAATACCCAAATGACAGACTACTGTGAAGTTAAATTGTAGATGAAGCAGCTGTGAGAAAGAGAGAAACAAAATTTCTTTGATGCGTACTCATACAGAAATCTCAAGATTGATAGTTTAAATTACCTTCCTAAACTAAGATGTAAATGTTAATCCATGACTTGATTTATACCAGTTTCAACGTTTCTCCGTCAAATACATGGAAGAATATTTCCTTTAAACTGGCCACCTCGGCATCGCAAACCAGGACGGAATGTCCAAGAGAACCGAAACACTTATTTACGAGCCCGGATTGTTTATTCCAAATGAATTACGCAGTGGTGGTATTCCAAGTATCAGATTAAGTAATGCAAAAATAGTTTAAAAAAAATAAAAATGGTTTTAATCACTTTTGTGAGGGACTGCTGAAAATGGAGATCTTGTTTTAAATTTTCATTGAATCGGTGAATGCAAAATTACGTTACCTCGCGATTTTCTATGCAAAAAATTTAACTTCTTTTAATTAACATTTTTCCTTTTAAAGTTTAGGTAAATCCACATAAAAAATAGAATAAAGCATTTGGAAGAGGATGGAAAGTTAGGTTGTATCAGGCAAATAGAATAAATACCAGCAATCGCAAGAATGTTGCTTAATTCTCATCATGGTGTTCCATTTTTATGAGGCAAATCAAGCTGAGAGGAACGATATTGTGCATTTATAAAAATTACGGGGGATAAATAGTCCTTTTTATATATATTAATCATGTTATGATATAAAAGTTTAACTTGTTTGTAATTTGTAATAATTTTGTAATGTAAATTTCCGGTACGCAAGAAGGTAAAGGATAAAATTACATGCCATAAGGAAAGGCGGTAACTAACGATTAGAGGAATATTCCATCAATAATTTTGATATTTCTAATCCATTAATCAGTATCCAAATAAACCTTAATCCACAATCTTCATCAAGAGGAGGTGCTCTATAAGGAAGGGCTTTCTGGGTTTCTAATGCGTTGTCGTGTTAACGTGCATTTCAGAGAAACGTATATTTCCAATTTTAATTAACTGAAAAACGAATCTCAAAATTCAATTGCCATAAAGTGGAAATGGTGTGATCAGCGCGCAAAATGACTAAATATCTGTATGAAATTCCTTTAAGAGAAACAAACATACATCAAGAAATTGTTTGGTAAATCCATGGAAGTTTTCAAGGTCAGGTGTAATATTATAACATGAAACGTTCTCAATGTGCTCATTTCCATGCTAAATTTGCGCCATTGGCTAAGGAAACACTAGCTCCTATTACAGGCAAAAATGCTTGCGTATATATCCTCTTAAATAAAGATAACTTCGATCAACTAGACGAACTTAAAACCTTAACTATCTAAAAAGAAAAAAAAACTGAGTACTCACGCGTAATTCAGGATATGATGATGCTGAATTTTCCTGTAAAATATAAGAAGAAATTCATTAGTAAATAGAGTCACCATTATAAATTCGCGAATCCAATACATCTTTATCTACGTCTGTCTTGAAAATTATAATAGCAAAAACTCGAAAAATAATGAAAACGACTGCAAATTTATGGCTGTGATAAAATAGTAATTTCAATCTTAAAATTGATATGAAATCTAATAAGAACGCTGCGACAAAGCTTAGGTTTGACTGCGGTGGAAAGTTAGCAATAATAATAATAATAATAAATTACAAAAGTACTTTTAAAGTTCAATCGTATAGCGGATGAGAATAATAAGGAGAAGATAGAGAAACAGCCTTCTTTATTTTGGTAATTTTACGAGTGGCATAGAGAGAAAATCCTGTATCGAATAAAGTATTAGCCAATATGATTCCATTTATATACGAGATGAAAACCGTATAAGGAATAAGGAATCCGGTATACATCCCACAACGATATTTATAAAGTCCTCAAACGAATGGCTTAGAAAATTGGACTGCAAAGCTTGATTTGTTGACTCGCATTCGTGATTTATGCGTAGTGCAAAAGATAAGCAAGCGATGTTAGGTAGAAACCCAACGTTTGGTTTGCTGATCAACAAATAATAAATATAATTTTTTCTATAATTTATATTTACAAATATAATATTTATAGTATAGTGTTTGTTAACGAGAACAGAAAGGAATTTGAACGTCCGTACAGACTCAAAGGTCAGAGAAAAGAAGACTATTTCGGTTGCTAATCTTAACATTGAAAACAAAGGAGAGGCATATGTCCTTGGGATGAAGTCGTTTTCCTATATTATCCATGCACACCTCACTATACTTTCATTATCATGACTGTAAAGAAAGACACGAAAGAAAGTGCCTCTTGTGTAAGAGGATATGAATGACAGGGAAAGTGACTGGCAGCAGATACAAAAAGCGAGTAAAAGAAACGAAAGTGAAGTCAAAATGACGCCAAAACAGTTGTCGCGTATAAAGAAACCTACGTGTGAAAACATGAGAAACAGGAAAGTATTTTTTACATGGATAAACATCTAGTACATATTCATTCATTTAAGAATTGCTATTTTATCCATCTTATCACTTCATCTTTTGAAAATTAATCCACTGAAGACAGAACATTCTTTGTATCTGTCCATGATTTGTTTTGTGTATGATTTTATTGGAATTAATGTCGAGCAAAATAAGGAGATGATCAATGATAGTAGAAAATTGATGCGTAATTCATATCGTCGGGCATCATTACGTATGATAATATTATATTGTTAATAATTGATGAAATTGAAGATTTCATTCCAATCCGTCTTTAATCGGGGAAATAACACTCAAATTTTGTTGAAAATTCATGAAATTAAAGATTCGTCCGATTCCGATCCGTCTTGAACTATGATTGCTACATCAGATACTCCGAGTGTTTCAGTGTATTAGGGTTTATTTACACAATTTGCAGATTCAGTGGCTACAATAACGTTCTCCTAAATATCAACAAACATGTGTTCATAAATTTGCTAACACGAAATATTAATACGAATTTCGCATTCAGCAAATAACTAGATGACGCGATTTGAGTTCTTTAAGGATGAATGAAAAGGATCTCACGTTCATATTCGTGAAATGCATTTGAAAACATATATATGGGCATGATATGACCGCTGATTGTACAATAATCGGGAAATTATGAAATTAATCCAGCGATATTTAATTCTTGCTTAAAACCCCAATGCTGATGCCGTTTCCTGTTCTTGACAGAATTCAGTAAACATGAATTATAATTAGTATTTAAATGATTGAGGATTATTTTTCTTGTCGCAAGGAAACTATTTTATTAATATATCAAATTTAACGTCAAACTTCAACAGATTATCAAAATTCATTACAAGGGAAACAAAATAAAGATTATAAATTATTAATTAAATTAATAAAATTAATTAATTAAAATAAATTAAATACTATGAATTATTTTTAAAAACTCACCACTTGTTGTTCTCTGGGGATCCTTGACCTCTGCAGTACCATTCCACACAAGAACTCACGGGGTAAAAAAGAGACGAGAAGGAAGGAAGTAGCAATCTAGAGAAATAGAAATACCAAATTAAATCATTGGTCAAAGGTGAATATAAAATGGGGTAATATTGAACAGGACAAATATAAGAACTATTTGTCGCTAATGATGAGGTTTCAAATTAGGATATTGGTTACGATAACTTTAAGATATACCATACGCTATCACATGGTTAATAGTACAATAGGTTTTTTAATACATTTTGCAATTGATTATATTTTAGGCAAAGGACATAAGAAATATTGTATTAATTGTGGTTAATACATATTATGATAACAAAACAAGCACGAGAAAAAGATCCAGGCTTAGCTAACAGGAAATATTGGTTAAGTAAAAACTGAGGAAAATCTTAACTTCAGTTGCAACGATTGTGAAAAATGTTGAAATTTGATTTACAATTATCACTGATCGTATCTATTGAGTAGTGTTTGTAATTCAACAATTGCTGTGTTGTATTCAATTTGCAATTCGATTCTTGCTTGTACTATAGTTATGAGGAAATAGCAAGCAATAATTCCTAAAATTCAACCTTTTAAAGTGAGACTATAAGACTCACTTATTGCGTCTGAGGAATGACTGGCTAATAGTGGTTCTGGATACAAGACATTCCTGCAATATTTCCTTCGATTTCTTTCGTTAATAAGGTAACTTCTAACAAACATTTCTTATCGATTATAAGAAATGAGTAAAATGAGAATTCCATAATAGCAGTCCTTTGATGCTAAATTACGTATTTAATAAAAATACGAACACAGACTTAGACCGACTTGGAATCGAATGTCTAGGTTGAGAAAGATTGAAATTGGTTTAATTAATATAATCATGCAAAGTAAATCTGAAATTCAAATGTAGATATCCGTTACGATGGCGGGTAGCAGCATCTTCTACAAACCCTAATAAGGATATTGACGAAAATGTATTGAGCCGAACTAGGCCCGAAAACTTAAACAGATATTGGAAACCATTCGCCGACTTAAAAAAAAACCCCTCTGAACAGCAACTAGCTCAGGATATCGACAACGAAGCACAATTACAAAATAACTCTCAAAAATAGGCATAATAACTAATATTATTCATTGAACACAAAATGTCATACAACAAATACATCACCAAAGGAGTATTGAACTGCTCATAGAAAAGTTGGCACAAGTGACACTGATTACAGCACGTCTATTAGTCAAGACCCAAATTCTCGTCATCATAATACAATCACATGTGTGTCATTCCCTTTTCGCGATCGGAACAACATCACGTGACTAACTGGGACTCGCACTCAAACTCGCCGTCGTGGAGAGAGGGGAGAACTGAGCTTCAGAACTGGCGGTCGTGCCAATTCAATGTAATACTGGCTGTAAGTCCGCCAGTTCAAAAAGAGCACGTAGAATTTTTTGTGTAAAAGTACAAATTGTTCTTGCTCATTATTCAGAGGTCGGTTTAATAGGTAATCATAATGGACTTATGTAACAAAAATAAACTCACCAATAGCCATTACATAAATAATG
The DNA here is from genome assembly GCA_036926295.1 of Pachydiplax longipennis. Lineage (NCBI taxonomy): Eukaryota > Metazoa > Arthropoda > Insecta > Odonata > Libellulidae > Pachydiplax > Pachydiplax longipennis. The sequence goes on along the minus strand of JAVFKF010000024.1, from coordinate 16,922,404 downwards.
ACTCAACAACATATAACTTCAATGATTGATTTTAAACTCAGAAATAACTCAAGTTATACTATTACATACTATTAACTCATTATACTCACCACATGTGAATAAACCCCAAACATGCGCCACGGATGTCTTCATGCCAGATATACACTTACTTTCCGTAAATTTATTTATTATTCATGTTATAATTCTTGAAAATATCAATTTATTAAGCTACGCTTACAATACATATTACGATTGGTCAATTACGAAACCACCGAAGTTCGAAAAATTCGAATTCTAACCGCTTTCCAAAAATTCTTCAAAACGACTTCACAATGCGATATTTCCAATTTAAATAAAGATTTGCCATAAAAATCAACGGTTCGGCTAAAAGGAGAGATCTGATTGGTTGCTGGCTGTTACTTTTTCGGTCACCCCCCCTCTTTTCCCCCTAGCGGTTAAAGTTGTAATTTTAATTTTACTATTATATTACATTTAATTATTTTATTAAATTAATAATCATGTAAATACGATTTTAAATTTGCTGGAAAATTGCGTTCTATAATATTTCGTAATTTATCTAGGCGTAAAATAGGTAATAGTTCGGCGTGTCGTAATTATGACGTACACCCAACGAATGGTATGAGAAAGTCCGAGAAAAAACACAATGAGGTTTTATAGAATCCATTGAAACTCAAATTTTTATATTCTTACAAGCAATATTCTTATTACGATTAAAAATCATTCAAAGATTGTTTAATCCTAATCACTTCACGTAAGATTGCAAAAAAAAGCATTTCAGATGAACTATAGCTTTCTGACATTGTTATCGAATCATTCCGATCTTTCTCTTGCTGTCACTCAAATTGTCACTTAAAATTCATCAAGAATGTAGCGACAAATTTTTTTCTATCGGCCGAAGGACCAAAATGAACAGTTCCAATGCAAAAGAATTGAAGATGAATGAATAATTAAGAAAATGAAGTGGCGGTAAATAAAACGAACATATGATATTTATTTCGAGAAGATTCAGAGAAATCGTTTTGGTGCTAACACTGAATTGCATTGCACTGTGTAGTCATCAATAAAAGTGTGGATTGCTACCACATAAACTGCATGATAGACCATTGATTATTTCCCTAAAACATAAGCTCTACGGCATTCGTATTATTCCTACTAACATAGTACAGCCATACGATAATCTTCCAACGAATTTTCACAGGAATATAGAAATTCATTCCTAGAAATTCAAAATTCTCCTCGTTAAATTTCATTATATTCGGAGTACTGTGTCCACAGACTTTGTTACTGACCTTCACATGCTCGATAACAAAACCTGCATTGTCCATCTGCGAAGAAATCTCCTTTTAAATCTTCTTCAAAAGTCCGCGACGTCTTCATCAGACGTATTAGCTTCTTCTGCACATTCGAGATCAAAGTTGGTGAAGAGTGATTCCTCGTTTCCGACGCCATTACAAGTGTTCCATACTCGGAAAAAGTGATGCACTACAGCAGTCGTGATCCTTTTATTTCCACACACGCTTTTTCAAGGAAATCACTGAATGTAAAGATCAATTCACAATATAAAAACTCCTTTCGCTGATGGTTACATTTGAAATTCGCAGGAAATTGCACCATTTTGCACACGATCCAATTAGCGGGAAAAGAACTGAAGTTGGTTGAAGGTTACGTGGCACAAAGAATGAGTTTCGTTCGTCAGAAATTTGTATACCATGATTCCCTTCGAAAAAGCGGAAACACGTTAAGTGACGTCCGCAAGATGAGATAGCTCATGCTTCTATGATATAAATTCTTCATTATTTGTCATCGGTAAGCGGATTTAGAAGTCTTTCATCAGTGTTATATGTTTGAAAATCAATCGCAGCATGCTCAGAATGTGCTGTAAGTGTGTCTCGGCTGAATACTTACTTCTTTATTTGATGTTCAAATGAAGGTAGGTGCCGACTCGATTCTTATTTTTAAAACATTGAAGGAGTGAATTAATTGTAATATGTAATTCATTTGAATGCACATCTCTTTCACTCTGTTGCGAAATCGAATAGACTTGAAGCCCCTGTGTAATGTTATTTGTTATCGGCTAGGTAATATTTCAGTTAATCTCACATGGCTGTACTTCTAGAAACGCCATTCTGAGAAAGTAGGAAGAGCAAGATTTTGTGTGTTTTACAAACTTTTTTATTACCGGCCGGTTTCGGCCAGGGTGTTCATGGCCTTTCGGTAGGATTTTCTTCTTAAGCCATGCAAATCTTACAAGGGTAAGATTTTGAATCAATTCTTGTCTGAATAATTATGATATGCATATATAGATAGAAATTAACATCCTTAATTCTTCTTGATTTCAGCAAAGGTTTCGATTTTATTGATGCAGATATTCTGATTTAGAAATTACGGATCTTGGGTTTCTCTAAATCATCCACGGACTGGTTCGCCTCATACCTGCAGGCCAAAACAAGGGTGATCTTTCGAAGTGTGGTTGGATACTTACTTCTTTATTTGATGTTCTGATGAAGGCAGGTGCAGACTCGATTCTAATTTTAAAGGTATATTAGAATTAATTAATTGTAATATTAAAATCGATTTAATGTGCATTTCGTTCGCTCTGTTGCCAAATTAATAGACTTTAAGCCCCTGTGTAATTTTATTTGTTATAGGCTAGGTAGGATTTCCTTATTAATCAATGCAAATCTTTACAAGATTAAATTTTGAATCATTATTTTCATGAATCATTATAATATGCATGTTTTTTGTTTATTTATTTGCTAATTTATCACAGGCAGCTTTACAGCCGATTTAGAGTGACAATATAACACTAACATTAATAACCTTAATTCTTCTTGATTTCAGCACAACTTTCGATTCTATTGGTGCAGATATTCTGATTTTGAAATGACGGATCTGGCGTCACTCTAATTCATCCACGGATTAGTTCGTCGTCATACCTGTATGCAAAAAGAAGGTAGTATCTCCGGAATCTTCTTCATATTGGTTGATAGTGATCCGCGGTCTTCCGTAGGGATCTTTTCTAGTACCCCTCTTCTTTATATATGATTGTCCCCAAGTCATTAAGTATTGCAATTACCATTTATTTGCCGATGTTTTACAAATCTACTTAGATTCCCTCACTTCAAGTTTCTCGGACTCAATAAAGTGTGTAAACCACGACTTAAGTGAAATAAATCAATGGAGTAAGAACAATTTTCTCACCATTATTCCGTGGAAGTCACAAGCAGTCGTAATTGGGCATCCTAAGCTACTAAATTCACTTAATGAATGCGATACCCCAATGCTCTATTTGAATGTTTCCATAATGTTATGCTGCAATTCAGTCGTAAATCTTGGCGTCATCATAAACAAAAAGCAATGATAGAGCAAGTAGTTCAAATATATAAGAGTATATTCATCTTCATTCACTTAGACGATTAGGAAATCTTTTGTCCCCATCTCTAAAAGCCAAACTTGTTAATGCCCTACTCATGCATCATTTTGACTACGGTGACATGGCATATCTGACTGGAGAACTAAAGTTACAAAGAGCACAAAATGCAGCCGTGAAATTCATATTTAGTCTACGGAAATATGATCATGTATCTGCGTCAAACGAAAATTCGTCAAACTACATACGCTATCCTCTATTTACGCTATCCTCTCGTATAATATCCCCCATATGCGCAAGCCCGAATTCTTAGCTAATGAACTTGTTAACTTATCCGCGGTTCACAATCGAAATAAACGAGGGTGCGAAAATTTGCTTATCCCTCAGTATGGAACAGAAATCTTTCACAAATCCTTCATTGTTATAGCAAGTAAGCTTTGGAAAACCCTTCCCATTGAAATGAAATCTGCTGCAACAAATCGCTTATTCAAAAGTAAATGTCGCTCTTATCTTATGAGGAACAATCTTTCGATTTAAGAGAGCACTCAACTCGAATCGACATTTTTAAATTTCCAGCTAAAAAAACAAAATCTGAATCACCTTGACATTGCAATTACTTTACATCATTACTGCCACATATTATTCTATCTAAAAACGTATTGACCTGTGAATTTGTACCCTGACTTTGGCCCTTCTTCATTCCACGATTTGTTTTCTCTGTCTTTCTCATATAAATGGATTCACATATTTATATTCATTTTCAATTTCCTAAAATATAAAATATTATATCCATTTAAAGTTATATTAACATTGTTCTTATTTTGTTCCCATATCTGTACATATTTGTTAATTTATCTAAACTATTATAATACTTTATGTATGTCTTCCTTATATCTGTATATATATTCATGTATTTATATAATTTACATATGTGTTTTCACAATGCATTGATTATGCTTATTGATGTTATGTGTATTTATATAACTGTAAATTTATTTATTCGCTTTCTTATCTGTTGTTTTATTTTATGCTTTATTGTATTTTTGTATTATTTTTATTGCATCTTTTAGTTATTACTATCGGTAAGTTTGTGCAGGTTTTTCATATCCCCTTTCTTAGTGGGTGTTTTTCTGCAGTTGATAATTAGATGATAATTAAAAATAAAAGTTAGTAATAAGAAGATCTTAGGTTTTTTATATCCACTTTTCATTTCCATTTTTTCTCTTTATGAATGTATTATATGTGACGATGAGTTACATAGAAGAGGAGACTTCTCATTCTCAATCTCGGCAAATAAAGACCTTTATTATTATTACAATTGAAATTAATATTGTGAACGTTGCATGCCAGCTAATATATTCAATACTATATTATAGGTATTACAGTTTTCCTCATTTAAAGCTACATGCTATAAATTTATGTCATTTAAATTATTCAGTTTGAACGATGGAAGCAAAAGGAATCTCACATATTCAATAATATAGTCGCCATTTTTGGAAAAAAATAATTACTTTTATACGTATACATTTCATCACACCATCCCATACATCTATGCAGAGGTGAGATGTATGTCTATGTATGAAAAAAAGACGTATTTAAATATTTACGGAGGATTAAAAGGCAAAATTAGGACGGTTATAATTCGCTCTATCCTCAATAGGTTTCAGATCGTCCACGTTATGACTTTTGAAATAATCTAGAAAAATATACTGGAAGTTCTCTTTCGGATTTTGGTAGGAAGAGTATATATTCAAAACATTTATATACGTGCTGATTTACTTACAAGAAAAATACATAATTACAAAGTGCAATAAAAGATAACAAAGAGATAAATACTTGTTATAAACATTTCTGTTGAATGAATAGTAATAACAAACAAAATAAAACTTAAATAAAATAATTCGCTTTAATATAAATTATATAAACACATATAGACATTAATAATAACTACAGAGCTTCATATAAATTTAGAGAATGTGAGGCGTAGCAGGGCAGGCAAGGACCTTTGATTCCCTCACAGCGCCAGAATGGTACATGGTTCAAAAAAAAAGTAGAACAATGGTACTTGCAATATAATTTAATATAATTATAATTTAATTTATCTAATTCATAAAAAAATTGATTAAAAATCTTTCCCTTATAAAGATTTGCCTGGCTAAAAAGGAAATCCAACCTAGCCGATAACAAATAAAAATTACACAGGGGCTTCAAGTCTATTCATTTGGCAACAAGGTGAAAGAAATGCGCATTCAAATGATTTACAACTAATTCATTCTTCTATGCCTTTAAAATAAGTATCGAGTCTGCGACTACCTTCATTTAAACATCAAATAAAGAAGTAAGTAATAAACCGAGACACACTTCGAAAGATCACCGTCATGAAGCTGAGAATCACATGCAAAAATACACGTTTATATCTTCCACATACACTTACAGCACATTCTGAGCATGCTGCGATTGATTAAAAACCATATATCACTGCCGCAAGACTTCTAAAACCACTTACCGAACAAAAATAATTACAATTACATATCATAGAAGCATGAGCTATCTCATCTTGCGGACGTCACTTAACGTGTTTCCGCTTTTTCGAAAGGAATCATGGTATACAAATTTCTGACGAACGAAACTCATTCTTTGTTCCACGTAACCTTCAACCAACTTCAGTTCTTTTCCCGCTAAATGGATCGTGTGCAAAATGGTGCAATTTCCTGCGAATTTCAAATGTAACCATGAGCGAAAAGGAGTTTTTATGTTGTGAATTGATCTTTACATTCAGTGATTTCCTTGAAAAAGCGTGAGTGGAAGTACAAGTATCACGCCGGCTATAGTGCAATACTTTTTTGGAGTATGGAACACTTGTAATGGCGTCGGTAACGAGGAATTACTCTTCACCAACTTTGATCTCGTTTGTGCAGAAGAAGCTAATACGTCTGCTAAAGACCTCGCCTCGACGTGTGAAGAAGATTTAAAAGGGGATTTCTTCGCATATGGACAATGCATGTGCTGTTCTCGAGCATGTGAAGGTCAGTAAGAAGGTCTCTGGTCACAATACTCCGAATGTAATGAGTAAAACCAGGAGAAATTCGAATGGCAAGGATATATACACAGTGCAATGCAATTTAGTGTTAACACCAAAACCATTTCTCTGAATCTTCTCGAAATAAAACATCTTATATTCGTTTTCTCTTCCGCCACTTCATTTCCCTAATTATTCATTCATCATCAATTCTTTTGTATTGGAACTGTCCATCCCAGTCCTTCGTACGATAGAATACTTTTATCGGTACATCCCTGATATATGATTAATTTTAAGTGATAATATGACTTACAGTAAGAGAAAGTTCGGAATATTTCGATAACAATGTCAGAAAGCTATAGTTCATCTGAAATGCTTTTTTTTGCAATCTTTCGTGAAGTGATTAGGATTAAGCAATTTTTGATTCATGTTTAATCGTAATAAGAATATTGCTTGTAAAAATATAAAAATTTGAGTTTCAATGGATTCTATAAAACCACATTGTGTATTTTCTCGAACTTTCTCATACCATTCGTTGGGCATACGTCATGATTACGACACGCCGAACTATTACCTATTTAACGCCGAGATAAATTACCAAACAGAACGTAATTTTTCAGCAAATTTTAAATTGTATTTACATGATTATTAATTTACTAAAATAATTAAATGAAAATTAATAGTAAAATTAAAATTACAACTTTCACCGCTAGGGGGAAAAGAGGGGGGGTCGACCGAAAAAGTAACAGCCAGCAGCCAATCAGATCTCACTGTTTAGCCGAACCGTTGATTTTTTTATGGTAAATCTTTAATTTAATTGGAAACATCGCCTTGTGAAGTCGTTTTTATGAATTTTTAAAAACTCTTGGAATTCGAATTTCTCGAATTACGGTGGTTTCGTAATTGACTAATCGTGATGTGTACTCTAAGCCTAACTTAATAAATTGAAATTTTTAAAAATTATAACATGAATAATAAAAAAATTTACGGAAAGTATTTGTATATCTGGCGTGAAGACATCCGTGGCGCATGTTTGGATTTTCTTCACATGTGGTGAGTATAATGACTTATGAGTATTTAGAGTATAATGAGTATTTAAGTTATTTGAGTAACTGCTGAGTTAAAAAACGATCATCTATGTTATTGGTTGTTGAGTCGTTATGTATGTGATGGCTATTGGTGAGTATATTTTTGTTACGTAAGTGTATTATGATTACGTATGAAACCGACCTCTGGATAATTCATCTTGGAAGTGATTATTTTCAAATCATTTATTGTCCGATAATTTTCAGTTATGTACGTTCATTTTTATCCGAATTCTGGCCAAGAATGATGTTTAAGAAATGAAACGACGACTCTTTATTTTTGAAGGTGTTATGTGACGAATGACCCAAATAATGTTCCGACCTTTTCCGATTCCAATTATTAACCTTTGGTATTCGCTGTGTGTAGGCGTGGAACCATTTTTGGCAATAATCCTATTAGGGGTTCGTGTAAGATGCTGCTAACCGCCATTGAAACGGAAATCTACATTTGATTTTCAGATTAATTTTGCATTAATAAATTAATTAAACCAATTTCAATCTTCCTCAGCCTATATGCTCTATTCGAAGGCGCCCTCAATCTGAAGTATATATTCAATTTCGATTGTTAACTTACTCTTATTAAATACACAATTTAGAATCGAGGTATGGCCTATAGAAATCTCCTTTTTTATCATCGATTGGAGTTATTTGGAAGAATGCTCCTATCAACAAAAGAAATAGAAGGAAGTATGCAGAAAATCATAGAACTTCATAACATGCCATTTTTGGATTCTTTCTGGTTCATTTTTTTTTTTGGAGTATGAGCTTGGAATCCTGGAAATCATTTACTAGTAGTACTTCCCGTTAGTTTCAGTGTATACAGTCGGCTTATTTAGTAGCGGATATTTGAATATTTGATGTTCAGTACACACGCTATACGAGTATGTGACCATTTTCACATGAGCCATTATTGAAAATTAATCACTGTCTCTTATGAATTCTCTCTTTATCGATGACTCTTTACTTGTAGTTATCCCGTGTTTACTGCTAATTTTTGTTTACTTGTAAAATGTTTTCTTTCATTCTCGGATATTATTATTAATAATTCTTACTAATTTGCTATGAGTGGGTATCTTTGTCTCGCTTTAAATGGTTGCTTTCAGGAAAATGTTCTTGATATTTTCTCATAACTAAGGTTCAGGCTGAATTGAATTGTAAATTGAATAATTCCCTTACATTATTGAATTATAGACACTAAATGTACTGCTCAATAACTATATTCAGCGGTGATAGTAATTAAAATTTGAAAACCAATTTCAGAATTGTTGCAAAAAAAGGTTCAGATATTCCTCAGCTCTAAATTTACCAATAGTTCCTATTAATTCAGCCTGGATCTTCTTTCTTTGTACTTGATATGTTATTATAATATGTATCACCTATAAGTAATATAATATTTTTATGTGCATTGCGTTGAATGCAGTCAATAAAAAATGTAAAAAACGTACCCACTGTAATATTAACCATGGGATAGGACAGGATATTTCTTAATTATATCCTAAACAAAATCCCATTTTGAATCCTCATCATTGGCTACAAATACTTCTTATATATATTCAGTTCAATATTACCCGAGATTACATTCACCTTTGACCAATGATTTAATTTGGTATTTCTATTTCTCTAGATTGTTTCTTCCTGCCTTTCTCGTCACTTTTTTTACCCTGTGAGTTCTTGTGTGGAAGGGCACTGCAGAGATCAAAGATCCCTCGAGAACAACAAGAGGTGAGTTTTTCAAAAATAATTAATAGTAATTAATTAAATAATTAATAATCTTTAATCTGTTTCTCTTCTATTCAATTTAGGAAGTCTGATGAAAGTTGATATTAAATCTGATGAAATGAAGCCAAACAAAAACCAATTTTGTCTCGTATAACATTCAACTTATAATAATCGTAGAAGGCGAATGATTCGGACGGGAAAACTGAAAATGGTTTCCTGGCGAAGATGAATATCATCCAAAATTATTTTAATACTATTAATAATCAATCTTTACAGATTTCTCTCTAGAGTTACGCACGGAATTAATGGTAGTATTTAAGCAATAATTAATTTATATAGCGTTGAGTAAGTTTTATATTTTCCCGATTATTATACAATTAGCGGTGTACTGATCACATATGAGAACTAATTTGAAACGCATGTCATTAACATCGACTTAATGTCACCTATATTATGAAATACGCAAGATACTAATTAAGGCACTAAATTCGCGTTATCTAGTTATTTACAGAATGCGAAATTTCGTATTATCATTGTTTGGTTACTATTTGAGATGCGTCAACTCGATCTCGTGTAAACAAATTACTAATATCTTGTTTATTAATATTTTGGAGACAGTTATTGTAGCTACTGAATCTGCAAATTTTGTACATAAACCCTGAGATACTTTAACATTCGATGTATCTAATGTAGCAATCATAGTTCAAGACGAATCGAATTTCATGAATTTCAACAACATTTGAGTGTTATTACCCAGATGTAATATGACGCTTCACGATATTAAACAGGCATAAATTTTCCGCTATAACGGATCCTCTCCTAATTTCGCTCCACTTTCAATTCCAATTAAATCATGCGGAAAACAAATCATCTACCTATACAAAGAATGTGCTGTCTTCAGTGGATCAACTTTCCAAAAATAAAAAGATAAGATGGATAAAATAGTAATTCACAAAATGAATGAATATATACAATAGATGATTATCAATTTAAAAGATACTTTCCTGTTTCTCAGGTTTTCACACGTAGGGTTTTAAGCAAGAATTAAATATCGCTGAATTTATTTCATTATTTCCCGATTATTGTACAATTAGCGGTGTAATATATGAGTTTTCAAGTGCATTTCATGAATATCAACCTAAGATCCTCTTCATTACGTAATACGTTAAATATTCCTCCTTAAAGAACTCAAATCGCGCCATCTAGTTATTTGCTGAATGCGAAATTCGTATTAATATTTCGTGTTAGCAAATTTATGAACACATGATTGTTGATATTTAGGAGAACGTTATTGTAGCCACTGAATCTGCAAATTGTGTAAATAAACCCTAATACACTGAAACACTCGGAGTATCTGATGTAGCAATCATAGTTCAAGACGGATCGGAATCGGACGAATCTTTAATTTCATGAATTTTCAACAAAATTTGAGTGTTATTTCCCCGATTAAAGACGGATCGGAATGAAATCTTCAATTTCATCAATTATTAACAATATAATATTATCATACGTAATGATGCCCGACGATATGAATTACGCATTAATTTTCTACTATCATTGATCATCTCCTGATTTTGCACGACATTAATTCCAATAAAATCATGCAAAAAACAAATCATGGACAGATACAAAGTGAGTTCTGTCTTCAGTGGATTAATTTTCAAAAGATGAAGTGATAAGATGGATAAAATAGCAATTCTCAAATTAATGGGTATATACTATAGATGTTTATCCATGTAAATGATACTCTCCTGTGTCTCAGGTTTTCACACGTAGGTTTCTTTATACGCGACAACTGTTTTGGCGTCATTTTGACTTCACTTTCGTTTCTTTTACTCGCTTTTTGTATCTGAAGCCAGTCACTTTCCCTGTCATTCACATCCTCTTATACAAGAGGCACTTTCTTTCGTGTCTTTGTTTACGATCATGAGAATGAAAGTATAGTGAGGTGTGCATGGATAATTTAGAAAAACGAATTTATTCCAAGGACATATGCCTCTCCTTTGTTTTCAATGTTAAGATATTAGAAACCGTAATGGCCTTCTTTTCTCTGACCTTTGAGTCTGTACGGACGTTCAAATTCCTTTCGATTCTCCTTAACAAACACTATACTATAAATATTATATTTATAAATATAAATTATAGAAAAAATTATATTTATTATTTGTTGATCAGTAAACCAAACGTTAGGTTACTACCTAAGATTGCTTGCTTATCTTTTGCAATACGCATAAATCGCGAATGGGAGTCAACAAATCAATCTTTGCAGTCTAAGTTCCGAAAATAATCGTTGGGTTACTCCATAAATATCGTTGGGGGTTGTATACCGGATTCCTTATACTGTTTTCATCTCGAATATAAATGTAATCAAATTGGTTAATACCTTATTCGATACAGGATATTCTCTCTATGCCACTCGTAAAATAACCAAAATAAGGAAGGATTTATCCTTATTATTCTCATCCGCTATACAATTGAACTTTCAAAGTACTTTTGTAATTTAGTTTTATTATTATTGCTAACTTTCCACCGCAGTTAAACCTAAGCCTTGTCGCAGCGTTCTTATTTAATTTTCATATCAATTTTAAGATTGAAATTACAATTTTATCACAGTCATAAATTTGCAGTCGTCTTAATTATTTTTCGTGTTTTTGCTATTATCAATATTACTTAAATTGCGACACAATTTTCATTCACATTTCTAAGGAATTTCGTACAAATTCCAAGACAGACGTAGATAAAGATGTAATGGATTTGTGAGTTTATAAGGGGGACTATCTACTAATGAATTTATTCTTATATTTTACAGGAAAATTGAGCATCATCAAATTCTGAATTACTCGTGAGTGCTCAGTTTCTTTTCTTTTCAGGTAATTAAAGCTTTAAGTTCGTTTGATTGATCGAACATATCTTTATTTAAGAGGATATTCACGCAAGCATTTTGCCTATACTAGCAGCTACTTGTTTCCTTAGCCACATTTGGAATGGCAACGTGTTAATGGAATCTTCCTCTAATCGTTCGTTACGGTGTCTCGTTTCTTAAAGACTAACGTAATTATGCAGTCAACGATTCAATAAAGGTGTGAAGGATGATCTTGATCTTAATACAGCCTTGCATGTAAGTGATTAGTAAGGCTAGGGCCACAGGAGCCTCTAAAGTACGTCAGTTGCAACATAAGTTTCGATATCCGTTGTAGAAATCCATAGGCGTAAATAGGATACAAGACACGAGGCACATGCGTACTTTGAATCTGAAGTCGTGACGGACGTTGATTTCGGACCTGAGCATCAATGCTACAACGGACGTTAAATATAAGTAAACGAAGAACGCAAAAGTTCATCTGGTTCCATTGCGAAGAGACAACTGACGCACTACATTCAACGCCAATGTGATGTCCTCCTGTCCGCGTCTTTGAAATAGTGCATTCGTTGCAACGAACGTACTTATTTGTACTCGTGTGGCCCTAGCCTAAGATTTAGGCAGACCATCGCGAAATGTCCGCCGTTGATGTTAGATAGTTTTTGCGTTATTTTACTTACTCGCTGGTGTTATTTGGGCTCATTCTATTACTCATACCAAACGAGTATAACATAGCTACTTTATTCTCCAAAATCTGGTATCCAAATCAAGAACCACCTGGGGAAATAATATATATCGCAGATGGATATGGTGGCATATCCGCCCCAGTATCCTTTATCCTTATCCACCCCCTTTTTGCTTAAATTCATATGCACACTTGAAAACATTACAGTCGCGCGCAGTCAACATGTATGCCGTAAAGGTCACATTGGTGCCGTCCAGTTAGCACTCTTTGGTCACCACGTAATTCAGGCAGCCGAGGAAGGCTTTAGGTGAGATGCGATGAGAAAGTCTTCGCTACACTGTACCGCATGCGGAGTTGCTTCAGTTAGTCCTATACAATCTAAGATACGATATACAACGAGAAATACGATCGAATTTATCAGTGGCTTAGGTCTTTTCTGACGGGTAGAGTACAACGCGTTAATTTCTTACTTTTTATATGATTTTTCAAAAAGAAAAGGAAATTATTGTTGCTATCCTTTGTTATATGAAGGTTGGAAGAGCCACTGTTCTTTAGTGTATAGAACGACATGAACCTTATTGATGGCAATAAAATATATGATAAATTGTTTTTTGGTTTGAATTTGAGGAAAATTACGTACGTTTGTAAAAACAAAAGATATTTTTAAAGACAACATCACAGTCTCAGGTCTCACTTGTTGTCAGGACAACAAAGTTCTCCATGACAAATTTCTTTTTTTAAGGGGTGCTATTATAAACAAAACACAGGATTGGCTATGGGTTCTCCTCTCTCCCCTCTTATGGCTGAAATATTTATGGATGATTTCGAAAATCACCTTTTCAGTTCCAAATCAGTATACTTAAATCATATTCTCTACTGGTATAGGTTTGTAGATGACGTTATTTGTTTATGGACAGGTACTAATCGTACTTTAGATTTGTTTTTTAAATTTTTGAATTCACGCCATAGCAGCATCAATTTTACTTATGAAATAGAAACCAATGGTAGTCTTTCTTTCTTGGATTTGGATATTTCTTTAGTTAACGGCAAACATGATTTTTCCATTTTTCGTAAACCCAGTTACATTGACTGCATTATTAGTAGCGATTCCTTTCACCCTTATTCACAAAAGCTTTCCGCCTTTCATGCTATGGTTCATCGTTTACTCTTTGTCCCTCTGTCCAAAATTAATTATAAAAAGGAATTTGATATTTTAAAACACATTGCCCTAGCCAACGGTTTCAATCCGATAATCGTCGACCAACTCATAAAAAAGAAGAAGAAGAAGATAGCCCTCGACCAAACCTTCGTTGTTGGGAATCCCAGTGAAAATCAAAAGTGGTGTTCTGTAAAATACATTGGTAGGGATTCATATAATATAATTGATCGTTTCCCTGATCATCTACGATGTTCGTTCAAGACTGGGCCAAAATTGAAAGATCTGGTTGGGTCGTGCAAGGACCCGGTGGATTTGATGAAGACCAGTGGTGTCTACAAGTTAAATTGTGACGATTGCGATGCCTTTTACATAGGCCAGACAGGGAGGAGCTTTTCAGACAGAAAAAAGGAACATATCCGAGCGTTTCGTAACAACAACACTGAAAGTTCCCATTTTAGTAAACACTTGCTAACTACTGGATATACCAGCGATTTTGAAATGACTGTGCTTCACCGTTGTGAAAAAAGTTTTAAACTCGCTCTTGAGACTTTTGAAATTGTTAAAAACTCCTCCAACAACATTGTAAACGAATATTTGTTTCCTAACCATTCCCCTCTATTACAAGCTATCATCCCTAACCCCTCCCTCCTCACTCCACCTCAAACCCATTAGTTTTCCTTCCCCCCCTCTTTTTTGTTCGCCAATCCTTTTCCTTTACCTTTCAATTATCTTGCTCCTTCCAATGTTGCATTGATCTTCCTCCTATCCTGATTCATTGTATTCTATATTCAATTTTCACCTTTTCTCATTGGTTCGGTGTTTGTATAAATTCCGAGTGTTTCGCCCTTTGTTTCACCTGATGATGTGGCTTCGCCACGAAACCTAGGTCGTGTATCTTTTATTTTGTGGTGTAGTATAAGAAATTTGTCATGGAGAACTTTGTTTTTAAAGACATCTTGTATAAAATTTTTGCCAATAACAATTAATAAGTTTGGACGGATATTTTAAGATAGATAATTTAAATATTGTAATGATAAGGATAAAAGGGAAACTTTTCTTCATTCATTCAACCTAATGGGATATTTATTCTAGATATCTAATTTGTGTGTACTATTCGAAAAAACAGACAAATAAAAGCTTCTGTTTCTCACTGTTACCTCTTGAAATCTTTCCGGCAGCGAACATCGCTTTCTCCGAGTGTATCACTGGCATCTTTTAATCAATAAAATTTGTCGGCTAACTAATGTAAATGGTAGTCATGTGGGATCAAACTCATAACATACGTATATCGCTAAGCGAAATAAAACACAAAACGTGACTCTAGTTATTGCTAAAAGAATTAAATTAATTCGTACATTAAATTAATTGCACCTTCTTAGTTGAATCGTCTCTCATCAGTGTTATGAACTATTATTGGATTGAACGTTACTTACATACTAGTATATTTCGAAAGTTTGAGATTAAATCTTTTCTTCAGATTGCTTTCATGAAATAAAACATTCTAATGGAAAACTAATATAAAAAAACTAGTTGCCCCGTGCGAAACTTTCGCACACGACACTGATACTCAATTTCCCACCCAAATACACTTCAACAAACACTAATCGTTACAAACAAATGCACAAAAACTAAAACATTGCTAAAAATACACACCTTCATATTCTTTATCATTGTCTGTTTCGATATACCTTGTTTGTAGCGATAGATATCGCTATCTACACATCCAGCAACGAAACTCAATGGCCAAATAAAAAGCCTTGCGTTTTCTAATGCCTTACCACATGAATCCAAACAATATATAACGATATATGTATTTTAACCTTTACCGAATATCTCAATTCACTCAATGCATTTATAACAAAATGAATTATGGTAAAGATACAAAATATTATTGCCAGCTTTACCTAAACTCTGTCGTTATAAATACCACTTCCTTTTATACCGGCAATGAAATTTCACTTAAATAACCAAGATAAAACAACGGAACATACCTTCTGCATGGACGTTATTTATTTTCTATGTTCTTCTCTTCATACGTGAAATATAAAAATAACTACTACTCGTCTGCAGTGATCTGATCTGGGAGAGGAGAGCCAGAGGTGCACACACAGAAGCTATGTGTCACACTTTCATACGAACATACATTATCAAAGCGCATAGTATTGTCCCCGCATTTATTGAAAGTCACTTAAAACTCTCACAAAATTCATTTAAGTAAGTTTTGCCAGTAATAATTTTTAAAATACTTATCTAACATCGTTAATGTGGCAAAATAATACATTTTTGTGCCTCGGATATAGCGATTGGAAATAAAAGTTTGGGCCTTTATTACGCTTGTACTCCATGCTGGTGAGTTTTCTGAAATCGCGAGACATCCTTTTCTTTACTCAGAAATATGATTAAATGTTGAATATTATCTATTCAGTGAGTGAAAAAAAACACTGAGGATCATTTGATATCAGGTTTCAATATATAGAAAATTTGCAACATACGAAAGTTTCACCAAAATAAATTTGAATACTCGGAAAACAACTTAACGACCTGATTATTTCGATCACATGACTCGTAATTAAATTCTTTAAATTTTCTATGACTACTCCAAAATCTAATCATAATACCCCAAATCGAATTTTAAATATTGTAATTATAAATTAAAACTACCGGGAAGTAATATGATGGAAAATTGTTCAAACATACCACACGATAAAACCGTGACGCAAACTTTCATATTCTGCAATAATCATGTTTCTTTGGCCGTCGTTCTGCTCTCGTAAGATGCAATGCGGTTTGCTTATTAAACTGCTGTGGATGTGTACGACATCGAGGTCTTCGTTCATGGAGACTATAATATTAATTACTAACACTGCTTCAATCAAATTATGACCGAGAATGTTATCCGATTATGTTGTTAAACTTGTTTACACTCGTCACTAAGTAAACAAATTTTATCTGTATATAGCAACCCAGGCATTTTTTCGTCCAAGAAGAAACGCGATGATTAAAATATGAATTCAATTTGTCTAACAAATGGTGGATTTTTCATTTGTCTGACGATTTTTCGCAGAAACCTGACAACTTTTCCCTTCAAACGGTCATTCATTTATGCGTATTGGTCTAGTAATAAGGGAGAAAAGTCCCGAACACCAAAAAAGCATGTTTTAAAATAATATATAGAGGATAAGGTGTGTGTATGTATGTGTGTATGTATGTTTGCCTAAAACTCGAGAACGATAAATGGCACAACTTTCAAACTTTCAGGATTGTTAAATGTACTCCCTGCGCAGATAATACGCTACTTTTCATTTACTTAAATGTCCCCAGTTCGAACCCAGACAAGAAAAACCGTTCTCATAAGAAATGCACGTAAACCTCAGTTTTATCGGTTGCAGGCCACATTTCTTTTGCAAAATTAAATCAGAAATAATAGGCTTACGAAATCGGGACAAGCACCAAAAGAAAGAGAAAAGAATAGAGAGTCTTATTTTGGTCGTGAAATATCGTTATCGAGTCGAAATGGCGAGAATTCGGTTAAAATAAATGGAAATTTCGTGAAATTTTGAGGCTATAAACAACGAGTCCCCTTGACGACGAATGCGATTGTTGAAACCGAGGTATTTCGTTTTCCCATAAGAATGCAAGGGTATTTTAGCTCCATATGAAAGTAATGATTAAAAACGAATGATAGTATATGTACTTAGCAAGCAATATTCTGAAATTTCAGCATTTGCATTTACGATCAATTTGCAGCGTTGATTCACAGGAGGCATCGTATGATCATTCAGGGAAAGTTTCTTTATCACCTCGACTTTTCCAACTCTATTTGAAAATAATGAAGCTACTACGTGTGATTTACACTGGAAAAACTTTAAATTGATAAATGTATACTGCGTGCAGCCTTGCGGCGTGTGGCAGTGGGTGTTTGAACTATTACTCTAATACCGCGTACTACATTAGCATTTCGGGTAAATGATAACTTAATCAAACACCTCATTTTATACACGGGCGATCTTTTGTGTAGTGAGAGCCGAGTAACCCGCAAGTAGTATTGTCTCCATCAAAATTTTCTCCCTTATAGGATTCAATGTGAAGCAAAGCAATACTATCTTAATAAGTAAATTGAAAAGAAACATAAGGGAATGGGTGATAATTGCACGAAATGACGTACACCCCGGAACAATCTCAAGGAAGAATCATCTTACAAATTTGTGGAAAGAAAATCTAACATGATTCCTTTTCTTATTCTGGATTCTAGATTTGGATTCAAATTATAATAAGTTTGAAAATATTACAATTATTATATATTATAAAATATGCAAATATATTTTCGTTTAGGATAACATTTTCATTGATCCAAGCTAATTGAGAGATGTTAGATTCTCCTCTGCACAAATTATTACCTATGATATCATCTACTGCTTATTTTATATATCCCCGTTGAGAATAAACGGGCGCCTCAGCTAGTAAATTATAAAAGCCAATGTAAATTCACAAGGTGAATTATTAGTAGGAGTTAAGTACTAGGGAAAAGGATGAGAAAAATATATGATCATACCTGAACTGGATCCCAGGTTTTGCCCGAGAATCCGAATTACCGAATTTGCCGACCTTTTTCGCCTATTGTCTGCTGTGGATGAAGAGGAAGATTTTGGTTCCAGCACCTGTAGCATCGGACCTTATCGTTCATAGTTATTAATTTTGGTAAATTTTTAAGTTTGCGTACATTATTCTAATAGGCAAGAACCACAATAGACTCTATACATGTTCATATAAGCATAGGGTAAGTATGCTTACTCAACGATAATGTTAAATATAATAAGCTTCAACTATGATGAATTTTTAGGGAACATCATTTTCTTAGGACATGGTGAAAGTTTCAGTGTATCTGGAAACTCTCATTAAGGAATGTTTGAAGTATTCTTTATTTATAAATTACTTTACTAAACCCGGCGATGCAGGACAATTTTTCTTATAAACATCCACCTAATCTAGGTGAATATCGATCGACGTAAATTACAGGAGAAGGAACATTCAGTGAGAAATTCCTTTCGTCTGACTCACTTCCACAAATCACACTTCCAATCCATTGAATACCGAACAAGTCAACCGCATCTATAAGTAAAAATCTCTCTTATATTTCACCCGCAGGAGAGAAATAGCTCCATCTATCGAAGGTCTTTTTGACTGCATTTCCGCGGAGCCGATTGGGAAACTCCTCATGTCATCGAAAAATTCGAAAATTCCTTCTGTGTCTTTCTCCGTAACCAGGTGATATTGCCACCTTGGATGGGATAGAGAAGGAGCTTTCACCCACGCACACACACGCACGTCCCGGGCAAACTTTGATCCGGGGTTCATCTCGTGTCGCACCACAAACTCATAACTCTTTCTGAAAGAGGGATCGAGAGAGATGAAGATTTTCGAAGATGATATCGAAATGGAAATGTCGAAGGTAAGAAAGCGGATACTACACCGCCGAGGAAAAGTTGAAGATGAATAATCAAAGGAAAAAGTGACTCAGATGGATGGGTTTACCGGATCTTCGGAGTTCTTCAAAATTCCTTACTCTCTTCAAGAATATTGTAATGGATTGCTGCCTTTTATTGTGAAGGGAGTATACAGCTCCCAGTTGGGAAATCCATTTTCGTTTTTGGCTTTGTAAGTCACTTCTTAGCGCATAACTACTGAAAAGTGGAGATTCACCTTAGCATTAGAAAACATAAGTAAGCTATATGCAGCCAAATATAAAGAAAATGAAAACACAGGCATAGAAAATGTTACAACCGTTATGATATTTTCTTCTCAATTATGTAAATTATACAATAGTCTCTGGAGTTTTTTTTTTAAATATGAGATAAATCAAACGAGAAAACCGCTAAATATTTTCGACCGGCATAAACCGGATTTTCACGCGTAAGATGAAAAACTATCTACACATAGAGGAAGACGATTATTATGAAATGTAGTGGAACAACCTAGATTACATATTTTTAATGAGTTTTCTTTTTAACCTAATGCCTAGCTAACGCAACCTGCCACATTGAGTTCCATCGATTGAAGTATTTATCGTATCTTATATTTGCAATGATCTTAAGTTGAGATTTATTTAATGAAAATGATCGTTAAACTCAAATATATAGCACAGCTAAGTAACGTAAGTTGAGCTGTTTATAAAATAGGAGGATAATTTAAGAAGAAAATGTAAACGAGATTTAAAATACAGAATTTTCTTGCTGAATGACATCCCGTCATAAATGCCGTTTAATTTTATACGAAGAATTCTGTGGGGATATTTTCCTGCAGTCTGTAAATTTTTTCCGTGTTAAAAGCTTCGGGTTGAATTAATTAATATAAGTTGGAAATTATAGGAAAGAGAACGAACCATTGCTGTTAACCGATGTTTCGTGTTGTCTGTTTTCGTATTAACCAGTTTTTACATTACATTTATATCGACTTACATTAAGCGAATTTTATTCCTTCGAGCAAAAGTAAGTATATTTAGTTTATTCAAAAACCATGCTTGTTTCATAATTCCTTCCTCATGAAGGAATGAGAACATAGAATTTGAATATCGAAAAATATATTTACGAATCGCGTTGCGACGGGTGGAACACATTTGTAGTGGGTTTAGAGGTGTTTAGTAAAATGTTATTCACTAATACTATTGATAATCAACTTTAAATTTTAAAATGTTGGCAAGTCATTTGTAGTTATCATTGCAGGAATAAAAATCAACGCATCAATTAATATTAGCAGCAAATCGATGTTTTAAAATAGGCCATTTATGAGCAGACGTTACTTTGACGAAACTTTGAAACACTATAAAATCGCGTTAGCCATTTCTAAATTGCGCCAAAATACCCGAGCTGCATACCTTCATAATGATATTTCTTCAGATTTCCGTTGAAAAATGTATATTCGAGATGTTTTTTCGTCATCTTTTTCCTTCGTCTAAAAATATTTTACACAACGAATGCGATATTGCCCTCACTAATATATTGCCTCAATATTTTCCTTAACCCACCGTCCACCTCTCGTCCATCATTGCTTCCCTTATTGCCTGCTCTACGTTTAGCATATCAATATGGCCTGCGCTTTACAATGCAGATAAACCCGTATCGATGAAGATATTGAATACATTCTCGAGGAAGTCTCCTTTATAAATCCACCGCTCTGAGATGGATGTTCTCGAGTATCTTAGCGATGCTCCTCGTATCCGGGGTTATTGCGGATGAAAAAGTACCGGAACTGCTCTGAACATAATGTAAGGAGACACTTTAATAATTTATAAGGAATTCCTGGCGCGAGTTTACATCGGTTTTCAAGAAAAGACACATTCACAATACAACACCATTCGATGGTTCTCGCAATGAGTATATCTGCAGTCTCCCAAGATATACATAATCTCTTACACTCAGAATTTCATCCGTAATGTACTGCCTCCTCAAATTTTTGAGAATCTCTAAACATGAATCCTAAGATATCAATTCGAAGAAAGTGCCGTCTGAAATGTGACTGCTGTTAAATAAAATTTAAAATTCCCATGCTTTGGTTCCAGCAGTTTTCATCTATGAGTAGATATCCATGTCTTGAAAGAATTCATTCAATTTCTTACCGAAATATAACAATATTTTCTTGTTTTTGATGAACAAATTTACCAATTGAATAAATCGTTTTAACTTTAGAAAAACTGAGAAATAAAATCAAAAATAGAAAAAATGTTTCAAAGGGCATAACACAAGGAATTTTATTTAAAAAAATATAATTTTTCAATGATACGAGTATTTTTAATTGGAATATTAAAACAACCTCTTCTTGACTGATAACGAAATTAAATCTACAAAGATGTCAGAAAGGTTTTAGATTTCCATATTAAAATGATCAGATAAAAAGTGACGTTTAGATACTTATTTCAAATAGTATACATCACTTCTCATCTGATTAGTTTGAATGACAATATATTTTTCGCCTCAGTTCCTGTAGTGCCGTTTCAAATCGTCTTTAAAATATTAAGAAGGTACTAATTATTTTGGCGATGACTAAAGCTGACATTATAATGCTGAAAAAGTCTTTAGCTTTTAATGCACTGGCAGCAAAAAAATTCTACAAATATAAAAAAAATAATCAAATGAATTTTTCCTAAAAATTCTTCCTAGTAGTTGTATGAGAGGAGAAGATGGGTTTACTGAAAGTTTCCGCCGTTGGGAAGGTAGCATAGGAAATGTTTCTAAATCATCTCGCACATAAGAGCAATGAAACATAAACGAAGAAAATAATAAATTGTGTTAGTTGTGTTAACCAGAGCGTTTAAGGAAATCAATTCATAGGAAATCAAGTGTTACTTAGTTATAACATAAAGTTGGCGACAGTCGGATTCAGAAGACTACAATTAATATTATAATAAAAATAAAAGATTAGCATGAGGCTGGATATTATCATAAAATTGGACGATGAACAGCTTTAGTTAAATATAATATATATGGTGTTATATTTTAAAACGAGTCGTTTGTCTTTACTTGGTGAACATTCCCAATGCTCTTCCGTCTCCGTGGCGTCGCACCAAAAACCACAAGACAACTCATTCGGCTATTCTTCTGCTACCCTTCCCCTGCTCTCTCTCTCTTTATGCATTATTTATTGGCCTTTCCCAGGACACCATCCCCCTGAACCCTTGCAAAGGGCGCTGGAGTGAGTAAAGGAAACAGGAGGGGTTGGCTAATTCATAACTCGCGGTGGCATGCGATTTAACGCGCTAACGTTTTCGTTTCTCTCCCAAATGGTCGCCACTCCTTCCATTTTAATTTCGGTAAAAACGGATTCTTGCGTGCCGAAACTTCCTGAGCGAAGCAGACGCGATGTCGCAGTGTTTTGCGAAGGGTCAAACGGTAATAGTTCTCATGGTCGACGCGAGGGTCGCGCGCCTCTATCGTGACGTCATGGCGAGAAAAGAAAGGAAGGTAGGGGAGCGTTGTGTACCTGTCCTTGCTATTTTCGGTGTCCCTTCTCACTGACCTCGGTCGCACTCAATTGTGAGATCGTTTATATTTGGATGCTACGGAGGATTCTGTCTCCTGCGAGCTGTTGAATTTACCAATTGACGTTCCGAATCGTATATTTGCTTCGGTTTTGTTCCTTGAATCTCACTGCAGTGCTGTATCTGCTGGTTCCTCTGTCTTTCTAATCTATTTAAAACATTTGAACTATGATCGCAACTTATTCATCAGTGGTAAATGGCGATTATAGATGAATTTTTACTCTAGATATACTTTATTCAATAATGAGAACATTTGTATTTTATGGATTTTATGGATAAGATTCGGCTTTTTTCAAGCAAACAACCCATTGAAATTGATTTCCAACAAAATCAAACTTCTGAATTCATATAAAATTAAGTGATATGAATAGAGTATCTCCTAGCTCTAATTTTATGAATGGGTTAAAGCACAATAAAGATCAAAGAATCAGATCTACGAAATCAATTTCTTTGAGGAAGACCAATATGAATACCGTATCGTAACAACTTTTAAGATTTAAATTTTATTATAGTATCTGTAAAAGACAATTAATTTAGGCTACATCAGAGAACTAAATGAGAGAAAAATAATTTAAGAAATTAACCTACGGATTGTTTATATTATCATTTTTAAGGATAAAGTTACATAAAAAAAGAGAAAACATCATAACTTATTTTCAGATGAAAGAATGCCGGAAAGTATATTTGATGCTTACTCATCAACTTTAGCTTTGAACAGCGTATGCTATGATATATTTTTAAAATAATGCGAAGCTTAAGTTTGTTCTATCTTCCATTTCAGAGATACTTTGACATATTCAAGATCGAGAAATCGACGTTTTCAATTTAAGGAAATTTAGAAATAAATAATTTTACTGCATAATTCTCACGAACAAGAAAAATTAAAAATTTTACTCAAAAAATGGAGTGATGTAGCCGAAATGCTCTTCGAGTTTAGGAAATATTTGGATAATTTCGACGGAAAAATATCAATGTAAAAAATACGACACAAAAATATCTTTTACTTTGCCTCTGTCGATGAATTCATTGATCATCATCCTTTAATTAAAATTAAAATTAAAATAGACATTTAGTGATACAAATTTACTCATCTAAACTCGTAATCAACAGCGGTCATTTTATTAACTCATTTTGAAAGTAAATTGCTTATCCCTCAATATCAGGTTATTAACCTGTGTATAAATACAGCAACACTTCCAAAGCTATAAATAATTTTACGCTTCTTCCATTAATTAGGGCGGGAATAAAAATGCGTCGTTATTTCTTTTTCTCACTAGTATAATTAATTAGCATACTACTACGTTACTAAAGCTCCAAGAAACTGATTAACCATCGTATTCCTCTTGCCTCAAGCGTTAATTTTAATTTCTCTGGTTATTTGCAAAGGCAATGTAAAAAATGAACAGCGAACTCAGAAGAACCAAGAGAATCCATTTTTCTCGAATTCCCGTTTTATATCAGGAAAGGTGAAACTGAAGTTTTCCTTAGGAGAGAGATTCACGAAACCTTTATTATTTTTGCCGGAATCCGCAACCTTTTCGTGAAATAGGAGCTATAAAACATGTCGAACTCGACTTTGTAAAGGAGAAGTGGGACAGGATGGAATCCCGACAAACTCCCACTTCTTATACGAGATTTTCTTTTTTTAATTAATTACATCCGCGACGATCTTCTCTGCGATGTTTTTTTCTTTTGGAAGCGGGCAAAATTCGAGGGTTAAAAACGTAGCACTTGAAACAAGCGAGCGGGAGAAAGAATTGCAGTATTCGAGAGAAGGAGAGAGCGGGCTAATTGGAGGAGGATTGTGAAAAGGGAAGTGACAGGGTGTTGCACGAATCGAAGGATATGCGAAAATAGCAAAAAGGGTTTGTCAGAAATTGGGAGATTTGAGGATTGATGGAGGAGGAAGTTTTAGTAAAGATGGAAGGAGGGCGAACGGATTGACATGGTGGTAAAACATTTTACTACGGAAAATATCAGCTATTGAATTGCTAAATTATGTTTGGTAATTGGTTAATTCGGGTTATAAGTAAAATTAAAACAAACCTCAAATTTATGAGTGGAATTTATTTATATTCATTTTATTTAACGTATTCCGAAACTCTAGGTTAAGGATTCCCTCTTCGACAATACTAAATGATTAAGCACAAAAAAGGATAACTACAATACTCTGTCAATATAATACCATGTGATATTGTTTATTATTGTTATTCTAGTTAGTGAATTATTTCCAACGGTATACATAATTTAAACACCTCTTTTCGTTCGATAACAATCATTCGCTACTATGCTGCGTACCGTTGATAAATGATATGGCACAGCAATACCTGTCATTGCGCTAAACGTTTTCCCCGCTATCAATTCATGGGAGTTATACGGCGTAGATGATTCAGAGTCGAAAGGAAAACAAAACAGGATTCTTATTAGTTCAACAGGAATATAGAATTGAAGAAAGGAAAGAATTTTAGTAGAAAGATAGAGGGAGAAGCGAAGGAGGAGATTAAATCTGGGGAACCGAAACGGAGAGAAATGAAAGCGAAGAGGGGAAATTGTATAGGGAACATGCAAGTAAGGAAGGTGATTAAAGAGAGAGTCTGCCTCAGATATGCGCATTAACCGCAAATGTCTCCAAATTTCGATCTTCGGCTTCTCATCGGAGCGAATTAGTTGCTTCGTTTCTCGTAACCGACGTCGTGACACGTGGCGAAGATTATCGGAAAATTTTTTATTTTAAAAGAATCGAAACGTGCCGTAGTAGACGTGACCTTCCATTTCCAGGAGCTCGTGTAGCTCTTTAACAAATTAGGATGGCGTGTTGAACCTTCTTCAACATGTTCCGTCATATTTTACTTGAGTATCATAGAAAGAGGTAGCTTTTTCAGATTGCTTAATATTTTAGCCTATTCGTGGATCAAAGACGGAGCGTTTTCGACGCAAAGATTAATCAAACCATTTATGCTCAGGGAGTTTGATTTTACAAATTAAGAACGCTTCGCTTGAAATTTAGCCTTTAAATCGAGTATTTTTTCCGAAATTAGTTGTTAATGAAATAATATAAATACATCAAATGAAATCTTGGTCATGTTTTCTCAAGCAACAAAAATATTGCAATTGGGTTTTATAATTTCCTGACCCTTGGTTATTTACCTACCTATTGGATAATCCATTCTCGTACATCTGATGCTTTAAGACTCATGGTATGGATATTTACGATTTTTCTTGAGCCCTGGAGCTTCTAATAATTGGTGATGTTAGTTTCATTATTGTATATGAATCAACATAAGAAAATATATTTTTAACTATAAATCAGTACTTCTATAGAATGAGATATCTTAGGAAGGGCGAATGAGTTCATTCGACTATGCGGCATCGTTCAAAGCTTCAACGGCCAAACAAAGTAAACGAATAAGTCTGCCTAAACGGAATGCTGACTATGTTGGCTGGATAGCTGAATTACATGAAGCATCCGTCCGTGGGTTCCAAAGTGGAAGATCTGGGTGCGAGTCTCGGTCCTCTCAACCTTTGTACGTAATTGTCCGTTTTTCCTTGGGATTTTTCAAAGGCTCACGCATTTCCGTGCGCACTCTTTCACCCTTTTCCTTAGTTATTCTTAAGGGGGGAATCCACTTTGTTTGACCGGTACCTTAATGAGAATACTTAGCTTTGGTTCTAAGAATACCGTAACTTAGAGGAACTTCGGGAATGTGAAATAGTCGGGAATTATGGGACAGAAAGGATTGTCGTTGCTTAATTTCTTTCTTCCAGATTCAATATCATACTCTACTTCATAATAGTGTCAGAGTGCTCCTCAAAAGATATTGTTCGTCATAAAGGCGCGTTTTGTACATAAAGATTTGTTTTTGGCGTTTAAAAAGTTTCAGAAGGTTAAATTTTCTTGACTTGTTATTCATTACTTGAAGTGATATCCTTATATTGAAAAAAAGCACAACGCCCACCCAAATAATTACTGCTAATCCTGTAATGTGATATCTTAATTCCCTACTCATTTTAATAAACAAAAGATAATTTTTTCCAAGATGTAGCGTAGGGTAATATGAAATACAATTATCCCCAAAATAATGAGAAATCACCATCTATTTTTGTCAAACTTGTTTCCTTGTTCAACTAAGTCTTCATCGTTTGAGTTCATTAGTTTGGTTCGATCCTCAGAGATCTTGCTATAGCAACTTACTTAAAGAAGACTTCCAATTGCGGTAGAAACCCGAACATCTTCTATCTTACCCTTTCTCCCTATAAAAGAGTGTTGGTATCCCAGCTCAGTGCTAAGCAACAGCCAAAATCACCAAGAATTGGAAATCCAAAAACAAATTGATCTCCTGCGGATCGAAAAAGAATCTTTAAAAATTGTAAATGGAATTCTGAGGATGATTCGAGCCCTAATGAGAGATCTCTCTATTCAGACGGATTGTCTCAATTGGATTTCTTGAAGTCTGCTACATCTGGCGATACGGATGAAGAACGTCTGTTTTGCTTCGGAAAATTTTCTGATAGCAGAGGAGAGATCTGAGTGAAATGATTTGTTTGTTCTCCGTGGGTTCAACTTGATTGTGCTGTAGGAGAGACAGGTCAACGTTAGTGTTTTGGCAAGTTAAAGGAACCATGTTGGCATAGTATCTAAGAAAAATTCTATATTTTTATCATTAAATCAAGTAACTTTACGAATTTTGCTAGTTTTCTTCACTTTCAACCCATTCAATCCATATTACCCAACTATCTCATAATACTTTCCAAATAAGTTTCTTTTCTTTCCAATATTTGGATGTGATGAAATTTCGTAAAATAAATTCTGATTATACATAATTATTTCAAAATAGTTGAAGTACGATATTACTTTCTGATTTTTTAAAACGATATCTGCCTTTGATGATGCCTCAATGGTAAATGGTATTCCATAGTATCCGAAGTTCCTCTACTCTTTGCGACAACAGTTCCTACACTCATTTCAAAATCTTCCTAATACTTATCATTAGAAGAAGGTAAGAGTTCGATCGTACTGCATTGCATAAAACAAAAAAACCTTAGATTTCGAAATAAAATGAGCTACTCCTTGCATCAACTGATATCTATGTGTCTTTGCTTTGAACAAGCTTTATAAAGAGATTCAGAAATTGTGTACTTTGGTACTTATTTGTACTAATTAACCCATTATTTACAGCAATAACTGGTTACTTTTACAAAAGCTTATATATCAACGAGAATATTTTGATATATAAATTAGGAAGTAAAGACGATAGTTTTAATATAAATTCACGAAATGACTGAATTTAAATTTCCTGGTCTGACTGCAAATACTAAAGAATAATGCTTCACATTTCCATAAATTTTATTCAACACGATTGGTTTCGGTCATGTTTTGAGTTGTTTTTGATAGCGTTCTACAAAGTTATGCTAGAAAACACGGGGTTTGTGATTTTTTTACTTTGAATATAACAGAATTTCCAAATATAATATTTCTGTTTATTAAATACATAAGTTATTCGAGTTTCGAGTATATTTTAGAACGTATTCATGAATCTTTTAAGACCGAAACAATGGTAATATAATGGAGAATATGGCAGGCAGTATTGGAATAGACGTTCATCAGAAAATATTCGACCTCTACTGATTTGAAACGGCTATAACATCAATAAGCTAATAAGAGCTATAACAGCAATGAGTATATAAGCTATTTCACAACAGCTATTCGTCATTATATTTCCTGGCCAATTTTGTGAAACATCATAGATATGAAAAATATAGCTTTCTCGCATTTCAAATAGTGAGTTTACTTATGTAAAAGTACATTGCAGTCTTTGTAGAATTAATCTATAATTAAGCTACTAATATTTGTAACGCTTACAGGTCTTTCCATCGCGATATTACGAATCGTACAATCATCTAATTCATTGAAAGTCATAATAATTGCTTTATGCTGAAAAAACCTGTTTAGGAGATGAAGAATTAACCATGGAATGCAAGTATAAAATATCATACGCAAGAACAATTTTCGTGAAATCCGCCTTTCAATGAAAAGCATGTATTTCTCAATTCAAGAATGCCTTCTTTTAAGCATATTGCATGTATTTCAGTATGAAACGAAAAATATAAAAGGAAACAAGAAAAATCAACCTAAGCTCTGAATCGCTGCCACGTTCCAATTTTGACGTTTAGCCCAGGAGAGAAAAATTCGGGCCACTTTGCAAACACAAGCTTGATTTCCTTACTTTTGCATGTAGGGTGCAGTTCAAACGGAATGCATATAAATTTCTTCAAAGTATCCTTCCCAGAGGAGAGTAAAAAAATAGGTCTAGACTTTGGGCGCCCTTATTCATTCCACGTGAAAACAGTTCCACAGTAAGGAAGATATCCAAAACGACGGGATGCGAAATACGATCTCTCCTCTTTACGGTCACAAGTTTTCAACGCTTAAAAAGATAAAAATGAGGATAAAATGAGAATGAGGCCGGGATTGGCTGTAGAGCGATCTTTTTTATTTCTCGGGAAGGAAAAAATGAAGAGGAAGGATAGAGAAAATGCCTCTTCTCTTATCGAAATAGCGGTGAAGAAGGAAGTTTTCCGAGTCGGGTGCATCGGGCATCGAAAGAGGAGAGATAAGTGGTGAGAGGGGAGTGAAGGGGGAACCTCGTCAAATATCAGGAGTTATAAGTGCGATCGTCAAACAGAAATATCGAAAGGAAATAATTCTTGACATAAAAGTGGCAAACTGAAGAAGTAGGAAGCGTAAAAAAGTTAGGAACAAAAGTTCAAAAAGTTATGATTCGGTTATGGTAGGTTTACCTTCGACATGAAGAGCTGTCAGTCCAGCAACCGTAGGCTTGTGGTTTGATGCAAATAAGAATTGACAGATGATTGGAGATAACCTGTATTATTCCTTATATTTCTATATGGCGCAGTACGATTACAGTTAGATTTATCTTAAAAATAGAATGAGAGAAAGAATACCTTAACACAAATACTCAAGCAAGAAGGAAAGAAACAGATGTAGTGTCGTGGTTGCTCGGTTTATCGCCCCTTTTTCATCCAAAACCATAGATGTTCCTAAAAATCTGGTCTGAATGCGAGGCTGTGGAAGTTTTGTCGGGACTTGGGAGTTGACTTCGTTGACCTTCGGCCGACCCTCCAAACGTACCCCCTCGCCTTGAACAGCTCTGGTGTTCACTACACTGCTGCGGCTGCGAGAGGGGTGGCTCATAGGATTTTTGAGCACTGCAGGTTTTTTTTAGGTTAAAGGGTTTATCCAGTAAAGATAATGCGAGTAAAAGTGAATCAGAAATAGTCATTAATCCGGAAAAAGTAGCAAATACGTTAAATATAAATAATAATGATTCACAATGCGACTCTCGGGCTTCTCCCAGCGCTAATAATTTATCAATCGCGATTATAAATTGTAGAAGCGTCAAAAATAAAGTAACCGATTTAGAACATTTCATTCGGAGTAACGATTCAGATATTATTATAGGCACCGAAAGTTGGCTCACAGAAGATATTTGCGACTATGAAGTATTCCCGAAAGATTTTAAAATATATCGTAAGGATCGTCAGGACAGAACGGGCGGTGGCGTATTTATAGCGGTTAAAAGTTTCCTTCAGAGTAGTTTACACACTTTTTCAAATAGCAGCATCGAAAGCGTTTGGTGCAAAATTATTCAAATCAATAAGCCGAGTTTAAATGTGTGTGCTTTTTATCGACCACCCAACTCTCCACGTCAAGTCTTACATTGCCTGAATGAAGAAATTAACTTTTATTCTCGTAAAAATAATAACAGCATTACTTTTGTTGGAGGGGACTTTAATCTCCCAGATATCGATTGGCCGAATCACGTAATTAAGAAACGAGCTCGGGATAGCGATTCTTGTAGGACTTTGTTCAGTGTTATGCAAAAAAATTCTTTACATCAAATCGTTAAGGAGCCAACTAGGGAATTAAGTATATTAGATCTTTTTTTAACTAACAGCCCCGAGCGTGTAAGGTGCGCATCAGTATGCGATGGGTTATCCGACCATAGAGCTGTGATTATAGATATCGATATTAACTTGACAAGGTACCAAAAACCCAAGCGCAAAATTTATCTCTACTCTAAAGCCGATTTTGGAGGATTTCGTAATAAACTCAATTCCGATTTTACGTTTTACGAAACGCGCGCGATGCGTTTAAATACCGAAGAAACTTGGAACCTTTTTGTACAGATAATGCGTAATAATATGGATAAATATGTTCCCTCCAAATACTCTAACCAAAATAATGAGCCTAGATGGTATAATAGAGATACTAGGAAAGCGTTAAAGAAACAAAGACGATTGCATTTGAAATTAAAAACCGTTATGAGGCTTCCTAACAACATAATAACGGATCAGGTAAAGGCCGAATATAAACGAGTAAAATCAGAAACAAAACGAATAATGCGTGATGCCCTCCGTCAATTTAAAAGGAAAGTTTTATACGAATACTTAGACGAGGACCCAAAAGCTTTTTGGTCGTACGTGCGTGAGGTCCAAGGTAAAGTTCAAACCGTAAGTTCGTTAAAAGATAACAGCGGCAATGTAATTAACGATTCTAAGGAAAAAGCGAACATCTTAAATGAATATTTCCATAGCGTATTTACGTCCGATATTACATTAGGCGCCCTACCAGTAGTTAATAAAGCAGAAACAATGTCGAATATCACATTCAGGGAAGACGGAATTATTAAACTTTTACGGCAGATTAAGCCAAATAAAGCTCCTGGTCCTGAGGATATACCAGCTCGAGTATTTAAAGAATTAGCAGAGAGCATAGGCCCCTTTCTTAAAGTAATATTTGAAAAATCTATAAGCGAAGGTAAGGTCCCAAAAGATTGGAAAATTGCAAATGTCACCCCAATTTTTAAAAGCGGCGTAAAAGATGATCCATCGAATTATAGGCCCATTTCGTTAACTTCATTGAGTGGTAAAATAATGGAACATATAATTACTAGTTCCTTAATGGGTTTTCTCGAAACCTCTAAATTCATTGTTAAGAATCAACATGGTTTTCGTAAGACACGTTCCTGCGAGTCACAGTTAGCGTTATTAATTCACGAAATCTTGAAATCGGCCGAAAGTAAAAGACAAGTCGATGCAATATTCTTGGATTTTCGGAAAGCGTTCGATAAAGTCCCACATCGTAAATTGTTGTACAAATTAAAACTTGCGGGCATCAACGAACAAGTAATAAGTTGGATAAAAGATTTCCTGTCCGATAGAGAACAACGAGTAGTATTAGATGGTATTAGTTCCAACCTAGTCAAGGTGACCTCAGGCGTCCCACAAGGAAGCGTAATCGGGCCATTATTATTCTTAATATACATTAACGATCTTAATGAACACATCGACAGTAACGTTAGAATATTTGCGGACGACACGGTTATTTACAGAGAAATAAAAAGTAATGACGATAGATTAAGCCTGTCGAATGACTTAGATAAAATAGTAAAATGGTGCGACGACTGGCAATTGGAGCTCAACGTAGATAAATGTTCAGTAGTTAATTTTTTCGAAAGAAAATCCTTTGCCAATCATAATTCATATAGCCTTCGAGGGAAAACATTATCAACTGTCGATTCGGTAAAATATCTCGGAATAACCCTCACGAATAACTTAACTTGGGGTACCCACATCCATAACATATGTGGGCGAGCTCTTAAGAAACTAGGCTTCGTCAAAAGAATAGTCGGTAAAAGCGAAGAAAAAGTCCGCGAGCGATGTTACTTTGCGCTAGTGAGGCCTCACCTCGAGTACGCATGCAGTGTATGGGACCCTGCTGAAAAGTGTTGTATTCGCGAGATAGAAAAGGTACAAAGAAAGGCAATACGCTTCGTAAAAAATTGCTATGATAAATCGGTAAGTGTTACTCGGATGCTTCAGGAGGCAGGATGGGAATCTTTAGAAGAAAGAAGGCTCAATCAGAGATTTAAATTACTTGATAAATTCAGACAGAGCACGTTCATAGAAGATGTAGCCGAGATTATGCGCCCTCCTTGCTTTATAGGCCGTTCTGATCCAGCGAGAAAGATCAGAGAAATAGATGCTAAAACCAGTCGATACAAGAATTCTTTTTTTCCCAGAACAATACGCGAAAATAATCGACTGGGCAAATAGAGTCCTGGTGCTTGCACCCCCTGCCACACGCCGAAAGGCGGCTTGCAGGGTACAGATGTAGATGTAGATGTAGATGTAAAATCATTATTGCAACTAAATAATAAAAATCATCAACCGATCTCATAAGTGTAGGCTAAGAAGATGAAGATAGGAGCTTAATGATAACCATGAAAGCACACGTTAAAGTAGCCATTATCTTATTTCCTTTCCTAGCTTCTTAAATAACCGACATAGTATTTCATTAATAAAATTAATATGCTAAAAATTTTCTTGTTAGACTTCTGCATTACCTTCTTTCATAAAGACTTAAAGTAAATCCCATAATAAAATTTTTTATTGCTCCTACGTTTTTGAAAGGACTGCTATCTACAAGATGTTGAAGATAACAATCGAACATTTTAATGCTTTAACAAAGCTAATAGCAATGAAAAATTCTATTGTGGAAACTATTCTGTCTTTATTCAGGATGGGTATTATTTCATTACTTCATAGAATTCAGAATAAAAGTTGTGAGGAAATAGCACATTTAAAAAGAACCAGTTGCTACAAAAGCATCTAGAAACTAAATCAGCCAATCTTATTGAGTAAAAAGATTAGGAGGCTGCCTTTTCATCAAGATTTCTGTTTTCACTGTTTCTATTGTCTCGACGCAATTGGATATCAGATTATGATGGAGAGTTCTAGGAAGGAAGGACGATAAGGGAGCTATTGATGATAAAGTGCGAGAGAGTTTGAAATCGAAAGAGGTACACTGCGGGATGAAATATATTTTGGGGTTTTGTAAGGAGATTTGGAGGAAGGAAAGAAGCGTCTCGGAGAGGAAGGGAGGTTGTGGAAGGGGATCCTTACGACTGTTTTGGAGGGGGGAAACAGGAAAAGGAAGAAATAATTTGCAAGGCGGGAGGAAGGGACTTCGGAAGAGCAAGGAATGGATGCTGCGGCGTACCGCATTGGTAATTCAAGATACGATAAGAAAGGAGAGCACCAAGTTCGGAATGCGGTGCAGAGTTGCGGGCGGATATGGCAACTGCATGTGCATATATTGGTTGAGTGTGCGGTGAAGGACGGAAGCGAGATTTCGTCCTTTTTTCGGCGAATCATCGAGTCTGGCTCGATTCGTTCGTTCAATATATTGATTCACTTTGATGATAAGCACGGTTTGTGTGTAAATGCCCGTCGAATATGTTTTGACCTCGCAAAAAGGAAGTTGAAAAATAGAGATTCGCTTCCCGTTTTATCTCTGCGTTGATTACATAAACGGTCCTTCCAATATCTAGAGCGAATCATTTACGGCTAAAGCGAAGGGAGATAGAATGGACTGCTAAATGTTTTCCGTCAGTCGCGCGAAATGCCGCTTTTTTATGCGGATCAATTCCGATTTTAAATAAATTTCGGAAAACGTCGACGCGCGAAACAAACTGCTCTTCCGACAATGGAAGCGGCCCTCAATTTGCGAAAGTGCTTCCCTCGTAAAAAAGTAATTTCCTCATCTCCAATTGATATTTCGAAATAAAGCGGGCAGGCGATGATTTTTCATTAGGGCACGTTACGACAAGTGCATGCACGTCCTGCCAACCCAAGGACGCATCAAATAGGCTTTCCTTTGGGCGCACATTCCCTTCGGAGTCTTCAGTGGACAACCTCATCCGCGACCCACGCACAAGCGCTAAAAATCCCCGGCGTCTGGCGGAAGAGAGTGGAACAAAACAACGGGCAGTGCAGTGTTTTTTGGCCGAGCGAAGTGATTCATCACAACTCTCTCTCTGCTTCCCGTCATCGTACCAAATGCCCCTTCCTTCCACTTTCTCTTCTTTTCTTTCTCTTCGCCTCGTGTTCTCTTTTCCTCGGCTTTACTCGTCAAAAGAATTAATCGGCGAAATGTGTTTTTGAGCATTAAAACTTGTTTTACACCGATGTTTTTCGGCGGAGAATTTTCTTTCCGGGAAATTTTAGCTCTAACTCCTTCAAAAGCTTTCAAGAATTTACACAGTGTATATTTTCTCCCAAAAGGTGTCGGTTATATTAAAAAGCATATTCGGTATCTTTAAACAAGCTTTGCCGCTTGAACGCATTGTTTGAGCTATTGTTTATTTTTCTCTTTAAATTTCGATTGAGAATAATTTACCGCTCGTTTCAATTTTATTTTTCATCCAATGTATCACAACCAAGCGAGTTAATCATAGAGGTAATGATTTTTACAAAGTTCACATCGGTTTGTGAAACAAATACGAGTTTCCTTTAAATAATTATGTTTTTGATACCGACATATAGCGTTGGGTGGGTTATAGTAGGTTGATTTTTATGATCAGTTATTATAATTATTAATCAATAACCCTCTATTAAGAATTTTTTACAAATGCAATGCAATGTAATGCAACTAAACGACATTTTCCTTTTTTTAAATATAAACATTGTAAGGTGATTTGAAGTGAAGATCATTGTTTTCTGCAACTTTAATTAAGGTAATAGAATTGGAGTTTCTACTTTACATTGCACGAGAAACATTAGGAAGGTTTCTCGTGCCTATTCTAAAAACCTAAATTTTATCATACCTTTTCTAGCCTTTACTTGCTTTGTCAGTGAATGTATTTTGAAAATGTTCAACTATGGACTCTTGGGATAGGAATTCAAATATCTCGGAAGCCTTTCTCGCTATAAAATACGGGATTCATATCTGAATTTAATTATAATTTATTTATATTTCTTAAAGTCTTATAAAGGTGAGCGAAATAACCACAGGCTTTGCTGGATAAATGCCGGCAAAGTCTTATACGCAGCATGTACGTTTAGATTAAAATGGAAGAAGAGAGCTCTCCTTAGTATTCCACCCCTTTTTTCCACCCGTTTCCGTCCTTTCGGTAGCACGCACCCTACGCAGATGCTTCCGGGCGGGATTTAATTGCATTATTGAGATGGCGTCGTGTGTATGTGGTTCGGAACCAAAGGGAGGGCGATAACAAGGGGACAGGTCGATAGGGTCACTCTAGGATGAGACCAAGATTAAAGCGATGTGTATTGCTCTCCAAGGATGCGATTGCGCACCAAAGCCTCTCTTTTCTCAAAATAAATGCACTGCGTGTGTAACCTCTATACTGGATAAGTGATGTCTGTAAATGAATACACTTCGCAGGTCAGGTCTCTATTGGATAAATGGTGTGCGAGTTACTGTCACCTTTGACAATTAAAATTTATTTAATATATGATATACATTCATAAAATATATACAAAAAGCCATATCTGAAATTGTCCCAATTTTCTAATTCATTTGAATTGCGTATTAATACGTAAATAATTAATTATTATTATTATAGTACGCACCTTTAACCAAAAACAAGGCTGAAATTCTAACACCGTGTTATATGCGTATATCTTTTTCCTAACATTTAACCGAATAAATTATTATAACCTATTTACTATTTTTATCACATTTTAAATTGAAACCACGCTTTAAAAAGTTATTTATATGTTACAATTAGTGTTAATAAATTTACGTATTAAGTTATCCGAAATATTCAGAGCTCCGATCCTTTTACACTAATTTTTTGGCAAAGTTTCCTTCTTAAAATTATGTTGTATGATACACAGTAAATCAGCTCTTTGAAAAGTGAAAGACTACACCAGGCACTTGTGAGAGCACAAATATTTCCATAGATTCATTTTCTATTAATTTAAGTAGAGTTATCATTATTTGATCCTTTACCAGCCATGGTTAGGCCCAAGTGAGCTTCTCTTCCACCTAACTTCGTAAAATGCACTGACAGTCAGCTAGTTAACTGTTCATGAAAAAGTAGGCGTTCCGTTTTGTTTCTTTTCTCAGTTATCTCGGGCTGTTGGACGTAAATTAAATAAAGTCAAAATGCTTTAAACAAAAAGTTGGCGACATAAATTAAAGGAACATTTTTGCTATGAATTTTGTTAAGTGAAAACTTAGGAATCTTCAAAAAACTGTTCTAATCAAACAATGCGTTCTTATAAATTACTGAATGATGCAATTCACTCCTGTTAAATAAATTCATGAAAAAGGAGTAAAAAAATTGTTATTAGTTTTTTATATGGAG
This sequence comes from Pachydiplax longipennis, assembly GCA_036926295.1. Taxonomy (NCBI): domain Eukaryota; kingdom Metazoa; phylum Arthropoda; class Insecta; order Odonata; family Libellulidae; genus Pachydiplax; species Pachydiplax longipennis. The sequence continues at coordinate 16,885,281 of JAVFKF010000024.1, read as the reverse complement.
AGCGAGGGCAGCAAGTGGACTAAAATAGGTATGAAATAGAGGACTATGAAGCAAGTCATCTAGGAAAAATATTTAGGAGGAAAGAATTGAAGTATGTTTCATAGGAAGCGTACCTAAAGGGTCAACAACAGTAATATTTTAGAGACAAAGACTCCTCCTCTCATGTCTTTTGAAGAATTATATAATAAAATGGCTATCAAGTTTAACGGACATGGAAACAAGATTTGACAGCCACATAATGAAAAAGGGCTTTATATACGATATTTTTATTGATAAAGATAGGAAAGAGTAAATCACGCTTTTTCACCAGCGGAGGTATACCAAAATTGTGAATTTTACACCTCGTAACCAGTCCCCTTTTCCCACCAGAATAAACACGCATGGAAACTTCCAATGAAAAGACTACTTAAGGATTACCCACTGAAAAGCATCAAATACGAACAGGAAGTCGCACCGTCTCTCTCAGGCATCAGCAACAAAAATTCTCCTCTCATTTCAATTAATTTTAAAGGGATACTTCTCAGAATCATGAATATTGATATTTTCATCCCTTTTGAAAAGCTTTACTTTGTCATCGAATTCCCTGGGGCCCTTTTTGATCCGCCTGCCCCTTTCAAGCTCCCCCACTAAAAGTGATGAAGAACGCAGAGTCCCTCGGAAGATTTGAATTCCTGATTGCGGCAGTGACCTAATATCCGCACGTGATGGAGGCAGATTCATGCATTCTTGAGTTACCCATTTGTCTCCATTGTCGGATTCCAGGAAAATTCTTGCTCAGTGTCTCAGAAGCTGGGATGAGTACTACTTTGGCCGTGAGGCACACATAAGAGCAGAGAAGAAATTGAAACTTCGCCTAGTAAATCAGCTGCCAAAATACGACGCGTCTCACTTTCTCCAAATATTGATGCTGGAAGTTTCATTTAATTCACATTCCGTAAATTTTTCATGATGTTGTTTACAAGTGTTATAGTTTCATTGAAATTTGTCCTTTTTTGATAAAGTAAATAAGTAATCATAAATTAGGAATAAAAATAGGTAATCATATATATTGGGGAAATGATTGGAATGGAAATCGTAAAATATACCAAATGTATTTTCGTGTTCAATTTTCCGATCTAATGACTTGACTCAATTTATATTAGCTCAAATATGCTTTGAAATAAAATGTCTCTATATATGGTATCTATACGTACTGACATAAATAGGATTTTTAATGACGCATTTACCAATGCGTAAGTTTTAGAGCTACATTGTTAGTAATACGAAACATCAAAACAAAACATCATACATGCGTAACATACGCACATGACACACGCACAACATACACAAAAGTACTTAACGTGTTCGAAACAGAAAATCCTCCAGGATATTCGGTTGAAACGCAAGCTATTTTAAATAACAAAGACAACGGAATGGAGAATTCATGTCAGATGAATGATAAACTTAACTTTATTAAGGCCTACTCCACTATAGATCTTTATTTAAGTTTCAAAGAATTTCTTTCAAAGAAGAATTGCTTTCAAAATTTCTGAATTCTACTTTAATCAGGCTAAAAGTTCTCTCTGCGAAATAATTACAATTTGATTTCCTTAAATTTCAGAAAAGCTTTTTTGAAAGCTTTAATGGCTCTTAAAACGCCGGAGTGTTGTGATAAAAATGAAAATCGCGTTATCTATTGATTGTTGAATTCAGTGAGAAACCAATTGGAATCGGAAGCACTTAGCAATACGGAGAAATGTTACAGGAAAATACGACTCTATACTGAATGGTATCGGAAATAGGGAGAAATTAGAGGTCCACTGAACATTTAAGTATCATATGCAAATTATTCTATGATTAAGCCAGGAGATAATAAAAAGAGTACGAATCCAACTACCAGTCTAAATTAATCAGCAAGGGCTTTTAATTATGGATATGAAGATATACTCACCGATATTATTAGTGGTAGAAGTCTCCACTTGGAAATCGTAATTCATAGAAATCGATATTCGATTATAATCGGCAGTTTTACACCAGACTGTGAATATCATACATATAATGTCAGATTTGAGATGCAACGACAAGAAATGTGATTGCATATATTTGAATATTCAACGTTATTTTATGATGAGAATAGTTCAAAATAACTCCGTCCGCGAGAAGCGCTTGATGTGATTCCATTAAAAAATAACTTTCATCTATACCATATTCCCTTGCCTGTGGTAATTATGATTCTGTTGGCCTTGATTCATGTTTATATATCACAGATTTTCTTACATTTTGCTGCATCACTCCATTTATCATTCGTTTATTACAAAAATAATTTCATCGATAACTTGGAAAGAAATATTCTTTGCATTATGATCCCTTCTACCTTTAAATGAGGACTTGACTAGCATTTGTATTCGACGTCAGTTGGTTAAAGATTCTTTTAAACACTGTCAATCAATCATACGAATACTCGTAAAAGAGGAAATGGCTGATGCAAAGTCTTTGAAGATGGAAGAGGGAAGTCCCAAATCCGTTATATTTGGGATATCGATCATTGAATTGGAATACTTTTGTGTGGAGGGCGCCCTTTTTATAGTACCCGAAGAAGTCCCAGAGGCAGCACAGAAGGAAAGAAAGATGTACTGATTCAGACTGTAGATTACCTGTGCCGCCGGAGAGTGAATTATCTGGGGACAGTGAGGAGAAGGGTCAACCTCGGAAAGGGTCATCCTAAAAGGGAGAGAGTATCTTCAAGGGATGACCTCAAATGTAAGAATATTTGAAAGCTGCAGTGACCTAAAGCGTTTCTCACAGGAGCTGAGGGTTGCTTTTCGTTCTATACATGTTCCAGCATTACTTTCATTGCTCGCTCAACTTTATTAAATTATATGTCACTTTGCTCGATGACCATCTCACGTTTAATCTTATGGATCAAAGAAGTTCTTCATCTGCTCAGTATCAATGCTTTCCAAAGGAGGTCCATTTAATAAAAAATACATCATAACTAAAGAAAAGCTAAAAATATTCCTGGAATAAATATAATAAACTAATATCGTGAATTAAATCCTCTTCAGCTTACGTTGTTCAACGAAACTTAAAACTAATGTATGTATTGTAATTCTTATGAAAAATGCATTGCAGTGAAAATTTAATAAGCATTTGGAACATTTATATATATAGTTCGATTGATGGAAACTTAATTATTAGATGTAGGTTTTCTAAAGACAGGAGAATTGTAATTTATTTCGTCTTATCGTAAATACTGATGTATATATATTTATATAAACTATGGGATGTATATCTCAATTCTTGAAGCTAAGAAATACTACTTTAAGGATCATTACATTACATGCTACCATTTATCGAAATCGTAAAAATTTCTCTTAGGTTATTTTAGATGTTCAGGAAATATCGGCGACATTATATCTGGTTTTACGGGATATTTCTTAAAGCGTCTGTAAATTTGCGTTTATGTACGCATATTACAAGTAGAAAAATTTAAGTCCATCTATTTCAATAAATACACTGATCGTATACGTATTTACTCGTATACATTTACGGTACAAAACACGTGTTACAGTAATTTACAGATCCTTATTCCTGAAAGCACACTAATCATTCCACAAAGCAGCCAGATTCTGCTCGAAAAGAGCGCATGCAAAAGAATAACGCGCACGTAAACGACTCGTCTGTAAAGTGGCTTGTTTCATAGGAGTGAGCAAGCGTTTGGTCACGGTGGTCTGAAGAAAAGTGAAGCGAGAAGGAGCAAAAAAAATAAAGGTTTTGGGGTATTGGTGAGGAAGTCAAAAACAAGAGAGGGTGGGGAGGGAGGAAATCAGCGACAGGATTAGAGAAAAAGAGACAAAGGGAAAGAGGCGTAAGAGAGAGAGAGAGAGAGAGAGGACATTCCCCAGAGGAGAAAGAGGAAAGGAAACGGCGGTCGAGTTTGGAAAGGGTCGCTTTGACAGTGAGCAAGGGAAATGAGGGAGGGAAGTGGAGAAAGGAGTGAGTCGACGGGAAAAATCGAGCGAGTCCGAAAGACAAAAGGAGAAGGGGAATATTTGGCGAAGGGTTTCCGAAAAGGAGAAAAAGGTTCGGCGAATTCCCATCTCCTAATTTCGTTACCTACGATCGAAACCCATTTTGTCTCCGTGTCAATATTTGAAAAGAGCTTATTTTTGTCGTTAATTTTCCTTATAGGAATTGGAGATGGAATTAGTGTCACCGAATATTTTGTGTATACGTTAGAAAGTTCAGGGTCGTAATGTAATTTCCGAGAGGAATCAATTGGTTGTGGTGACAATGAATTGGATTACCGAGAATTACACTTCGTGCACAAGTCCAAGTGGCCGAATAAAGAGGACGGCGCATTAATTGATCTTAAGCAATGCTTTCATTAGAAACGGCGTAAAATCGTTTTACGAAACTCAGCGATAAGTTTTCAAATTAGTTTTACGAGTTGAGATGACTTCAAATTGTTTATCCGATCTGAAGAACAAATTGCAGTCTTTCTCTAGTCTAGAAGTAAATTAATAGCAAGCATTTGTACCGAGGAGCGGAAAAAGTTCTGCTTTGAGATAGTTTGAGGTTTGACTGGAAGAAATGCAGTTCTTTCCTTGGTGTTTGCTAAACTATGGTGCAAAGTTCATGAAGTTAGGAAGCAACTTTTCCTTTGGAAGACTCCTAATAGTAGGTCACAAGCATTTCTTACGAGCAAGAATTCTTAAAATAGGAGACTTTAAGAAGATGGTTGCAAATTCACAACTCTACTGGGAGTTAATTAATAAAGGCCTTCATTTCGACTTTCAGGTAAACAAATATAACTTCAAAAGCGTAGAATATTTGTTGGAAGAAGAAGACCGTTAAATTTAACTTCATTAGTCATTGAAATCTAAGAGAGGATACAAAGTCATACTTGATTTATCTATGTAATACTCTATTTTTTACTTCATATATTTAGTTAGGTTGGAAATTCTTTCAAGTTTTTATAAAAGATTGAAAATAAGACCGTGATTTACAAGGAGACAATGTAGGCGCGTTCGTAAACTGAGTGTAGGAAAAGAATGCTATAGTTAATGGGAGAGAAAGTAAATATATTCATTTTATCAATAAGAAAGTGAACAGATAAATATATCACGTTGATGGGTCCCCTCTGTCTCATGTTGACTATTTCAATTATTTAGGCGTCTATATAACCAGGAACTTAGATTGGGGAACGCAGATTGATCAAGTCGTTGCGATAGGTTTCAGAACCCAACTTTTTGTCATGGGAAACCTTAAGAAAAGTACGAGACAATCCAGGAAACTGGCGCACAAAACATTGGTCAGACTTATCTTAGAATATGTCTCTTGAATCTGGGATTCATGAAATGAGTCTTACATATCGAAATTAGAAAAATTTCAGCAAAAGGCTGCTAAATTTGTCTTTGGGTGTTAATTTAAATACGACAGAGTAACTGAGATGTTTGCAGAATTGGGTTTGGACAAATTAAAATCTCGTAGGAAATTTAATTTGAATTTTGAAGAAATTTGGGATTATATAAGGCTAATAAAATGAAACGAACTAGAAAGAGATTTGAAATTGGTTGACCGGTCCAAGATTTATTGGTAAAAATTGCAATTCTTGGTAAACATACGTAAAGTATTTTGCTAAATCTAGTGTGAACAGAACTGTAAAAGAATAGAATTAATTACTGGGATTCATTCATATATAATATCTCATAATGAAGGCATTCTTAACCTTTTACCTAGCATTATTTATTTAATGACTTAATATTTTCGATAAATAACGTAGACCTCACTAATGTGCGAAGGAAGTGCATATTGCGACGGTAGAGTATGTCTAATCACTATATATAAATAGGTAAAAAACTAACCTAATGGGTCAATACATCTATATTTATACGCTTTAAGCTGCTAATCGGCGTATGGCAGGAATTGTAAAGACAGAATATTAGATACTTCTTTATCTTGTTGTAAATGCTTATCGTTCGCGGAAAGAATTATTTTTGGAACGACTTGTCCTATCACCTCTTTCTCTTATTTTACGCCAGTTGTTGGATATGCCGAAGTATCAGAGGATCACGTAATAAGAGATGAGAAACTCATGGTTCACACGTTTGAATTTTAAAGAGTCCTCTATTTCGTTTCCTTTTCAAAATTAAAACATGCGAACGATTTCCACTTCTTATTTACGTCGCTTTTCCGGATGTCTCTGTGAGGTGGCATCATAGTGAGAAGGCATCATATTTACGCAGGAGCGTTTCCATTTGTGATGGATCCTTTGGAGAACAATGCGTTCCATCATAGCTTCAGAAATCGAGTGAGAGATTGTTTTGTCGTGGTGAATTAATTGGATGGAGAAACTCAGTGAAGATCGTGTTCTGGTTACAGCAGTTACTTTATTTTTCATTTCTTTCTCAGCATTATGGTTGACAACTTTAATATTACTGACAAGAGTCAAATACAGTTATATTTTAGTTTTGCGTCAGCATCTCGCATAATTTGCACCCAGTCACTTCACTTCCGGATTATAAAGTACATATTAGTCTGATTAGGGAATCAATTTATGGAAGTCGTTAGCAAATTCAATGCGAAAAATATGTTTATGGAAAAATAACTTATATACGTATTAGTTTGTGAGCACCTTACCAAAAAAGTTCGGTCTACTATTGAACATTATTCTTAACGTTATCTATCACACATATCATAATTATATTATTTTGGTATACGTAAATAAACTAGTTGTTATATTATATTAATTCCACGATAAAGCTGCCACAAATTACAAACTGTACCTCCTGACGCGCCCTATGCTCTGAATTATACTGATAATATTATGATATTATTATTTAGAAGAAATTAGTCTTTAAAGTACACAACTTACTGTGTATGTGTGTACTTTTACAATTTCTGAAGCAAGTGAAGTACTTTACTGCATCTATAAAGATAAAAATAATATTCGTATTCATATGTGGGATTAATCCTTGATTTATAAGTATGGATAAAAGTATAATGAGGTATTATGGCGTTAATCTGATTTCTGGAATGAAATTTTAGTATAATTTAATTATAAGTTCCTTTCCCCAAGTTCACGAGTTTAGCATTAGGAAGTGAATTTTTAGTTTATAAAACGGATACTCTTCCTGACGCCAATCCTGTCTTCAATCAGTGTTTGAGAAATAGGCTCCAAACCGAATTTTAAAGAAAGAGGACGCGTTATATTCTAGGTTTCCCGTTTGCCGACCATCGATATATAGAAATGCTGATTTTACGTAAAATATGAGATTTGTTTCAGTCAGAGAAATCTCCATCCATGTATTAGCAAAACGAACAAATAATTCGAAAAAAAATTGAAATTCTTAAAGAAAAATCTGCAAAGCTTCAAACAAGTGCTTTTTAATATTGACTTTTACTCGATATTATATAATTCCTAGGAAGGAAATAATGAATCTAAAAAATATATCCCGTTAAATTTGAGAACACAAAAATCTAATTAGAAAATTGGAAACGTTAATTCCTCTGTAAGGGTGGCTAGAAATTTTGCCAATGAAAAAATGAGCTAAAACCTAGATTTCATATTCTATTTGAGGTGTACAAATTGGCTCCATGACTAATTCCGGATTTTTCGAAGCCATCTATCCTCGCCCTGACCAAAAATTGATATATCCCTCCGCATTGATCCCAAAAGTAGTCCCACCATTCATATTCAATCAGCTCTATTTTTTACATCACTATGAGTTCAAAATCCTCAAATCTCTCCTCTGCAGAGGGAATGTCGCAGGTAAATCCAGGGAAGCCGGACAAAACATTTATGGAAACGCTTTTTAAAGATTTTTATTCGGCAGAATAGAGGGAACGGAATTCTGGGAGGAAGCGGGGGTTTGCACGAGTCACATTGGGAGTGATTGGGAGAGAAACAATCTCCTTGGAAGGGGTCCGTCTTGCATTGTGCCGAAGACACTGGTCAGCAAAACAAGATAGACCGAGTGGAAGACAATACGCCTCTATTCAGTTTTTACTAAAGGGATAATGTTTTCCAGTTCCTTTTACTAATCTCATTGCTATCGTTCCTTCTTGGACAAACCCTTCCTTTTCTATACGTCCATCTTTCCTCAGGTCTTTCTGACCAGGAGAAAATCCTTCGAAGAACATTGGGAAATGAATGAGAGAGCGGTTTGGAGCGAGATATAGGAATGGAATCTTTCATATCTCTTTCTCTTCCTATCTCCTCAGATTTATCGGATCAATCTCGTCGCAATCGAGATCTCTCCTTCATCTTCTTATTCCATTCATTTCGCTCAACCATTGTGATCCGCATTCCACTCATCCACCTCTGAAATAGAATCTTTTCCCCTTAACGAGGCAGTTTTCGCCTTTGGGACATCCATCTTAACACCAAAGAACACACTGTCTGCTGCTAAGAACACCTCTTTGTTTAATTGATATTTTTTTACGTTTATTATATGATAAATGACGTGGAGTTATGAGATCAATTTCACATCAATTTTAAAAATTTCAATCGCAAATTTTTCATTCTTCTTTCGCTAAACTTGCAAACATTGTTGCTACAGAAAGAAAAAAAGAAATAAAACCCTCGAGTAATATGGATATAATTATTATAGCAATCTATTTCACACCGGAAAGATAATGTGAAATCGCTGAATTTAATCCGTAAATAGATTTTTCGACGCAAAATCCAAACATAAACCAAATTTTTTTCTACGGTGTTTAGATGTGAATGTAGCTTATTAGTATACACGTTCCTAAATGTTACTACAATTTTTGAAAGTTACACTTATTGTATTTACCACTTACGTGATTTAATCTTCAGCATCTCAATGAAGCATGTTCAAGTAATAACTATTATTCCCCTTAAAATTTGGGAGATATGATTTCTCTAGCAATATAGCGACGAAAATGATTACTTTCGTTTATTCATGAAAAATGACTACCCTTTTCTCTTTCAGTTTCTCTCTTACGTCTTCCCCTCACGTCCCGGTAATTCAGTTTCCTCCTCTGCGCTTTACTTCGCTGATCTCAACATTTTTATTTTTCCCTCCCGATCTTCGAAACATTCGTCCGGATTTATTACATTTTATTTCCAACCTTGAGATTTCACTCTCGGCTCGTAACATTTCTATTATTTCAGAGAGACGTTATGTTCTCCCATTAAATCATTATCTTTGATATTTTACAGACAAATATCTCACGTATTCTCACGGAATACTATATTTCTTGGACGGGTGTATACGCTGGTATCAGATTACATCGTTAGAACTAGATATTCCTTTGTGAAGATATATTTTCACAGCCATTTGTTTTCTGAGTCAGTTTAGATTTCTTGGTGTCATAGATTCCACTGCGAGGATTTGTGTGTATTATTATTACATTTTACTAGCTTTCCATCAAGTGGAAATTAGTATAAAACTGTACGTATGTCCAATATATATAAACATATATAAATTCGATCAAAGAGAGGAAATGGTCCACTTTAATTTACTTGAATGAAATTCAAAAGTTGAAAGTGTTTCAAAGTAACAGAAATGTGTTTTTTTTTTAAAGTTATTTGATAATATACATTAATATCAAACGTTCCTATATTTGAGAAAATGGGTAGTGAGGAAATCAAAGATTTTCTTAAGGATAGTCACGCCAAATTAAATCCGTAGCTTTGCCTTTTATTGGCAGCAGTTTTCAGCTATTTCCTTGATCTTGAGAAGTACTCAATATATATGAAATCCTGAGAAGAATATCCTGGATGTGGGATGGGTAATGGATTACCAGTTTTCATCCCACGATTCTGTTCTCTATTGCGCGAAGTTCTCTCTTATGCTCCTTCGTATAAATGAATCGGTAGAAATACATGAAAAGTTTTCAATATCGATTTAGGATATTACAGGAAGTTAAAGAGTTTTTCCAAAAAAGTTAACCTCACCATCAGATTCTCTTCACTGATTTACCAATCCTGATATTTATAGGTTTTTACTATTCTGAATTTCTTCTTTCGAAAGATAGTAAGGCTATATACCTGATCAAAAATTATCCTCCTACCAACTCAAACACAAGGAAAATAGACAGGCAGATAGAAATAATTATGGAGATAAAATCCTAAAATCGTAGTATATGATCGGTGCTTAAGACTTGAGGATCAGTCCAAAGTGGCAGAAACGGCTGCATATTGGATTGTGCTTGCCTTGCTGTTATGTTAGCGAGAATGGCAGTGTCAAGAAAATAGATTAAATTGAAATGGAATTTAATGGGAGTATTGTTGAATTAAATGAAATAGACAGTAATGAATGGGAAATGGTACAGTAAGAAACGTGAACTGGTGTAAATATTTACTGAACAACATATATAAGCGGAATTTTAAGTTACTTTGGACGTTAAAATTGAATAAAAGATTGATGGAAATGGTTTATGAAGGTAATCTGAATGGTCCTCAAGGAAGAGAATGACCGAAAATACTGGTCGAATAAAATAAATGGGATACTGGAGATATATATGCTGCTTGATGAGGTAAAAGGGAGTCCATGAAAAGATGTTTCGGTGTGTATGAAAAGAAAGATAACAAGGAACGTACTGTATCTCGTACAGTACACATGTATTGCACATGTGCATTGTAACCGACGCAAATAACGTTCTAACTGTGAAACTGAATACCGTGAGTGATATGCATGCATTTCGTATGAATTTCTCTCTTGACGCAAGTCTCCTGATTTTTCACTTCGACCCATCCCACGAACCCTTTAGTCTTGATAGCGCAATCCAGGCTCTTTGCTTCAAAACTCAACTTACTACCTTTCCAATCGCTGCCCTTCGCTACCAAAGAATCCTTTCCTTTCTTAGGAGGTTTCCACAGTCTTTGGAGAACCGCTTCATCCCATGAAATTCATCGACAAAAGAACGGAGAAATAAGAGCACCCCCTTAGACCTGTTCTTTCGTGAAGATGCGATGCCATTACAATAGAATTCGGAGCTGAAAGGAGTGTGATGAGATTTCGCTAAAGCCAGGAGAGCGAATTCTAGGGAACATCATAACGTAAACAACCCATTTTCTCATTCCTTCGTAACTGATCCTAGCGGAACAGTAGACAAGCTTTGCGAAGAGTGATAATATGAATTGGACTATCAGTTCGCACAACACCAATTTTCTTTACTTTCGTTCTCCACTTTCTCCTCCATACGGTAGACGGATTCTTTTGAAGATACGCTGTAAAGAGGCTGTGTGAGATGAAGTACGGAATGAAGTTTGCTCATTGATGTGATTGGACCTCTTCAAAAAAAAGGAAGAACCTTGGTGTATCATTCAAGTAGAAGGTAAACACTACTCGTAAGGGAGGATGAGGTAATATTCATTTTGCTTTATGCCTTTAGTATTTGCTCTTATGTTCGAGATACAAAATCGAACTGAAGGTAAGCGTTTTCCAAACATCAGGGGTAAACGGAAAATATTATCATTATATGAAACAAGTGAAGTGCATCAAGCAAAGTAAAGATGGAGTGCACTACAGTGCGTTGGAGTATTATTTAGTTGATATTGATGAAATAATAAATGAAATTGATATGGATTAACTACTATCTGAGATCTTTTTGATGTAGCATAAAATATGCACTTTGACTGGAGAAGTACTTCATCTCAACAAAAAGGAAACGATTTTATTTAACTAATTTTGAAAACACGAAAAAATCGGTCTAGGTATCAGAGTATGGATTCATCCTTTGATCAGTCTGAAATAAAAATATCTCTTTTCCTCCGTTGGTAAGAACATGTAAGAAGGATCGTGTAGCCTTTTAATAGTGTTCAATTTATTTAGTTAGTCATTCCTTTGATTCTCGTATACTACTCATAGATTTTCATTTCATATTATACATCAATAGCAATAATATTTTTTCATATAAAAAACATACATTTGAATTCGTTCTCTCGGTGAGATAGAATCTGTGCTATGAGTTTTATACAAGAGTGGAGAAACCTAATAAATGATTAAGATCAGAAGAGATTTCAAGGTTTTAATTTCTCCATAAATGATTTTGCCACCAGTTTTTCCATAACCAAACAAATAATGGTCTCTCACTGACGTTCACTGCTTATTATAAATTTGAAAAATTCAAAATTTTCATTTTTGTATCTTTGGTGTACGTGCTTTAAAATTAACTGTTTCATTTCAGCAAAGATTGGGACATTAAGGGAAAATTCATAATCTATGGGACGAAATTAACCTAAGCAGCAAAAATGTAACACTTTCTACCTTCCAATCTAAATGAAAATCTACCTTCCAATCTTAAATGAAAAATAGAATTTTAGCCGTATCTGTGTATGCTAACAACGATAACAACCAGGTTATGAAGGTATTGAGATTAGAATAATAGTCAGTAATAGAAAAGCCTACATAAAAGAAATGAAGCTAAGAAACCGCAAGGATGGATATCCTGCAAGCAGATTATGATTGTGAGGCACGGGATGTAGACAACCAAGAGAATTTTTAACTTATCTGAAATTTATAGAATTAAAATGAGTAGTAGGTTTTAGTGAGTTATCTGATTTAAAGTATTTTAATTTACTTAGTTTTTTCAGATTATTAGGTATATTATTTTATGCCGATACTTTGAGGTCCATGTTTTGAAATTTGGAGTTTAAATTCTATCAAGATAAATTTTCGAGTCACTTATTAAGTGCAGAAGCATGTTTGAACAGTACAACCTCATTTAGTATAACACTAGTGATGATTGTATGCTATTGAGCTTCCTTTATGAGCTAACGCGAGGTTCTCCTGGACTTCCTTGAAATTCGAAAAGTAAAAAATCGAATAACGGTAAAATCGCGGAAAACGGGGAATCCAAAGATAAATTGCGTGGGATTCAGTTTTAGCCCTTCCATTTTGGGATGATCCAATAAGTCTCTAAATCAAAACGAAGGCTAAATCTGTAATGCTTGGGATTGGCCCTCATTTTAAACCAAATTCCGTTCTCATAATTGCGTCGTAGTCCACGCTAATACCGCCGAAAGCGCCGAGATATCTGCTCGGTTAGTTAAGTATTAAAGAGCAAAGCAATCTCCGAGGGCGGAGATTGAAAGTTATCGGCGAAAAGCCTTCGCATTTTTATTTCGAATTGGCTAGAGAAAATTGCACACGTACATGCAGGCCGCACACGGCTCCTGAACGGCCAAATTAGATTCGAAACTGAATGCAAATTTAACGAAAGGATTTTGATTTCAGCGCGCTCTTTCTATTTTAAAGGTCCTACTTTCGACAACCCAACCCTGAGATCTTATCCCCGTGTTTTACGGACGGATTTTTGAATTTTCCGGGATTTCCGGGGCACTAGATGGCTTTAAAAATGTAAATTCCACTCAATGATCTGACTTTTGGTTATTATTACTATGGTTATATTTACTTCGGCTCCAATTACTTTGCAGGATTTCCTTTAAATAGCGTAGTTCAATCAAGTATCGATTCTCTTACCGTGAGAAGTTTCTAATTTAGCTAACAATTATCTTGTTTTAGAGTAGTATTCAAGTGAGGACAAATAGGCAAATGTTATGTAAAGAAGAAAAGACTGAATGAAATTTAAAATTTTCTCCTACCAATTGTCTATCTCCTACTCAATTCATATTTAAATTCAAAATTATAAAAGAATGGAATTGTGAAAATATACCAAATTGTGTAAGATTGAATCCTGGAGTGAATCTAAATATATTATTTTATGCTTATGATGTGGTTTTCTTCCAGGATGAGAAAGATAACCAACAAAAATCTGTATACAATCTACAAAAGAGTAGGCAAACCGTGTAATTTAAAAATGCCAATACGAAAGATTTAAGGCGCGGTCTTTCTAGAATACTCATAGGTTAGGAGAATGTGATCGTAGACGATAGGATCATAAACCAAGTCAAAAGTTTTAGATACTTAATAAGGGAAATTTCAAACGATGAAGATCTACATGTAAAAAATAAAACGACACTTATCAACAAGCGTGCAGCACCAAATTTAATTGCTCAAAAGGAAACAAACACAAGGAAAGGCAAATGAAATCTTATAAACCGTACTCCTACAATTCGTTACGGCTCAGAAAGTTGGGCTTCTGGAATGAAGGACCCCTTTCATTAATAAATCGGAAATAAAATTCTAAAGAATGGTAAAAAGCTGTAAAAGATTGAACCATAGAAGCAGTGAAGAAATTAGAAAGGCATTAAAAGTAAAACCTATAATGACAAAAGCGTCAGATTATAAAGAGAAAAAGAAACTCCAAATAAAACGAATCCTGGAGAGATTATTACAAAAGATAGCATTCAATAATCTTCTGACAGGCAATGGGAATGCGGAAAAACCGAGGTCCGGATGATAAAGTCGGAATAGGCTACAAAGTATAACCCTGGATTGCAACAAGAAGGTTTAAATGCTTCATCGCACTTATTATGAAGCGTATTTTAAAAGGAGATCTTTCGAAAGATTATAAAAACTGAGTCTGAAAAATCTTCACCATACCCTGTAAGCTTCATGTTTTCCTCTGTATTAAATCTGAAGCAGAGCTTACTTTCCCACCGATCAGTAAATATTACAGCAAAAAACTAATTAAAGATAAAAAAGTCGTCTTTCTTGAAATTTACTAGGTGTTTCCGAATTCATATAGCCGAAGTAAATTACGTCTCGTCTGAAACGTCCGATAAAAGTTTACTTTTCTGGGATCGAACCTGGAATTTCAATTTGAGTATTATTTGGAAAATCGAGGATTAAAAGTCGTCAGACAAATAATACTCGAAGGCGACTACATTTCCATCTCTAACCTGGACAGGTCCTAACGAAACTCGATGGCAATGCATACGTGTCTTTTGTTAGCTGAGGTATTTCCTGAGAAGAGCGAAATTGGTTGCGCGGACGCACTGCAAACGACCGAGGGAACGCGTTTCACTCTAAAATTGTATACATTCGAAAACACCTTCGGGCGAAGGCGACTATAAAAATCCCGTTATCCTTAGGGCGAAAAGACGGCGTTTATTTATATATACTAAAGAAATGCTACTCGAATATTTATTCCCCTGACCTACATTTCCGGCGCGAGACCTCTCTCATACTTATGCGTCAGCTCTGTCGTCTTGGAGATTAAACGAGCCTTTAGGACACCTTTGACCGCATTCGTAATGGAAAACGTGACTCCGGGCAACCTTCTGTGTGTGCCATTTTGTTATTTCCTGCCATTCCTCTTCGCTAAATGTTCGCACTCCATTCATCTCATGCCCTATCTATCTTCCCATGCCCTTATTAGTTCTTATTTCCAATTCTCTTCACCCTTTACTTCCCTCCTTCAGGTCTCGCATCTTAAATTTCACCCATGTCTTTCCCATGAGGCTTCTATTGACATAGATCCTAACGTTTCCCTTACTTTAAGGAAATCATACTTAATGTCTCACTGATAATTTTACAGTACTTACGTGTGGTTTAAAATTTGTATAGAAATTAAATTAGTAAAATCCGAGTATGTTAAATAATGCAAATTGAGCCGCGAATCTTTGTTCCGATATGCAAGCCTGCAGAAGGCTGATAACTGCATTCCACTTTAAAAATCTGGTGAATTTTCATCCCGGAGGAATATCATCCCTCTGCTATATTTTGGAAACGTACTTTATATTTTATGGAATACGGAATTTGCTCCTCTCATTTCGGACATTCACGTTATTTTTTACTCGCGATTAATTTTTATTCTTTAATCTGAATCCTCAGTGCTAACCTTTAGGGGTCTTATGGTGGTATGTATTTCTCGTTGGAATTGAACTCGCAACATTTATGATTTTCACTACCATTAAAATGTCTCTTTGAAAATCTCACAGCTTAAGGCTATTCTTTCCTCGTTATTTTTCGTTCGGAGAGAAAAAACCGAATTTTGTCTTTGCAATGAAATTGCTTTTCCCTATCTCTTTCCTACGATTCCGGAAATCTTTAACACATAACGGAAGGAAGTGTCTCTTTCTCATAATCCTTTAAGCTTTTTCCCATCTCACGGACTCCCCTTAAGCATCTCTCGTCCCATTTCTAGTCACGTATCTATTCCACTTTTCGACTCATTCAACATTCTTGGAGCCCTCTTGGATATGCTTTTTGACCTTGATTATTTGTGACCTAATGCCAAACAAAATTAATTGTTATGAATGCAATCCAATTAAAGTGGAGCCCAAAGAAAGACGTCTATGCTTTAACTTCTATTTCGGTGGCACTGAGACCACAATTCCTTAATTTCGTGTATCCTATTGTCTTAAGAACAATGCGGCTATTTTCGGAAATGGTATAAAATACGAAACGGTATCGTTTTTTTATGATTTTAAAGAGAATGTCGTCTTTAATAACCAAAGAATTATCTTCTGGGTATTTTAACAACATGTAAAATTATTTATCGCCGCAGAAAATAAAAATAATCAAAATATATACCAAACGAGGTAGAAAAATTTCGTAAAAATTTGGTGAAAGTGAATAAAAATTTCATTTGAATTTTATCGTGGTACAGATGTAATTATATCTTATACGTGATGTCTCCGTCCTTTTACTTTAAAAATAACGCTTTCAAATTCTCATTCTAGACAGGAGAACATGAAGAATTCGTCTACAATAAAATGAATTGTTTGGGATAATCTGCAGCTTCAGCTCTCGTATAAATAAACTTTTGATGTCCCTGAAATAAATTTGACCTTATTTTCATGGCTATACTTATGTAAGTGATATTTAGTCTGTGAAAAAAGAATTCTATAAAAATGCGTCTCAAGGTATAGTGATTCATTAATTTTTACGAAACCTTTAATTTTGGTATCATCAAAATCTAATAGAGTATCATCCGCCTGTGTCAAATTATTGCTAAGTTTAATGATTCCAATCCACGACCAAATTCTTAAATAAAGTATGAAGACTTTTCTGGTTTCCAAACACGATATTTACTGGGAAAGCACGAGAACATGTACAACTGTATGATAGCTAAAAATACTAGCTACGATAACCTCAAAGTGATACAACAGGAATTGAGAATATAAAAGTTTTAATGAACATCTAAAAATACATTGAAATAATATTTCACCTATACACCAAATTTTGGTCTATCAGATCTTTTAATATATGCGAAAATTGTGTTTTCGATGTTTCGCAAGAAATTAAGAGTGTTAATTTTCTATTGAGAAATAGAAATTGGTGAAAATTTAAGTTCTGAAAAGAACAACTGACAAATATAGAGTTAACGGTAGGAAGAGACAACAGATTTTGATGCTCGTTTATTTCATTCCGCAAGGACCATCGAAGCTTCATTGATCGTGGGCATTACGTGGTTTGTGCATCGATTCTTATGCTGCCTAATTGCATACTTGACGTCGATAATTGGACGCGCCATTAATATTCGGATTGCCCTTCCAATTGTTTGATTTTTGTTGACATGTTTCTGGGTTAAAATCCCTACTTCCACTGGGATTTGATCCTCAATCCGCAGGGGCATATCGTCAAGGGCGTAGGCGCTGTCTAAATGTCCATTCAACGGTCTGATTTAGTGTATAATTTCTCATGAAGTGTTATATTTTTCCTGGTATAACATTTAAAAATGAATATTCCCTTTTGGGAAGAACAGGAGATTGAACTGTATTATTTTCGTTCCAGTTTCGCTCCGGTTCAACGAAAAAGCAAATATCGGTTTAATTCCTTTTTCGCTCCTTCTGCAAGCATAAAACCTATTTCGAACCTTTTTCATCGCTTCGAGCATTAGAATCTTTTAAATTTCTGAAAGTTTGTTTTATTATTTCATGATTTCTTCCTTTACATTTCATTACACTGAATTTCAGAATAAAAGTTTGTAAAATACAGTACCAAGTAGAATTTACTCATGTTAAGTTAACTCTCATCCAATAGAACTCAATAAAAATGTGAATAGTGGGAACCAAAAGAAAGGGAATAACTATCGGTTTGCGGGTTCAAAGGTTTCATTATTTTCGGTTAGGGTTTAGTTTCTATTCCGTCAAAAATAGTGGTTATTTTGGTTTCAGTTCTCGGTTCGATTACCGTTCGATGCCCTGGGGAAGGACCGCAATGAATGTCCATTCGTGAAATAATAATTAATGATGAAGTTCATTCGTATATACACAAACCGTTCGTTTAAAAACCAAGCGTTTTATTTGCAGTAATTTTCCGAAGAAATGTAATGTAAGGTAGGGTACAACTCCGTTAAGCAGCATGATGTGAATCATGAATTTTATATCTCTTAGAATAAGAAACAGTCTTAGAATGGCCTAAGTAAGATTTCCTTACAAAATCTCTGGTCCACATAGGAAAATAAACCGATTAAATAGTAGGTGCATAGATGGTGTCGTAGGGATGCGAAAAGAGGATCGACTTGTTCATTTCAGAGCTCTATTTATAAATGAGACTCTATGGAGAAAAAAAAGAGTGTCCGAAACCTCGGGTGATTTTTCTCCCAGTGGAGGATTCCCTCATAAACCCTCATGTACCATTCGTTTATATACCTGCGGCGAGGCCACAAAATTGAAACGAAAAGCAACGGTTCTTTGTGGTATTTTTTTGTTATCCCGCTCAGCGATTTTTCTCACGCGTTATTTTTCCTCTTTTCTCTCCTACCACAATTACTCTGGGTTTTGCCTTCCGGATAAAGTGCATCCCCTAACGACCGGTTGATCGGAGCATGCCCTGCCGTGATTGGCATCGTTATCGAGGGTCTCGGGTTCGGTCGCTGCGGAAACGAGGGCGCCTCAGGTACTGCCTCGAGGCACTCATCTTCGTCCAGTTTTTATTAATGATTTACATCGCAGAATTTAAGCAATCTGTACATAACATATAAAGGAGAAAGCTTGTACGTATGTGTATATTATCATCAACTCACATCCAAAACATGTTAAAACGCACGGTTTACAAACTTCTGGTCAGAAGTTTTACTTTACGCAGAGATAATTTATAGTTTGACTTTACGCAGTGGTTAATAATTTTCTGTAAGAATAAGCACGAGAATCGATTTTCAGCAAGTAAGATTATTTCGGGAAATTACAATATTACATAATTTTAAGCTAAATTATCAGTTAAGCTTAACTTGTTAATTCTGAGCTAACTACAGAGTGATACTATCAGGAAAAGTATCAGTAATTTTCATCTTATGCGTAGTTTTCGGTGTTATTGAATTGGAGTATTCTAATAAGTGAAAACTAATGAAATTGATAGATTTTGCATCTAAAAAGCTTGATATTGACCAATACAGAAATTGACGAAATATCCTCTCATAACCAAAAAAAGGCAGACACTTATGAAAGTATTGAACATCTAATATTATGAAACAAATCCAGAAATAAGTACCTTTTTCATTTTTCATTTCATTTTCATTCATTTTCTGTCTTGGCAGTGCGACAATTGCAGTTCATTATACGTGTAATATGCATATAATACGTCAATTATGAACTTCATCATTAACATATAAACTCAGTTTGTCAGGCTTGACTTTGTGGAAGTTCATTTCCATGATAAAATTATTTTTATTTTCACAGAGTAAAGAAACTAAAACATCAGTACACTTCCACAGGATATACACCGATGAAATACTAAAATACTTAAAATAACGACCGGTTTCGGCACGTTCGGCCATCATCAGGTGAGGAATGAGGAAACGGATAAGCGTATAATCGTATATATGGAAGAGAACAGGGAGAGGAGGAGATTAAGAAGGGTACATTGAAGGTAGAGCTATAGAAGGAGGGTGCATAAAAAAATGATCTTTCACGAAATGAGAGAATCGATTCATTAAATTTCTGGGAAAATAGTCACAAACATTTATTTTCAAACAAACAATTCTCCTCTTCTCTTGCACACTCCATCATCCTTTAATAGCTCCACCTTCGATATTTACTCCTTTTTCTACTCTTCTCCTTCATTGTGCCCCGACCTTATCTCATACATAAATACGATAGCCATGTGTTTCCTGATTCCTCACCTGATGATGGCCGAACGTACCGGAACCGATCACTGTTTAGTCTTTTATTGGTTTTTATCTTGTGGAAGTTTACTGATGTATTATTTTTATTTTAATCTGCGGAAATAAAAATAATTTTATCATTCATGATTTACGCTATCGGAAATTTTTCAATTTGAAAAGGAGCAATTTGTTTCTACGGACTATGGGGCATACATTGATTCTTATGAAGTAAATTATGGAAAGGTTTTAGGGAGTAATGTTGACTACTGGGTTAAAAATACAACTTTTATTTTTTCTAGTGCAAAGCCGTCCTCTGCGTAAAAGTTAAAGCCATTTTCATTTAGTATGAAAAGAATCGATGTTCACACAAAC
The DNA here is from genome assembly GCA_036926295.1 of Pachydiplax longipennis. Taxonomy (NCBI): domain Eukaryota; kingdom Metazoa; phylum Arthropoda; class Insecta; order Odonata; family Libellulidae; genus Pachydiplax; species Pachydiplax longipennis. The sequence goes on along the minus strand of JAVFKF010000024.1, from coordinate 16,865,001 downwards.
TTTCTGTCGTTTTTTTTACTATTGACTTTTTGCAAAGTATTTTATGAATATATGAAGCAAATTTGGAACACAAAAATTTTTATAGTAGAGCCATTAAACCCTCCTCATTATTTCCTTGTAACTTAACTAATGAAGTGCGGTTTGGTTTTTTAGTTTCAAAAGTAATTTCAACAATCTGTATTTAAATTGTTGTTCTAAAATAATTTTTCACCTCTATCTAGCACATGCAGTGGAAGGCAAGAGTAAAAAATGGGCCAAAAATTCAGAACGTAGATGAAGTAATGGAAGGTACCAGATGAAGCATAATATACACGATTAAAATGAAAAACAACAAATAATCAATGATGATGAGCTGATTCCTCAAACTTTCACCATAATATAGAAATTTATACTTTAATCATATGAATTTATTAATGAGAAGCAACTCTCTTATTTTCTTGGTCTGCTCCACTTTTCCTGGAAAACTACTAATCGCGTTAACTTAGCCGTTTCGCTGAAAGAAATGTTTAAAGGTATGTTTAATTCAAAGTTTATTTTGATTTTCTTATTTAAATTACCGATGTACTTCGCAGACAAGATATTGTTCATTTTCACTTTTACGACAATACGTGTAAACATTTTTTAAGTATTTGGATGAAATAGCAGTTATTGGAGAATCATAACTCCTTATCTTACTCTTATAAATGACCATATAAAGAGAAGCAGCGTTTTTGATACTGCTCTGGAAGCGGAAAATGGGTAACAAATGCAATGATTTCATATACCTACAATTTTAACGAGAAAAGGAGCTGTAACCAATAAACGTCATATTTGGATAACAGGTAATTTAACCGTGTTTTGGCGGATTTTCAGAGCGCCAATATTGAATGCGTGTTTACGGCAAAGTGAGAGTTTCCTCTTTGGTGCGTTCTGTGACATATATTCCCCCAAATTCAGTTTCCATCTCTCTCACACGCGTTCGATTGGACTCTTTTTCCAGCTATCAATTTGATCTATATCAGCGATAAGGTAAATAAGCGGCCGGACAGCCGATTTTAAACAACCTCGTTAAAAATTTCCATGTGAAAACTTATCCAAGTTATCAGAGCTCGTCCACTGCGCCAAATTTATAAAATCGAAATTTTAAACAAACTGATTTTCGACTGAGTGCTCGGTGTAAATATGCTTTTAAGTGCGAAAGGAAGGCAAGCCCTAAATTTGGTGATTCTGTCGATTAGAATGCGAGGATATTGAATCTGTCTCACCGCTTTGGTAATTCTCTTACGTCCTTTTATATTCCAAACCTGATTCACATTGAAAATGGGAGGTATTAACCAGCGTTGCAGAATTTCAAAGAAAGATATTGTGGCCACTATTATCACAATTAGTTAAGGTTTGAATCCATTAACTTCTAATATATTTTAGTATAAACTTAGCGCAATTGATATCATAATACTGACTCCACAAACGTAAATTGCAAACCAGTGAGAAATATCGCAAGTATTTTTGATCATTATTAAGTTGTATTTAAAAATCAGGATTTTAGAACTGCATTATAAAATTCGCAAAATTTTCTCTAAAATTTTGGAAAAGCCATCCGAAATATTAGTTCTGGAAATTTTTGGTGGTAATATTCCGGCTTTGGTGTTCGTTGTACTTTTGGCAATTATTCATAAGTTATTTTATGCAGTTATACTAAAAGAATACTTTAGTTGTCATTTTGTAATTATTCAATTAATTATTTTTGTAAATTTGGTAACTGCATAAATACCAACGTTAGCTATCGACGAAATCGATGACAGTCTCAAATTTTCATTATGTGAATGCAACACTCAGGCTCTAAAATTGTATCTCATAATGTCTCTTATTCTACGTTTAACCTCTGAGGATGAAAACTTGGCTGCCAAAATCTGCATTGGTTGATGAGTAAAAGTCGGTAATCTCGGCCTTTCCCAGGTGATTCGCTATCTAGATGTCGCGGTTCCCTACAAACGAGTAACAATCACAGGGTTTCAATGTCCTAAAAAGTATTGAAATATTTTAGTAGTTTACGTTTAATTGATTTAAAACACGTCGCTATTGACCTCAAGCTATAATTAACTGTTAAATTTGATATTTATGACGAAATATTACAGATGTAAAAATATCATTTCCTTCTCCCCCAATCAATGCCAATGAAAAATAGTTTCAGATTGTTTGGTTTTTTATATATTTAGCTTGAAATTATTCCTATGAAATCTCTTAGAGATTTTGCTATTAATATCCAGCAGTATTAAATTGATTAGCAGCATATAGTATCCACGGAGGTACCTTACAGAGTATCTCAAGAATAGCGATCGAGCTTCCTAATAGTTTATATTTACGTTTGGACATTTGAAAATTTAATTTTCCTGAATTACTAAAATAATTCCAGCCTTAACGACCTCCTGGAGCGTAGAATCTCAGGGATCTCATTCCGCTTCACGACTTGTCCCCCACTTCATCCATTCGATACCTCTTTAGAATTCCCCGACGAGTATCGCTCCGCACAAAAACGGTCATCAAAACATCTGAATGGCGGCCGCTGTTGGGAATAAAAATCCTCCGAAGCTAAAGTCAACGGAATTGGAGAAGTATGGCTAGATGGTCGTATTGCTAAACGAGGATGGATTGTGGGAGCTTTCATTTCGCCAGCCATGAAAACGGTTTAAATGTGACCGACAAATCTCCTGATCACCCGATAAATAACGTTAATGGCCGATTTAATTTTTGTTCACCATAAATCACGATGAATTGCGATGAAATTTTACCCGATCTGTTGATATGGTGGTGGATTTACGATCTGGATCTTGTATGTGGAAAACCAGCGTGGAAGGCGTGAAAGCGAAAAGAGTAGAAAAAGCACCGAATTTCCATACATAGGGCTGATTTAACATAATGCATTCCGTTAAGAGCATTTCGACTGCTCGGTTTAATGAAGTGATTTCTAGCATGTGCAGAATCCACGTCGTTAAAATGCCCTTAACTTCGGTCATTGTTCCCGGTTTATCTCATTAAGTGCAGAAAAGACAATTATTTTATGATGGTTCTTCTAATAGTAATTTAGTAAAATATTTTAGGTACAATTTTAGTTTATTTGTTACAATCTACAGTTCATATATAATGGAAATGGTGAGAATAAGTTAAACAGCAAATTTTATTTCTTTCACAAATCCGATATGAATTTTTTGCTGCATCACTAAATGATATTAAAGAAAATCAAATTCTTTCTTCACCCACATTAGACATTGAACTGAAAAGAACGACATGAGGCCTCACAGCGTACGCATAATTATAGTAGTGTCGTTAAAAGTACTTACGCACGACAGCTGAGGTCATTTCACAAGTTGGCTCCCACCGGGAATTTAACCCAAGACCGCTTTCGAACGCGCAGCCCACTTGCCTATGGGAGTTCCTGCAAACAGAAATTTTTGAAGAAATAAATGTACATGTACACTTTTTGTGCTTCTGGCTAATTGGATTTACTGTCTTTGTCTTGTAAGACGTTGAAATTTGTTTCTTTCAATTGATTCTTAACTAAAATTAACAAATAATTGTTAAATGATACAATAACCTGCGTCTGATGCTGTCACCTATATTGAAGTAAAATTGAAGTTTTGAAGTACTTTACTATGAAATTTGACTTGATATATTGGTATAAAAGTTAAAATAATCCTCTGATTTTCCTCGCTAGAGTACTTTATACTTACGGGATACAAAATCCGAATAAACTTTATACAGAAAATTTGCCATTATTCAGCACATTGAAAACTAATTGTTAATCTACTATCTAATTTATGTATCCAATGGCGTCGAGTTTTAATTTTTTATAATTGGAATAATAAATATACAGAGGTAATCTTTCACTGAAACAGGAGTCATATGTTACAGTTCTTTAAAAAATTCGACAGAAAATGAGCCACAGAAAAAGGTAAAGTTTAGCAATATTCTTTTGGTAGGACGCCAAGGAAATGATATCCAATGAAAGAAAAGCAGCCTTTAAGTTTTACAAAGCCAAAGTTTGAGGAAATATAAGGGAACAGCTGCTGGTATTCTTCTCAAAATATAAAATAGAAGTAACACTCCGCAATCTGCAAGGTGATCGTAAAAATGAGGGGCTGCAGGGAATGGGTATGATAAAAATGTGAGAGCGCAGGTGTCTTCATAAGAAGATCAAAATTGATGCATTTTATAGTTTTATTTGCCAAGATACTGGAAATGGACCCCATTAAGAGAAAATGCTTGGTACTAGAGGACTCTAACCGTTAAATATTATGAAATGAGCTGCTTCATTCGCAATATTACCGTAATATCTTGATTTATTTTTAGAAACTAAGGGAATATACAATTTCCAAGCGAAGAAGTATTATTATTATACACAACCATGCTGCAGTTAGTCACTATGGCAGGTGGCGAAGTCAATTTATGCAACGAAAAATACAAACCATATTAAAATTTATAATTATAACAATACAGAACATTACTATTTAATTACTCCATCCAATAACTACGACTACAATGTGTCTCCAGCTAAACTAGATTACTTATAGTTTACACTAATATAAATTTATATCATATACTAGTTAAATTAATAATAAAAAATAAATCTACAAAGCTCGCAAAATCCACGCATCAATTAACTAAAACAATTTCCAAGAAAGCTTAAATGTATGTACAAACACAAAATATGAGTATAAATTACATAAAAAGGGCATGTTAAATAATTGTAAATTACAAATATACTGAAACTTTTCTTGGTTTAGCGTTAACACCTCCTGCCAGTATAACTTATCCCAGATTAGGCCTTCACGGCTACGAAGTCAAACTGTACATCACTCTATCGGGCGTACATATAAAGTACGAGGGGGGACCCAAAAATAAGAGAAATTTCATTTAAACTTTTTTATTTCTCAATATTTTTACACTAAATTTTTATCACCTTCAAAGTACTCTCCATTAACCAATATACATTTGTCTAAACGTTTTTCCCATTGATCAAAACAGCTCTGGAACTCACATAATGGGATGTCTTTTAACCCCTCCAGCGATTTTTGTTTCACTTCTTCCACAGTCCCAAAACGTTTTCATTTCATGTTCTTTTTGAGCCTAGGGAACAAAATGAAGTCTCAGGGGGCCAGGTCAGGTGAGTACGGCGGGTGAGTAATCGGCGTCATTCCGTTTTTACTCAAAAACTGCCTCACAGACAACGCAGTGTGTGCCAAATTTGGCTGCAACTCTTCTCATGCGCAAATCCTCTGATAAAATCCTCTGAATTGAACTCCTTGACATGCCAGAAATATTAGAGAGCCCATCAATTGTTCGGCGACGATCTTCACGGACTAGGGTGTTGATTTTTTCAACGTTGTCGTCAGTTCTTGAAGTTGAGGGGCGCCCGGAACGAGGTTGGTCTTCAATCGTCATTTCGCCCCTTTTAAACCGCGAAAACCAGTCGTAGACCCGAGCTTGACTCAAAGCATCAACCTTGTAAGCTGTTTGAAGCATTACAAGAGTTTCCGCAGCCGTTTTCCCCAACAGAAAACAAAATTTTACCGCCGCGCGTTGCTCTCGAGCGTCAGCCATCTCACGTTTTCGCCACATGGGAAAAAGTTACTTTGATAAAAGAAATGCTGCGCACAAACAGTTGCTCTCACGGCGACGAAACGTTGCATAGTGACTCATGAGAGTTCCCGCCAAAATACCCTACCAACCAGAACTCGGTCCCCTGACGTTACTCCCCTCCACAGCCCGGTTCTCCTTACTTTTGGGTCCCCCCACGTATAAAGGGAACAAGAGTACAACAATACAAAAGCTTATAAGAAATACGCTAGAAGCCTACATTCCTGAAATTACTATAATTAAGGGAACAGAGGAAAGAAAAATCTATTCCATCTCTAAGTTAATGAAGCGTTTTTCAGGTCAGCTTCACAGAAGTGGTTCTTTTCAATCATTGAACTTCTACGAAATCAATTCGGTTCATTTTGAATCTCAAAATTCAGCTGAGAGATTTGGGTTGAGAGTACTTTCAGAGAAGACGAAGGCGGTGGAATGTTTTCATGGTGAATTTTTTACTCGGAGATAACTTAATCTCCTGCTCGATTACTCACGAAGACATTTCCTTGAATCAGGTATTTTTCCCGGTCACACTTCGAAGGATAAGTAAACCACAAACAAAGGATATAACGTTCCATTAGGAGCGGAGGATTAGAGCTATCGGTTTGCTTCTCGAAAATCTTACGATGACCTTTAACCAGAACGGACAAACCGATGATGAGTTTCATGGAAGGAAAGATGATTATTTTCACTCTTCACATGATAGCATAGAGTAGCTGAAAGTGACTAGTACGAATTTGTTTAAGTAAAATTACAAATCGCACAACATATTTACTTATGTATTATTGAAATACAAGTGTACAAGCGAATTATAATATTTGGGATAGAAATTGCTACATAATAAATTACATGATAGGTTCAACATGTTGAGACAATATAAATTTCTCGATTTTTCTGAGAATTTTGAGAATTAAAAAATTTAAATTTTTCTTTTGTAGATAATTATAATATGTTATTATCAGGCTCATTAATAATGAGAGAGGATAAAAGAGACAACTTTTTAACTACTTAAATTAATTAAATTGTAATCGTATTAGAATTTAATTATTTTTAATTATGTTTTATTACAATTACAGAACTAATTATTATTTTGGTTTTCCGCGTCAAATACATGAAATGAGGCTATTCTTAAAAAAACTAATTAAATTTCTTATTTTGCGAAAATGGCAAAAGAAGAGATAGATAATTTAAGTAGTTTTCACAAAATAAATTACCTTCTTTTGCGTAATAATCTTACAATTTATTATGATATTATACTTCAACAAGTAATTAATAAGTAGTTTAAGAAAATGATGCGTTAATTTCTCAGCAAACGCTCACACGTGCGTGAATGTCAGTGAGCTTTGAGAGTCCAAAGCTTAGAAGGAAAAGGTGTTCCATCGATTCGGAGATCCATCGGGATTAAGCAAGAGCTTCCTGCTTAGAGAACTCTCGGCCATTATTGATGGATCTTTCGAGTACACGGCTCGGATTAGCATTAAGGAGAACTGGAAAGATATCAGAGAGTAAAGCTGGAAACCGAGAAAAAGGAAGCCATATCGTTGGTGAGTGATCTTTGAGAGCGGAGTAGACGAGATAGGGAGAGTTTCCTTGCCAAACACACCCTTAGGCATAAATTTCTCCAGAGTAATAAAGAAAGGCTCCGATGGGAAGAGGAAACTATATCAAAATTCCATGGACGACGGAAAAAGTACATATCAAGCAGGATCCGGAGAGAGAGAGAAAAAGAAATTATGAGAGAAGAGCGAAACCTTTCACTCTCAGAAGCCCGATCCACTGCTTTTCATGATAAATTTATCGGAATTTAAATATCAATGTTTCGCGTTGGAGGGCTGTTTGAGATTTATCGATCGCCTTCAGAATAAAAACGAGGATTCTAGGGAAGAAGAGGGGAGGACGTGAAGGACTGTTAGAGGGAAAAATGGAGGGAGAGCAACCGCTATAGATTCCGATACAGCGGCAGACAAACGAAAGACTCCCATGCCAATTGACGATCTCCAACTCCATTTTTCTCGCCTTCTCCTCTCTATCCCTATTCCTCTTCCTATTTTATCCGAACTTGCATAATTCTCTCTCGCTCACATCATTCGATTCTCGTCTGACTCTGCATTTTTCTTCTCATACTATTCACAAATACCCCACATTTATTTTTTTTCTAGGAATCAGCGAAAATGTGGCGAGGAAAAGCGCGAATTTCTGAAGAACGAGGCTTCGGTCAGGTTTGTTCGTTCTGAATTCACACCGAGATAAGCGGTTTTGGGTGTTTATGTCCAAAAGATATCTGGGTTGCGAAGCTATCTCCAAAAAAGGTTAGCATTTTAAAGGGCGAATGAAATACTGATGAACGCCGTAAAGTGCATAGCAAGGAAAAAGGTCGGAATGGAGAGGGCAAAATGAAATTAAAGACTACAGGTCGCTTCTAAGGATTTAAAAGAATGCGAAGAAGTGTAAACATTTTTGAATAAATCAACGGTAAACTCATTTGCGTTTGAAGCATGTCTCCATCAGTGAACACCTTCAAAGTATTCCAGCTGTGAATCTCTGTAAAAATCGAGAAGAATATTGCCTTATACGTGTAGTTGATACGAGGGTAGGATTTAAAATATTTATGCGAAAATCGAGTGAAGTTTCAACTCTATTCCATCATCGTGATGAAAATATATTCGCTATGCCGCTCTCATTCAGGCTATATAAGAAAAAATCAGAAGAAAAAATAAATGGAATTTATAAATGCCATGCGGGGGATATCAGATATCTGGAAACTAGGGAAGAAATTCATAGATTGGCTGCGGAGAATAAAAGGGGAGATGGCGGTGGAGAGAAAGAAACAAGTGACGAGGTATAAAAAAATTGAGACCATTAAGTTGAAGCGACCGCATTTGTCATCTTTATTAGGGAGAAAGAGGAGCAGAGCGTGTTGGGGGCGGGATATTGGGAATTGGGGGAGGGCATTGGGAAGGTAAAGGATGGATTTAAAAGGTGGGAGGGTGAAGGGAACGAAATAAGCTTCTGGGTAAAAGGTAGACCTTTAGAGATGAGAGGGAGAAAGGGAAAAATGCTAATAGATGGGCTGATGGGAAAGGGGCTTTGAAATGTGGATTAGGATGAATAGAGAGTGGAGAAGAGTGAGGTACTTTCCAAAGTGGAGTATAGCGGGAAGCAAATCAGTAGGAGAAGCTAGGTAACGGGAAATTACTGAATGATGATTAAGTATGGATCCTGGCTGGATTCAAATATCCGTCGGAGTATTTGTTTAACTTTTATATCACTCTTCCTCTATAGTTCGTCTATGGAATACAAGGGCCTATATAAATAGTATAGCTTTCATTAATATGATCCGATGTAGATTTAGTAAAGCGGTAGTTGAGGACGAGCTTGTGGAAAAAGCTCGATGGCACAAGATATGAAAAATGCGCATTGCAATCTTACGAAATACATAAAATCCATAAACCTTCTTTTTTAATTAAAATGGATATTTAAAATTATATAACTTTAAGCGGCGTACCTTCATCCCGTTTTCATTTAAATGTCCTTCGTGAGCTTTGAAGGAGAGTAAATTATGATTCAGATCTATTTAAAAAGATTCAATCAAAAAATTGTTACATTTCTCTGAAACCTCCAGATACCTTCAAAATATCTCATTATAAAGTATAATCTATATTTTACATTAAAAAATCATAGAATGATATTTGTTAGTTATGAGGTAAAAAGGATATTATTCATTGAACGTATCACTAAACGGTGCGAGATAGCTCAATGATAACAAGTTGAAGATCCAGTTCAAATATCATTAAAAGTCTCATTAACTATTTAATAAGTCAGCTTTCCTTTGGAAATGTAAGAATTGATGCGTAAATTTTACAGTAGCAGTAACTTAAACCCGTCAGTATGTGAAACATGAAGAAATTGAGGATATTTGAAGATGCTGTGAAAGGAAATACAGTATAGCCAACTTTGAAACCAGATACGAATGTTAACAACTTTTCTGAGACCATTTAAATAGCTGCTCTAGAACTAGATGGAGATATGAATCCACCTCTTTCGTTAGTCCTGTTAATCAAAATATTTTTAACAAGTCATCTCAGCATATCCGCACGACTCTGATTGTTTGAAATTCAGAAAATATTAATCCCTCACCGTTCCTTTGGGAAAGTTTACAATTTACAAACTTCATCGCGTTTCTACATATTTTGGCCCAGTTTCCAAATAATAATTCAAACTGATAAGAGAAGGACAGCTAAATTAACTGTATTACGAGGACTTATCGTAAGATTTAATCGGAATGAGAATACACGAGCAGGTTGGAAGAGTTGTGGTTCTGAATTAACGACTTTAAAATTTGGCAAATAGGGAATATAGTAAGTGACAATGATCCAAATTACTCCAACTAAAATGGTGAACAATCTTTACTGAACCGATTTTGAAGACACGCTTGTTTTAATTGTCATCGAAATCGAGGACATAAAAACATGTACTTTTTGTACTGTTATGGAAAATGACTGCTGAATTCGTGGAAGAATTTGAATAACAACATTCCGTAACTCTCGGAGCACATTCTTGCTGAGCCTGCCACAAATGAGAATTTGCAAACAAAGTTTTAGTTTTGCTGCATTTGCGGCGAGCTTAAAATTAGTATTAGTACTTAATGGCATTGTAGAATTTATCTTGCACCTGCATAAGTAATAAGAATTGAAAACAGAGAGACGAATAGGAAGTTAGTGAGGCGTGGGAAATTGTAAAATTGCGATGATGATAGTAAGTTTTTACAATCACTTGAGTCATCACGATATAAAATTAATTAAAATTCGCTTTAAAATGAAATTTTCGTTTTAGTAAATATTTATTGCTTATTCAGTTTCTGTAGAATTTACAGCTGCATATACCTTTTGTTAACTTTATAGCAGCCTTTACTTAAAGTGTATGATGCAATTTAAATGGTATATACTTTCAGCCTCTGTCTTCCAATTACCGTTACTTACGGATACGGAGGCTTAATTTATATTTTCAGATTTATTATCATCAGTTATAAAAAGCGATTTATATTCTCAGGTATTTTTCAGCGCTTACAATTCATAGACCATATTTAATTTTTTTACGGATTATAATTAGCTCTATTTTATGTTTCCCAAACGATAAACGTATAATATTTAAAAGAGATTTCTATATTTCTTATAAATGTTAACAAATGAGATTTTTGTTTGGAAGAGTGAAAGATGGGAAAAGTTGTTGGTCTGTTTCGCCAAACCGATTACGCTCTTCACTTTTGGCCATCGTTGTAAGTTTGGAAACGATGCAAGACTTTAGGCAGTACAATATTGTAGGTAAAGTTCTAGAAGTGCGCCAGCTGAGTAGAGTACATGAGCACGATGAAAACTTGCCATCCCTCTTTGTAACCTCATACGGGCAATCTTCATTGTATTTATAGTGAAAATAACCTCATTTCTCCTTATATTAAACTTCGATAGCGATAAAATAGGTGAAATTGTGAATATTACCCGAGGAAGTAAATAGAGAACAATTTGTAACGATTGCAGAAAAATAGAATAGTGAACTATTTGGAGAAAGCACTACTCGGAATTGGCCAAAATGAGGGCTTTATGTATATAATTCAATTCATAATAATCCATATTCATTGAAAAATTATGAAATTCAATATCACTTTACTTTTAACTTGTAAATATGAAAACGGAAATCAAACTGATTTCATCTGATTAAAATCTTTAACAATCAGTAGTATAATTTTCTATATTATTATAATTTAAAGCGGCATCTTATAAGTGAAAGATTCAGCATAATTCGTCAAAAACGCCAATTGGTTTATATAACTATATGTATGAAAATTTTCATTAAATTCTTTATGACAACAAATTTGAATATTATTATTGTATCTAATATTATCAATGGAAGATGTTGTGTACCTCGCTAAGATATACGAGTTTTAAGAAGGCTCTTAAGCAAATTTGATATACATTGCAGATATATGCATCAAAAGTAGTTCGTGAAAATGGAATGACCCACTTTCTATTCAAAAAACTTACATGAAAAGCTTGCAGAAGGGAAAAGTGACATCTAGTCCTCTCTAGGAAAGAACGAATAACAAACGGTGATTCGGTAACAGATATAAGTTCACGTGTACTAATTTAATTAAGTGCAATAAAAATGTAGGCCTCTGATACTAAATTAGGCCTTAAAAACAGTACAAAAGCTGGAATTCACAGCATCATTATTTGCAGTATCATCTCTTATCATACGCATACTCGTTAAATCTTGATCATTACAAATCCATATAGATATTCAGCGGTGAAATAGTAAAATGCATCTGGAAATATTTATCAGGAGGACAAAGATTTAATTAAGTTATACTTACTATAATTCCCTTTTGCTATAGAAAGAAAGCTTAATCTGATGTATTCGAAAAATTTTGTCTCAAGTTCTGGAAACTGAATAGATTTTACAGGGAATAGAAAGAGATTCCATATATTATTTGAATCACGTCCCACGGCCTTGCTCCTGGACCAAAACGAACAGTGCGCCTATATCTTATGCACCCCGCGGTGTACTTTTTGTAGTGAGTATTCACGGCGGAATGTCCTCTTATATTACTTGTGAACATAATATCCTTTGTTATTCACACTATTAATGAAGAAGCTTCGACTGCTGAAGTAATTTAACACCTTTTTCTTAGATGTTGGCCTCGACTTAGGATAAAACCTGCAACAGATTACTCCATAGGAGAACGCGATACGCACTTTATTGTCCAAGTTATCCTCTTAATCAGTACTTCTCAAATTGTGCAACGCAGCGCGTGAGTTGTTCTTGGTGTGAAATACCCTGTGATAAAACATTCTTCTAGTTTCACGTAAGAGATATGAGCCGGGAGATATTCAGTTGTATTTGACTATTTATAATATTCAGCTTGGATTAAGAGTTCGAAGTACAGATATATTCCATACTTATTCTTTCTAATAGATCAAGAAAGGGTATCAAGAAAGGAAATTAAACTTAAAATGATAAATACTCATAATAATAAATATAAACCTATACACTCGTTATAAACTAGTTACACATTAAATTATATAAGCCATATATACCCTTCAGTAGCAGTATTTGAATCCGACGTGATACCTTACCATGCATCAGAAGCACATATGAGTTTATAATACCGAATACCGAAATAATAAAAATACCGAATTAATACCGAAATAATGAAAAAAATTAGTTTCAATTGGTAATTCGATGTGATAATAGAAAGAGGGAAAAGATTCCAACATCATTACTGTAATGGGAAATATTCTCCTAAGGATTGTTCCCTTAATTACAGATTTATAACTTATTTTGGGAATAGCATTAAGTGAATATTTGGTTGAAACTCATCACCTTCTACCAATAAGTTTTGAAAATAAAGGAAACGAAACCTCTCCCATCGTTACAGCCAATCGATCTGATACCTTTGACTATCAGAGGCTCAGAAACAGGGTAAGTATACCGCCGATGGCATAGCATAATTTCGGAAGCGAGATGTGAATCATTTAGCTCCGGTAATGGCGATCGTTCCCGCAAAGGCACTTCCCTTCGACGACGAGAAATCAGAGTAAGCGGTCGATTCCCAGAAAAATGTATATTATACGGTTGTATGATTCGTGTATCAGACGAGAATTCCGTGATGCGGATGCGACTTTAACCCGTCTCTCTCCCTTCGCGATTCGCTCCATCGGTCATTGGGACTGGGCCAACGCCCGAATGTGTCAACGGCAGGATCGCTTCCCTCTCCATACATATATGTACTCGATAGCCCTTTACACAGCGCCGTCCTCATCGCCAACCTAAAACCGCACCAGGGCACTTAACACGACGGCCAATAGGACTGCGATCGCCACAGTTAACTGATATTTATCGCAGCGACGAAAAACTGAAGGATTTTACTTCTTTTATCACTCGGCCAAACGGTAATTACTCCGGCGTGGCGAATCCGTGCATACGAAACTGCGGTGGGAATAATCAATGAAAGGGAGAACATGAAATAGATTGACGTTTGTTTTGGGACGCTCAGTGGCGCGAGCCGACGAAGCAAAAATAGTGGAAGAGAGCATTTTCAATGGCCGTTTGACGAAGAGACCGCTAAATGATGCGAAAAGTTGTTGGTTGAGCGAAAGGCAAAGCTGCATCTATCGTCTAGTAGGCAGGCAAAGATCCTTTCATAGTCGAATTTGACAAATTTGAAATAAATAGCGAAATGTTATATATGGCAAACAGAGTTGATAGAGATTTACTTCTTATGGAACTCCATGGAGGCAATAGTCACCTTAAATTTTACGCTAAGTTTTATTCTACTCATTTTAGATTGGTAGTCCCGTCCTAAAAGAACTTTTCCTTTTTAGAATAGTTTACAACATGTCTGTCCTGAGCATATATTATCGTTCAGAATCCTAAAAGCCTCACTACCTAAACACTCAAATCTATCAAGTATTGAATGAAATGCTGTGAAATATACGCAAGAGAGATATGTGAGACTTCAATGAAACGATCCAAAACATTCATTGCAAGATATTAGGATAAAATCACATTAATTTGTGACGAATCTGTTCAACGGAAAATTCTGACTTGTCGCAAAAATGATGTGTCACATTACACATCGCTTAACAGGATTAAGATAAATCACTGGCCTTTTGATTTTATGTCGATCTAAGCAGAAAAAGTAAACATAGGTAAGAGACGTAACCTTAACTTTTCTTAATCTTAGGTTTATATGGCATAAAAACAAATATAATCTACAGCTGCATTTACTCGGAAGAAAAATTCCTATTTTCATTTCCAATTACTGAATTTCATACCAACAGAGATATCAATCACCCCAAACTCCAGAGAGATTAAACATTTTGGCACACGGAATAGGTCGGGCAGATTCAGGGTCGGATAACGAGAAGAGCAAATAAAACATTTCCAGCGAAATCATCAATTACTTTCGCGTTCCCCTCTTTCTTCCTTACCAAACAGGACAGCGTGACTTCCTGCAGCTACATTGCGGGTTTCTGTCACGTGACAGGGAAGCATCCGCCATTTTATAAGGCCATACCTATGATTTATCGCCGGCATGTATTAACTCGAATCGAAACCCTGCGATCGGAGTAGAGATAAATAATGAAGATAAAAATAAGTAATTTATAATGAGCCTCAAAAGAACTATTATAGAACTATCTATTCAACATATCCTAGTACGCATAAATGATCTATAAACAAAGCGCACTGCTATAAAAATAATTTTCTAAGTGGTAAAGTAAACTGGGAATCCATTAGGAGGCTCGCAACTGAGCCTAAATTTAGAGGAGTATAGAGAAGCGTTTAGGATGAAGAAGTAGCGCTCCTTGAGATTGACCGAATGTATGATGGGGTAAGGCACTTCCCTTCTCCAGATAAATCCACTTTAGGTATTAAATCAGTCAGATTCTTGGAACACAGCGGCTTATTTACTCTTTGGTATATACTCTTCACTCAAATATAGCATCCTCTTACTTTCGTATTTTTTTGCTTTTAGTCTTTATTGCATTTTAACATTTTCCATACGTCGTTATATTTTCTTTGTATCCTCAAATGTTTACACATTTTTTAAAGTCTTCTAAAGGAATAAGCTGCCAAGTCTTACATACATAATGTACATTGCAGAATAAGTCTACGGAAATTATAAGAACTGTATTATCAGCTACTTTATTGTTTACTGTATTAACTAATAATAGATTTTAAATCAAAATTAATAACTTTAGTATTGTTGAAAGTTCCACAAAAGGTCGTCTCGCACATATAAGTTCTCACCGGGAATCGAACCGGAGAAAGCTTCCACAAAAAGCGAGCGAGCAACCATTAAATTAAATTGATACCTTAAAATGAGTAATCAAGTTTCTATTCCACCTGTTTTTGCCATTCATTGTTAGCAATACGAATTAGATAAGTAAACCTTGATTTGTCCTATGTGTAAACTAATTGGATCCTTCCTCCGATTCGTTTTCTACTTTTCGTCCTTACTTAGCTAGTAAACTAAAGGATGTATGAAGATGAGATATGTGATAATGAAAACGGAAAAATAATACAAAAATAAATAGTAAAACTAAGGGAGTGCTTTTACATTTATCAGGAATTTTACAAAATTTTATAATTTTTAGCATCATCTTCTAAGAGTTGAAACATTTACTAATTAATGGTTTCCTAAAGAATACAAAATTATGTATCCTTTGGCTAAAAGAGCGAGGACCTTATTTTAAAATCAAATATTATCAAAGTAAGAAATTATATCAAATTTACTGAACGGAATTTTAGGTAGTTATTTATTCATATAAGAGAATGCTATAGCCACTCCCCATAGATCTGACTTCATACAGGAACACACTAACATTCTGTTAAATTTTGTAACTTTCTAAATTATATGTATGAATATGATTTGCTTTTTGACATTTGAAACACTCTCCACAGTATTCTGCAATATGAGGAATTTCGGGGAAGCATATTAAATATCAAAGGATAAATTCATTATTTACTCTCTTGTCTCAAGCCTTGTTTCGTACCGTTACATAAAATGCCCGAAAGAATCATTTTTATTATTAAATGGGACTAAGGGTTATTTACAGCTGCTGAAGCTTCAATTGATTATAATACTCTGACAACCCACTTAGACGATTCTTTAGTTCGTAGTTTATCTCGACGATAAAGAGGTCTAGTAAGCGATCGAAATTCTTAAATCCATTCTCTCCACTTTCCGTTCATTTCGCCCCGTAAATTTATTCATATTATCACTGCATCAGCCCTCTTGCTTTTCCCTACTTCCATTTTAATCTTTCCCTCTCTTTTTACCTCTCCTTGGCAAACTTCTTCTTCCCCCTTAAATTAGGTTTCTTCTCACTCTCTCTCGTCCTATCCGCCCTTCCCGAACACATCACTACCCCATTCCACTTGTTAGATGCGTCGCGCATGATGATCTTGTCTTTTAGCCTCCCTCTCCACTTTGAATCCCCGTAGACCTTCGTTTGGCAGTTTGACTTCACTTGAAAAGAAACTACGTTCTCTCCATACCGTGGTATATATGCAAGACTCTGTGTTCTCTCTTGATAATTTTCTCACAAAGAGGAGGATGATTCATTTACTAACTTCGCCAGAGCACGGAGAATCCATGAATAGATGCAATTTACCCTCAGCGGAGTGATAATTCAGTATTAACATAAACCTGGTTGCGAAACATATGTTTTGTTTTATCTGCGAGTGTTTGGATTCGCCCATTATACACCAATGATTCCGTATTCTTAGAAAATCACGATCAAACCAAATTCCTGAATACATGATAATAGAATAATGGAAGAGATATCCAAACCGATAGCTATAAATATTTTTAAAGGAAGATTCCTTCTCATTAAATCAAACATGATATTAAAACCTCCAATAGGATTGATCTCACTTCAAAATCTGGTGGGTAATGCCGATCACAATGTAGGACGATACAAAGCATTCCTGAGAATATTAATTATCACAGAAGTTAATGCATAATGATATGTAAACTAATTGCTTGATTTACGTTCAATAATAATAAACTATTACAAGGAAGTTATCATTAATAAAATGAAAGTTTTTAAAATAATAATAAGATAAAATTTTTAGTTTTCGAGTAAATCTTACTGAACGTTTTTTTAAGAGTATTAACAATATTTATGAAAACTGAGTCATCACTGTACATAAGGGCAATCTCAACCATGCAAATAAGGAAAATATCTTGGAATGGCCTAGCATCGAAAAAAAATTTGAAGTAAGAATTAGTCATCTGATTTATTAGAAGTATGTTATGTTAGAAACACTCATGTTCCATACAATTCGTTGGTGATAAAATTTTTGTGTGATCAAACTGATAGATGCAAAAGCAGTGTGAGCTGAACCTACAGAAAATTCCATTATTTACATGAAAATTCGGAAGCTAAATACAAAAAATGAAAAGGATCATATTAGAATTAAAGAATTTATATTGAATCTGCCGCACAGAGCCAGTACTTTAAAAGCGGAAATACCCTCCACTTACTCAAATTCTACTATATATGGGAATGGACGAAAATAAATATGAAACAAATTCGGACGAATGCCGAACAAGAATTTCTGACGGCTTATAAATTTGTTTGTTTGGGTCTCACAATATCCGAATATTTAGAGATAAATTATTCAGAGTGAAGGAGGACGAATTTCGGAAGTCATGACGACATTTCCGGGAAAAGAAAAACAGCGAATACCACCGCTCTCCTGGGGAAATGAAACAGGCATTCTGGGTTCCAGAAATCTATTTCTCGACTTGTGCAGCTTCACGCATTCTTTTCTGCATGTCGTTGCTTTATTTTGGCCGCGACCTTCAGTTTTGCTTCCATGTATTCCACCGCCTTTCCCTTATTTACGAGAACTTTTCCTTTCCGCTTCGCTTCTTTTCACTCTCGCTCGTTCCTCACCGGAATACCCTATTCGCCCTTTGGAATCTCTTATTCCTTTCCTCTTTCGTCCAGCTTGACTCATATAACATGGAATACTTTACGACGTGACTTTGGCCCAGGAGCTCGCATTTCCCTTCCTCGATAACAAATTCCTCCAAATGGAAGAACATTCTGCATATTATCCCATGAACGCTTCATCTTTAATAGAAAAGCTCCGTAAGATTTCATCCTTCCTGATTATGAAGCCTACTTTTCTTTTCGAAAGAATCATCAATTTGCAGCACAGATTATAATTAGCCCATGTCAAGGATTTGGACTGCAATTTTGGGACAAAATCCTCTTCAGGTGTTGATTTGGGTATACGATCTAATCTGTAGCTGATTTATTTATATACCATATTTTCTTGAAAATATATGAACACTACTTTATAAATCCTATTCTTCTCATCACAGATATTCATGTGATACTTGGGGAAACATCTAGTCTTTTCTAGTGGCTATAGAGGATATTATAAACAGGATTCGTTGAGATAGTAAACGTTATTTGATATATTATACGCTTAATATCAATAAAGTGTTGAGAAAAAAGGAGCAAAAGTTGATATTCTTGTATTGGTTGATGACGTTGTGGTACTAAAAACTAAAGAGGAACTGGATGCTTTACCAAAAAGAACTGAAAAATGAAAGAACTTAAAATACGTGACGAGAAAAATAAATACATGAGAATCAGCAGAAATACTGCAAGAGGAGAGAACCTAGAAGTAGAATAACACAAGTTTGAAACCGTAAATGAATATAAAAATCTAAGTAAGACTGAACAAAAACAACAGGAAAGAAGTTGAAGCACTAAACAACCGCAACAGCTATTGGGCGAAATGTAACAATATTAAAAGCAAACTAATATAAAACATCTAAGAAAAGATTTAAAAGCACTGACTCAACCGTTTGATTATGTAAAGCGGAAACGTGGATGTTGACGAAAAGCTTGGAAAAATTATCATAGTTTTTTAAAAGATGACCCATGGAGGAATAGGAAAATTTTTATATTAATATCTAATAAGGAAAAAGATACCTGGTGGATCAGAGAGAAAATGGAGTTATGGAAGCTAAACTTACACTGGACCTGACATTATGAGTATCGTAAAAAGGAGGTCTCTAAGACAGGTCATGTTCTAAGAAGAGAGAAGACCAATGCTGAAGATCATCTGAAAAATAGGAAAATCAAGATCATGGGGGGCGTCCGTCTGATAGAGATGGATGGACAAAAGAGATAAGGTGAAAACAAAGCTGACTGAAGATTGTGCGAGACCTTAAGTCTACTTCAAATGGGATCTAAACAAAACGTATTTGGAACAAATCCTGTACAGCCCTTAAAAATGACTGCCTTTTAGTTGGGTTGCTGTTATACTTTTCATAAAATATTGAGAAGCACTACTAATTACGGAAGTCTCTCTCATCAGATCCAAACAAACTCCATTATGAACAGATGGCGATGAAGAAGGACTGAGTTAATCAATATTTCTCAAGCAAAACGGACTCGGAGAAAAGTCTGACATAACCAGGATTTGGAAAGGAAAGGACTGGGTTCAAGCCCTGGTCTTGTTAAAAATTTTCCATGTCCGCTTTTCCTTTTAAACTTTCCTAGTTGTACGCGTTCAAATGCATAGTCAAATTGCACCCTTTACCTGGAATGAACATTTAGTTCAGTGCGCCTAAAATTATGGAAGTTTTACTCGTAATACTCATTTCATCATAGAATATGGTTTCTATTCTATGAATATTATTTTAAAGGTCATCAGGAGGAACGAAAATAGCTCAAATCGGGCCAAAAGATCTCAGATTTAAGCAAATAACTGAATTTTAGGCACCTCTTGAAGGAGTTCTCTTGAGGAAACAGAAGGGTGCGAACTAGGATTTATGAGCGTAGAATATCTTTCAAGTAGAAATCCAATTTCACTAAACCTATAATTCATCTTCTCGTAGAAGATGAGACGAAAGGCACCCTTACATAATCGCCTCATGTCGAATCTGATCTTCTACCACCTAAAAAACAGTTTCTCTCCTCCTCTTCAAGATCCTCTTTTCGCCCGAAGCAACTTTTTCCACTCCCTATTCATCTGCATAGCGCTCTCCGTGTGGAATCCAAAGCCCTTGCGTACAGACTCGTGCCTCATCCGACCTTTGCCGACTGATAGGCTCATCTCACCTAAAGTAGATTGCCTATATCTGGGTGTTGGGTCCAGAGAAGGGAAGTTTGCAGCGGGAAGGCGGTATGCTCAAAGGGAAGGCAGATGGGAGCGAATTGGAGATCGACGAGGGGAAAATGGAAGTGGGTTAGAGAAGGATAATAGATATGAGAAAGTTGTGGGAATGATGAAAATAGTGAAACTGTGAAACTGAACATCGCGACGAATACATGGATTAAGAGAGATATGCACGGTTATAAAGAAACATAGCATATTTTGAAAGATATATGCATGAATAAATTGAAATTGTGGCGTAAAATGAAGATTATAATAGATGAAAGGAAACTGAGGGAATCAACGGACAAACTGTTGCAGCAAAGGAAAAAACGGCCAAGTAGATAAACGCTTGCTATCAAGAATAAGAATTTTTGTCCTATATTTAACTAAAGGATGATTATGAATGATGAATGACGTACTGACAGAAAGAGGTGGGGAAGAATGAGGAGGAGTGGAGGAGTAACACGCACAAGAAGAGGATCTAAGGAAAGCCAAGAAAAGGAACAAGGGTAGGAAAGAGAACTGAAGGGAATGGATGGAGAGTGGGGGAGTGAGGAAAAAGCGACGGAATGGTGAAGGAGATGAGGGGGAAGAGATTTGGAGGGGTGCGAAGTAGAGGTGAGAAACTCTCTGAGAGGGAGGGATGAAGTTGGCTCGAAAAAAGGGAAACCCTTCTTTGGGGGAATATGATGGGATGAGATGTTCCGTGGAACAGGTAGGGAGCGCTCAAATCGAGTGAAGTAGATAAATCATTTTTGGCAGGTTATTATAAAGACTGCGTTGAATTTAGTGAGTGCTTTAATGGCCTGTTTTGTTGAGATTCAGGAGTATATGCCGACTTTAATATCCTTAGCCGTTTCCCTGTGGCAACACTGATACGGATATCTGTATATATACATCTTCGTCTATTGCAACTTCGATAACTTCTCCCTTAATTTGGGGAGTCAACTTAGACCCATGAATGTTTTACGAAGTATCGATGGATCTGAAGTCTGTGATAACCTGGTTTCAAAAATGGGACAAATCCTCTGAATATAAGTATGTAACTGTGTCTGTAATAAATTAATTTATATTTATAGGTAATGAGCTACATTTGACGAATGAAAGAGAGTTGCATTTTTAGAAATGAGAAAAGGTAAATTAATTTAGTTTCAAGAATTTTTTAAAGTATAGGATTTTATTGATGATGATAGGAAAATATTCATACAGTGCACCACATACCCACGACTTTTTTATATATAATATGGAGTAAACGGAGGGTATTTCCTTTCCCACTCTTTGTAAGTCTTTGAGTCTTTTAGTCTTTCGACAAAGGGCCGCCTTTACGAGAAGCCTTATGATTTTCTTTTCTTCTCTATTGTTCTACCCTTTTGAGATCGAAGCCTGAAGCGACGGCGATGAAATTCAAAAGAAAATATTGAATATAGCTCGGATTTTTACGTGAAATATCTTTTTGAAGTATAGAGATTCTAAATATTGTCTCCTCAAACACAACATACTGATTAAATGACACAATATTTTATCCAATCTTTTCTTTCGGTAAAGCTCAAAATAGTTCGTTTCGGTAAAGTGGTGCGACAACTTAAAGGCGGTATTTTTTAGGTATCACAGAGTGCTTTAAACAAATTCTTAACGACATTATTGAATCTAATTGGCAGCTGTAAAACCCAGACATGATTTCTTGAATTATCGATTAACTGGTTCACCAAAATAATGCGATTTTTACAAAAAAGTAAAATAATTTTCATCTTTGTAATCCCTATCGAAATATTTTGTTTCTTGTAGTTTTCAAGGCTAATTATTTTCTAAATTTTATTAATTTCTATTTCTAAAGCATTTAATATTTTCTATCTGAAGATCATTTCAATGTTTTTCATAAGTATATAATAAGTTATTCACCAGTACTCTATTAGAGGAACCTTATCGTCAAAGTGAATAAGTTCATAAAACATGTCAATAGCAATGAATCACGAAGCATTCTTTATGATATGTTACAAAGAACAACATTGTTGCATAAAACCGATCTCGAAATCCTTAACTTAATTATGTACATGATAAGTAAATCGATGAAAATATTTCTAGTATATTACACTAAAAATTTTCTTTGTATGGTTGTTGGGTGAGACTTCATATTATATTGAAGCATAGCTTATAAATTATCTTGTTTCAGTTAATATATTACTTTATTTTTTTACGAATTATTGATACGCGATCACTTACTTGACTCATGCTCACATTAGCTATTTATTCCGTCTTATTTTCTGTCATGTTTACATTGAAAATGCCCAGGTTGAATATTCCAAAAAAAAGGAACAGGATTTGAATGTCATAAAATGCTTCTAAGTACAGTTTCGGAAGATTCCGATTTGCTGTTTTAGAGACTTGTGTTCTCACGGGAGAAGGTTTGAGAGAATGCAAAACTAGCCCTTGGGAAAGAGTAACCGCTGTGGTAACGGCCGAGCAAAATGGGCCTCGCGATGCGGCATTCAGTTTTTCCTACGGTCACCAGGGGCAATAAAAAATTTTACAGAAAACGACCCAAAAAGTTATTGCCCGCTTGGAATCTGGAACTAAGGTGTCGTTTTATAGAACATACATACGACTTTGAAAGCCAAATCGTAAGCCAGACCGATTTTATAACAGAGAGAAATAAGAAGGAATTGTCATGGAAGAAATACCGATAAATGTGAATGTGACGCCATAAAAACTTCTCTGGAATATGGAAGGAACTAAAAAGCTACATTGAAGAAGGCAAATGCTAATCAATTAAAATAGTTCAAAATAGTCCGAAGGTTCTATGGAGTTTGGATTCGTTATGATAATCCATATAATCCCTTAGAAGAATAAACGAGGTCTGGAGGAGCATAACGGTGATGGAAATTTTATGACTTGAAAAATTAAGCAATCTAAGTTCCTAGGAGACACCAGGTGGATACTCCTAAGATATTGCAAGAGAAAGTTTGGGTAAGCTTAGTTGATATTCAATAAATATAACTGAAAGTATTATACTGATAAAGTATTTTATCTAGACGAACTGGACTCCTAAAGCAGATGGTCGTACTTGACCTATTTGACGAATGATTACCTGAAACTGATGGTGACAATGATGATTCTATCCGCAATTTTCTGAAACATTTGAACTACTTAAAATAAATAACTGCTAATCCTTGCATTTTATGTTTGGATTGTTTTGCTTATTAACCTAATGTGGTACAGGTATATATAGTAACTGATTCGATTAAAAAATTCTTTCTCCCTGATAAAGAAAATATTATTCAGATTCATATTCACTATCTGCCAGATACATATCACACTATTAGTACACTATTAGTAAACTTGTTTGTTTTTGTAAACTTATACAAAAAGGAATAACAGGTTTAACTATGTAAAAGTACTTACCAAACTATAATATTTGATGCATATATATGCTCCCGTATGCCCCAAAAAGTATCACACTCACAGAAGACACGATTAGCTACAAATATATTGAGCAGTATACTTGATTAAATGGCATGTCTTTTTTCCATTTATTCAAACAATTCAACATTTGCATAAACTTAAATTTAATGTAACCCACATCCAAATTCAATAGCCGTGTTATAATAATGTTATAAAACTGGTTAGTACTGATATATTGTAATGGAGGGTCAAGATGATTACCAAGACACCATATAAAATTCCTAATATGTTGATATAAACGTTTTCGTAGTCCTTCAAGTACGAGATACATAATTCTATACCAATATTTATATTCGCACTTTGCAATATCAAAGATAAGCAATAATTTTTAGGTCATCGTTACATGTAATAAATAACTAAAGCGTCGACAACAAGTTTACTGTCAATTTTCATCTTTAGATCATAGGAAACGATCAGTTTTATCAGCAACGAATTTGCTTTTGTGATAAAACCATAATATTTATAGCCTAATCTATCACTACTTTTAGTTTATGATAAGTTTTATTGCGTTTTATAAATTCCTACAAAAATATGGAATATATGAACTCCCTAACAGAATTCATAGCATACTTCGTTATGGCTTTTGAGGCTATTGAGGTGATTTAAATTTCTATATCAGTTTCGATACCTTTAGATTGTATTTTTCCTTTTCCTACGAATCCATTTCCCGATATTTGTGACGTTTTCCTGGATTTTAATACCCGTGGTAATCTTCATCAATATTTTTTGGAGATATCATCTCAAAAATCTTCTTCTTCTATCTTCTATGGTTTTACTTCCTGTCGAAAATTGAGATGACTCTTTTAGTGAGAGTTTTTGACTTTTGAATTTGCTTTATCGCAGCGATGAGCAACGATGTGAATGCATGCCATAATGAATCACTCTAAGGGCTTCGCGCTCCATTCAATGGCATCCACCTAATTTTATTTTTCCTTCCGCGGAGGAATTCCCTTTCTTCTGCCATTCTTATTTTATTTACCTTTCCTTCCTATCCATCTATCCTCACGTCCTCTTCCCCTTCCACTCCTTTGAGAACTCTGCTTTCGTGCGCTCTTCTCCTTCGTGCTCTTCTGCTTACCAATATTCGTAAACATGTTCAACATTATGAGTCTTCCGTGTCCATTCCACCGATGTCTGGTCGGAAGCACGGGATATCATTTCACCTTTCCAAGTCATATATATGCCCTCATCAATTTCTCGTCACGAAAGAACGCTCCTTTCACTTCTTCCTCCTCTTCTCGCCCATTGTCTGTCATATAATTCCTGCTTCCTCTTACCTTTTCCTCGGGAACTAATTCCTCTCGTGTATATTACCGAGAGAAGATTTGCGTAAGGGTGATGAGAAATAGGACAAAGCTGACTATAAAAGGGAAAGATGATGGCGGACAGGGAATTGGATGGCTGAGATATATGAAATCAGGACCCTGGAAAGAACTTTATAAAGTGGAAAGTGAAAGATTCTATTCGTCTGAAAATATATTGCAGCTTAATAGTAAGATTACGATGAAAATCTGAAAAAGGAGAAGAAAGATGTGATGAAGTATCGAAGAGTAGAAGATGGTAGAGGTCGCTGGTAATAAGAAGAAAACTATGGGCGCTATAACTAATGCAAGGAAGCTAGTAAGACCTACATAGATTCCAAGCAAACCATAACTGTTAGTCAAAAAAAACTTAAAATCTCTCAGTTAGCATCCCGTCCCCTATAAATTCTTATGGAATATCGTTTCTAGCGACCTGGAGTCAAAGTCAGAGTCACTTTAAGGACGTAATGTGTATAATGCGTATATATAAGTTAAGCATATCTTATATCAACGTATGGGATTACAAACGTTCAACTCTTACGGATATGTGTGAAAACAAATTCTTAAGTTTGCCTCTATGTAATTCTTATGGCAGTATTTTGAACTTCCCTGGCATCGAACACGGTACCACTTTAGAAAACGTTATTGCAAAAAGTGGACAAAAGCACCTCTTCAAAATATCTCTTAATTATCAGATTGAAGTTATTTCTGGAAGTGTATTTAAAAATGTTCCGAATGTCCTATACATTTCTTAGAAAAGAATATTGAAGGCATCGAACTCGGGGTCAATTCAATATCGATCAAATTTGAGTATATAGTAAAACATTATACCATCTACTATTCACATACCGGGTGATAACAATCTAACTTTACAGGAAATACTCCAAAAACAAATATTGAAAGTCACTCCAATGCGTTTCTTATGAGAGACTTAATCCGGCCTAAAACCGAACTCAAAATCATATTCGAAAATATCCTTGCATTTTACGTTAGAAATGAAACTTTTCTCATGGTATCCAGATTTTAGTTTCTATATTTTCATTTCCCTATTTTTATTTCATTTATGTATTCCCTATTTGGATTTTTAGTTCTTTTTTATTTTGAAAATCACCTCAATTTTTTGAAATTCGACTTTATGGTTTTCTTATGGTCGCATTATTTTAGACTTATAATTATATCTGGGATAAAAAAATTTCTGGTGGTTCATTGGTAGGTTAAATATTTCAATTCAATTACCCTGGTGGTTAATGGTTAGAATGAGTATCCTAGTATGCAAATTATACCCGGAAAGCCGTCTGTATATAACATAAGGTATATATGTACGCTATCTGGGGGCTATCCACGATATATATGAGGAAGAGGTGAATGAAGGACGTATAAGAGAAATACTTGTGCACGAAGCGAGGAATTGATAGAACGAAAGTGAGATGATGAGGTTCAGAGGGAGAGCAAAAGATCTTTTGGAGGAAGGAATGAGAAAGTGGGTGAGGAAAAGGTAGAGAAGGGATAAGAAAAGAAGAGGAGAGAATTAGTAGATTGGAAAAGTGGAGGGAGAGAGGAGGAAACGGGAGATAATGATGAGGGGAGGGCTTTCCTTCACACACGGTCGCACTATACAGGATGGCGTCTGAGGAGACGGTCGAATGGCACGCAAACCGAAATTAAATTCCTTGGATTCCGTGATCTTGGATGAGCCGAAAAGTGGAGAGTCTCACAAAGGGCATGGGAGTCCGAGGGGAAGAGATCTCGAGGGCGAGTCGTTTAGCGGGAGGGTGATAGTCTTGGCGCGGAAGGATGATGACATGAGGACTCTCACTTTCTTTTACAATCCCACCTACCCTTTCACTTACCTCCCTTGCGAGCCTTTTATCTCCTGTTTCCTCCTCTGCAATCCTTTTCCTCACACATCCGCTGCATTTGTAAGAAATAAACAAATTTGTGTTCTTAATGAAGAACTGTTTAACTACTTGCTTCAACTCCTCCATTTTACATACTCTGTACCTTTAGCTATACGGAATATTTTTGCTGTTACTCTAGTAGAACCACACTATTTATCGCATAAACAGGCGAAATTTTTGTATCTTTTGCTAATACTTATTCTAATATGTCAGGGTCGTATTTATAAATTGAAGCTTTCCGTATGAATTTCTGTACTCTACAAAATAAAATTTTATAAAGATCACAAGTGTATGAAAATTTTCTCGTAAAACTTTCAAGATCCTTAGCTTTTAAATGGAGAAAATTTTCGTTTTATTATCTCGATTACAGTTATCTATACAGACACATATTCGTGTATACATATAAGAATCACAAAAGAGAAGAAAACGCAGCTCCTTGGTGAGAAAGACAAAGAATATGACAGAAATTATAGATATAATAAAGTCATAAAAATAGATATGGATATATTCTATAGAGAGAAGCAATGACACCCGGTGGAGGTTTTAAAGTGTGCACTAAGAGATATAAGGAGACCAAGAATAAGAACGAATGAGGGACGGATGAAAGAAATCATTATTTACATGAGGGTAATGTGGTAATGAGAAGCTCTAAATAGAGTGAACTCAAAGAGATCATTTGTACTCTCGGATTGAAATGGTTGAATATGAAAATGATGTGTTAATATCAATATTTTCAAATTCATTAGTTTCACCTTAGCTATCAATAGAAATTTCTTTTTTTATTAATATAAATTTTTTCAATATTTATATTTGAATACTTCAGGTTCAAGGAAAAGAGTATTAAAGATTCAAATTTATGTAAAATGTCAACAAAAAAGTCTCTGTCTTCCATTGCGCTAATTGAAACTTTAAGCTTTATTTTCTTCCTCTCTTTAATTTATTATCAGCACTATTTTTAGAATCTATACCTTTGAATGAATGAATTCATTAAAATGTCATTAAAACTCCGACTAATTAGTTTAATATTTTAATAATTTTACATTAAATATTTCATCTTTTCTTCCGCAATTAAAAGAATAAACATTTTTTCGATAAAAATTGAAGTGGAATGATCCGATGACACAAATTTGGCAAGGCATATACGAAGTAGAATTGATTATAAAACAGGTATGCGAGTAAGAAGAAAAAAATAACTTACTGATATGCTTCAAATTTCAGAACGAAGTGGAATACTGCTCATTATGTAACATAGAGGTTCGCTACGTTGTTTTAGTTCCTTTATCATGGAGAGCACGTTCCAATTAGAGATCCATGGACTAAACAATTAATTTCTCCTTCGGATATACGCTGTCAGATCAAGAAATTTTTCCTCCGTCTTTCCCTTCTTCCTCATATTCTTCCTTTGCGTCGATTCCTCTCAAAGTGCTTCCACATGGTCGCTTCCCATCCCTTTCTCGTGTTTTTCATTGTCTCTCCTCTTTGAGAATCGCCGCTGGAGTGTTATCTCCCCCACTCTTTCGTGCCTTTATTTACTTTTTTTCTTTTCACAGTTTCATTTTATTTCGTCGCTGTCTCATCCCCCGAATTCCCATCCGCCTTCATTACCACTGTCCATCCGAGTAGACTTAATAGGGTCAATGTACGTGGCGGGTGACACTACCTTCATCTCAACCCGAACCGCTGTCTCCCATATAGCTCGCGTTGCATCAAGGCCCTTCCTTCCGAGGTTTGTTTTCCTTCCGTCTCTTCTTCCTCTCCTCATAACCCTCTCTATTCCCTTCATTCTCATCCTCCGCCCTTTTATTAGTTCGAAACCAACGGCTTAACAAACCACGGTTCCCTTGAATATCACACTTTCTTTATAAAAATAAATGTGGACGTATAAAAAATGTATACGAACCGTTTTAACACCTTTTAAATGAATGCCTGCTTTATTCAGATATATCTTTAAATACAATTCGAGGGTCTTTATCGGTCGAAATAGGGACCAGAAAGTCCCATCTTCCTTTTCACCGTGGTCAAAATATAATACAAAATGCATAAATGGTTTAACACTGAAAAAACTATATAAATTATAATATAAAGTTATTTTCTTAGCAAGTGCAGTGAATAGAAAGGATATAAGAAAGAAAGGAATGGTTTTGTGGAGAGGATAAATCATATTTTTGATAAAAGAAGAAATATTTCCAGTGCAGGAAAAGGCTCACAAAGGGAGAGGGTGTATAAAAAACCTGCGAAAAAAGGTAGGAGAGAAAGGAAGAAAGGAAAAAAGAGGTGTATTGCAAACTAGACCATAGTAAAAATAATAAAATATTAATTGATACAATATATCAGGTCATCAGTATCGTTTGTTTTCGGAAATCGATAAATTACTCAATTTAGCGCATAGTATGCACATTATATTCTATTAATTTCTGAACCAAGTTTTTTACCCACCGTTTTAATCCCTCTCTCAGACAGTTTGAAAAATCTTGATTTATTTCTCCGGTAGCATTCGCAGTGGAAGAATATCCTACTACATAAAACGAAATATTGTGTAATCAAAATGCATACAGTATTACGGCACACTGCTACACGGCCTTATAAAGAATTAAGCTTTTCATATTTTTATTACTCGCTAGGATATTTCTACCATTCAAATAACGTATACTAAAATTTGTGCTACAAAACTAAAACATTCTTATCTCTTCCTCGGAGGAAAAAATGAACCCTAGGAGAATATCTTCCTGGCATGGTGCCTTCAATCATACTCAGATATATTAAACCACAACATTCTGCACTGACGATGTTATTTAACCTTCATTGAGAGCTATGTGTGCTTTAAAGTTATTAATGTCTGAGTACGGAAGTTAGTAATTATAAGTTACATTCCAAAACTGCCTGCCTTTCTAAGATTTTTCCTTGACTTCAAATACATAGAGCGATTAAAAGGCCTGCTTAAAATCTCTCTTTGTTAAGCAACATCAATTTCCTTGGAAGATTTTCCTCGATACATTTTTATAAGTTTTCCGATCCAATTCTTCTATTCTCTTTCGACTTTCATTTTCACTGATCCTTTGTCTATTTTTTCATTTTTTATCTTTTCTTCAAACTTCTTGATACTTTCTCCTTTATGTACATCCATTCACATCTTTCTCTAATAAAGGGAGAGATTCCCTGGCGATTCTTCGATCGAATCGATTCCTTTCCTCTTCTGTCGCCTCTCGCGTCCCCCAATTTTTTCTTTAATAAAGACATTGACGTTTCTTCTTTTTCATTAGGTTTTGCTAGAAGTATGGAGGGATAATTATATAGGAAATTACAATTTTATCTGAGAAAATTAAAGATGAACTTCCAAAAGTATTAAATAGCAATATGCTTTATGTGCGGAGATTTCTAATTAGTCGTCAAAATGAATTTCATTGGCCCGTATTCATTAATAGCAAATTGGTATTGGCTCTCGATCATCTTCTGTCACTATTGATCATCACTGTCACTATACTAGCAGTATTGACCAGTAAGGAGGCGTTCACAGTCTCTCTATGATAACAATGTTTTAGAACCAAACTGTAGCATCAACACAATATCTTTACATCGTTAGGAATCACAAGTATAATTTTCTATTTGAAATCTAATTTTCACAAAGACGCATCTGTCCTTATCCACGAGAATTTTTCGTATTGACTTTTGGAAAACTCTACGTTGAGAATACTTCGATAATGTAAATACTTTTTAAGTTGGTATTCAGTGCTTACATTGGAGTAGTGAGCTATTAAAAGTAGACGCACAGTGCAAGGCTTTTGAATGTTCGCTAAACTCGTAAACTATGCACTTCTTTTATAGATAGGGTATCTTTTTGTAAGCTTGAAAATATTGCTGGTCAATGTGGATAATATTTTTTAAGATCTAGTTATATTTAAAGATGATTTTCTTGGCTTTAATTGCCGATGTAAATATTTCATTGAGAGGCTTAGATGGACACAAAAACTATACTATGTTTTAAATATATCATAGGGTGGATGATTTAAATAATTAAATTCTTTGAAATGATAAATGAAATCCAAATGCACCGATCGTTTTCTTTCACATTATACATTCTCTAAATTTAAGAAGTTCAAAATGTAAAAACTATGCGATGAAATTATGGACATCTATGTTTGACAGTCAGCATTACAAGATCATAGCAACGATACAAACAGAAGTTTACTTATTCTAGATATTTCTTACATGAATATTAAGTCTATTGAAAAAATGTACGAAACCTAAGACGGTTGAATGCCAAAGCTTAAGGAATGTGAAATTCTATCATATACGTGAGATTCGTACGTATATACTTCATATTATAAACAAATGGGATATTGAAATAGAGATTGTGAAAAAAAAACTGCTGATTAAAGTTAGCTTAAGAGTAGCTAACATGCGGTGGA
The DNA here is from genome assembly GCA_036926295.1 of Pachydiplax longipennis. NCBI lineage: Eukaryota > Metazoa > Arthropoda > Insecta > Odonata > Libellulidae > Pachydiplax > Pachydiplax longipennis. The sequence goes on along the minus strand of JAVFKF010000024.1, from coordinate 16,833,642 downwards.
ATTGTTATATGTGTTAAATTTCTTTATATGCCTAAGAGACTAATTTGAGAAAGAGTAAGATTAACAGGAAAGCTGCTAAGAGACAACGGAATTTCAAAGAGAAACTATTAAAGGAAGGCATACAACATCTCCGTTGTTAAAGATATGACTGGGGAATTAAGAAAATAATGCAAACGAGGCGATCAGATGAAGAGAGGTACGGCTAAGTTGAGAAACTTTTTTGCAATGCCGGAGAAGAAAAAGAAGCCATAAAGTGCAGGATGAAAAGGAATGAATGGTAAGAAGTTTTTGGGAAGAGGAAATCGGAAATAAGGATCTAAGGATTAAGAAGCCATGTATACGAAAGGAAATGATCTCAAAAATGAAGCAATAAAATATATCTTGCGTCAGTTTTGGAAATGTAGAAATCGTAACGTAAGGGAATTCTAGTAAGAAGTGTAGGGTGATGAAAAATTCGGGAGTGAATGGGATTCAGTTAACAAAGAAATAGATTTAATATACTAAAAAATTGCTCAGTGAGACCAAAGGAATACAAGATTATGAAATTGAACTAGCTAGTCATTTTTTGTTAATTTTTTTTCTGAATTTAATTATAGTTAATAATAGGAAGCAGACCTTACTATATCCAAAGATATAAAAATATACATTATAAAATTGGTCTTTTCAGTAGGAATTCTAAAATGAAATTCGTATAAGAATGGCAAAATTTTTACGAAGTGATCTAAGAGAGAAGAAATCAGAACTCGGCTTTTAATGAATAAGAGTTTTGAAAAACTCTCCGTTAGCTGAATATGTAAGTGAAATGTCACACAGTGAGCTAGAATTAGAAAACTGGCGAAGAGGCCAAAAGCGGTTTCTATGAGCGCGGGACTGTATAATAAAATTTGCATAATAATTCAGAAAGATTGAATTTAACCTTTCTGATTGCTAGTTTTCGTTATTTGTGCGCGTTAAAAAGATACTGGACGTAAAAATTGATCAATTTTCACAGAAAATGTAAGTCTCGGTCGGTCAAATTCAGGTTTGCTGTTAAGAAGAGAAATTTTATGGAAACATTTAGTTAAAATGACGATGTAATACTCTAGTATAATTCTTTATCTGTTGATTCGTTATAGGCTTTGCGCTCAGAGATGAGTGTGTTCATTTAAAAATAGGCAAAATTTTGCTCTAAAAAGTTTCCGCCATGTAAAGAATGCAAATATTCAACTGTGATCAAGAAAATCAATTATTATAAAAGTTGACAGATAGGTTTATTACATGGAATTATCTTTGATCCCATTATTTTCTTAATATAAATTTAGTATCACCTGGAGGTTGAATAATATTGCAAAAAATAGAGGACCGGAAGTTTTCGCGAAATTACGTTTTGACACCCATTTAATTTTAATGCAGGAAAATAACTAGCATAGTTGCATGCAGAATTTATTCAAGTGAAGTTTAAAAGCCTGAAATTTATAAAACCGTTTTCGTATTTTTGGTAGAACCTAGAAATAAATATGTGGAATACGACAGCGAATGAATAAAATTCAAAACGATTCCACTTAACAAAAACTATTTCATTTGGTTTCGAACTCGAAGTCATGACCTGTTAAGTTAGAGCCTAACGATGAACTAAGTAAGCTTGAAAACGGTCATATAGTGAAGTTGTCTCTCAAGTGGAATTTCAGGCCGTGAATTTTATTTCATCCAATACTTGCTCTATCAAATGTAGCGGAAGATTGGCTACGGCGAATTGCAGTCATCAGGGACGGGAAAAATCCGCTTCAGAATAGGTTAGCAGAACGTCTTAAGTGGTATTTTACCATGTGATTCGTGAGGAAGGAACTGAGTCCGAGAGAAATCCGTGGATAGCGTCTTTAATAAGCGGGAGATTTTAATCGAGTTTCACTGTATAACTTTAAATAATAATTAAACACAAAATTACCTTCGCTAAAACCACACAACCCACGGTATCTCGCCCGCTCTTTAACTTCACCATCTCGGAAATGATAATCTTAAATTGAAAGGAACTTCAATGCGGGAAAGTGGAAGAGAGAAAGAAAGGTGTTAGAGAAAAGATGCTGGTGATAAGAAAAATGCTGGAAAAAGGTTGACGAAAGGGTGAAAAGGACTGCGTATGAAAGAGGTGAAAGTACCACTTGGTGATTCTATAAAGACCGCCACTGTCTCGTGTAACGCAGTTGTCGTTCTCCCTTTTAAAATGAGGCGAGATCTCTTCACGCCAAACTGTCCTCCCATTTACAAAGGGCAGCATCATGTATAATTCAAAAGCTGTTTGGCCCTACGGAACACAAACTTGCGGAAAATTAGTTTAAAGCCTTTTTCTGTCGAAAAGAAATCTGAAAACGTCGCTCTTTGCATAATTATTATTAAGAAGTGAACTCAGTTAAAGCGAAAGTAATTGGATTCTATTTAGACCTTTCAAACGTGTTTTTCATAACTATGGATTTAGGATAATGGTTGAAGTTTTCTCTTAAAGGTCAGAAAGTTAACCTTTTGAATAATCCAACTAAAGGCCTTTTTTATGAAAAGTGCGTGACAAAGACGGAGCTAAACATCCATATCTTAACGGCTATCTTTAGCCTCTTTGATTTAATCTGGAATCTTAAGGTCATACATGAAATGTGTTGATTACAATCCTGTCTTCCTCTAGCTGTGCATTACATTTTCACACAGTTTCAACTATATCTCATTTTAAAAAGTTATAGTTGGTAACTAGATTTTCGATGACTTTATTCTATATGTATTAGCCATTCGTAGATCACTATAGAAATATATTGCATACTACACTGTCGAGTTGTGAATGTGAAATTTCTCATGAAATTTACCTGAGACTTGAATTTGATTTTGTTTATCTTTTCATATGAAGACGTTTAGGATTTCAATGTTCAAGGATTAGCTATTTTCATTTTAAAATACCTTCACCTTTGACATGGTTGTCACAGTTTGTTATTAAATACTACTGTACCATATAATATAGCTAATATTTTTACTTAAAATACAGCTAAAGTAGATTCCCTATAATTTCCTATATTGCATCTTCTCCCTTTACAATTCAACAACTTCGACGTCGTGGCTGCTGCAAAATTCGCGAATGTATTGTCAAAAATATTTTCTTCCGATTACAAAACAAGGGAATAGTTTATTTGAATCAGATTTGGTGTTTCCATACGTTCATCAGAAGAGTTGACCCAGGTATTTCCATAGATTACAACCGCCTTAGTTCCTACTTAGCGATCTCCGTTACTGAATTAAGTTTTTAGCTGAAAGGTGATTAGGAGTTACACCCGTTAAGCGGCATCAAAAGTTCACTGTTTGTGTAAAATGTTAAGAAAATTAATGAATTTCAGAACATCTCGCGTGTTGTTGTAGATAAAAAGTGTGTTGATGGAGATAAAAAGACTCATGATAGACTGCGTTGGGTACGTCCCTGCCAATCATTATAGTACTTACGAATAATTCTGCATTAATTGAATATAATTCATTAAATAAATAAATCTTGTTCAAGTTAGTATAAAGCGAAGTAAGGTTTATCGGGGACTACTGCATTTAGTTTCTTTTCGCATTGTTGCTATTGCAATTTGTGTTTTCTAAGCGTAGTTAGACCATCGAGGGTAAAATTTGATATATAAAACCGAAACTCTAATGAAGAAGGAGAAAATAAAAGAGCATACACGAGATGTAAAGACCATAAATTTCAATATTCGTTCTTCTAATAAATATCTGTTTTCTACATTCTTCTTATTTGTGAATACTATTTTCATCCTTCACATCATATTCAGTAGTAAGTCTCTTCCAATGTTAATGCAGTATTATTCATAAGTGGTAAAATTTACTCATATAGTAGTATATCGTAAGATGTCAGTAAATGGAATAATAAGTAACATGTGATTTATGGTTTAAATATTTAATCATTTCGAGCTATAAATGTTATAAAACATTTTAGGTCATGGAATAATAAGCAACAAATGTATGTGCTAAGTACCTCGCATCATTTTAATCTTAGTAATTAAAAGCTATTTTCTCACTTATTCTCTCATTAATGAAGCTGAATCTACCTCCATCTCATTTCCAGACTATCTTTAATCTATTGTTCTTCAAATAATATTTTCAAGTCTAACATAGATTCCTTATGGAGTAGTTATGTTTCATGCTTTGATCAGGAGATTAAGGAGTGGAGTGGAGAATAATTGTAAAACGATTTCCGTTTATAATTTCATGATCTTGAAGCATCTGCTTATTAAAAAAGTTAAAATATAAATCATATAGGTATCATTTTTCAATAAAAATAATCGTAAAGCATGGAAAGAGTAGATTTAAGGCAGCTGAACTGTATACGAATTAGAAGAGATTTTTTGAAATGATCTTCTCTTTGACCGTGAATTACTGTTCAAAATAGAATTGCAAGATGATTAACTTCTGTAGGAGTCAACTTGTTTTATGTGTAAGGGCTTGATTGAGCTTGAGCTCTTGATTAAAAACTTTTTAGTGGAATGGTCGCCGGTGTATCCTCTATAATTTATAAGAGAGAGAGGTCATCCGCGGTGTGCCCGTCCTCGTCTCGGTCGTGAGGTTGACCGAAGAAGTAATTAGACGACTTATGCGACCGACAGAAGAAAGTGAAAGAGAGACAGAAAAGGTCCAAGGGATTGAAATTAGGAGTTTAAATAAATGGAGAAAGAAAGAGAAGGAAATGAAGACTAAGAAGGATCAGAAATAAAGGAATTCATGCTTCAGTTAACTACCCAACTCCATTCGTATTTGGTTTTCACAATTTTCGAAGACCATTAAGTGGGTTACCTTACAAAGGAATGGCAAAAGGACGAAGAAGCGAAGGGACATAATAAGTTTGAGATTAAAACGAATCAATTTTAGAGTATCGCGGTGCTCTCCGAGGTCGATAGAGCCATTTGCAAAATCAAATAAGAGCTTATATTGCGAAAAGTCCATCAACTGAGTTCATTTACCGATATCATTTCCGGGATAAATTGAAATTTTTGCCCTTTAATTGGTCCTTTCATTCCTTTTGTTAGATCAATCAATCGATTTCGGCGTAAGAGAGAAGCTGATGAAACATTACGCTCGCAGCATTTCCCTGGATAGTAGGAGATTATTATATTCTTTAGCATTAACTTTAATTCAGGTTCATAATGGGGACATGGAAAATAAGGAACACAAAGTTATTAAAGGAGTCCTGAGGGAAGTCGATGTATTTCCTTCTCTGAAAGGACATATCATTACTTTAAGGGAAATACTTAAGCGATGATGATCTTTAATCTGCTTATTGACTCTGAATACGTTATTTGCTCTTTATAATAACTAAACCTGACTTAATATTAACTTCAAAATAAAAAAAATGTTAATGGAAGCTCATATATCATAAAAATCATTCATAAGGAATGAGGAAAACATCTTGGACGAAGGAAAATGTTCTAGTAGGTGTTGAATTTTGCAAAGAGTACATATTTCTAGCATTAAAGATATAATACATGGTTGCCAAGAAGCTGTTGTTTCTTCATCAAGAAACCAATTAAAACTTTTAAGTTTGAAAAACTTATTCTTTCTCGAAAGAGTTCCCAGTAACATCTGTTTTCTTTTTCTGTTTTGTCCCTATTCTTGTTTCTTCTGAGAATTATTTTGGTAGATGTAACCCCTAGATATTTAAATTTTGTACAACCTTCAGTGGCATGAGTTCCAACTTTTAGAGGGTTTGTCAATCTCTCTGCTTTAGTTCCAGATGTTACTTGTTTCATTTTTTGTTTCTTTTGTTCTTTTTCTTCTATTCTTTTTTGATATTTCTAAGCTTAGTTCTTTGGTATCCTTTGCCGTTTCTGAGAGATTTAAAAAACCTCTGGTGGTAGTTATATGTTGTTCAGTGATGTCAACTTCGAAAAGTAAAAGAATGTGATATTTTTTGAGAGTAAGATTCATAGAACTATTGAGGATGGGATATTGAATATAAGCAATGAATAGAAATAAAACCTCATGAAACGAAACATAATTGTGATAATAAATAGTAGGTGACTTACATGGGCAGGGCATGTGACTGTGGAAGATAGATATTCATCTCTGAGGACAGTGCTGGATGGATCTCTGAGAGGAAAATGGCATCCTGTACTACGTCGGCACATGTTACATAGATCAGATTAAAAGGAGACGAATGGATGCGGACTCTGACATGATGGAAAACAGAGGAAAATGGTACTGAGTTGTTGACCAAACCAAACTCCTACATAGATTTGAGTGGGAAACATGGCAATAAGACTTGAACCTACCTTATTTATTTAATAAGAAAAACTTCTTTGATGGTTCTCATTATCTATTGAGCTGACATAAATTGATTAACATCGATGTAGTATTGATGGATTCACTACTCCCCCAAATGGATTCTAAGAATGTACTTAGAGATATGAAAGACGAAGTGTTGTTGAATAATTGAATTTTCATCAAACAAGATTTCCAAGGGTCACATTTACTCCATAAAAAACTTAATTCACCTTTAATATTTAAGGAAGAACTTGAGCCAAATGTAAAATGCGTATCCCTCTTTGAAAATAAAGATTTTATGAGATTTTCTAGCTTTTAATTAACAGTCAATTTACGGAAATGTTTATCGGGTATACGTGCACTGTAGTGAACTGAATTTGCAGAGCGTTTCCATGAGCTCCTGGATTAATTATGTTTTCTCCCAAAAGCTATTAAGATTGAATTAGTCATTTTATGATAAATAATACCAGATAGCAACATCAAATTTTTGTGCGTCTCTCTGAAATACATAACCAAGAAATTTTCAAGGCATTGTATCCTAAAAGAAAAAAATTACTCTATATGTAATTCTATATAACCTAAAACTACTCTTATTTATTTTCATAGAATTTGCTTTTATTTGCCAATTGCCTCTTACTCTTGTAACATCAATATCGTATTCAATGACGAATAGAATTTAATATCTTTATTGTAATATTAATAGCGCGAAACTTATTTATTGCTCACATTGTGATTACGGTAGATTTACCAAAATATCGCTACCTTGCCATGAATGAAAAGAGCTTAAAAAATTGCGACACGAAAGTTGCAGTGAGAGGAAGATATAACCGTGAATCAAACCTGTATCGTTTTTATCTTTCAAAAGACGTAAATTGGAATTCGTTTGGCGAAAGGAAGATGAAATCCCGATTCAATCTTCTTTGGAAGTTGAGATTGAAAGGATTAGCCAAGGAAGTTTTAGAAATAACAGAACTTCCTACCCACATAAGGGGAGGAGGATAAAATGAGCAAGAAATGTATGAGAGGAAAGCTGAAAATCGAAAAGTTTCTCGTAGTAACTTTTCCTGTGGATCATGAGTAAATATATTGAAAAAGGTAATAGCTGTTTTAGATTTTCTTATTTCTCATTACGGCAGAAAGAGCAGGGCGAATTTTGGAAGATAATATTTCTCTATTTCAGAGATCATCACATTCTTGTAAACTACATGACCTTTTATGAAAGAAAACTCCATCCTTCCCACTGTTGAATGAGGAAAATAATCGTGTTTCGCTTACATAAAAAATATTCTTTACTTATTTTATATTCGGTTGACATTGTTTGTGCTATTTTACTTCTTTCGAATAAATTTTGGTATTGAGATATAGCAGCCGGGTTTGATTTCATAACTAGCACGTTTCTCCCAATTTAGATTAGTTCGAAAGGAAAATGGTTTCTCAGGTGATTGTAAAGAGATTTCACCAGAGCCAACGATTTTTTTGATTATGTAAATGCTCAAAGTTACAGTTGCAGACTCAATTAGCCGAGTCCTAAATATCTGAGTATCCATGATACCCGAAGAAAGTACAAATACTTACTTTGTGGCTGCATCATGCTAATTAAAATGATTCTAATGAACATTGTAACTCGTTGATTTATTCTTGACATGACACCTAAGCTCTTCTAGTTTTGTTTTCGATTATAATTAAAATAAAAACATATTGACTTTCATCAAATGATACTTAATAGGTCATTGTACTCACACATTGTACTCTATGCATGAGTATTTTGGAAATACCATAGCAGAAGCAAATAGAAAACATACAACGATATTTATTTGGAAAAACGTTTTGATTCCGTTTTGTTTGAAACTTGAAATGTTTTATTTTAATGCGGATTCTTAAGTTAATCATTAGGTTTAAGTGAATATTTATGTTCATAAAGTTAATGACTTAAAAGTTTTTTTACAAGAGACGCTTTTTCTTTTTCATAATCTATTTTGGAAGCTATCTTTAATATCCCAGAGAATGAACGAACTGATTGTACGGTAGAAAATGAATCTGCTTTTTCTGCCTTCTACGAATGGTGCTCTTCACAGTTCCTTGTCAGCTATATTCCCAAAGTAGATAGAATGTACCTTCCTTTGGTTCATTTCACTCCTTGGTTCGCATAAACCTGCACCCGCATAATACACACGGACTCGTACTTCATTCGACATCTTATTCTTCTATCCGGAACACACCTAAGGGGTGGGACTAAATCCGCGCTGCCTGCCGCATTCAGAAACTGCGTGACAAAGGAACATTTCTTTCCCACTCCTTACAGCCTCACACACAAATACGCGCCTCCATATATTAGGTTTCAAGGGGAAAGGAGTTTACTCTGGCGGTTGGCTCCTGATAAGAAATGTGGGGACAACGTCATGACCTTGCGTTTTCCCTCGATGTACACCGATTGCGAAAAGTGAAAGGAATGGCATTTAAAACTATTTTAAACAAAAGCAAACGTCCCATAACAGGGATCAGAATTGATTGACGAATATTTACCTTTTTCATTAGATTCTCTAGAGATATCGCGTAAAAGTAATTCCAAATATGTCGAAATTTCGTCAAATAAGATTTCATTTTCATTAAAGTTGGCCAAAGCGAGGATGGAATATCATCACGGCGGATTGATTTAAATAATTTAATAATTTTTTATAGTACGCATATTTATTATAAGTTCCTTTCAAATGTAGTAGAATCAACCTTCCAGAACCATACCTTCTACCAATCATTTTATGTTCAGCACAAATTGAATAGCAAACTTTCATATTTCCGAGCCAAAAGCAAAGAAATATGAATCATTATTCTACGTGGCGGATTTTTGCAAATTTTTGTGTTCAAATTTCTCAACTAAATTGTTTCTATCGAATTTCAAAAATTTCTATTTCAATTTCAACAATTTCTTTTTCTATTCAATTCAATTTCTATTTCAACAAAAACCATTATCTATCAGGATAAGTATAAGAAACAACGCATTTTTACGTCTGTAAAATATACGAATGATGAATATATGTGAAATATATGGATTTTACATGTGTATTTTCTTAATCATTCATTATCCTTTACTGGAAGTTATACTATGAAATTGATGATAAAACAGTTGGATAGAAAGTTCTATAGCATATGTGTTAATTTATTTACGATTCAGCGCCATAAATGAGGCTCTAATTTTCATTATAATTTGCGGATTAAAGGGTAAACAAAATTTCTACCAGTAAGCTAGGCGAAATATACGAGTGTTACATCCTAAATTGTTATAAAATGAACCTAAGAAAGACCAAACGTCAATTGCAACGAATAGAAAGAAGACTTTTGAATATGATAAAACAAGAGATATGATAGCGGAAAGGCCGAGTTAGGTATTTGTCTAAAAAATAAAAGCCGAGTATAGATATTGAAAATAATTTCAATCTGTCTTTTCTAATTTCACGTGTTAAATAGGATCTTTCTTATGCCGAAGTCGGATGATGATATATTTGACTATGCTGTGCGTAGAAATATTGCACTAGTTCAGCTAATGATTGCCCTCCTCTACATGTATCGTATGTACCTACCCTAATGTTTTAGAATTTTTCAGTCGGGATATTCAGCATTGATTTTTTTCATGTTTCGATTATTATGTTCTATTGAAAGAGGAAACAATTCATGAAATAAACAGCAAAAATGATGTAATATTACAATTGATGGCACTCCGATTTGCTAGTACTACTACACCAAATAAATGAGTTTGAAATTCTCATGGAATTAGAAATAATTGCGGAAACCATGCAGATTTTCGCGAAATTGCATGAAGTATCCAATTGACCATGAATAATTCTAAATTGACTGTAATGGATACTAAGTTAAAATCTGGCTAATTAGGTGTATGATTTGGAGAATAAGCAAAGAAAAAGGTTTTTAACTTACATAGCACTAAAAAATGCTTTCAACATGTTTCTAGTCTAATTTTTTTTTAAAGCTCAATTTATTTGTATATTTGACCACACAAAATTTTACTTCACTAATTGTGAACGGAGAAGGATTTGTTTTAGGAAAGGGTAATTAGAAACTTGTCATGAATCTCTTGGTACAGAACTGTTCCGCAAATTAATGTTCATTTATTTTACTTTTCAGTCTGAATAACTGTTTCTTGGGAACCCAAAATACTTGAACAGGGCTCACATCAAACAAACTTTTATCTAGTAATCCGTTTTTTACTTAAAAAAATAAGATTTAAACTTTTACGTTTAAATTTCTTTATATTGATACTGACTACTACAAAAAATTATAATCATGAATATATCTAAGTTACACATGAGTTTTTCACAACCTAGAGGCCTAACATAAGTATTGCAAAAAATTCGATGTTTTAGAATGCGATATTTGAATGTTTCATTTCCTTTCTCCAAATTTAAAAGCTTTCTCATAAAGAGGAAATTTGCGTCGATGAATAGAATATTTTATTATTCTTTGGCTTTAATATAGAAGAAATTTTGTATCTCATTTTCTTTTGTATCATTTACTTTTATCTCAATCTTGTTCATTGGCTATGATAGTATAAAAACCTAAGAGGTATGATTGATTAACGTTATTCATTTTAACCACTCATAGAATCCTGTGAATAGTGTTATTGATACAGTATCAGTAATAGCATTGCGCCTCACTTCAGTGGACTTTTATAAAGGATTCTGGTCCATTGAGGGAAGCAAGAGTGAATTACCTCACTTCTCATCATACCGAGTATGTCTCATTCCTCTCATTAGCTTTCGGCAGCAAATGGTGGAGGGATCGGAAATCAATCGAGCCATGGGGCTGATGACTTTCCAGTCAAATAACAGACTAAAATTAGTAAATTAGATTTTCCGTCCAATGGCAATGAGTTTCTCATGCAATATAAAATTACATATGAATAGATATAATTTTTTGGGCACTCTTCTAGATATTATGGGTATATCACGACGATGAAAATAATTTTAGTGAGGAGTAGTTTGAATTAGCTGAGTACCCGGAAGAATAATCAAGTCTCTATCCCCAACTTACTGTTTTAATTGAAACTCAAATTCATAAAACATGATTACATGCATGATGAATGATAAGAAGCACTCCGAAACGGTCCAAAGGTCATTAAAAATGAGGAACACGTATCAAAAATAATGTAAGGAAGATCTATAAAGGGAGTAATTAATAGAAAAATACGGCACAATATAAATTCACGCAAGTTTTCACCTTCGATGGATAGTACATCTTTTCTAATGGCTGAATTCATAGCGCACTGTAAATATTGTACGAATGAGATTGATCAATTTCGTCCTCAAATAAGGCCAATTATCGTTTTTCGCTTAGTGGATAAATTCTTATAGTTCCTTACACTCGCAAGAGATAAGTTAGAGAAGAATGCTCAAAATGTGGCTTTCGAATGTAACTAATGAAAGAAGATCATTAGGGGAAAAGTGAAAGTGGTGCGGGAAACGCTGGAGGAGCAAAAAGCTGTAGAGAAACACGGAAGTAGATCTTGAGAGAGAAAATAATCCTCGTAATCATATAAGCGATTCACTGTGGCGTGGAGAATGAATGGTAGTTAAGGCTTTTTGCCCATCTTCTTGATTTCTTCGAGATAAACAGAGAGGAGTTTTGGCACGATCTCCGTTTTCCCAAAAGAGCGCAGAGGATGACTACTTTTTCTTTTACAGATGGAGCGAGATTCTGCAAAAAATATGCGATAAGTACTAGAGTAAATACCATGCATGCCATAATGAAAATTAAGATGATTATACACATATTTTTATTACTGTTATCTTCTTTATTTGCATTCTATTTGTATAAGGCGCATAATGACCGCTGATATCGAGGCGCCTTCGTAAAACTTCTACCTCAAATAGAGAAAAAATCTTATGATGGAAAATATTAAAAATTTAATAGAAAATCATTCTACGCGTCGATTTTTTTCCGGATGCTTGGATGGAACTTTCGAATTCCATCGCAAGATATAAGAGATAAAAATAGATCCTCAAATTTGCGAACTTGTAAACCTATTCGCCAATGATTGAAATATGACTCAAATACCCATTATATTATATGTTGCTTGTATCTTTCATAAGGTTTAGTGTAGATTGTCTTATGCATGTGTGAATGTAGTTTAAAAAGTGCTTTAACAACTGAGATATTTCGCATGTTAGCTTCAACTGGGAATCGAACCCAGGACAGCTTTAACCAGTGTCAAATGCGTTGCCCACTTGGCTATCCTTGGGTATATTGACATCTAATGGAGAAAATAATGGGATAACTTAAATTTTGATTAAATATTTTTCTGAAGTTGGGTCAAGTGAAGGGTTCGTCGTACGTTTTAATAAATTTCATCATGTAACCGTGATATTGATAAAAAAACCTTTTGCCTGAGAGATATTTTTTGGCTTTCTTATTCCTTAAAAAATAAAGTGGAGAGATAAAGGCAAAAACAAACACTGGCGAAGGTATTTAGAACGTAACCTTTAACTTTTAACTCGGTGTATTTTCTCACGAAATCGCCATTCCATCTGTACCCAGTGCACCTTGTCGCTTAACATTTTTTACTCTGGGAAAGACTTTTATTTTCACCGCGGCATTTGAAAATTACAGGGCACTAAACTGCGGTGGAAGGGAAAAAATCCGAGATATCGCAGGAGAAGAGAAGGAGATAGGAGAAAATAAAAGAAGGCTGTGAAATAAAAAGCAGAAAATATTCACCCGCGAAATAAAAAGCAGAGGCGTGACGGTTCAGTGCTGTGACTTCAAGGTGAATGAAATGTGTATTTGTGTATTTACTGAAGCAAGACGGAAATCGTATGGAAAGATAAGAAATATCATTTTCAATTTATCGTCGATCATTTACTCACAGTTTTTCTAAAACTTTCACCAAAAATATGATTGAAAATGAACGAAGAAATACTAAATTTCTCAAAGATTTATGCTTCATGAAGAATAACATAATTCAAAAAAACAAGCGAATATTTGATTTCTTGAGAAGTGGTTAAATGGGGGGGGATTAGGATAGGCTATCAGTTTAAAGGGGATCAAGAAGGGAAGAGACTTGACTAATAATAAATTATAAGGAAAGGTGTTAAAAATTGGTAACTATTCCAATTAGAGGTTAAACAGTAAGCTACAGTATTCTTTTCCTAATGAATTCTGCCTTTCTGATATTTTGTCTTTTCCAGACCACTTGAATCCACTGCCTATAGATAAATTCAAAATGCTTCCCAAACTTGTTGTTGACGATGTTGGGTCAACACTGTGGTTCCCAACGGGAATCGAGCCTCTCGAATCCGCAGTGTTGATTTGAGTCAGGTTACTTGCACCGTAGGAGAAAGCATTACCCATTTTACTAACCGGGGACCAAGATCGTATTTTCGTACTAACATTTATTTAATGTGTACACGATGAAAAACTGAGGTAAGGTAAGCGCGCGGGTTATGAAGCCGAACTTGTAGATATGGACCACCGTTTAGCCTAATTCATTTTGCGTCTGAACGGAAGAGATAAAAGCGGATCCGGTTTCGATCCCGTTGGGTGCCGAATTTCCCGATTATCGACGGTAGACCAGCCTGCCGTACAAATTGGTGCCAAAAACCTCAAAAGATACACCCCCTTGATTAGAAACTGCTAAAGATATTGATGATGAAATCCAGATATATTTATAAAACATAAAGTAGCATATTTAAATGAATGTACGTTTTCATGTAAGTCTTATCATTAGTTTCACGAAAAATTGGCAACATTGCAGGAGTCTTGTTCTCTTCTATCGTAAAATTGGGCAATACCATACCCGAGACATACGATACATGCGTGTCTGTGTTTTTAAATAGCCTTATTCCACTTGCCCCATCTCATTGTCTTTCTTCAGTTTCCTTCTCCTCCCCACTCTTCGTTCCACGGAGGTACGGACTTTCTTCCCCTTTGGGCAGGTGTTGTGAGGGCTATTCTTTGCCATATCTTTTGGGTTCAGTGCAATGCGACGGGTCTTCGAAGAACGCTCGTACACTCGTTAAATGTTCCCAGTCTTTCTACATTCGTGGCCTCTCTTTTGTGACTTCGTGTGAAAGATATTGCCCCAGAGGACTGCTAGCATATATCTCTGAATATGCTCGGGTTTATACACAGGAAATCTCCAGATTTCCGCAAATCAGCTTGTCGTAAATTTTTTCTACGACGAACCTCGAGGAAGTAAGATATACGCTTCCGGACGATTCCGGACGCTGATAAGCAAGGTATGTTTGTCTGAATGATGGAATAACTCGAGAAACTTATTTTGTAAGGAAACAGTCTCATAAAAAGTATTGTGAACTTTCTTAATATTACTTGGAATGAATTTCCCAGGTGTATTCGCTGATTGTTTGCATAACGGCATTTACTTTAGGAAGAATTTTAAGGAAAAATGGTTAAATGTGATTTTGAATGTAAAGACATGCACCTATGAGAATTTTCAAAGAGAAAAGGTAAAAAGTCCGAGAACAACATTCCTCCCCCTGGAGGAATGTCATCGTTATCCGCTAATACAGGGGAAATTGGAAGAGATTAGGAAGCATGTAAAACGTTAAACACAAATCTTAGGAATCGAAAAGTAGAGAGATAAATAAGAGCAAGATAAATATCAAAGATGAAATGTAAAATTCGCAACGGGAGGCGTACAAAATAATTACCCAAATAAAAATTAGTAAGAATTTGCGACAAAATTAAATACTTTTCTACTTAAATTTCAAAGTAAAATATCTCATAAAAGTGAAAAAAAGAAATGTTTTTAATCAATTCAATGTTAGTACGGTTAGTAAATGTTTCTGTGTTGCGGTCAAACGCCGCTTACGTAATTTTCCGTTTGCGATGCTAGAATCAGCAGGAAAAGGATTTTTGATGCACCAAAATGAGTGCAAAAAGAATATACCGAGAGACGATCGACTGTTTTGAAGCCTTAGAACCAAATTGTAAACCGAATTCGCAAGTATTACTTCATTAAAAATTAAATGCACTAACACGTATTGCTAATAAATTAACGCTTTAAAATTCGTCAACAGGAGAACATCCGCAGAAAGTAAAATTAAATCATCACAAACTTAATGAGTATATTACCCGAGGAAGAATTCGATTGGAAGTTAACTTTTAGGTACTCTAAATTTCCTTCACTCTATTTGAGGAAGCGTTTCTCAAGGTCTGAAACTTCATTTTCCTTAATTTAAAGGAGTAGAGGATAGGTGCGGAAAATTTGATGAACATAAACCGGGGAGCGTATTGCTCTACGTAGGTTGCAATCAGAAGGATACACCGAGTCCTTTTAGTGCTCCGTCATCTCCTTCGCCCGCGGGAACATTTTTTACGTTTGTTACGTTTTATTTCGGAGGTTCTCTTTTAACGGCGTCTCCGCAGAAGAACAATCCCGGGCTCCTTTTAAACTTCTCTCTCATTTTTATGTGCGGGTCCTACCTCACTGCCCACCCTCTTCATATCTTCCGTGCTATTATCTCCAACCTCTGCCCCTCCGAATAATTTACGTTCAGTCCTCTGCCACACATCACGGCAGAGTGCCTCCCTCTCTGTACCGTTTCCCTCTGACGCTACTTGGAGAAGGGAAGCAGTAAAACAAGTCCCGTGGGATTGAGAGAGAGAAGGTCAGTTAGAAGAGCCGCTTGAAAGGAGACGAGATGATTGATCGGACGCCACCATTTTTCTTCCTTGGTATTTATCAAGGCGCATATACTCTTTAACCTAATTATAATATATAAATTCGAACTAAATAAGTCTTAAATGTCTTTATTTAGGTTTATATTTTTTTTGTTACTTCTTATACTTTAGGACTATAAAGTTTCTCTTCTTCCAATCTAACCTGTCGTAAATTGTATATATAAATACGTGAATTAAGTATGTGTGAATAGAAAAAGAATGGAAAAATTTAGAAGGCGTAGAAGTAAATTATATAAGGTATCATCTCAAGAAAAAAAAGATCCACAATAGAAAATAACCCACAGAAAAGGGGGTGTGTGAAAAACCTGCGCAAACCTGCCGTAAAAAATGTAAAATCTAAAAGAGTTACTGGAAAAGGGTGTGTATAATTGAAATCCCAAAAACAAATCACATGGAAAAATTCCCTAAAAAGAAATAGTTATTAGAGATAATGATATCATTCACTAGTAAAAAGATGATATAAAATAAGGACGGCTACACTTGCAAAAAATGCAATGTTTTGAAAATTTCTATACAGCCAACTCCTCAGTTACAAACTATAGAAACAAAATCTCAAATCTGAAGTTACTTAATGTTCTCCTCCTAACATTTTTGTTTAAATATCGACAGCATAGGGATCGAATATTCTATTTATACGCAAAGTCGCTTTATTTACCTGCATTTAATTTCTTATTTAATGGATTTCAAGCTGTGTTTGGATATAAATATTCATGGTACATACTTTACTGATCCTGCATCCCATTTTATAATATTTAGTTTTTACATATTTTTTTCTTGTGGTGTTTACTTTCTGAGAATACTTTTACTTAAGCATACGTATACTTTTACCAGTGATTTTTTACTCGCAAACCTTTAATATATGTCTTGTAAGTATGTAAGAATCTCTCTAAATTGTATTTATTAGCAAGTACTAGAGGTTAAATGGTTTTTTTTTCAGTTCCAATTACATATAGTAAGACATTTTTTACACAGGAAGTGTTCTTGTTGCTTCTCCAAATATTTCTCTACACTGATTGGCTTAAAACATGTTTTCGACACGGTCATTCAGTTTTACATAGAGTACCGAGGTTTCGTAATGAGATAAACATTAAGAAGTTCCGCTACACTTTATGGTGAGCGAACATTTTTCCTCCTCATTACTTACAGATCAGGAGATCTCACATTATTAGATTTTTATGCCCTTTGTATGGAATTAACAAAAAGTAAAGCTTTATCACGAATATCAATACATTAAACCTTTTATTTAGGGTTGAAAGAAAATCGGTGAATCACATTAACTCTTTAATATGATGATATTGGTGAAGACGGTGACATGTGAGCGAGGCTGGAATCGAGGTTCTTTCAGCGCCTCGACCAAGGAGATTCGACCACTAATATTTTTGACAGGATCATGAAATATTAAAGTGAACAGAGAGAAGAAGGAGCGATATAAGGAGAGAAATACTTAGTAAGATTGAAGAAGAGTTTAATCTTCGAGATTACTTTGTGATAAAACACCTTTCGCCATGATGACTTTCGCGTTGCTCGTAAGTAAATGGCGGGCACCAGATATGCGAGCAAAGGCGTGAATGCAAGGATGATTTATAGGCGCCTTAACGTCGTGTTTTAATGCCATGAAGCC
Organism: Pachydiplax longipennis; assembly: GCA_036926295.1. Classification (NCBI taxonomy): domain Eukaryota; kingdom Metazoa; phylum Arthropoda; class Insecta; order Odonata; family Libellulidae; genus Pachydiplax; species Pachydiplax longipennis. The sequence continues at coordinate 16,816,046 of JAVFKF010000024.1, read as the reverse complement.
CATCAATCAGCACGGGAATATTGTTCACATATCCTTTAATGTGCTAATAATAGTGTTCCGCAAATCGACCGAATCTCTAGTTATTATCATTGAAGTTGCTAAATGAATTGCATGCGAATTTCAGTGCTAAGTGTTGGCACGGAAAATGGTGGGAAAATTCGGCATGATGACTAAGATAAATGCTCCTTTCTGATAAATAGCATTACTGTAAAAGGGTTATTTACTAATAAACATATGAACGTTGGAAGTAAACGGTGCGTAATTGTTAACAAAAACTTGCGTGTTTTAATGCAATTAACTATCTAAAGGTAATTGAGATGATGTTTTTCTGACATTTAATATTTCTACATTACTTTGATCTTTAAATAGTTAGAAATGCAATCTGAAATGATCTTATAAGTCCGCTTAAAATTATACAATAATAAATTTATATGATAAACATTTTATTAACAATGTGCTCATGAGTTAAGGGCTTATTGAATATTGGTCTTGTCAAATCAAAACTCTCAAATGTGCCCATTCAAGTCGTGACTACTAACATTATGAATTAAATTAAGGCATTTCATTGAAAGATATCGTTTTTAAGTAAGCAATCACTAGACCAGAAAAATCTACTGAAATTTCAGATTAGAAAAATGAGATATTCAAATGACTTCATACCTTTACTCAGAATTTTTAGGATATAAATTCAAACTTGGGTACTTATAGTAATGCTTCTAAAAGTGTATGCAATATATTACGTGGGGGGACCCAAAAGTAACTAGAACCGGGCTGTGGAGGGAAGGAACGTCAGGGGACAGAGTTCTGGTTGGTAGGGTATTTTGGCGGGAACTCTCATGAGTCAGTATGCAAAGTTTCGTCGCCGTGAGAGCAACTGTTTGTGCGCAGCATTTCTTTTATCAAAGTAACTTTTTCCCATGTGGCGATTTTTGTTCCACTTCTTCCACAGTCCCAAAACGTTTTCCTTTCATGTTCTTTTTGAGCCTAGGGAACAAAAAGAAGTCACAGGGGGCAAGGTCAGGTGAGTAATCGGTGTCATTCCGTTTTTACTCAAAAACTGCCTCACAGACAACGCAGTATGAGCCAAATTTGGCTGCAACTCTTCTCATGCGCAAATCCTCTGATAAAATCCTCTGAATTGAACTCCATGACATGCCAGAAATATTAGAGAGCTCATCAATTGTTCGGCGACGATCTTCACGGACTAGGGTGTTGATTTTTTCAACGTTGTCGTCAGTTCTTGAAGTTGAGGGGCGCCCGGAACGAGGTTGGTCTTCAATCGTCATTTCGCCCCTTTTAAACCGCGAAAACCAGTCGTAGACCCGAGCTTGACTCAAAGCATCAACCTTGTAAGCTGTTTGAAGCATTACAAGAGTTTCCGCAGCCGTTTTCCCCAACAGAAAACAAAATTTTACCGTCGCGCTTTGCTCTCGAGCGTCAGCCATCTCACTTTTTCGCCACATGGGAAAAAGTTACTTTGATAAAAGAAATGCTGCGCACAAACAGTTGCTCTCACGGCGACGAAACTTTGCATACTGACTCATGAGAGTTCCCGCCAAAATACCCTACCAACCAGAACTCGGTCCCCTGACGTTCCTCCCCTCCACAGCCCGGTTCTAGTTACTTTTGGGTCCCCCCACGTATTTGGTAGTTAGGAAAAAACGGTAATTAAGAAATCCTGCAGTGAATACCGAAGCTAATTGAGGCCTTAAGAAAAGAATACACCGGGAAAACACTTCAAAGAGGAATCAGAAAATATTTTCCCATAATATTTCTCACATTCATAATATTTCTCATAATAATTCTCACCCGTTTAAGAAAGTATCCCACGCATATCTTTGAAGCTAAATTTTTTGAACGCTCACAACGAGTTATCTTCTTCTGAGATAAGCTAAACTTAACGATTTTCAGCGGTTTATTATCCCATCGTTCTATTTCTTTATATTAATTATTGATACTCCTACCTTTAATGCCTATATAACGGAACCACTAATACAGTTGCTTCATCTGAATGAATGGTCAAGATGCCGTTTTTAAGGGAAATAATAGATTAAGATGTCGCCATGGTTGAATCTGTAAGTTAGAATCGCTTTTTTCAGATATTCCGTTAAAATACAGTTTTCCAGTTTGATTGGTACGTATATCGTATATGATCATCTAAAGTGAATTTGGATAATATAGGATACGATAGTTAACTACCAGTAGGAATTTCAAGTATATATGAGGGAAAAATGAACGCCGTCATGTTTATACTAGTAAAAAGGTAGAATGGAATCCTTTATAATTCAGTCATCAGTTTTGACTTCCTCGAAAATTGAGGGAATGAGTAGTGAAGAAAGTCCAAGATTAACAGATATAATTACAGCACCAGTTTCAAATGTATAAATTTGATAGCTACTACTGTACTGGGAACATGATATGAATTAATGAAGCACCGATGGATCTCGGCGACTTAAAAAGTAAACAAGATTTGTGTGCGAGTTTAATTCACCATGGTTGACCCGTTAAAAAAATCCTTAGCTTATTTGACAAAAGGTTCAGAAAAGTTATTAAACTTGAGAGAAATTATGAAACAAATATGCTCTCTTCAGAGTATTCATTAAACCGTCAATCTAGAGGTTTCCATCTCACAGCTTTTGGAACTTCCCTCTAGACACCAAATTCTTTCTACTTTGAGTCGATTCGGTCATTGTTGCGGGTCATTACCACAAATTCGCGGGTTATTGAAAAGGAAACTTAACGGCACAGTTGTTTTCTAGCGATTTCATTTGGTTACTCGAAACCTATATATGGAGATCCTGGTTGATGAAATCGCTCAACCACAGCACCTTCCCGACGAAAAATTTGATGGGAATTGAGACGTATAAAATTTCCCAACCTATGGAAGAGCCAACGAGCGTTAAGCCACCACCACTATTAGACTCGAGCTGTTGAATTTGATCACTCGAAAAGGGTGAAAAGCGTGACCCATGAGAATAAAGCCTTTTCTTTCCATCCAAGCAAGAAAATTAGCACATAAACAGCTCTTATATCTCTTATAAATTCTCCGAAAACACGATTACTGGAGACGATTCTTATCTGTATTATACATCACAGAGACCTTTCGTCCTTTTAATTAAGTCGTTAAGGAGCTTATTTGTACAGGAGGATTCTTAGTCCTATATTTAATCTTTGAAATTTAGAAGTAATACACTTATCTCACTTCTTATTGATCAATCTTTTGATATAATAGATTTTTGGTAGATTGAGATTTAATGTTTTTTTCAGCATAGCATTATCCTTACAACGGCATTTTTTAATTTTTTATTCATTTATGTTTACTTAAGTAATCGAGTATATGCATCTATAGTTAAGAATTTTGAATATTTATAATTTATATCAATTTTGTTTATTGAGGAGGCAATTATCATTTGTTCTTTCGCATTTGCGTAATTATAGCAGTGAATGCAATTTTAAACTTCGACGAAAAAATTAAAATAAAACAATTTAAAACACGAAAATAACGCTATTAAATAACATTCTTACATCAATAAAAAAGCATTCTCTATTGATTTTTCTCAGGAATTAAAATCTAAATGCAGAACATAAAGCGGACCCTTAACGACGCGCAGCATTTTTGCAGAATCTTAATATGACGGCAGGAGCACAGCATGCACCGCTTACACGGGAAGCGTTATCTTTAACACCTCCACTAATGACGCCTTTAAACGATCGAGAATAGACGTCCACGTGAACAGAGCGACAATCGTGCATTGAGGCTACGCTATGTAGCCCTTCTCTGCCTCGCGAAATTTCGTATTTTCCCACATAACCATTATCGTATTTTCTTGAAATCATCCAGAATCACATTCATAAAACACTGATCGTATGTGAAGTTATTGAGTCTGAATTTTTAAACATATATGCCATAAATAATTATTTAAAAACTATGTTTGATATATATATTGGTCTTAAATATGCTATAATGTGAATTTCAAGATATTCAGCATGATGAAATTAATATTATCGCTAAATCGTGCATTATAAAATAGCTGAATTTCCGACCTTACTTGGGAGGAGAATAAACTTAGGCCTATGTAAATCTGGATCCGTAGCTTAAATCAAGATTCCATATGTAAAATTCTATTGAAAAATTACTAAATACCCCTTATATTTACTTGTGTAGCCTTGCATTTCATATACTTTTGAAATTTCTCGGTAAAAACTATATTAATGATATGAAATCGATTCTTGATAAAATCGATGTACGTGTGATTTATGTCTGGAATTTTTTCGTCAAGAAACAATAGTTTAATTTTATAAAGAGAATAATGCTGCACATAGAAAAACGAATCTGTATGTGTATCCTCATGGAAAGTAGAGTTAATGATAGAACAATACAATAGGAAAACCAAATTAATATGCTCAGGCTCAACTTGGTGGAATGAACGAGCATGTTAAAAGAAATGAATTCTTCCTTCTTAAACTTAATTCCTCCATTTCCCCTTCTGCTCATATTTAAGCCCTGTATTTATGTAGGAAATCATTTGAAGATGTCAACTCGTTGATGAAACTAGTCGGAAATAAATCTGTCGTAGAATTTTACTAAGTATTCATTTCTTTCAAGTTGGGACAGCGAAAAATTACGAGAATAATAGAAAAACATATCCTAATATTACTGAGTCATTTTAAGTTGGAAAGATTGCCAGTCAAAGGAATGATGAAAGGCATGAGTGATGAATGTGGTGTTGAATGGACGGAACAAAGGGTCAAAGGGAAAGAGATATGGCAAGAATGAATAAAAGAAAATTGACAGAAAAGGCAACATAATGATAGGCGTCGCTGTCAGGAAAATTTTACGTGCTGACACGATCACGCGTGACTTTCCCCGCAGAGGAAAACATTTCTCCATATCACGTAAACGAAGGCGGACGGAGATTCAAATTTAATTCAGCCCGCATGAATTCTATTCCGTGCGATGAGAAGGGGCTAGTATAAGCTCGTTCACTTTGTATAAAATAATGCAAAAAAACTCCTTCGTGGCAAAATTTATTTGGGTCTTGTACCTGCATAGACGAGCAAGTTCAATTCATGAAACTTTGTTCAGCCAATTTGATGGCAGAATGAATAAAACGCAATATTTTTAAAAGAAAAAAGACAAATTTAATATAATAATGGAAGATTATCAATAAAGCCAATATATTTTAAGATGAGCTTAAAAGTTTTAGGAAATGTTTTTATAAATTTATCGTTGAAAATACTTTACTCCATATCGGTTAAGTTTGATATATTTTTCGGTTCATACGCATCTACTAAATTAAAACTTCCCAATTTTTTTGCGTATATCCAAAGATTATGTAATGCAAAATGAATAATTCATGTAGCTTTCCAAAATAATGAATGCCAAAAAGAAAGTTTGCTGAAATATTAGATATGATGGTAGATGAAAGCTCATCTCATCCTCCTCACCTCCTCTCAAATATTGCTATAAAAAGACTGCTATAAAATAAATCTATTAGCAGTCACAGATATTTATAACAGATGTTTGATTCCTAATCTACTGCGTCCTGCTAAGATTAGCAGTTTATATTCACCTTCTGTATTTCCCTATTACTATACCTTTCACAGTTTTCTCCTCTTTACAATGTTACCTTAATTTGTTTGCAGTTCCCTGCGTTGATGTTACAAAGCACACTTCCCGTACTTTCCCCTAGGCGTCTTCCTTGCATCTTTCAATGTTTGATTCAATTACTTACACAGGATTACACAACGTGTGACTCCACAAGGGGCGGTACGCAAAGGCTCTTGCCAGAAGGTCTTTATGATTTGCTTTGCTTGTGCCATTGGGTATTGGATTGATGGAGCTTCTGACTCCTTGGTGCTGGTGTGAGGTGACTTTAGGGTTGCATATTGGTGTACTCCCTCCGGACAAGGGACCGGCGCAGCGGGCTCGATAAACACGGCGGTCACAGACACGGATTGCACTCGCCTGCGGGCGCTGTGAACGCTTGTTTCTGTTTTGAAGCTCCTCAAGTTAGATCTGAGCAGACAATGGGATCATGAATCAACAGCGGAGCAACTCTGCTCGGATAATTCATCAGATGTAACGAATCCCTTTCAAATATAGCATAGAGTTTTGCATGAAATGTAAGCATTTCTTGAACTTAAGCAGCTGAAATTGCTGTGAGTTTTGCGTGAATCAAAAACCAATAAAAGGCTTATATAAGTATAAAATCCATCAAACACAATTAAATGCAGTACTTTTAATTGAATTTAGGCTGCGTTAATATCCGAAAAAGTGATTAACTTGGAAAACTTTCTATTTTAGAATGAAATTGACTGATATGCAGAGGCCTGTTATGACCTATGAATTAAATCGCAGGATTTAAATTTTCTGAAGGACGCTGGTGTTATCTATATCAGACATGTGATAAGTAAAGTATTCAATTTTGTCAATTATACGTAGCAATATGAATGTTCATGGAACTAAGTGAGAAATATTTATTTTAAACCTTTTCATTCATGACATTCATTATTTTCTCTTTTTCCAAACCGCCGTCAGATACGCATGCATTATCATTTTTAGTGGATTGGTGAGCTTGGAGGAAAAATGTCTTTGTGACTTATGGAACGGAAACGACCCATCCATATTTATCTGAAAGCATCGGTACATTTTGCAACAATATTATACAGTAGGCAACGATATTGTGAATTTTGGTAATAAATATTTGATATAACTAGTGCTTTTTTGATAACCTTGGTTATCTTTCTCATTTTACTACTAATTTTGAGAAATAGAAGGTAAGGCTGTATATATATCTTATTTCATCAATATCGAAAACTTATAAATTGAGGTGAATTTCGGATTAAAAATTACCCGAATCGTATCAGTTACTAATTATTCGTCAAGATGGCTATTGAAAAAGCTACCGTGATAGGGATTCCAGAAATCAGTCAAAATTTCTTAGAACATCCCGTAATCCTATATTTCACATACACAGATGATGAGATGAATATTGGCGAGAGGAGTCAGATGCAGTAAGCTTGAAGCACAATAGAGTTAATTAAGAGAGTTCCTGGAATAGCCAAATGGTTAACGCGATCACCTTTGGTGAAAGATGCTCCGAATTCCATTCACGGTGTGGGACCACGTGTGCAAAATGACCTCAGAAATTTTAACAATACAACTACTAAAAGTAATTATGAAGCATACTAAACAGATTAATATCACTGCTATAGTATGTATAATCCCTTCTTTAAATTTTAAATTATTAAATTGGTAACAGGATTAGCCGTTTAGTCTAAACGGAAAGCGCTCGGTTTTTCGCAGATATTTGAGTGGGAATTCGTGATAGAGCATGCCAATGCGGAACTGTATTGTATTTTTTTTAAAGAATCTCAGTTGATACCCTAAGTTTGCTTCAGCTTAGAATTCTCATCCACTTACTTTCTGAAGTATCAATGACGACGGTTAGGATATAAAAAGTGTCTTAAAACCGTCGGTTTGCTTATTTTCGTTATTGATCTCAAGTTTCCTCTCCCTCATACCTTAAAATCCTATGTAACACATTAATTCCCCTTCCTTCTCCTTCCCTTTCATTGCCACCATATGCCATTACAGCAATCTGCTACATAACCATTTCCTCGGAATTCCCTCACACCGCAACACACCCCTATTGCCGACGCTTCCATTCTTTAACTTCATTTATCATCCAAGCACTCCGACGATGTTTCTTCACGTAATTCCGCCTTTTATGTACATTTATGAACTATGAGTATTTTCATTTCCTTGCTCACGAGAAAAATTAATCAAAATTTACTGCATTGCACATATGCAGTTCCATACCATTCTTTCTCTTGCCTACTAGTTTCATGGCTAAATTATTCATTGAAAAAATACAAATGTACTCGGTAAAGAATGTTATTCTGTAGATATTTTCAACTTCAAATTCCATTTTTGTGAAATAATAACGTAGCCCTTACATCTTGATTTTCTTAAGTAATCCTTCTTTTTAGCATGCGATTTTATTTTTTCAGATTCAATGATATTCAGAGCCAAATGTCAGAAAAACATTGGTAGAACTTTACTCCGTGAAGGCTTCATTGCGATTGTGTAAGCTCTTTTTATTTACTGTAGTTTAATTTCAGAAAGAATGCTCCAGAAGTAATAATTCTATTCGAGACAAATGTTTTGCCGGAAGGCGGGAGCGGAAGCAATACCTTGAAATTAAAATAACCTCGTCAAAATGTAGTAAATTTTAAACATGTCAATTAATTCTTAAAAAAATATATACAATGAATAGACTACATATGAACAGGCTTACATTTCTTTCAAAAATCCGCGATATATTGCAGGAACTGAGAAGATTTTAAGAGGTCGGAAATGTATCAAATAAGAATGAATACGTTGAGGAAAATTTTAATTTTTAAAATTTAAGGACAGTTAATTTAGAATCAGAAGATGAGAATTAATAATAAGAATTAATCAGAAATAGACGGTAAAAAGAAAACCATTCTTAATTTGATAAATTACCAATTATAATGATAATATCATGGATTAAATATCATAACATCACATGAATGGAAGATTTCACATATTTTAGGTGTTTAGATTCCCAGAACAGAAGGATACTAACCTAGTTTCCAAAAATTCTGTTGCTTGGTGGTAAATAATAAAGTACTGGTCAGGGATCCAATTTCATGCACGAAGCCGAGCATTAAAATATATAGAATTTTTTCACCATTTTTTATGCCGACCAAGGATATATTTTTTATGTTACGGTCCCAAAATTAGTCTCCCCAAACCTATTCATCAAGTCTTCTTCTCTTGAGACCACCGGTTTGGCCATAAGCACGCAAAGAAAAATTCTTTATTAATGCGAAGAAAAATGAGAAATACAGGGTGTAGCTGCTCTTTCGGAGCAATGAAGCTTAGGGGAACAAGTAAGAAAAAACTCTTCGGCAATAAAGACTTCTGAATAAAGGAATATTTGTGATATAGCGAGAAATGGTAGGTTGGAAAGCGGATATTATGGAAGAGGAGTGAGGAATAAGGAAAGAAGCGGTGGAAGAGGGGAAAATATGACGTAATTTAGGAAGATTGTAGCCATCGAGCACCTCACGAAATCATTTCCTGGCAATGAGAGCGGCCTAAGTGGGAAGGAGTGATAAAGAAGGGGGAGTTGTCTCTTATTGCATCGTTCCAGCACGGAAGCCCAGACGTGGGGAATGGGGTCACGAATCGCTTGCCGCGTGCATGCAAATCCAGCATCGCATATAGGTCGACTCGTTCAGAAAAGGGGAAGCCGCAATATTTGTTTCCGTTCAATTTTAATATCTAATCTTCGACAAGACACGGGTGCGCTCCTCTGCACGAGTTTCTGTGTCTTCTCCGTTGCATTTCCAAGGGGAGTGACATTCCTTTCGACGCTCGGGGAGAATTTCCGGCCGGAGTTCCGGTCCCCTTATTATGCCTCGCATATCGAGTAATTTGAACCTATGTTTGTACACGATCTCGTCATATTTCACGAGATTTGCATTCCTCCTCGCAGTGCGGATGAGGTTTTTTTTCTCCCCTCGACACATTATGACCTTATTACACACCGTGCGCTTTTAATTGAGATCTTTCTCACGTTATTCATTTTCGTCGGGGTGACAAATAGGTATCGCATGGCAACTCCTAAAGGCTTTTAATATTCAAGATATCAGCCGGTGGTAAAATATACGCTTCATGAATATATTATGAGCGGGACAGTGACGTATTACGTGACTGTTTTATCTTAATTATGCATTGTCCATGAATTTTATACGCGATATGCGTAGATGTAATTGATTTTGTAATCGAATTTTCCTTATGCTATTATCATATCAGATCGCTCTTGATTAATCGAGTTGTCCTTTTTAACTGCTACTGCAATTCATACATTACAGTCCAACTATTAGGTCCATCATTAATTTTTCTGTCTCTCTTTTCATTTTGAAACCATAACAAACTCAAAAACAATATCTTGTTTGAAACAAAGGAATATTTATCTCATCAAAAATAATCGTAAAAAAAGTAAAATACATTGCCGCGGCTTGTGTGTAATTTCTCTAGAAAATATTCATGAAAAACTGCCACACAAATTTTCTGTTTTCATCTCTTGAACTTCAAGCAATTCCAATGCTAAGAAGATATTGCCTCCATCAGGTGTGGTGAAGGAATCCTCCAGAGGATTCCTTCACCATCACCTCTGGAGGATTCCTTCACCATCAGGATCAATTTTTCTTTATTATGTTCCATTCAATAATCTTTTAAATTGCAAGATTATCTATTAATGTTTGTATACTACGATAGGTAAGTTTGTTTGGGGAGATGCTTTAACGATGAATAAAGGCATACAAGAATCAAAACACTTAGGATGAATTTTGCAACAAGACAGCTTATAATTTTTCTGAGATATTTCACTCGTGTAATAAATTTCATAAATTTTAAGCTTTTAATCAGCATAATGATATGAAACGAATGCTTGTAGTTTGAACAAGTGAGGAAGACTTAACATTTCATTTTTCAGCCTTCCCTTATGAAAGATAACTGATATTCAAACAAATCTTATTAACTTATCTGCTTGGTTTGTTAAAAGGAGAAAGTAAACTTTATGCTCTGATCTTCTGCATTAATTCGCCTTCTTAAAGTGAAGCATTCGACCTTTCACACAAATTATTAAATATATGCAATACTCATGATGTTGAAGATTCCTTTTTTAATTAAATCTTGCATCTAGAGCTGAGAAATATGCGTCGAAAGTCAGAGCACTGCTCCTCAGGAGTATATCGGAATAGTTATGTCATCTTGAATTACGCTTCATTTCAAGATTCCGACTTCATTTATAAAACCAATATGACGGTCCCGGTGCAGTTAAGAGTCGGCAATGAAGATGCGGAGGAGCTGAAATCCGCCAATTCCAGAGAGAACCTCATTAAAAGGAGACCCTTGTAAATCGTCTTCGCGGCGAGACATCTACATTGATGGAAGCGAAACATTGGATCCAACGACCTCGATAAGGAATAAGGCAAAGTAATTTCTAGACTTGGGAAGCTATTACTGGGCACGGAGCATGTCACGAGGAGGTCAGGGGCGGGGCGAATTTAAGGATGGGAGGACTACTCTAGCAAAGTAACGAGATGTGTAGTGCGGCTAAGGGAAGAAAGGGCAGCGCTCTCCATCACGATATACATTTTGAATCTGAAATGCTTCGCCGAGATTGTGCTTAACTCTTTCGGGGAATTAATGAAAAGCGATGAAAAAGAGGGCACGGAGCGGAATCTGCTCATGAAAAGATTAGATAAGGCATCCAAGGAAAGGTCAAAATCGCTGGTGTAAGATATGCGCAGTTTAATTTCTTAAAGCTGGGGAAAAATATTCCGACAAGGGTTTGCGCTGAGGTAATTCTTTTCGTGGGGCTTATTACTGAAGGGGAATTCGAAGGAAGTATTTTAGCCATCAAATCAGAATGATGACGTTTGAGGGCTAATTGAGCAATTTCCTCGGAGATTGCTGAACGAAATGGAAGATGGGTCAATGGCACTGATATATATTATTCCACTTATTAGAATTCTAGGTCATAGCCCACATCTGCGAAATTCAATCCGTTTTAAAGTTTTCTCTTTAAATGATATACGATGTTAGAAAAGTACGATTAAATGAGCAAAATTTTTAAATATAGTAAGTTTAAATAAGTACAAGGGGCGTTAAAAAATCATTTATCAGGTTCTAGCACATCTACAACTATTTACTTCTTAATTTAGTATTTAAAATTTATTTAATTATTTATCCCTTTAGAAAGAAAGCAGAGCGTAAGTGTCGTGTATTATTGCTATCAAGTAAACCTCAGAAAGCACGCGCACTCAAAAATTAAAACTGAAAACTTAATATTTCTTAACGAAGGCAATGAGAATTTTTGGACTCTTCATCCAGAAATGATTTTCTTAATAATTTTTGTTTTCATGTGTCCAAAGAAAAATTCGTCGTTGGAATGTCTTCACAAGTCATGTATTTACAATTGCCACGAATATATTATAATGCAGTTATAGCACCATGTACATGTTGAATTCGTGCAAATAATCATTCATGAATATTGTACTCGTCGTGAATGGAAATGCACAAATTATTTCGGTTTTGCGATGTATCAAATAGGATCAATGAAGCGAGTTAGGCAGTTAAACATGAATGAGTAGGATATATTTCCTATAAAATGAAGAAACAGCACGTGCTAAATATCTTACGCAATATATTCACAATGCCCTACATTAAGATTCACAGGTCCCGTACTTGTCTAATTGCTGGACATTTGAGCGAGTTTAGTTTTATGAGTAAGCTCTCCACAATGCTGAAACGCTCTACATTTTAGTATCCATGGATATACCCGAGGATAGTTGAAGCCGGAAACTAAGCTCCCATACCTTGATCTAAACTTTCTACTTCGTCAATTAGCATAATGTCTCCGGGAAACTCCGTTGTATTTATTTAAGCCTAGAATCTCTCGGGATTTAAGTTTTTCTTTGTGGGACTAGTGCTGGGGCGAACGAATACACACTTCCGGCTGCAGAAGGTGTGAGAGGAAAATTTAATGGAATTGGTGTGAGGGCGCAAGTGTTACAAACTGAGGCAATAAACGCGCTGCAGTCTTCGCGCATGCGCACTCACGCTTGGCTTTTGAGTTTCTCACGTGTTCTTCGCTCGGTGTAAATGCGTCATCGCCAAATTATCACTTGGCTCGTTGTTAACTTAACTCAAGGGACATAAATGCGGTTGCATACGCGTTGAGAGCAGTTTTATGCGCATTTCCTGTGTTAATCTCCTCGTCCATCCTCTTGTATAATTGGTCTTGGTTCCCAAGGTTGCTTCCGTCTCGCGAGTTCTTGATTAAAGTTTTAATGCTCTATGGCGCTGCTTTATTTTTCTTGACGACGGCGTTTTAATAGCGACGACTATATTGCAAATGAGGCAGTTTAAAGTTTCAACGCTCTGAAAGAATTTCGGAGGAAAGAATTCTGCGCTGAAAGAAATTCACGACAATAATTTGGGACAATATTCAAGTGAAAATGGGTAGCATAAAGTTGGAAGGATTTCTATTACATTCGTATTTCAGTTGTGTAATACTACTACTTTGCACTATTATACAGTTTAAATAGCTTCTTGTTAAATGCCCGTAGTTATATAATCTTCAGTGAAATTATAAAATAAAATATCATAAGTATAATTAATTATATGACCTCGTGCGTGGATAGAGAATAAAATGCAAAAATTCCACGAAAAAATCTATAGTAGATCTGAAACAAGTGAGTTACCTACATAATCAGTATGAGATTAACATACAAAATAAATTGTGATTTACTTCTCCATATTTTATTAAAGTGAATTATAATAACCATTATTATTAGATACAAATATGTACAAATCGTAGGAGGAAGCCAAGTGGTAACATTATCATACTATACGCGTACAAACTTACATAGTTGTATGTACCAAAAAAGGAGGTAAAGTGCACATACACGATGCTGCAAACTGCGGATTATAAGAGAGTAAAAGAATTCAATTGTTCAAACTATTAACTGCTTGTGCATATACAATACAAAAGCGTTTTATCTTAGCAGCATTGAACACGTAATATCGTAGTTATTACTCATGAATACATATTAATTTAATATTATCCATTCTATTCACATTTTAAGAAGTGACAGTCATGTAAATATACGAATTGCAATAAAATATATATCACTGTTCGCAGCTGTAGAGTTTATAGAATTTTCTTAGAATATATGATTAGCTTTTTATGCTTGATTATAAAATTTTCTTACTCTGTATTATTATTTACATTTTTTGTACATTTTCCTATACCTATTGTTTTGTGATATTTAAGGCATTATGATCATTGATACTGTCAAAAACATTAAATTATATATCCAAGGTAGAGTGAAGGTATGCTTTAATATTGTTTCTCCGAATATCCAGCTTCCTTTCTCCTTTGCATTCGTCGCATGTGATGTCAATAAGCTTGCAGTAAAATCTCATTTATTTCCCTGACACCTGAATTACTGAGAATCCGTGTTTTATCTGCGAATAAAAAGGAATGGAATAAACATTTCTCGTTTTATTACGTTCGGAAAACATGGATGATTTGAGGATTATTTCCATTTCTCGCTTATTGAAATCTATAAATTCCCGACGCTATCGCACTGCAGTGCAGTGGCCGTCAACTTTTGGATTTGTATAAGCTAAATCTGTCCATAAGAAATACATTTTAGCACGGATAGGGGCTCAGATTTCTTAGGGGCTGACGTCTTCGCGATTTGCGCCCATAAATAAGAGGATTGGAAAGAGAACAATCTCTTACGATCTAGTTCCAAACTTTCGATAGGCCACATCGAACAGAAAGTTTAGTTTCTCCTCTGGAAAAAGCGGGATTTTTCGATTCCTCTTCCATTTCCGGAAATGACTTTCTTATAAGGTCTTACTTTGTCACTTTCGCTTCAACGTCACCAAAGCAAACCTTACAGCGTAAGTTTTCTTTCTTTACTATCGCCACCAAACCTCTCAACTTTTCCGTTCATTTTTATCCTTTCAAAGTGACTTTTCTGGCAGTGCACTATTTCTGCATAGAGCTCGTCTCAAGGTTTCCAAAGGTAATTCAATGGAACTGCTGCAGCAAGATTTGTCTTAAAGAGAAGTTCATGAATAAGGAATAAATCCTTAAGGAAATATTTGCTGCTATGTTCGTGGAAGTATTAAGGAATGATTTCAATGCAAGTTGTAAATGTAAACCACGTAGGAGCAAACCTCGGTAAATTTCCTTTCCAAAGCATGTGGATATTTTCTGAATTTATAGAATTCGAGGGTGCGTTTATTAAGAATAATTTGATCCATCCATCTTACATAGAGGAATATTTATAAATCTGTGAAAAATTTCCTATGATATTTCTCCAAAGAATTTGAGTTTTTCAAAATTATGTTCCTTAAATTCTTTAGGTAACCTTGAAAACTCTATGTAAACGGTAACATTTGAAGTGAATGCGAAATAACTTAAAATTGAATCGGCATTTGGCACTTAGCTGGTATTGAAGAGTAAGAAAACTTAAAGGTATGATAGTTTTATCGAAATACTTTAGAATTGCGTGGCAAATTATATATATAGCCTTGTCCACGTAGGACCTTTATAGTACTTACAATAACAGATAGCATGAGGGCGTAATTACCTAATTCAGTTTTTCTAGAGTACCCATAAATAAAAAATGTCAATAAAATATAGTATGTCAAATAGTAGCTCACTCTTGACAAATAAATTCCATGAAAATTATTTAAGATAGTACAGAAGATTGAGAGAATACATTGGAATTTTGATCTTATGGACATTATTTATGTTAATTACAATTTTACCTATGTATTTTTAGCTCTAATCATATTATTATCATAATCGTCGTTTTCCTTTGCGCCAATCATTATTCTCTGTTCCGCCTCATTGCTGTAAGTCGAATTTGTATTTTATCGTTGATAATATTTTTTTCCTATTTATTGTATCATTAGTACCTCAAGTCTCACATTAAATAGTTGCAACAGTTTAATACGATCTCATCATTGCTGCTAGTATATTGAATGTGTTTTAAAAATATTTTGAAATCATTTTGATGAATAAAATTTATTACATGTAATCGTCTACATTGAGGCAAGGAAGAACATGTTGTAAACACATCAAGCAAGACAAGAAAAATAAAATGACATAAAATTTAATGCGTTTCAAGAAAGAAAAATTATTAAACTATTTCTATTAACGTATACAATATAAGGGCGTCAAAATGCCATCTAGAATGTTGAGAAAAGTGTTAAAGGAAAAGGAAGAAAAGTGAGGAGGGAAAGAGTGAAAAAGCGCAGGAAGATGAGTTTGGCGTAAAACGGAAATAGCAAGTGTGGAGCGCAGGAAGTGGAGATGTTTATGACTGAAAAACCGGAGAAGCGGAGAAAAACTAAGCTCGGAGAGTGGAAAAATGATTTTTTGTGAGTATTGCTGAAAAGGATTAGGAAGAGCAAGCATTGCAAAGGAAGAGGAATAGCGTGATAAAAAAGAGTATTAGGCAAAAAGAAGAGAAAGTCAGCAATAGATCAGAAATTACGGACCAAATCTAGATTTAAACACATCATATGGTTCTTTATTAGATTATTTTGAATGATTTATAAGCAAATAACATAATTATTGATTATATCTCTTAAAATGAACAACAATGAGTTTGAATGCAAAGATAAGTTGGAAATACATAAAATTATGATCATTCACTGCTTAAATGAGGGTATTTTACATCTAATTTCGTAATGCAATCAATATCATATAGTACAATGCATACAATAATCATGATAGATAGCGAATAAATGCTGGATTCAGTTGAATGCGTTAAAAACTAAGCACAGTAATTCCCAGAATAACATATTTCTGGGATCATAAATAAATCAAATATTTATTATGATGTAATTAGGAATAATTTACATGTTATCATAACATTTTTATTACGCTGTGATATGCCATTAGCCGAAAGGCGGCTTACAAACTATCAATGATAACTTAGAATAGAGAATGATCTTTCAATAGCTGTACGTTTCAAATTTCTCATGGCAATTTTTCTAGTCGTATCATTTCGTTCTATTAATCAAATTTATACATGAAAGTCACCTAGTATCTTATATTGCAATTTTTTTAGTTTACCTTACAATAACTTAACATAAGAGTGCATGAGTTGTAATTTATATCTCAGAAATGACAGGCGCTCCTCATAGTAAATTGGATTAAAAACCATGCCTTTACCAATGATAATTTTGTTTTATGCAATTACTTGAAACCAGCTGGTCTTGTTACTTGATTCTCCTCCTTAACTTTAGCGGAAAAAAACTAAGCAATTTATTTTTAGTGGTTTCAGGGGTACAAGAAAGAGTGGAATATTTAACTTACTCCGCTTCTGAATTTTATATTTTACTCAATCTAACTTTTTCCTTCTACGAATATCGCAGTATAACTGCCATGTTAAATTTAAGTGATTATTTAATAGAAATGCACATGTCAATAGCTTGATAATTTTTCCTGGGCATACATTTTCTCAGAAAATTAGAATACCTACCTCAGATATGAAAAATAACTCGCATGCGTTCATTATGTGGAGAATCACGAGAGAATAACCTGAAAATATCTTAATTAATGATACACTAAATATTTTTAATCACGAAAATTAGAGGTTTCAGCATAGATAAGCCTCGAATATGCAAGCGGAGTATTTTTGAGAAAACGCAGCATCCTAAGTGAGACACGCACTATCAGTAGGAAAATAAATTCGGCTGTTAATAAATAAGAAGTCCGAAATATTCTCCGATCGCCGAATATGCCGATGAACGTCGGACCAATTCCCCGAATAGAGAAAAGGGATTCCCCGAACGACGGTAATATGCGGCTTCTTTTCTTAATTCGAGTTCACCGGCATATATGGCAATCGGAGAGTTTTCGAACCGCCTATACCGACTGTAATTCAATAATACCCCTTTATTCGGGTGAACTGAAAAGCCTCTTCTTACATTAACTTTTCGTCATAACCCTATAATGTAAATATAATACTAAAAATAAATGTAACAATATAATGATAATAATATTAACATAAAGAAATAAATATAATACTATTAATATAATAATGTAAATATGATAATATAAATATAATACTATGAATATAATAATATAAATATAATACTATGAATATAATAATATAAATATGATAATATAAATATAATATTAAACATTAACTCCTAGTTTATTCTTTTCATGCCTCAGTTAAGTATGCTATCCAACTGAAGTAGTGCCGATGAAATTATTTATCAGTTAGATTATCTATCTTGTCATTTTTAAAGTAGGTTTACCGAAGTAGGTATGGAAAGAGTATTGAATGAAAAGAGGAGGGAAAGTTATACTGATAAAAGCGTGGGGCTTTCATCTAACCAAATCCCACCTTTTCCTACACTCAAACCCATTCTTCATCTCACTTCTCTTTTTTTATACGTCCGGTTTCTGGTTGGGATTGGGGATCTGTTGAAGGTACTAGGTGGTAGATGGCAGGAGGATCGCGGTCGCATTGCCGTTGCATGAGAGATTTCGGTTCGCTAGGGACCACTTCCCTCCTTCTTGACCTCACTTCCTCTCTTTCCTTTCACTATTTCATCCTCCTTTCTCTCTCTCCTCCCAAAAAATCCCATCCTCTCAGCATCTTCACATCGTCCGGATGAATTATTAAAGGTGGTTTACGCTCCCCTGAGGGTGTGTTAGCATTTGTTAGGACGTGGGTTTGTGGAAGAAGACGAGGAAAGAGAACGTTGCACTCGGGCGGAGTGCAAATCAGAGGGAGTAAACTGAATGTAAATGAATGTCTTTGCGAGAGGAATGCTCTCTGATTGTCGGAAGAGTTTATCTCGAGGAAAAAGTGCTTCTTTTCTGAAGGGACCGACTTAACCAGTTCGTCTTAACTCACAGAATTAATCTCAGCAGCACGGGAATGTCACTCAAAAGAAGTTCCGACGCCTTTCGTTTCGATGAAAAGGATTGAAATCGTGCCCATACGGATCACTCTTCTTTGGTCGATCGTTCGAAAATGAATAGTTTAAATTACTCAGAAATGTCGAATTTCAACATAACATTCCCATGCTGTATCACCACCCAAAAAATTACTTCTGGGCGTAAATGGAACTTACAAAATGTTACGTTCCCAGAATCCAAAATTCTATTTACGCCGCATCAATCCTATTATAGTAATAGATTTTTATCAACTGGTTTTCATTTTGAGTTTTTCTTGCTCTAAAATCAATTTCCTCCATAAAAATTATCATCAAACGCAATATTTTACATTCTGAACCAAGTTGCACTACGTAGATGGATATTCTTTAAGGAAATAAACTGATGCTAATAAAATTAATTTATTACGTCTTCAGTTCAGAAAGCTATTTTATAATGAATCAGATCGAATTCTATTCTATATCTATTATATATAAAAAGCAATTAGAAGTAAAAAACAGAAGCAGAATGAGAAATAAATAGATGAAAAGTAATATTTTCACGATTTCTTATCATTTGTTTACATTATATCATTGAGTAAATACGCAAAAGACCAAGAGCGTCATGCATAAATATTCCAATAGCTATCTGAAAGATTATTTTAAATGTGAATTATTGAAAATTTTCCCTTGAAATAGCAGTTTTTAAAAGGATAGGAATAATTAACAAGTTAATTCTAGAAATAATTAAAGAGTAGAGGGATCGGAAAGAGTCTATCAAGACTAGGAACATGACCGGAAGCAAGTCACAAATAGATTACTTTCAACGAATAGAGATATGTCACGGAACAGCTTCACTACGTTAAAACCGTACGGTAAAAAAATTGATAGTGGATATTGCTACTTTGCACATGTCACTGGTAACTGATTCTATGTTTTTTTAGAGAGTTTATAATAAATCAACCGCAAAATATTTTCAACATTACCCCTTATTAGAATTTATTTAAAAACCGCACTCATAATCAAACTGGAGTATTAATAATTCGAGATCGATGTATGAAATGCATAAAATTAATTATCAATCAACAGAAAAAATAAACATTATAGAATTTACTTAAAATATGAAACACTCCAGGAATGTGGTTACCAGTTATTTTAATAAAATTATCCATAATATTTCCAAAAATGCACTCATGAGGATAGATTTATCTCATGGCACCGGTATTTACGATGAAATTGTGAATTTGAAAAATGTTAGGTTTTCCATGATACTTCTTATTTGTTAAGTATATTCCTTATGTTTATGCCGCGATCTTAAACCTATATATCAAATACCATTACTTAACTAACGCATTTCATTAGTCTAATTGTATCACAGCATAGTGAAGCTATATATTTTGGAATTAAAATAGGATAGAAGAACATATTTCGATTACTGTCCAATTCTAAAGTTTCGCAGGATTTCAAGCAGTTGATAAATAGTCATGCCAAGAAGCGAAGGGGTAGCTACAAATTGAATAATATTTCTTTCGTAGTAAATGCACTAGCACTTAATCGATTTTCCCGAAAGCCGATAAACTTTCGCCGATATATTTTCATCCTTTCCAATTGGCATTGAATCCTAGACGAAAGTACTCCAAGTAGAAAGTTTTCTCATTTAATCAGAAGGAAAGTCTCAGAGAAACATCGAATCTACGACATGATTCCTCAGTTGCACTATAAAAATGCAAAAATAGTAGATTTAAAAATTTTGTTTACATTCATGCAGGGTTTAATGTTTAAATCCGTATAAAAATGTGGCTTTAATAGTATTAAGGCAGAAGTTCACAACCTTTGCTAGTCAAGGGGCCAACCAAGAGATATTTTTCAAGCTTCAGAACCGAGTAGTAAATTAGATAGATGGATTAGTATTTTCCTCTCCTTAGTATGTCCCACCTGGAGATCCGAATGTGTGCCCTTTTTATTTCCGAATATTTTACTAAACAGCACTATATCCTTAAGCTCCTGTTACTTGAGATACCCTATGGGTCTTTAATGCTTAAAGGAAAGAGGTATAGAGGAAGACCGAGTTTATTGTAGTACATTAAACAAATTATCGGACATGTGGAATGTAAGACTTACAAAGAAATGAAAGACAAAATTGAGACAAAGCTGGCAAGCTGCAGCCAATCAACCAGAAGGTTGATAACTAAAGAAGAAAAAGATTAGTAATTAAATCAATTAAAAAATTAATATTTTTTCTAATTCCTTATACATATCTATACATTTTAAAAGGAGCATATAAAGTGTAAATCTACATTAAATTTGATATACATTCTTGATTAAAGAAAAATTAATTTGATATTTTTGCAGGCAATCAGTCATCTGATAAAATGGCGGGTTAATTGTGTTTCTTTACAGTGAATTAATTATGACCTCATTTGCGGAAAATTTAGCTATTAGTTAAATAGATTTGATAGAAAATGATGTTTTGAATGTCATTCAGCTGTAATTCCAAGAAAAGAAGCAAATAGATTCTGCGAGAGTGGTGTCGATTCCGGGAATGGAAGTTGATAGAACATATTGGCGATTAAAAGGGTCCATCAAAGATTTAGATCCTCCACAATTCAGGAGAGTAAACATCCAAGGCATTCTGGTTTCCTCCAACGACCCTTCCACAGTTACCAACGGAAAGGCAGTCGAAAAAAAAGGACCGGTGCTTCAGACAGCCCTTCCGTAAAATCAGAAAGCGCGTCTACCTTTCGCATTAAACGCATTCCGAGCGGTCCTTTTCAGAGAAAAAAAAAGAAGACGACAGGGCGATAAACAATCGCACGCTCTCAGACGCCTCTAAAAGAGCGTCGCTTCGAATGAGAGTCGTTAAAATGGGATTAATCGATCGTAAAAAACGTGCGATTCGACCTCCGATGGAGTGGGTCCCGGATTGAGCGATCGCAGAGAGAGTAACTGTAACATGAGTTATAGCGGCGTAAAGTAAGGCCATGGGTCTTTATGGCAAATGCAGTGATGAGGAGAGTTTTTGTCTTCGGGATGTGCTTTAAGGAAATGGGAGTCTCACGGAGATGAGCAACGGTCGCGCGAAAGGGAGGAGTCCAGATGACGTCCTCATGTTGTCTCCAACGGTATTTAGGAAGACCTCAGATACGTCTCATCATTTGGCGAGCGAGGAATATGCGAGCATTAACCGTGTTGAGGTTATGGAGATTGCCTTTCCTTTCTGCTGGTAATAACACCGCAAAACCAGAGTTACGACCATGGGGTTGTACGTATTTTGAGGGGTAGTTCATGAAAATTGCTCTTTTTGATGAATAACTTTCTATTTTATTGTATTAATGTCACATAAAGAACACGGAATAATGCTCGAGATAAAATATTTGAATTAATATGATGAAGAACGAATCCGATGGTTCACATAAAATGAAAAGGTCAACGGTGTCTGATAAACATATTAACATTCATAAAAGTAAAACTCATTAGATTGAAGCACTGGCGGAAGAGGAAATGATTTTCTCCAAGAATGATATTCATGCATTAGGACAAAATTCATTGAATTACCTATAAAATAAACTTTTAAGCACAAAGCTAAACAAAGGAACCGAAGCACACAAGGAGGAGAACGATTCTGACGTCAATGGGAGTCGAACTCAAACACTCCTATGTTCGGAACAATCCTGCAACCAATAATACACAATTCTCACTAAGCCGGTGTTTTAGGCGCTCGAATCAACTTTAAAAGTTCATTCTTTATCCTCACCATTCCTTTTAAAGGATTGCAGAAACAGTTTATTTAAAGGAGACAGAGAGCGGAAAAATAGGACGTGGTTTAGTATACGTGGAAATAAAAAAATAGCTCTTAAAGTAAACTTCCAGATTAATTTCTCGCGTCATTTGCACATTACCACCCTCGCTCGCCTTTCATAAATATTTTTAACGAATCACAAAAAGTTGACCGAATGAATTACCGTAAGCGAAACCTGAGGACCCATTCCCCGAGGTCATTCGAGAGTAACATTTTTCCATTTCTCCATCCCAATTGCAGTTTCGCGGCGTAATTTTAACGGTCCATCGCCCCGTCCTTCCTGCTGCAGACCTTAACACCTAGCGGACGAACATAATGCCTTTTCAGCTGCCTACCCACTCATTACGTATCCTGCCTCGAAAAAAGGAATGGAATACTTTATTGCGACATGCCTCTGAAAGGGGAACGACTGAAGCTTGCTTTTTTCCCGTCCGCGTATTTCTAGAACCCTCCAGGTATGTGCGGTCGGGTGCGGGGAGTATTGGGCGGGTGTGGGGGAGGAAGGAGACCGCACATCCGTCGCCCTTACGTCCGATATCATCAGTCATACGCGATGCGAACTTCCGGACCGAGTTTTACGAAAGGTACAGTAAATGGCTCAGACGAATACTCTTCCCTTCCGCTTACGTCCTATCCGCCGCGGGATCTCATCCAAAAATAGGTGAAACGACCGTAAACAAATGCTACGGTTTTGAGAAAAAAGGGGGATTGGGATGGGAGAGTCTTTTCCATTAGAGATGGGAAATAAGACGTGTTCTCTGGGATGCGGAAAAAGGGTTGCCATGGAGCGGTGGTTTCCAACCTGCGGTATCTTTATCTCGAGGAGTACGAGAAGTATTCGGTAAACAAGCATTCCATTCTGCCTCAGAAGAGTGAAATTGGTAAAAGTCGGAGAGTTAAAATGATGTTAGGGAAGTGCTGGCAGGGAAGGAATAGTTGTGTACTTGTGTAACAACGCTAAAGATTTCCTTGTCCTGAATAGCTTTTTATTGACATTAACCACAGATGATGCTTTTAGGCTTCTATCATTTAAATTTACTTCCTCGTCTGTTGAGCACAACGGGATATGTTTAAGTCAAACATTTTCACTGTACTATCAATATCAAATACCATTTGAAAATGGGCCTCCGGATAGCTAAGTGGGCAACGCCTTCGACTTTGGTGAAAGTAGTCCCAAGCTCGAATCCTGGAGTGAGCTTTCGTACAAAATGACCTCAGCTGTCAAAGCAGTAAAATTAGTTAAAGCAGTTAAATCATTACTATCACCCATTCGCAGATCACTAAAAATAGAAAATATATACAGTATTTATTTAAATACTGTATATATTTATTAAAATACTGTATTCATTTTCTTCTGAGAACGATACGCGAAAATAATCGACTAGGAAAGTAGAGTCATGGTGCTTGAACCCCCTGCCATACGCCGAAAGGCGGCTTTCAGGGTATACTCGTATATGTAGATGTAGATGAAATACATGAGAAATTCTATTTCTTCCTCAAGAATGAGGAAAAAACAGAGAAATAGAAGCTAGAACAAGTCGT
Source organism: Pachydiplax longipennis (assembly GCA_036926295.1). Lineage (NCBI taxonomy): Eukaryota > Metazoa > Arthropoda > Insecta > Odonata > Libellulidae > Pachydiplax > Pachydiplax longipennis. The sequence continues at coordinate 16,792,179 of JAVFKF010000024.1, read as the reverse complement.
TTCAAGAGTTCATTTTTTAGCGAAAATAGTCGATTAGGGAAGTAGAGTCATGGTCCATTCACCCCCTGCCACATGCCAAAAGGTCTGCCTTTCGTTACCCATTATGACACATTTTTAAATTCAGAGTCCGAATTTGTTTGCTCACGCAGCCATGTTGATCATCGACGTCACCGGACCTGAATACTTAATTTTTTGAAAAAAAAAATTCTTGAAACAGGATTTGAACCCGAGGATAATCTATAGATATTTTGGAAACCATATTTTGGACCATCTACTCTAACTACCATTTTGATGTTGAAATTTGCTCATAAGAAGTATGTTATAATTCAACAAAGAGACTGGTTAAGTAGGCCACTATATGCGCCCGCTAAATAATTACATAATATGAAAGATACATTTTCATATAAATTATTACTCCGAGTGCCGCCGCAAGGCAGTGGGTGTGAACGCCGATAGATAATATCTTAATGCACTGATTTTATTTAGCCATCTTCGATTGAGAACTTTGATTGATCTACGATTGCATTCCAGCGTAAGTTGATAAAAGTTTGATTAGTATGCGGTCCATTCATGTAAGGTAAATATATTAATTAAAATATATATTACAATAAGAGAAAAACAACCCGTTGATGGGCTGCGATCACAGCGTAATCTGAGCAGCCAAAGTGAACGGCCTGTTTCCGCAGGGTCCTCGCTGTCACTGATTAGCTTCTAAGATGCATAGCAGCAGGTATCTAATCTGCTGCTACTGAGGGTATGTTTAAACTCCTGTATCTCAGGAACCAGTGGAGGGCAACAAAAACGGTTATTTTTTATATTCAATTCACTATCACGCTAATCAGATCTTGTCTCCAAATCGCGATTCCACCTGGGAACTTCTCGTAAGACCGCTTTCTTACCTTATCAGGCATCTGAACACCGCATGTTTTTATGAAATCTGAATTAATAGAACTATTTACATAGCCTTGAACTTTATGCACTTGCATTCTGCTAGTTGGTTGTGGAATCAGATATATTAAAGCCAAGATCCCTATCTAAATTCAATTATTGGTAAACGATCCAACCAACGGAGAAACAAGTGAAACAGAGAAGATCGAATTTATCAAGCCTTTCCAAAGATGATCTGGTGATATAAGGGTTATAATTTTTATAAATAGAATTCCTTTCTGGATTCATTTTAGATCAAGACAACTTACATCCTCACTTAAAATCAAGATGGCCGTATAAGGAAATCAGATGTATTTATCATCTTGGTTAGTTTCAGGGCTGATGATTAACCGTTATACCTCCACGAAATCAATCATTCTAGATCTTACAAACGGAACCTAAGCCTGCTTCTGATTTTGAACAGCTTCACCATATCTACGATCTTATTTTCAGAGTGCCCTCTTTGTAGAAGGATACAGCATCTTGGGTCCGTAAGAGCACGTCGTCGCGACAGCTTATGACATAATGTACTGGTATTGTAGAAAATGTCACTATCGACTGCGTCTTGAGAGTTTGATATCAACATCAAAAACCCCTGCACTGCGTAACTAACTCAAAATCAAAGGGTCAAAAAGGATGAAAGAAATTCTACCTTAAATAAATCAATCTGATTTATTTAAGGTAGAAAATTGCACATCCATCATGGGTAATAGCTTTCACGTCGAAAAGTGGCTTATTTTTCAAAAGAAAATAAGGTAACCAAAATCGGTGATTCACAGAAAACTAAAATTTCTATTCGAAAGAGAAGCTCACCGAATAAAAAATATAAATGATTCTGTGAGGCTTATGTTTTAATCGAAGCATGTATAGATGAACATTGAAACATGTAAATTTCTTTCTTAAACTACAGATTGGCGCACGTGTGGTGATGACCGCAAATGAAAATCGGGAAACGTCATTCCATTTGTTGTTGCGAGAGGCGAATTTTATAAAATAACTTCCACCACTACTTGAACCACTTTCACATCTCCTTATCCATATTCATACGCTACTTCTCCTGAAGCTCAAATATTATTACAGGAGTGATAACTATAAATTCAGCAGGCTCCTAGGTAGCTAAGGGGGTAGCATGTTTAACTTCCGGGTTCGATTACTGATGGACTGATGTGTGAGATCCATATGTGTGATCTCAGCAGTCGCTTATAAGAAGCACTTTTAATATTAACTATATCATTAAACTCCATCCTATAATTCAATTAAATTTATGTATTAGATAAAATATTTAACATATTAGAACGGTATTGAATAGAATGTTGTTCTGTTAATAGTGCTTACTTTCCAGTTGGAAGCAGGGTACTAATGACTAATAGGTCGCATGGTTTGCAAAAATCTTATGGTCTTTGAGTCTGTGATTCTATCGAGTTAGAGTCTCAAATTTACGATGCTGAAAGACATGCTAATTTTTTGATAAAATTAGCAGCGTTGATAATTATACAAATCCAAGTGCTACTGAAAATATAATTTTAAATACTAATAACTATCTCTCCCAATTCTTAATAACTAAACACAGTGACCATATTTTTCTAGCTAACCTGAGGCCGACAAATAACAATCGATTGCTAAGTTAATAATTTTGTAACTACATTAATTTATGAAGTCATATGTATAAGAATGTGCGTGACTTTCTCGATGGAAAATTTTGATTTAATAATCGAGTATAATTTTAAAAAGTATTACAACAAATAATGAACTCTTAAATGAAATATTTCAAAAAAGTTTCGAGCAACGTATGAAACTCTTTTCGCTCTATAACATTTTGGCGTGACTTCATTTTTGTAACTTTCAGTATGTTCATCGAATAGTAGTTTGATTTATCAGCTAGAAAAGAGGGGAGGTCTGAGAAGGGAAGGAGAAGTTTGGAAAGCCGGGAAACAACAAGGCGACAGCACAGATGTGCGTGCCTTCAGAAGGACGCTGGAAGGATTTAGTGGCTATCGGGTAATATGCTTGGAACCGAGATACCGGTTGAGTCAATTATTTATGAGTCACCGCATGAGCAGTAATTTGAAATATTCGCCTTTTGGATCGCGAATGAGCGGAGAAAATTAGAGGAGCCGTAACAGTTAATTCATCATCCATGTATTTAAGTTAATGTTGTTTTCCCTGATATAAATAACTCCCTCCTCTCCCTTTTAAATTGCTGAAATAACAATTTCTAAAGGCTTTTGCGGAAAATTTTCCTCGTCATTTGCATAATTTACGTGCATGCATCCACCACCTTTTATTTTCCCTTTATTAGTTATCCTTTCATGGAGGAAGGAGTTAAATTGAAATTTGCATAATTTGAAAATAGCGAGGGAAAACGTAAGATAAATGGATAATGTTTATGTTATTTTCAATACACATACTATACATTTTGATTTGATCTTTGACCTTTTGTTATTTTTGGGTCAAATTAGTGAATTCTCTTTATGAGACATTTGAATTATCTTCCCTTAGCATTTTATTTTGATACATATATGATAACTGACTAAAATGATATTGATTAACTATTTCTTAAAAAATCATATCTCTTGAACTTAATCTTAAAAGAACTCATTTGCCATTAAATTTTATTACAATAAATTTGTTTTTATTTGAAACTAAATGGATTAAATCAAACTAAATTAAACTTATAATACTATCATAATACTTTCACTTTATCATCTGTATTTTGTCGCATAATTACTCATTATTTTCATCCTTAATGTATGAAGTTAAATCCAGTTGTAATGATTAAGAAGGAAAAAATTGAATAGAGCAAGTATAAAATTGAAGGAATTTTACAGCTAAATCTGGTCTTGAAAATTCGTGAATAAAACATATTTCCCGAACGTTTTTTCCGATTTAAAAAGTATTAAATTCCCTTCATTTTGAAGATTAAGAATGAATTTCATATAATTGTATTGGCTTATTAAAATGAAGTTACTGAATGAAGAAAGGAATGATTATTTATTTTTACCGAGTGTGAATAGTAACATCTGGGACTGATTATCTCAGAGAATATGTCTATGAAGAAAGAGTTAGTTGTAAAAAAATACGATAAAAATTCGTAATTCAAACATAGAGCGTGAATAGTTTTGCCAATTTTCCTCCCCTACTATCATTTATTTCTTCCACTGAATATAACTAAAGAACTTGTTTCAGCACAAATCGGCCATATTTAGTTGAGGAAGAACACACACATGGCAAACTTCCACGTTTGGTTACGACATAAGAAATACAGGCCTCATTTATTGGATAAATATGGAATTACTGGAATCGCTAGTAATTACTTGTAGTCATTCTACTACTAGTAATTATCGCCACGAAATATAATGTGCAACCTACGAATCAAAGTATGTTTGAGGTATTGATGAGGTTTCGAAAATTTTAAAAATAATATTCGAGTTTTCTTGCAAAATCTTGCTAACTCTACGATAGATAGACCCGTTAAAATGACAAACCCAGCCATTTTGTATAACTTATGAACTTCACTCACGAAATCGAACGACTAGAATGATACAAAACTATTATTGAACTCTAACGCTATAATGGATCAATCAATGAATTCCTTAAGATCTCTTAAATCTTTTTCGGGGATTGATAAAAATTATCGGCTAATGGCGAAAGAAAGCGCTCTAAATAAAATGTAATGTTGATAATGTCGTATAAAGGGAAGAAATATTGCAACGTACAAAATAACTGGTAAATAATTTAACTTAAATTTGTCTCTACGTGTAGATATATTTTGATATTCAATTATTCTTTACTTTTGAGCGAATGAATTATCTCTTACCGATTCGGAGATTTCACTCACTGACGACCAAAATAATGAGGGAAAAGGAAACCAAGAGTGTTGTTACCGAAGGAAATAATCTCCCTCTGGTTTTATTAATCGCATAATGTATATTTGAACAAAAACAACTGTTTTTTACATCCAAATCTATGTGCCGGTTTTTTAAGGAGAACGGATTAAGGATAAATGAAAGGATAATGATTTAATTTTATTGTGATTGAAGCTTTCAATATCGTATTATATGTTTTAAACTTAACATTGATAAATATTTCAAAATGTGTGTTTTTCACTTGGGAAAATTATTTAAAGTTATAATTCTTACGCTATGAAGGCTCTTGAAGAAGTGCATGTCAGGAAGTAAACGAATCTAGTTTCATAGAAAAAGGTGATTAAAATAACTCAATACATGGTTTACTCGAAACTTGAACCGAAATGATACTGTTCGAATGTTAAAGGGAGAGAGAGAGAGACTTGAGAACGTGAGAGATTTATGCATAGAGGAGCCGAGGGAGTGAAAGGGACTGCAAAAACTAGAACGACGAGGCGGACAAAAAGAGATATCGAGAAGGAATAGCGTTGACGTTGACAGCGTAGCATAGAGTGAGTAGGGGAAGAGAAATATGAGAGGGAAAGTGATAGAGAGAAAGAAATGCAGCTTACTGGAGGAGGGCTTCCGGAGTCGGTCCAGTGGCCGTTGAGAGGAGCAACACGCATGGGCGAACCCTCTCAGGGAGTGCGTGAAGCGGCTCTGAGAGGCCTGACGGATAGCCGTCACTCCATTCACCTCCCTTCCTTCTAACTCTTCCCTTTTCATCCCATGGATTTCTTTTTTGGGATTTTTAGCGGCGCAATACCACGAAGCAAAATGTTTACCTGTCTTAGCCGAGATAATGTCGATTGTGAGTTATCTGCAGCGGAAAAATTCGCGATTCCCATCCCTCCGTAAATCTCCGTTATTCTCAGGAAGTGCGAACATTTGAACTGTATGGTGGACTACTTCGATAGAAATGAAAAAAGAAAAGTGCTCGTTTCTCTTCTGGGTGCTCACGTTAGACTCAGTCTGTTAACGGAAAAACGTTTGATATAAAGTATGCAAACTTTCTTAAGTGTCAGGAATCGATCTCGTTAATTGAAAAGAAAGATTTTATTCGACTAGAAAAACATTAAGGCTTCTTTTCTATTTATTTATAATTATCTTCTATTAATAACACATACTGGGATGTATTTTTACAATCATTTATTGACAATAACTTTGGTGATTCTTAGAAGTCGATAATCCCGGTCTTTCCCCGTTCTCTCGGTACTTGGAATACACTAGCTCTACAAACGAGTAACTGTATTTTCAACTTCTAATATTAAAGAGGAACTAGTTGTGATCCAGGTTCGTTCATCGTAATAATAATATATTCGCTTCTTTAAACAAATATCCTTCCCTTTTGAAAAAATTATATTAAAAATGCTATCAACAAAACAGTGCGATATTTCTAAGAGAAAGAAAATTTACAGGGAAATATCCATATAACAGAAACACTTAATGCCGTAGCTTCAATCGCGAAGCATTTGAATTCAGACTCTCAAACGGGAAATACATTGACAACCACAAAGCTAATAACAGTGAGTTACTCAAATCAAAGAAAGGGTTAATGGAATTGATTACTGTGGCTACATTTCGTAATGTGAATACTGTTAATGTATTTTAAGTAAATATTGATAAATAGGGTATTATTACGGGTGCATTTTATTTCGGTAACCGCCATCTGAATTGTGATTATTGGGATACAATTAACCAGACGGTAATAATTTGAATTTCGATCATCTCCCAAAAGTTGTAAATTCCTCTCAAATTTCTATTGTGATACAAATTACTTGTGTTGTGAAAAACCGCTGGTTAAAAACTCAATTTGATGCAAAGATATATATTTTCCGCGATTCGAAACAAAGGAAATTCCTCTGGTCTAGGAATGTCATAATGTTTAATTTATAATTTATGTTAAAAACCCCTTTATTTGGGAATTTATCCCCTGTGATGAAAACACACGGAATAAATTGGAAATTCTACCATTATCTCAAATTAAAATAATAAGGACGAGTTTAATATTTATAACCTCAATTTGAAAAATAAGCTCGATCGCAGTTCATTTAGATAAAAAACGACATCGAGACGATTTTATTTATAATAATTGGGCCTGAGAGAATTTCATAGCCTGAATCATCTGTTGATCTGCTGAACCGCAACGGAAGAGGCCAACGTGAATGCTCCCGCTTATTTATCCCTATTCACAGCGAAATTTCATCGGTTATTTATATATCGGAATGTTTACGGCCTCCATTTTATTAATGCGGCTTCAAAAGAGTTTCGCCGTACCGGGCACGAAAAAAGGTAATGAAGCACGCGAAAAAAAAGCTTCACCTGAATGATAAAAATCGCGCCAGCCATTCAAAAACCTTCGTATTATCGTTAATGTCAGCCTTAATTGAATATCTCGTTTCTCGCAGTGAAATAGAAGCTCCAGATACACGGCGGCAAAAACTGCACGGTGTGTAATGAGGGGGGGTGGAGTCAGTAGGGGTGGAGTCAGTGGGGGGGGGCGGGGATTAGAGGAGGTGAGGCACGAAGGGAAGAAAAACACCACTCAAAAGGTTAAGTGGGTTCCCATGTGTAATGGACGGCAAACTCTTTTTACCGCCTCTATTCTCGCCCGACTCTCTCCATCATTTTCATCCAAATTCCCTGCTCGCCACACGGTTTCGCCATCGTCATCAGGGTTTTACAAAGTGGTCGCTGCAGCAATGGTCCGAGTTTAAACAGCGAAGGTCTATGATGGAGGGAGAGAATGGAAAAGAAGGCGTTCGACGTTTTTATTATACATGACCGTGCAGTTTACCGTCCGCGCGTCCGTATACACAATTGAGGGGAGAAAAAAATCCGCGTCCGTTTTAACGACCGCCTGGATTTATTTACGCTTTGCAGACAGCGAGGGATCTCTGTTAGGGTCATAATTACTGAGCTATTAAAAAGGGGCGGAAAAAATTTAGGAGGAAGCCTTAATAAAATCAACTCTCGCTTCACAGAAGAAACTCTATTTCCTGTCGTTTGCAGCGTAAGACTTGAGGTCTTCAAAAACTTCGCTTGGGGGCGGAAGGAGTTATTCGTCAAATTGTTTTCTTCGGACTGAGTTTTACCTTCTTTATCCTTAAGCCGGGTTTATTGAATTTAATGATGATCCGAGTACATGAAGTTTGGCAGAGTCGAAAATTAGTCCAACTGAGTAACCACAATGTAAGCAACATATTGCTACTCATTGTTTACTCTACAAACAGCAAAATAATTAGAGGATAGGCATCACAACTTTGAATGATTTGACTATGTAATACGAACTTTCACAATAGATTTACCCTGTGTCACGAGGCTTTTAATTCAGATTTTAAAATTATGACCTTGTTTAAGAAATTAGAATACTTATACCAATAATACTATTCGAAGCGGAATGTCATGCTTGTAGTCATGGAGAATGGATTTTACATCGACAGAACCATAAAATGTTGTTTTGTTGCATCTTTCTTTGTTTAGTAATATAAGTTTTCAAAGTTCAACTTTAGTTTTTGAAATTTTTCTTTTGTATAGATAAAAATAAACCAATTTTATCATAATTTTATCAATTTTATTATTTATTCTATTTATTTAAAACCAATTTTAGTCAACTTAAGAATAAAAATTTCATCTTCATGTAAAATTATTTCTCTTACAAAATTGCATCAAAATAGGTCAGATTGACAAATGAGACAAAAAGAGCTAACACAATCCGACTCCATGATAATGAGACAGTCGGTTGTATTGTGGTGCTAAGGCAGCCGTAAATTCACCGACTATCGAAACCAAGTTTGGAATCTCAAGGAAAAAAATAGTAAACAGAGAGAAGCATTCACGGTAACGACGCAAAACCCACACCTCAAACAAAAGATTCGGAGGAAAAAAATCATTCCACCTCTCGTATCTCCTCATACCATGGCGACCAGCATGCGTTGATACAAGAGTAAATACATACATATTCCGTTATTAATACAGCGAACGGCAAATATTAGGATCTGGAGTCAATTGGGTGGGAAGGATCATCCGGAAGACAGAGTGGGGTGCGAAGCTGTGCATACAATTGGATGTACGAGAGAAAGGAAAACAAACAGATGAGGACCTGGCAGGAGGAGAGATTCATTACGTTTTGCGATAGGTGGCGAACGAGTGTCCTCCTTTTCTTTTGCTCGTGTTTTGAGAGAATAGGAATAGCACGTGGAGGCGATGAAGTTAATTTCTCGCTTGCATCGGAATCGCGCAGACGGACATGGAAAGGGCCAAAGAGGTTAGGCATCTTTCCCTCGGCCATCGCTACGTAATTTGGGGGTCATATGCGGAAGGAATTCGAGCAGCAGATGTTCTGTGCCGGTTACGCGGTCGCAACAGTGGGTAGAGCCAAACATGCTACGCCAACGCAAATTGAAAAGCCGTAGAAAGTAACGACCTTAATTTCAACTTTCCCTCTGCGTCTTGAGTTGTTTCGCTTTTGTGGTATATGTTATAAATTGGGTGGTGGTTATATTTTACTATAAGGTCATGCAAATCTCTAATTTACTCTGGAATGGAATTGGCAATCCAGTTTTGTAATGAAGCCAAAGTTCAAATTGAGTTGAACTGTTCGTATGAGGGAACGAATTATTATTTGCCTTATTTATCCGCACCTTTATAATTACATATGAACAGATACTGAATTTTACTATTAAATACAAAATCATATAGAGGTTCTCTTCATAGAGAACGAAGAGCGCACGAGCTTATCTGTGTAGCCTATACAAATATTCAGCGCAGTATGAAATATAAAATCTGTTTTTAATTCTCTAATCATGTCTAGCTGAATTCAAATACCAGCTATTTAGCTTCTAATCTTATGAAATAGCACAACTATGAAAGCCTCGTGCTAGGAGGTAAATAATCGAGGAGGGAGGCTAATTGGACACACTCAGAGGAGATAACCAATAAAATCGTATACGAGTACCAAAATAACTTCAAATTCGAAGAGTATGAGCGCAGCGATAAGATTTAAGCGTAAAAAATATAGTTCACATAAGCAAATGCATCGATAACAGGATATTTATGAGAACAAGTGCATAACTCGGCCATTCTCTGGAAATTAATATTACCAAAATTATATAAATAGCAAATGAAGCTCTCCACCTACATGAAAGGTAAATTGATTCCGAGAATTATTACAATATTTACCAATGGACTCCTGCAATTATGAAAGCAAATTTTGAATTTAAAATTTAATCTGTTTATGGCTGTAATCAAACTAATTGATATAAGATAAAAATAATAATTACGAATTTCGGATCATATATTATCTACGGTACTCATTACATATATTCATATCATGAAGAAGTTAGGGAAAGAGAAATAACTAACTACCACTAGCTATCATTTCATCATGTCTATCCTTGAATTGTAATTTATGAATATCATCAGCAATATACTAAATTCGTCATCATATTAACATTAGAGTTGTTAATAATTTATTTCGTTTCAAGAGACAGTTAACAATTTGGATTACGTCTACTTCAATATATAAGGAAATAAATTCAAGGGGAATTCGTTCTTCTAAAAGCAATTTCAGTTAAAGCTTTTTACGATGATGGTGTCTATTTGACATTATATCGAACACGGTCATAATCAATGCTTATATCGTCCAAGTTTCGTAAGCAAAAATCAATCTTACTTTAATATAAATAAACCCAAAAATCTAATTTTCTTTGAAATGTTGGAAAACTTCATGATTATGTCCGAGATTTTTAATTAATACTAAACTTCATACGGCGGTTAAATATTTTACAGAAAATGATGAATAAGAAAAAACGTGACGAAGACAAAAATCATCTACCTTCGTGTGAGGCTCGGCAGTGATATTTCATTCCATCGTTGAATATGCGTCGCATTGAACTGGTCTTGAAATTTGCGTATCGCCGGAGAATCTCCTTCCATACCAAGATATCTGCAACTTTCTTCTTTTCTATTGGAAAATAAAATCATATTAATTTAACTCATCGCAGCAGTACATCAATCAAAGAAGTTCATATTTACATAACAGATATTTAAGTTACTCAAGAGTGTAGAATGGATCCTACAATGCTTCAATTTACTTCAGAAGAAAATTTTTCGTCCTCAGAAAACTGAAGCCTAAAATTAAAAAAAATGGTAAAACCTCTTTGATAAGAAATGATAATAATCTTTTGTCCCGTTAATAAAAATAAAGAAAAGGGATATTCGTGAGATTTGCTTACATACACTGAGATATACCAAGGAGAACAGGTGAACTATGGAAAATACTCAAGCGCTTTTGGCACCAAGAAACGAAACTCTCGTGTTGAATTTCTACCAAATCATGGTAGTACAACTTAAAAACGTCTCTTTATTGTACACAAACAGTTATTAAGTCTTTATATTTAGTATAATAAACCACACGATACAACACTTCTTTCTTCAGCAAAAACTACAAGTGTGGGTGATCAATGAGCTTTACATTTATAACGACTGTCACAGTGTGCGATGTTTGTAATAAGGTTCTCTTTATCCATAATTTTTCCGCATGATATTTTCACCACACACGATAATTTTGTTTGCATAACTTGTTTTTGAATTGGTGTTAAATTTAGACTGCCCATAAAATCAGTGTTAAAATGGGAAATGCGTAATTCTGAAATGAAGCTTCAGCGCCCATTTGCTTAAGGAATGGAATTTCGTCCCAAACGTCATCACAAATCGGAAATGCTGTTCGTAACTTGATTTTAGATAAAGTGTTCTACATATGTCAATGTCGAAGCGCGTTATGCTAGACCTCTGATGATCTTCTGGAAGAGAATATATGGGCAACTTGACAGCACTTAATGAGCGTTGAATTCTTATTACTCTTCTATTGATTGATCTTTGTCCTTGATCGAATCCATTGAACCCTTCATCGAACTTGCCTCCACTTCGAAGTATTTTTCTTTTTAATTAATTATCACTGAAATATAACTCATTTAAAAAGAAACCTCAGCCTACAGCCCTCATACATTACAGCTTGGGAGAATCGATCTTTTGCATTTCGGTTGTACATCTCTTTTGTTTTCTAGGAAAAATGCAAGGATTACACAAGTAAGGAATACGAGCAAATAGGAAGAATATCTTAATGATTGGGCTCTTAAGTTAAACTAATTTTAGGTGATAAATAAAATTTTCAACAAAGCGATCACGGATGTCGAAAATGTATTTTAGTCGCAAATGAAATTATCACTGAGATATCTCCTGGAATAATTAAATCAGTATTTCATTGTGTTTGCATTGAACCTCAGAACGTTTTAAAATTTCCATAATTTCGTAAATATACACACAAGTATGATATTGATTCCATAAATTTAAATACCTCTGCATACTTCATTATCATATTAAATATGTAACTGATTAATAACCCAAAGCTGATGCTTACAATAAATCTGCAGCATGTTTTAATGTAGGGTACTTTAAATGTATCACCAACATATGATAATTCGATAAAATTAATTCCACTGAAAATGAAGCCCAGAAATGCAAACTCTGTGCAATTTTTTATTCTCTAATTAATTTGAAATTAATGTTTCTCGTCAAGGGCTCCTCTAGATACTTAGACGCCCCAATGTAGTCCTTCGAAGACGTCTTGTACATTTTAACGTTTAAATAGTAAAAGACATCATGCTGAGGGCACCGCTATGCTTTCCTTATCTCGTTTGCCGCCTAGATAAGGCTAGTTCTCGAAGTTACGTTGAGTTATCGAAAAACATAAATTCTCAAAGAAAATTTACTCTGGATCAATCGTTAATTAAACACTCAAAATTTTATGTTTTCGCCCCTTTTAAAAAATAAAATTAATCATTTATCGATAATTCTCGCCAGATATTATTATTAGATATTATTTCCTTACCTTTTTAACTCTCATATATTGGCTCTCCCAAATACTTCTTCAGGTATTTTTCCTTGTCGATGATTTGCACCATTCTCCACCCTTTAGTTTAAAACAATACAAATTCAGATGGTCACCGACGGTATAATTTAATTCAACACTTTGCGCTTGAACTGATAAATCCATAAATTCACTTGGATACTCCTCTGCTACATTATATGTGGATAATACAGTTACATTTCCCATCGATGGAACCACTAGTGAACACTTACATCTCAATACATGAAGGAATGATTGCACCTTTAAATACTATTGCATGTATCACGCACCATAACTGTACAACTTTTCAGGTAAATCATATAATTATGATGAAAAAGTATGCACATAAATTTCGGTGAAATAGTGAGATAACGCGTTCCTAATCACATCGTGATACAAAAATATATATTTTGTATATATATATAATGTCCGTTTACTCTAACGAATACTTTGGTGAATATCAACGCTACCTTGGCGTCGTAAACAGAGTTTATTGGCATCTTATAAAGACTGGAAAGACACCTTTGGCAATTTCATGCTTATTTTAAGGATTAAAACCACAATCAGGAGTAACACGTACGCTTACATTAATCATCCACTGCACCAAGTTTGTGATAAATGTTGGACATATACCAATTGGAATTCAAGATCTATGCACTGTATTCCACTGCACAATTTCACTACACCACTCTTACTGCTACTTATCTTTTGTAGCATTAAAAGTGTATACACTGAAGAAAATGTCATTCCCGCACCTATATTTGATATTTATCCGCTTGATATAGGAACCATTCGACTGTGTGACGATCAAACACCAGACAAAAATCACGACCAGATGACAAAAAAACGAAATTTCACTTTCCTTTTTCTGTAATCCTCAATTGGTATCACTCCTTTCTGTTTATCATTCGGTCAGAAGTGATGAGGGAACGTAACTCCCATAAGTACACATGGCCGCAGCACATAGAAAAGACGGTACGGAAAATATAACGTATCAGCCTCGGTCTCTTTCAGCCTCAATTCTTATGCAGGTATGATTCTTCAGCAAGAAGTCTCCTGAACTCAAGAGGTGCCTCTTCTCACTACGGAAGGCCACTTGTGTACTGACACCTCTCAAACCCCATCCGGTTAGGAAATACCGAAGTAGTCCCTTCACCTGGCTTCACATTACTTGACGTCGAATGCCTACGCCTGACGCCGATTAGACATGACAACGCTTAATCAGGGTTTGAAGGGCAAAGAGCAATGAGGTCGTCGATATTACATTGCTGACTTACACATTATTTACGTGTTTGACGAAGGATAAAGGAAAAAGAAATAACCAAGACGAGGAATTCCCTGAGGAATTTATGTAAAATAAAGCGGACAGTTAGATGGCCGATTCGTAGTTATCGGAGATTTATTTTGGTTAAATTTAGGCGAAAGATAAAAGGGATATATTTTAGGCCACAGAAAAAATCATCGCAAAGAATCAATATCGAGTAAAAAGAACTTTGAGTCAATGTACAAATCGTTAGATATATTTGTGTGTACATCTTGTGGAACTTTTGATTTCAAGGAAAAATAATAAAAATGGCGAAAATATTTGCTTATTGTTCAATAGTCACTGAGCAATATTTATTAATACCTAATACTGATAACTATCAATAATATTCTACTTTAGCAAGTAGCATATCATAATATATATTTACTTACAGTTAATTTAAGAGAAAGCAAAGATAATTGTTTGCAGTAGAAGTCTTAAAGTATTTACTAGCAGCTATAGCTTATGATTAAAAAAGCGGTAATGTTTTCATTTTTCTCACAGAAATGTTTATTCTGAGAAATGGAATCAATACCAATCATTGAAAATTATTAACGAGTAAAGAAATTAGTAACGCACATGATTCATGATGTGACTAGCAACGAATACTAAACAAATTTACCAAACGCTATATGCCTGGAGGAGCGAACAAAATATTGCTTTAATCACAAATAAAACTATAAGTACACATTTTGTGAAAATAAAGTAAATTCAAAAGCATAAAAATAATAAAATGTCAAAATTGTTTAAAAAAGAAGGTATATCAGCGAGGTTTCTTTAGTCTTGCAAGTATCATCTTATATGTTTTTAGTAAGGGATTTATGAAATGGCTATAGGTAACTCATTCCATCGTTTTGTGGTCCTAATAACGAAAGAATAATGTTCAAAGTATAGGCGGCTCAGAATACGCTTCGCAAAAATGATCATCTTCCTCCGCTGTTTTATGAGAGGAAATTCAATGCTAATACTGAGAACTTCTTTTCTAAGTTATTATCTAAAACGCTCCGTACTTTTCATAGATCGCGTCAACTTACATCTGGCGGGGAAAAGATGGAACGTGAAGGCGAAACCAACAGATGGAAAAAAAGCAAGGGATGAGCTGGGAGAGAAGAAAGAAAACGGATGCCAGTTTCAACTAATTTCCATGCGTCGCTTTGGACGTCAAACGCAGTTGAGGGATCGGACTCAGAAGTGGCCGCAAGCCAATCAGCCGGAAGAATGGAAGCGGAATGGGAGGGTCAGCGAGAGAAGATGTCGAGGGGTCGAAAGGGAGGGCTATGTAAAGTGGAAAGATTGAGTTGAGGGATTAAGGGAGGAGATGATGGATTCGTCGCAGCAACACGCGATGAAAATGCCAATAGGGAGAGATTAGATTGGAAGAAAAGGTCCGCTGATGGAATAAATGGAGAGGGATCCTCAGAGAAAACGAAACGACCGAATTACACCCGTGTAAAAGCGGGGGGAGTTTTTAATATAACGCCCTTGAACCGAGAAGTCACAAGGTGAATTAAAACAATCCTTTTCTCCCTCTTTTTCCCTTACTTTATTGTATCACGGGTGAAACAGGCTGTTACATTTTCAGAGAAAAGAAATCCGGAATATTAATTAACAGAAGTAATAAAAGAAATTCTTATTAACCACGATATGTTATTAAGCAATACGGTCAATAAGAATTTCCGTAGGATTAAAATTTATTGTGGCACTTTTATGTGTAACATATTGGATAACACATTCTTACGAAATGTACTGCTTTAGCCGGATTTCCCCTAGACAATCTTATATCTTAATTTTAATCATTAACCGACTGTTCCAAATATTTAGTCTTAAACATTTATACCCTTGATTTCTTTCGAATTAGTTGAGGAGGTGCCTTTTGTTATGAATTCATAAATCTTCTACGTTAAATTTTGGTTGATCCACATTATGTAAATGTTATTTTAAATTCTTTCTGAGCTCCATCGCTTTCTCGTTTAGACTTTTCATCTGAAAGAAAAGACACGGATTCAGGAGTAACTTTGTGGTAACTAAGGAAGACTTGGATCCTGAAGGAAACTAGGAGATGGTATGCGATCAGGGATAGCTTATCACACTATCTTCTCCTCCTACACCTGGAATTGTCTCAACATCTTCACTGGGTTGAATGGATGACCCTAGATGATGCTGTCCGCCAACGAGCCAGTGAAATCTGCGCCAAGAAGCTGAAAACTATCAAAGGTAAAATAACCAAGCTACGAGAGTCCAAAAGAGAAGCGTCTGAGGTGGCTCCCCTTTCTCCAGTGGTTCCTCATACATTTCATGAACGTGTACTCAATCTTTCTAGCCATCAATTTTCTGAAGATGAAATGTCCCTACTGTCCAAAGGACTCAAATTTGCCCCACCACGCATTCCTAATCATAAAGATTTCACAACTCTTGCTATCGACTGTGATATTGCATTGAGGAAAGAGGACTATAGATCTAAACAACGGATGGCTGATTCCCTTATTTATTCCATCGAGAGGTTTAGCTCTCGCCCCTTATGCTCCCCTAATCTTCATTGGATGCACCTTGCAAGAAGCGTAAGAAATTCAGTAGATTCCGCCAATCTAGTTATTCAAAAGGCAGACAAAGGAAATTGTGTGGTGATTATGGATAAATCGGACTACTCCACGAAGTGTTCAAATTTCATCCACAGTTGTGACATAGAACGAGTTCCTAGAGATCCTACGCCTGTATACCAGAGACAAATCAGAGAAGTCCTCCGCCAAGTCAACAATATCCACGACAGTGCACGGTATAAGTACATCGTGATGAACCCCACCGCCCCTAGATTTTATGGTTTTCCGAAGATACACAAACCTGAGACGCCCATCAGACCCGTCGTTTCATGTATTAATTCCCCACCCTATAAACTGTCTTCTGAACTCCATCATCTCATAAAAAAGGTGTCTAATTTTTCCCCCATGTGCTCCATCAAGAATTCCCTCGAACTCATAGAGAAAATTAAAAGTGCTCATGTGCCTAGTAATGCCATTCTAGTGTCTTTTGACGTTACGAACTTATTTACCAGTGTGCCCCGTGACGAAGTCATAGATATTACGATAGACATGTTGAAGAAATCCTCTGTTGATTTATCTTGGTGCAATGACATCCACAAATTGCTAAAGGTCTGCCTTCACCAGAATTATTTCGTTTTTAACGGTGAATTTTATAAACAGAATAGTGGTTTGGCGATGGGCTCCCCCCTTTCCCCCCTCATGGCTGATATCTTCATGGACCATCTGGAAAGGAAAATCCTGAGTGAGAAATCGGTGTGGAATAAACAAATCCTATATTGGTTCCGCTACGTGGATGACATCATTTGCTTATGGACTGGGACGGAGCGCACCCTAGATCGGTTTTTTAATTTTCTTAATTCGGTCCATCCCTCCATCAAGTTCACCTTAGAGAAGAGCCAGAATGGCATTCTCCCATATTTAGACCTCAACATTTCGATCGCTAATAGGAGACATGAGTTTTCTATTTATAGAAAACCCTGTTATACGGACTCTACCATCAGTAGTGACTCTTTTCACCCCTTCTCCCACAAGATGGCTGCCTATCATAGCATGGTGTACCGTTTGTTAAAAGTTCCATTATCGGAAACCGATTTCAACATTGAATTGAACACCATTAAATATATCGCTCACAACAACGGGTTCGACCCAAACATCATAGATTACTTAATAAGGAAGAAAAAGGAGAAGTTAGCCCTGAATGACATCTTCCATGGGTTAAAGTGCAGTGATAGGAAATGGTGTTCTCTCGCATACATTGGTGACAGTTCTTACTTCATTTCAAACAGAATTAAAAATAATTTCCAATGCTCGTTTAAGTCAGGTCCCATTCTTAAAAATTTGTTAGTTAAATGTAAAGATCCTGCTGATATCCTCAAGAGAAGTGGTGTGTACCGGTTAAATTGTAACACGTGTGATGGTTTTTATGTTGGAAAAACCGCTAGGTGTTTTATGACCAGAAAACAAGAACATAGACGTGCCTACGTGAATAATACCCCTTCAGCTTCCCATTTTAGCAAACATTTATTGGAGGAAGGACACGAAAGTGATTTTGAAATGAGTGTCTTACATGTGAGTGACAGAAGGGATAGAATTGATGTTTTAGAGACGGTTGAAATCTTAAAAGGCTCAACCTCAAACATTGTTAATGAATACTTGTTTCCTAATCCCTCACCCATATTGAAGACTATCTTATCCCACCTTACCCCCTCCATCCCGACCATTCCCACTTAATGGGTTTTGTCTTTGTTTCCATGCCGCTCATCGGTCCTTGCATGGACTTCTTTCTACCTGCATTCCTCACTTTGTCTCCTTACCCTCCCCCCACCTCATCATGCCTCCTTCCTTTCCTCCCCCTCCCTTCCCACGTACTGTTTCCTGATTTGTCAATTTTCTTACTCCTGTGCTATATAATCTGTGATGTGTTTTTCCTCGTGTTACCTGAAGATGCAGCCATGCTGCGAAACCATGGTCGTATTGTAATAATTTTTTATGTGGCGTAGTAAACGGTTTTCCAACTATGGATTTCTTGTGTTTTCATCTGAAATTATTCACGTATACATTTGTTTCTGGTTTTGATTCCAGTTATTCTTCTTAAGCTAGAGAGTAAGAGAAGGAAATAAGAGAAATTAGAAAATAGATATTGCGTCGCGGAATATTTGATAATTTAATGTTTGGAACGTCCGTCGAGGCTTCCCAACTTCGGTTCCACATTTACTAGCCTTGGCTAGAAGTCGCAACTACGGTCCCACTCCTTTTTCTATCCACGAATGCCGTTCAAGGTCTCCGGAAACCATTTGTGTTTTGCTTCTCTCAAGATTCTGAACTAAAGCATGGAGTTGTACCGTTTAAGCAGAAAAACTCCTCTGGGAGATTCCATGTCTTGTTTTTCCCTGACGTTATAGAGGAACAGGTTAATTTGGAAGCAGGAAAACGCTTTTCAGCTGAAGGTTGGGCTGGCGATAGGAAAATTTTCCCAATGGAATCATACTCCTAAAGAGTGGAGGGACATTGGTCTGTGAAAGGATTTTTCCAGGGAATAAGAATTGTTCAAAGATCGGATAGTAATACGTACAACGAACAGAAATTTATTCACTTAAAAACAGAGAGTAGTTAAAAAGGTAAGTGAATGCCACAAAGAATAGAAAATGAAATGAAAATGTTGACCTGAGAGAGGTATCATTGAAAGAAAGGCCGCATATACGAAATGATGATGAAAAAAGTGGAAATGTATGATTAGGTTAGAAGGGGCTGAGAAAATATTTTGGAAGTGGGTTTTCGGCGCTCAGGGAAATCAACGGTCTAAAGAAATCGAAGAATCGTGAGACATAGTCTTTTATAGAGGATTATTTCAGGGCGTAATCCTGTATATTGCTTAGGAGAAATTTTTCCCGAACCAATCCACAAAATCATAAGCAGATTATTTCATCAACTCAGCGTCTTTAATACATTGGAGTAAAGTTTGTTTTCGTGGACTAAGAAATTATATTGATAACTATTTAGAAAGATTTCAACCGTGATGGAAACAATGCTGATCCTTTTATAAGGAATTACTAATATAATTAATATAATAATATATAAATAAATAATAAATAATATAAATAATATAATAAAAATACGATCGCAAAAAGGTATCTGTGAAACTACATAACTTTGCAATTGTCCTTTGCGGCATTACTTTATATAAAAGGTATTTACAAACACATATTATAATCATTTTTACAACAACATCATCTCAGTCGATACAATATCTTAAAATAAAATTTAAAATTCATCATTTGCGGAATATAGATAGAGTGAACTATTTCATGTAAGATATCTTTCAAAATTTGTTGAAATTACTCTCGCTCTTCATGTTTTTTCTTTCCTGTTTGTTCATCGTTCATGTTATTACGATTAAATACCGACTTTATTAATCCAGACTCTTTTAGGACTAAAATTGAATTGAACCTGTTAATGCATTTAATTATGGCATAATGGCTTATAAGCAATGGCGCGAGTGAACAAATTGTGAACGATTGAATTCTATATTTATTTTCATTCAGAACTCTAATTAAACTAAGAATGGATAGAAAAGTTAGTTATCTGTCAAGGACATCAAGCAAAAATGAATAACGGTATTTGGTAAGTTAACTAAAGTTTAGTGACTGAATAAATTCAAATTATCATCGTTACATATATGTGTTTGCGTTATACATATGCATTTCGTGAGATGTTTTAGATTCATTGATTTTTTGAAACATGTAGCCTTTTATTAAACAAACTGTATGTGGACTTCAAATGGTAAGTATAAATCATCATTATCATTCAGCATCTGGACTTTCGAGAAGTGACAAACATCCATAAAAACATTCACCAACATATTGCTTGTAAAATATGCATAAAAATATAACAAAGATATGAGGGAATTGTTTGAAATTAAAATATTTTGTATCTTGATTAATAAAGAGTCGATTTCTGTTATTATTACATTTGCATATCTTTCAAATGATTACGGCTGGAAATTCGTC